>CM031236.1:464094129-465500829 GCA_018340775.1 Taxus wallichiana var. yunnanensis | reverse complement strand
AGAGACTGTATGAATTTACTTGCATCTATTTGGATGAGAAATTTGTCGCTTTGGATGGTGTGTGATATTAAACAAGGTAGAAGCTACCGTAACTCATTGTCTACAACTCTGTGAAAGGTATTTTCTTATGGTAATAAGGGTAAGTTGAGAGAAGAGGGTTCTTACATCGTGAGGATAGTTTGTGGAATGTTTTAAACTCTTGTAATACTTGTGAGAATATCCAACATTCATTCCAATATGAAATCCCGTTACATAAGAAAGAATGCTCTATTTTTCTAGAAAGTAAAGTTGTTATCTGTCACTCCAAACATGAGTATAGTGAGATCTTGTGAGTCATTAACAATTTGGGAAGATCCCCTTAGTGTTAACAGAACCTTCGAGGGTGATTAATAATCTTGGAAGATATTTATATTGTGTGAAGATAGAAATTTACATCCTTAGTTTATTACGAAACCCTCCTAGGTTTAACCATAGATATCACATTGGGGGCTTTAACTATCATCTCAAAGTCTATAAAACTCAACATATCATCCTCCCCAAAGCCCTAAAAATATTTTGAAGGAATTTTGTAGACATATAGTGACAGTAGGAATATTTTTTTATAGTTCCTCAAGAATCCTATAAAGCATGATCCTAGAGACTTAATGGAGGTCCGAGAATAAATGATTTGTGAAGATTATCCCAAAGGAAGGAGACATGATATTTTCTAGCCTTAATGCTGGCCCAAATAGGTATGTGAAACAATATTTAGTTGATAAAGTTGAGCCCTCCATAAAAATATACAATAGGATTTGGATTGAGACATGCATGGTAAGGAGAGACCAAGCTTGAGGAGGAGTTGCAAAGAAAGGAAGTAGTAGTTGATTTAGTAGTTGGTTCAAAAAAACTTACCCACACCCGTATCTTTATAAAGGGTGCTCAAAAGTGTCAATAGTTTCCTCCTAATACTTGTGGATCTTTCCAACTCACCTCATTCCAACAACCAACTTCTCAAGAAGCCAATTGGGCGGTTTGTGCAAAGGTGAATAAAATAGCTAATCCTAGTTGTTCGAGCCAACTTTTTGGGTGTATTTGTAGGGTCTAAAACTATTGAACATGCTATAAAGGTCCCATCAATCCATTTTAGAATTTGAAGCCATAGTGAAAAGCTTTAGAGATAACTTGAGTGAACAATAACAAGCATACATCTAGTTAGTTGTGGTTACATTGAGAAGTTGATCTAATTTATTGAATTGAGTGTGTGAAAGGTCCTAGATGCTATGCATCAAATTTTCGATGGAAAAATAAAAAAATCCAAAGGATGTAGATGAAGTAGAGAAATGGGAAAGTAAGGATTGAAAATCAATAAAAATTATTGGGTTAGGATTGTCGATGCATATTTTCATCATATTGATCTATCCAAGTCATATAATGACATTTGGGCAATATTAAACAAGCTATTTGGATCTCAAGCTAGTAGTGCAGCGATGACACTAAAGAAAAACTTATTTTTATAAATATAGAGAAAATTATAATATTGTTCAACATATTAGTAAGTTTCACTCCATTTTGAATTAATTATTAGGAATAAAAGATGCGGTTGATAAAGAACATGTTAAAGTAATCTTACTAAATAGCTTGCCAAATCAGTATTCAAATATTTTTTTACTCTTAGTAAGATCAATCCTAGTTTGGAAAACTTAATCTCCTCTCTACTTGACGTAGAAGAAAAAATCGAAAGCTATGTGTTAGAAGAGGAAAATGTCATGATTGTAAACAATAAATCATCATTCCAAAAAGGTGAAAAAGGTTTGTATCTTCAAAGAAACATCTTTTATGTCATTATTGCAAGCAATCATTGTTAGAACTATAATATTAAGTGATCATAATATTTAGTTTATAGTTAAATAATATAGAATATAAGTTATTATTATTATTTAAATATAAACTTTATATTAGGTTGTTAGTTATTTATTAACTAATATTAAATTGGGGTGTACCCCATCACTTAAGAAGGTCATAACCCTTCGGGTTATTTAAATATGACTATAGGTCATATTCAGAATATGTTATATTTTTCGGGTTAAAACATGGAGTAGAAGTGAGGAGGGAGTTACTAGACTGGGTGTAAAATTTTCTCACATAATGGAAATTATTCTACCGTTGGTTTTACTCCATTGGGGTTTTCCACATCAAATACCGTGTTATTTTGTTTTTACTTTACTATGTATTCATTTATTGATATGTGCACATTTATATTTATTAAATAAGTTCAATATAAATTTCATCCCCTCATCTTGACATGGTACCAGAGTGGGATTAAATAATTTAAAATAATCCTAAAGTTACATCAGTTGGGAAGTTAGTTGGTTAGTTGGTTAGGATCCTATTTAACCCTATCCCTCTCTGGATGTATTAATATGTGTGTGCACAGTGGAAAATTCTTTGAAATATTTTAACCCTCGCGTGAAAAATCAAACCCGAAAGAATTACCAGGGCCTAGAAAATAGAGGTAAGGGTTAATCATTTATGTGAAATATTTTATTATATTTCTATAGTTTTTGAAAGTGTGCAGGATAATTTAATATGAGATGTTAAAAAGAGAGGTAAAATTCAAAGTGAAACCTAGTTCACATAGGAGACAAGATTCCATGAGAATAGGGGTTTCAAAAAAATTATTGGTTAGATCAAACCTCTTGTCCCCTGGTGATGTAATTTTTAAATATTATTTTCAACTTTGAATTTAAAAACTTCTCTTATGGACCCCCTTCAATAGTAAGGATTAGTTTAAATCTTAAAACTATATATTTTTAACATATGGTTTATATCTATAGTTTTTGAAAACTATATTCTATTCTATAAACCAATTTTTTTGGTTTTAAATTATAAAAATCTAATCTAAAAATAAAAAATCTATAAACTATATATTAATATATAGTTTTTTTAATTATAGTAAAAAATATACATACAAAACAAAATACATCTTATATAGTTATAGTTTATATTATAAACTATATAATACTTATGTGGCCCTAACTTTATATATCCCATGTGAGGGGGTGACACCTTTCCAATCACCCATATTTCCCCATGTGCAAAGTGGCACACATTGCATAACCCACTCGCCACCCACTCCGCGCGTGCCACATAGCCCCTGTGGTCCCCCATACTACCGACCACCTCCTTCCTTGCGTAGGCATGGGACCCCCATCCTTTTCCTTGGGATGATTTAGTCCCACATGGGGATGGTGTGAGAGGGTAGGAGGATTTAAAAGCCTTGGGGATGGAAGGATGTGGTGTGACTTTAGTCACACCACTATGTTTTTCTTAAGGATCCTTGTGGATTAGCTCACCCTCTGGTCGTGTGAGCTCAGTAGCGGATTGGGCATGGGAGCTTGTTTGGATCGATAAGCTAGTTTCTAAGGCTCAACGGTGGTAATATAATAAAAGGTTTGGTTAATCTAATTTGGTATATGTGTGGATTGGTTATTTATTAATATGATTTGATATATATTGATCAAATTCGGTTTAAATTATAATTGAAATGTGATAGTATAAGGTTTGATGGTATAATAAACATTTATTAAAATTACCTTGGTGATAAACTCGCTGAGTTGGCTAGCCCAACTCGGCCGAGTTAATAGAAATTCCAAAAAATATAGGAGC
Organism: Taxus wallichiana var. yunnanensis; assembly: GCA_018340775.1. NCBI lineage: Eukaryota > Viridiplantae > Streptophyta > Pinopsida > Cupressales > Taxaceae > Taxus > Taxus wallichiana. Next base: position 465,497,184 of record CM031236.1, on the reverse strand, counting down.
AAGAGCTCCCCAATTTTTTAAAATATATACCAGTATTTTTTTTCTTTTTTTTTGAAAATATATAAACTATTATTGTTTTCTTTTTTGAAAATATAAATTAATTGTTAAGTTATATTTTTGAGAAAATTAATCAAATAAAGTAATCTTTGTTTGAAATGATATTATTTTGCATGACATGGCGATTAAATCATCATTGTCATTTAGATAGAAAACTATTTTTTTCACTTATATTTCAATTTATTTTTATATCACACTAATACATTCATGTATAGACTATCGAATTGACAAGACATCCTTTTTAGAAAAAAATGATCATTTTTTTGATTGCGAGGATTAAATGATGACAAGGGGATTTATATTAAATCCCTTTTAATCCTCATTAATCATTTAATTACATTTGTTAGGATTATGGATCTGAATTGCTTCACGCTTAGCATGATTTACATCTTTTTGGTTTACTCGATGAATCGGTGCTTTGGTCATGGTTACTGGTGCTAGTCAAAGATCGTGGTAACTAGCACCGGTTAGGGTAACCAGCACTGGTCAACATCAGGGTAATCGACATCGGTTACTTGTGTGTGAAAGTTTATATTTAACTCATAGGAATTAGATCTAACTTTTTTATAAAATTGATCTAAAGGTTGTAAATGCATAGCTAAGGTGCCCTAAGTTTGTCTAAGCCTATATAAGATAGAAAACTAGGGTTAGAACATAAGGATAGAGGAAGAATGTTAATTCTCCTTGGTTGAAGATGAAGACGAAGAAAAATAAGAAAAATTTTACATGAAGACAAAGCTTCAATGGAGAGAAGATGGACAGAAGGAAATAATAGGTACATCAAAATGGTAAGAAGGTGGTTATGTCTTCTTCTATATTTCCTTTGTATTGTCTTGTCTAAATGGAATGGCTTGCATAGTATACAAAGCACATAGTATTTCATCTTTTAGATCCACAGATTGTTGTGAGATCTTGTATTATAGATCCATGAGATCATATTGTATTGTTGATCCATAGGAATCTAGTATTGTAGGTCATTGGAGATCTTGTGGATACGAGATAATATCTAGATATTGTAGAGGAGGTTGTCTTCTTGTTTGCAGTGGTAGATGCAGTGAGATAGAGGAGAGACTTACTTCTTGGTGCACATATATGGTTCCACATTGGTAAAACCATGTGAGAGCTCTTGTTTGAATATTCATAGGAGAGATTGGTTACACAAAGAGGAGATGTAGTAGTTCTGGTTTGTGATATCTAGTGGTGTTTGGAGGAATAATTTTAGTGCACTCATGGAGATCCGTTTAGAGATCTGGAGGAGAGGAGATACTCTTGAAGAGATGTATTATACTTTGTTGTATTGAAGAGTTGGTTTTTACTCTTGTTATATTATATTTATGAGATCTCTATCTTTGTGACGTATCCCACATTGGGTTAACCACGACATCTTTGTGTTATGTGTGTGTAATTTTGTATGATTTGGATTATTATTGTTTATACTTCCATTGCTTTGTAGATTTTAGGGAATTTTTTAGATCTTATGTAAATGATTAGGTTTTTTATTGAATCATAACACTATTATGTAGTCCTGAATTCCCAAAAATTGGTATCAAATCTTGGTTTGTTATCTTATCTGATACCAACAACTAGTATCAGAGCTTGGTTATTTCAGAGCAAGGTTTTGCTTCAATATATTGTTAGTGGTTTACTGACATGTGTATGAGAGTAGGGTTTCTTTTTCCTAATTTGAAAATCTCAAGTGGAAGTTAGAAATGTGAGGTTACTTTGGAGAATACAAAGGGCCGACATCGGCAGGTGACCGTGGTCGATTCTAGAGGGTGACCATGGCCATTACTAGAAACTTGGTTTTAAACAGAAAATCACATATCTAAGTTTTTTATAAGATGCAGTGAATGTATCTTATTTGTTGAGGTGTCCTTGGTTCTTGGAGGCACATGCATGATTGTCAAATTATAGATCTGGTTTATAGAGGTATGGTTTTGTTACCTTAGTATTGCAGTGATTGTATTATTTTAGTTACACATGTATGTTTGGGATTGTAGATATGAGTATGAGATAGAGGAGAAATTATGCATCCTTTGGTGCAGTTAGATGCATGGGGTTTGTTAGAGAAGAAGAATATAGTAGCATAGAACAAAGAAGTGGTTTCCATAAGAGAAGCATGTTCTTCATTTGAAGATGCAATGAGTATCTTGGTATAGTTTCATTGTATGTATTATTGCTGTTAAGTTTTGTGCAATATTTGGGTGCTTCTTGAAATGACGGGCTCAAGGCAAAACTATCGGCTTTGTCAAAGCAGCACCTAGTTTAGTGACCTATGCCAATTTGTGGTGTTGTGTTCATTCCAACAACACTAAATTTGGTAAGGGAAATGACATCGATCCACGAGGGTAATGGGTACTAGTCAACGAACCGCGGTTAGTCTCTGTGACAATGAGTTTGCATAGGGTTTCTTACAATATAAGAGGGCGTGGATGGTTCAACATCCTATTTTGGAGGATCAAGTTTCTTGCACAAGTAGAAACAATGCAGATCACTTCAATGTTAGATCAGAAAGAGGACAAAGTTGGCTCGGTTAGTCTAGTGAGAATTTGAGTCAGGTATCTCTATATGATTCATGTTTTATTTATTTCATTTGGAGAAACTGATATTATGTTTGGATTGTGTGCACAAATAAAATTTGCACCATGGATATTTGGTGAGCTTGAATTTTATTTCCGGGATATGTTGGAATCTTGAGGATAAGGATATCTAGTCTAAGGATGGGATCCTCAATGAAAAGTCATGTTTAGACATAGTTGCAGTAATGAAAGATGTTGAGTACACAGGATGAAAATAAGTTGATTCACCTACTTCACAAGAAGTCCAAACTTATGTGATGTAGAAGTATTCTTTGATAAGAAGGGAATCAGTTTATATTTTCTTTCATCTGTTTTATTTCTCACTGACATATATAGATTTTGAGCTTGGTGATTAGAAGTAGTGTAGGGAGTTCAGGTTAAGTGGGAGCAAGCCATGGTTATTGGCATTGCAAGTTGGACATATATGCACATGTAGAGTGAGAGGAGTATGCTACATTTTTGTGTGGCATGAGGCACAAGTTTTTTTAGAGGATAGTCATGGTTTTACAGGTATTTTGAGTTTATTGCATGATGATGTCACTTATAGTTTTATTTATAATTCGTTGATATCCCTATGGGTTTGCAGTTGATGGTTGTTTAGTTGGGTTAAGAAGAGAGAAATGTTATTGACATTGAAGGGTAAAGAAGGAAAATCTGTTTGTTATAGGTTACAGTGTGACAACAATGTATATTTACATCTTATTGATGTTTCCCTTGTTTTCTTTCATCTTGGATGGTTGTGCAGTAGGTTGATGAATTTTTTTTTGGTATTTTCACTAATTATTAAGAGCATGGTTAGCATGGTTGTTTTTGTTGACATTGATGAGCACAAGATTCATATATGGCTTTGGAGTTAGTTGGTGAGAGACTTGGAGCTTCTAGAGAGCCTGATGATATGGATGGATGTATATGGTAAGTTTATACATGTGGATAGATTCTATTTTGTGAGTCTATGATGATGCAAATATTTTTTTACACATGGATGCCTATGAACACGATTTAGATGCCTTTAGCATGAGTAGAGGATTTTTTATTTCCTCTTGTTACTATGTTACTTGTTAATACATATGTTAGCTACGGATGATTGTCTTGGACATGCTAGTTGTTTATGCAGGGTTGGATTTGCAAAATGAAGTATTTGGATTCTTTGAGTTGTGCAGGTGGTGTGGAGTAATTAACCACAGGTTTCATATAGAAATCATTTAAGCTGTCTTGACCTAGGATCTTGTTTTTCTTACACATATTCCAATTTTGACTTGTCTTTGGTCAATTGCATTAGTGGTTGCATGGAGACATAGATAGATGGTTGGAGAACATGGTTGGTGGCTATGGTTGTGATAGAAGATCAATATTTTAGTTTGAGTGGGAGCTCTTGCAGGTGCATTATTCATGGTGGCTTGGTTGCATGAGAGGCTTAATGCTATGATTTAGTTGGAGCTTGATGTATGGATAACTTGGTTATCATGGATCGATAGTAGCTTTATGCGGAGTCTATGGTAAGTCACGAGTTTGTTATCTTCTTGGTTTTAGAAGATGGTTTAATCTTCTTGATTTCATTTGAGAGAATTGTTGATATAAAGAATAGATGGTCTTCACGGTATGTAATGGATGGTGATGTACTAGTATAGGTTCAAAAATTTATCTCCAAGTGGAAGATTGTTAGGATTATGGAGTTGAATTGCTTCACAGTTAGCATGCTTTACACCTTGCTAGTTTACTCAATAATTGACACCGGTCAAAGGGTAACTGATGTCGATCATGATAACCAGCTCCGTTCGATGTCGTGGTAATTAGCGCCCGATCGAGTAATCGACACCGGTCAACATTAGGGTAACTGATACCGTCATGGTAATCGACACATGTTACATGTGCATGAAATTTTATATTTAACTCATGGGAATTAGATCTAATTTTCTTATAAGGTTGATTTAATGGTTATAAATGCATAGCTAAGGTTCCCTAATTTTTTCTAAGCTTATATAAGCTATAAAAATAGGGTTAGAACATAAGGATAGAGGAAGAATGTTGATTCTCCTTGGTTGAAGATGAAGAAGAATAAAAAGAAGAAAAGGTTGCATGAATATAGCAATTCAATGGAGAGAAGATGGACAAAAGGAAATAGCATGTACACCTGAATGATGAGAAGGTGGTTATGTCTTCTTCTATATTTCCTTTGTATTATCTTGTATAAATGGAATGGCTTACATAGTACACAAAACACACAGTATTTCATCTTTTAGATCAACAGTCATTGTGAGATCTTGTATTGTAGATCCATATGTTATTGTGATATCTTATATTGTAGATCCATGAGATCATATTATATTGTTGATCCATAGGAATCTAGTATTATAGGTCATTGGAGATCTTGTGGATATATATAATATCTATATATTGTATAGGAGGTTGTCTTCTTGTTTGCAGGTGGTAGATGCAATGAAATACATGAGAGACTTGCTTCTTGGTGCACATATATGGTTACACATTGGTAGACCCATGTGAGAGCTCTTGTTTGCATATTTACAGAGAGAGATTAGTTGCACAATAGAAGATGCACGGTAGTTCCCGGTATGTGATATCTAGTGGTTTTTGGAGGCACGGTTGTAGTGCACTCATGGAGATCCGTTTAGAGATCTAGAGGAGAGGAGATACTCTTGGAGAGATGCATTGTCCTCTTGTATTGAAGATTTGGTTTTTACTCTTGTTATATTATATATATGAGATATCTATCTTTGGTGGACATAGCCCACATTGGGTAAACCTAGATACATGTTGTGTTATGTGTGTGTAATTTTGTGTGATTTGGATTATTCTTGTTTATAATTCCACTCGCTATAGATTTTGGGGAATTATTTAGATCTTGTGTGCATGATTAGGTTTGTTATTGAATCATAACACTATTGCAAAGTCATGAATTCCCCAATATTTACGTAAATATGGGGTCTAATCAGTTTTCAATTGATAAATATCATATGTTGAATGGGAATAATTACAACATTTGGAAGATTCGATTGAAGGAAGAATTCATGGCTCACAAATTATGGGAAGTTGTAAATGGAATTGAAAAGGCTCCGATTGGAAGACAAGAAACTACAGAAAATGTCATTGCACATCAATAGAAAGTACAAGAGGTGATGTCCATCATTTTGTGAAGTGTACATGATGATTTTCTTCTTGATATCGAGAATCAAGAAAGTCGAAAGCGAGGATTGGCCTCAATGGGAATCGATAAATGAATGTACGTGTTTATCAAAAAATATTAAATATGATAATTCCCATGAAGGGATAAGAAAAAGTGATAAATTATTTAGCAAAAATAAAAAATATTAAGTCTCAGTTAGATGGGTGTAGCTGTAACTTAATTCAGGATAAATTTCTTTATTTCATTATTTAGTTTAATATTCATGAGAAATTTCAATTTTGAATTCAAAATATCAAACAAAACAAGACATTATAGATTTGCAAACCCTTAGTCCTCTCCTCATTCAAGAAGATATAGTAATGGAAAATTTTTAATCTAAGGATAGTTCCACTCAGGCACTTCTTTCTCGGAAAAAAATTAAAACCTCTAGATTCAACAAAAACCAAAAGTCAACTTTTAAACCTCCTAGCAAAGATAAGAAACTAAGAAATCTAAGAGTTATCTTTGATGGTAAATGTCATTATTGAGGTAATTTTTTCCATGAGAAAGAGTATTGTAAATTTAAAAATAATAAGTCACTTTCAAAAATCAAAAGGGTAAAAATCTTACCAAAATCAAAATCAAAACCAAAACAAGAATCAGAAAAATAGTCAAAAATTAAATGTAATTGCTTTGTATTCCGCCTTTGTCACTGCAAAAGAAAATGAGTGGATATTGGAAAGTGGTGCCTCTAGGAACATAACCTTTATATTTGATATCTTATTTGAACTTAAAGAGTGTAATGATCAACTATACTTGGTTGATTATTCCATTCTCAATGTTCGTACAAGGTAAAGAAAAAGTTTCAAATGGTTTTATTAATAATGTTTTGTTAGTTCCTAAACTTAAAATGAATTTGCTTTCTTGTTCTCAATTGAATCAAAATAACTATAGTGTAAAAATATTAAAAGATAAATGGTATATTAAAAATTAACATGATGTTACTATAGTTGAACACACTCAAAGAGATGGTTTGTATGTGTTTAATGACTTTCCTTCTGCTTCTTGTTTAACATCTCAAAGAAGTGACATGAAATTATGGCATGAGAGATAAGGTCATGTCAACTTCAGAGCATGTCGACATGTCTTGAGTAAACCTGGTGATTGGTCAGTCACCTATTTCCCAAAATCATGAAACATGTGAAGGATGCTTAAGTGGTAAGAAGTATGCTAATCCCTTCCATAGTCATCATGATGAAAACTATTCTGAACCTTTGGAACTTGTTTATAGTGATGTTTGAGGATCCCTAGAACTTCCATCCCTTAATGGTTCTCTGTATGTTGTCATGTTCATTGATGATTTCTCTCATATGATTTGGTATTATTTCATTAAAAGGAAATCTGATGTCTTGTCAAAATTTAAAGAATTTAAAGCTTTAGTTGAAAACTCTTCTAGTTATAAAATTAAGAGGATTATGACTGATAATGGGGAGAATACATCAATAAGGCATTTGACTCATTTTGTGTTGAATGTGGCATTCAAAGGGAACTGAATACTCCCTATTCCCCTCAGCAAAATGGGATTGTGGAAAGAAAAAACCACACCATTTTGGAAATGGCTAGGACCATGATGCATTCAACTCAAGTTCCTAAATTCCTCTGGGTTGAAGCAATGAACATTGTTGTTCATATCTTGAATAAAGTTCCCACTAAAGCCTTAGTAAATTCCAATCCTCTGGAAAAGTGTTCAAATAAAAAAACTAAGTGTGTCTCATTTGAGAATCTTTGGTAGCCCAACTTCCCTCTTCATTCCGAAATCAAAATGGAATAAGCTTGATCAAACCTCTTTTCCTTATATCTTTGTAGGATACGATGTCAAAACTAAAGGTCTTAGGATCTTTGATCCATCAAAAAGAGAATTTATAGAAAACTAGAATCTTAAAATTATAGAAAAGATATTTGTTCTTCTTCTTCATCTTCTATTTCTATTATTCATGATGATTCTAATGAAAATGAAAATGAAATTGAAAATTGATAAAATGATGTAAGTGATGAAGAAACTAGTATTGAACCTATAGTTGAAAATGAGATAGTACATGTTTCCTCTATAACTAAAAGACCTAGATGGGTTGAGTCTATTATTCAAGACTCTAATCCTAGAAACCTTCAGAAAATGACTAGAAGTCAACATACATATCATGCCTTGATGACATTATATGAACTTGAACCCCAATATTTCAAGAAGCTTCTTCGATGAAAGATGGATAGATGCAATGAAAGATAAATATTCTGACTTGATTAAAATCAAACTTTGGATTTAGTCCCTCCTAAAAAATGAAGTATATTCAGATCTAGATGGATATACAAGATTAAATATAAAGCAGATGACAATGTAGATAAATTCAAATCCAGATTAGTAGCTCGAGGGTTTACTCAAAAAAACTGATATTGACTATGTTGAAACCTTTGCACCAGTTGCAAAAATGAGCACAATAAGGATTTTGATTTCCTTTTCTTCTCTATATGATTGGGAAATCCATCGGATTGATGTCAAAAATGCCTTTTTGAATGGTGATTTAAAATAAGAAATCTACATGAACTAACCTAAAATATTTGAATAACCACGTAAAGAGATGTATGTTTGTAAATTTTTTTTTATATGGTTTAAACAAGCTCCTAGAGCTTGGTATGTAAAGATTAATAATTTTTTTAATGAAGTTGGTTTTTCTAACTGTTCATCTAACAATGATATATTTGTTAAAATTGAAGAAATTGCTATCACTCTCATTGTATTTTATGTTGATGATTTAATTATCACTAGTAATTATAATAGTATAATTATGAAAATTAAAGAAAAATTAATGTGTTCTCATGTAAATGTGCAACAAGAAAATTTACAATTTTTGAGCATGACAACGATACCCCTATGTCAAAATTTTCAAGTTTTACCTTTCTAAGACACCCTAGGTATACCCATCCTCAACACCGACCTTACCCAATCAGTCCAATGAACCCCCAAAGTATGTCAACTCAGTCCCCTAGGTGAATTAGGAAATTCAAGTCAATCCCCTAGGTGATTTTAGGAGTTCTTGAAGAATGCAAATTTTGGGTAGTTGTGGGAAGGGCTACCACTGGCCTTCCTGGGACTGGTGCAACCCCTTGAGTAGAAAAGAGGAGAAAAATCCAACATGGAGATGAATCAAAGGTCTAATAACATCAAGGAAATGATATTGGAATATTTAGAAAATAATTGGAGGTCTTGGGGCAGATTCATCAGAAACAGGTTCTCAGGCCTAGGTAGTGCACAAGGCCAAAAAAGCTACTAAACTTCGAGAAGTGATTCCAAGAGCTCTGAAAGGAGTTAGGAGCTAAAAATACATATTCGAAATGGAATTCAGAGATCTAAAAGATGGTAAAATATTATTCTTCAAAAACCTAGGAAAAATAGATATACATCATGTTTTTCTCATGCTCAGTCATGGAGCTAGAACAAAAATCTAATTTTTAGGGAATAATTGGAGGAATAAATAGTTGAAAACCCCACCATTTGATTCAAAAGGAAATTTTCAATCAAGTTCATATAAATTTTTTCCAAAAACTCCATCGGGAGCTCAAGTTATCACCGCCACAAGTTGTCCCCAAGGTAAGCTTCCGATAGTTAGTCAATTTTTGAAGTGGACACGTGTCAACTCTTGGAGGCTAGCAAATTTTGATGTCCCTTTCATCCCTTAAGATAAAGGACATAAGGGAAAGTAAAATGCACCCAACCCTATTTTTCCCTCTGGTCACCCATGGGATCCTCCACATTGCCAATTTAGCCCTCACGAATTTGCTGAGCCTATTCTCATAGTGTAGGAATGCCCACCAAGTGTTGCAACCTGGTGTGATGTAAAATGACGAAACTTTTGTACCTTTAGAAAAAGGACACGAGGAACATGAAAATTCACCTTTGGCCCCCAAGTGATCAATGGGACCTTCTACAGTGTAATATTTAGCCCTAGGAGCTAGTTTGAGCCAAATGCACAACCGTTAGATGCCCGCCAAATGTCAGCTCCAAGCGCGATGTGAAAACTGATGTCCCTTTCATCCCTTTAGATAAAGGGACATAAAGGATAGTAAAATGTGCCCAGCTCCAGGTATGCCTCATGTTCCTCCATACGTCCTTGATGTTTAGCTCCCAAGTGATTTTCTCCAGCTCCTTAGCCCTAATGCTCAACCGTTGAATGATTGTCAAGTGTTGCAAGAAGGTGTGATGTGAAATTTGATGAACTTTCATCCATTTAGCTAAAGGGACATTGGGGATATAAAAATGCACCCCACACCTGGTATGTGTTTTTTAAAACACTCTAAAGCTAAACACTTAGCATTTTTCCCCTCCATTTCTTCTCCATAGCTTCACACCCTGCCAGAGCTCTATCCATTCTTGTCCGTAACTTATTTCCACCATTTTTTTACCTAAACAAACTCCACCATAGCCACCATGTTGTGAAATCAAAGTGATATCAAAGGAAGGAATGATCGAATAATTGAATAACAAAAGAGAGAAATGAAGATTTCCATATGAAAAACCCTCATTGCCATGAGACAAAGAAATTGACGTATCTTGCAAACCGTGGAAACGAATCAAGAACCGCTCTATTACTATGTTCATCATTCTTGAAGGGCATAAAACAATCACCAATGGATCTCTCGTTCACAATGAATAAATCCCCATTTTTGCACAATGAAAACAAAAACCCAATTTCCTAATCAACCGACAATCAGGTTTGAAGAGAGAATTCACCGATGGAACGAGAAAGAAGAACTCACATAAAAAATATAATTTTTTTCATGATTAGAGGAGAAAACCACACTTGCAATTTTCATCCGTTAATGGTTGTTATTTTTGTAGTCATGCTAGGTGAAAAATTTAAAATTTTAAAATCTCATGAACCAGTGATTGAGTAAGCTTGAAATTTCATAGGGGTGATATTTGGAAAAAACCCATATCGTAAAAACCTCATTCCACTGTGATCCGACCACCAAAATCATACTTACTAAAAATAGTAGGCCTTTTACATGGGAGACTGCTATTTTGCATAAACCACTATCTAAAGAAGTTGTGAAGGAGGCGGTGAAAACAGAAGAGGTATTGCGGTGAAAAATCATTGAAATGGTCATCTAAGTTCGAATTGACACTTACTAAAAATAGTAAGTGGTCCCATGAGAACCTACTAAAAATAGAAAACTAGTCTAAAAGGTGAGAAGAACATAGGGAGAAAGAGGAATTCAAGTTGTCATATCCAATTAAGGTTTGAAAGAGTTGAATTTTCACACTTACTAAAAATAGTAAGTTGTCTCATAGGCACTTACTAAAAATAGTAAGTCATTCCAGAGGGTGAATTTCACAAAAAGAGAATTATGAGAGTTGAACATTCAAATTGGCAACTGTAGTTGGAGTTTGGAGAAGAATTTTCACACTTACTAAAAATAGTAAGTTACCCTTTCCGAAATAGTAAGTGTTGAGGAATAATGAAGTATAATTTTTTGGACTTCCTACACAACCATTTTCTTTAGAGTACGAGATAGAGGATAATGATGTATCCTATATGGATTTCAATGATATGAAGGCTCACATGATAGCCAAGGAAAGAGGGAAGATCGAAGATCAAGTATTCACAAGTGGGTTTTTCGCAGTGTGGGACACCCCATGTCCATACAAAGCATTGAGCTGGTCTTGGCCTGCTCACACCACTATGAGCCTGAAATGTGAACAATTCAAGCCAAAAATGGCATGACAATGGAATTCATTAATCCTAGAACCATCTCACTCTCTCTACAAATTATGACATCACCCAACATGGTCATCATCATGAAGGAGAAGGTTGTGCACAAGTGGGAAATATGGATGCATACATGCAAGGGATTGCATTAGGATCATGGATGAAGATAGGGAGAAAGCCCTCAAGGATGCCAAAAACAATTTCAAGATGTGAGTTTTGTGAAGGCTATTTGGATGCAATCACTCTCCTTAGCAGAGTGATGGGAGAAGTGAACATGAGGGACTTCCAAGATTGGATGGCCCTTTTCATCTTGACAGTGACTAAAGGAAAGAAATGAATTGACTGGGGGAAGATAATCAGTGACAATTTACATCTTCAACTACTCCAAGTGCCCATGACAAATAATTTCCACATGAATTCTTACTTGGTCTATTTTCTTACCAGTTCAAGGTCATTTAAGGGATTGAATCTCACACGAAAAATTCTTCCAAGGTTCCCGAATTCAAGAAACTCCCACATTTGGTAATGGAAGAAATTCATAGACACTTCACCGTGTGAATGATGCATTTACGACGTACATGGTATGAACTTTGGAGGGTGATTGGAGGCAAGGATGTCGTCACAAGTGGAATCCTTAGTAAAAAATATGGTTCATATTTCATACAATTCTCGACCTTCTCCTACTTGCAAGTTTCCGGCTTTAACCAAGCTCCCCTAAGGTTGTCTAAGTACCTTAGTGACCAAATTGTACTATTTGATCTCTGCAAGAATTTCATACAGGTAAACATGTTGGCTAGATTTTCTACATAGCACAAAACCTAGGAAGTCATGAGATAAATATCCCTCATTTAACCGGTGAGGCTCCCGTGTTATATTTTTAGTAAAAATGTGTTATTATCTATCAGGGGTTTTACTTTAACCACTTAGTTCATGAACCATAACTAAGAAGTTCTGTAGCAAGTAAGCAACTGTTTAAGAAAGGAAGTATTTTATAGAAGAAGGAAGTAAAGGAAATACAAAGAAGAAATGGGGAAGATGTGCATCCCAATTAGTAGATAGTAGAGCTAATTGCATGCACATAGAAGAAACTTAATAGATATGAACACACATAAATATAAAACAAAGGCAGCTCTAGATCTAGATCTAAAATAACACAAATTTTATTAAGATATCTAAGATTAAAAGAAAGAAACAAAGTACACTGTGACACAAAGTTCTCCAGAAATCTGCTCCTTTGTATTCCTTTGTTCCAAGTTGCTCTTAGGGTTCAAAGACAAAGTCTAGAACACAATATTTCTACTTACAAATTCTAATTGACCCTTAACCCGAGGTTCTTCTCCTACTTATAGAATGCGGAGGGAGAAGTACAAATGGAAAACTCAAACCGAATCAAACATAAATAACAAGTAAAGATGAAATTTGTCAATCATCCTCAACTATCTTCTCCTTAAGTGACACATGTATCACTTAACTAATATAATGGTTCCACATGACTTTAAGTAATGGTTGCAAAACCAATAACTTAGAAGTTTTACAATTTCATCTGGGAACATAGAAAGTAGAAGAAGAAAGAATAGAAGAAGTCATGCCAGCTGTAATGTTTATGTCTTCTTCTTGTTCTGATATCGATATACTTTTCAAACATGTAATTCAGCATCCTTCCATCTGTTTTAGCTTTTCTTTCTCTATCCCGAATCATGCAAAGACCCTTCATTCAACACTTTGATGCAAGCTTCCACATCTTCCAAGCTCACCCAAACCTCGCAATGTCCGCCTACAACGCCACCAGGTCTACTGATAGAATTCATCGTGAAAGGCTTGGTAGCTTTATCAATTCTCTTTTGTACCATCAAAAGAGAGCCTTCCAGGGAATTAGGCACCTTAGTTGAGACGATCCGCATGTATGAAGTGAAATTCCCGTCCACTCTCTCCTCGAAAAAAGAAATGACACTATCCGGTAATTCGATGTCCTACTCTCAAGTGCCTGCATCCTCTTCAGCAAAACTCTACAGATTTCCAAATGGAAAGATACTGCAAACTCTAGTTGCTTCCCCTTCTCGACTGATCCATCTAGTACAATCTATTCCATAATCAATACATCTTCCTGGAAGCTTGTTGATCTCGGCCAAAATACTCAAGTTACTCTCTGTAGCTGTATTCATGTCTTCTATGTTTGCCATCAGTTACTTCAGCTGATTTACTGCATCATCCATAACCTTTAGGTGGCCTAGCACTTCTCCAAGTTGTACAGAAGCTTGACGAATAATCAAATCCTTACATTCATCAATAACTTTTACTTGATTGCTTGTGTCCTCCATTTCCTGCATAAGATGATCACTCACCTACTCTGAAATGGGCTGAATGGAAGGTTTAACAACCTTGGCTATGATCTCACATAATTGAGATATTTAATTTTGCAGCTCTTCTTTCTCCACCTTTTCACTGTCAAGCCTAAGGAATAAAGCATCCATCAATGTCTGTGTGTCTTGCTTCAATCCTTCAGTGGTGGCTTGACCGAGGGGTAATTTGGTTACTATCACATTCTCTACCGTGAGCTCCTTCTCCATCTTTCCTTCTCGCCGTAATTGATATCTCAAAGAAACTTCTCCTTGAATCCTCAATGATCAACCTAGAAGTTGCTTTGGAAACTTTAGGCCTTCTGTCTCTTCCGCCTAGATTCTGGAGTAACTGCAAGTCGTGCTCCTCTCGAGTTCATCTCCATTCTCACTTCTAGAAATGACTGCGAAGCCAACCATTCTGAGAAGTTACTTCTCAGAGAATGAGAAGTCACTAAGTGTACTACCATCTTCCACTCTACATCCTCTCTGTCAAAAAGTACCACAAGAGTTATGGCTGCCCTCTCTTCAATCATCCAAGGACAAAGCCCTTTTGAATTTTTCCATCTGCAGATTTAATGTATCCTCTAGAACAGGCGCTGAACGAAGTGGCTAAGGGGAGAAGATGAATGTCACTGGATTCAAGAGAGGCATGGAAACATCCTGCTGCGGTGCAATAGTTGGTGAAGTACTAGGTACTGGAGAAACTAGAGCTAAAGCCATGGTCGTAGAAGTGATCCTCTCCTTGGATTGAGATCTTCTATGCACTTTCAACTTCTTGAATTTCCTGCTTTGCTTTCTCCTCCATTCTTCCTCTTGAGGTAATATCCTGTGCGGGTTACTTGTGACTTGATTCATCAATGCTTCATCAAGGCAATATCCCTTCGTCAGCAACCAGTTTGAAGTATTCACCAACACAGCTCCCGACCTTTCTTCAATTGTGTTACAGCCTCCTATGTTATTCTCAAAGTATGGCTTTATCTCCTCCCATTTGATGGTAAGTGTCAAGTACCACATTCCCATCATCTTTAAGATTTGCAGGTATCCGTGCTAGTCCAAAGTTGAACACTTGCTTTGCTGATAGCCTGCTGAAATCTCTCTTTCTAACCTCGTACTCACTTTTGCACTTCATCCAGAAATCTTCTAATGAAGGCACATGTGCGTACTCCTGGGAGATTGTCTTCCTGGCTACTCCAAATGGATCGAAGTTCAGCCGTGCAGGGAAGAACTCTTGCTCATACTCGGATAACATTTGCGTCTCCATCCCCCAAGCTCTATGAATGCTAATGCAGCTGTAATATCCCACAGTGATTGGGAAGAAGCCCGTAGACTTGTGCCGCTTTGACTGAAGGTCGTGTAACTCCACAAGTTGCCTACTCAGCTCCATGGTGATCAATCTATCATTCGGATGCCTGGGCATCTTTATTGGTTCTCCAGAAAAGCCCGTAACCCTGAGGTATGTGAAATCTACAAATTGAATGAATAGACTGCCAATCTTGGACACATCTTCCCATGCTTCCTTGCTTACCCTGTTGGCCTTCAAGTCTTTGTCTAGCCTGCAGATGAAATCATAGAAGAATTCATCGTTGATCACTTTGAAATATTTCTCACACGTAGGTATAGTAAGCTATGGGTAGCACTAAAAATGGGGTCCTTAGAAAGAACACCACATCTATCCAGCTTGGAAAAGACACCTTGTGAAGCTGAAACATACACCAAGTAGGAAGTCATTTTCAAGCTGAAAGTTCACTTCGAGTTCCAGATTTGCTCACCAATGTTGTTACTAATAATTTCCGACCAATTGATTATAGAATCAACCTTGTTGACTTCAATGGTCCTAATGAAAGCATACATCCATGTATGGAAAGTGTAAGCATTCACCTCGCCATTCATCCTGCATAGCAATTTGACAATATCATCTACCTCCTGCACCAAATTGGACTGCGGGAGAGTTCTTAGGAACTTTGAAGGAGATATAGGCTTCTTCATGTATCGGCTATTCATTATGCTCACACAATCAGCTCTATGCTTCTCCCTGCTGTCGTTAGCATCCTGAAGACTAATGGAAGTCACCACCTTTCGCACTGGAATCTTCAAACAATAATTGATGAACTCTGCGTCCAAACGAATTATTGTCTTTCCCGAAGCATCACACACTGATCTGGATGAAGGATGGTAAGATCTAGCGCACTCCATAACAAATTCTGGCAACTGGGTTGTACATGGAAAAGTTGCAGCTCGGATAATTCCACTACTTTTAACCACACGCATGAGTGAAGTCTTTCCCACTTTGGATCTATTAATCAAATCGAAAGAGGTTTTGGGCCTAGATCTGTGTCTCCTATGTCTACAAGTTTGGAAGCGATGCATGACTCCATTGTGCTTTCTTTTTCATCTCTCTTCACCATGGCTTTGTCTATCTTTGTCTGAATAATTCTTTTTCTTCTTACTTGGCCGAATTTCTTCAAAACTGGTGCAGATCTGGACAATTCTTCATATTTAGAGGATATATGTAATGTATTGGACATTGATAAAAGCTCCTTTTTCTTTGTAAAGCACTTGTAATGAATTCTTGCAATTTATTCAGACAAAAATGGCCACCGGAGCATGAATAGTGAATTTTAATTGTAAAAATATGTACTTTTCAAGCCTGCTGCCCCAAAAATTGGTGTTTAATTTGCACATAAAGAGAGCATGAATCCTTTCAACAACACCTGAGCACCTGTAACACCTATGCAAACAATTATGCAGACAAAGATCAACCTCCTTCAAAGCATGCGCCAAATCTGGAAGCTTTTAGCCTTGTTGCCACCTTGCCTGAGCAAAATCCTTCTTCAAATGGGGGCACACTTTTCCTCTTGGCTGTAATTCTTTACCTGTGAATTAAATAATTCACCCATATGGCTGCCCATGCTTATATAACCTTCTCAATTCTATAATTAGTAATTGCTCTAACAATTAAAGGTAATTAATTAATTAAAAATCAAGCTCTTCTCTTTTAAAAATAGCATGTTTAAGGACAACCATCCAATAAATTAAATTAATCCAATTTAATCCTTCACACTTCACTTCACTTAAGCTTCACAGTGTGCCTTGACCATAGCCACTGAAAATAGAAATTAATTTAATGATTTAATGCCTTAAAAATCATTAAATATCTCCTAAATGGGGCGCACTTTTTGAAAGGAAGGGGGCAGCCACTAAATAAATTAAATTTAATGCATTTAATCCATTTCTTTTATTCCCCATTGACCTCGTTGACTTCCTCCAAGCTTGGGCGCACTTTTAGAAGAATAGATTAATTAAAATAATCACCTCAAGGCTGCCATCATCTCACGAAAGGGGTGCACTTTTTTGCACATATAATTCTATTTTTAAGAATTTTTCACAATGGGATTCTTTACCTTGCAAGGCAGGCACCAAAATCCCATGATTCACTTAAGTGATTTGACTTTGACAATGGGATTATTTATCTTGCAAGGCAGACACTAAAATCCCATGATTTCACTTAAGTCACTTTCCTTTTATTTTATCATGGGAATTTTTACCTGCAGCGCAGTAATAAATTCTGCCTACTGCAGACCTCTAACTTTCCCACTGCAACTTAAGTGAATTTTATAACACAGGAAAAAGTATCCTGCTAGGTAGGTATAAAATTTCCACCTTGCCTACTGCTTGTATTTTTCCCATTGTAGCTTAAATCCTTTGTTTTCCAAAAATGAGCCCAACCCACAGGGGCTTTTCTCATGTACGACTTCACTTTTTCCCGGTGATCCAGACCTCCGATGGTGACTTCCTTCGGGCATAATGTGTGTATATGTTTTCCAGCTGCTCTAGGCCAAAAATCGGGCTTACTCGGTAAAGGAATTATTCCAGAGAAATTTCACAGAAAACGAAACGGGACAACACAAAAACACGAAAAATTGCCAAAAGTTACAAATAAAGCCCAAAACTTATTCCAAGTTAAAACCCTTCTGGTACATAAGAGTAATGACATATTTGATCATAACAGAGTTAAAACGGAGCACAAATAGCCTCATACGAGGCTCAAAATAATTAAATACAAATTTCAAACAGATAAATCCCGATGACAAAATATAATAATTTTGGGCATCCGGGCATTTGAAAAAAAAGGCTAATATTGCTCTTTGAGAATATCTTGATGTAATACAAGAACTTCCAGGCAATAAAAACACAAAACGAGCCATTATTTTAAAAGTACGAAAAAATATCGGATAGGGTAGTGGCATATTTTAGGATGAAATCTTGGTGATACCAAAACAATAGACTCAAGAGTAGGAAAAAGAAGATTATTTCATTTCTTATCTCTCTTGGGGTGTTCACATGTAAGAATGAAAATAATGCATCTCATTTGGAGGCTACCTTCACACATTTGACTCTGCATTCCTACACTGCTAGACCCAATTTCAACATTCGAGATGATTTTGACTCTTTTCATGTTCCAGACTTACGCCATGATCTGAAAATTGAAGACTATTGGGCCAACTGTGTTGATGAATTTGAAGTATAGGAGAAAGATCACATGAGGATGACAATTGATGAAATGAGGAAATTCCAGTTCTCTTGGTATGAAGATATTTTGTAAGATGACAAAACATAAATGTATGATCTTGAATATGTGGTGATCAAGGCTTCCCCATTTCCTCAAGTCAATTGACACGTTCGCAAGCCAGGATACATAAAGGAACAAACTAAGAAAGTGTTCAGAAGAACAAGGAATTGGTTCCAGAGAAAGAGAGCCATGGACATTCAATCACGAGGTACCCCCACAAGTTAGAAACAAGATTCTTGGCAGTCATCATTTAAATTTGTTGAAGCTAATTCAAGTTCAAAACTGAAATGAAAGGGCATAGAATTAGAGACTTCTTCTCATGAAAAGTCACCAAAGAGAGCCAGGATAGAAGAGGGATCAATCGCAATCATATAAGAGGAAGACCTAGTTGCAAAATACAAGAAGACCCAATAGTATAAACATAAGAAGAAGAAGAGCACACAGTTCAAGACCAAGCATTTGAACTCCCGCGGGAGGTCTCACCTCTTATTAATGATTATTCCTCTTCCACTCAAGAAAGGAACGATTGGTATGCCTCTCGTGGAGCCTGATTATGATGAAATGTTCCCATGGATGCAAGAGACAATAACACCTAATACTCACACTGTTTAATAAATGGCGGCCCCTAATTTATCAAAAATTTCCTCATTGGCTAAGGGAAGGAAAAGGAAGCTCACGCACATGACCTCATAGTTCTATAGTGGAGAAACATGTAATCGTATATTGAAGTATCCTAACCAAAGGTGATCAAACTAGTGGATGAAATGACATCGATGATTATGAAATGAGAAAAATCTAACTAGGGTTGGCTACTCATGAAGGGGATTTACATATGTATCAATAGTCTTCCACTCACTTGGTGGTAAGGAACAAATAATATAAGAAGAAGATTGATGAACAACAAGAACAAGTACAAAATATTTCGTCCCCATGCGCAACACTTGGTGGACCCGAATGCCTCGGTGGATTCCCATAGGATAAGTTACACCCATGAGTAGCCTCAATCCATAATCTATCAAGATGATGCATGAGATCATGATGTAGGGATGAGATAATAATGAATGGATCGGTATAATTTACAAAAAGGGAAATTCGGTGCTCTAAGAAGTTGTCAAACTCTTCACCTATATGTGTGTAATCGCAAAACGTAACACAAGCGCTTAGAGAAGATTTGGAGAAAGAAAGGGATCACTGGGATCCTCTGGGTCAAGTGGTGAGTGAAATGAGAAACACTCATTCTTAGGAGTTGATTAACATGAAAATTATCAACATCCCTTCAGAAGATTTTTCATGTGTATGGGAAAGAGCCTTAGAAATCAGATTTGAAGTAATTAATCGAGCCATCACCGAGTTGATGAAAAATAAGAACAAATGTACAAGTTGTAGGATAGTATCAATCACCAAATTCAGAAACTTGGAGTGCCTACAATGGAGAAGACACAACTACCGATGATTTGATTGGTCCATTTGAGGAATATGTTAAGAAAGAGGTAGGCAATCCATTATCCTTCAATAAGGATACCCTGGAGTTCCTCTCAGAGATTTGGGCCACCATTGCACTCATTGCAGAAAAGCATCCATCATGGTTCAGAAAGTGCAAATATATCAATGGTGTGTCTAATGGGTGGACAGAGACTCTAAGTTGTGTGCGCATTCCTCACATTGATAGAGTGGGACCCGTGAACGGCTCGTTTTAGTGAAGAATTTGGGGAAATAGATATCCTCCCCGCAACGCGAGATGGAGACCGGTTAGGAGCAAGATCAAGTCTGATGGAGCAGCTCATTCTTTTGCATGATTCTTCCTCTTTCTTCTTCTTCCTTCTCTCTCTCTCTCTCTCTCTCTCTCTTCCCTCCCAACATTCTCTCTCTTCAATGTTCTAATTTTGTGTTGGGGTTTGCACTTTTGATATGTCTTTAAGTGACTTTAGAAACATGATGTAAAATTTAAGTCGCCTTGTTTTTATAAAAGGGACTTAATATTTGATAGGAATATGAACAACCTAAAGTCAAAAATATGGCATATGAAAATTCATCAAGAAGATGAAGAGTTGCTTCTCTTCTATAAATTGTAATAAACTCCTCATTTGAGGTCTTCTTAGCTTTTTTTTGAATTCATGAGAGAGAGATCCTTGTGAACAAATCAAAGAGATAGCAAATTCTTCCATTACCCCATTCTCAATATTTTTAAGCATCAATACAAGAAGAAGGATTTTCTATCCTCTTTTGAATGAGGAATTTATTGATACTTTGTGCTCATAAATTCTAATCAGTCTTGTTGCTATTTTTAGAGTTTTTTCTTCTTAATTTTAATGCATGTGATGAAACTTCTAACTGATGTATGCAAGACTCTGATTTTCTACTTGCAGCATTAGTCCTCTTATCTAACATTTTCACTCCCTTTCCCGCTCTCCTAACAAATTCCTCTCTTGCAGTATTCGCAAGATTTTTTTGCGAGTCGAGTGGAGTGCCCCTATTGGATCCCCGACCGCAAGGCCAACCCGATAAAACTCACCTTACTCGCACATGCATATACAAAAGCTACACCGTTTAAGTAGAGGGGCTTATATTCTCGAGAGCATTGGCAAGAAACCCACAAATTTATCCCCCAACAATTTTTTTTTCCAACATAATGCAATATTATGAGATGACAGAATTAGGATTATTGCATCATTTTTTGGGCATGGATATATTTTAAGATAAAAATTCTATTGTAGTATCTCAATCACAATATGCAACTAATTTACTTAAAAGGTTTAATATGCTTTATTGTAAACCTATTGTTATTCCTATAGAAGTTGGATGTAAACTTGATCCTAAACTCTGCATGTGAAAAAGATAATCCTACTTTGTACAAGAAACTTGTAGGTAGTTTGATTTATCTAACTATTACTAGACTTGACATTTATTATGCAGTAAGGATTGCTTTAAGGTTTATGTAGGAGCCTTATCAAGATCACTGGAAGTTAGCCAAAAGAATATTACATTATATTAAAGGCACAATTAATTTTGGTTTACATTATACTTCTTCTAACAATGCATATTTATATGGATATTGTGATTCTGACCATTATGGTGATGTGATAGATCACAAGTCTACAACTGGATATGTATCCAAGGTTGGTGAAGGTGTCATTACATGGAGCAAGAAAAGAAATGAACAATCTACATTTATTCTACCGAGGTAGAATAAAGAAGTATAATGGAAGTAGTGAAAGAATCCATGTGGCTGAAGCAACTATTGGAAGAGATGCACATAGAAGCTAAAGGAATTAATCCTCTTCTATGTGATATCCAGAGTTGCATTTCTATTGCTAAAAATCTAGTTCAACATCGAAGGATAAATCATATCGATATACATATGCACTTTATCCGAGAGAAGGTTCTCGACGGTGATATAGATCTCCATTACTTCTCGAATGAAAATCAAGTTGCAGAAATGTTTATGAAGCCATTGTGTGCTTTGAAGTTCTGCAAGCTCCATGTAATGCTTGGCCTTTCAGAGTTTCCATTGAGGGGAGTGTTCATGGAAATTCCACCTCATAATGGCCAACCAATTGTTAACTCCTTCTCCTCTATACTTCTACTCTAGTATAAATCATTGTAAAAGATCTTTTATGATCTATGTAAATTGATAGAGTTTACAGAAAATACAATCTAGTGTGTGCATCTATTTGTAAAGGAGGTCCTTGTGTTATAAAAGGCTCCTAGAGATTTGGTTTAAGAATTTTTCCATGAGAAATGGTGGGATTTAGTCTCACAAATCATGCTTAGCCTAAATCATACTTATGATTTATGGATTCCAAATCCTTTTGTGCCAAAAACTAATTTGAGCATGATAAAGGTGTTATAATTCCTTCAAAAATACATATGCTAGCCTAAAACTTTGGGGTTTATGGATTTGTAAATCCTGTTGTACAAATAGGTAATGTTGGCATATGGATCCCCACTTAATATTAAGGGGAGTGTTAGAACTATAATATTAAGTGATCATAATATTTAGTTTATAGTTAAATAATATAGAATATAATTTATTCTTATTATTTAAATATAAACTATATATTAGGTTGTTAGTTATTTATTAACTAATATTAAATCGGGTGTGCCCCATCACTTAAGAAGGTCATAACCCTTTGGGTTATTTAAATATGACTATAGGTCATATTCGAAGAAATTATATTTTTTGAGTTAAAAAATGAAGTAGAAGTAAGGAGGGAGTTACTAGATTGGGTGTAAAAGTTTCTCACATAATGGAAATTATTCTACCATGGTTTTTTACCCCATTGGGGTTTTCCACGTTAAATCTGTGTTATTGTGTTTTTTTACTTTTCTACGTATTCATTTATTGATATGTGCACATTTATATTTGTTAAATAATTTAAATATAAATTTCATCCCATCATCTTGACAGTCAGGACATTGCTTTGTGAACTGTAAAAAGAGATCTAAAGATATCTTATATGATAATATAAATGAACAAGGATTGGATACTGAAGATGATTGGGAAGATTATCTTCTCATAAAAGTGAAAATGAGCCTATTAGTTACCCCAATGATGAAAAATATTTGTACTAATTAAATTCATCAGAGGATGGAGGCAACAAAGACAAGAGTACGATCAACGTCCTCGAGTTTGTCACTACTTTAGAGGTCACATATTGCTTTAGTGACACCTTTTACTTTATGTGTGATGAATAAGAACAAAAGTGCATCCTTGTTCCTGTGTGCAGTATAATGTTTGTGTTTTCCCTAATATGATTATGATGTGGAGATTTGTACCATTGATACTATTGTAGAAAGTGTTCTTGATCAGATTGGCTTGATGGTTGATGGGTCCCAATTCATGTATTCACCTAGATAGGTTGATGGGCCCCTATTCATGGATGATGTAGTTCCTATAGTCACAATTGAGGATCGAGATCATGTGCAAGCTATGAAATGACATGCTACTTGGTTGAATATGTTGTTTTCCCCATGTTTGTACTAAGGGGGAATGTTAGGAATTCAATTTTTATAGTGCCCCATAATCATGTTTATTTAACGGAGTTGTTTGGTTGTTAAAAATACTCACTAAAATAGAAGAGTATTTTCCTAATTTATAGTAAACTATCTTCCTATATATTTTCTATCTCAAATGAATCAAAATATAGTCATATTATTATATTGTATTGGTTCAATCTGAACCAAATCTATTAGTTTCCATAAGTTTCTCCAAGCAAAAATTAGCCATCAAGTGATGGTCTCTGTGGGTTCTACCATATTAGAACACCATAACAAATAATTGGGGACCCCTAAAGAACATGATTTGTAAAGAGCCACATATATAACAAAATAAGAAGACCATATGACCAGCACATTAGCTCCATAGCATGCACCAACTAGACCCAATATGTCACTCATGTTATGCACATACCAAACAAGAACACCAAACTCATATCAATTTATCCCGAGAGGTTCAAGTGTTTGAACCTATACTCGATACCAACTATCGTGCCCATTATTTTTATCCCAACAATATATAGTTAATCTTCCTAATAACCACATAAAATTTTGGGGATTTTTTTGTGTTAAGCCAACTACATTGACTAACATTTGTAAGGATATAAATTTATTAATTAGTTATCTTGCAACTCCTAACTCACCGAAAACATACTTTGTACTTTAAAAAAAGTGGTTCTAGTGTTGTTTGATTTGTGCCTAGAGCTCCATCACAAGTTTAGATAGGGTCATCCAAAAGGTATGGGTTATAACTCATTCAAAGTATGTTAATCATTTCTGGGAGTTTTGGTTTCATTTGGAGGCAGCATTTTCATTTTCATTATAAATAGTATACTTGACACAAAATTCATATTCTTGAGAATATAAGTAATCCCCATTGACGGTCAATCTAATCAATAGGAAATTAACTCATTTCACTAAAAACCCTCTCTAGGAATAATTGAGGAAAAATATACACTACGGTATAAAATTTTCATTCTTTGTAATTATTTCTAAGGGTTTACCAAGTCAACCGCCATAAGAAGTATAATTAAGTTTAATCCGAAAAGGTTGTTTTCTTTATCTTCACTCCTCATTATAACCAGGATAATAACAAAACACCCAAGTAGTATTCATAACTCTTGATGTGAAATGAAAAGGATTCCATAAAATGATTATTACTACAACCCACCAAAGGGTTATTTAAGTACAAAGGGAAATTTATCTTTATTCCGACAAGATTAACTAGCGCAACTAGGTAATAATTTTTGTTTCTAAGATTATCTTGAACTTATATTTATATCTAACCATTTAATAATGAGGGTAATAAGTCTAATAACCACTTGTTAGCCTATATGAATTCTAGATATAACAACACCATTTAAAATAAATTCCATATATTTTAACTCAACCAACTTAAAAAATAAAGGAGAGGGAAATACCCTACTAACTATGTTAAAATCAAATTGAATACTAATGTCCAAGTGGCCCCTATAAGATTCAATATGATCCTTATGATCAAATGATTCTATGAAATTAATATTAAGATGGAGTAAGAAACCATAGATATCTTAATGGTATTCTATTATCCTCTCATTTTCATTTCTCCTTTGCTTGTTTACAGGTTTGTGGATATTTCATTTAGATTTACATGTTACAAATGGTGGATTCTTGGAGGTTCCATGGTCATGAGAGAGAGAGAGAGGGGTGAGAGAGAGAGATCATGGACATTTCCATAAGACTAGAAGACTAGAAGACTTATAAAAATAAAATATTAAATCAACAGATCCTTTATAATAAAGGGATTTCCTTATGGATATTGTGATAATGAGTGGAAGGAAGTCTTCCACCCATGTTTACAAAAATAAGGTTTCCTGAGAGCAATGAAAGAAGATAGAGAAATAAGGATATTTACATAACTATTATAATTTGGGCACGTGATCCTTTGAAGGAAATTAAATAACTAATAAAATATGGAAAATAAATTTGAAATTAGTTTAACAACACAAGTCAACTATAAAAAGTAATTACAAAACTCAAAAATTCTTTTAGTTACTTCTTGTATTTGAACCTTGAGAATAGAAATATGAACTATGCTTCTAATGAGATTTAAGAGAGTAATAAACCAATAAAAAAATCTCCAAGCTTCTTGTGAAGGGTAAAAGGGTAAGATTTCCCATTTGATCACATTTTCAATATCGAATGCATTCAACACTTAGTAAGAAGTCTTAAGAAATCCACTCCTTATTTCTTCCATAACCCAAAACACAACCCCGAAGCTTCGTTATTGTTAATAGGGGTTATTCCCTCTTCCCAACACTCCAAAATCCATTTCAAGTGAGATGGATGGAGAGAAAAATAAAATACAAGATCAAATATCCACTAACCAACACAAAATAAAATTTGTAAGACCAAAACAAGCATACCAATCCATAATTTTCTCAAACAACATAAAGCCAAACCAAGAGGTGTGAGGCCTACCTCATAAGCCAAGAAAACCAAATTCCTATTTCAAGAAAACATCTCCAAGCTCCTATCACCTCCAATAACCCCCCACAAAACTCCCAAGTGCAAATGATGCCGAGAGTCCCTACCCCATCGAAGTGGAGTAATAAGAAGGAAAATCTAAATTATTCTCACCAATGAGAGGGTGACATGTGTCACCCATTTACCTCTCAAAACAAGACACTCCCATGTCCCCATCACACATAATAAAAAATATTTAATGGAGATATATCCCACAAAATCAAAAAATAAATAAAACAAAATCCCCTCGAAATTTCAAAGTGGCTCATAAAACAAGTTCATTAATTTTGATGTGGACAAGTGAGGCTCAAATGGGAGGGAGAATCCCATTTAAACCTTGAAAAATGTCCTATTACCCATAGGTAGGATCCAAGGAGTCCATTTTAATGTAAATGAGACCCCCAATGAGTAAAACACCTCTTACAAATTCCAATTTCGGGTTTGGGCAAAGTGCCACACTTTGAGAGGTGATGGGGCCCACCTAACCCATGCTTAGGTGTTCCTACACCTCCTTAAAGATGATTAATTAGGAAAAAACACCACTAATACAAGTAGGGATCATTAGACCCTTAAAAATGACTTTAAACAAGAGGTTAAAATAATTAGCACTAAAATGAGTCCAAAGAGGCAACAACCCAAGGTGCCTATATCAAATGATGAAACATACACAAGGAGAATGGTTTTCTCATATCCACTCAAAACCAAGGACAAGAAAGAAAAAATGATCAAAAAAGGGGTAAGGATTAGGCCCAGATGGATAATTGTGCAATATTGTATGTGTAAACCCTAAGTCCCATGTTATCCCGAGGTGAACATGTAACCTACATAGTTGATTGACATGTCATCGTAACTTCTCAATACAATAAAACAAGTGAAACAATACTACATACGTACAAATAATAAAATCCACCTCAAACTAAACCTTTCATATTAATTAATCAACTTATATCCATGATGAGATAAATAAACAAAATCATAACCATCCATAAGATATCAATATATAATCCATCTAAATCTCATTTCTATAACATCCATAACAACATTACTAAATAAAGAAATAATTAAAACAATATTAAATTGGCATCATATGCATCACATGTCATCTTCCTAAGAAAAATCTAGAAATTAATCACTACATGATGACATAATCATAATTATTCAAATCAAATAGTCATCATAGTATCAATTCAAATATCCAAATCATGAATAAAGCATGGAGTCAACATCATCAAAGCAATAAAAAATGGTGTGCACTACATCCACCTAACCAATTAACATCATTAAATACCATCTACATACGTGGAGGACATGCTAGCCTCCCTACAAGCCTATTGGAGAGATAGGTTTCATGCCTCCAAGATGCACAAGAATTGGAAAAGGAAGTTGTATACACACACACACAAACCCATCACCAATAAATCCAAATACCAAATCAAAAGGAATAAACTCCAAACTTCTTCAAGAAGGTGAATAGGGAAAGAATTCCCAATACAATTCATTTTCAAACCCAAAATAAATCACATATTTTCAAGAAATCACTATACCCCATAACTCCTTATATATTCACCATTACAACACTCCAAGCCTCCTCCTTTCCAAGGTTTTGAAACCTTGGAATATTTCCTTGTAAGGAAGGGAGATGAGTTTCAAACCATATGAAAACTCATCTCCCTCATCAACCAAATGAGGGGAGGAAAAAAATATAAATCCCATCATGGCTTGCCCATCAATCCATGTGGGTGTAAGAGGGGTTTCCTCCTCTTCCCCAACACTCCAAAATCCATCTCAAGTGAGATGGATTGAGGACAAAGGAATACAAGAACAAGCATCCATCAACTAACAAAAAAGAAATTTCGTAAGTCCAAAACAAACACACCATTCCATAATTATCATAAACAACATAAATAAAAACAAAGATCATAAGCCAAGCAAACCAACTCCAAGTGCAACCCAAGATCTCAAAGCTCCTATCTCCCCTAAGCCCTCTAAAACTCAAAGTGAAAAAAATGAGGCAAGAAGTTCTCACCCCCTCCAAAATGGAGGTATAAGAAGGTGGATCTAAAATATTCACACTAATGAGAGGGTGACATGTGTCACCCATATCCTTCTTAAAACAAGACACCCCAAGTCCCCATCACACATAAGAAAAAATCTTAATGGAGGAATATATCACAAAATTAAAATAAAACCAAATAAAATATCCTCCAAATTCCCAAGTGACTCTTAAAACAAGATAATTAACGAGGATGTGCATAAGAGAGGATAAAATGGGAGGGAGAGACTATTTTAAACCTTGAGGCCCCCTATCCATATGTAGGGTCCAAGGGGTCCATTTTAGTGTAAATGAGACCACCAACAAGTAAAGAACCTCTTAAAACTTCCAATTTTATCCAAAATTTGGATTTGAGAAAAATGGCACACTTTGTGAGGTGGTGGGGCCCACCTAACCCATAATTAGGTGGTCACATACCTCCTTAAACATGATTAACTAATAAAATCATCACTAATACAAGTAGGAATCATTAAACCCTTAAAAATGGATTTAAACAAGAGATTAAAATAATTAACACTAAAATGAATCCAAGGAGACAACAACTCAAGGTGCCTGAATCAAATGAAGAAACACACATGAGGATGATGGTTTTCTCATTTTGATCAAAAGACAAAGACAAGAAAGAAAAAACCTATCAAACAAGATGTGAGGATTTGGCCTAGATAACCAATTGTGCAATCTTGGAAGTGAAAACCTTGAATCCCACGTTCTCTTTGTGGTGAACCTGTAACTTGCACACTCAATTCACACATCATTATACCTACCCAATAATATAAACCAAGTGAAATGATACTACATACATCTAAATGATCGAATACACTATGAGCTAAACCATCCAGATCAAGTAAACAAATAAGATCTAAACTAGAATGACATACATCCATAATAGCCAAAATAGAATCCATCTAAATTACATCATAATAACATCCATATCATCATCATTAAAACTAATAATACAAATAATTATCTAAAATGACATACATGCACAGCTTTTACCAAAATAGAATCCATCTAAATCATATCAGGGATAATATTCATATCATGATCACTAAAAATAGTAATAAAAATAATTATCTAGAATGTCATACATCAATAGTATACCGAAATAGAATCCATCTAAACCATATAACGATAATATCCATAACATCATCACTAACACTAGCAATAAAAATCACAACAATAGATTGGAAAGATGCACCTCATACACAACATGTATCACAAAGCTAATCCATGACAAAACCATATAATTTCTAAAATAGTGTTGTATCAATGTCAGAAATAAGTTGATAATATGAGTCAACAATAAAATAAAGTAGTAAACTAATGGGCACTACATACGCTTCTCCTAGAATTAGAATTCCTCTTGGAAGTCACTTTGAAAGATATAGGGATATTGAGCCCTCAATAGTGTTACATCCTCCCAAGTAGCATCTCTCTCATCACATATATCCCACTTAACTCTAACCTAGTCTAAGTATTTCCCCCAAAGGGACAATCTCTAGTGCTCCGTAGAATACACATGGGCTCTAGTGTTCACTTCCCTTCGTCCCGCACTTGTAAGGCCAACCAATCCAAAAATTATAAATATATAGCACATACTTCCTCAATAATGAAACATGGATGACATCATGGGTGCGGTATAAGCATGGTGGAAATATTAGGTTAAAAGTAATGGTCCCAATGACCTCCTAAATATTAAATGGACCCAAAAGTTGAGGGTAAATCTTAGAGACCTTTCCATAGAGGATTGGGATCTTGTACGGACACGATCTCAAATTTTTTTGTCACATATAGAAAGGTGATGATTAAATCTATTTTTTTCTGCATATTCCCTTTGGTGTGCTCGTGTCTTCTCAAGATGTTGTCTAAATGTGATAACATGTTGCTGCATATCATGTAGGAAATTTGGGCCAAAAACTACACTATCATCTAACCCGTCCCAACTCAAAGGTGTACTACATGGAATCCCATACATTTCTTGATAAGGTGTTATACCAATCAAACTATGATAAAAATTATTATAAGAAAAATCAAAAAGGTATAGGTAATATTCCCATTTCCTCTAATGGTCCAAAACATACATCATCAACATATCCTTAAGAACCCGATTCACCCTCTTTTTCAGTCCATCTATCTTGGGGCGATAAGATGAAATAAAATTAATATGTGTACCCAAATATGACTAAGAGGATGTCCATAAATATGATTTGTAAATGGAATCCCAAGAACAAATAATTGTCTTTGGAATCCCATGTAATCTCACAATATAATCAAGAAATACTTGAGCAATGGAGACTATATCATATGCAAATTTGGTAGGTGAGAAGTGGGAGACCTTGGCCAACTTATCCACTGTCACCATGATGGCATCATGGTGATATGATGAAGTAGGAAGAAAAAAATAAAATCCATGGATATCACATCCCACTTCCACTCTAGAATATCATGTCCATAAGGAAGACCTTCCGATAGGAGTGTTCGACCCTTAACCCTCTATCACTTAAGACACATAGCTACAAAGTTTGTTATGTCACCATGTAACCACGACCAATAATATAACTATCTCAAGTCTCATAGGCATATTCTTCACCATTGGATGAGATACATATATGGATTGATGAGCCTAAAAAATAACAAATCTACATATCACTTGCCTTGGGAACATAATTACACCTTTGAAATCAAAGAGACCATCTACCTCTAATGTGTAATTAGCTTATTTTCCATCTAAGGGCCTCTCGTGACACAACCTCTTGTCTAACACCCTCATAAAATATGTCACCTTGAAGATGTTGAAGTATTCAACCCATATGTTTGAAAGAAGAGTCAACGCTATTAGCTCATGTCATTGTCTACTCAAAACATCAATGACAAAATTATCTTTTCCATTAATGTATTGATATACACATCATACTCACAAAGAAAATCCATCTAACAAGTTAATGATGGGCGTTAAGATTATGATGTGAGAAAATACATTGTAGAATCAAATGATCTATCCTTAAAATAAATGGTCAACCAAAAATAAGTGCCTCCAACGGACTAAGGCATGAACTACTACCGAAAGATCAAGGTCATTGGTAGGATAGTTAAGCTTGTAATCCTTGAGCTTACGTGAATCAAAGGAGATAAAATGCTACTCATGTATGAGAAATACCCTAAGTCCCTCTAAGAAAGCATCTATACAAACTAAAAACTCTCCCAAAGGATTTGGTAATGCAATAATAGGTGCCAAATTCAAAT
This sequence comes from Taxus wallichiana var. yunnanensis, assembly GCA_018340775.1. NCBI lineage: Eukaryota > Viridiplantae > Streptophyta > Pinopsida > Cupressales > Taxaceae > Taxus > Taxus wallichiana. The sequence goes on along the minus strand of CM031236.1, from coordinate 465,465,960 downwards.
GATCATTGACTATTTGAAAGGCCTACTCACACTTCTCTAGCCAGATGAACTTCTTCCCTTTGCATTGAAGGGAAGTGAAAGGATGTGCAATCATGGAGAATTCCTAAAAATACGTGATGATAAGAACCTGAAAATCCCATAAAGCTCCCAACCTATGCCATTGTGGTGGGGCATGCCAATTTAAGATAACACAAATCTTTGAGTGATCCACCGAGATACCCTCATTTAAAATGATGTGACCCAAATAATTAATTCTAATTGGAATAAAAACTCTTCTCTAAATTACCAAAAATATTTTACTCCCTTGAAATTTGTTAAACTTGTCTCAAAATGCTCCTCGCACTCCTTCATTGAGTGTGAATATATCAAAATATCATCAAGAAAAACTAAGATGAATCGATCCAAAAAGGTCTTGAAAATCCCATTCATGAGGCTTAGGAATATTGAAGGTGCATTGATAAAACCAAAAGGTGCCAATATGAACTTTTAATTCCCATAACGAGTCTGAAAATTTATCTTATGAATATCATCCTCTACAATCCATAGCTGATGATACCTTGACTTAAGATCAATCTTGGAAAACAACCCGATTCCTTACACTTTGTTCAAACAAGTTGTCAATCCTTGGAAGGGGATATTGGTTCTTCACCATCACCTCATCCAACTTCTTGAAATTGACACACAAGAAAAAGGACCCATCTTTATTCATAAAAATAACAGGGTGATCCAAAGGGACACACTAGGGTGGATGAGACCATTCTCTAATAACTCCTCTAACTGAATCTTGACATCATGAATCTTATGAGTCATCATCATATATGGTGATAGAGAAATTGGATCTATATCTCGTACTAATTCAATCATGAAATCCACCTCTCTGTGTGGTAGAAAACTAGGAAGCTGACTAGGAAACATATTTGTGTACTCTTTAAAAATGAGGTGATCATCAAGCGGTGAACTCATTAAAATCTCCTCTTACCTATCATTGATTGTGATGGTGTATATATGACATCCCTTATATGCTCTACTTGAGTTACATTTCATAAATCATATGTAAGGAGACGGGTCTCTAAACTCGTAATCAACGCCAAACTACCCAAACCATCTTGACACTCAATGATTTTTTTGATAATCAACTTCGGCTTGATGAGAATCAAGCTAATCCATACCCGAAACTATCTCGTAGGATCCAAATGGTAAGACGCAGAGGTCTAATGTGGTGCAAAACACACCAAGATCAAGTATGAAACTCTCCACAAAGGTTTCCATGGTGATTTTGGCCCCAGTAGCCAACTCGCCTACCATCTATTTAATCGTATAGAAGCCACTAACCCACACTCGTCCACTATAGAAGGTGATATGAATGAATTGGAAGAACCAAAATAAAATAATAAAAAAATAGAAATACCCCCATTGATACATGTAGTCTCAATAAGTATGCCTAGGGATCATCCTGTCTATTCTCTATATGGCATAGACGTGATGAACACATCCTATGTCGCCCATTGTTTGATCGACACTAGTTTATTTTTCCTATCAACAAAAGAAGGTCTCTAAGGGAATATACATGCATAATGATACAAAGATCGACAAATAAAACATCTTCTTGTCTACCTCTGTGATTTTCCCACATGTACTTTTCTTAATTGAACCTATGGAATCGAATCTCGATGACTATTGAGTGCAAGGTGGATGGGCATGTTATCCACCCCGCATCCTATCTCTACCATAACCATGGCCTACTCTACCTCTACCTCTCTACATATCTTGAGTAGGGCGTGATCTATGTTTCGATGGGAATGATACTATGAGTGTTGTTGTGGATGTAGTGGGGGCCTCGAGGCTACTTGTGTGGGCCTAAATCCTCCTCTTTAGTGTGGTGTAGTGCAATATGATATGATATCCTATAGTGAGTGAATCCATTCCTATAACATGTTCTTGTTACTATCATATAACTCTTGGTCCTTTCTCTTATTCTCCTTAGATAAATAGGCCTTCTCTAAAATAAGAGGAGATAAATCCTAATTGATCTAGCCAAATCTATATTCAATCCCCTAATAAACCTATTGAATTACAATTTATTGTCATGTAAATAGTCAATATATCATAATAAATCTATAAAATGTCTCTTGTACTATACCAATGAGCCCAAACCCTACCAAAGATCATAAAAATCATCTATTAGTTGCTAAATAAAGTTCTCTCGACATGTAGAAAGTCTAAAAATGATCCTAACAAACTCCCATATAATTTTATCCCGAGTCAAATGGAGTGTCACTCCTCATTCCTCCACCGGATGCTTAATATGTCACGAGAGAAGGTGAATGGCTAGTCTAGCCTTAATGTTACTCTCGTATGGGTGTAACCTAAAGAAACTATCAAGATCAAAGAGTCATGAGATATCTCGCACCACTATGGATCATGCCGACATGGTGCGAAACGAACCCTCCTCTGCAAGGGCCTCCTCCTTGGGATGTTTAATCTCCTTAACCATCTCTCGATGCCCGGGATTATGATCCTAGAATACTCCCATCAAATGTTGTAATTCCTCTAATATCTAAGGTCCCAAATCCATTTCCCATGCCCCCAAAGTAGGTGATCCATGACCTTGGGTCCTCATCTTTATCTCAGTTAGCTGCTGATTTCAAAAGTATCCCGCATGCATGGAAAGTGGAGTATTAAGTTTAGAAAAAAATGTTTTGGTGGTCATTTAGTTAATCTAGTTTAATTTTTAGTTTCCAAACAATACCTAAAGTTACTCTGGTCTTTGAACTCCGAGCTCTAATACTAGAATTAATGCCCATGTTTTTAAGACCCAAAATTTTCCACTACTTAACTTAATATCCTAGTAAAATTTGAGGTTATTTTTTATAAATGTTAATTAAGTATCCTATAATGAAACAATTTTTAAGATAACTCGCTACTCTCAATTCAAAATGACCATCGAAATCTCATCTACCACTTGCGCCAAGACTAGATTACTTACGATCAATCAAATCTAAGTCTTATAGACCTAGCCATGTGTAATAATGGTAAATGCAAAAATTACTCTTGAAATTATGGTTTCCACTACAAACTCACTATCCATATTCCAACTAGATCCCATAGTGGATGAAAGAGGTATCCATAATATTAGTTTTATTTTGACAATACTTGAGTTAAGAGGAGGCATTTCCCCACTATGGGGATGGATGAGTCTAACCCAATATATATAGTTTGTTTAAACAAAGGTTGCTAAGGTTTAGTAATATTTGTCTAAGTACATCACATTATTCCCACTAAGGGATGTAGAAACCCTAAAAATTCTATTACACATTCTAAACCTTTGAAATCATCCCATAACTACTTCATAACACAATATTACCATTTACGGCCTATTGTGATCACTATTGATATATTCCGCTATTTTATGAACCTTAATGACATTCTATGACATTGTCCTGAATAAAATTCTATCATCCCTAAAACTTCCCTAATTACCTCTATCACTCACACATAGTCTCGAATTGTTAAATATTCATGTTATAAGACTTATTACACTTGCACCTCACTATTAGGATTAATTAATTAATCCTATCACTGTTTGTTATTCATCCTCTAACCTATTATCTAAAATAATTTCAAACTAATTAATAAATCCTTCACCTATCCATTTCCACCTCATTAGTTGACATCTCAAGTTGACTAAAGCAAGTCTAATCATGACTAAGGATAAAAATCATTAATTATATTCAAGATGAAAAGTTTAAATTAAATCAAATCATAGATTTGAGTTAACTAAAACATATCCCTTGAATCATGGATTTCCAAATTAAATCAAAACTCTCTCCAAGCTAAAACTCATGTCACTTTTTGGGTGAATAAAACAAAAGACATGAAATATTAATTCAAAGAAAATTTTGAATTATTCAAAAGATATGCCACATTTTTCCAAACTCAATGAAAACTCACTCAATCAAGCTCAAATCAGCAACTTATCTTTCCAATTAAATTGGAAACTTAGACAAATCATTCCAATCATGCTTCAATCAGCCTCAAATTAGAAAATCAATCACACAAATCAAGGTTATGGGATTCTCTTCCCTCAACTATAAATAAACACTCATTCCTCTCCATTTATCATCTTTAGAAGCTTAATAATATGCAATTTTATTATGTCAAATTACCTTTCAATTTTACACACCGTTACGTTGTCCATTTTATTACAAATCTATCAATCAATTGAACCATTCATTTGCATTTATAGCGGCTGAAATCTACTTCCATTAAAATTTTGTTTGGAGCATCCATATCCAATTGATTATATATATTAAAAAAGCTCGGTGCTTCATGCCAAGCTTCAAAAATATCATCTAAGGTTGAAAAAGATAAGAAGGAAGGATCAAGTTTGCACATTGTTTTTGTTTTATTCCCTTATTTCACATTTTCTTTGTATAGATTTAAGGCACATATAATGGGACACCCACTAATTATTTAGCATATTTAAAAATATAACATTTTTTTATTCCTTTAAGTGTTTACAAGTCACTATTTTTTTTTAGGTTAATCCATAAGCACATTTGTGAGTATACAAAACCGTAGATAATTTGCTTGTGTTTTTACCATTTTTGTGTAGGTACAGTGATCTATGTTTCTACACCTTCATTAGCTTAGCTCATTTTCTATGCTAGCATGATTCTATTTTTTAAATTTTTACATATCTATGCTATTATGTCAATCCTTACGCTATCATTATATTGGATGTGCTTCCGTGTTTTTTTATGCATTTCCATAAATGTTAATTACATTTCTACTTTTAATATAAAATTCTTTAGATCTACGTTTACATCTTACTCCATGTATTAACTTTGCTCTAGTTGTGATAGTGTAGTTAATCTTGTGTGTTTCTATTTTCAAGTATTTTTGTTAACATGAATAGATCTACATTTGTGTCACATTACTTGCATCTCCATGAAATTATTTTTACTAGCATTCTTCATATCTGCATTTCCATTATCATAAAAGTGTGTTTCGTATATAGAAAGTGTGTTTTTATTTTAGCTATGTGCGCTAAAATTATGTGTCAATTTGAAATTTATTTTCAAAATCTCTATTTATATTTCCTTGTTATTTTCTATGTAATTCGACACTGGTCTCATAGCTTTCATTCATAAAAATAGAACTAATTTTTATAATTTTGTTTATCTCCTAGCTCTTATTTCTTGATCAAAAGTCATGTATGATATTCTCTTGCTCCTTTGGGTGATCTTGTGAATCAAAATCGATTGAAATCACTAATCACCTTTTTTATCACAAGCCATATATGATCCTCTCTTTTGCCCTTGGGTGATCTTGAGAATCATAAATGACCGAGATATTTTTTTGCAAAATTTTCTACTAAATTAGGTTTTTAAGAAAAATTATTAATCACTTTTGTGCGGGACTACTCCATTTGGAACATCTTTCTAAATCAAGAAAAAAACTTCTAACTTCTTTACATGCAAGTTTCATCTATAAAAATAAAAAAATGCTAAAATAAATTTCTAAAAATCGGTATAATTTTTTTGATAGATAATACTTGGATAAGGCTCCTACATAAGATTTTAAAATGAAGAACATGAATTTCAAAAAAACATCTATCAAAAGGCTTTAGTTAAGAAGAGATTGACTCCAAAAGAGCCAAAACACTAACAACCCTTTATTTATGCTTATAAATTACATATTTATTTTATGCATTTTAAGTTGGAAAGAATATACCTTTTAAACATTTAATATTTGTATTTACATGTAGCGATGTGGATTTCATCACCATTAGCTACATCGGTGATGTGGACTTCACTACCACGCACCACTCATACTACATTGCATTGTACTTGAGACATAGTATGACAATAACATTCAACACTTTCCTCACCTATGTATCTTACTTATAGGTAAAGGTATCATAATAGGTTACCGCATAGTATATTCCTAAAATAGATATACCAACAAAGTCTCAGTGGCATCATCCCTATAAATTATTTAGGGAGAAATAAGGACACCATACAAAATAATTCCCTCATTACCCTACCACCTAGTCATAAAACCCATCATTGGAGTGGTGATTCACTCCTCTAAGAGGGATAATAATGATTAGGTGAGTCTCTTTCAATATTCCAAGGGTTCCCCGTACCACTTCTATCCTTGTATATATTTGGTATATCAGGTCTGGGATATATCAAAAAAACATATTTTTGGAGTGATAAGATCCTTGCATCCATCCATTTCATAACATTCTACTTGTTTCATTTTCATAAAAAAATTACATTTCCCAAAAATATTTTTTCCTATCAAGCTAAGAGAAATAAAAAATCATTGTTTGTTTATTGTTTTAAAATGTTCATTTTTATAGATCAAACAAAAAAACTTGTATTGCAAATCCCATCTTTTAGTTAGATTTTTGTTCCATAACACAATCTCCTTTAAACAATTTTTTTCCTTTGGATAATCTAATAAATCAAAATAAATATCTATTGTAATCTAAATCAGAATCTAATTTAATCAAAATCAAATCAAAACTTTTGATCTATCCAACCAACATCGAATAAAAATCAACACCCAACTTATCAAATCTCAATCAAAATCTTATACTTTGGATACACACATCCAAATCTAAGAAAATACAATCTCAATCAAATTATTATAATTTAGATACACACATCCAAATCTAAGAAAATCCAATCAAATAAAATTATTATACCTTGGATACCCACATCTAAATCTAAGAAAATCCAATCAAATTGAAGTCTTATACTTTGGATACACACATCCAAATTTAAGAAAATCAATCAAATCAAAATCAAACCAATCAAATCAAATCCAATTTTTTTATCAAAATCACAAACCACTTCTCACTTTAGGTTCCTACCCTTTAGTACAAAATGGTGGTTACTCATAAAAAAATATAATATCTTTGACCATTTTAATAGAAATCCTCTTGGCAAAGATAGTTCTAACGAAGAGGAAGAAGTTAGACAACTTGAGATTATAGAGTAAGAGAAAGAAAAAATTGATGAATTTATAAGACAAAAAAACATCAACATTTTATTTGTCTCCTTTAAATAGTAGATAAAATACCTTTATATTTTAGTGATGAGAAATTGAGACGTCTTCTATAAAAAATCGAATCTGGAAAAAAATAAAAAAATAAAAATATAGTAATTAAAATAATACAGTTTATGAAGCCTTATTAGAAACAATCCATGAGATGAAAAGTGAAATTTCTCATATGGTTTCTAAGGTTGTCAAAAAACAACAAAGAAAAAGAACAACATTATTAAGAAACCAAAAAAATAATGAACATCCTCAAACAAACTCTCCATTCTCACAAGAATGGAAAAGCATGAAAGAAATGATAATGAGAATGAAAAAGTGAACAAAACAATTTAAATTTGAAGAAATTTATCCCTATCCATTTGGCAAAGAAATATTGCACATGAAATTTCCTTAGTCATTCAAAACCCCTAAATTCAACAAGTATAAAGGAAAACACGACCAAAGAGAACATGTTAAATAATTCTTCATGGCATGCCAATAAGTAGCCTACAATGACATCTACCTCTTGCATATTTTCTCATAAATTTTAGGAGGAAAAGCCTTAGATTGGATTTTACACCTTCCAAAAGGATCAATCATTACTTTTGCAAACTTATCGTAAAATTTTGTTAAACACGTATCCTTTAACCTAGATTAAAAATTCACTATGATGGAACTTTGTAACACAAAACAAATGAACACCAAAACTTTTTCATCATTTCTTCAATGATGGAGAGGGATTGCAAGCCAATTCTCTTTTTCCATACCCAAAATATAATTGGTAATAATTTTCATCCCAAATATCAATATGGAATTTTCATTCCAAATGTAAATGCATTGTTTAACTACTTTTAAGGAATTAATTGAGAAAGGAACATAAATCAAAAGGACTTTCATTACTAATGGCTTGATCGAAACCCCTTCAAAAGATCAATCTTTTAAGAAAAATCATCAAAATCAAGATAAATCAAAATATTTAATCAAAACAAAAATTTTGTAAATAAAAGAATTATTGATTCTCGCCATATTAAAATTGTGTAAAATCATCAATCAAAATAAAACAATCAACTAATCATAATCCCTAGTAAAGAAACTACTCCACGTGAATTAAAAAAAAGACAATTCATGACACTTGGAGAAAGTCTTTATAGCATATTACATCACTTAGTAAGTGTAGATATGATCATCTATCCCATATCAAAACCATTTTAAGTGGGGCAACCAAAACCAACATGGTACAAATAAAATGAATATTGTGAGTATCATCATATTAACGACCACCATATAGATCATTTTATGAAACTCCACCACTATGTCCATAATTGACTGCAAAGCTATTGAAATAAAAAAACATCTAATGCAAAAACACCAAATGAGAAACTAAAGTTGTTCAAGGAACCTTTTACAAAACATGGTACAAATGACACAATCAAAGACAAGAGTCACCTCAAACAACGTTGAATAAAATTCTATCATTTCACTCATAGAATATACACCTAACTCTATGATCACTGTCAAAATAAATAATCCTAATTATGTGGTGACAATGTGATATAAAAAGGTTTGGGTACCTGTAGAAAATAAACCCTCCACATCAAATATAACTCAAATGCCTAATCCCCATCTATTATTGGTCCAAAAATATCCAATGCTAAATCTTCCTCTGATTCTTATAATATTATCAAATAATTAGATAAGATGTCTACAAAATTATCCCTCATGGTCTTTCTTAAATCATCACATGCACTTCAAGACATCATTACTCATGCACTCCATGATGTGCATGGTCTCAAGGATATCAATACTCAACATTCAAAAGCATTGATTACAAATCTATTACCTTGTAATCAAATCCTTTCATTTGGTCCTCATGACCTTTTGAATCCAAATATCTAAAATAAAAATTCATTATATATTGAAGCATTCATAACCCATCATAAAATAAAAATAGTTCTTATAGATAGTTTATCTAATTTGAATACTTGCTCCATGAAATTATTAAGATGCCTTGGTAATAATGAGAAAGGTATAGGAATTAATTCCATCACTATTTGTGTTTATGATAATAGTGAAATAAAATGCTATGGTACAATCACATTATCCATAAATTTTGGACCTCAAACATTGGAAACCTTTTGTCATGTTATGGACGTTGAAACCTCATATAACATTCTCCTTGGTCATCCATGGATTCATGTTATGCAATTTGTTCCTTCCACCTTCCATTAGTGCATTAAGTTCCCTTACGAAGGTAAAGAGTTTACCCTACTTGTTGATACTAAACCATTTGAATATTGTAAGCTCCTAGAGGGGAGATATAAGCTCACAAATTATTTCCATTTTGTGGATATATATTTATCTCCTTGCATCATTCCCTTCATAGATGAAAACTCATATTGATCTAGAAATCCTTCTGAAACTCCAACCTTCTACATCCTCTTCTCCACCTGAACTTAAGATCCTTGATAAAGGTATTGGTGAATATTAATTCAAAGGTAATTTTCCAATATTGGAAAATTACCTTTATCTCTATGTAATTATGGTAAGATTAATTCTTCCCACCTCAAATAGGATCTCATTTACAATCTTGGTATAACTCATTGGAAACGATTTGGATATCTAGAGGATGAACACATTTAGGGTTCTACGGTCTCTTGGTTGTATGACAATTTGTTGGATAAATTAAATGGATCTCTTGAATATAGTAAAGAAAATAACATGATTAAGAACATGTAGTGGGAAGGTAATGTAATAGGAAAAAATAAACAAGTTTTCTTTTATCCTATCATGTATATAGAAAATATCTATCATTATGGTCTAGGTTTCAAAACATTTGAAACTATGCCCATATTGCTTGATGTATCAACTAGTGATGAGGATACTCACTTAGTCATTGAGATAGGTTCTACACATAGCCTCTTTGACGACTTAGTTGACACTATTCTATTTAAATATATTTCCATCCACACCATTAACTTTGACCGTATACATCCTAGTGTCATAAATAAAGACCAATTAAATCACATATCCATGGATCTCTTCCAAAATGATGAGGCCATTGAAGAGTTCCTCAAGAACTGAGACCCTATACCAATTTTTGATCACAAGAATGGATTTGATATTGACCTAGATGTAACAAATTATTTTGGTGAAGAACTTGAGTAACCTAGTCCATAAAAAATAAAAAATGAAAAATAAAATATCCCATAGTGAAAACCTCACTAAGGCACTATTCAAGAAACAAAAATGAAAAAGAGAAAACAATAAAAAGAAAAAGGACGTATCTCCTAGTGAAAACCTTTTTGAGGCACCAGAGAGAGGGGAGTCTCATTCAATTCAAATAGATGATCTACATCAGCCTATAACATCTTTTCAAGAAAAAGACACATCAAAAATGCTAATAGAAGACACCATTAACATCAATATTGGTACAAGTGAGCACCCTAAACTCTTACAACTTGGTGCAAGTCTGATAGAAGCATAAATAAAAATCATTTACAACACTCCTTGTTGAGTTATAAGATGTATTTGCATGGTTGAGTTACAAGATGTATTTACATGGACATACAAGGATATGCTAAGGTTGTATCCTTCCCTTGTGGTACACCACTTGGTGGTTCATTTGGATGCAAAGCCAATCAAACAAAAACTAAGAAAAATACATCCCAAAGTTGCATTATTGGTCAAAGATAAACTTCAAAAAATCTTAGAAGTAGGTTTTATCAAACCAATTGACTATTTAGAGTGGATATAAAATATTTTACCTATTGCTAAAAAACCCCAGGAATCAAAATATGTACAAAATTCTGTGATATAAACAAAGCATGTCTAAAAGATGACTTTCCACTACCAAATATTGATATGCTTTTGAATCTATAACAGCCCGTGGAATTCTCTCCCTAATGGATGGATTTTTGGTTATAATCAAATATAGATTGCTAAAGAAGATCAAACCAAAACAATATTTGCTACCCCATGGGGTACATCTTTTTAATAAGGTAATGTATTTTGGCCTTAAAAACACGTTGTGGAAGATTATGTAGATGATATACTTCTAAAATAAAAGACAAGAGTTGATCATATGATAGTTTTAAGGAAAATATTTGAAAGGTTGCGTGCATACAAGGTCAAACTCAATCCAAAGAAATGTGTGTTTGGTGTAACTTCGAGAAATATCTTAGGGTTCATTGTTTCATGAAGAGGTATCAAAGTTGACCACATAAAGGTCAAAGATATCTTGGAAATACCTCCACACAATCTTAGACAGGTTCGAGCTCTTAAAGGAAAAATACAACCCATCGATGTTTCATCCCACAACTAGTAGAAAATTTCCATCACTTCAACCAATTGCTAAAAAATGATGCACCATTTAAATGGAATCAAGAATGTCAAGAATATTTTTCCAAATTGAAAAATATCTCTCAAATCCTTCGGTCCTCATGCCAAATATTCTAGAAAAACCAATTCTTCTCTATACCTCTACCACAAAAATATAATAGGAGCATTATTGGCACAACATAATGATTAAGGATAAGAAAAATTTGTATACTATCTTAGTCTAATTTTGATTGATCATGAAATAAAATATTCTCACGTTGAAAAAGTATGCTTAGTAATGGCTTTCACATTTCATAAGCTACATCATTATTTTCTCAATCATACAACTAAGCTTATCGCAAAAGTAGATCCACTCAAATATCTACTATCCAAACCTGTCCTAATAAGAAGAATGTCTAGTTGGGTTGTTTTACTTAGTGAATTTGATATAGATTTCTTCAATAAAAAATCTATCAAGGAACAATCCCTTACAAATAAACTTTCTACAACACCTCTCCTAGGATGAGAACCTATTCACTTTGAATTCCCAGATGAGGAACTCTTGTATATTGATGCAGTTCCCTCTTGGACTCTATTTTTGATCATTCATGTAATATTCATGGGTCAAGAGCTGGTATACTACTACTCAATATGAACATCAATATCATTCCAAAATATTTTTGCATTAGATTCCCTTGTACCAAAAATATTTCGAGTACGAAGCTCTCATAACTAGATTGAAATTTTATATTTCATGGAATCTCAAAGAGTTGATAGTTTATGGTGATTCCATCTTGGTCATCAAATAAATAACCAATGAATATCAAGTTAAATATGAAAATATAGTCCCCTACAAGCTCATTGTTGATGACATTAAAAGTTACTTTTAACTTATAAATTTTTAATAAGTTCTTCACACACTAAACAATTTAGCGGATGTAATGATGACTATCGAATCTCTTCTTGATTTTGGTATGAATCAAACAAAAATGAGTTTCTCATAGAACATCTTATGATCTTAGCCTACGATTTTCCTAATTCAACCATAATATGTGAAATATTTGTTCTTAAAAACCATTGGTATCATGATATCTATACTTTCATCCACAATAAAAATTTCCGTAAAAATATTATATCCCAATACAGATGATCCCTAACACAACGTGCCTCACACTACACTATCCTTGTTGACATATTATATCCAAGAGGCTATGATGTAACTCTCCTAAGATGTCTCAATAAATATGAATCAAACTAAACTTTGGATCTACAACATACAAACTATCCACTAAATATGGAAAAGAGCTTAAAGAAACCATGAATGTAGTTCATCTAAAAATATTCTATTCTTGAATCACCCATGAGTACCCTTTGTGCTAAGGGAATTTTAGCACAACCATCTATATGCTCCTTCATCCTATTTGTCTTCCTATTTTCAAATTGTTTTATGTCACTTGTATCTCATAGTTTGGGAGTTTACCATTTGTTATAATATCTATGTTCACTAATATCCATTTTCATTCATCCCTTGGTATCATAGAGATCTTGCATTCTTATGAATGCTTAGATGGGTTATAAAGCACATCAAGTATCTCGTTTTCTACACAAACATTCAAAATCTCAAAATCCCTAAGCATTCAAAACTCTCAAAAATCCATAAACATTCAAACATCATAAAATACTAAAAATTCAAACAACCATCTAAAAATAAATAACATTTGTAACAAAAAGATCCCAAAAATCATCACACCGACTCCTATCCTAGTGTCCATTCCAAAATATCCTACATCAATCAAAACAAACTAATCCAAATCCCTTGTGTGTATCCTTGCTTGGGAAATATCGGCTCTCATTTTCTCCCTTGCATGTATCCTTTATTGGAGGAAACAACCCAATTAATCCAAAATCATTTTATCCCTTACATGCATCATTGCTTGAGGGTAAATAAAATCATTCAATCTTCACTTTGTGGAACAAGTTAAGTGTCTTTATATAAAGTTGTGTTGCATTGTTTACTTTTTTAGTTAATTGTTTGACCAATTACAAGTTTATTGTTTGTCATCTTGGTTCATTTATAGCCATGGTGTGACCATCTACTGTGTATATTAGGTTTGTTTTTACTTTTCTTAGTTAATTGTTTGACCAATTACAAGTTTATTGTTTGTCATATTGGTTCATTTATAGCCATGGTGTAAACATCTATTGTGTATATTGGGTTTGTTTTTACCTTTCTATTTGTTGTGTGTATGTGTGTTTACGCACATAATGGGTTGATAATAATGGTTCCATAATAATCATTGTCTTTAACTCTATTGTGCAAAAGAAAATCAATTTTCTCCAAATACAAACTTTGAATGGAAGCTCGAGCTACAAGAAATGTTAGTCATTACATTTATTCATACATCTCATTCAAAAATCAAAAACAAAAAAATCATATCAACATAATTCATAAGTCACTAAAATATCATCATATATCTAACACATATCATTTACCATCATCAATTCTACTAGTAAAAATGACCAATGATTTTTATCCAACCAAACCATCTGTTTAACCCTTCTTCCACACCCTAATTCAGGGTTCCAAAGCACCAATTTTGAAATTTGCTTCTCTGAATCTCATTTTCTTAGGCCATTTTTTTGTCTCTCGTGCGAAAGTCCCTTATTCATCTTATCAAGTGTCTGTCCACCAATTTATCACGTCACCCATCCTCTTGAGGGGGTAATCCCTTAACATAATCCGGACTCGCTAGGGAATCCAAATGTGTCACTAGGGAAAATTAGAAAGTCCACCACACTTGTTTATCATTTTTCACCAATCCACATGTGTCTACTGTATTTAAAACACTATTACTACCTAATAAAACTTTAAAGAGGGATAAATGTAGACACCCTACAAATTATATTACACATTCTAAACATACGAAATTATCCCATAATTACTTCACAACACATCATGACAATTTCCAACCACTTTTTATATATTCCTCTATTTTATGACCCTTAATGGCATTCTATGACATTGTCCCGAATAAACTTCTATCATCTCTACAACTTCCCTAACTACCTCTTTTTCTCACACAGTCTCGAATTATTAAATATGCATGATATAAGTCTTATTACACTTTCACCTCACTCTAAGGATTAATTAATTAATCCTATCAATATTATTATTCATCCTCTACCCTATTAGCTAATTTAGTATCACAATAACTAATAAATCCTTCACCTATCCATTTCTGCATCTTAAGTTGACTAAGGCTAAAACTCATTAATTATATTCAAGATGGAAAGTTTAAATTAAATCAAATCATAGATTTGAGTTAACTAAAATATATCCCTTAAAACATGACTTTCCAAATTAAAGAAAAACTCTCTCCAAGCTAAAACTCATGTCACTTTTTGGGTGAATAAAACAAAAGACATGAAATATTAATTCAATTTTTTTTTAATTATTTAAAAGATATGTTTCCTTTTTCCAAACTTAATGAAAACTCACTCAATCAAGCTCAAATAAACAAAGTATATTTCCAATCAAATTGGAATCTCATACAAATCATTCCAATCATGCTTCAGTCATCCTCGATTAGACAATCAATCATACAAATCAAGGCTATGAGGTTCTCTTCCCTCGGTTATAAATAAACACTCATTCCTCTCCATTTATCATCTTTGGAAGCTTAAAAATATACATTGTTATTGTGTCAAATTGCCATTCAATTTTACATACTATTATTTCTCGTAGCTGAAATATACTTCTATTTGGAAATTTTTTGGAGCATCCACATCTAATTGATTTTAGAGATTCAACAAGCTCATTTCTTGATTCCAAGATTCAACCAATCTCATCTAAGGTTGCAAGGAGATATGAAGGAAGGATCAGGTTTGCACATTGTGTTTGTTTTCTTCCCTTATTTTGCATTTTCTTTGTATACAAGGGTTATGCTAATCAAGTCAAGAGGTTATTTAAAACAAGGTAATAAGATACTACCCAAGTTTAATACAATCATTTGAGAATAATTTATTGAAATAGGTAAAAGGAAATCTATTTGGCCACTTAATCGGTGAAATAAATCCCTAACATCATTCATCATTTAAATGCAAGTTTAATTACTTACAATCCCTTAGCGTAATTAAACTTTAGTACTTAATTTCAATTTTAGAGTTAACTTTAAATTAGTTACACCTCTATTTCTAATAGAAAGGAGGGGAAATAATATCCAATATAAAATTATAAATAAATACTTATGTGGTCTTATCTTAGGTCTTATGAGATCTCTAAGATCAAACCATTTCACACCATTATCTAGGAAAACCATATATGCCATTATAAAGTTCTATCTCATTATTAATGGTTCTATTCCCTTCTCATTTTCTTTCTATTTGGTATTGCAGGTAATATAGGGAGCTTTCATGGAGGAAGGGTGGATTTTCATTGATGATATTCCTTTATTTACATATCATATGCAAATATAAGGTTTTAGAGTAGGATTATTTGAGTTAATATTCTGAATGGATATCTCTTTCCAAGTTTTTTTATGCATGTACATATGCAATATATTTGCATGAACCCATATTATGGTTATACCTTTGATCATTATATATATATATATATATATATATATATATATATATATATATATATATATATATATAAAAAAAATTTTAGGACATATTGTGAGCCCAAAGGAGGTGGTGTGAGCTGCACATATTTTAGTTTTCTTTTAAATACAACACTAGGGCACAAGGTCAAAACACCCACCACCCTCCCATACACACAAGTATGATATTGAGGTTAAGAATAGTGGTTTTCCCTATGAGGGGACTGTATGAATTTTTAATGGTTTGAGGGAGGGGTTGACCCTCCTTCATATCATTTATTTATTTATAATTATCTTGTTTAAGAAATCTAGTTTGTGTGTGTGTGTGTAAAATCCTCATGTTCATCAATAATTATATGTTATTTTTAATTGTTTATGTATTATATATTTTAAAATAAATGGTTTTTATTTATACACACACACACACACACATTTATATTAAAATAAATATATTTATACAAGTATATATGTGATTTGACTTGGGTTTGAGTTAGTTTTCTGATAATATTCAAGTCATTTGATGACTCAAATTACACACACACACACACACACACACACACACACACATATATAAGTTATATATATTATAAATATGTTTATCTATATAAAAGTTTGATTTATATTTATATCTTCCTATGAATCCTGAAGTTAAGAAATTGATTTTTATCTTCTACATGCACAAGAAATTAAGAAAAATTGGGTTGAATTAAACTAACAAAAGATTAAGATGAATCCATAAAATATGAATATAATCCATTACATTCTTAGTATCATTTGAGTAACATTTTCATATAATGTCAAAGAAAATTAAATGAAAAGTTTCATGTTCTCTTGTAAATATTTTCCAAGGACAATATGAACAAAGTACTAGAAAGAACCTAATCTCTTTTCTTTTATAATCATTGAGATGATAAAAACCATAACAAGGAAAGGAGCTCAAACTAATATCATTTAAAACTTTCCAAACAATATCTTTACTACCATTTCCTCTCAAACATAAGTTAAACTATAAAATAAACTTTTTAATTTAGCTAATCATTCGAAAATACATTACATACTATGAGATTTAGAAGAGACTATCTCTAAAAAGTTTATTCACTTTAGAAATGGAATTTGGACTTGTAACACTATGTATTTAAGATAGAATAGAATGCATACAATGACTCATAAGAGATTAAGGACCTAATAATCTCATTCCAAACACAATGCTTCCTTTATAAACAAAAAGCACAAGATTTAATTTGTAAACACTATGAAGTAAAAACAAAATTTATTCTTATACCATTATGATTCATTTTCCAACACAAACTTAAAAAGGAGAAAAATAGTATCTCCATTCCCATTCAATCATAAAAGTAACAAGGAAATATGTAGTCTTGTGGTTAATCACTTAGCTAGGCTAGGTGAGCTAGAACTTTATCCCGATAAGGTTTAAACACTCACTCAAAGTGCGTGGAACCACCATGTCCCTCCTTTTTTTCTTATCAAGATGTTAGACATGTATATTCATAACCATACATTCATGAAGATACATCATTCCATTAAAAGTAATGGAAACACATATAATAACGAAATCATTCATATATAATGACTAGAAATATTTGAATACCCATCAAGCCATACTCATATCTAGTAATCCTTGTATTGCAAACACAATATTCCATCACAACATAGTCTATTCATTACCATACTCACTAATTACATTTAAGCTTCAATTACATACATGTGATGTCCATGTGTGTTTACAAAATAGATTTCATGCACTCACCTACTCCTCTAATCATTAGTAATATATCAATAACTTCTCATAAATACTAAGTCCAAGAGCACATCACCTATTTATACATGGTGGGGAATTTCCCTTCACCGTTTACATGCATTTTCCTAAATATAGGCATGTTATCAATAGATTGGATGCATTTACAAATTTTTTCTTAAGAATAGATTGAGCTATAAATAGATCTATGCTTTATCCATCTTTAATCATATTAATAGCCCGCTTTCTTGTTCTCAGATCCATCTTTGTTTGCATGTGATTTTTATTTATAGGCCTTTCTTGAGTGTTAAGTCACCTTGCTTTCTTTCCTATTTTTAGCTGCATCTCGAAAATAGGCCTAAGTCCCAGAATGATGTTCATCATTTTTCTTTGCGTGATCCCTTGCATGATAATTTATTCCCCGTGATGCATGAAACCTTGCACATTCCTTATGTTTTTCTTCTCTTCCGACCTTGAGTGCATACTCCCACATAAAATATTCAACTCTTGTGCATGGATAATACTTAGCCATTTTCTCTTACTAACATTACCCCACACTAGGAGTATTTTTGTCCTCAACAATATCATGAATAAAGAATAATCCTCCAAAGAAGTGCTGAAGAATTAAAGAATAAATAATATGAGGGGAATTTACCCCATGAATGAAATAATGAGAATATACCATATGCGCACATATAAACTCAAGCATGAGGTGGCTAGAGAAGATATGAAAACTACTGTTCAAAGTATCTTCTAACTCCTTCCATCCCATGAGCTCTTTAACAACCTTGTTTGGTAAAACTTCAACAATACTAGATACATGCTCAAGGGCCAACTCATTAGCCTTCTCCTTTAACTCTTGCACCACCATATCTAGTTCTTTGGTCACACTCTCCAAGGAATCCATTCTACATATGACCATGGGGTGGATTTCCTTGATCCTTTCCTCAAGCATGTCCTTCATGGATTTGATTAAGTATCTCTTCAATGCTACTTCGGCAATGAATTTTTCTTACTCGGCCTTATTATTATTCATCATGGTTTGAACCTATCTCAGCTCTACCTCCTCATTTGTAATATACATGCTAAGAATTGGGTCAATTTTTTTGAATTTATCAAACGCTAGTTCTTCCTTATTTGTGGCCTCCTTTATGTCCATGATCAATGCCTCATATTTTGATATCTTTTTCTCAATTACTTCCATATTCTTCTTCTTCAACGTGGCTAATTTTTCAGCCGTTGGTGATTTCCCACTCTTCTTCTCCACTAATTTCATGTGTAATATGTTTTCTAGATAGTCCAACTTTTTTGGATATACATCTTGGGCTTGATATACTAATTATGGGTGTGAAATTGTGATGTTATTCAAGATATATCATTGCCTTTTATATGCACCCACCGTGAACTTCTTCTCATTTATCAGCTCCTCCATGAGCCTCTGCATTTTTTTTTTTTTTACTCCTTGTCACGTTGCATCACTCATATAGAATTTCCTTTATCTATGTTTCTATGTACAACTTAAACTACCATATTATTGAGGGAATTGTAGGCTTGTTCATCGATAACTCCGTAGGATTAATGACTATGAGGATTATATTTGATACCTTCTTTAGGAACATCTTGGAGTATGATTCCTATTTATTTCAAACTGTGGATCCTCCATATGCATCTACATGCTCCATGAAAACATGTTCTTCATGCACGAGTAAGCCCCAACTTTGTCAATCAATTCCCATCTGAAGAGGTCCTTATTCAACACTATGATCTGAAACCTTTCTCTTATCACCATGGAGGGATCATCTATGTAGCTCATTTGGGGCACCTATAGAGGTTCATGTCTCTTTTCCCTCTTTCCTTTATTTCCCTTAGGCATCTCTTATGCAATTTTTAGTTGTTTTCCACTTCCATCACCTCCTGTAACACCTACATCTTCCCTAGTTAGTTCCCATCACTTTTATCCTTCACTTCATCCTCCTTGGGCTCCTCTTCATCATCTTAGATGGTCTCATCCTCTTGCATCATCTTCCCTTATTCCCACATGGGTATATCCTTCTCGTGGTTTCTTCTTCTCACGCACTAATTCCTTTACTATATTTTCTTCCAAGTCATCCTCACTTTCTTCAATATGAACTACCCGAGCTTTCTTCTTTATCGGGATGGGTTTTAATGGACTTGGCCTAGTTACGATGACTAAAGGGGACTTCTTGGGAACTTCAGAGGTACTGAAAATTATTTTCCTCTCTACATTGTGTTTTCACTTCCTTCCTTCTTCTTTGGTCAAGTGTGGTCTCTTCTTCTTCCTCATCTACCTCCTCTTCTTCCCCTTCATCTTCTTATTCTTATTCTTCTTCTTCTTCTTCTTCTTCTTGAGGAGGAGTATCCTCATGAGTTCTCTTGGGCACTCCCATGGTCTATTTATTCTGTGGAATATCTCGGGAGATGAATATCTCATTCATTGAGATACTTGTTGTCCTTTAGCTTGGGCTGAGATAGGTGAATACCTTGTATGCATGCTTACCCACTATAATACTTATGGGCTCGATCCATGTTGTCAGAATCTATTATATCCACATACACTAACTTATATGGATAGACATAGGTTTGGCGTAGGGTATGGTAGTCTGAATCAACACTTTCCACATTGAAATTCAGCTTACATGCTTCCTTAATGTGGTTCACTACAGCTGAGAAGTAATTTTTCATGAAGCAAAACTGTAGTTTTCACCATGATCCCATTTATCCATTGTTGGGCATGAACCTACCAAGGTAGAAGTGTTGGTATACCATGAATTCTACCTTTCCATCAAGTAGTGAGGAAAACTCCATGAGTACGTGTCACTCCTTTTTGAATGCCTCCTGCACTTTCATGTAGCATTTATCCATGCACATCTTGTAAGGGATTGTTATTTCCCTATCATAGGTGAAGTCCACAAAAATTTGTGTGGATTATTTTTTATCAATAGGATATATCCACATCTTATCCTTCGAGCCAAAAGGTACACCTATCTCCTAAATATAATCAAAATAAGAATCGCTCCATAGGTTATATTTTCACCTTTACTTACCTATACCTTTACCTCCTCAACTATCCCTTTAGAAATGTACAATGCAATATTGTATAGGGTCTTCTATGCCATCTTGTGCGTGACATATAACCACTTCTTGTTCACCTTGGTCCATCATTTAGAGAATACTAAATTGCAACTCACCAAATGTTTTGTTACCCTTGTACATGGACCAATGATACTTGTGATATTGAATGCAAGCTTCCCTATTTCATAGTTAAACAATGTTGTGTGGATTCTACCCGGGAATCATCCTCCAAGTCTAGCCTAATTTTTTCTCTAATACTACGCAAGCTAGTAACCATTCCAATAAATTGTGTCGTTATGCACATCCTTTTTCTGAAAGTAAAATAAGTATTCATGTACTCGTGACATTAACCACTTTGGTAGAGCGCTCTTACTTAAAAAAATAAGGTAGCTCATATAATTGCAATACCCTACACTCTTCAGGTCCTTCTTGACCTTGTCATCAATAATAAATTTTCCCTCGCTTTTCCTCTGGCTAATTCCTTCATCACATATCTCCTTATATCTTCTTTATGGGGCTTTGTGTGATGACTGTAATCATTTGTTTTATATTTTTTAAATGAGACACCCATGGATTCCTGAAAACTACTTCTAGGGGTATTTCATTTTAGAAAACAGATCTTCAGTGCATCATCAACAAAATTCTTCTTGAACTTTTTCTTGGGTGATTACTTGATTATAGTAGCCTTCTTTGGTGCCATATTTTCCACTTTGCAACTTATTCAAAATTCAATTGTAGAAAACTTTGTGCATTAGGTACTCAAATTTACTTACCCAATTTCGTGTCCTAATGCCGAGTGTCCAAGTAAATCAATCAATTCTTTCACTTACTCAAACCCTTGCTCTTGATGTTTTGAATTAGTTCCCTATCTTGGTCTCTAAGCCTCATGCCCTAGTTCTATAAATGCAAACTATGTGAATCCCAATCATTTATTGTTTTATGTATTCATGCTTTCACTTCCACCAAAGGATCTCTCAACCTAAAGTTCATGCACACTCTACTCTAGTTTGTCTCAATTCTTGGGTTCATTTTCACACTTAGATCTTCACACTTACTTGCAATTTCTCTCTTCAATCGATTAAATGTACAAGTTCTCAAAGGAAAGGTAATGAATTTTCCTCGTACTATTTATAGTTTTACCATTTTTTTCATAGTTAATGATCCACACCTACCACCAATTTTTGTTTTAAAAACACTTTTTTCTTTTCCCACACATGATAATGGTAGCCTTCAGTGTGCTACTACTCCCAGGAGTTACAATTATCCTTGCACACATCTCCCTACACCGCACTTAATGCTCCTCCGCGCTCCTTACTAATTAGTCTATATTTATTCTTAATCCCTTGCAATACACTACACGGTCCTCTACATGGTATCCAATATGATTAATTTCCATCGACATCATTAAACACCCTTATAAATATCCATACATTCATAACATTGTCTTTTATGCACCATGTTCTTACACCATTGCATGCACCAATATTTTCTCTAAATCACACCTATACCAACACACACTTGCCTAATATATTCTCAAGAAGTAATAGAGTCCCAATTTCTCCGTGCTCTCTTGTACTTGCTTCACCCCACACTAAAAGTATGCATGGCCCTTTGCACATCATTCTAATAGATAGTAATCAGATCCTACATGGGAACACACTTATTACAACAAAATAAAGAAAAACAAACATGAAATGGAAATATAATCTAATTTGGAAATACTACCTTATTACAAACATAAAAGAAGCTTATTTATCATAGGGATTCAACCTAATCCCATTGAAGTAATTGGGAAACATGGTGCCATCTAGCACCTGTAATTGAAATTTTATTGATTCCAATATCTTGGTTACTAAAAATGGTCTCAACTAATGTAATTTAAGATTTCTAGGTTGGTGCATAAAATTTGAATCATACATCAGCACTATCTTCCCTATTGCAAAGGACTTGTTCTTGATATGCATGTCATGCCAATCCTTCTGTCTAGCCTTCTTCGTCTTCTGAATCCAACGTGTAATAGTGCATCTCTCATCCAACTGCATCAACTTATCAATACATTCATCAATTTCCTATTAATCATCTAATCCTTCTACGCACATAATACACATGGAGGGTAATATGAATTTAACAAGAAAAACTACCTTTGTGCCAAACACCAACTGAAAGGGTGTGGCCTTATTCAACCACTTATAAGTTATTCTATGTGCCCATAACACAAACGAAACTTTATGATCCCAATATTTCCTTCTAATATCACATATCTTTGTCAAAGTTTTCCCAAAATATTGTTAAGGGCCTCAATAGTTCTATTAGCTTGTGGGTGATAGGGTTAGTCTTATGGTGTGCCACCATAAACTCTGCTAGTAGAATTCTAATAGTCTCATTCAAAATGAGTCCCTCTATCACTTGTAAGGCTCAATGGACATCCATACATGCTTATGATATTCTCCCATAGAAACCTAGATACTTTTTTGGGGTGCAATCCTTTGTAGGTGTAGCCTCTGCCCACCTTATCAAGTAATTTGTGCATGTAATAATATAGCACATTCTTTTCCTGCATGTAGGTGGTGCAATGGGCTCTCTGAAGTCAATTTTCCATTTCTCAAATAGATTTACACTTTCTATAGGTCTTAGTGGCATCTCATCCCTATTTCCAAGTTTACATATCCTCTGAAAATGGTCAAAATCTTTGAAAATGCCTTAGTATCCTTATACAAAGTTTCACACATAAACCTACCAACAATATCTTGTGTGTTGTCACTTCTCCATAGTGTTCACTAACTACGCCTCCATGTGCTTCCTCCATGATAGTTTCATGCTCATGCTCTAGAACAAATCTACACAAGACCTCATATCTACCCATACTATATAGATATCCTCCAATAAGTTGATATGGTGTTGCACGAACAACAAGCTGTTTTTTCTCTCAAATATTCATTCCTTTAGGTGAAATTCAAGTGCACAAAAACAACTATGCAATATATTCTAAGTATGTTGGTGCATGGTTTAATATAAAAATTGTGTATTTGGTATATTTTCTTCTATTATTTTTATGTCCTTTCCATAATTAATCCTTGACAAGTGATCATGTCCAAATTTTCTCTTACCCGGCTTCACTATTACTAAAAATCAAACTCCTAGAAGATAAGAATCCAATGACATATGGACCCTTACAAAAATGGATTATTGACCAAGTAATTCAATGTCATATGATCTATATAGAATATAAATGGGTGTGGCTAACAAGTATACCTAAAATTTTGAAGTGCATAAATAATTGACAAGGCCTTACGCTCTGTCGTTGTATAGTTTTTCTTAGTGACATTAATTTCTCACTTTCAAAACATATGGGATGATCAACATTTCCTTCACCTAGCTACATTAATAATGTGACAATTTCCATGCGAGAGGAAACCACATGTACATGAAAAGGTTTTTCCAAGAATGGAAGCACAAGATAGGAATGGTGGTTAGTATCTCCTTTAAGGTCTCAAACGATTTTTCTTGTGCATCACCCCAATAAAAGTTCCCTTTTGACTTCAACAATTTTTCAAGGGGCACAAAAATCTTGGCACGTCCCTTTATAAACTTTTGGTAATAACCAATATGGCCCAAAAAACTGCACACCTTGCTTTGGTTTATTGGTTCCGCCAGCCCCAAAATAACCGCAACTTTTGCTAGGTCCACCAAAAATCCTTCTTTTCAAATAATTTGTCCAAGTAAAGTACCAAAAGGAGTTGAAAAAATACACTTCCTAATATTCAAAGAGATACTTAACTACATGCACCTTTCAAACATCAATCTTAGACAGTCATATTGACCTTTCACCAACCCATAAACGGTCTAATCATCTAAGTATACCTACAAGAACTTTTGATGAAAGTATTGGAATGCTTGAATCACTATACGTGAAAACACTACTAACATATTCTTCAATCCAAAGGGCATGAAGGTGTATACAAAACATACCCAATCAATTGTGAAGGTTATCTTCTCTTGATCTTCATGCACAATCCTCACCTGATGGTAACTTGAAAACCCATATGGGAAGGATTAAATTTTGTGCCCTCCTACTCCTAATATTTCTCCGAGTGAAAGGTGTTGGGAAAGGGTCTATGTCACATTAAGAATTGAGTACCTTGTAATAACGAGAGATACTTATCCGTCCATCCTTCTTAATGCTAATCACCATGGGGCTTATCCATTCAAATTCCTTAATAGGCTCAATGATGCCTGACTTGAGAATTTTGTCAATATCCTCCTTGACCTTTACACGTAAATTAAGATTCATCCTATAAGTCCTATTCCAAACCAAACATGTGTCATCTATAAGATTAGTTTTCATTTATCCTAATGATAGGTATATGCCATTGAATTCATGATATCCCCTAGGAAATAGATCTTGAAAGTCACACAACTATTCAATAATTTTTGTAACTTCGAGTTCGGACCAATAATTGCTTCCTTGGGCACATCTTTGGTCCCAATGTTCACTTTCTTAGTCTTCAAGGGTACATGGTATACGCGTGCCTACTAATCTATAAATTCCATCACCTCGTGGTGTACCTTCTATGTGCTTGAAATCTAAATCTTCCACTTAATCATCATTTATGAGGTAAACCATATTTATTTTTTATTTTTCCTTCCATGCATGCCCTAGCTATATCTCTTCTTCTATTTCTACCAAGTCCTTGAGCACCCAAATTTAATTACAACACAACTATAACATAAGCTCCTCAAATTTGATGCTATCCCCCAACTGATGTGACTCATAATATCCAATGCTTCATGAACTAGTGGCTTAGTATAAAAATAATCAAAAGTGTGAACAATACCTTCATCGGGTCACACGAATATATCTTGTTTCAACTCAACATGCACATACTAGGCACACACACATCCACACAAAGTGGATTTAAAGTTGTTTACCCAAAGAGATGGTGGTAAATATTCTTTCCCATGTTCCCAATGTCTCTTACAACTTTGAAACAAGAGAGAAGTCTTTCCATCATACTCATGTACTAAGAAAGCAACATTTATCTAAGTAAGCCTTGTCAAGAAGGCTACTCGACCTTGTGCTAACCCAATAAATTGTCTCTGTGTGTATCCCACCAATGCACTACAAAGTATCAAGAAATATATATACCATCATGTTTCTGATATCACCTTCATTATACCATTGTTCTTGCAATTCACACAAAAATGACTCAAGTTTTCTTCTCGAATATACTTTGGAAAGCTAGTTTTACCCAACCACCGACCTTGTGTGACATTATCATCATGGAAATTTGTCCTCGTAATTTATGACCCACAATTTCATATGTTCCATGGGCCCAATTTTAATAATCCACACTAGTTGTGTCACGATACATTGTGTGTATTCCTAGTGAATCAAACCTTCCTTTGATGACTCCATGTTCTTAGTATCGTGCCTTTGTATGTACATAGATTTTGTTAATACCATCTTCACTAACATGATAATTATATGGAGTAACTTTTGTATCATCTAATGGAATTACAAAACACTCATCTTTGTTCTCAAAATTGATATACCTCTTGTTGAAACATAGATCCACATTATTATCATAGCACTAGGGATGTCCAAGCAACATGGGAAAATTATCTTCTTCATCTAGCTCCAATAATTCAAAATAACTCATAAATTTAGCTCCTGAATGGTGATGGAATAATCCTTCACACCCCAATGGGCATGGCCCTTGTCTTGTTAGCCATATACAAAACATTTGAATATTATTGCAATGGTGTCCTTCCCATTTGATTCTAGGAATCAAGGGTGATAACATTGACTTCCACACCTATATCTATAAGAATATTACTTACCAACCACCCATTGATTACTGCATCTAGTGTTATCTCCTTTTCATATTCATGGTCTTGTGGTGGTGGTGAATTTTCATAAAGGATTTGATGTTCCCTTTATACTCGGCACATGACATCTTATCATGCAACCATTCTCCCAATAATGGTATAATATTCTCCTTTTTGAGCATTCTACACACCTCTCTAAGATCATCCACATCATTTTGTGGCATCTTAGTACTCCGTACAAGTTCCCTCTTGCACACTTGCTCTTTCAAACATTAAATTTCCCCCTATAGCTCATTTATGATTCCCATAGTATCCTCCTAAAATTCCTTTTGATAGGCTATGTATGGATAATTTGCATGCAACACCTCTTCCTTTTGGATGAGAGGTCTTGCCTTGTCTTGCTTGTGCATACACAACCTCTATGCATGTAGTGACTAACAAAGGTTGAAGTTCAAGCTCAACCATCTTCTTAGGTTTTTTCTAATCATGCTTCATACTCTGTAGCTTAATCATAGTCAGGCCTTTGTCCTTCTTATTAGTCTTACACATATGGGCATACAGATATGGACAATCCTCAACCTTGTGTGCCTTCCCACAATACACGCATACCTAATTCTTGGGACACTTGCGTTAATAGTGATTAGGAGATCCACACGTATAATATATTGCTCATGTAAACCTTCCATGGCTGCCAAAACATCTACTTCAGAATGAACCTCTAAATCCTACATTCCCATTGTTGTGCACCTCACTAGTTTTTCCTTCTTGTACCTGCTAGATACTCTCCACGGTGGTCAGGTGAAACCTGTTTCACATGCCTCATGAATATGATCAATCAAACGAAAGTTGAATGTATCATGGGTATGTGTATCACAAATTTTGCAATACATGGAGACATTATTCTATGTTGCGCCTGTAAAAGTGGACAATTGTAGTGCCCACTTCCCTTTGACACCTTTTGATACCTATTTTGATACTGTTGATTACATTATAGACATTATTATGTTTTGATATAGTATGATGCTAGACATTTGATCATGGATTATAGTTGATCTTAATTTGGTTATGATACCACGATGATTATTAGCGACACTCATATGTGGATGAAGATATACTATTTGACATGGATGTTTTATGGATATTGTTTAGACATGTGATTTTGGATATTATGAGTAGACTTATAAATGGACATTGTATGATGATGATATAGTTATTGATTAAAAATGCAAATGATGTAGTTGTTACTTCGATGTTGTTGTGATTCATTTATATAGTTGGTTTTGTGATTTTATTTATATTCATTTTGGATGTTCGATATGGCCACGAGGTGAAGGAGGTATTTGTGTTTTATAGGTTAAATATCACAATAAACATCAGGGGATTAGAGACCAACCACAATGGAATTCTAGGCGAATTCGACAAGGTCACCATGGCAACATGTCTTGTGTGTGTGTGTTGTATTTTTTATGGATTCCCATGGGGGGGATTACCTTTATATGTGACCATGGGTTTGTATATGTTATTAATGTGGTTAATTTTTATTATTGTGGTATGTATTTTATTAGTGATGTGTTCCTTTCTTTATTTAATTAAATTTTTGATAGATTAATGTGGGAAATCATATGGTTAAAATTTAAATAAGTCAAATTGG
The DNA here is from genome assembly GCA_018340775.1 of Taxus wallichiana var. yunnanensis. Lineage (NCBI taxonomy): Eukaryota > Viridiplantae > Streptophyta > Pinopsida > Cupressales > Taxaceae > Taxus > Taxus wallichiana. The sequence goes on along the minus strand of CM031236.1, from coordinate 465,437,660 downwards.
GATATGGGAAAGTAATTATGGAAGTTGTTGGCTCTTTGTATTTAATATGTAAGTGATGTGTAAGTGTGTGTAAGAGTTGTATAAGTCAGATTTTGGAGTATAAAATACTCCACCTCCATGACAAATTCGAATTTTTCCTTGGGGGATATTTTTGGAGGCTTGTGGGACAAGAAAAACTTGTCCCATACCTCTAAATTTAATTTACCAACCATACTTATGGTTGGAGAGGTGATTTTAGACTTTTATAATGCATTTTATTTATCATGTTGCAAGTTTTGATTGCACTCTCTTACATTTTATTTAATTTACAGTCCTTTGGGGTGTGGGCTTTTGGAGTGTGCAAGTAACTTGTCATATTTTCACCCACCTCTTTATTATGCTTGGGAGAATGAAATTTTTTTTTGTGTTTGAATTTGAGGATGTGTGATGTGGCATCCTACATGAATCCACATCATCCTCTTCTCTTCCCTCTTCTATAAAATTCAAACTCTTTTCTTGTTTTGGGTTGTTGAATCATTTTGCAACTTCTTTGGGGCTCATTTTCTTGGGTTGGAGCTCTTTCTTTTGGAAGGAGCTTGGAGAAAAATTTTCATGGTTGGGAGATTGTTGTTTTAGGACTGTGTTTTGGACATTGAAGCTTGCCTTTTGAAAACAAAATCTACCATGGAAAGGTAGGATCTTAGCTCTTATTTTTTTATTGTTATTTATTTTGTGTATGAATGAATGATGCATGTTTTGATTTATTTGTTGGCTAGTTGGGTATACTTGCCATAGGAATGGTGTAGGAGAAGGATATGGGGAATCCATGTGGGAGGGCATAAGGGAATGCCATTGGCATCAAAATTTTGTGGAGGGATTTTGGGTTTGGGATCCACCATGGAAAATAAATAGCTTGCATTTCTTACTTTGTGGGGGGCATAAGGATATGTGTGTGATGAATTATTTTGGCGGTTTGTTCTGGTGGATGCCCAATTCCCAATTGGGAGGCATAAACATCTTCCCCCATAGATCTTTCTCCTTTGGCTTGCATGATCAAGCCTGAGTTTTGTTTGATTGTTTTCAAATGCAGTTGTAAACTGCTATTTTTGTGTGGACTATATTTTATATGAATTATGCATGTTGAAATAATGTTGTGTGTTGTGGAAGATAGTTGTTGCCATGGGTTAAATCACACCTATTATTGTGTTTTGGTTGGGTCTCGGGGCCCAATGATGAAGGAAGTATTCTCCTTTCATTGGATGTCTTGGTTGGGTGGAGAGCGTTGTCTTTCCCCCACTTTTGTTGTGATCTACTTGGAGAAAAGAAAATTTGCATGTTGTTGTTCTGGAGCAAAGGAAAATGTAGTTTGACAGTCCATTGTGAAATTTTTCACTTGTAATCCTTCCCCACTTGATGTGGATGAAATTTTAATATGTATTTTGTGAAGAAAAGATGTATGTAAATTGATTATGAAAGGGTATATTCGAAATGTGAAAGACATTTACATTCTACTCTGTACTTTGGAAAGAAAGAAATAGAATTCTGTTATTGCATTCAAACATGGAAAGATGTAAAGTTTTATAATTGAAGTCAATAAAGAATTGCAAGATCTTCTCTCATATGCATTGTTGGATTGAATTCAATGTTTCATTGTATGGCAAAAGAGACAGTTAGATCTCTATGTGAAAAGAAGAAATGCACGTGGAAATAATGTTGTATTTTGAATCTTTGGAAATGTGTAAAATAGAAATTTAGTATTTGCATTTTGATTCAGAATGGTTTGTTTATAAACAAATGAATGTATTATATTAATTTAGAAATGAAATTCCACATTTGAAGGGATAAGATTAATATATAGATTTAAAAGAAATAGATCTCTGTTATAAACTTTAAATTGGCAATAAGTTAAATAAAATGCATAGTTCGGACCTGCACTTAATAATCAAATTGGAAAGGATATAATTTAGCATGCTAAGACATCAAGGAACTCAAATTGACAAATAACACTAAAGAAAACAATTTTAAACATTGCAAAATCGATCCAATCCCTTCCACACAGGATGTTTTTCACAATTGTTGGACAAAATTGATTGGAATAAATTGAACAAATTTACCTTCCTAAAACATTCTAAACCCTTCCTAGAGTAATTCTCCATGACTGTTTGGCATGTTGAGTGAAGGAGGAGATTAAATTGAATCAAATTTTTAAGTTGGAAATTACCAGTTTGCTACTTTAAATCCTGCAGATCATTTTCTTGAAATTGACCCTTTAAAATTTATCAAAATGTAAAATTTATGATCCTTATGCAAAGAGGGCATCGAGAGATTTCTAGAAAGTCCTCGTTTTCCCAAAACTGAGCTTTCTAGCTCAAATTATGGCACTTTGAAATTTTCTGCCTTGGCGGGAAAATTTGAGAAATTTTTCCCTAGCGGGCCCGCGGCCTAAAAATTTCCTGTTAAAAATACTTAGAAGAATTTTGAAAAAAAAAAAAAAAATTTACTTGGGAAAATTTTATCTTTTTCCTCCGCTAGCCCGCAGCCAATCAAAGGCTATCACATGTCCTCACGGGGTAGCGAGTGGAGGCGTGGCTTGATTTTTACCTTTAGGCCTTTTAAAAACTTTGGGATAATTTTTACCTTTCTCCCTACTTGGCCCGTGACCTATCACAGCTGCCATGTGGCAGCATTGGGTGTTAGCGGAGGGGGCGAGAACCCTCGCGACCCTTTTTCCTTTTGAAAATTTTGTTTTGGAATTTTTTTGTGTTTCCTCCTGTGGCCCCGCACTCTCGCTATGCCTTGGGAAAACCTCCTTCAACAGAGCACGCAAACCCCGTGTGCCATTTACCCCTTTCCCTCTTTGGAAAAGTTGCTCCAAAAACTCCGCCGCCCCGCCCTTCTCTCATCCTTTCCCCGTGTGGCTCGTGGAGCACCACGTGTCCCCGGCGGCACAACGGAGGCACGGGCACAAATGAGAATTTCTCCCGCACAAAGGAAAAAGTTTCTAAACCTCCCCACACTCCGCCAACCCGCCCCTTTGGGCAATTTTTCTTCCTAGGTCCGCACATCCGCCCTTTGGGGGAAAATTTGATCCCTAAAGTCCGCCTGCCCATATCTGGAGTTCTACAAGGATTTAGGAGGACTTCTTTATATCACCGGAAAGGTGAGAAAATTTCCTATCCAATGGGAATGATTTAGGGAAATTTTGAATGTGTTAAGTGTGAGAAAAATCAAGTTGAAAATATGGGCTGTTAGAGAGTGGATATGGGGATATTTCACCCCCAGAACCCAACTAAAACTTCTAACCCTAAAATTTGGACCATGTGACCTCTAGAAATTTTTAATGAATAAAAAGTATGTTCTAGTAATTTTAGACTTGTTCCGGAAACTAATAGTGTCAATTTTCATCTTACTGACTTGGTTGTAGACACTTCTAATAAAAAAATTATTCCATAATTTTCTGACTAACCCTAGGTTGTTTCTTTGGTCTCAAGTGGGTGGTTTTAAATGGGCATCACAAAAATTATGAACATCATTATTCTTATAATAGATATCATAAGATGTTAACAACACCCACACACACATTCTTGGGTAGGAAGTTATCATTTGTATGTCCTACAACCTTGTAATTTACACACTATAAACCACTGCGTATATCATGTAATGAATTGGTAGAAAAATTCTCCATCTAATTAACCATTGCTTCTATCTAGCCTTCAAGGAATGAACTCACTCTAGTGTCTATTCTTCTAATGCTTTAGCGTGAAGAGCTACTTCCAAGGCTTCATACAGATCAATGGATGTCTTGTGTGATAGTGCTCTTTAGAAAAGTGTCAACAAGACTCCTACAAACCACTACACATTATGGATCTAATGAATATCATAGGAAATATTAGAAAATAAAGTATTTAATCATGCATCATACTCCTGAACACTTTCGGATAGGCCCTACTTGATACACTTTAGTGTGCTAATCCTCCATTGCTTGAACTCAAGAATATGAAAATCATATAAAAAGGTGATGCACAATGTATCATAATTAAATGTAGTCTGATGTGGATCATACTTTCTATATCAAGTGTGCACATGCCCTTTAAGTGTGGTGGAAAACTGACTATCCTTATTGTCAAGAGTTGTTATTCCCTTGGCTCTCCACAATAACTCACACTTATGCATAGGTTCAAATGTATCTTTCATACCTTTGTATTCTAAAATATGAAGAGACATCTCAACAAAAATTTGAGGGGTATGTTGTTGTGGTTCTTTGAGATTGTTCTAATGGATGTTATGGGCCTTGTCTTAGAGTGGGGATGGATCCTGAACATGATCCTCCACTAGGATTATCTCCACGTGGTGGCTGACCTAAACCTCCCGAGCCTTTTGTCATGACCTAAGGGCATGTTTAACAACTACCTTGCACCCTTGTGGTAGTGTTAAACTTAAAATCAATCATCTGTCCTATAGCTCCACCAATAGTACTACTTGAAATGGGTAGAATGTCACTTCTTTACTCTAATGACATGCTTACCAAATGGGTCCTGAAAAATTTTGTCCAAACATGGGTGCATGTTGTGTTGCCATGTGTGTGTAATTAGTCTATTGAACCTCCCGAGATTATACTAATGCATATCTACCCGTATCTCCTACCAAACATGGTATCTCCTACCAAAATTGGATGAGTCTCGGACGTTTTGTATGCGTGCGGATACCTTATGTGATAACTTTTTCCCCTATGATGGGCTTACCCTCGCACATTCCTTCTTTATTTCTACTCTTTAACCTTGTGCACATACTCCCGTGTGTAGTCTTCAACTCTTGTACATGGCTATTGCTTAGCACTTTTTCTAACCAAAGGGGAACATAAATCGAAACCAAATTGACCTACGAAAAGAAAAGGAGTAGGTGAGGACTTGCAATCAGACATGTGAAACCAAGAAAGAAAATCAAGAGAGTACTTAGGCTACGAAATCATAATTCCTAAGTTAGATTGTGAAATCTAGATCCCAAGAAAGTAATGAAGCAATCCTAAGTCAGACATGGAGAACTTGTTGGCCAAGGAGATATTCATAGAATCAATGATAGAGGAAGAGCTACACGTGATCAATAAGTCATCAACATAGAGAACAATAATAAGTATGGAGTCATCCTACCACAAAATATACACATTTGGGTTAGAGTGACACCAAGTGAACCATGATGCAAGTAAAAGGAGTCCATCTTGGCATACCAATCCCGAGGGGCTTGTTTAAGGCCGTAGAGAAACTTCTTTAACTTACAAACGAGGGATGGATCATGGAAAAAACCCAGAGGTTGTTCCATATAGATCTATTCCTCTAGGTCCCCATGAAGGAAGGCACTCTTAATGTCCATCTGGTGGACTTCCCATCTGTTAGTGGTAGAAATGGAAAGGGTCATTCGAATAGAAGTCATCTTTGCAACCAGAGTAAAGGTTTCCGACTAATAAACCCTAGCTACCTGGGAGAAACCCTTAGCTACAAGTCGCGCTTTATACTTCTTGAATTCTCCATTGGCTTCATACTTTGTCGATATATCCACCTACACCGAACAATTTTTATTCCTTTCAGAAGAGGGGTAAAATCCCAAGTGTCATTCTTTATGAGTGAGGAATACTCCTCATCCATAATAGAATCCCACTCATGAATCCCAGAAGCTTCCCCGGAAAGATGGTGGATCGAAGCGAGAGCAAAGAAGGAATGGGGTCTAACGAAAATCGGCGCGAGTATTTATCTCATTTGAAGGATCTCCAACTAAATATCCAACACTTTGTAAAATTTTCCTATCCCAAAGAGGTCCTAAAGGATCAAGCTCAGAGTTGGAAGATTGTTCACTTGAGTGAGAAGGGACATAGTCCTCATCATCAATATTGTTAGAATCAAAAGACTCAAAATTTTGAGGATCGGGAGGAGCAGGGAGAGGAGGAACTCACTTAACAACATCATCATCGATGAGTTAGAATCTAAATCAGTGGGAAAAAGAACCTAGTAGAAGTAAAAGTCAAGGATGACTAATCAAACCTCACACTCCTCTCAATATAGAGCTCATGGGTTATAGGGTTAAATAATCGATATCTCTTCACGCCATCGGGATACCCAAAAAGATACAAGGTTTGGATTATGGATCCAATGCCTTGCATTTATTATTGGGAATTTGAGCCATAGCCTTGGATCCGAAGACTTAAAAGGGCTTAACATTAGGCTTTTGTCTTGTAGTCATTTTTACCCCTATTACAAAGGAAAGGAACCCCATGCGTATTGGCCTATCACCCGGTGGGAATTGGGTGCTCACCCAATGCACACGCAGTGCCGAGTCTCTCTTTTATGTGATTTTAGTCAAAACCATCATCTATGATCCAAGGTTAAGAGATTTGAAAGGAAGTAAAACATACAAGCACCATAGAGCTTCAAAATAGCTTCTAGATCCTTGCAGTCATTTCAGACAGAAAGAGCTTAACATATTTTATAACTTATACCAAAACAGAAAGAGTTGTACAAGCATCCATACTTAATCATAAACATAAATGAAAAATAACTATGAGAAATATGTATGCATCAGAATCATCAATGTTCATATTCATGTAAGCTGGTAACCTCATTACATTCATGGAGCCATTACAGAATGTCACAGAGAAGCAGACCACAGTCATGCATTATAACTAGAATTATGTGGCTAGGCTCTCAAAAGAAGGTTTATACCACCCCCATACCCTTGTTACATCCTTCCCTAAGAACAATTACCCAAATTAACAAAGTTCTTGCAGTATTTCTGCAGAGCTCCACCCTCTATCTATTTCTCTCTATCTTTACTTCTGCAGTGCTTATATATATAGGCTTTCCTAATGCCAAATCATCCTCCAGTGGCCTCAAATCTAATGCCAAGTGTCTTGAATGTGGTCCTCCATGTGAGCATGCTCCTCCAAGCCTGAGCTTTCCACTTTTTACCATGATGTGCTTCTAGAAGCTTCTACCGTAGGCATGCTCCTTCTAGGCCAACCTATCGCTAGGATGACACCTTATCTACTCCACATGCGCAATCAAGTCATGTTTTCACATGTTCTTCCCAAAACACCCAATATGGCTACGTCCACAACCCGTGGTTTTTTCGCGCGCATGCCACGGATTTCTTGCCTTCCACCTTTCTTCAACTAGGCCTTGTGCGCCTATGCTCCTTTTTGTACTTAGCCAATATTTTAGGGGCCCAACATCACCCCACATTATGCCTGTTCTCCATCCGCGGGAAAAATTCTCCAATGAAGAGAAAGAATATAGTAGATTTACACCTTGGGACAAGAATAAGGGGATGAAAGAATAGGGAAAGAAGAAAGAATGGGGAAGTGATGGAATCACTACAATAAGCTAGGAAAATCCTTTTGCAAGTCGGCCTCCAACTTGTTCTAGGCATCGACTTCATTCTGCGCTCTTTGACAGAGGTCGCCCCTTAGGGTGCTCACCTTCTCAAAACTTAGTCCATTTCCTTGTGTGCTTATGGTGTTAGAAATTTTCTCTAACTCTTTGCCTACATCATCCAGTGCATCCATTCTTCATGTAATCTATGGGTACAGTTCCTTCAACTAGTTTTTGATTGAACCCCTTAAGGTTTCAATGGCTTCAGATTTTCTTTCAACCTCGAAAGGATTTTGTCCCTTTCCACCCTATTTCCCTTATTATTTTATTGAAACTCCTTGAGTTATACTTCATGAGTGGTGACCAAGATGCCTACCACTTTGTCTCTGTCTTCATAATTTTTGTACACGGCCTCAGCCTCTAGGAAGAAACTTTTATATCAGCAAAGAACCTTGTTGTACTTAGCTACAAATGCCATGAATTTCAATTTATCTTCTTTCTCCAAGCATGTGGCCACTTCTTCTACAAATTCCAAGGCTAACGGCTGCCTCTCCATGGTGAGGACTCTTGTTAAATCCTCCAGGCATCCCAAGGCAGATCCATACTTCTATGTGGGAGGTGCTAGGTCTGGATGCTTCAACACTATAACATTGTTAATGGACTCCACCTTTTTGTATACTGCACATACTTTAGCCTTCTCATCTTTTAACTCATGCTTGTAACTTGGGTGCTTGATTAGTTTCTCTTGACTTAGCTCCTTTGTCCTTATAGCTAGCTCTTCCTCTTTCTTCTTTAGGTCCTCCTCCAGATATTTGATTCTATCATTCTACCCAAGAGTCTAGCTTTGACCTCAATGGAGACCTTGTTGAGTGCGTTGCACAGTTGTTCATCCGAGAGCTGCTGAGCATTCACCACTTGGGTTATCTTCTCTTGGTCTTGGTAATGTTATTATTTCCCATGGCTTACTTCAAATTTTGGCTCATCAAGATGGGACTCAATTTCCCATGAGAGCATCTTCCTTGTCCATGGGTATGTAACCTCCTTATCAAAAGATGACATTGCCATGAGCTCCTCTGCTGGAATCATGCTTTGGAACCACGTGTGAAACACTTTATTGGGGTCATCAATATAACCCATCCCTGGCCTCTCCTCCCCTATGCACCTTCCTCCCGTGCGCGTGCCCTTAGGAATACTTATAGTTAAAATGGGGCCTCCAGTGCTACCGTGGTCCCTTTTTGCGCTCTCCTCCTTATCCTTATTTAACATCGGCTCAGTATTTGTGTTCCAACTTCTCCTCCACCAAGGTCTCAATGTTCTTTGTTTCTTCTCTCTCTGCCACCTTGGTTATTTGTTCCAGCATAAGGCTTGGGGCCTTCTATTTTTACGCACCAACCTCCTCACTTCCCACATCCTGGGTGCCTTCCCCTTCCTGGCTATCCTTGTGCCGCATGAAAAGGAACCCTGTTCCTCTTCTCCACCTTCTTCCTCCGAATCATGCACGTTGAAAACAAGTGGCTCTTGATCTTTTTCAAGTTTGTCTTCCCTACTAACATCTTCTTCACTATCATCTTCTTCACTATATATTTTTCAAAAATCCCAGTTTCTTCCGAGGCGGTCTCCTCTTCTATCCTCTGCTTCTTCCTAACCAGGGATTTCGGTGTAGGTGACTCTATTCCTTCTTCTCTGAGGGACTCCTTGTTTGATGGATTTTCTAGCTTTGGAGTCTTTTCTTTGACTATGGGCCTCTTCTTGCGTGAATACATACTTGTTTTGGCATTTGTCCCAGGGGAACCTATTACGTGTGTATCCACCACACTTGGTATTTTATTCTCTGGCTCTTTTTCCTCCCGTTTGGTGTGGGTCTCTTCCCTCTAATTGGGTCCTTAGATATAGGCACCTTGTTCTCCAGATACGTGCCCTTTTATGATTTAGGTCTTATGTGAAGGTATACACATGCCGCGTCATAGATCCTCTACTGCAATGGGAAAAGTCACGGGCCTTGTCATTTGAACTTCATGTGACATGTACCTCTCCACGTACGTGCTTATCGGGATAGACCAACCCTTTGTGCAATTCCCTATGGTCTCGGTCCAGATTACCAAGGTCCAGTTTCAACTTCTTGGATTCTTTGAACCTGTTTACTCCCACTTGGAAGTATTGAGCTATGAAGGCAAAGGGGAGATTGCACCATGGGATCCATGTCTCATCCATTATTCGAATCTGCCCAAGTAGAAATGTTGGTACATAGTAAATTCAGCTTCTCCTTTAGTGGCCAGCTAGCGTTTGTTTAGAATCCTCCATTCCACCCCCGAGCGCATTCCTCGGAGCGTCTACCATTTCTCTAGGTGCGCCTTATGCACGGTCATCATAGTGTCATAGGCATATTTTTCAAATCTCTTTGCGGGTGAAGGGTCCTCAGCAGGGTACTCCCACATGAATTTTTCTGATGCATCAAGTACTCCAATCTCTGAAAACAAAATGGTTAGTAGGACATTACTGAAAAGGATCTGTCACCTTCCTTCACACAGCTGAAAATCTCATCCGCGATGAATGTAGACAAGTTGTAGATGGTGCCCTTTGAAATTTTCCTACAAACATGCAACCATGGCTTATTGACCTGGTCCATCTCTCCTGGCCATTTAACTTTTCATCAGGTGTGTGGCCATCTTTATTACTAGGTCCTCGATGTTTGTGATATCATAGTACCTTGACCCCTTTTTATATGCATAGGTGGCGACCATCTCCTTAATTTCCTCTTTGTCACTTAGGTCATCCTCCAAACTATCTCCTTCATAGATGAGGCCTATGAAATGTGAAATGAGCTAAGGGGTAATGCGCATCTTGCACCCTGCAAAGTGGAAGTAGTCTTCATGCATGCGTGACATCAACCATTGATATAGGTGCTCAGGATTCCCAAAGTAGGGCAACTCAAAGAGTTGTAATAACCCTTCCTTCTCCAACTTGACCTTCACATCATCATTATAGATGGGAAAACCCTCTAGTGTCCTTTTATTTGTTGGGTGCACTAACTCCAGTGCCATATCCTTCTTGATTGTGCTCGTATGATGATTGTAGTCATTTACAAACATGTTTCTTAGATGGGACTCCCACTCCTTCCCCAGCAACACTCCATCTGGGTACTACATTTCTACATACCAATCTTCATTTGTATGTGCATGAGTTTCTTATTGTTTTCTCTTGCCCTTTCCCTTTCCCTTCTTAGGTGTGTTAACTAGGTTTCTTGGGTGCCATTTTTAGGTCCTCTTCTTACTTCAATCACTTCTTGTAACTCTATTCTTCCACTCTTTCCCACCTTAGATCTTGAATTTGTGAAGAAAACTCCTTAAACTCGTGCCCTAGTTCTTTAAACCCTAACTGGGATAATCCCTTCACAAGATGATGCCTTCTCACCACTTCTCTTACTCCCGTGAAATCCCTTCCTTCTGGTTCATAGATCCAAACTAGTTACTCACACTCAATCTCTTCAAAATTTTCTTCACACAGATTAGTTTTTGGAAGCCCTAGTTTGCAAAGATGCAAAAAGTGCTTCTTTCTCCTTATATGCAAAGTGAATAATAAATTCCTTGACCCTTTATTTATAGTTTTTCCTTTTTAAGCATTAAATGCTACTTCACCTACCACCATACTTTTCACATTTAATGCATATTTTTCAAACAAATTATGACTTTAGTGCTTTAACTCACACACGCAAACCACCGCACGGATAATCTTCCAACCTTTTGGCATGCAACCAATCCATCTAGATAGGAGACTCTTGCACGTGTGTCACCATGCCAAAGGCACTTCTTCTATCCTGATTTTTTCTCTCTCCTACCTCATGTTGCTTATGCACTTTTTCCTCCTTTGTACATGGGATCTGAAAGTATCCTTATCTTGACACCAACCATCCTTTTCCATATTTTCTTTCCATGCACCTCCTTCAACAGGGCCATTCAACCGGGATTTTCAACACAAACTTCCTTGGCACTTTACCCATGCTCTCCTTCACATCACTCCACCCCACACTAAAATGATGCACGGTCCTCTGCGCACTCAAAAATCCTCAAAGTAATAAGGTTACTGGTGCCCAAGGTGAAAAAAAAAAAACAACATGAAAGGGGAACACAAGAAAAGAAATGTATAAAGGAAAGTCTAAATTAACTAGAAAAACTACCTTATTTACAAACACCAAGAAGACTTATTTATAATAGGGCTTCAGCCTACTCCCATTGAAGTGTCTAGGAAATTTTGTTCCATCCGGTAACTTATAACTAGCTCGCACATGAATCAAGGATGTATGATATTTTATAGGGACCTAACCAATGGACCTTTAACTTTCTAGGATTACGTAAAACATAGAATCATATAGTAAGACCATCTTCCCAACCTCAAACTTCTTGTTTTTGATGTGGAGATCATGCCATGAATTTTTCTTTACTTTTTCTTTGTTTGGCTCCACCTGGCGAGTGATCGTCTTTCATCTAACTTCATACATTCATCAATTCTCTCTTCCAGCACTGCTTGTTCATCAGCCAGCCCTCTTACACGTGCTATTCGTAGAGAAGATAACATGAATTCAATAGATAGAACCACTTCCATGCCAAACACCAATTGAAATGGTGTGGCTTTGTTCATCCTTTTATAAGTTGTCCTATAAGCCCATAATATGGTTGATACCTTGTCATCCCAATCTTGTCTTCCGCGTTCCATTTTCTTTTTGGTGGGTGATAAGGGGTAGTCTTGTGATGAGCTACCATGAACTCTGCTAATAGGATCCCCATGGTCTCATTCAAGAAATGTGTACTCCTATCACTAGTTAAACTTAAAGGACATCCATACCTCGTGATAATGTTCTCCCACAAAAATATTTCCATTATGGTTGTTGTGCAGTCTTTAGTTGGGGCCAACTCTTCCCACCTTTTCAGATAGTCCGTGCAAGTGATTACATAGCGTGATCCAGTCCTACACGTTGCTGGTGCAATAGGGCCTACAAAGTCTATTGCCCATTTCTTAAATGTTCAATGCTAGGGATTGCACACAAAGGCATTTCATCTCTCTTTCTAGTTTGCCAATGCGTTGACAATGGTCACATGCTTTACAATAGTCCTTGCAATCCTTATACAGAGTTTCCCACCATAATCCTGCCATTAAAATTTTACGCACGGTGGCATCACCTGCATAATGTCCACCCGCACTTCCTCCATGTGCTTCCTCTATGATGGCGAGGTGCTCATGCTCTAGTACAACTGCGCAAAACTTCATCACACCCTAACTTGTATAAGTCCCCACTGATCAACATGTAGGGTGCGATGCGTATGGCTAGTTACTTTCTTTATAATGCCTTCATCCCTCCCGCCACCACACCTTCCTTTAGGAATATTGCAATCTCCTCCAAATCCAGGGTGCACACCATGACCTAAATAGGTTGTGCATCGGCATAGTCTCTTGAATACTTTGCATGTCCTCCTGAATCAATTCTTGACAGATGATCAGGTCCACAATTACTCTTTCTAGGCTTCACAACTACCATAAACTCAAACTCTTGAAATAATAGCACCCACCGACATATGCGCCCTTGTAGAATGGGCTTGTTCACCAAGTACTTTAATGCCATGTGGTCGGTGTAAAATACAAAGGGTGTTACTAGTAGATACTTGTCTGAACTTGAAAAGTGCATAGATCATTGACAATGCTTCACGCTCAGTCGTAGTGTAATTATACTCTACTAGTGTCAACTTCCTGCTTGCAAAACATAGAGGATGATCAACAATTCCTTCACCCATTGTGCTCAATGAAATGCTCCAATGGTGGTTCTACATGGACATGGAAGGGCTTGTCCCAAGAGGGAAAATGTAATATAGGCATGGTGACAAGCCTATCCTTTAATGTGTCAAATGCCTTCTGCTGCACCTCTCCCCAATGGAAGGCACTTTTATGTCTGAGCAATTATTCTAGAGGCATGGTGATCTTGGCATACCCCTTGATGAATTTCTTGTAATAACCCATATGCCCAAGAAATTCACACATTGCGCTCTAGCTAGTAGGCTCCCCCAATCCCACAATAACTACAACCTTGGCAAGATCTACTAGCAAGCCCTCCTTACATATGATATGCCCCAATAAAGTCCCAAAGGGTGTAGCAAAGACACACTTTTTAATGTTGAGGGATATCCTTAACTACGACACCTCTCAAACATCAACCTCAAATTATCACAATGGTATTTCACTAGCCCATACACTATCCAATCATCTAGATAGACCTGAAGAAATTTGTGGATGAAATCCTAGAATGCTGTACCATTATACGTGATAAAAAATCAGGTGCATTCTTCAACCCAAAGGGCATGACCATGTATGTAAAACTTCCCCATTCAATGGTGAAATTTGTCTTCTCCTAGTCTTCCTTTGCAATCCGGACTTGGTGGTACCCCAAAAATCCATCCGTAAAGGAATAGATTTCACGCCTAGTGACTCCTCCAAAATTTCTTTAGTAAAGGGGGTTGGAAAAGGATCGATGACACACACTGCGTTCAGCTCCCTATAATCCACACAGATCCTGATCCACCCATCCTTCTTGATGCTTATTACCATCAAACTTATCCATTCTAATTCTTCCATAGCTTCAATGATCCCAGAAGCTATCATTTTGTCTATCTCTTCCTTTACCTTTACACATAAATTTGGATTCATCTGGTAGGGTCTCTTCTACGACCAAGAGGCATGTCCTTGACTTTATCCTCATCTCCCCAAAGGAATGGTGGATGCCTTTGAGCTCATGGTACCCATGTGGGAATAAATCCTCAAATTCATACAAAGATCAATGATCTTAGAGACCTCCTTCTCTGACCAGTAATCTCCAATAATAGCTTCCTTAGGTTCTTCTCTTGAGCCGATGTTAACCTTATTTGTCTTTAAGGGCTCATGGTAGGTGCGTGCATGAGCATCAACACTATCCACTACCTTGCATGTCCCTACAGAATGGTTAACATCCAAGCTCTCTGCTTCCTCCCCATCAATAACATATACTAATTTCCCTTTCTCCTTTTCCAAGAATGCGTGCTCAAGCTGGATCTCTTCTGCTTCTTCTACCTCTTCTTCAAAGTGTGCCTCTAAACCTAGTCCACCTAGCAGTTCCAACAACCTATCTTCTACCATGGCACTATCCCCCATGGTAAGGTGCTTAACAACCTATAATGCCTTATCAACTAATGGCTTGGTACTTTGGTACTCAAACATTTGAATGAGGTTAGCTACTAGCTCTTTCCAATTTCTTATTTGGTGGCATGTCTTAGAATGTATGTACCATATGTGCGTGTAACCTGCGAGTGTAGAATACGAGCTTGTGTACACAGAGGGATGGTGGAAAATATTATTTTCCTTCTCTCCAAACCTTCTCACAAGCTTGGATGTGGAAAGAGGTGAGTTCCTTACCATGGTAGTCCTTGATGGTGGTGGGCACGTTGCTTCTATAAAATCGTGACAGAGAGAGAAATTCTCACTTCACGCCATTCAAAAGGCTCTCTAATGTGTAGCCCACCACCGTGTCATTGTGCCAAGCGAGGACATAACTTAACATCCCCCCTCTCCTTCTCCTCCTTCCACCGAGCTTCCATCTCCTACAAAAGATTTAAGGGAAGTGCCCTCCTGAATACTTAGGTGGCTCTTTTCCTCCTAGGTCTTTGGACTATACACACCTTTGTTACTTTGTTACCAATCCTATCAACTACCGTTCGATCAATTCATATGTCCCATGCACCCAATTATCACATGCTAGACTGGTGGTGTCACTTACCGACTGAGCATCCTCAAACTAGATAACTCCATTAGTAGGATGGATTATCTCTGGATCCTGATTGAGCACACATATATCCTATCTAGGACCTCTTCCCCCAAAGGTTCAGTATAGGGTGTTGAATTCCCATTAGCCGGGGTATAATGACCCGTTCCTCCTTATTTTCAAAGATTTTGTACCCCTTGTTGAACCGAAGGTCTACATTGTTCTTGTAACACCATGGGTGCCCAAGTAGTCTTTGGGAAATTTTCTACCTCGACAAGTGCCCAGAGATTTGAAGTCCCTAGTAAACTTAGCTCCCTGGATAGTGATAGTTGCATCCTTTAAGACACCGATGGGCATTGCCTTCGTCTTGTTTTCCATATATAGTACATTTGAAGAGGGTTGTAACATAGGTCTCCCCATCTGATGCCATGCATCCAAAGTGAGAACATTGACCTCTACGCCTGTGTCAATGAGGATATTACTAAGGAGCCATCCATCCACGACTGCATCCAATGTGATTTCCTTGTCATAGTCAAGGTTGTGAGGGGGAAGGTTTGCATGTAAGACCTACCTCTCGTGCTCTCCTCGATGCATGGTACCTTCTCCCTCAACCATGCCCCTAGCAAGGGAATAACATTCTCTTGCCTTAGCATTTTACATACTTCCCTAACCTCATCTAGGTCATCTCTTGGTGCCTCGACCTTCCTCCTTTGCTCCTCCCTCCTAGACTGCTCCTTTAGACACTAGATTTCTCCTTGTAAAATTTGAATGACATCCATGGTATCTTGATATACTTCCTTTTGATGCATGGGTCTAGGTACTTCCCATGAACTACTTCCTCTCTTGAAACCAGGGTCCTCTACCTTGGTATTTCCTTTACATGTGTGGCCTCTGCTCTTGTTGTTACTAAAATAGGTTCCAAGCCTGCATCACATGTCACCCACGACATCCATTGTGTGTCTATCTTCTTAATTCTTACCATTGCAACACCCTTGTCTTTTTGGTGCTGTTGATTCATGTGCTCAAATAACTCAGGGAACTCCTCATACTTGTGTTTCTTTCCACACCATGAGCACTGCAATAGGTCTGGAAAATCTCATTTGTAATGCTCTATAGACCCACAATTAAAATAGGTTCCACATGGGAAATCACTTCTTCCTCCTCTGTAGTTACCATGACCACATAATCCTCTACGAAATCCCCTTCCACGTGCAACTCCATCTATATACTCTTCATAACGGTGATAATCACCTTTAGAACTACTTTGAAATGTTCGTTTGGTGCACCCCATGATCAATGGCCTCATGGATATGATCGATGATCTTGCAATCCTTAGTATCATGGGTTGTAGAGGTGTAGATCTTACAATAACAAGACATATTCTTTCAAATTATGCGCTATAACAAGGGGCATCTACTTACATCATGTTCCCCATGAAAAATTTCATAGTCTTCTATCACAATGCATCTTTGTCCTCCGGGAAACTATCCTTGGCATGGCCCTCCATCTCACAATCTGTACACCATAAAACACTACAAGTCTCATGGGCTGAGTTCATAGACAACTTCTCCAACTTATTAGCCATAGTATCAATTTGAGCCTCTAAGAACGGGCTAACACCCATATCAACACTTCTAACCACCTCGGTGCGTAGAGCAACTTCTAACGCCTCACACGAGTCTATAAAATTTTTATGAGATAAGGCCCTTCTAAAAGGTGTGATCAACCCTCCAAAAAACCACTTGAGCATGATGCGAAGGGTGAATATCATATGATAACTTAGACAAGAGAGTTTTAAAGTGTGCATCATACTCCCGCACACTCTCCACCATTCCTTGTTAAATCTCCTTCAGGGTGTTGATGCTCTTCTATTCAAACTCAGGGATGTGGAATTATGCCAAGAAGGCATTCTTTAAATTAGTATAATCCACCACCATTTGATGAGGGTCATATTTCCTATACTAGCTATGTACGCATGCCCCTACAATGTTGTTATAAATTGACTAGCCTTCCACTCCGAGGTTGTGATCCCCTTTGTGCACCATAGCAGCTCACACTTGTGAACATGTTTTGTAGCATCTTCAATACCTCTGTAATCTAGAAAATGTAAAGACATCTCAAAGAAGACTTGAGGGGGTGGCTGGGGCCCTTGTCCTCCTGAGCTAGAGCCTTGGTTTCCTCCGGTGTTTCCTCCACTGTTGGATCCACCAGGTCTTGTACCTACTAAGCCACCAGATCCACCAGAACCACTAGGTCCACTAGATCTTATCCCTCTTGACCCACCAGATCCGCCATAACCACGAGATCCTATAGTCGTCATGCCAAGTGTCCCTAAGGTCCCACTTGAACTTGGTGTTGATGGTTTGTGATAATTCCCCAATACCACTATTATACCCCATGCCAATCCCAGACATGAGACCAAAGGCTTATATACTTTCTCCTTGTCTAAAGACTCCTTCAAATACTAGAATATGTGTAGCCATAAAGTGGGAATTGAAAAATTGTACTTTTAGGTGTAGATCTGTCACTTCCACTGATACCAACTGGGTCAATGATACTCCTCCTTGATCTATAAAACCAAGTGATAGGGTTCGAGTCCTTTGGGTGGGTTTAAATACGTGCCAACGACTTTTCTCTCTCCGCATGACGAAATCTCATCAAAAGCTGAAGGGGTCTCTCTTACATGCTTGTCAAGATGGGATAGCATAGATTTCTCAGGTTCCATGTCCTCCATGTGAACCTCACCTCCTTCTTGCATTGTCTGCCTACATAGATCCATCACACTTACAGCTTCACGTCATCTAGAAATATCCCTTTCACATGCTTCACTATACTTGAGTCATCTCTCCTCCCTTTCTTTCTCCGTCGTAATATCTGCCATCTTCCTCCACCCTATCTCCCTTGCCCAATGCTCAAGAATGGTTTAGCCGCCATTGGAAATGCCTCTAAACTCAAAGTAACAATCAAGATCTTCATTTCCAGAGGGATAACACGTAGAAATGATCCTCTGGGCTCCCATAGAAATTCAAACTCAGCAACTTCTAGGTAAGAATATGTGGAAATAGCATACTCAGTGTAGCTAGCTAACACACCCTCCCACCAATGATCCATAGCATGAGTCCACATCATATCTACATCCTGTAGCCTCTGGTATTCTTCTTGGGTCCACGTGCATGATCTAGAATACCATCTTGATCTAGATGCATATCTGAGAGACATTCATATAATTCTACTGGGAAGCAACAAAAAAAATTCATACAAATCATGGTAGAGGTTCTCTTCTACCCACCTACATGCATCAAACTCAGGTCTAGTGTTGAATCTTTGAGAAAATTCATCCTCCGTGCTCTTGAACCATGATTCAACACTTTCCAAAGTTAAATGTTCTGTCATTACTCATTATACATATCATTATGTATGTTATTTCCTACTACAAATTCAAAAAGAGCTCCTAGAAATGGAACCATGATGTAGTCATTCTTACCCTTATTATAAAGGAAAAGAACCCCATGCGCACCATCCTATCACCCAATGGGTGCTGGGCTCACCCGAGGCACGTGAGGGTGTTGAGTCTCTCTTTTATGTGATTTTAGTGGGAAACATCATCTATGATCCATGTTTAAGAGATTTTAAAGGAAGTAAAACATACAAGCACCATAGAGCTTAAACATGGCTTCTAGATCCTTACAGTCATTTTAGACAGAAAGAGCTTAACAAATTTTATAACTTATACCAAAACAGAAAGAGTTGTACAAGCATCCATACTTAATCATAAACATAAATGAAAAAGAACTATGAGAAAGATGTATGCATCAGAATCATCAATGTTCATATTCATGTAAGTTGGTAACCTCATTACATTCATGGAGCCATTACAGAATGTCACGGGAAGCAGACCACAGTCATGCATTATAACTAGACTTATGTGGCTAGGCTCTCAAAAGAAGGTTTATACCACCCCCATACCCTTGTTACATCCTTCCCTAAGCACAATTACCCAAACTAACAGAGTTCTTATAGTATTTTTGCAGAGCTCCGCCCTCTATCTATTTCTCTCTATCTTTACTTCTACAAGTGCTTGTATATATAGGCTTTCTGAACTGCCAACTCATCCTCTAACGGCCTTAGATCTGATGCCAAGTTTTTGAATGTGGTCCTCCATGTGAGCATTCTCCTCCAGGCCTGAGCTTTCCACTTTTTACCATGATGTGCTTCTAGAAGCTTCTACCGCATGCATGCTCCTTCCTAGGCCAACTTGTCGCCAGGCTGGCACCTTATCTACTCTGCATGCACAGTTGGGTCATGCTTTTCATGTGTTCTTCCCAAAACACCCAATATGGGTAAGTCCTAAACCCTTGGTTCTATCCACGTGCACACCACGGGTTTCCTTAAATCCTTCCTCAAACCACCCCTATGTGCTTTATCCTTACGCGCCTTTCTTCAACTAGGCCTTGCACGCCTTTGCACCTTTTGTACTTAGCCAATATTTTAGGGGCATAACATATCCAAAAGGGTGTCATCCCTCTTACTACCTTGTGTGGAACATGATTCTGAATATAACAAGCACAATTCACTACTTCAACCCAATATTGTGGAGGAAGGGACTTTGAGTGAACCATACAAGTAGCCATCTCCTTTAGAGTTCGGTTCTTTCTTTCTGCAACTCCATTTTGGGAAGGGCTGTAAGAAACTGTATGTTGCAAAGCAATCCCCTCAAAAGTGCAGAAATCCTCAAACCTATTGCTCACATACTCACCTCCATTGTCGGTTTGAAGAACCTTGATAGAGTTTATTTTCGCTTGTTTATTAGGAATATCCTTAAAGTTATAAAAATGATCAAATAATTTAGACTTAAGCTTAAGAAAATATACCCAAGTATAACGTGAAAATTCATCAATGAAGGTTAGTATATATAGAGCTCTAGTGAAAGAAGGAGATAGAAAGGGGCCAGAAACATCACTATGAACAAGATCCAAGGGACGAGTAGCTCTTAAGGATTTTCCCTTATCAAATTTTTTTAGGGTGCTTTCCGAGGGTACAACCCTCACAATGACATTTAGAAAAATTAACTCGGGGTAACCCATTGACCATTTCATTTTGGATTAATTGTTCAAGGTAACGATAATTTAGATTCCCAAAATGATCATACCATAGCTTGCTAACCTCATTTACATGAGTGAGCAAGGCATTAGGTGTCGAATAAAAGAGAAGTGGGAAAGGTATACAACCATGAATGGTGATCCACCTTTTCCTCACCACGATGTAATCGAGTTAAGCTCACGAATGATCACCGAGTTAGGACTAAATTCCAATCGCATTCCTTCACCAAGGTGGGTAATTTGGTAAATGATAGGAGATTGGGAACACTTAACACTTGGTTAAATGTTCCACTTTCTATCTCTAATGATCCACTACTGGAAACCAACACATGAGTGTCATCACCCAATTTGATTTGGGACATGACACATGGTTCAATGCTAGAGAGTTCAACCTTTGAAGAAGTCATGTGGTGCGAGGCACCAAAATCAATAATCCAATTTGATGATGGAGCTGATCTATCTATGAGGGCCTTACCTTTATTCTTTTCATTTTTATACTCATTTGCTTTAGAAGACTCACCCTTCCGAGCATTTTGTTTGATAGATTCAGAACACTTATTTTATTCTTCTCAAGTAACTGAGTTAAGTGATCAATTTGTTTCCAAAACATTGATGCTCTTCATGGCCAGGATACTTATAATAGGAGCATTTACACTTTTCCTTCTTTGCCTTAGGCTCAAAAGTCAAAGTGTTAGTGTGTTAGGCTTAGCCGGGGTTTGGTTGATCTTGGTTTCTTTCTTAGGTTGGTCCTTTGTTTCTTTTTTATTTTAATTTTTCTTGCCCTTATTCACCAAAAGGGCATGTGACTTGGATTTTAGAATCCCCATGTGAATGATTTTGTCTTGTTCTCGAATGAGTTGGGATGAAAAGCTGTCCAAATGAGGGAATTTTCTAGGCACTTACCCATGGCAGCTTTCATGGCATGGAAAGTTAAAACGAAGACAGAGTATTCGGACCTAACTTAGAAAGGATTAAAAAGATCAATTGAGAGTCTTTCTTCTCCACTTTACATTCCTTTAGAAGCACTCTAGTGTGGACAAAATTTGAGAAGAAGGCCTGCAGGTTTTAAAAGTCACTAAGGTTTAACCCTAGTAGTTTGTTCTCCAACTCATGCGCTCTCATTTCATCTTGCTTCCCAAACATCTTGTCGAGTGTTTTCCATGGTCCATTGGGTATTGAGGAAGTTTCGATGTGGAAGAAAGTCGGAAGAGACAGACATACAAAGAAGACCTAAGGCTTCATCATAGCGGTTGAACCATTTAGATCTTTCGGGTTCATCATCAGGTTTTGTCTCTAACCCCATGGTAACACAATACAACCCTTTACTTCACAAATCTGATATAATTTTAGATCTCCATTCAAGAAATTAAAAGGTGTGAGCACTGGTACTTTAGAGATATCCATAATGAAGAGATAGAACCAACAAAGGTAGAAGGAAGGAGAGAGAAAGGAAACAACCACCCCAGAACAATATTACACCCCCTGAGTTTGGCACTTTATAGTTCAGTGCATTGATTACAATCAGATGTGACTGTGTGTTGAGAACCAATATGTCACTCACCTTTCAATCAGCGTAATAACGCGCAAGAGTGGAGACCACAATCAAGGTTCATTGGGCACAACAGTTCGACACTATAAGCAAGCACAAGAATGAGTGAAAAAAATAAGGAGAAGAGAACGCTTTGTGAGAAATGGCGTGTCACATCGCACAAAAAAACCTCTTTTCTGTAAGACTATGGTAGACATGCTCATAAGTCCACAAGCAATAAAAGGGATAGTACAATGCTCAAGATGATTTGAAATGAGCCTACACAAGCAATATAATGACACCCCCAATGTGGCACTTTATAAAATAGTGTGTTTACAAAACTGATAATCCCATCATGTAGTGTGTGAAAAAACATGCAACTTTGACTAAATAAGTGCTCAAAACTAAGCAACGAGTCAAAATTTATAGCAAAAAAATGATTCCCACAACTGATGGAAGATGCCAATAAGTCCTGCAAATGGATTAAAAAAGTGCCCTAAATGCATGCAAAGGGTGTCGTATATATGCTCGTTGGAAATGGTACCAAATTTTAGATAGGGTTTGTTTTTATTGTGAGGGAATTAGCCTCCTGCCAACCCCGGACCTCACCCTCCATCTTTGACACTCAAAGGAAGGACAATAATACAAGAAAAATATATCCAAAAAAATATTACAGTTCCATGAAATGTTAGAGGGATTGTTTTGATGACCAAACTAAGACCGAGTTGAATGGCACAAAGATGCTAAGTGGACTCGTCGGGCTATGCAAAGCAATGCACCAAACCGAGGGTTGAACTACCGGAGTTGGTAGGTATGTCGACCTAAACGTAGTCCAAGTTGGGAATGGACCTGAGACAATGAGTAGGGAAAACCACATGCCAATAGAAGCCACCAGTCGAAGCCACGTGTGCAGGATGTAACATTGACGATGGATAATGAGCCTCTAGAGATAAAACAGTCAAGTAGAGTTCCGGGAGAGCCCACACATCGAGAAGTTTGAACGGCTGGTGAATATAACCTCCATGCATTAGATGAACCACAGTTGGTTTCGACGAAGGAATTTGTGATTAGATTAGGGAGGAGTATGCACAAAGCCGTCAATGGAGCACAAACTGACGTTGAGAAACAATGCACATTTTAACACTGACAAGGGCACAAACGAGTGCCCAATGTTGAATCCAAACACGAACATACAAGAGATGCCGGATGCAGAGTTGAGTAGAAGGAAATGCAAGTTGAATCAGATTCAACACTGATACGGGAGCTCAGTGCAGGTGCAGAGTGGTCTAGATTACGAACAATGCTAAGAAAGATGTCGTCAGAGAGCAACGAAGAAAATGCAATGTAGAACCTAACCACGAGTCGGTTGCAAAATGGTGAAGAGTGCATATCGATCCAAGTCAACAATGATGCATGAGCTTAATGTAGGTTCCAAACATGATCCACCAAGCCATTGGTGGTTAAAGATGAGCCCGCAAGTTATCCAATCATGTTGAAA
The DNA here is from genome assembly GCA_018340775.1 of Taxus wallichiana var. yunnanensis. Lineage (NCBI taxonomy): Eukaryota > Viridiplantae > Streptophyta > Pinopsida > Cupressales > Taxaceae > Taxus > Taxus wallichiana. The sequence continues at coordinate 465,414,421 of CM031236.1, read as the reverse complement.
CCTCAACGCGAGGTGAGCAACATGATTCCAAGGTAATAATCGAAAAAACTTACATGAGGAAATAAGAAGAAACCAGAAGTAATAAGCAACTGATAAATGAAGAGTGCACATTTTATCGAAACCTCACGCTCTGATACCATGAAAGAGGGATATGTGAGAACCGATATCGAAACAATGCACCATGACAAAGTTACACTCTGATGGTAATGTCGTAGCTCCAATGCAATAAGAAATATTTGAACAATGGAAAGAATATGTAAATAAGAAAATAGGTCTGCTCATGCTCATAGATCAAAAAAGGAAGTACAAATAGGGGTGTTGTGTAACCCCCATGCCTAAATAAGGAAATAACCCCTATGACGCCACTGACACATATGACATGACTGACGCATATGACACCACTAAAGGAGGAGTTATAATTCCAAATAAGGAATGTAACTCCTATGACGCACTGACGTAAATGACAATGACAGATTCTATGACAGAATCTGACACTTTTCATTTGAATCCCTAAGACCTATGACTCTCGCAAGGTGAGATGACTCACCATGTGATGTGGACGATGACTAGGCAGGTCACACACACCAACATATATGGCCAAATTGAAAATAAACTATAATTTGTTCACTTACTAGGATCTGATGGTTTTGTTATACCCAAGAGATTTGATAAGGCCTTAGGTGTGGAAGTCTTCTCAATACCGGTTTCTTCACCATGTATTCTAACACAACAATTTTAGTGATTCCTCCATCAAAGATGACATCACACACTTTTCCGTGTTCCTTACATTTGGTTCTAAACAAGTTTCTCCTCTTACTTAAATTTGTATCTTGATAACTCAAATATTCCTTTTGCTTCCTTGGTTTACCCAAGACTCTCTTCATCAAGAGAGATTCACCCTTCACTCTTTCCTTCTTCTCACATGACTGATTTGATATTTCCATCTCTCCTCTTTCAATTCTCCTAGGATAGTTCATATTTATAGCATTTGTACAATCATTACAAATTATATAGCTATTACAACTATCACTCATATCATCAAATATAAACATACCTTTCTGATTTGATTCAAGATACTGAGCTCTTATTCCCATGTTGTTGACCTCTATACTTGGAATTCTTTCCTTGACAAGATGCTCCAATGCATCCATTCTTGACTCCACTTGTGTTCTCATCTGTTGCAATTATTCCATCAGCTCCCTAAGAAATTTTTCTTGCTTGTTCTAAATTTTTGAATGCAATTGTTTCATGATCATCTTTTGATATCCTTCAATTAGATTGTCAAATTAGAGTCTCGTTTGATACTAAAAATGGTTCAAGGACTTCTTAATTTCCTCTTTTCCATCACTAACTTGTACTCCCATATCATACATTACCTTCTTCTTGGTATGAAATCTCTCTTAATGATGCTCTTCCTTCAACCCCTTGCCTTGAGGATCTTGTCACATCTCCCATAACAAAATTCCTATGCTCATAAGAATGCCTAGCTATATATATATATATATATATATATATATATATATATATATATTGATCCTTCCTTTAACAACACCGGTGTTAGAAATAACATTCATATGAAGGAAAAACATGAAGTAGATAACTATAACTTGTCTTAGAGTCATATCTCCACTTCTTATAGATCCTCATTATTATTTCTCCTACTCCCTCCTGCACTCTTCTTGGTCTATTAATATATTGAATCCTTTGTACAATCTTTATGCATGCATTTTCGTTAAAACATAACTAAGATACTTAAGTAGGCTTCTAAGGTTTACGTGCTTCATATAGGACATAGGCTCATGAATATTTCTCAATACCATTAGAACATTTCATCAAACCTTCTACAAGGTGTTTAGGCCCTCTATACCACCATAATATCCCATCTCTTGTCAATTCCTTTAATAGGTCTCTTAACCTACTAGCCCTTTCTTTATACAAGTGCCAAGGAATATTAAATTCTTCTAAAATAATGTCACTTCCTCATAATGGATTCAAATACCATTTATGGATTTATCACTCATTCCATAATATCATACCCTATTCCTTGTATGGACTCAAACTTCCTTTATAGCTATACCTATGTAAATTAGGTCAATTTAGCCCTCACACTATGAAAGTGATATTTATGGTTATGATATCTCATGGAAAGTGATAGATCCACATTTGACATGTCTTATAGATGATCCTCAATGAGTTTAGGTCATTAATTCATTAATTAACACTTGCATGCATCCAATTCCTCCTCTCCACTATTCATATATAGTCAATACTATAAAAAGTGGTGAAAATCCTTCCCACAAGTGAGTAAGATTCTAAAACTTGGCACACTCCTAGGATTCATTAATACAGTCACATCCTCAAAATTTCATAAGAATTGACAAAGTAGACATTAAATTTTTTGATGCCCTAGTTAGGGCCCAAGAGGGAGAATTTAGCTCTCTGGTGACTATGGCCAAATTCATGAGCTACAAAATTCATCATGATTCACTAGACCTCTGCCCTCATAATCCCGAGCATTCATAGATCCATGAAACTCCTAATATTATTGTCAACATTTATACTCTCGTCCTGGTACTTTGAGATCTAACATACAATCACTTGTAAATTGCAAAAACATGTAAACCCAATGTTCATCCCTATAAAATTCTATCATTTTTTCTTTATTATTGGTAATACAAAATTTCTACATCATTTTTCACCTATAATTATCCTTCCACACATGAATATCTTCTTCAATTTGTTTTTCTTCTTTCCCTAAGACTAGGTCTAGCACCCTAAAATAGTACAACTATCACTATTATTAACAAAACAAGGTTCTCAACTTAGAATCATACCTAAACAACCTAATATCCACATATGAAAAAAAAATTAACCTTTTTATGGCTAATGGACCATTCGACAACCTTTGTTTCCCCCCCAAATTTTTTTAGATGAATATTTTATCTTGGAATGTTAGAGGACTGAATGGAGGTCCTAAACAAAGGATGCTTAAAGAGCTTAGAAGATCCAACAGACCTAACATTCTATTAGTGCAAGAAACTAAAATGAAGATAAAAACTTTGAAGGAATGCAAAAATAATTTTTGGGAGAATTCTGATTTTGCTGTTATTGATTCACAAGGAGCTTCTGGAGGTGTTGCAATTTTTGGGACAACAAATTTCTAAATGGTAATGTGATTCTAGCTTCTCATAATCATTTAGCTGTTAAATTTCATGTTGTTGAAAATGACTCAATCTGGATCCTTTCCAACATATATGCTCCAAACACTACATTGGCAGAAGAAAATTATGGGAAGAGTTAAAACTCTTTAGAAGCAGTTTTAAGGATTATAATTGGTTGGTCATGGGTTATTTTAACACCCCTTTAAACTCTAAGGAAAAATATGGGGGTAGCTCTGATTTCTCAGTTAGTATGGTTGACTTTGTTGAGTTGGTTTCTTCTCTTAACCTCATGGATATTGAACTTCATGGCAATATATTTACTTGGTTTAACAGGAGAATTGGTGGGAGTCTGATACAAGTTAGATTAGACAGAGATCTTATCTCTGATAATTAGATTTTGAGTCTGGATTTACACCTCTCTTCTTTGCCTAGGATTGGCTTAGATCATAATCCTATTGCTCTTAATCTTTACAATTGGGCTAAACCTTCACATAGCTCTTTCAAATTTGAAAAAATGTGGTTGGAGCATGAAGACATCATGGACAGGATCAAATATTGGTGGCATTGGGATGGAGAAGGTACAACACAATTTAGATTAATTCAGAAACTGAAAAATGTAAACCAACAAGTTAAAACCTAGAACAAAGAGGTATTTGGCAATATTTTTAAATAGAAGAAAGAGCTAAAAAACATCTTGAAGATATTGAACTGAGAATCTCATTGAAAGGTATGAATTATGATGATCAATGCACTGGAAAATAAATTACTCTCTAATTTGCATAACATAAACAATAGAGAAGAAACTTTTTGGAGAATGAAATCCCGAGCTATATGGTTGAAAGATGGTGATAGGAACACAAAAAAATTCATATGACCACCCTTAAGCATAGGTCCTACAACATAATCACTGAGGTATCCAAAGGAAATGGTATGGTTACCAAAGATCAAAATGACATAAAAGCATAAGCTCTAAAATTTTATGAGAATTTGTTGATGGAAAGTAATGTCTATAATGAAGAAGTGGCTTCTTTCCTTCTTGACTCAATCCCAAGTAATAATCTCCTTGAAGAGAGATTCACAAATATTATAAAAGTTATTTCTATTGAGGAACTAAAGAAGGAAGTTTTTGCACTAGAAGGAGACAAGGCACCAAGGCCTGATGGTTTTTCTACAAATTTCTTTCAAAAATGCTGGGATATATGCTTGGAAGATCTATTGAAAGTTGTAAATGAATTCTATAGAACTGGAAATCTTATAAAGGAACTGAATAATACTCACATTGTGCTTTCCCCAAAGAAATTGGATGCTAAAGACTTCAAGGATTTCCAACCTATCAGCTTGGTTAATGTTGTTTACAGAAATTTTTACCAAAATTATAGCTACTAGATTACAACCTTTACTAGCTGATCTTATCTCTAAACAACAAAGTGGCTTCATAAAAGGAAGGATAATTTAGGATGGGGTAATCATGGTTCATGAAACCATTCACTCCATGGATAAAAGTAAAAAAATAGGTATGGAAATAAAATTGGACATGCATAAGGCCTTTGATAGAGTATCTTGGAAATTTTTAGATAAAGTCCTATCAAAATTTGGTTTCCAGAGTAAATTTAGAAAAATCATTCAAGCCTACATTACCACTTCAATATTTTTAGTAGTTGTGAATGGTACTCCGGTGGGATTCTTTGCCAGCAGTAGAGGTATAAGACAAGGGGACCCCATATCCCCCTTACTTTTTATAATTATGGTGACAAATTTAGCAGATCCATAACTAAGGATGTGAATGATGGCATGTTAAAAGGATTCAAACCAACTTCCACCAATCATATAACTTCGTATCAACAATTTATTGATGACAAAATCCTCTTTTGATGGCTTCTATTCTAGAGGCAAAAGCTATAAAGACTATTCTCATATTCTATGAAGCAACTTCGGCCAAAAATTCAACTTTGATAAAAGCTCGGTGTATTTTTTCAATACTCCTAATGATAGGAAGAAAATAATTGCACTCATTTTGGGATGTAAAATCAGCTCTTTACCCACTACCTATTTAGGATTACCATTGGGCACTAATAGAGTCTCTAATGCTATTTGGAATTCCCTGTTAGATAGATTTCATAGGAAATTGGTTGGATGGAAAGGGGCTATTCTCTCTAGTGCTTTGGAAAATGTTTATTAATCAAAAGTACACTTCAGAACTTGCCCATATATATCATGTCAATGTACAACATTCCAGCAGCAATTGTGGACAACATTGAGAGAATTCAAAAGCACTTTCTATGGCATGGGACTGAAGAAATATTTAGATACCATTTAGTGGCTTGGGATCAAGTTTGTATACCAAAAATATTGGTGGACTGGGAATTAAGGATATCAGAAAGATGAATGTTGCTCTTATTGCCAAACTTGGTTGGAGACTTCTAAAGGAAAAGCAACCTTGGACTGAACTTATTAGGATAAAATACTTGGCACAAAAAAATGTGAATTCATTCCTTTTTGAACAACAACTTCCCACTGGTTCCATTTTCTAGAACAACCTACTTCAAATCAAACATATTCTTGTCAAAGGGTGTAGATGGAAAGTGGGAAATGGTCAGGATATTCTTTTTGGCAAGACAATTGGACTGATTTCAAGATGAGTGATAAATTTGGTTCCCTCAAATACATTCTATGTGAGAAATATGGTAGTAAAGTAAAATATTACATTGAAGAGGCTGGTAATAAGAGAGATTGGAAACAACTTAAAGTTGATAACCTATAACTTGATATATCCTCTTTACAACAACAACTTTCTCTCATTCCTCTTAATCAAAAGGATAACAAAGATGATCTCCTTTGGGTTGATTCTTTTAATGGGGACTATATAGTCAAATCAGGATATAATGCTTTTTTGATAGCAATCAAATTGGATTAAATTGGAGTAAAATTTGGATGCTTGAGTTAACCCCAAAAGTTAATTATTTTTGTGGCTTGTGTTAAAAGGAAAGATTATTACTAATGATAATCTAATTAAAAATGGTTTCATTATGCCCAACAGATGTTGTATGTGTAAAAAATAGGTGAAGACATCAAACATCTTTTCTTGCATTGTGAATATGCTTCAAAGATTTGGAGTCTTATATTTACAAATTTCAATCTTCACTGGGTCCTTCCTAACACCTTCTTGCAGACCTAGGAGCAATGGGATCCACCATATAAACATAGCATGATAATAATATTATGGAATTTGGTTCTACCTCATACCATATGGAGATTGTGGAAAACTAGAAATGATATAATTTTCAGGAACAACATACATGTATGCAATAAGATATTTAAGGAAATTGACATTGCTTGTAAAGGATAACATTGAAATTTTTAGATAAACCTTATCCCAAGGCATAAGAACATATAATTTCTTCCTGGAAGATTGACACTAGCAATCTTCATAGGAATGATCCAAATAGAATTGATAGATCGACAGTTCATTGGATTCAGCCTCCCACTTTATGGTACAAGCTAAATTTTGATGGAGCTTCCAAAGGAAATCTTGGGGCATCAGGAGGAGGTGGAGTAATCAGGGATCAAAGAGGTTGTCTTGTTGCTACTTTGGTAGGTAAAATGGGCCACCAAACAAACCACTATTTTGAAGCCCTAGCAGCATTATGGGGGATAAGGCTAGTTAGGGATTGCAAAATTTACAATATTATAATTAAAGGGGACTATTTGAACATAATAAACCTCCTAAATCATGTTCAACCCCTAGTTATAATATTACGGATTTCATTTATAAATCTATTGAGATTTTTAAATCCTTTGCAAACTTTCAAATCACACACACCTACCATGAAGGAAACAAAGTGGTGGATAGTCTGGCTAACTATGGTGTTAGTAATAACATGAAAAAATGGTTTAGTGATGACATTCTCCCTAGCATGGTACACAATGACATTATTAAGGATAAATATGATATTCAAAATCATCATTAATGATCCCCCTCTGTCAATTTGAAAGTGATTATCTCCTTTACACGTAGGGTAATTAATACCACTCACATTTCACATGCTTTTTTGGGTATGTGAAGAATTTGTTGAGAAGTGGCTTTGGGGAAGAAGCATTATAGTTGGAAACAAAAGAAAAATAATAATAGCAAAATGGGTGGACCTCCATGTAAAATGGAACCCATTTTCAACCCATCTTGGAAGGATGATATGATCTTATGGACTTATTTGTTAATGGGTGGGGTATCTAACCTCATTAAGAAAATGCAGGTTCACGATAAAGACATCTCTGTTCAATTTGCAGTTGGGTGGAACAAAGGATGGTTGAATATGGGGAGATCCGTGTCAAAATTACTAAAGAGCTTATTGATGAGGTTACGAGACTGAGCCTAGAAAGGGATATATTTTTCATTAAAAGGGTAGACAAGAATGCTAAAGCCAAGAAATTTCTTGTAGATGGAGAAAATATTGAATTTGTTGCGAAAATTATAAAAGTGGCCTCCATCCCTAAACCCTTCGACAAAATTACAAGGATGATTGTCAGGTATGTAACTTTGGAAGGCAGATATGTGACGGTTCCTCTTAAACATATGGTTTTCCTAAATCACTTTAGAAGGAATTTACATGTTATCTTTCTACATTATCTTTTAAATTCCTTGGGGCACTCTATCCTTAAGTTTCAAAACAACACCCATGCCACCCCCACCCATCAAGGTATCATTCTATTGTTGCATCGTCATTTTCTTTCCCATCTTCATACACTCCTAACTTCCCCCCCCCCTTACCCTGACTCCATTACCCCCACCACCACTCTTGAGTGTAGAAAAATTAGAACCAAAAATCCTCTTTACCCCATCAATCAACCCCTCCCCTCTCAAAGGGTCCTTTGCAACAGTAAAGAGATTGAATCGGAAATTTTTTTGCTCCATATTAGCAACCCTACTAACTCTTTTCTAATGAAAAGGAGGAAGGACTTCTCAACAGAATTTCAAGTTGGAAAAGGAAGTTAGAGACCTGAAAGAAGAGCTCAAACAGATTGGTAAGAGAGAAGGTAAAAGGAAGATGAATGATGACCTAGATATGGATAATGAGTAGACTTTGCAAATCTATAAAAAAATTAATTCTATGGACAATAGACTAGGTTTGGCAAAATACAAAGGCATGAATTTACTATTTCTATGCTCAAGGCTATATACAACTTCATGGAACAACATGTCAAAAGTGTCTACATACTCAATGACATTCCTGCTACCATTTGGGAGTCGATTCAACAAGGGACATGGTTCTCTCATAGGCTGGATAAAAATGACCCCTCCCATGTCACTTCCCTGACATTATTCACCTCTCTTCAGAAGATAAAAACTAAGATTGATAAAGCAGTCAAGTAATGTGGACTATTACTACTTTCGATTCCTATTTTGATGTTGTATAGTTGTTGTTTTCAGGATGCTTTGTTGCAGATTTGACTCTTTTTGTTCCCTCTTTATAGTTTTTGTTTAAGCTATAGTTGGTACTCATGTTTATCTTGGATTCTGATCCATTTTTGATGGTTTTACTACACTTTCTAGCTTTTGAGCCTTCTTGTATTAGGTCTTAGTCCCTTCAATACTTTGGTATAATTTTTGATGCACTATCTGGCTTGTGAGATTTTTGTAATAGGGTATAGTCCCTTCAAAACTATTTACCCCTAATAAAAAAATTAGCCAAAATGACATACATCCACAAGATCCCAAAATAGATTCCATCTAAATCACATCACGATAACATCCATACCATCATCATTAAAACTAGTAATAAAAATAATTATCTAGAATGACATACATCCATAGTATACCAAAATAGAATCCATGTAAATCATATCACGATAATATCCATAACATCATCACTAAAATTGGTAGTAAAAATAATTAACTAGAATGACATACATCCATAGTATACCAAAATAGAATCCCTCTAAATCATATCACCATAATATCCATAACATCAACACTACAACTAGAAATAAAAATCAAAACAATAGATTGGCAGCGTGTGCCTCATACACACCATGTATCAAAAAGGTCATCTATGACAAAATCATATAATTTCCAAAATAGTGTTGTATCAATGCCACTAAACAAATTGATAAGGTGAGTCAAAAATAAAATAAAGTAGTAAACTGATGGGAACTACACAATCTTATATATTATTTATATTAATATATTGTAATTAAATTAGGGTGATACAAGTTCCAATATCGGGTGTATCCATGCCATGGTGATTCCCAAATTTTCCATCTATAAGTCAACCATTCTTATAAATGTATAAGTTAAAACTTTAAGGAATATAAAAACATAGTTCAAGGGTTAGCCAAGATTTTCACCTCTTTAGCTATCACATGTGTTGCTTGAGAATACAATGCCTTACGGGATTCCATAGCCTCATCTGCTACCCAATTTCAACCTCACTTGGATATTCAAATTTACCATTACACGAGTTAAGATTTGCAAAACCCCTTCTACACCCCATTATCTTGATTCTTATTATTTACAATATTTAATCTATCTCAACTAAACACGAGTTTATGGTATAAAGAAATCATCTAATTTCCCCTCCATTAAACCTACTATGGTAATGTTGATCATCATGAATGAACCAAAGTCTGAAAAAATACCTTAAGTACATCATTAAGAATTCCATTTTGTATTATCATAATTGAAGCTACCCTACTACGATGTGTTACTAAAAATGAGGTCTCTTATCTCCTTGAGGAAGAACATGGAGGCATTTTTAGTGGACCTTTTAGTGGTCATGCTACAACCTAAAAATCCCTACATATGGGTTACTTTTTGCCTACTCTAGAAGACAACAAACATGCCTTCACTAAAAAATGAAAACCATTCCAATTTCATGAAGGTCTAACTCAATCTCGACCAATTGAGATTCAATTACGATCCCCCTAGACCTTCAACATGTAGGGATTGGATTACATTAGAAAACATCTTCACTCTCAATATGGATACATTTTTGTTATCACTACCATCGAGTACTTCACTAAGTGGGGTGAAGCTATGAATCTCACCAATATGACATGTATCACTTTAACCAATTTTTTTCCTTAACCGGATAATTTTCCACTTTAGAAATCTACACACAATCATATCTAACAACGGTGTGAATTTCAAATGCAAATAAATGAAGCAAATTTGCCTTTGAATTCAAGATCAAGCACAAGTTTTGAACTCCTTATCATCCATAATGTAATGGACAATCCAAATCAACTAAGAAAATCCTTAACAAAATTGTCCAAAATAACATTAGTGATTCATGACTAACCCAAACTTAAAACTTTATCCCAAGCTCTTGATTTATCATACCGATATCCAAATGGCTACTTGGGCAACCCCATTCCACTTGTATACAGGTGCTAAAGAAGTCCTTCTACTAGAGGTAGATCCTCTTTACCTTTACATTTCTCTCCATGGGATCATCCCATATGAGAATTTCTATGAGGCCTATCTATATGCTCTTGATATACTAGATGAAAAAATATCTAATACTCTTCACCACAACCACAAATACAAAGAATGCATTACTAAAAACACACCAAAATCGTCAAGCTTACGACATTTTAAATCAACAATCTCATCTTGAAATTAGATTACACCCTTGATAAGGAAGGAAAATACACCCAAAAGTGGTGGGTTCAATATCTCATCAAATACATATTTAGCCCAAGTACATATATCTTGCAAACCAATGAAGGCCATATCTAAAAGGAAGAAAAATGCTCAATTTATCAATAAATTATATGCTTGATTTTCTCACCTCCTCACATAAACATAGCTTCCTTCTATGACATATCTAATTTATGATAAATTTTTGAAATTATATACTTGATTAAGCTGCTATTTTACTCAATTTTAATCCCACTTGGGTATCTACAACCACTATATCCTATCTTAGATGCTTTGGTGATCTATTTATCTATACCTACAAGTCCACTAACTCTTTGACACCATTTTCCTAGTCAATGACCTTTAGTTCATCATCATACATATATAATTTACCCATAAGTGTTTTGCACTCTTTAGCATGTCTTTCTACCTCTAGGATATCACCATTTCACATTAATTCTTCATATCGATATTTAGCTCTATCCTCCCCATGACCTCCTAATTAGATGATTTAAATCTTATTTTAATAATTATCTTCTAGCGTTTATTTTTGGTCTTATCTATTTGGGGTTCCATACAACCATTACGCCCATAATAGGCATGTTGAGTGACACTAAAAGGTATATATGAGGTAGGTACATTTAATATAGGTATATTTAATTTACCGTACTTACATTATTACCTAAATTTTAGCATTAAATTTTGATTTCAAGAATTTCCTTGATATATTTTCGAAAAGTATCTCATGTCTATTGTGACATGCATTGATATTTGATTGGGATATATGTATACACCTCATTTTTATGTTTTCTAAGATTTTATCTTGTATAATGGTTGTTGATGTTTTATCCTCTGAGTAGGTGACTTATGGGGCCTTTTAGGATTAGGGGTGATCAAACTTGGTCACATGGGCTAGAACACAATACCTTGGAGAGATATCGGTATGTTTTCCTTTATATCGTAGTTACTCTATCCTTACTTTATTTCCTCCCTTTTTCATATGTCACCCTCATAATGTCAACTTATTTACACTCATTCCTATAATTTGCATTTCTTCTAGTCATCATGGGCCTTTTTCATATCTTTCTCATGTATTTTCTCTTTATTCCCCATTATTTTACACCCTTGACTCTATGTTCCCCCACATTCATAGGATTAACCATGATTAATTCCATCGGGATTTTTATTTTTCACCATTAGTAGGATCAACCACGGTAAATCCCATCAATCATATTTCAAATATCTTCATATTGTCTTGTTATTCTAGATTTTAAAAATCACATCACATAAGCACATTAAAAATTTGAACACATAGTCATATTTACTTATTAGACTTGAAATTTTGGAGTTTGCACTCTTAAATTTGGGTCATCATAGTGACATAGATCTAGAGATCTTCTTCTTATGCTTCCCCTTCTTCACCCATAGTTATTCTCTCTCGATGTTTTTGCCTTTGGGTAAGAACAATGCATCAATGGTCACACCATAGGTAAGTATATCTAACCCTTATTTTTCCTTTATTTCATTTTAATTCTTATAAGGATTGTTGATCATTCATTACTTTAGATCATAGTATATGTATGCTTACATTAGTATTTTTATTTGTCTTATTTATCTTACACCCCGAGATTTATCCACCTATGTACCTATCTATATTTTTATTCCTATTAGGATACCTCTCCTTACTTTAGATATAGACCTTGAAACCTATAATTGTATTAGGATTAGGGTTTTTATCCTCTATAATTGTAACCTTTGAGATCCAGCAAATTTTTGGTATCTACATCTTGTGTGCATTCCTAGATTTTATCCACGGTAGTAGAGAATAGGTAAAGATCCATATTATCCTATTATACATGATCATAACTAATTATTGGAATATATTTTCTTGGGATAAAACAATACCATGTAATCTCAAAACTAGGATGATAATTTTTTGATAAGGGTAAATGGGTAAGGGTTTTTAAAGGCCCCCACAACATTTTACAATAATAAGACAAATGAAACATTCAATACCACTCATACAAATATCCAACCACCTACCCACAATATGAAAGCAACCAAATACCATCCATAATCTCCTACTCAAACACAAAGTCACACATGAAACTATAGGAGAAGCTGAACAATACAAAAAAATCAAGAGACCCTTTTCCATTCGTGTACCTAAAACATAATTTTTGTAGAGTGAAGATTCATCTTAAATTAATTGATTATTCTCTTTCTATGTCCCTTTTTCTTCTTACCCACCACAATCCAATAATTTACACCATCAATATCCTTAAATTATGGAGTTATCAAAATAACTATTTCCATTTTCTTGATGGGTTTGGAACCATCATGAAATTCCAGAGCCATCGTAACATTATTCTTGGCATGGTGTCCTAATAGGTGAATGTTGCTTTGAGGTCATATGATGTTTTTCATGGTGCTAACATGATGTTTCATATGTATATGAGCCGATACATTAGAATTCGGTGAGGAGGGCTTACACTTGCAAACCTATACAGTGCACTATGAGATGCTGACTTGTCGGTGTGAGCTTCTTGGATGCTTTGGAAGCATGTTGGCATGATGACTAGCATTTTTTAGGGTGCTTGATCACTCACAACAGTGGCATGGTACTAGGTATAGGTGTTTCACTTGGTTACATGTGCTCATTGGGAGCATGTATGCTTCTTGGAGGTGTGACAATGTGGTTTGGAGCTATATGAGCTCATGGAAGCATGAAATCAGGTGTATCATGGCATATGAGGTATGTTTGGGTCATTTGTAGAGGTTTCATGTTCAGTTATTGCATTATTTCAGTTGACCCTAGCTTCTACAGTGAGGATCTAACATGCAAACATAGGTAAGTCTTAGTGACTGGAGATATTGAGATATGGAATTGACATTATGATGATTTGATATGTTAGAGGGATCATTCATTGTGATCTCAAAAAAATTCAGGTGCCCATGATGTGTATTTTTCCGGATATATGGTGATTTTGTGAGACATGGTAAAAAATAAGGCAAATTCAAGCTCGAAGTGCAACTTCATATGCTTGATGTGAATAATGTGCTTTGCATGGGATCTTGTTCCTTTCAAGGATGTTTATATAGTAATTCTATAATCTTTCAAAAAATGAATTAGGTCAGCTAATCATCACATTTTTATGAACGAATGTTAAGAAGATAAAGTGGTCTAAAACCCTAGCTAAACCCTAGTTAGGACCAGTTTGCAAAAGATGAAGTATACTGACCCAGTTTTGATTTCTATAAAAACCGCAATGATTTGATGTTGTAGAGGAATCCTATGGATTTCTAGAAATGTATGTTTTAGGTCATGGTCATTGTTATCACCAAACAACTGCACCCTTTGAATGGCCAAAATGTGAACATGACGTTCGGTGTGATTGAGTAACATGGGATTACCTCTCAGCGGTGGGACCTAGGCTTAAGGTGAACCTCTGGAGAAGGCTTACTTCCTCTTCCTAAACTAAGTGTTGTACTACTTGTAGTGCAATAAAATGGTTATCTAGACCTATGCTAACATTTTCATGGGTTTTAGGGAAAGAGATTTGCAAGAAATGAAACTATACTAGGGATGGTGATGTACCAAATAAAGTGTGTTTCTAGACTCGGGAAGGGTTGATTTGAAGAGGGTGTTGTGCACCACAAGTCAACTTCACCTACTGCAACTTAGAGAGGGTAACAAAATACCATAGACTAGGAAGTATACATTCCCTTTGTTAAACTCAATCAGACAAAATAATCTATCAGTCTTCCAGTGAAGAAGGATGAACTTGAGAAGGGTGAACAAGCACCACAACTCAATTGCATGCAATACTCCACTTGATAAGCACAGAACTCCAAGAACCTGCAATAGAAACTTGAACTTGCATAGTATACCTACAAGCATGAGAAAGGCACAAAGAAGTATAGAAGGATAAAAGGACCAAGATTAGTCACAAAACACACACTTTTATTACTTCATAACGTGCACAATGCATCATTACATTTGGAAAAGGAAATGGTTGCCATTACAGTCTTGAAAAGGAGGCTTGAAAGTTCCCTCAACATACTAGAACAACTTGCAGAAGAAGTAGGACTCTTGAAAGATATGCACTTGTCTAACTGTCTAACTTTCGACTTGTTAGAATGAGCTTTGAACTTACATTTATAGAAGAATTCCATGAGAGAGAAGAGGAAAAGTCATAAATTCCTTCCTAAATTGAAGGTACATGATGGTTCATTTATTACAAAGTTAGTTGAACCACTTAATCCTCCATCATGTGCCATTAATGACCAGTTGACCTAATCTTCTCAATTAATTAAAATAATATTTAAATAAAATATTTTAATAATAATAATAAATATTATTATTAAAATATTTAAATAAAAATATTAATTTAATAAAATTATGGTGGGTCCCTTTGAAAAACGGTTTGCATTGAAAAAGGGGGTCCATGTGAATAAGCCAAAAAATAGCCCAACTCGGTGGTTGGCTTATTGAGCCAACTCACTCGAGTTGGTCACAAACTCCTCTAGCCTTGACCATTTAATTCGCCCTTTCGACTAACAAACCAAACTCTGTATTACTTCATGGTCCTAGCTTGAGGATTCGATCTTCATTGGTATTTATCTTATCTACGAGTGGTCGAAGGTGAGTTCTCATTCGATCCGCACAACTCGTTTTGAGCCCCAAGTTGTCATTCTATTAATAATCGATCTAGTTGGCATCGAGCCATTGTCTCGAGTTGACTCGATCGATCCTTCACATGTTGTGTCTAACTCAATGAGTTTGACTCGGTGTCCCCACTCGAAAGCTCAACCCGGTTCCCATATTTACTCGGTTGTTTTCTTTTTGCCCGACCAAGTCGTTTTTGTTAGGAAATATAAAATAGTGTTCACATTATTATGGCAGATAATTACATTATTCACTACTAATTAGTTGTTAGTTTGAGTTGGGTAGATATATTGTTAACAAAACAATATATCTCGTATTTATTAGGTAGTGTATTGTTAAGTGATAATTAGGAGAATTGTTATAGGAGCCTTAATAGGCTTCCTATTTTATAGGGCATGTTAGTCATATACATGTGTACTATGTTTCCCGTGCTGAATATGAAGAAAGATTAATGCATTATTCTGTCAATCCGATTCAGCGCTTTCATCTGGGATCAAAGCGATCCATGATTGGGGATGAGAGATTGAAATGTTAAAGGGGTAGTTATACTATTTTACCGAATTGATGAACTTTATTCCTAGAAATTTAAGCAAGGTTAGTTGTTTATGACAATGCAAGCATTTTAATACTGGAAAGCACCAATTCATTATTTTGAACCTGTCTAAAGAAAACTCTACAATTTCTGTTTTACGATCTGGGTTTTCACGAAATTTAATGGGTGTGAAGAAAAATATGTTATAACATTTCTATAAAAATTTCAGGGAAACCCAGATCGGCATTTATGAGAAAAGGTGAAAACATTACACTGACTTTTGATTTACATAAATTCATTTGCAGCATACTATGACCCCAATAGTTATTTTGAAATCATCCTAAATGCTCAGATCTGTCCACGTTCATCTTTGGATCTCACTTATCTCCTTTTTGGACGTCTCAGTCAAGTTCCGAATGTGAGGCATTTTACATTTGGTATTTCTTGGTGTGCTTATGAGAGTAGTTTTAAGAATACCGTGTCTCTTTTCACCGGAATCAAATTCATCGAGCTCCACATTCATTGAGATTCATGGCTTGGTCAAGATATATGTATTATCATGCTTGAGCTAGTAGATGTAACCTGCAGATCGAAGTGTATTTGGTGATTTATACAGGAGACCACCGTATATGATCAGGAGTTGCGACTGTATAATTTGTGTTCGTTTGATTCAAGGATCCACAGTGGAATTCATGCCTGTAAATGTGTGGCATAACAACATCCTTTCTCATGGCCTGCAGAAAAGTGAATTAGATATATTGAAAGATTCATCATGGGAGTGCACAGCAATTTTATTCATCTTAGCGACTCCAAAAATGACATCAAAAAAATGCTACGGGTACCTAGAATTGATATTATGCGTTGAATGATTATTTGTATAGGTAATTGTGAATATATATATGTGAGTGAAGGCAATGTTTCAAGTATATATTGTTCGTCAAAAGAGTCCAAAAGTCTCTTTGATAAAATTATTATCTATCGTTCTCAATTTATTGGTCATTCCATAAAGAGTAATAATGTGTTAGTCATCAAACGTATCATCGTTTTATTAGTCAATATTATCTAGTCAAAAGTATTAAAAATTACGTCATTAAGTCTTGTTACTGTATTGTATCATACTTAGTCAATAGGTTTTTAGAGTCTTTGTAAAAGAGTCATTGCATCCTTCAATAAGATATGACTATAGTCAATAGTCATTATTAGTATAAAGTTAAGTTGTTTTATGTTTATATGAAAGATTCATAGGTAGTATTCTTGTCATTTTAGTGTTGTCCAAAGTGTCGTAATTTTTTTTTAAAAAATTGCCTTACGAATGCATTTTCGGTGGAATCTGACGTTTAGGTAAGGTATGTAATTATTGAGCCTCAATTGAAATTCCGTTGAGTTAGCAACATAACATTGGAGGATGGAGGCACATGAGGATGGAGGACAAGTAGTGTCCTCTCGTCGATCCAACGATGGGGCCACGAAATGCTTTGGTGACATTAATCGGTGTTTGTTTTCGAGTTCATGTTTTTTCAGTGTGTTATGTGTTGAATAAACCCCTTTCCAAAATTTTGGGGAAGATTCATGTTTTCAGAAAACTCACTTTTGGGGAGCAGGAGAAGATTTTGAGGTAGACTCAAGGGATGGTTATCCAACTAGTGTGAAGCTTGTGGATCTTGGAGATCCATAATTTAGGCACCTAGGGAGAAAGGGAAAGTCCCACAGGAACCCAAAGAGGAAGGGAGAATTCCTGTATAATTTAGCTCGACACTACGCCTTTACGAGGGTAAAGAGATAATTTATGGAGTTTGTACCTGGTCTAAGTAGTGCTTTCAGGAGGTGGTTCAACTTCTTGAAATATGGTTCTTCGTCGTGTTCACATTAAGGGGTTGAAGATTAACTATTAATAATGTTCACACTAAGGGGGTGAATGTTAGGAAATATAAAATAGTGTTCACATTATTATGGTGGAGAATTACATTATTCACTAATAATTAGTTGTTATTTTGAGTTGGGTAGATATATTGTTAACATAACAATATATCTCATATTTATTAGGTAGTGTATTGTTACGTGAGTAACAAATACACTTAATTAAGAGAATTGTTATAGGAGCCTTAATAGGCTTCCTATTTTATAGGGCATGTTAGTCCTATATATGTGTATTATGTTTCCCATTTTGAATATGAAGAAATATTAATGCATTATTACTCAATCTGATTCAACACTTTCAGTTTTGAATGACTCACCTTGTCAGTGTTAGCTCAATCTACCGTGAAAGATTTCCTTACGCACCTACCTCATGCTACTACTCCCACAACTCAGTGTTAGTGCACCCGAGCTTATCGATTTCTTCACCTTTGAGTTCGCCGAGTGGCTCGGGTAAGTTTGACACCTCTCATGTTCTGACTTGGTGGGTGAGTTCTTGAAATACTCGTGTGCTTCGAGTTTGGATCTACATGCGTCACTTGACTCCCCACTAGCTTGGACCAACTCGGTCTTGATTCCCGTTTGGTGAGAATTTTCTATTCACTTTACTGATATCCCTTCATGTTTTTTTGACACCCTTCTGGGAACTTGTTGAACCACCTTGCAAAAGCTATGCATATGTTTACGAAGTAGCTCGGTCATGTGCGTCAAGCTTTTGGCTCAGTGATGACTCCTTGTGCCTCCTTGGAAATGAATTTTCCAAAGTTGAGCTCCTTGCATGCCTCCACAAGCTCTATTGTGCATACTCATCACCGAGCAACTCGTCATTTTTGAACTCGATGTCGAATGACTCATGTAAGGTTAGCATTCCTCCTTTATCGATGCATTCAAGCTCCATGTGCTGACCTCCATTTCCACACTGCTTGGCATTTGACTCGGTCATCAACCGCCTCCTCTAATTTCACCAACGTGCTCTGATCCTCCCATTTACATGGCTCATGCAAAGTCTTATGTTGGTTTTCCATCTCCAATGTCTCGAACTCGGCAATCTAGCTCTCAATCCCCGTCAACCGTTGCTTCCCCGAATGGTTCCCGAACTCCTTGGGTATGACACCTTGTTCTAACCACCCTAAATATCCCATATGGAATTGCTGGCTTGGCCTGCCATCTAGTTATTTCCACCATGGCCGCAACCTTCAAAATTCCCTCTGATTGATGCTCTTCTACTTTGTACCATGCTTGTTGGCATGATTCTTTGTGACTCGAGCTCTTTGGCGGCGCTATCTATTCTACTCGGCTCCATCCCGAGTGAGTGATCCTCTATCTCAATGCATTGATCTTCTTACAACTCGGTCTTCCCACCTATCGGACGCAATACCTTACACTCTGCGAGCCACTCTCTTGTGTCCTCATTCAAGCTCCTTCACACTTTTGAATCCATTGCAAGCCTTGACACTTTAGATCTTAGTGAACTCATCAATCACCATAAATTAGCTCGTCGCCATGCCAGTCATCCATTCTTAACTTGTCAAGTCACTCTAACATTTCCACCTCAAAAAGTTGGCTCTCAACTTCCACCATTCCACTATGGCTCGAACCTTCCCATGCTCCACAACTCATCTTGATCCCTAGCTCGACCTACAAGCTCTCTACCTGAGAAACCATCCATTGGCTTGGGAATCCTATCTTGTTAGTCTACGAGCTCAACGATTTTAATCTTTGAGCCAAGCGGGAACATGTCTACAAACTCCACATTTAAACCTCTCAAGCTCTTCATCCCATTGAGCTTGATTCGTCATTTCATATCCTATGAACCAATCTTGATATGGACATCGATCTTCTTTTGCCTCTAAACTCAGTTGTCTCTTATTGAGCCCACTTCATATCGAATTGACCGAGCTCCAAACCGATCCCTCTGCGACGAGCTCTCAATTTCAACTCGAACCATGACTACCGAGTGACTCATTCACTACAATCTTCCCACCGCCGAGCTCAATTGTGTAACTCACCACTAAGTCACTTTATTTCTCGATCCCCTTGCACCCGACGAGCAACACGTTAAGCCAAAAACATGGCTCAGTTTCACCATGTTTCAATGCGTGAAAATCCAACCTACTCCTTTTTCTTAGCTCGATGATGAGCTCAAATGACTCAAGCTCTACCTTTATTCTCCTGGCTCGCTCCAAACATCCTCATCGAGCTACGACCGAGTTGACATGCCATGATCTGAGCTCATTATTCATTTAACCTCATTTGACATGCCATTATAATAACATGACTTGTCCTTTAGGCTGATAAACTCTCATTCAACCTTGATATAATCCTATGTGATGAAGATAGCTCGACCGAGCTAATAGAGCTTGGCTCCCACCTTATGTATGATATCAACTCATTGAGCAGCTCGGTGAGCTATTTGAACTCAAAGCCTGTTTGGGTATTTTCACACCTGGTTTCTTAAAATTTTGAATTTTCCTGGATTTTCTCAAACCATGAGGATCATGAAATGACAAAAGGACCCCTTTACATATGATCAATCAATTTTGGCCAATTTTTCCCTTGTTCGTGAAGTGGGCCCCAAAGCCAATTCTCTTGCTCTAAACATACTTTGAACCTCCAAGACACTTTGGAAAAGGAAGAATCACTCAAGATGACTCTGAAACTACTCGGAACATTATGAGCACTTCTTAAATGCAAAATTTACTTGAAATGTCATGGAATTATTCACGAAGACTCTTTTCCAATTTTAGAGAACAATAAGCCCCTATTTTTCCAATTTTACCCCATGGGAAAAAAATGGATAACACTCATGAGTTGGCCCCACCTATAAATAACGAGTTTTAAAGAAGAAGTTTTAAGGACAAGATGGTCCAAAGGAGTAGCATGAAAAATTGATGGTGCATGCTTTTTTGGAGTTTTTATTTATTTCCATGAAGGTTTTAGGACATGTTCATTCAATTTCGGGGTGTTTTGAGTTATAAATAAATTGACTGGTCAAAGGGTACTTTTGAGATCTCAAATAGAAGGGTTCACTAAAATGGTCATAACTTGAACTACATGTGGAGTTTTGAGATTAGGACCAGTTTGCAAAAGATGAAGAATACTGACCAAGTTTTAATTTCTATAAAAACCATGATGATTTTGTGTTGTATAGGAATCCTTTGGATTTCCAAAAATGTATGTTTTAGGTCATGGTCATGAGTGGGCCCCACCTATAAATAGTAGTTTTTGAAGAAGAAGTTTTAAGGACAAGATGGTCCAAAGAAGTAACATGAAAAATTGATGGTGCATGAATTTTTAGAGATTTTATTTATTTCCATGGAGGTTTCAAGACATGTTCATTTAGGTTCATGGTGTTTTGGGGTCCAAATAGGTTGAGCTATCAAGGGCAATTTTGGGATCTCAAATAGCAAGGTTCAATAAAATGGTCATAACTTGAGCTATAGGTGGAGTTTTGAGATTATTCAAGTTGTGTTGGAAATTATATTAAGATATATTTTGAGTGATATTATTCATTCCTCATGATGATGTCATTTGATATGGTTTCCAGGTCATTCTTTGAGTAGGAAGATTTTTGGTAGTTCAAGACAAGATGCGTCCTACTGAAAATTTGGTGTTATTTAAAGCATGAGATGGATTGGGTAGTGATTCATAATACCTGGAATGTGAATCAGGATGAATTTTACATCCAATGAATCCATTTATATGTCTTTAATGTATTTAGAAGTTATTTTATGAGCTAACCTTTTGAAACAATGTTTTTAGTAGGTTGATCTGGTGAAGGCAAAAGTAGTTGTGGTTTCTTTGTGATGGATATTTTAAGCATTATAACTTGCTTATAAGTGTTATAAATTCTCTGAAATTTCCATCAAGTTGTTACATGGCATATTTTTTTCATGTTGAAGTGGTTTTGTGGCCTAATGAACTTTTCGAGTCTTTGAAGGGTGTAGAAACAACATTTTTGAGAAATACAAAGAGCATTGCGCCCAGTAAAAAAAATAATTTGATTGTTTGAGATAAATTGTGACTATATATGATGTTTAAATATTATTTTATGCATCTGTAATGATTTTAGATCTTGAATTTTTTTGTTGGGATTAGGAGATTTTGTCATCCCAATGCAAGGGTTTTTGGGATTTTTGGTGCATGGAGGTTTTTAGCTAGGTTGACCTATTTGGGTAAAATTTGACTGTTGTAATGGATGTTATTTAATGTAATAAGCATGTTTGGGTTGAATTCATCATTAGGTACTGACCTCTTTTGAACATGAATCAAGGAAAGGCTATAATATGGATTTTCTGGGTACAGTGGACTAGCTTTTTGAAACCCCTTTTATCTTGTTTTGAAGAACCATTTTTCTAAAAAGAAAAATCCTTTAGGCCTAGCCAAAAACACCTAGAATATCATTACAAGAAAACTACAGGTTGATTTTTCATGACAATAATTTGAACAAGCTGCAAAGTTGGTGTTGTTTCTTTGAGAGCGAGTTGGAGAAGGAGGGAAGATTTAGATGCTATCTTCATAGCATGTTGATGTTATTTGTAGGTTTCTAAGGTGATTTCAGATCTTATATTTATTTGAATACATTCTCATAGTTCCATATCTTCATATGTATTCATGAGACATAGTTGATTGTCTCAAGAGCTAATGGTTGTATCTTGTTGATCATTGTTGAAGACACTACATATTGTAATATGATTTGAATATAAAATTGAAGTGTGTTGATATTATTTTGAGCATAAATATAAGTTTTTTTGAGTCTATATTGTAATCCTTGCATTGTGTTAATTTCTTTGTGAAAAATATCTACTTTGATATGTTGTAGATGAACATGTGTGGTTAGGGTTTAAAGAAAAAGTTTGAAAGGTTTTATTGGGGACTAATTCACCCCCTCTCAATCCTTGTCACCTCCAATAATTTGTATCAAATAATGCCTTTGGAAGTATCCTAATAAGCTATAGGGATATATTTGGTGACAAGATGAGACTTCCATCATTGGAAATAATTGAGGGCAATACCTTTGTGATAAGGAGATGGGTATCTAAGAATGCGAGATAATATTGACACATTGGTCGCACTCATAAAAAAATTAGTCAAGGTTTTTAGAACTCAAATTGAGGAGGCTTAAGCTGAGTTGAAGACCAAGAGAGAAGAATGTATCAAACATGAGGCTAAGAAAGAAGAAATAGTCAAGGTTTTAATGAATCAACTTGAAGAGGAACAAGCTGAGTTGAAGATCAAGAGGAAAGAAATAGAGGATTTGAAGAAATATCTAGGCACTATGACAAGAAAAATACTATCTTTTCAAGGAATTTTAGAAAGTCTAAGTAGGATGTTAGAAAAACAAAAGGCATATGGTGATAGGATAGGCCTAGGATTCAATGAGGATTCATCCAAGAAGAATGAAGAAGAATCAAGTCAAGGATCAAATGAAAGAAAGAAACCAAGCAAGGGAGAGAGTTCAAGGCTTCCACCTCCTAGAAGATCACCTACTAGGAAGAAAAATCCATATAGGCACAATGTATTTTATTAAAATTGTTACAAATGTGGTGTTTATGGACATAGGGATAGTTTTTGTAGTCCCAAGGTTGAAAAGAAGGATAATGGCAAAGGAAATGAACATTGTGAAGAAAAGAAGGTAAAAAATTAGGCAAAATATATGGAGGTGAGTGCTATCATTGCCATGAAAAGGGACATCTTGAAAAGTATTGCAAAAATAAGAAAAATTAATGGGTACTACTATACTTGAAATGGATATGGACATAGGGCTTATGAGTGAAACGAAGGAAAGTGGAATTCTTTAGGTGTCACAAGATAAGGAATATTATAAGGTTTTTAATGCATGTTAGTTTAAGAAAGAGCCTCAAAGATCTAAGCCATAAGATCAAGCATACAAAAATAAGGATGAGACTAGTCAAGGTGCTAAAGAATATTCCAAGGATGTGACTAAGCTAAAGGATGGATCTTTTATAACAAATGTGGAATCGGATAAAGAGGAGATAGTCAAGGTCCAAGAAGAGGGCTTGAGACCTACTTAGGTCTCTCATCAAGCTCCTCCATGGTGACATATGCCTCTATTAGGCTTCATAGAGGTGTATAGGTGAAAAAGAAGCATTGGAGTGAGGGGAGTTGTATTTGTCAAGAGTGTGTCTTCATCATGATGTAAGGTATGTCATTTAAAGTTCTTAAGTATGTTTCTGAGGTTCAAGTAGTTAGTCATGATGAGTATGTCAAGTCTCTTGTGTTGTTGCTCTTCAAAGCATACAAGTTAGTAATGTGTAATTTATGTGAGTTATTGAGTCTGTGTTGTATCATTTCAAAAGTCGGTTTATTGTCTTGGTCTTAGTCCTAGTGTATCATGTGGACTATGATAGTTTCATGTATGTGTTATGTCATCATGGAGCAGTGGCCTCTGTCTTAAGTAGATATATAAGTTCTTGAAAGTGTTATCAAAGGCATGTGATCCATGATATGTGGTGTCATGATAAGTCTGAAGTCTAGTAGTTGATAGTGTATTCAAAATGATTCATGAACATAATGAGACTCTTGTCTCGGGGGGATTCCTCCTTATTAATGTATAAATTTCTCTATAAGGTCTGAGTTCAAGTCAATTCTCTTTCATGAGTTTTGTATCCTTGATATGTCATGAAAAGTGCATAGTATGTGAAGTTGTCTTCATTCATCAATTTTTTTCATGAGCTTCAAGTGCTAGGTTCATAAATTTCTACGTTTTTATGATATGTTTGTAGCTTGAAATGGTCCTAAAAGGAGTAATTTAGGGCAAGTGAAGTCTCTTAAGGTCTGCATGAATGTAATTCTATGATTTTTCAAGGTCTCTCAAGTATTTTCCAAGTCCTAATGCCTCATGTACAAATATTTATCATGATGTCGGTACTCTAATGAGCCGAAAAATGATTAAATTATTCTATGAGGTTGTTTCAAGGTCTTTGGGTTATCAAGATTAGGTTACTTTTGAAAATAGAGTCTGTGTATGTTGAAAAAATGTGTTCCTTCATTAAAGATTTATTGATAAGTCATTGGATGTTATCATAGTTTGGTTTGCCAAGGATGTCTCTAAGAAGATAGGTCACGAGTGAAAAAGTGTTGATGTTTCAAGTTTTTGGTAACAATGGGAAAGAATTTTGAACAAGACATTTAATGTCAATAAAATTAGGTGGATTGTGAGAATGGATTGATACGGATATATGGTACATATATGCATGTCTTGAAAAAGGTTGAGAAGAATTAAAATTATTCTATAAGGTCTACACTAAGAAAGAGCATTAAGGAATTATGAGAATCTATAAGTCATTATTCCTTTCAAGGCAATCCACTCAATTAGAACACTCGTTGAATATCTTGCTTTAGAGTATAAGCTATTATCATAAAACTAAAACTTACGAGAGAATTTATGTTGAGTAAGATGGGTGATAAGGTATCTTAGATGACTATGAAGGTCTAGAAAGGTAATAAAACATTCAAATTCAGTAAAAATGTGATGGAGAAGGGTCTATGTCATGCATATAATGTATAATATGTTTTATTGAGTCTAAAAGAGGTGCTTGTGTCTCATAAATTCATATCATTATCCACAAAATTAACCCATAAACTTATTCAAAGGAATTGTAAGATCATGGGTCTCCATATCATGTTACAGGTGGTCTCAAAGAGTATGAAGGTTGAATTCTCTATCAAATAAGTTTTCTAAAGTATCCCAATGTCCAAATACTTCTTGAAAAATAAACTGCTTGTGACTAAGTCAAAATCTATGTTACCTTGAGTAAGTTTTGTGTGTTTGAGTACTATGAGAAATTTAGAGAGTTCATGATTTGGTTAAAGAATCATTGCAAATATTCAGTATGATTTAGAGATGATGGAATGATTTTGTAAAGAGACAAAATGAGCTTGGGAGGGTTTGAGCGTTAAAACCCTTGTCTTAGAAGCATTCCTTATTTTATAATGCATATATAGTGATCATGGAAAGTCAAGGTTGAAATTTATCTGTAAGATAGTGTTGATATTAAGTTCATGAGCATAAGATCAAATACTTAAGGTTGGTACATTTGTATATGAGGTCATTCTTTGTGATATCTCCTTGAGGAACTAAGTGTAGAACAATTTTTCTTTTGATGTTTACCAAGAACCAATGGTATGTAGAGTTCATTAGAATCCGAGAGGATATTTTCCCTATCATAAATATGTATACATGATGATATAGAGTCACAAAAGGAGAAGAAATAGATCAATTTCTCCTATGAGCGAAGATGAAAATGGATTTGGCAATATAAGCATGCAAAAACACAAGCTGTGAAGCTCAAAGTATCCCTAATTCAAGTTTAAGATTGCATTTAAGGATTGTAATGGTGCTCCTAATATGGTATGAATGATCTAAGGAGAGTGTTAGACCTATATATGAAGTTCAAAAGAATGAATTGGAACCTATGGATGCTTTCTGATTACTCAAAAGAGTCATTCTATAGAGGATTTGAAGCCAAGTGATTCTCGGGAAATGGTTAGTTTTTGCATGTTATAAGAAAGTGTCTACTGTGGCAATAAATTTAATACTTCAAGGAGATAAAGTGATCATCTCGAAAGGTTTGTCCGCCAGAGAGTGAGTATCTAGTGACCATTATGATCGGGATGTGCCCACACGGTTATGAAAGAATATGACGGTTCTTGAGGCGTATGACAGTGTAACATGTCCGTGATGTCCATTAGAGGGGTTGTGAGGAAAAACCTACAATTCTTGATGATGATTGCTTAAAGAATGTGAATTCCAAATATGAGTGAAAAGATTCTACTATAGGTGGAAGTGTCCTATTTTTAAAAATTCAAGGGAAAATTTTAATGATCCAAGGGTTTCTTGTGGCAAAATATGCTCACAAAAGTATGAGAAACTAATACTTGATCATATGGGGTCATGGTAACATGTTTCAAGGTGTGAGTGGGAATAATATAGTGGAATTAGGTGTACAAGGTGCTAGAGACCTTTGGAATAGGGTTTAGACTCCAAAAGAAGATGAAACTCAAGCTATAGGTCAAGCTTGTATAATCCTTGTGGAACTATTTACAGTATATCCGAAGATTGTGCTAAGGACAAATAATCATGTAATGAAGAGTTATGTATACCTAATGATGAGAAGTGTGAAAGATTTGGTACATTCTCTGACATTCATAGCATCATGAAGTACATGTACTATTCAAATGTAATTTCATGCATAGGAGTCTTTAATCACTAAAAAGATGTTATAGGATGGTAACAAAGTGTTTTGAGTTGCTACAGGATTTCAACGAGGTAAGTACTTGATTACTTGCATTTTTAGTAAGATTTATATTGAATAGTCCCAGGGGAGTCATTATATCCTTGATAAAGGTATGTATGCAGGTCTAGAGTTGTTCAAAATTGATAGAAAATGCACTAAAGGGACTGTTCAAGGCTCTTAGTATTAAGGTTGGTAAGTGAAGCAATAATGTATATGGTAAAGCTCAAAATAGGCCTAGAAATGATGGATTATTTCCAAGAAATGTGGATTAATGATGTGGCATGGTCATTCATTCCATTATTGGCATGCTAATGGTGTTGTTTCCCCTGTTCCAAGATTGGTACAATGCCCTTATGAAGCTCAAAATAGGGTTATAGAAGAAATTGTTGTCTTTACATGCATAGGAGGTTGGAAATGATGTTTTTACCCTACCAAGGTGAGTTTATGATTATTTCATGTTGATTAATGATGTTCAGATGTTGGAAGTGCTTGTTCTAGGGGATCATGTTGCTTGCATGCTTGAAATGAGGCTAAGAATCTGTTTTGTGCAAAAATCAAGAATTTGAGCTTGTTTAAGATATTTGGTTGATGTTTCTAACCAAAGCATGATGGTATGAAGCTAAAGTAGGTGAAGAAAGTAAGCTACAGGTATGCCTTTGTCATTAATGTAAAAAGGGGAGAAGTTCAAGGTGTTTTCCATCAATGACAAAGGGGGAGATTGTTGGCATGGTGTCTTAATAGGTGTTGTCATTGATGTAAAACCACATTAATGATAAAGTGAATATTAATTTAAGGTCATATGCTTTTGTTCATGGTTCTAACATGATGTTTTATATGTATATGAGCTGATATAGTGGGATTCAAGAAGGAGTGCCTACCCTTGCAAGCCTATACATGTGCCTAAGAGATGCAACTTGACATTGTGATATTCTTGGTTACTTTGGAAGCATGTTTGAATGATGACTAGTATGTTTTGAGGGTGCTTGAACACTCACAATAGTGGCATGGTGTAGGTACATGTGTTTCACTTTGTTACATGTGCTCATTGGGAGCAAGTATGCTTGATTGAGGTTTGATAATGTGGTTTGGAGATATATGAGCTCCTAGAAGCTTGCAATCAGATGTATCATGGAGTATTAGGTATGTTTGGGTCATTTTTATAAGTTTCATGTTCAGTTATTGCATTATTTCAGTTGACCCTAGCTTCTACAGTGAAGGATCTAGCATGCTAGCATAGGTAAGTCATAGTGACTGGAGAGATTGAGCTATTAAAATCACATTATAATGATTATAAATATTTGAGGGATGATTCATTGTTCTTAGAAAAATTTCAGGTGCCCATGATGTGTATTTTTCTAGATATGATTTTGATTTTGTGACACGGGGGTAAAAAAAGGCAAATTCCAGCTCAAAGTGCAACTTCAGATGCTTGTTGTGAACAATGTGATTTGCATGGTACCTAGTTCATTTAAAGGATGTTTCTTTGGTGATTCTAAAAGGTTTAAAAAAAAATTAGGTTAGTTGATCGTTACATTTTTTATGAGCGAATGTTAAGAAGATAAAGTGGCCTAAAACCTAGCGAAACCCTAACAAGGAACAATTTGTAACAGATGAAGTATATTGACCTAGTTTTGATTTATAGAGAAAAAATGATGAATGCATGTTGTAGAGGACTCTTATGGATTTATATAAATGTATGGTTGAGGTCATGGTCATGAGTGGGACCCACTTATAAATAGCGTTTACGAAGAAAAATTTTTAAGGACAAGATGGTCCAAAGGAGTAGCATGAAAAATTGATGGTGCATGATGTTTGGGAGTTTTCATGATTTAAATGGAGGTTTCAGGAAATTTTCATGTACATTCATTTTGTTTTGAGTTCAAAATAAGTTGACTGATCAAAGGCGCTTTGGGATCTCGAATAACGGGGTTTAGTAAAATGGTCATAACTTGAGCTACAGGTGGAGTTTTGAGATGATTAAAGATGTGTTGGAAAGTAGATTCAGAGATATGTATAGTGATATATTTATTTGCTCATGATAATGTCATTTTTCAAGATTTCTAGGTCATTATTTGAGCAGGAATATTTTTGGCAGTTCAAGATAGGATGTGTTCCAGTGAAAGTTTGGTGTTATTTAAAGCATGAAATGGATTGGGGATTATTTATAAAACTTTTAATGTGAATAGGGATGATTTTTTCATCCAATTAATCCATTTATAGGTATTTAATGTATGTATAAATTATTTTATGAGCTAACCTTTTAAAACAACATTTTTGGCAGGTTGATCTAGTGAAGGAAAACGTAGTTGTGGTTTGCGTGATGGATGTTTCAAGGATTCTAACTTTATTAGAAGTTTTATAAAGGATATGGAGTTTTCATCTAGTGGTAACATTGAATATTTTTTCCATGTTGAAGTGATTTGGTGTCCTAATGAAGTTTTTAGCGTGTTGAAGGTTGAGATAAATTGTTTGATTACAAGGCCTAGTAAACGAAATAGTTTTATTGGTTGAGATAAATTGTGACCATATATAATGCTTAAATGTTATTTTATGTATTTTTAATGATCTTTAGGTCTTGAAAAAAATATTTTTGGAATTAGGAGTTTTTGTCATCCCAATGCAAGGGTTTTGGGATTTTGGTGCATGGTATGAGGTTTTTAGCTAGTGATATACTTAGGTAAAATGTGACTTTTGTAATGGATATTATTTAATTTTATAAGCATGTATGGGTTGAATTCATCATGAGGGACCGACCTATTTTGAATCGAATCAAGGAAAGGCTATAAAATGGAGTTTTGGGGTACAATGGACTAGCTTTTTGAAACCCCTTTTATCTTCTTATGAAGAATCCTTTTGTTGAAAATAAAAACCCTTTTAGTCCTAGCCAAAAAAACTTGGAATTTCATTCTAGGACAGATTCTGGTTAAGTTTTCATGAGGAGAATTTGAACAAATGCAAAGTTGGTGTTGTTTCTTTAAGAGCGAGTTGGAGAAGGAGGACAAATTTGGATTCCTTATTTTGGATGCTATCTTCATAGCATGTTGATGTTATTTTTAGGTTTCTAAGGTGATTTTAGATCTTCTATTGAGTTGAATACATTCTCATAGTTCCATATATTCATATCTATTCATGAGACAATCAACTTATGAGACATAGTTGATTGTCTCAAGAGCTAATGGTTGTATCTTGTTGATCATTATTGAAGACACTACATATTGTAATCTGATTTGAATATAAAATTGAAGCGTGTTGATATGATTTTGAGAATCAATATAAGTTTTTTTGAGTCTATATTTTGATCCTTGCATTGTGTTAATTTCTTTGTGAAAAATATCTACTTTGATGTGTTGTACATGAGCATGTGTGGTTAGGGTTTGAAGCACAAGTGTGAAAGGTTTTATTGGGACTGATTCACTCACCCTCTCAATCCTTGTCACCTCCAAAAATTGGTATCGAGAGAAGGCATTTGGAAGTATCTTAACAAGTGAGAGGGATATCTTTGGTGACAAGATGACACTTCCATCATTGGAAATAATTGAGGAAATACCTTCGTGAGTAGAGGTACCTTAGGCTAGATTTGATAGGGAATATTCCCCTGAACCTGATCGACCCTACACGAAGGAGAAGACACATGCAAAAGAAATGTATGCAAGGGTTGAGAGTTAGTGAGGGAAGAAGTAGGAAGTAGGGATTGTATGAAAATTCTACCCATTCGGGCAGAGCCCTTTACCACTAAAACTTTAGTCGTGGAAAAATTCCACCACCTAGGATATAAGAAGCATTAGTTTCCCAAAATGCACTCCCACTATCACTATGAAGAGGGTTAGGTTTAGGGCCAACCATCACTACTTATACATTTTTATGAGCCAAATCATAATAAATTTATTAATTAGGGTGAATGAAGATTGTGTGTATGAAAATAATGTATTTATGAGGAAGGTATGAAGATATTACAATTATAATCACATATCCACAACAAGGGCATTTGGATCATAAAATTAGGTAATAATTTGTAATAAGATAGTAGTATGTAAAAATGTATAAAGTTATGGTCAAATATTAACAATATCCATCAATAAGATTATAGGGAGTAAAAATGAGAGGAAAAACTAAGGTGCCATGATGATGATACAAGATCCTTAGTGGAGATGAGACACTCTAATCAAAAGTGAATCATGAAATTTTTTCATCATATAGGTGATAAGGAACCCAAAGTATGTGGAAATAGTGAAGTATAAAGATAAATGTCATATCAATTAATATATTTTATGATAGTACATAATGTATCCTTCCTTCCCATAACATTTTACCTTCTCCTTAGGATATCACTCAAGGATTTATAAGCCTACTATGAGGATTAGGAATTGGTGTGAAAAGGAAGGGGCATTGAATAAATAAATACATGACCTCTTACTCTATCATAAAATACTCTTTTGCACCTCAAAAGACCTCAATATCTATAATGATACCAGTGTGGAGTTTGAGAATTCAACTAGGATAGGGGTTCCAAATGATTATATCATATGTTTTTTTATTATGATTAATTATTTTTAGTTGTAATAAATACCTCTTGCTAGTTCTTATTTATTATTATTTCTTTAATCATATGAATTTTTAACTTTTCTTTTGAATTTTACCATTCCTCCTCTCAACAAATTCAAAAGGATTAACCTAATGAATGTGAAAGATGACTAAAACAAGATATATTACACGTACTCACTACAAATGAGAAGCTAAAACCATGATGCTTATGTATTTCTAGACCTACCCTAAGGAAAGAGTGTAATCTAATATCTAACCTAAGTGTACCTTAGGTGAGAGATGAAGTAGGATATGTGAAACTATAAGGATAAAAAGAGTGGTAAAATAATGGATGAAGTTGATAGCTAATCAGTTCGGTGGTATAGGATTGTTTCATATAGGTTGAAGGATAAAAATACACAAACTAGGAAGTAACTATAAATATCTAGATATGGAAAGATATAATATTTTCAATTTATGATAGGTCGACACAAGCATAAAAAGTGATAATATCCATGCGAGAATATAAGATGATAAAATGGATTTAAAAAATACCAAAATAT
Source organism: Taxus wallichiana var. yunnanensis (assembly GCA_018340775.1). Taxonomy (NCBI): domain Eukaryota; kingdom Viridiplantae; phylum Streptophyta; class Pinopsida; order Cupressales; family Taxaceae; genus Taxus; species Taxus wallichiana. The sequence continues at coordinate 465,382,165 of CM031236.1, read as the reverse complement.
CAAGGAAGACAAAAATGGTATAAATAAACCCAAAATATATCAAAAGGAGGCTATAAAACATAATAGGAAAATAAATTACCAAAGTAAATAAAACAAGTGAATAATGGCCATATAAATCCAATGGAGATAAAACATTGTAGGGAGTATATAAAACATAGAACTATGTTATTAAAGGGTAATTAAAACATGCAAACTAACTAGCCTATTTTGAAATAGATATACAAGATTTTTAAGGGGTTGTTGAAAATTTATTACTAACCATCTTATCTTAAAATAGATGATGTAAATGGGTATTTGAAACAATTGGAATATCCAATATATGCTACTGATAGAGGACGTAAATGGGAATCAGAGGGATATCTCTCTAACTGACACGAGGATGTAACATAAGAGTGTAGGTAGTAAATGTTGAAAAGTAAAAGGTAGTATAGGAACAAGTCAAAGTGTTCATAGAGTGCATGCAATGAAAGTGTAGGGTCCCTCTATAACCTCATGGAAATGTTTGTAAATATCATAACATGTGAATATAATGGTTTCTTTAATGTCTTTGAGAACCTATAAATTTTTTTAATGGATCTCATTATGCATAACCACCATATATCCTCCACCCTCATAGAATTTGAGATAAGATCTCTTAGTGTATATCCATCATTGAGGGAGAGAGGGTAGGGATAAAATGTGGGATATCCACATGAGGAGGATAAAAATGAGTATGAAATACCTTATTTGGTTGAAATGATGTTTGGAGAGGCCAATGATCCATATGATAGAGGAGCGATATAGATAATAAGGGGTGAAAAATTATTGGCTTGAGGTGGAGGATAATGTAACCATTGATAATGTTGTTTTTGTTAGGGAAATTATGGAAATGTATAATTAAAGAATTATAAATCCACATAGTAATTGTCAAAGATTATAGCTTATGATGTGTAGTTAAATTAACCATAGATTTAGATGTTTATATATTACAGATTACAAAATGTAATAACAATAGCTGAAAGAAAATAACAGTAAATTAAATGAGACAGAAAAAAAAATATAGTGAGGAAAACCAAAGGAAAAAAACCCACTGAGATAAAGAACTGAATTTATTAAGAATTTCACATAAGCTTTTGCCCAACACTTCTACTTCACTCCTCGGTCTCACAAAAAAAAATTTACAAATCGATGTCTCACATTTTACAGTTCACATATATAAAATAGCTTGAGCATTCGCACTTAGTATGTATCTTAATCGATATCAATCCCATGAGGGATCATCCTATATATATAGGATGGGTGATCGGTCATACCATTTCACTCTTAAAGTTGTGGAAGATGACATAATAAAGTTTATTAAATAAACTTTAAAATAACATGGGGTGGGAAGTGGTGGTCCACCTAAATAGTATCCCCACTTGAAATTATCACCCCAACACTCCCCCTTAATGTTAAGTGGGAAGAAAAAAATAAAACATGCCAAATTACCTTTTTCTACAAAAGGATTTACAGATCCATAAATCATCAACAATGATTCAAGGCTAGCATGTAAACAAGGGAAATCATATAGATCTTCCCATACATAAATTCTTAGGACAAGTGATTTATATATGAAGAATTATATCAGATTATGGAGCCTTTTATAAACCAATGCATACCCATAACTAATGCTTCACTAGGATTTACAAGTAAACTCACATACTATGATTATTTACTTATTACAAAATGGAGGAAGTATTAGAAGTTTACAATAGCCGTTAAGAGGTGGCATTGTCATGCATACTTCTTAATGGAAACTCTGATAGGCCCAACAAGGCATGGAAATTTCAAAAATTCATAACACACAATGACTTGGTGAAGATATCTGCAACTTGATCTTTATTGGAACATAACTTGAGATCAATATCACCATTCAGAATTTCTCTCGAATAAAGTGCATATGAACTTCTATATGATTGGTCCTTTGATGTTGAACTAGATTGTTTGTAAAACAAATGCATCTCTAGCTATCACATAGAATAGTAGTGTTTCCTTTGACGCCCATATGCAGTTCGTCCAAAATTCTTTTCAGCCATGTAGCTTCATTTGTTGCTTCTATAACACTTCTATACTCTGCTTCAGTAGAATAGATAAAAAGAATTGGTTGCTTCTTGATACTCCAAGTGATGGAACCTGAACCCAACTTGAAAAAATATCCAGAAGTATATTTTCTATCTATATCATCACCAACATGGTCAGAATCACAATATCCAAATAATTTTGCATCATCACAAGAAGAATAAAACAGACCATAATTAATTGTTCCTTTAACATATTTCAAAATTATTTTTTCCATTTTCCAATGATCCTCATAAGGATCCTACATAAATCTAGAAACAACTCCTATTGCATATGAAATATCAAGTCTAGTAATAGTCAAATAAATTAGACTACCAACTAGTTATCTATATAGAGTAGGATCAAATTTAGCACATGTAGGTTTAGGATCTAATTTAACACCAACTTCAATAGGAATGAAAATAGGTTTATAGTCAATCATGTTAAATATTCTAAGTAAATTCACAACATACTGATATTGAGATGCAACAATAGATTTATGATCTTGAAATATAACCATGCCTAGAAAATGATTTAGCAAACCTAAATCAGTCATTTCAAAATGTTGTTTTAACCTTTCTTTGATTCTAACAATTAAATTTTTATCACTACTAGTAATCAAAATATCATCAACATACAAGAAAATAATGATAATATGATTATTTTAAAACTTAACAAATAAATCATTATCGAACAACAATTAGTGAAACCAAGATCTTGAAAGAAGCATACCAATTTCTAGGAGCTTGTTTAAGACCATACAAAGAATTTTTAGGATTACAGACATATAGTTCCTTACCAAGTTCTTCAAAACCTTTAGGTTGATGCATGTAGATTTATTCTTTCAGATCACCATTAAGAAATGCATTTTTAACATCCATTTGGTGAATCTCCCAACCATATTGGGTAGCCAAAGTAAGAAGAACTTTGATAGTTTTCATCTTAGCTACAAGAGAAAAAGTATCAACATATTCAAGACTAGGTTTCTGAGTGAAATCACGAGCTACCATCCTTGCCTTGAATTTATCAATTTCTCCTACAGAGTTATACTTAATTTTATACAACCACCTGGATCCTATAATGCTTCGTTTAGAAGGAGGAGGGACTAGTTCCCAAGTGTTATTTTTAATCAAAGAATTATATTCATCTTTCATAACATGACTCCATCTATCATATTGACATGATTCTTCAAATATTGTGGTTCAATCTCATATAGGGTCATTAAGGCATGATAAGAATGTTGACTATGAGTTACCTTTCTAAGACTAACAAGATTAGAATGGTTAACAAAATTTTAATCCCAAAGACTTAACAGAGGAGGGTTCACAAAAAGCATCAAAAATGTCTTTTCCAAGACATGAACATTCTTATTTTCAACTATGTCATGTTTGAAAGGATCATAGACTCTTAAACCTTTAGTTCTACAACCATAGCTAACAAAAATACAAGAATAGGAGGTTGGATCAAGATTCTTCCTTTTAACTTTTAGAATGAAGATAGAAGCAGGACTACCAAATATTCTTAAGTGAGAGATATCTAGTTTTTGATTTGTCCATACTTAATGAAGATATTTTGTAGGAACTATATTTAAGATATAGAATTCAATGTTCATAGCTTCTACCCATAAAAAAATAGGCACATTTGATGCATGAATCATAGTCATAGCCATTTCTAAGATAGCCCTATTATTTATTTATGTAATACCATTTTGTTGTGGGGAATATAGAGTAGTCAACTCTCTCTGAATCCCACATGACACATCAAACTTATCAAACTTTTTGATAACATACTCACCTCCCTTATCAATTCTAATTATTTTTATTTTTAGATTAGAAGAATTTTAAACTAAAGCTTTAAACTCTTGAAATTTAAACAAGAAATTAGACTTTTTCTCATGAAAACAAGACCAGGTCATCCTAGAGAAATCATGAATAAAGAATATAACATACAAAGATCCACTTAGAGAAGGAACTTCAAGTGGACCTCTCACATCACTTGTGAATCAATTCTAATAAATGAGAGGAATTTGGATCATGATGTTTGTGAAATGGTTCAACATGTTGCTTACCATGTAGGTAACTTTCACATGTTTCATGACCAAATTTCATCTTAGGGAGACCAACTACAAGATTTAGGTGAGACATTTCATACAAAATTTTGAAATTCACATGACCTAATCTTTCATGCCAAAGCTGAATATCATTCCTAGAAGAAGAAGAAAAGCAAGATTAAAAAAATCCATCAAAAATATATAAGCCATTTTTCTGAATACCAGAAGAAATAACATTATTGAGTTTATCTTTTACATACCATTTATCTTGCAGCAAAACAAATTTATAGTTTTCTTTAGTTAGCTGAGATTTTATGTTATTAATTTTAGCAAAGCAATTATTCTATTTCTCTCATCCTCCTTCATGGGAGTTGTGAACAGCTTTTAAAATTAGCTTAATTATCTTGGAAAGATGATTACATTCATGCATAGTTTCTAATTGCTTCCATGCATCAACAAGAGAATCTATATGACCTATATGCATTAAAAATTCATCTCTTATGCTTTGCAATAGGATGGACAAAGCTTCTTGCAATCTTTGAGAGAAAAAGCTAAGGTTTTTAGGATTTGCAAGTCTTTTTGTGGATCATTTTTCCATACCAATTACAAGATCCCATAGGTTTCTAGCCATGAAATAGGATTTTAACCTAACTCTCCAAATATTGTAATTTGTTCCATTTAATAACTGAGATTTATCCATAAAAACTAGCATTACCATCCATTTTAAATGCAAAAACATCTAAGAAGACACATACATCTAAAAAATGAATCAACTCTTATAGGAGAGCCAAATAGAGACCAAAAAAACAAGCTACGATTCTTTTAGTCAGTATACATATGCAAAAAACTTAGGAAAAATTAGAAAACAAATTGCGAACAAAGATCTAAGCCTTTTAAATTTTGAAATCAGAGCATAAAGAAAAAATTGAAAGTCGCAAAGACATACAAATTTTAAAGCTGTGGAATAAAGAAAATTTAAAAACACCACAAGATAAAGAAGATTTAAAAACTAAGAATGAAGAAGAATACGAAATGTGTCAAAGATTAAAACAAAACAACATGGCATGTGTCATCTTTCCAAAAAAATTTAAAAACAGTTCCCACTGAGCGGACGTGAAGTGCTTGAAATTTAATCAAAATGAATAGATTATCGGGTCTATAACAGGGGTTGAATGGTCAAATAGATACGTGGAAAAAAACCAAGGGACCACGTGGAAAAATATCTACATTAAAGAAGGGACACATGGTAAAATTCTCGACACTCTCAAGTGGAGATGCACTCCACGGACCTCAATCTTGCAGAGTAAACAAAAGCAAAAGACTTTTCGGTCCGAATCAAAAGGGCATAAAAACATAAGACATAAAGAAAAATCAAAAGTTTCCACTTGGCACAAATCTAATGACTAAAATAGGAAACTTGGAAAATTTCCTCCAAACAATGGATCAGGTGGACATGAAGTCCCCAGAATGGGCCAAAACAAAATAAAATTTAGGTCCGAACAACTAGCGAAATCAAAAGACAATACACGAAATGTGAAGAAACTTGGAGATTAATTATTGGCTCTGCTTCACACTAACAAAGGAAACTAGAAAAACGACGTGACCTCTTTTTATTGGCTAAATCTTCACAATAACAAAACTTTGCAAAATAACATTTTAATTTCTGGAGGATTTAGAACTACAAAATTAACTATATTCCAAAGAATTTTTGGGGTCCGCTCCTCAATAAAATAAAATGAAAGAAAGTGGCATAAAGTCCATGAGTCACTTGAGGTCACGTGTCACACTTCTGTCACTTTTCTAAGGAAAAGTAGACTACGGACCTAAAACTCATAGAACAAATAAAAAAAAAAGAAATTTGAAGTTATCCCGAAAAAAGAAATAATCCCAAAAAAAACAAAAATAAAAGAACTTATTTTAAATAAGGCTTATAAATATAACGACTATATAAAAGAAGTTTGAAATATTAGAAATAGCTACGGATATGACCGTGAAGAGTAAGAACAAAGAACCAGGGTCGCAGAAACACATATATATGCATAAAAATGTACAAACAAGATCTAAACAACCAATTAACCAATATTTCAAAAATATTTGGGCGGGAATTGGAAGTTTTCACCGATGAACTTGAAGTTGACGAGGAGCAACTACGGTTTCACGAGATCTAAAAAAATCAAGTTCTTTACTGTTTATTCTGACTAGAAAACATCCATATATAGCTCTGCACAAGCATAACTACCAACTATGATACCATGTTAGGGAAATTACAAGAATGTATAATTAACGAATTATAAATCCATAGAGTAATTGCCAAAGATTATAGATTATGATGTGCAATTAAATTAACCATAGATTTAGATGTTTATATATTGCAGATTATAGAATGTAATAACAAGATCTAAAAGAAAATAATAGTAAAGTAAATGAGATAGAGAACACGATTTATAGTGGGGAAACCCAAAGGAAAAAACCCCACTTAAATAAATAATTTCCTTTATTAATAATTTCACATAATATTTTACCTAACACTTCCACTTCACTCCTTGGTCTCATAGAAATAATTACAGATCAAGTGTCTCACATTTTTACGCTTAGCATATAAAAAATAGCTTGAGCATTCACACTTAGTATGTATCTTAATCGATATCAATCCCATGAGGGATCATCCTATATATAGGATGGGTGACCGGTCACACTGTTTCACTCTTAAAGCTATGAAAGATCGACATAATAAAGTTTATTAAATAAATTTTAAATTAACATGGGGAAGGGAGTGGTAGTCTACCTAAATGGTATCCCCACTTGACATTATCACCCCAACAGTTTTTTCCATAGTATCCAATAGTTAATGGATGAATGGGAGAAAATAATTATGATAGAAAAATTAATGAGGATAGGAGGGAGGGTGATATGGTTTTTACTTTTGTTACTCATAAAAAATTGAATTCATTATTCTTGATGTGTTTCCAATAGGATCAATAATATAGAACATTATACCTAGGTTCCTTATGCCATTTGAATTATGCTATACACATGTCTATGGAGTTTGTTATTGCTAAATTTTAACACCCCCTTCTTTTCAAAAATTAAACAACGACATTCATATTATAGCTTGTTTTCCATTTACATTCATATAAATCTGGCGGGGGCCACTAAGTATTAATTACATTATTTAATTGTTTATGCTAAGTGGTTTCAAACATTCTTAAAATTTGTCGGATATCATCTCATTTTTGATATAAATATGCATCACCTTGATTGTCATTTCAATAGTGAATGTTTGATATGGAGATAAAATTTTGTTTTGTGATTTCATTATTTGGGTTCCAAGCCCGTATTCTAATCTTTCTAGTCTTCCCATTTTGGAAATGATTACGAAATACAACAATGATCAAAATGGATTTTCTGTGTTGTTCGATGATCTACATAGAATGGTGTTTTCAGGAATGCAAATAATGATCATGGGATGCCATAGTTGATAAATGTTAATGGTATGTTTTAACCTATACTTCAAATTGTCATATTTCATACATAGTTGATAAATTACATAGTTTATGAACTTGGGTTATACATGGCATACGATATAATTTTTGGGCTTAAATGAAAATCAAATTGGTGGACCACCATTTTTGAGATCCTACTCCCTAGGAATGAGGTGGCGAAAAGTAATGGGTTAGTAATGATAGTCGAGTAATAGGCATTGAATACGGAGGTAGAATCATCGAACAAGGTGTATTTTTTTGTTTTAGGAGTCATTTTGGTTTTTCATTGCAAATTTTTGGAGCATGAGGGTGTTCTGGTTTTGTGCAAGGTGCTCACAATTTTTTTTTTTTTAACATGTCAAGAGAAACATGTACAAGCTCAAAATTTTGACATTGTGCTTAGTTCTGACGACTAGCTTTGGTTTATAGTATCTTTTGAAGGCAAAAGAGAGTTAGTTGTTTCTATCTAAGAATATTTTCAAGCTACCCGATTTGAATGGTCTTCTCACATGCCCATTTTTATTTTAATACTTGTGTGAAAAATGTATTCTCTATAATATCTATGAAAAGTATTTTTAATAGCTTGAGTTGAGCTTAAAGATTTATGGGTTGACATATAGAAAATTTGTGCTTTATTTGTGGTTTCGAGCTCATTTTCACCTGCAAGATCATTCTCGAGTTATATTTTCTTCAAAATGCGTGCATGAAATCATGAAAGCATTGTTGTTACTTAGAAATAAAATATTTTTATTTTAGTCTTGTTGGATTCGAAAGCATGCCTGATTATTGTGTCTTTAGGTTGCATAAATTGGAAAATATTGAGTTACTGATTACAAGATTTATTGAAGGTCTTTTCATGTGGGTATTTCAAAGAAGCTTGAAAATGAATATATTTGTTTTGAATTTTAGATAATGGGTGAAAAGATCATTTTAGTTCGGATAAAAGAGATATTTTTTCAATATGAGCATTAGAAATATTTAATGGTTATTTTTTGAACAAATATCGATGGAAATGACGTAGAATTTTTGTGAACTCATTGTTTGGATGACTTGATTGATTTTGGAAGGATTCTTGTAGATTTGTGATAATGGTTCTCAAATGCATTCATTTAATTTTGAGAAAACCTATATATTTGATAATGTTAAAAATGTCAACATTTGGCTTTGAAATATAGTGATGAAGCAAGTTACAAAGTCTTATGAATGGATTGTTTTATCATTCTAAGCATGCATATTTCTTTTGGCTCTCAATTTCAATGATAATGGTTTGAAATTTTCATGAAAGTTCACGCATTTGAAGTACATTTTATGTAATCTATCATTGGAATGTTCAAAAAAATATGTATATGTGGCATGGATAGATTGAGAAGAGATAATAGAATCAATGGTTTATCGAGTTAGATCCACCTACACCTACATGTTTTATTTTATTTTGTATTTCAATTTTAAATATAGAGGTTTGAAATGATACTAGCATGAATGCATTTATGCGGAAATGATATTTGGGAAATTATATAGTTTCAACATGACATAAAGAAATTGAGATGATTCTGCAGAAAGATTAAAGTTTATTTATCTTCATGACATGTCATTTATTTTATTGATTGTTAAATGTAGTTTTGGATTGAGTTCGATTTTGAGAAGAATATGCATGCTAAGACTTGGTAATTATTTATTGTTTCTACAGTTTTTCACTATGTCAGGATGGGATGGTTGGGGGTCTAGGAGGTTTGAATCACACCATTCTTAGGGACATAATAGTTTCCGTGGCCAATCATGGCATAGAGGTTCACCTAGGGGTGGCCGAAGGGGAACTAGTATGCTTCGGGGTGGTAGACCTTTTTGTTAGTTAGGCATGGTCCTACACAGTATCAATTAAATTTGATGCCAATGAACCTTTTTATATGAAGTGCTACAATTTATTGAATCCTATCCCCGCAAACCTCCTTCTCACAGTTTCAATAATCCACCTTTATAAAATCCCAAACATGTACACGCTAAAAACAATTCGGTTTCTTCTAAAATATCTGTCAATTCTACTCCTTCTTGTGTACTCCTCAAAGCATACTCCATATGTTAATTCTACACCAATTTTACTTGAAAGACACCATACAGTACCTTCTCATGAGTCCCTGCACACCTCTAAGCGTGCTAGGACCTCTTCTGTTGTGCCTAAGGTGATAGGGGCAATAAAAAGAGTAAAACTTGAAGTAGAAGAGAAAACTGGATTTTTCACCTGCACCATTATTCCTATTGAGCCATATGAGTATGTGGAGATGGTTACTTGAGATAGGCATGCCAATGTTTGATATAATAGGATATTATTGATTACCATACTTTGGTTTGATAGAATTGGCTAGATACATTTGGTATTTTGGATACATTTTCACGGTTTGAGATATAATACTTAGTATTTTGAGAAAAATTTAAAACTTAATGATGATAGTATTTTAATATATATGGAGTTGTGGATATCTAATTGGTTACCATTTGATAATGATTAATTAGTTACTCATTAATCATTATGTGACACCTTTTTGGTAATATACACCTCATTCATTCATTTATAAGAGTTAAAATTAAAAATATTGTGTCCTTTCCCTTTAAAGTTACATATAGTTTTACTTAAATTATAAGGTGACACTTTATTATTATAAACTTTAAAAACATCCTTTCTTTAAATCATTAAAATAAAACAAATTAGTTATAACCAATTCCATTCTCGAGATGCTATAAAAGGACATGGAGGATTCATTGCAAGGGATGAAAAATAAGGTATTTTGCATCTATTTGAAAGTTATTTCATTCTATATATTTTCACTATGTCGGGATGGGATGGTTGGGGGTCTAGGAGGTTTGAATCACACCATTATTAGGGACATAGTAGTTTTTCCGTGGCCAATCATGGCATAGAGGTTCACCTAGAGGTGGCCGAAGGGGAACTAGTATGCTTCGGGGTGGTAGAACTTTTGTCAGGCATGGTCCTACACGAGTATCTATTCACTTTGATGCCAATGAACCTTGTTTACATGAAGTGCTACAAGTGATTGAGTCATATCCCCACAATCCTCCTTCTCACAGTTTCAATAATCCACCTCTACAAAATCCCAAACATGTACACGCTAAAAACAATTCGGTTTCTTCTAAAATATCTCACAATTCTACTCCTTCTTGTGTACTCCTTCAAAGATACTCCACAAGTTAATTCTACACCACTTTTACTTGAAAGAAACCATACTGTACCTTCTCATGAGTCCCCGCACACCTCTAAGCGTGATAGGACCTCTTCTTCACAGCTAAGGTGATAGGGGCAATAAAAAGAGTAAAACTTGAAGTAGAAGAGAAAATGGATTTTTCACTGCACCATTATTCCTATTGAGCCATATGAGTATGTGGAGATGGTTACTGAGATAGGCATGCCAATGTTTGATATAATAGGATATTATTGATTACCATACTTTGGTTTGATAGAATTGGCTAGATACATTTGGTATTTTGGATACATTTTCACAGAGTTTGAGATATAATACTTAGTATTTTGAGAAAAATTTAAAACTTAATGATGATAGTATTTTAATATATATGGAGTTGTGGATATCTAATTGGTTACCATTTGATAATGATTAATTAGTTACTCATTAATCATTATGTGACACCTTTTTTGGTAGTATACACCTCATTCATTCATTTATAAGAGTTAAAATTAAAAATATTGTGTCCTTTCCCTTTAAAGTTACATATAGTTTTACTTAAATTATAAGGTGACACTTTATTATTATAAGCTTTAAAAACATCCTTTCTTTAAATGATTAAAATAAAACAAATCAGTTATAACCAATTCCATTCTCGAGGATGCTATAAAAGGACATGGAGGATTCATTGCAAGGGATGAAAAATAAGGTATTTTGCATCTATTTGAAAGTTATTTCATTCTATATATTTTCACCATGTCGGGGATGGGATGGTTGGGGGTCTAGGAGGTTTGAATCACACCATTATTAGGGACATAGTAGTTTCCGTGGCCAATCATGGCATAGAGGTTCACCTCGGGGTTACCGAAGGGGAACTAGTATCCTTCGGGGTGGTAGAACTTTTGTTAGGCATGGTCCTACACGAGTATCAATTAAATTTGATGCCAATGAACCTTGTTTATATGAAGTGCTACAATTTATTGAATCCTATCCCCGAAACCTCCTTCTCACAGTTTGATAATCCACCTTTATAAAATCCCAAACATGTACACGCTAAAAACAATTTGGTTTCTTCTAAAATATCTCATCAATTCTACTCCTTGTGTACTCCTCGGCATACTCCATATGTTAATTCTACACCAATTTTACTTGAAAGACACCATACAAGTACCTTCTCATGAGTCCCCTCGCACACCTCTAAGCGTGCTAGGACCTCTTCACATTGTGCCTAAGGTGATAGGGGCAATAAAAGAGTAAAACTTGAAGTAGAAGAGAGAAACTGGATTTTCACCTGCACCATTATTCCTATTGAGCCATATGAGTATGTGGAGATGGTTACTTGAGATAGGCATGCCAATGTTTGATATAATAGGATATTATTGATTACCATACTTTGGTTTGATAGAATTGGCTAGATACATTTGGTATTTTGGATACATTTTCACAGCTTTGAGATATAATACTTAGTATTTTGAGAAAAATTTAAAACTTAATGATGATAGTATTTTAATATATATGGAGTTGTGGATATCTAATTGGTTACCATTTGATAATGATTAATTAGTTACTCATTAATCATTATGTGACACCTTTTTTGGTAGTATACACCTCATTCATTCATTTATAAGAGTTAAAATTAAAAATATTGTGTCCTTTCCCTTTAAAGTTACATATAGTTTTACTTAAATTATAAGGTGACACTTTATTATTATAAGCTTTAAAAACATCCTTTCTTTAAATGATTAAAATAAAACAAATCAGTTATAACCAATTCCATTCTCGAGGATGCTATAAAAGGACATGGAGGATTCAATTGCAAGGGATGAAAAATAAGGTATTTTGCATCTATTTGAAAGTTATTTCATTCTATATATTTTCACCATGTCAGGATGGGATGGTTGGGGGTCTAGGAGGTTTGAATCACACCATTATTAGGGACATAGTAGTTTCCGTGGCCAATCATGGCATAGAGGTTCACCTCGGGGTTACCGAAGGGGAACTAGTATCCTTCGGGGTGGTAGAACTTTTGTTAGGCATGGTCCTACACGAGTATCAATTAAATTTGATGCCAATGAACCTTGTTTATATGAAGTGCTACAATTTATTGAATCCTATCCCCGCAAACCTCCTTCTCACAGTTTCAATAATCCACCTTTATAAAATCCCAAACATGTACACGCTAAAAACAATTTGGTTTCTTCTAAAATATCTCATCAATTCTACTCCTTGTGTACTCCTCAAAGCATACTCCATATGTTAATTCTACACCAATTTTACTTGAAAGACACCATACAAGACCTTCTCATGAGTCCCCACACCTCTAAGCGTGCTAGGTCCTCTTCATTGTGCCTAAGGTGATAGGGGCAATAAAAGAGTAAAACTTGAAGTAGAAGAAAACTGGATTTTTCACCTGCACCATTATTCCTATTGAGCCATATGAGTATGTGGAGATGGTTACTTAGATAGGCATGCCACTGTTAGATTTAATAGGAGATTATTGATTATCATACTTTGGTTTGATAGAATTGGTTAGATACATTTGGTATTTTGGATACATTTTCACATTTTGAGATATGATACTTAATATTTTGAGAAAAATTTAAGAACTTAATGGTGATGGTATATTAATATATATGGAGTTATGGATATCTAATTGGTTACCATATGATAATGATTAATTATTTATTCATTAATCATTATGTGACACCTTTTTGATAATATACACCTCATTCATTCATTTATAAGAGTTAAAATTAAAAATATTGTGTCCTTTCTTTTAAAGTTACATATAGTTTCACTTAAATTATAAGGTGACACTTTATTATTATAAACTTTAAAAACATCCTTTCTTTAAATCATTAAAATAAAAAAATCAGTTATAACCAATTCCATTCTTGAGGATGTTATAAAAGGACATGGAGGATTCAATTGCAAGGGATGAAAAATCAGGTATTTTGCAGCTATTTGAAAGTTATTTCATTCTAAAATTAATTATGTGCAATGCATTTATGAGGCAAGTGATCTTATAGGAGTTATGAAAACATTATTTTGAGGTGTTGAGTGTGAATTTCAAATATAGTAGGTATATCCAGATTTAATATTATTATTCTGATTATCTGATTAAATATTATGTATTCTTGATCTAACTGATTGCAGATTTTGTCTGTATATCCAGAGAAAGATTGATGATATCTTCACTTCTATCTCAAATGAATGTAATTTGTAGCCATGTTGGCTCTAATATTTGATCATGACTTTGTTAAGGCGTTGTTTTAGCGATCATTGTAATCCATTTCCATTTCATTAATGCAATTTTTTTCTTCATTATGTCTATATCAAATTCTCTTTTTGTTACATATGTAAATATGTTCAAGTTTTGTTTGTCGTTTTTATTTTTGTTTAGTGTTTGATTTGTTTATGAGATCATCATGACATTAGAAATAATTTGTGAAGAAGAGGTTATAATATCAATTAGTTTCACCTTTTCAAGAGGTTACCTTGTCTATAGGTTTCACTCTATCGGATAAAGGTTGATAATATTTATTTTGATATAAAGAAATGAGTTTTTATATGCAAGTGATCAATTGGAATTAGAAGATAGAAATCCTCTTATCATTTGTATTAATATTTTGTGGTATTTGTGTTGTATTGAGTCTTTTAATGTGTTTTATTTTATCTTCGTTTATGTATGTATATTCTAATTGCTGCTAGAAATAGAATTTTCCCAGATATTAGGTTAAATCATTATTTGACCTATATTAAAATACCCACGCTTAATCCCATTCTTAAGTAAAACTATGATTAAACTAGTCTGATTTTGTCTTGACCTTTTGCGTTAGGTGAAAGGGTTGATTAGTTGTTGGATAAATTTTTATCGACAATAGAGTCTCGTAGTCATCGAAAAAAGAGGCATGAGTGAACATGTATGGGAAGGAAAGCAAGTGTGTGGGATAATAAATATAACCAAAGAGTCAACATGGGTTTTGGATCATGCACCGGGTTGCATGGAGGATAGATAATAGGTGACATAGTAAGAGGAAGTGTACAATTTGAAAATAAACATGTGACCTTGAGGTGCACTCAACCTCGCGAGGTCATGTAGGGACAAATAATGTGGAATGAATGGATGGCTATGGGTAATGAAATGTGATGGAGATGGTCAAACAAGATATTGGGGAAATTTAATATCCTCTATGAGAAATAATGGAATCTACTCATCAAGGGAAACAACATCCTCTCTAACCTAAGTGGGTGTAATGGAACGATCATAAATGATACACACATGTAAGAGTATGTCAATATCTATCTCGTGAAACCTTCTCAACCGGTTATGGGATGCGTGGAAAATAACCATTGGGTGCCTCGTAATGATGTCCAGACAAGGTCATGGAATAAATGGGAGATACATGGTTCTGCAAGATCTATGCACAAGAACCTGGTTCACCCGAGAACGGGAAAGCTCTATAAGCGTCTTTGTTCAAAATGTTCAGCTATCTAAAAATATACGGTGGATGTGGGGATGTTCTACAGACTAGGGAACATAATCCAGTGTCTATGTCTGTGAGTTATTCGGGCCCATTAGGTTGGGGGACCCTTGGATCACAACCGTATGTTCTTGACTATTGTGGTCCTTGAATGGTCATGTGTGCATTTGTGTAAATTAATCTATGAAAGAAAATAACAAGATAATATAAATAAATGAAAGCTAACTATGTTTTTGTATTTTCCAATACAAAAGAAATGAAGTAATAAACAAAAATCTAATCTTTTTATATTTTCTACACTTTCTCGAATAAAATAGAAGAAATACAAAAACAAAGAAATTACTTCTAAAATTTAACTAGTAGAACCTAAAAAATAAACAATGGATGTAACTATTTATCCGTGAAGAAGAATACCTAATCTATCCTAACTAAATAGAGCTTTTCCAAAATGTAAATGTGGATACAAATACTCTGTTTTGCCTCGTGAGGCACAGAAATATGAGCTTCTCTGAAGACTTTCTTCCCTAAAACTTCCCCAAAAAAAGTAAAGAAGGATTCAATGTAGGTTTTACAAGTGAAATGATATTGCAGTTGATTCTAAATTAATGTAGAAGATTTCCTCCTAAGAAACTTCCCTTACAAACCCACAAAGATAAGCAAGGAAGTAATCTATCACCAGAATATTTTCAAAATAAATGGAAGCTATAGTAATGATCTATCTATTTACAACAATTAAAATGGAAATTACTTTTCTACTCTAATAAATAAGTGTGCATACAGATTTAGAAATAAAGAATTGAAGAAATGAAGAAACTCAATAGCAACCCCAACCTAGAAATTGTAGTGCTGAGGCAATGTCAATTGTGGTATCACTTTGTGTCCCCTCAATTATATTTTCCAATCTTTAATGTTCATGTGCTTCCGGAAGGTGGGAATACATAAGAAGTAAAAAAGAAAGCAATGGAGTAATTGAAGCTTGCAAGTGGTCTAGTAGCAATGCAGTAGAGGAAGAGAAATAAAAGAGAATTGTTCTTGGTTGTGTAGTCTCTAGCAATATTTCGAAACATAACAATACAATTCACGATAAAATTATCTAGCCATTTTATTCAGAAGAAGCATTGGTTTTATAGAACAAAGACTGGGAAATGTTCTAAGGCATTTGGTAGCAATGGAATGCCACATCACAATAAGGAGGGGTAGTTTAACTCTCAATAAAAATCAAAAGTGGAGGAATAAGTTGGTACACATCTATCAAGCCTACAAACATCTAATCGACCAAAAACGTGCTTAAAAGATGAATTGGAAGAAATTAATACTCGTCCCAAATCACTCCTAGGAAATATCACCAAAATACATGGAATTGTTACCATGTGCAAGGTAGAGGTTACGTAACCACCTTCCGTAGGGCAGATGTTGTATAACTGCCACCCAAGTAGGGTGGAGGTTTCATAACTAAACACCAAAAACTAAGGGAAAACATTGCGAAAAGCTACATAAAATATGGAAATGGATAAATAAGGTATTCTAAGCTATAAATATAAACTGCAAAGATAGAAAAGGGCTCAAACACCTTTGGAAAAGACATGAATCATCATTGGGGACTTTTGAACCACTTCCAACAATGTAGCACGTTCAAATTTGGGTGTGTACATATTGCCCCCTTATAGAAGAATTTTAGCCATGAAGAGGTATAAAACGTAGATTCCAGTATGGTGTTCTGAAATGGAGAATTAGAATTTATACTGGACATGCCCATGTGTTGAAGTGATGACATCTAAGCTCCCACTACCTCGCAAAATGTGAACAAGACTTGTTGACAAGAAAATTTATTGGGGACAAATTGGTGGGTTTCTTACCAACGCTCTGGGAATATAAGTCCCTCTACTTAACCGTTGTAGCTATCATATATGCATGCCTCGAGTGAAAATGAATTTTATCTAGATGACCTTACACCAAGGATCCAACAGGGGCACTCCTTTTCCCTACATAAAAGCTAGCAATCTCTTGCTATGGAATACTTTGTCTAAAAAGTGGGAAAGGGAGTGGGAAAGAGGTAGGAGAACTAATGTTGCGGGTAGAAAATCGATTCCTACACACACTAGGTAGAAGTTTCATCACATGCACTAAATTAAGAGGAAACAACTCTACAAGTAGTAATAAGACCAAATAAAATTTGATGAGAACAAATAATCAAGAAATCCCTTAGTTAAAGAAATTTAGAAACTCCTTTTTCTTCTATTGATTGCTCAAACAAAAGTTGTACATAGTGGAGAAATGGAGGAAATTTGAGGATGAGGGAATGGAAGAATTTGGCTATCTCTTTTGTTCTCTCAAATTACAATACAATCTTGAGTTTAAAAAATCAATCACCAACCCTTTGAAATGGGAACGACTTTACAATTTATAGAATGAGAGGTGACTCATCGTCTACCCCTCAATTCCTTTTCATATGTTCTTGTACAACTTAAAAATTTTCAACTTCCTAGGAAACTTTTAAGTCCCTTTTTATAACATAAAGGTGAATTATTACATTAGGAACATTAAGACATGTGAAAAAGTGCAAACCCGAGATGAAATTAGAATATTGGAAAGTGATAGAAAGTTGGGAGAAGAAGAGAGAGAAAGAGAGAGAGAAGAGGAAGAGGAGATGTTGTTCTTGATGAAGTCCATTGATCCTTGTCGATGGAAAGCTCCAAATGTATTGAAACTATGAATATTTGAACTCCTTGCACCTTGATAAAATCCTTCAAGATGGATCCAGGACACCTTGGGTTGAGTGTTTAAGAACACTATTGAATGAATTGTTCTGACCGATGACCGTAACTTCCACCTTGCACACAATATACTTGTGACCCGAACCATATAGTGAGTGTTGAAAAACACTGCCAAGTTCTCGGAGATGGATCTTGAATGCCCTATGAGAAATGCCTATGATGATCCTGAATGATGATGTTGACCTGAATGATCATCCCTCTATGTCCCATTGTGCCAAAATTGTCCTTTGAGTGTGACTTACTATTAATAGCAAGTGCCTAGATGGGAGACTTACTATTTTGGTAAGAGGTGATTTTTTCTTCTTCTTGACCATCGTGATGTGAAGAACTTCATCATCCGCTCCTACGCACACCGGCTTCGCTTTGACCAATTCTTGGGGTGACTTACTATTTTTAGTAAATACCCATATAGGGGGCTTACTATTTTTATCAAGTGGTAATTTTCACTATTTTCTACTCTGGAAGATCATTTTGGCTTCCTGGTGATCTTCAGTACACCTAGCTTTTCCATAGCCACTTTTGATGGTGACTTCCCAAACATAGCGAGTATGTATAGGAAAACTTACTATTTTTAGAAAGTGGAATTCCACTACTCGGTTTACGATGGAACATATTTTTTCAAATTTGGCTTGTCGTCATGGTCATGTCCTCTCGAATTTCACATGATTTCACTCACTAGAATGCTTGGAAATAAAATTTAAAATTTTCACCTGGTAGTGGCTTCGAGCATGGAGCTACCATGGCGGCCATTAATGGAGCTTGAAATTTACAAGTTTGGTTTTTATCTCCGATCATGACGAAATCAACTCCATTACAATAGGTTTTTCATTTGGTGTCTGTGCAAGTTTTTAGCTTGTTTCCATTTCCGGATTGATGGGAAATCTGACAAATGTGAGTTGGTGCACGAAATGGGGATTTTATTGGAACAAATGTTTTGTGGCACTATTTTCCCTCTCATTTGTAGCATCTTGATGGTCTTAAAAAATGTGGAAGTTTGCAAAATATGGCACCTCACTCTAACTTGTATTTCGTAAGATATGAATATTTTTTGATTGGGTGATTTTGTGGTTATTTGGTAAAAAATCTTCTTTTTGCATCATTTCTCTATCATTCTTCATTTTTTTGACACAAATTTTCTTTGATACCTATGAATTTTCATGGAGTGGACAATTTTTAAGTCATGGAAGAGATATTTTGGAGCAATAATGGTAGACCAGGTGTCTGGACAAGCATGGACAAAGTTATGGTAAGGTATGAAGCTGTGAAGAAGAAATGGGGGGAAAAGTGGCTAAGTGTCAGATTTAAAAATTTAAAAATTGCATAGCAAGGGTGTGGCACATTTTTCCATGTTTGATGTCCCTCACCTCAAAGGGACGTGAGGGACATCAAATTCCATGGTGAGCAAGGTGATGACACATGGCAGAGATTTGATTCTTTAGAATGAAGGCTTGATAAACGCCCGGGTGTGGGAAATTTGCTTTTGAAGAGGGTCACATGAATGACCATGAGTCTCCTTATAGGATAGGTTCATTTTTACATTTTTATTTCCCTCACCTCAAATGGACACAAGGGACATCAATTTTCATGGCACTCCAGGTGATGACACATGGTGAAGATTCGACGGTGAAGGATTTACGATCTCGTAAGCACTGGGATTGAACTCACAACCACGGAGGTCATATGTGGGTCTAGAGGGATTCATGGGGGCTAGGAAAATTTTCATGACCTTGATGGACAAAAAATCCCTCTAGGTTCTTGGAGTTGACACGTGTCCTTCCAAAATTTGACTAACTCCCAAACTCGCTTTAAGAGGGCAACTTGAAACGACGATACCTTGAGCTCCTGATGGACTTATTTGATGAAAATTTATATAATATTGAATATAAATTTAATTCTTAATCCAATGGTGGGGAAATCAGGTCTTAAATCCTCCATTTGGTCCCCAAAAAGTGAATTGTTGATTTGGTACTCCATTTGTGCATGAGAAAAGCTTCTTGCAAACCCATTACACCAAAGTGTTGTGAAAGAATTAATTTCACCATATTTTAGGGATTGGAATTACATTTCCAATGATGTTTTATTTTTCTCCTAACTCCATCCGGAGCTCCCGGAATCACCTTCGGAAGCTCAGTAGTTGTTTTGTCTTGTGTACTGCCTAGGCCTATGAACCCTGATTTTAGTGAAACTTTCCCAAATTATCTAGATCCTTCCCAAATATTACTAAATAATTTCTATGATGTTCCTAATAATTTTATTCACCTTTGTTTCTATTTTTTCTTTTCTTTTCCGCTCCATGGGGTTGCTCCAGCCCTAGGGAGGCCAATGATAGCCCTTCCCACAAGTGCTTAAGCTTGCAATTTTTAATGGACTTTCCTAAAATCACTTAGGGGGTTGATTTGAATTTCCTAAATCACCTAAGGGAATTAATTAACACCAATTGGGAGGTTACTGACTAACTGGGTAGACTCTGGGTGCCTCAGAATGATAAAATGTGAAAATTTTGGTACAAGGGTATCGTTGTCATGCTTAGAAATTATCAATTTCCCTATTGCACATTTGCATGAAAAAAATTGGATCTAACTTGGGGACATGACATGGATTAAGTGCGGTGAATACGTGAAATGAAGAATCCAAAATCTCAAATTTAGACAATATGACCAGTGCCTTATCCATTGGGCCCTGTGGAGTCATGTACAACTTACGACAAGAGAGAGAGTGAAGAAGGAGACACACACACACACACAAAAATAACATAAGGAAACACACAATAGAAAGTAAAACATACCTAACAATCACCTATTGTACAAGGTAGGGGACAACATGCTTTAACTAAAGTACTTTTCATTCCTCAAAAGTTACCCGTGAGTGGGAAACACTGAGTGATGTTCTACGAATCCATTGAATGGTTTTAGAAATTAGCCTCCTTTCCTTAAATATTTATGAAAGCCAGGTGCTTCCATGATTGTTTGTGTACTTGATAGGAGTGAGTCTACATGAGATTTTTTATGCTCAGGCCTTCGCTTAGAAATTCCATTGCCTTCACACTCTTTGAAATCATTTTCATAGTGCTAGTTTCCTTCCGTGTTTATCCACATAGTTGATTCTTCATTGCACATCCCATCACTGCCCAAGACTGCTTTTCATTCAAATTACTTGAACATTCTAGATTCTTTTCTTTCCCAGGTCTATGCTCATTGACCTCTTTTCCATGAGAAACCTCAGACTTATCCTTTTTCTCTACTCCATTGTGAGGTGCTTGAGTACTGATGGGAGGATTGGAAGCAACCTCATACTTGTCTTGTATGGCCATGGCATGAGTTAAGAGATCAAGAATCAGCTCGGGGTCTTCTAAAACTTCTACTGCATCTAATAGTTCTTGCATAAAGATCTCCTTTATTACTTCCTGCACTCATCTTTAGATGCCTTTGAAGAATCTTTATTTTACAATTCAAGGAAACTATCTGAAGGGATTACTTCATCATCGTAGGAATCACTGCATTCTATCACTCCTTCGTTAAGAGGAGCTTCAACTTTAAAGGCCTCAAGAATCCTTGCTTTAATTTATTCATCATGGAAAGAATCTTCCTCTTCAAATGGGAAAGAAAATACCTCGATTTCATCATTGCATCCATCAACCATTGGCTCAAGGGGAGCATCATGTTTCTCATCTTGCTTTGTTTCAACATGGGCAACCTTCACATTGATTGAAGCTTTCAAATCAGATTCGCTCGTCTTGTAGATTCATGGCTTGCATCAAGAGTTCGAGACTAAGCTCAGGATCTTTTATTTCTTCAAATGGCTCTTAAAATTTCTTGTATAGATAGTTATTTCAAACCTTTTTGGGCTCATCAAGTTGGCCTTGTCCCTCCATGGATGGCATGACTGATATCATCTTCATCTCCAAATGGGAATGAGAACATATCCTCCTCGTGGGTAAGCGTATAAGCTTGTTTTTCCATTTCAGATTCACCAAGAACCATTTACTCTTTTTCATGGTTTGTGTCGTATGGTGATTCGGGGCTGTCCTCTTGTAACTCGAATCTCCTCAATGCTTCTTTAAGGTCCATACCTCTTTGGGAAGGCATTTCCATACCAAAGTGTTAGGTTGTGAAGCTTTGTTTTCATGTGAGAAAGTGTTGAAGAATGTACACTAAGAGTATTGTACACTTTCCACAGCTTGTCTTTCCAAGGTTCAGGGGTGTAGCCCCGAATTTTTTTTGCCTTAAAACATGCTCGATATATTGGGAAATGTTCTTTTCTCATATGGGTGGGATTTTTGACCCATGGTTTTAATACCCACGGTTTTGTAAAACTACTTAAGCAGTTGTCTACTTATATGGTTTTATGCATATGGTAGGTATAATGTAACATTACAGATGTGTTTTGAATTCGGATGTGAATTCTATAGAGTTTGTTGAGCATAGCTCCAAACAGATCTGGGTATTGTATTGAGAGAGCGGTGGCTTGTAATAAAATTTTAGCAAGTGATTCTTGGTGGACGTAGCCCAAATTGGGTGAACCACGTTAAATACTATCTCTTTGTGTTGTGTTATTTTATTTTGTAATTTTATTTGAGATATATAATATTTTATGCATATTAGTTTCTACTATTACGATTATGTGAGGGATTATTCTACATATTTTATCCCTTATTTCCTAACATCAAGATGGTAATATCATCATCTTCTTCATCATTATGAAAAGATTCATTCTCCTTCTATCTTGATACAAGTTATTGGTTCTTGGACTTCTAGACTTTTCCACCATGTACCTCATATTATTCTCTAGAAGAAATTTATCCATGTCCCCATTTACTGGTTTGGTTGTGGAAGAGCAATTCATCTAAATTTTACCCCCATCCGTGACAGATACCCCTACTTAGCAACATTCCAAATGAAGTCGGAATGTCTCGCTACCAAAATCATCACTAAAAATTTATTGTCTAGAAATCTAGCGAGATCTGTCATCACCAATCCGGTACTATGATAATTCTCCACCGAACTCCTCGTGCTATGATTATTTACTAATGCACAACTTTTAGTTTGGTGGAAGTAATCTGGAAACACAACAAAATACATAACACAAGAATACCATAGACTATGACATAAAATAATGATGACAAATCTGAAATACAACTGTAAAATGTATTATTAACATGAAATTGTTACAATCTCACCCATGAATTACTCCAAGTGTTACCAACTCCACTTGCCTTCCAACAATAACTATGGGAGAAACTTCACAATTACACCTCTTAATGGCTTCTTTAACACACCTTCTAAATGATGGTTTCCTTTACAAACTTACTCATACAATATTTCTCACTACTTCTTTCTATGCTAAATGAGGTGGGTAGCCTCTATTTATAGAACTTTCAGACTTATCCACCTTATCTCCTAGAGATAGGATAATAAATCTATTATGATGAATCATATTCCATACCTTAACTCTTATCTTTACATGTAATCTTATCTTTTAAGATAAGATAAACCTTATTATTTCATATGGGTTCCACATTTTTAGACTTTTTAAATAATATACACAAAATATTTATGACCTCACTCCTTGTCCTTATTACCAATATAATATTTCTAATTCCTAATCATGTAGACCCTACTTCTCTACTTACCCTAACTTTGACATTTTAACATTACCAAACCACTTACGAAAAATATTTACTTTTTACCACAACATTCCTATTGTACTTTGACTGTTACCATACTATATATTATTGGCGACGCCGTGCATCGATAGTGCCGTTATCTTCTATCGATGATACTACTAATTAGACTTAATAACATCCTATTCGTAATACATACATTAATGAAATAGAAATTACGGAGGAAAATTTTAGTGTCGACATCTTCCCCCTTCCTAGCTTCTACTCCGTCCTTAGAGTAGACTATTCTGGTGCTTGGAAAATCTTTAACTTGTCATGGTTGACCCATTTCGTAATGGGAGTGCCATCCAATTCCTCTAGTCGATATGTACCATTTTCATGCACAATTGCTATTTTGTAGGGCCTCATCCATTTGGGAAGAAATTTTCTCTGCCTTCTTTTTTTGTATCTAGAATCATATACTAGAACCAAGTCATTCACATGAAATGGAGACCAACGAATCTTTTGATCAAAGTATTCCTTCTTCTTAATTTTCTTCTTATAGCTTGTATCCTTCGCTATTTCTCTCATTTCCTCTAGCAAATGAAGATGTACCAACCTTTCTTTTCTCGAATCAATTTTATCCATCCTTTCATTTTTCATAAATCTTACAAAGTGAGAATATCAAACTCAATAGGAAGAACTAGATCAATGCCATAAGCCAATTAAAATGGGGAGTATCCTATTTCTGACTTTGATGTTGCCCTATATGCCCATAATGCCGCATGAATCATTTTATCCCACTTATGTACTTATGCAAGGCTAGATATTTTGCTAGAATTTGACACAACACAAAATTTTTTTGTTCTACCTGTCCATTTGTGCTTGGCTTGTATGTTGTTTCCTTCCGTGTTTAATAGAAAACTTGTTGACTAGGGCTTCTACCACCTCATTAATGAAGTGACTTCCTTGATCTGTTGCAATTTCTAATGGACAACCAAATCTGTGACAATTTATTCATATATGAACCTTACCACTTCATCCATGGAAGTGTTTTCAATGGCCTAGCTTCAACCCACTTGGTTAAATAATCTGTGGCAACTAAAATATACTTATTTTGGCATGGGGTAGTTAGAAGTGGACCTACAATATCTATTCCCTACTTTTCAAAGGGACCAAGTGAAAGAATAGGGAATAATGGAGCTGATGAAGTCTTACGGTTACCATGTGTTTGAAAAATATCACATGTCTTACAATAATTATAACAATCTCTAAAAAGAGTGGGCTAGTGATAACCTACATCCAAGATCCTTCTTATTGTAAGTTGTCTAGAGAAGTGTCCTCCACATGTACCATTGTGGAATTCTTCTATCAGCTCCTCCCCTTGATCACGTTCAACTACATTCTTGTACTATCCATCAGGTCATATTCAAAATAATACTCCATGCAGAATAGAATATGGACGACTGGCTTGAGTAATCTTCCTCTTAGTCTTTGCATTGGCACCATCAAGAAAGTTGAATTCATTCAGAAAATTTCAAATATCTATGTATTCACTATGTATTGTGTCAAGGGATAATAATGTTGCATCATCGGGAAGTTATCATCATCACAAGATGAACCTAAACCATCATAGGCTCAAGAGAGTGCATCTGCATTGACATGCTTCTTTCCTAGCCTATCTATAATATCAAATTCAAATTCTTGTAGAAACATTATCCATCTTGCTATACTTCCTGATGGGTTAGGATTATTTACAATATATTTTAGAGCCTGATGATCTATTACAACTGTAAACTTCTTCCCTAGCAAGTAATTTCTAAACTTTTTTATAGTAAAAATGATAGTTAGAGCCTCTTTTTCAGTTATAGTATAATTTACCTCAAGACTACTCTCATTTGTCTCGCTCTCAAAGTAAACTAGATGATCATTCCCATTTTCATCATTTTGACTTAGAGTACTTCTTAGTGTTGCATCTGAGGCATCCGTATGCACAATGAATGGCTTGCTCCAATATGGATTCTTTAAAATAGGTGAAGACACCAAAGCTTCCTTCAGTTTTTCAAAAGCTTCATGCACCTTCTTTTCTAGTTCATAAGTAACATCCTTTTTCAAAAATTGGTTTAGTGGCTATGCAATTTTTGAGAAATTCTTGAGAACCTTCTATAGTAACCCACATGGCCTAAAAATGATCTCAACTTACTTCTATTCATAGGAAATGGTAACTCTTTGATTTTTGAAAATTTATGTAGATCAATACCAATACCGTCTTTAGATACAACATGCCCTAACAAAACACCTTTAGAACATCCAAAGACACACTTTGAGGGTTTAATGAGGTTTGTGCTTCATCTAACCTTTGAAATTTTGTCTCCATCTGGAACAAGTGGTCCATCTTGCTCCCATAGATGCAAAAATCATCCAGAAATACTCTGATGAAGTTTCCAATGTAGGGTTCAAACACCCTATTCATCAAGCACTGGAATGTTTCCAGAGCATTACACAACCCAAAAGGCACAACTCTACAAGAAAACGTTTCCCAAGGAGTGGTGAACGTGGTCTTCAGTTGATATTTCTCCACTATACGAACTTGGTTGTATCCGCTATATCCATTAGCAAAACTATAACACTCCTAGCCACTACTTTATCCAAGATCCGATCCGAGAATGGAAGAGGGTAATGATCTTTTTTTGTTGCCTTGTTGAGCTTCCTATAATCAACACAAATGCGTAGCTTCACATTCTTCTTTATTGAGATCACAATGGGAGAAATCCATTCTCGAATTCTCCACAAAGAAATATGAATCCCGCATCAAGTAACTTATCTATTTCTTCTTTTACGCTTGGAAAATTAGAATTCATTCTATATGGCATTTGCTTTATGGGCTTAGCACTATCTACCAGCTCAATAGAATGTTCTACCCAACTTACTTGATAGAGTTCCTTGTAATCAAAAGTGAATAAGTGTATGTACCTTTGAAAGAGCTGGAGGTAGGATTCCTTCTCACTCTCCATCACAACATCACCAATATTTATTTGTTAGAGATGATCATTCATTTCTTCTTCAGATAATTTTATGGGTTCATGAGTCGGTGTGACTAGGAAGGATATCCATGACTGAAACATCAACCTCACTTTCTTCATATTTTGTGTCCACTTCACTTGTACTAGAGTAATCAGAGGATGTCCAATCACTAGTTTCATCACTTGAATCCACAAGTTCTACCTTATGATGCTGAGGGATCATGTTTATCTTCAACCTTTCTCTGCCACGTCCAAGTGTCATGAAGCATTCATTCCAAAGAGTTTCTTGTATGAACTCTCCTTAGCCATGGCCTTCCCAACAACATTGGGTACACAACAATACCATTTTTCATCACCTAAAAGTATACCACACATACAACACCCATAACAGATATTGCCACATTTGAAACAACACCTTCTGGTTTAGTTTTTCCCTTATTTAATGACCTTAACATAAGTGTTGAGGGGTGATCAATTTTAAACCCAACATATTCATTACAGACTTGGTCATTACATTAAATACAACACCTCCATCAAATAAGACATCATGAATTGAAATACCATTACATAATACCTTAACTTGTGGAGCGTAGGGATCCGCCTCTACCTCCAAAATAGGGACCTCAACCTCTTTCCTTCATCGAGCATTGAGTCCACTTCGCAGCTCCCGCCTCTTCTCAGAAGACATAGCTAGAAGTTGACCATATGTAATATTTATAGGCCTTTTGGACAGATCTTCTAAGATGGAGTATGGTCCTTGTCCCTGTGAAATTAGAAAATCCTGCACACCCAACTTTCTTCTCCTATGTTTCTTACTAGTTTCTCCTTTCATCTTCTTAGGATCATTTCCATCTTGGTTATCTTTTTCTTTCTTTCTTTTTGTTACAAACACATCTACTTCATTATTTATGCTCCTATCTACTACATCAAAAGAATTCACAGGTGCTTTTCCTTTATCATTATCTCTTGTACTAGATGTAGAAGCTCTATCTGGACAATTATACTTATAATGACCCTTTTTATGACAACCATAACATACAACTTCAAAATATTTCTTTTGGACCTCTATCTCCTCCCTGAGAACTAAATTCTTTTCCTTGAAGAAGATTAATAGTTAACTGGCCCATCTTTCTGAGCATATCTTCATACTTAGTAGATGTAATAGGAGAAATACTTGTGCTCACCGAGAGTGGTTGTGGATTCTGGACCAAAGGTGTTGGTGTAAGCTCTACCTTAGCAACAATTTCTTTGGGCTCTTCTTCCATGCTTTCTTCTTTCATTTTTGCAATCTCCTTTACTTGTTTGAGGGTCGCTGGGTGGTCATATTTCACTCATTGTCTGATCTCTAAATTCATCCCAAGAATGAAGTGCTTACATAGGAGATTATCCATGCCATTCATCAACCCATACGCTAATCCTTCCTTCTAGATCCGGGCATTGAGCTTCCTCCTTCCTCTCTAGAACACGAGCATGATAATCCCTTATCTTCTCCTTCTCTCCTTGGGATAGCTTTGTGATATCGATCATGAGATCTCGTATTTCGTTGTTCACCAAATTATTCAAGAAAACTTTCAGTTAATAGATCCCATGAGTTTTTCACATTATCACCTAGTGTTTCAAACCACCTAAGGGCTGAACCATCCAAAAAGGTAGGAAAAAATTTAGTCCATTGTTCCCTTCTTATGAGGCCATTACAAATACAAGATCGTTTAAACTCTTGAATGAAAGAGGAAACATCTTCATTAGATTGGGCTGAAAAAATAGAAATTTTCTCCATTTTCAAAAGTAACCATAGTGAAATACTAACCCACAAGTACAATCAACAAGACTTATGTGCACAAATAATTGGAATCACTATAATAGAAAGTGACTTTACACCTTTCTACAGTAAAATAGGAATGACCACGGTAAACTATGGTAAAACTTGACTTATCATGTAAAAACTGACTTTACTTGTGGTAAACACTATTCACAAGAAAAGTGAAGTTATTGTGGTAAATACTATTCACTAGTAAAAAGTAAAGTTACTTTATGTGGTAAATACTATTCATGGTAAAAATGAATTTACCATGGTAACTACTACACAAGTAAAAACAAGGTTACTCTCCAAATGATTTCTCGACTAAGTGGGAATATCTCTCCGTAAAATCCACCGAGGAATGTTCCTAAAACAACCAAATTGTCATCACCAATCTGAAACTATGATAATTCTCCACCTAGAACTCCTCGTGCTACGATTATTTACTAATGCACAACTTTTAGTTTGGTGGAAGTAATCTAGAAACAAAACAATAGACATAACACAAGAATACCACAGACTATGACATAAACGAACGATGACAAATCTGAAATAAAACTGTAAAATGTATTATTAACAAGAAATTATTACAATCTCACCCATGAATTACTCCAAGTGTTACCAACTCCACTTGCCTTCCAACAATAACTATGGGGAAACTTCACAATTACACCCTTAGTGGCTTCTTTAACACACCTTCTAAATGATGGTTTCCTTTACACACTTACTCATACAATATTTCTCACTACTTCCTTCTATGCTAAATGAGGGGGCTGGCCTCTATTTATAGAAATTTTAGGCTTATCCACCTTATCTCTAAGATAGGATAATAAATCTATTATGATGAATCATATTCCATACATTAACTCTTATCTTTACATGTAATCTTATCTTTTAAGATAAGATAAACCTTATCATTTCACATGGGTTCCACATTTTTAGACTTTTTAAATAAAATACACAAAATATTTATGACCTCACTCCTAGTCCTTATTACCAATATAATATTTCTAATTCCTAATCATGTAGACCCTGCTTCTCTACTTACCCTAACTTTGACATTTTAACATTACCAAACCACTTATGACAAATATTTACTTTTTACCACAACATTCCTATTGTACTTTGATAGTTACCATACTATACATTATTGGCGGCATCGTACCGGCAGTGCCGTTATCTTCTATTGGACGCTACTACTAATTAGACTTAACAACATCCTATTCCTAATACATACATTAATGAAATAGAAATTACAGAGGAAAATTTTAGTGTCGACATATCCACCTATGCATCTTTGATCTTCCCTACAAGTGGGACCACATTTTACTCTAGGGCATAACAAGAGCCACCGGGTGAAGTCATGGTGAGTTTGAGAGCCTTGGCTTATTTTATAGGCATTACATTGTCGAGGCACTTTGAAATCTATTATGCAGGTTGTTCAATACATATTCTCCAACAAGAAGAGAGACATAGAAAGGTTCAATCTTATCAGTCTTGTATGCACTAAAAGAAAGCATGTTTTGTGAGGGAGGTGTAGGTGGGTTTGGTAGTAGTCCTTTAGAAATAGGAGCTAAAAATTGGGTTTTAAATTACCACTCCTGATGTATTGAACAAACATCTCAAATTTTTCAAGGTGAGTCTGTAGATATTCAATTTCAGTAATATGCACCTTGTCTCTTTTCACATATTCTATGAAGTCAAAGGGAGCATATGGGGACAAGGGAAATGAAGGGACTGGTTTTGGAGTTGGGGTAGGTTTGGAAGCATGGATTGATGCTTGGGAATGGAGGGTATCTTGAATGGCACACAAGGAAATTTTGAAGTGTTAGTTCTTACAGGAGCATATTTATATTTAGAATTAGAAGAGGCATTAGAAGACTTACTTGGAATTACGGGAGCCTTCTTACTTGCTACAAGATTAGGATTCAACAATGTAGACTCCATGGAGGGTGGGAGCGGAGATCCTCAACTGATTATTTTATTTTACAGAGTCACCATAGGATGATATTCAGTCATCTTTTTCTTTACTGATCAGTGGAGGGAGATGCTCCTTTCTTATACTGAGAATGAGTGAATACTGCACATGAGAAATTGGGTGCATCTTCTTCTTCATCTTCATCACCTCTAGAATACTCACAGAATCTGATTTGTGTATCATTCTCAAGTTCATCAACTTCTAGGATATCATCACCTTTACTTTCTTGTTCAAGCTCTGCTTCACTTTCCCGAACCACCTTAATTTGCATGTACGGGTGGGGCCTCCAAGGCAAGCCTTTGGGGTGTTCCTAAAAATTGATTTGTGCTGTTTCTTTGAGAAGATACTCATTCAAAGAATTACCTCTTCAAAGATGCCATCTCATTTTCAAATTTTTGCAAAGATGGATTGGTTCTCTCATCTCTAGGATGTTGGGCCTTGCCCTCTGATGGATTTATTAACTTCCCTAATAGGATGAGATCATTATGAACTTTGATGGCCATCCTTTGTGATTCTACAATATTCCTTGGTTGAAATATTTATAGGAAAAATCTTACCTATGGTGATTGAGCATTGATAAAGATTCTCTTGATATTGTTTTCGATGGCAAATTTTGTTCCGTAGGTATCTGCGAAGCAACCATTCGAAATGAGCCATGAAGTCTCTCATAGTTTCACTTTATCCTTTCTTCATTTGAGCAAACTACACCAAGAGGTCATGATAGTATTTAGTTGATTTAAATATTTCCTTGAAAGAAGTATTTATATCGTTCCAACTAGTGATGGATCGAGCGGTAGGAGGTAGAACCATTCTCGCTGATTTTTCTTGGAGGGACTCCATGAATAGTCTCACGGAAACATCTTTGTGTTCAACACCAAGGATTCCACATGATGTCATGAAAGTAGCGATGTGTTCTTTAGGAATTTGTGTGCCATCACCTTTGAAATTTGGAAATTTCTTACGAGAACCTATTGGTAGATCATGAAGAGGGGGTTCAAGAGAAAGTGGGCATGTATTTCTTCCCATGGGATAATGGGTTGAGGTCTTTCTGCTTCATCTTCCATTTTCATTTCTACTTCTACTTCATATCTTGCTTCTATAAATTATTCTTCAAATTAATCTTCTTCTGGGAACTAAATGCTCAATGGTGGTTGAAAAGTGGGAGAATTTGAAGGTGGAGTATCAATAGAAGTTTGGATAGGATTTCTAGGTGAACTTCTTGAAGAGCCAAATGGAGAGGAGGCTTGAGAGAAGAAGTATGGATTATCTCTAATTTGTTGTTGCTGATTTTTCAAAGCCTCAAAATTGGAATCAATAAAAACTCTCAACCTGCTCAACTCGGTGTATGTTCCTTCACCAGTTTTGGAAATTATTGTAGTGGGAATATGAAAGGTCACATACAAGAATTGATAATGTATCTTTCAACAATGGCTTTTCATGAACTCTTTTTTCTTTTTTCTTTTTCAATATTTCATTTTTTAAAGATTTTTTTTTGTATTTTTGGACCTTACGGTTGTATTTTGGGTGTAGATGCTACTAAATCTGCCCCATGGTGGATGCCAAAAATTTTGGCAAGAAAATTTTTTGGGGAAAAATTGTGGGTTTCTTGCCAATGCTCTAGGAATCTAAGTACCTCTACTTAACTGGTGCAGCTATCGTATATGCATGCACGAGTGAAAGTGAGTTTTCTCTGGATGGCCTTATGGTCGAGGATCCAAGAAGGGCACTCCACTGACTCTACGGAAAATCTAGCAATCTATTTCTAGGGAATAATTTTTCTAAAGACTAGGAAACGGGAGTGAGAAAAGAGGTAGGAGAACTAATGTTGCAGGTAGAAAATCATATCCCTACACACACTAGTTATAAGTTTCATAACATGCACAAAATTAAGAGGAAATAAATCTAAAAGTAGTAATAAGACCAAATATAATTTGATGAGAACAAAGTATAAATAAATCCCTTAGTTAAAGAAATCTGTAAACTCCTTCTTCTTATATTGGTTTCTCAAACAAAATTTGTACATAATGGAGAAATGGAGGAAATTTGAGGGTGAGGGAATGGAAGAATTTGGCTATCTCTTTTGTTATCTCAAAGTACAATACACTCTTGAGTTTACAAAATCAATCACCAACCCTTTGAAATGGGAATGCCTTTATAATTTATAGAATGAGATGTGACTCATCATCTACCCCCAATTCCTTTTCATATGTCCTCATATAACTTAAAAAATTCAACTTCATAGGAAAGTTTTAAGTCCATTTTTATAATATAAAGGTGAATTATTACATTAGGAACATTAAGACATGTGAAAAGTGCAACCTAATGTGAAATTAGAATATTGGAAAGTAAGATAAATTTAGGAGAAGAGGAGAAAGAGCGAGAGAGAGAGAGAAGAAGAAGAGGAGATGTTGTTCCTAATGAAGTCCGTTGATCCTTGTCGATGGAAAGCTCCAAATGTAGTGAAAATCTAAATCTTTGAACTCCTTTCACCTTGAGAAACTCCTTCAGGATGGTTCCAAGACACCTTGGGTTGAGTGTTTAAGAAGACTATTGAGTGAATTGTTCTGCTGATGACCACAACTTCCACCTTGCACATGATATACCTGTGACCCGAACCACGTAGTGAGTGTTGAAAAACACTATCAAGTTCCCTAAGATGGATCTCAAATGCCCTGTGAGAAATGCCTATGATGATCCCAAATGATGATGTTGACTTGAATGATCATCCCTTTATGTCCCATTATGCAAAAACTTCCCTTTGAGGGTGACTTACTGTTAAAATCAAGTTCCCAGATGGAAGACTTACTATTTTGGTAAGAGGTGATTTTTTCCTCTTCTTGACCATCGTGATGTGATGAACTCCATCATTCACTCCTGCACACACTGCCTTCACCTTGACCACTTCTTGGGGTGACTTACTATTTTTAGTAAATACCCATATAGGGGGCTTACTATTTTTATTAAGTGGTCATTTTCACTATTTTCTTCTCTGGACAATCATTCTGGCTTCTTGGTGATCTTCAGTACACACTTCCTTTGCCATAGCCACTTTTGATGGTGACTTCCCAAACATAGTAAGTCTGTATAGGAAAAATTACTATTTTTAGAAAGTGGACTTCCACTACTCGGTTTGCGATGGAACATATTTTTCATACTTGGATTGTCATCGCAGGTCATGTCCTCCAAATTTTACATGATTTCACTCACTAGAATGCTTGGAAATAAAATTTAAAATTTTCACCTGACAGTGGCTTTGAGCATGGTGTTGCCATGGCAGCCATTAATGGAGCTTGAAATTTGTAGGTATTATTTTTGTCTCCGATCGTGATGAAATCAACTCCATTGCAATAGGTTTTTCATTTGGAGTATGTGTGCAAGTTTTTATCTTGTTTCCATTGCCGATTAATGGGAAATCCGACAAATGTGAGTCAATGCACGAAATGGAGATTTTGTTGGAAAAAATGTTTCAGGGCACAATTTTACCTCCCATTTGTTACATCTTGATCGTCTTGAAAAATTTGGAAGTTTGAAAATACGTAACATCAATCTGATTTTTATTTTACAAGATATGAAGATTTTTCGATTGGGTGACTTTGTGTCTATCTTGCAAAAAATCTTCATTTTTCTTCATTTCTCTGGTGTCCTTCATATTTTCAACCCATTTTTTCTCTGAGACCTATACATTTTCATGGAGTGAAGGATTTTTATCCATGGTAGAACTAGGTCGAGAAAAATGGTGGACCAAGTGTCTGGAAAATCATGAATAAAGCTATGGCAAGGTATGAATATGTGAAGAAGAAATGGGGAAAAATGGCTAAGTGCCAAATTTCAAACATTTAAAAATTACATAGCAAGGGTGGGGGCTAATTTTTCCTTGTCTGATGTACCTCACCTCAAAATTACATGAGGGACATCAAATTCCATGGCGAGTAAGGCAATGACACATGGTAGAGATCTGATGGTTGAGAATGAAGGCTTGACAAGCACTTGGGGGCTGGAAATTCACTCTTGAAGAGGTCACATGAGTGACCAAGAGTCTCCTTAGGGGATGGGCACATTTTTCCATGTTTTATTTCCCTCACCTTAAAGGGAAATGAGGTAAATCAATTTTCACGGTGCTCTAGGTGATGACACGTGGTGGAGATCCAACGGTGAAGGATTTGAACTCCCGCATGAGCACTCGGGGGTTGAATTGACGATCGTGGAGGTCGTATGTGGGTCCAGAGGGTTTCGTGGGGGCTAGAAAAATTTTCATGACCTTGATGTCCCTAACCTTGAGGGATGTGAGGGACACAAAATCATTCTTGGCTCCTGGAGCTGACATGTGTCCTTCCAATATTTGACTAACTCTCAAACTCACTCTAAGAGGGAAACTTGAAATGGTGATAACTTGAGATCTCGATGGAAATTTTTGATGAAATTGTTTATGATATTGAATGTAAATGGAATTATGAATCTAATGGTGGGGTTATCAGGTATTAATTCCTCCATTTGATCCTTGAAAAATTACATCAATGCATGAGAAAAATTACTTGCAGACCCATTTCTCCAAAGTGTTTTGAAAAAATTAATTTCACCATCTTGTTGGGCTTGTAATTACCTTTTCAAATATGTTTTATGTTTATCCTAACTCCATCCGGATCTCCTAGAATCACCTTCAGAAGCTTAGTAGTTATTTTGTCCTCGTGCCTCGCCTAGGCTTATGAACCCTGATTTTAGTGAAATTGTCCCAACTTCTTTGGATCCTTCCTGAATCTTCCTAAATCAGTTCCATGATGTTGCTAGGCCTTTGAATCACCTCTGTGTCTAGTTTTAATTTTTTGTTCTGCTCCATGGGGTCGCTCTAGACTTAGGGAGGCTAGTGATAGCCCTTTCGACAACTACCTACAAGCTTGCAATTTTCATTAGAATTTCCAAAATCACCTAGGGATATTGATTTGAATTTACTAAATCACTTAGGGGAATTAATTAACACCATTTGGGAGGTTATTGGACTATCTCGGTAGACCCAAGGTGCCTCGTAATGATAAAACATGAAAATTTAGGTATAGGGGTATCGTTGTCATGTTTAGAAATCGTTAATTTCCCTGTTGTACATTTGTATGAAGACAAGACTCAAGTGCAGATAGATATGATATCAAAAAAATAAACCCTAAAAAATTGACATGAGGGCTTACCATTTGCGTGGGGATAGAAGTATACTTGTGCGAGCTCCAGCCCTAATAAGTACACACACTCGACATGCAGCTTAAAATAAAACACACACACACACACACACATATCTAAAGACATTCATTTTTAAATTCATTTGTATTTTCCCTCATAGTCATTTTGGAGTCAGGATTACCTATCACCATTTTGGGCACGGATATAGTCAAATCGAAGAGTACATCGACTTGATCATGGCCCCACGAGTGAGAGATCAAGTGACTAAGATAAAGGTTAGTATTTTTCATTTATTTATTTGAAATCTAAAATGTAAAAATTTGAAAGATATACACCAAGGGGGTTACCTTTGCAAATATTTTAGTTAAAACGTTCCCTAGGAGATTATCTAGGTGGGTTTGTTCTTTTTTTGGTTCAAAATGGTCAATTTTTTCATTTTTTCATTTTTGCATCAAAGGGGGATGGATTTTCCATTCTATGCATGACACAGGGGAAGTTGCGTAACAGAATTACCACAACAATTACGCAACCGCCACCCTACATGGGGTGGAGGTTTTGTAATTGTCGAGGCGGATATAATTTTTGTTAACTTAGGTGATATTTCTTATTTTTAAGTTGTCTTATATTAATTTTGATGATCTTATGCTTTAAAACATGTTGCTAACTTTATATTTTTCTTATTTTGGTGAACGTAGAATGAGTTGTAAATTTTTTGGATTCAATCCGAGAGTGTGGGTGGTTACCAATCATTATTGATCGCTTATCCTAGGAGGAGAGGGGCTTGTCACATCGGGCTGGACTATGGAGGATTTCACAGATCCCACCGATAGCATCATCCAGCCACACAATGTTCGATTTAATAAGATACTAGGATACTAACCGGAATACTTTCTGGTTTCTTGGAGTTAGAGGAGAGTGGGCTATCACTCTCGAGGATGTTTACATGATCTCGGGGTGTTCCAAAGATCGATGAGATGTTTGAAATTGGAAATTTTCTCTCGGCTATATATAGACAATGGGCATCATATATGTTGGATGATGGAGCATCTAATGTGGGTGCCAAATAGGGTATGTGGTTACTGTCAATTTCCTCTACACCTATCCCCACTCTATGCAAGGCCATTATTGGTATTTTGGCTTCACATTCGGTGGGAGATAAGGGTGGGGAAAATCTTTGGTATTGCTGGGATCCTATCATTATGGCTATTGAGAAGCATAGGAGGATATTTTATTGGGGTGTGGAAATTATTGGGACCACATACCATGACCTATACCATGTTGTGAGGCTACAGGGGAAATCCTTGAGCCACCCTACTTTGGTGATGTCTTGGGTCTATGAGAGGATCATCCCCTACCAGAGGGGAGTTAGCATATCAGATCTAGGGGCTATCGAGCTGCAAGGTGGACAATTGTGGCCCATCTTAGAGGGGTGCATCAGCCTGTTGCCACATTGACTACATACGATTTCATCGCTAGACCATACCAGGACCTAATTTGGATATGGGGTGATGACATGAATATACTACTTACTTGTAATGGTGCAAGGAAGTTAGTAGATAGGATGACTAGGGTGGAGGTCCACCCGATTGATAGAGTCCCTCAACAGTTTGGGATTCCTTACAAAGATGCACTCCCTTCCATTCCTATTGTTTACTATGGCATCAGAGAGGCTCAAGGAGTCCCTAAGGGCTTACATGGTTGGATAATTGTTACACTAAAGGTACCTATCAGTGTGGAGAAGGTCCCAATTCCTAGAGTACCAACATCCCTCCTCCATATTGAGTCCGCACCCACTCACAAAAAGAGGGAGGAAAAGGAGGAGGAGGCCTGTACAGAGACAAATACTAAGGGAGAGACTGGTGAAGAGATGGGCGAGAAGGGTGGAGATGAGGAGCAAGATGAGGAGGAAAATGACACAGAGTGGTAGGGAACAGAGGATTTCTCTATGAAAGAGAGAGAAGAGACGAAGGTGGAGAAGGAGACTCTTGTTTCTAAGGAGCCACTTTCTCATAAGGGAGGAGGTGATGAGAAATCCATGATGGTCCAACACATCATCTCGTGGAGAGTAGGATGCTCAATAGGTTCCTGCAGTGGCTCCACCACCACCAGCTACACTAGCTGACCCCTCTTGGATGCCAAGAGATCCAAGTATGTAAATAATCTTCTCTCAATCTTGTTAGCTAGAATTTTTAGTGAATTACAAGTTGTGTTTCTTTTTGAATTTTGAATGTTTTCTAACTCACTGTTGTTTTCTTTGTCTTGTAATCATTACTAATGGTTGGTGAGATCTTATTCATAAGATCTTGGTTGATACCTTACTCATCCCTACTGGGAAAACCCGAGAGGATATTTTGATAGAAATGGGACAATTGTTGTAGGATGGACTACATACCGACATGTTTGCATGTGTTTGGAAGGTCGCCGAGGTCCTATCTTTGTAGAAGACCGAGCCTGCACACACCAACTTACCGAGAGGATGGTGAGGTAGAGTCACTCCCGTAGTGAGGCCACAACTAGTGGCAGATCACATGGTCACTCTCATTTCTTAGTGCATGGATGCTCCCATTCACATCATAGGATCTGCAGTAGGAGCCCTAGCCATGCAACTTCTCAGGGATCTTGTAGGGAAGGATAGGCCATAGGCCTTTATTGCTTCGATGTCATTTTGTGAGACATATATTTGATTTTTTTAAATTGTTTTCTCATTGCGAGTGTTTTGAAAACACCTAGAGTGTGACAACATTGTATAATACTTGACCTATTATGGATATATATACAAAGAATTCTTTTTGTTTCATTCATTCTTGCGTAAGAGTTAACTCATTGATGGTTTATTTCGCTTGTGTACTCTTAGATGTTCATAATTTCTGATACTTTTATATACTTTTTTGGATGCATGCTATGGATGATGATGGTTAACAAAATGATTTATTTTTATTGTTTTGTTTCATATGATGCTAATGCAAAAACAATGTAATGTCAAAAATTTAATTTTTCAAGCAATATTTGGTACTTTTAACTTTGTTGGTAAAATGTGATGAATATAATAAAATAAGAGAATAAACCCACTCGCCTCTAACTCCACACAACTAGTAAGATACGAGGCTCAACACCAAGATCCGTAAGGGACATGAGTTTTCTTATTTTGATGAATGGAAGTGATGAGAATTTTTTTTTTTTTTGACAGTAAATCCAATTAGGAAACTATAACCCAACTCTACACACAATTTACTACATAATCTAGAATGTGATTTACTTGCAAGTTTATCTAGGCTTAGATCCATAGATGGCCACTCAATTTAAAAAATCTTGTTTCAATATTTTAACTATTTTGGAACATACACACCTAATTCACATTTTTGGGATTTAATATTTCAAAGAACTTTTTATTAAATGAATTGCTTACAACTTACTAACTTATTTGAAGAGACCCCTTATACCTTGCCTCATGCTACTAGTAAGAAGCATGGGCTCATAACCGAAGACAAGGCATATGTGAGTAAGGTAGCTTCCTCCTTTCCCAATCTTATATTTCCAAAGTGAGAAATGTGGGCTCATCACCGATGACTAGTAGGGAAAGGAAGAGTGGTTTTATTTGTAAATGAAATATTTTTGCATTTATTTGACTTGGCTTATAACATTTTTTTAAAAACTTTGAGTTGTAATTTTGGGAGGGATAAATTTCTGCTAGCCTCAACCCCACGCAACTGGTAAGATGTGAGGGATCAATACCAAAGGTTGAGATAGGTGAATAAGGGGTTTGGGTAAAAATGTTTAGAATGATTTTGCTACCAAGGAGGTTTTTCTGGGAGAGATGTGACACCAAGAAGCTTCTAGAATAGACCATAGGAAAATAAACCTAAACTAGAAGAAAAATATGAACATAACCAAGTATGCGAGCCTTGGTAGGAGTAATGTTAAAACTATGTCTTATCTTGTTGAACTGATGAAATGATCGAAATGTTGATGACAATATGGTGAATATTTGAAGAAGTAAGATTGAATGTTTTTAGAAGTTGCTTGAAATTCCTTAATCAAAAATTCACAAAATGAACCGGAAGATGAAAATGCAAAGTGCGAGATGCAATAGTATACATCTGGATATACAAATGGATCATGTGTAATAATGTTTTAAGTGAAGTGAATTAATAGAATTGCAAAATTCTTCACCCTCTAATGTACATAAGTGAAATGCCCCATTCTTGTAGTCCTACATGACTTGATATGGGACCAACCACTTGGGCATGAATTTCCTTCCTTCACCGGTCTTATTATCTATTCAGCTATCAAGTCCCAATACCAGATCTTCTTTACTTATTTCATGCTCATAAACCTTCTTAATATACTTTCGGTCATCATGTTAGCATAAAATCTATGTCGTTGTTCAACATCTAGCCAAAATTCATTGAGCCTTTCTAATTCAATGATTTGTGCCTCTTAATATCCTTCTTCACCTAAGATACCTTGTAATGATATTCGAGGCTATGTATCTTAAATTAAAGTGGTAAAACCGCTTTAAAAATTGAACACTAAGGAATATGGGGTTGCCTCAAGGTATTCTTACCAAATTTTTGTAGGCTGAAAAGGTTGGAAATAGCTTCAAATGCCACGTGAATTTATTCTCCTTGACCATTTTTAGGAGAATGGACTTTAACATTTTGTTCATAGCCTCACCTTTTTATTGGCCTAAGGATAGTATAAAGAGGTTGTGTGGTGGTTTATATGGAACCTTTTTCATAGCTTACACACCTCTTCATTCTTAAAAGACATGCCATTATCCATGATAATGACTCCGTGGAACCCCGTACCTAGAAATGATCTGATTGAAGATGAGCTTTATAATCATAGACCAAGGAATAGTGGTAAGAGGCATGGCCTCAACCCAATTTGTGAAGTATTCTATGGCTATCATTATGAAATTATGGCCATCTTTCGATGAGGGAGAAAAATTCCCTACCAAATCTAAAGCCCATGTGGAAAAGGGCCAAGGTGTTGTTATATGTTGTAGAGCCTAAGCAAGTATATGAATCTCATGAGAGAATTCTTGACATTTATGGCACTTATACACATACTCCACAATTTCATGCTCTATGGTGGGCTAAAATTAATCCATTTGGTGTATCTTGTGAGTAGTAGCATGTCCTCTCAAGTAAACCCCATATAATCCACCGTGGGCTCCAAAGAGAATATTTTTCATCTCTTCTTTTCAACACACCTTAACAACATTCCATTAAATGATTTATGATAGAGAAATTGTTCTATGATCACATATTTGGTGGCTATAATGTGTATCCGTCTTCTCTCCTACGAGGTTACTCCCTCAAGGTATGCACAGTCCATAATGAAATTGATAATGTTTGCATACCATGGATACGTGGCAATTGGAGGCCTAGTTTCTATATAATATACACACTTATCAGGGAAATCCAAGTTTACTAGTTCCCCACCATCTAATGGGTTGTCTACTAACCAATATGCAATGATTTTTCCTTCAACGAACTTTTTATTGATAAAGGTTAACTCAAATTCACCCATTAGAGTAATGAAGTGTCCAAATTTCTTAAATAAGGAACCCTGTGTTAGAAATGTTCAAAGATAGTTTATCTTGACAATTACTTGCATTTCTTGGTTAATCATATAATGCATTAACCATTTTGTTGCAAATACTATAGCAAGGTATTCATTTTATTCCTGTGTATAACGTGTCTCATAATCTAGCAAGGAGTGACTAATGAAGTAAATTGCATGTTCACATTTATCATCGTCTTCTTGTGCTAACATAAAAGCTAGAGAAACATCTGTAGCTCAAGAATACAGGATGAGAGGATGATTTTCCTTAGGTGGCATGAGTGTGGGTGGTGATAATAGAAAATGTTTCACTGACTTGAATACTTCGTGACACTTAGTCGTCCATTCCTTACAACAATCCTTCGTTAACAACTCGTTAATTAGATGATTGGTGTAGGTCAAATCAGAATGAACCATGTGGATTACTCCTAACTTACCAAGAAAATACCTGATGCCGGACTCATTTAATGGTGGCATAATTTATAGGACCACCTAAATTTTTTTCCTGGATCTACGCTCAATCCTTCATGAAGAGATGATGAAACCAAAAAAATTCCCTCCCCGTCACTCCAAATACACACTTTTTGGATTTAATGTGACATCGTATTCAATGACAATGAGAGAGGATAATGTGAAGCACCTCAAGGTGATTACAAAACTTCCTAGCCTTAGCTAGAATATCGTCAACATATGATTCCAAAATCATGTAAATAAGGTCACAGAATATATAGGTAATTTCCCATTGATAAGTAGACGGGAGCTATTAAGACCGAATGACATGACCACAGAGCAATAGGTACCCCAAGGAGTAGTGAAAGGGGTCTTTGTATGATCCTCCATAGAGATATTAATTTGATTATATCCCGAGAAACCATCCATGAGTGACAAAAACTCATATCTAGTTGTTGCGTCCATGATAAAATTGATGGAAGGTAATGGGAAATAATCCTTAGGACATGCCTTGCTTATTTATGAAAACCAATACATATTGAAATTTTCCCA
Organism: Taxus wallichiana var. yunnanensis; assembly: GCA_018340775.1. Lineage (NCBI taxonomy): Eukaryota > Viridiplantae > Streptophyta > Pinopsida > Cupressales > Taxaceae > Taxus > Taxus wallichiana. The sequence continues at coordinate 465,339,974 of CM031236.1, read as the reverse complement.
TTCTTCTTGAGAATGAGGACTATGTTTGATAGCCACACCGAATAATCTATAGGTTTGATGAATCCCGGATGTAAGAGTTTCATAACCTCTTCTTTGATAATTAAAGCAACCTTTGGATTCATAGGTCTCAAAATTTGTTTGATGGGATTAGCGTTAGGTTTGGTTATGAGATTGTGCACTCGCAATATTGGAAGAAATTCCTATCTTCTCTTTGTAGCTGAAAGTGAAGGATCTTGAATGTTCCTTGAGAAAATTTGTATGAACTTCCACTTCTTTCTCGAGTTAAGGAAGAACCAAGTTTCAATATATTGGGGTCCTCCTCCATCCCAATACTTATATCGATGGTCCCTTTGATTAATGATGCATTCACTTCTTCAAACTCGTGGTGTCGAGGTAGTTCTATTTCTCCTTCCTCTTCTAATTCATAGATCTTAAGGCCTTTTGATGAGGAAGAACCTATCCTACGATTCCAAAAATAGGAGGAAGAGTGAGATACGATAGATAAAACCCTCTTGTAATGTACATGATGAAGGTCAATGTAAGAATTAAGGTATCCTAAGATAGCCTCATCATTCTCCACATAATCTAGCATGGTAGGTTCATTCTCAGTCTCAATGTATGATAGAATTGGATTGGTAGAGATGTTTTAAACTAGAGGCTCGACACAGATTGAAATGGTAAATTTGGTATCTTCCAAATCTCTGTTTGGACAAAAGTGAGAAGAGGAAGTAGCTATGGAATCAATTAAAAGGTTATGTTCACGTGGGATAGATTTAATTGATATGAAGTCAAAACCTATTTTTAGGTTAAATACGGTGGTCTTATAGAGCTGCAGGTGCTCCACTCTAGTCCCGTAAAATTCTAAAACTCGGTTGGTGACTAGTTGGGAATCACCCAAAACTCTAATATTTCAAACACCCATTCTCTTGGCTATAATGAGACCAAGGAAAAGAGCCTCATACTTGACACCATTGTTCATGCACTCAAAAATGAGCTTAAAGGAAAAGGCATAACCTTCCCTTCTAGGAAGTGAGGATCATACCTTCCCAACACCAAAATGACACTTCACTCCATCATATTTGAGCATCCAACAATTTCGAGGGAAGATTGATGTTTGATCATTTCTAGTGTCTTCCTCCTTGAATTTTGAGATCTCAACCATACAAATATATTCAGCTGGAAGAGAGCCAAGTCCTAAAGCATGTCCTCTACCCAATGAGTCAAAAGGGAGGAGAATGAGAAGGTCATTCTACAAAAACTTGAAAATCTTATCCGTGGTTTCGCTTGACATTGTCTCAACAATAACACTTTCATTTTTAGTTGCAATAACCCCCTTGATTAAACTAGTGGTTTCTAGTTCCATCATGGGGATAATTTTAGACTCTGGCATTGTATATTTATGTTTTTTCAGTTGATTGGCAGGGAGTTCAAACTCAGTATGGACCCCAAGTTTATTCTTTAAGTTGGCTAGGTGTATATCAAAAGGCCTTAGGTCACCCTGAGTGATGAATAATTTCTCCAAATTTGAAAAATCTGACTTCTTGGAACAGTGTGGAAGGGATTTCCTTCATCCGATGGATCCAAGGCTGACCAAGAATCATATTATAGTTGGTTTCCCTATATATAATATAAAACTCGGTTAGAATTGTCTTGGGCCCAAGTGTAACCAGGAGCACTATGGTGCCTATGGACATTGCTTTGAGACTTTTGTAGCCTCTCAGTGTATTTCTAGTTGAGGAGTAGTTGGTTTCCTCATAGCCTAAATTTTGGAGGCATGAAAAGGGGACAATATTAACAAATAATCCATTGTAAATCATTACATGTTTAATGTAATCATTATAGATCCAGGACCTATAAATACAACATTGGGTCACCTCTTTGTGCTAGCTTGCATCGGTGAACATCTTACTGATGTCTAAGACAAATCTAACATCTCTTTCAAGCTACCAAGGAGGATAGATGTCAAGTCTATGTGGTTGATTTGTGCCTCCGAGAAAAGGGGTAATATTAATCAAGTGCCTAAGACCCAATGCTTCTAACAAAGCATCTTGATGAGTAGGAGAGTTATTCAATAAATCCAAGAAGAATATGTGAGAAAAGGTCTTAGTTAAGTCTCAGAATTAGATCATATGCCCCTACCGGCCTTGGAAGTATTGGAGTGTCATCCAACATAGATGGGTAGATGGGAATATGTTGTGTTTAGTAATCACGGGTTCTTGTAGCTGCATTAATTTGAGGTTCAACATCTAATTCAATGAGATACATGACATTATTTTTCGTCGACCGCCTAATAGAGGTGCTATCGGTGGGTTTGAAGAAGTGGAAGCTTCGTGTTGTTTGTTTTACTTCTTTGGACCACCCTTGTTTTTGTTGTGGGTGGTTTAATTTTTTGTTGTCATGATGTGTAGGAAGAGGTTCACCAAATATCCTAAGAGGATTGTTATGAGAGAAAAAAATCCCCATGCTAGTACTCTACATTGGCATCATAGGATTTTCCAAAACATCTCGATGAAGATCTCGCCTTTGGTCCTTTGGTAGGCGTTGTATGAACTTTTACAACCATGGAAAGTTTTAGCATCATGCCCTCGAACCCTATAGAAGCTGCAATAAAGTTCATGAGTATAATCCTGAGGTATTTGATTTGTGTTATGTTGCGGTCCAAAGTTCTCGTTGTTTTTAACTATTGGTTATTATAATTAAAGTTTGGAGGACTTTGCCCTTAGTTTTGATATATATTTTGATACTGTTTGGGTATCAATTGGGGTCTTGGGCCTAAAATTGTTTTGGAGGTGTAGGATAATTAAAAGATATTGTGTTGATGGAAGGAGTGAAATCATTACTCCTTTGATTATTTCCATCCGCATTATTATTCACATTGTTTGTGCTTGAATTGTTAACAACATTCAACCGCTTAGCTTGATCAATTATGTCATCTGTTGTAACACAACGATTCTTATTGAGGACCTTAGGTCCTTGATTATTGTTGGAATTTCTAGGGTAATTTGAATTACCTTGGGAGGGAGTGATTAGTCTCTCATTTGAACAAGTAAGTCTTTTAACTACTATCTATTTCCACTTGATCAATTTGGAGAACACCCTCTAGCACCTCTTCGTAGCTCCTAAGGGGAAAATTTTGGACCTCTTCCTTTGTTTCCTGGTTAAGGGAATGAAGGAATAGATTATAAAGCTCCATATGATCCATATTTGGAGAACTCACTGGAGAGTAAAGGACCTGCCACCATATCTTAATGAAATGGGAAGTAAATCCATTATGCTCTTGCTTTATATGAAGGAATTCCCTGATTCTTGTTCTTAACAATTTGTTCATGTCAAACACCTTTATGAAATCAGATACGATTTTCTTAAAGGAGTGTATGGAGGCTTTGGGTATCCTATAATACCAATTGAGAGTGATCCCCTCAAGATTCTTGGGGAAGATCTTAGCTACAATAACATCCCATGCGAGTAGCTCTCTGACGGTAATTACATATGCTTTGATATGCGCATTTGGGTCTCCCTCCCCTTTAAACTTTGACATGTCAAGAATCACTCATGGATGCATTACACTTCATACAAAGAAAGTCCAGGGATCCTTAAGATATTCAATAGATTTTCCAAATGTGTAGGAATCTACTATATATTACCCTTGATGGGGAGGTAGAGTAGGCATATGAGGTTGATATGGCATAGCATAAACATTTGTAGAGGCATAAGGCATCCCCTGTGGTTGAGTATATAAACCAGAAAAGAATACATGTCCTCTAAGGTGTTTTCAATACAAGTGCACATACAGAGAACATTATTAGAGTATGGAGTGGGAGGTACAAAACCAAGGAATGTCACATTACCATTTGGGACAGAATTCAAGAATGCACTTTCGGCCGGTGTCTGCTGAGGGTATCCATACGAGTTATGAGGGGGCATACCTAGTGTGTTTGATCTAATGAGAATATCTCCAGGATAGGAATTCCCATGTAAACCGAAGGGGGGCGCAAGGCGCAAAGGCATATAACCTATATTTGGAGTGTGGTAAGGATCTTTCCTTGTTCGTAAAAGGTAAAAACGAGATGACTTGGCAAGTTCCAACTCCCTAAATTTATCTACCAGAGTAGGAATTACATCACCCAAAGATGGTATTACATTTTTTTCTGGGTGTATACTTCTCCTTGTTAGGGAGGTAGAGGTACATGATGTCTTGCTATAAATTTTTCTCTTGGAGGCCACCCCTCATTGGGTATATTTTACGTTGTAAGTGGAGGGGTAGCAGTATTGTTTTGAAGCAAAGCATCAACATACTCTTGCATCCTTTCTAAAGACTGGTTCTTAGCATTAAAGTGCTCTTGACTTTGGCGAAGCATGCCATGATTTCATCATGAGAAGATATGTAAGAAGTGAAAGGATCGGAATGCATGTTGACCTATGGTATGGATAAGACCCGATGATAAAAGCCTTTTCTTCTAGTGAGTGTCATATTGTTCAAGTTGAAAACACTTTGGTTGATCAAGCTCATCAATAATGAAAGAAGAATTTCTTATGGTGCCTTACAAAAGAGGATTGTGAGGTGAAGGTAGGTTGGAAGAATAATTATCATCCCTCCTTGATAATGAGGGTGACTTCAAAGGCGCAAATTTGATGGTAATAATCCTTAAGACCTAAAATAGGTCTCATTGTAATTCTCGAACCGACATATTCGAGGGTTATATAAATACCCGTAGAATAATGGGATAGACAAGATGGATGAAAGAAACAAATGAAAGAAGAAACAAGAAAGAACTAGTTTTTTCACATTGGATTCATAATTTGTACAACTTAAAATTAACATGTGACCTTCAGCACACTCATCCTTTTGAGGTCATACTGGGAAAATCAATGTAGAATGGATGGATGGCTATGGGTAAAAAAATTTGATGGAGATAGTCAAACAAGTTATTGGGGTAATCTCATATCCTCTACGGGAACTAGTTGAATCTTCTCGTCAAGGGCTTATAAATCCTCTCTAACCTGAGTGGGTGTAATGGAATGGTCAAGAATGATACACACACGTAAGAGTCTTGTCAATACCTATGTGTGAAACCATCTCAAATGGTTTTGGGATGGGTGGAAATTAACCAATGGGTACCTCATAATAATGTCATATAAGGTCATGGAATAAACAAGAGAGATGTGGTTCCACCAGATCTATTTGTTGTGAGTTGGTTTAGTCCAGAACATGAAAGCTCTATAAGTTTCTTCATTTAAAATGTTCAGCTATTTGACAATATTTTGTGGATGTGGGGATGTTTTAAAGACTAGGGAATATAATCCAGTGTTTATTTCTATGAGTTCTTCAGGCGCGTTTAGTTGGGGGACCCTTGGATCACAACCGTATGATCTTGGCTATTGTGGTCCTTAAATGGTCATATGTGAAAATTAATCTATGAAAGAAAATAACAAGTTAATCTAAATAAATGAAAGATAACTATGTTTTTGTATTTTCCACTATAGAAGAAATGAAGCAATAAGCAATAATCTAATATAACTTAACTAATCTTTTTTTATTTTCTAAGCTTTCTTGAATAAAACAAAGAACTAGGGAAATGAAGAAATTTCTTCTACAATTTAACTAACATAACCTAAAAAAATAAAAAGTTGGATGTAACTATTTATATGTATAGAAGTATACCTAATCTATCTTAACTAAAAAAATATTTTCCGTAATGTAAATGTGGATACGAATCCTCTAATTTTCCTCAAAGGCATAGGAAGCAATTTGAGCTTCTCGAATCCTTTCTTCCTCGCAACTTCCTGAAAAAATTAATCAATGGAGGTTTTACAAGTGAAATGATATTGTAGTTGATTCTAAATTAATGCAAAAGATTTTCTCTGAGAAACTTCCCTTACAAACCCACAGGGATAAGTAGGGAAGTAATCTATCATCGGAAGATTTTCAAAGGAAATGGAAGCTATATTAATGATCTATCTATTTGCAACAATTGAAATGGAAATTAATTTTTCTACTCTAGTAAATAAGTGTGTGTACATATTCAAAAATAAATAATTGAAGAAATGAAGAAACTCAATAAAGAACCCCAACCTAGAAATAAAACTGCTTAGAAAATGTCGTTTGTGGTATCACTTTGTGTCCCCTCAATTATCTTTTCCCATCTTTAATGTTCACGTGAGTCCGTGAAGTCGGGAATACAGGAGAAGAAAAGAAGAAAGTGTTGGATCAATGGTGTCTTGCAAGTGTTCTGGTAGCAATGCATGTAGAGGAATAACAACACAAGATAATTATGATTGGTTGTGTAACCTCTAAAGCAAGATTTCAACAACATAACAATACAATTCAGGATATAATTCTCCAGCCATTTTCTTAAGAAGAAGCATTTATTTTATAGAACGAAGGATGGGAAATGGTATAAGCCATTTGGCATAAATGGAATGCCACATCACAACAAGGAGGGGCATTTAACTTCTAATAAACAATTAGAAGTGGAAGAGGAGGTTGGTATGCATATATCAAGCCTACAAATAACCAATTTGACCAAGAAACATGCACAAAAGGTGAATTGGAAGAAGTTATCATGCGTACAAATCACACCTAGGAAATATCACTCAAAATGCATGGAATCGCTGCCCTGTGTAGGGTGGAGGTTATGCAACCACTTCTCAGGTAGGGCAAGTGTTTACATAACTGGCAAACAAGTAGAGCAAAGGGTTTCGTAACTAAAGGCCAAAAAATAAGTAAAAAACACTGTGAAAAGGTAAGGAAAATCAAAAAAATGGGTAAGTAAGGTATTCTAAGCTACAAATATAAAATGCAACGAGAGAAAGGGGTTTGAACACCTTTGGAAAAGACACGAATCATCGTTAGGGACCTTTGAATTGTTTCTGACAATGTAACACATGCAAATTTGGGTGTACATGAACCAATGTGGATTTTGGTTTAGGATTTGAGTTTCTTAGAGTTTTTATAATGTGGGACTTATTTATAGGATCCACAAAGATATAAGGCTCATGCTTATCCCAAAAGTGAGTGGAAACTAGTTCCTTGTCACCTATCAAGTCATATTTCTTAACCCCGAATTCTTGATCCTTAGAGTTCAAGGTGAATATGAGATGGAAAATATTAATTCCAAGGTTAAAAGATGATTTTAGAGAATATTAAGGAAGATGCACTAGTGGAGGATATCTGGTCTACATAATCAAGTGAGGAGTATAACAAATGTTAGTATTTTATTACCTATGTATTATTAGCTTGGGTATAGCCAAATGAGAATGGGGTTTCAAGTGAAAATCTAGCTTCATACTTAGGTGTATAAATATTTATTTTTGAGGGTTTAAATTATAAGTTCACTAGGTGGTGAAGAAGGAAACTCTTTTATAGGAGGTGAGGTAGAATAAATTTTGATGGGGATTGCATTGGTTGCCTTTTTATGAGAAATGGGTTTCATATAAGGGGAAATGAGAAATGATTGAATCAGGAAGGTTAGATTTTTTATATTTTTAGGTTAGTCTCACCACACTCATCATCATATATGTCAAGGTGGTTAGGTGGAATGTTATTGACAAGATCATTATTACTTCGCTATATCCTTGAAAATTTGATGTGGTAGTTGAATAATTAATACTCTTAAAATGAGACATAAGGTAATGATTAGAGATAAGTTATTTTGAATACCATGTGTTGTTGTAAGTATTCAAAGGTCCATGGGTTTGTGTCATCTTCAATAAAATACATGGATCCTAGGTAAGGAAACTTAATGCAATGTTTTATGGATGAGGTGATTTCATGTATCTAATGTGTCCATATTCAACCAAGAAGGATGTTATACAAAAAAAGAAATTTGAAGATCGTGATATTAACTCTAATAGTGGAAGGAGGAACAATAATAGGTAGTGAAATAAAACCCATATGGAATTCATATTCGATCATTCCATCGACACATGATACAATTGGAATTTAGGTTATTAATTGAATAGCCTAAGGATTTGATGAATTATAAAGATGTGATGCATGTACTTGAACCCTTTTTTATAAGAGTGTGCTTTAATTACACGTTTCCAATATTGATGGATATGATAAGATTAGGATCATATAATCAATATACTAGTTCATCTGGGATCATAAAATTGATTGGTAAATGTAGAGATAAGAAGTGATTTATGGTTATATTCTCTTGGATTGAAATATATTTGCATTTTTTTTTGTGAAATATTTTTTCAAGGAAAATTTTGTGTTTTTTCAATAGTTTTAAGTTCCCATCATGGGACATATTTTTCTATCCTACACCCTATAATGATCCACAAAATCCATAATTTTTTAAAAAAATACAAAAACCAAAAATATGAGATTCATCACTTGAATACCCACTGTTGATTTTTGTGAGAAACCCTTCATATTCCACAGTGAATTTTCATATTCCTGGATGTAAAATTTCTTATTCCTCATTGAAAAATCATTTACAAGATGGTAGATAGAATATTCACTAGTAGTGACCAAGTAAGTAGAATTTTAGTCTTTCATAATTTCATGTTTGAATTGCAAGAAAATTATGATTTTGTGCTTGCTCCCATAAAGATTCAAAGAAAATATATTAAGAATCCATTTGAATATCTTATTGTTAGTCCTAGTGCATATCCCATATCTCCACCACCACCAAAAATATTCCTCTAGATATGGTTGATCCAGTACCTTAGGGTCAAAACACTGGTCTATTGAATTTGACTTCACCACTTCAAGAATTACCCAAAGGATCAAGAAAGAATTTTACCAAGTTGTACATAGATGGAAAACAACGTCTAGATGATGATATATTATACCTTCATCACATCCCATGGAATTCTTGGAGTAGGACATGAAGATTTCACTATTAATCTATTCATGGAGTCATTACAAGATGCTACTGCATAATGGTTCTACTTTTTAATTTCTCGTTCAATCATTGATTGGGTAGATATAAAATCTACATTTAAACCATAGTTAAATTAAGAAGAATATTATCATACCATTCTAACTCAATTGAATTAAATGAAGAAAGAAATGTAAGATCCATGAGAGAATTTGTGGCCAAATTCAATAAGTTGATTACAAGATTCATACCGGTGCTTGTCCTACTATAGATAATTAGAATAGGTTCTTCATAAATGCTCAAATTGTCGAATTTGAATTCATGTTGTAGATATCTCAACTAAACACTTTGGATAATTCTCAAGAAATTACCATTGAAGTGGAAAATTATCTTATCATGTCAGGGAAGATCAAGTACCATTCAATAAAAAATAAGGTCTAGAGTTCCCAGTATGAAGGCATTGATTCGTTGCTACAGAAGTTGGTCAATGAGTTGAATATAATGAAGAAGAAAATGGATCAACGTGTTCCATATCAAAACCAAAACTGGAATCAAATTTCTAGAGTACCCCAAAGGATTTCCTAGGAATCTCAAGCTATAAATGTAGTATGTGGAGAAAGAAAATGTGCAAATGAACTTGTATGAGAAGAAGAAGTCGGATATGTAAACATTGGGTATTTTGAATACTCATGTGATGAATATCTCAAGGAATCCATGGATGATATGAATAACTACTCTTGTACAACATGCACTTGCTCACAAGCATGTAGAAGAGGTGTCTTCCTCTCCTACCTAAGAAAAGCACTTAGATCCTCAAAAGGTGAATCTACATTGAAAAACAAGAAAAATGGGATCACCGCTGCTCACTTCCATGGAATTAGTCAAGAAGAAGATCAAGGCCACATCAGTCAAGGTCACATATACTTATCTGGGTAAGTCTCCTTCCTCTCCCTTGATCAAATCGCTACTACTTTTTCTTCTTCTCGATTCTAATAATGTTACTCCTACACATGTAAAGGATGTCATTATTCTTGAGGTATATACTTCTTCATCCTTTGACATCACTAACTATGTTAAGAAATCCATAGTCTAATTTATCAAAGGAAGTAGTTAAAATTCTAGTCCCATAAATTCCATCACCATAGAATCACTTCCTGCTCCTACTGCCACTGTTTCTTAGAACCTTCTCACCTTGACATATTCCACTTCGAGAAATTTTACAGGAAAATTTTAAGGAACCCCTTGAAAAAAACTTATAGAAATCATGGCGAATGTCCCTATAACTAGTTTCATAGTTTCTGCGAAAAATGGTAAAAACATAGAAAATAGTTGCAGATCGAATTACAAATATCCTAAAACTAGTTTGGAAAATACCCTCTGTCGAATTCTCTCTCTAGTACGTAGTGAAAGTTGGACTTAGATCTTTCTTATTGGCTCGCACTTCACAATAACTGACAGACCCACCAAACAACTGACATTGGGAAAATGGTATAAGCATGAAGCTTTCTTATTTGTTTGCACTTTGGGGTGACTAACATATGATATGTAAAGTCTAAAATTCATTATCATTGAAAAATACATACATACATGGTGTTTTTTATTGGTTTACACTTTGTAGTGAATCATACATGACAAAAAGATCATTTAATAAAAAACAATCTATTAAACTCTTACATTCATGGATCTTTCTTACTGGCTCTCCTTTCGCTCTCTGACATGGTTCTTACAAAGAAAAACAACATGCAAATCTATCAAAGCTCACCATGTGGAATTAACCAAACTAAGAGGTGAAAAGATAGAAAATCGATGGAAATATTTAATCAATGCAAAATATATAAATTATTAAATGGCATACTAGACTTCAATGTCGGAATCAGATATTGCCATTTTAGCATGAATTAACAAGATTTGTACAAATATCGAAAGGAATTCATGCTCAAGAACCTGATATTTGAGCTATATCCTATAACTGAGATTTCAAAGTCTAAATTCAAGTGATCACAAGGAAAAACAAAGTATTAGTGTTTTCTGAGATTGAGATCTTTACATGCCTATAGTTGCTCAAGTATTTTAAAGTTTATTGTCAATGGAGGCTTACCTACACACTTTCTACTTGAACCAACTCTTTGGAGACAATGTTTTTGACAAACAAGTCATTGGTTTTGAGCATTATACAACCTTGAAAATGAAGGTAGAAGGATCTAGTTTGATAAATGATGATGACGATGCGGACCAGGATGAAACACAATTCATGGTTATTCTAGTTTCCATCAGATAGAGTGGGCTACATATTTTAGCTGGGAAACCACGTATTTTTGTTGATAATGTAAGTTGTGTTGAAGGAATTATAAAATCCAAAGAAGGAAATATAATTGATAATATTGTAGACACTAAAATTAGGTCACACTCCCCTTTGGTCCTTCGACAAATAAACACCATTGAACACATTCACTTAACCATGGCCCCCTTCACCCCACTAATATTAATTTAATTAAATTAATTCATTATCCTCACCATATTTATTATTTAAATATCTTAATTTAGATAATGCCCACACTTACACCTCACCTAGACACCTCATCAAGCCAACTCACCCTAAGACCTATTCTTAGTAAGTTTCCATAACTAACTAAGACTTACCCAAACCCTAAAAATCAATGCCTACATTCCCTCTAACCACATTACCACATGTTGACAAGAAGCTTCCACTCGATCTCATGGGTTAATGACATGAGATCCCAAAAATCAAGGGGATCTCGCCTAGTTTAGCAAACCTAGAAAATCCCGCCTTGACCGACATCGATTACCCCTAACCGCTTGCTAGTTAAGCCGTAACCACCATTGGTAACCTTTTAGCTCCAAAAACAACCTTATTTTGAAAGGTTAGAAAACATTCAGAATTTTCCCAAGAGATAACACATCTTTTTAGAGAAAGTTTCCATGAGAACATGCATACAAGGAAGGAGATCAAGCATTTTCTCTTGCACATACATTTAGCAATCACCAGGAACCATCTAAAGACTCAACCTAGCAAAGATTTGATCCAATCAATCAAGAAGGAGAGAACATGTAGCACATGCAAGAGCTCCCCAACATTTAGTGATCCTCTGTAGCCTTTAACCTCTTACCAAAGACCTTCATTTCTCTTGCACAAACATCTAGAACCAGGTTCCAAGTAAGTAGAACATTGTACTCCTCTGGTTCATTCATTTCATCATCGTATCACATTCTTTGTTCTCTTAGCCATCCAATGACCTCCATCAATACTCACCCTCCATATCCCCATTAAAACTTCACCAAATCCCACCCAAACAGCCTAATACCTTGTTCCGGCCAACCAAGTCCTTTGTACAATCACAAGGGAGACCCCAAAGCTCATTCTCAGGGCATTCCTAGTTTTCCACAGTAATCGGCACCAGTTCTCCCCAACCGGCATTGGTCACCCTTAACCGGCATCGGTCTCTGTATTTACCAATACAACCTGCAATAGTGACTCGCCCACCTATTCTCACATCACCCTTAATCTCCCGTGACTCCGCCTAAGACTTCATCGACTGAGAACCAAAACCAACTACTTGACCTTCGGATCTTATTTTAACCTAGCCTGTTAGATTAGATATTTCTTATTGTGTTTTTAATGAGATACCTAAATCATTTCAATTACAATAGGATTTACTTCATTACCAACATTAAATTGTTTTAAACAGTGGATTGATAGTCGTCTAGGAAGTATCACACTTCCCGGATCTAGCACACACTAGGCAGTTCACTGCACATATTTTTTAACTCTTTTTGGTGGTCTTGTGTTCCATTTTAGGTAGTTCCTCCTAGCCAAAAGGAATCTCTCATGATTAGTTGTGGATTCAGAAGTCATACGCGCACAACAACCCAACAACCCAACAACCAACATTCTAACAGTATTCCTCCTATGCCCATTACCCTATCTATTTCATCACTTTCAAAGAAACATCTAAGAATTAGGTGAAACATTTTGGCACACCCGGTGGAACCCATCTCGGGTTCCTTACACTTTATTCATTCCTAGGAAAAGTTTTGTGTTTTTCCCCTTCTGAAAAGAATAGACATTAATTTTCTTCCTTGGTAACCCTCTTTTTCTTTCTATTTTCTCTAAAAGAAACCTTTCTTTTTGTGTACTTAAAAAGAATCATTTCTTCTTGTTTTTGCATTTTATCAAAAGAGGATCTGTCTTCCTATTCATCCATTTATGTCATTGAACTTTATATTTTGATTTGGGCTTAAAATAAGTGCATTGCATTCTGATTTATCGCATTAGCTCACATTAATTGAGGGAAACCTATACGCTAGAAGTCATTCCTAGCTGATGGTTGACAAACGAATCATAGAAAGCACATCTCTCTCTCTCTCTTTGAGTCTTGCCACATTACAAAAATTCAAAACAAATACATATTCTTAAACAACATCTTTCTTGGGAACACTTGTCAATGATCACACTGATATGAGGATTGGCAGGTACTCCCACCACCGCTTCTCGCTCGAGTCATACTTCAAAGCGAAGCCCACCCCTGCCATAACATACCCAAAACCTCACCTTTTAGATCTCCTTCTTTGTAGGAAGCCATCCTCACCAAAAAAATCTATTTTACAGTTCATGAGTCAGTCCTTAAATAGCATAAGCTAAACAAACATAATAGAAAAGGCACTCTTAGGATTGCATTTTTCTTAGTGTTTCTACTTGGCTTGCATTTTGAGGTGAGAGGTCACATTCTTCATTCTTCTTGTTTATCCTTGCATGCTCCTCATCATAGTTGGTGTATTCTAGCTTCATCTAAGTGTGCCTGGACCATATTCTCATCATTCTCAAAATTCTAGGTCTGATTCCACATCAGATTTTAATTCACAACCATTTTTCTTTCATCACTATTTCAATTTCACAGTGACCGGTGTTAGTCCAAAGACCATCAATGGTTAACCCCTGACTGCCGTTGGTTATACCCAACCGGTGTCGGTTCACTGTCATTTTGGTTAACCTACCCAAAAGGACATTTATTCACCTTCTTCAACTATTTAGAGTCCTTGTCACTACTATCATTCCCATTGACCTTGTAAAACTCATCAGGTTTGGCATACCTATCGGATTTGACCTTACACCATATTTTTGACTCACTGTCCATTTCCGACAGCGACCGGCATCGGTTACCCCTAACCAGTGTTGGTTTACCCCGACTAGCATCGGTTATCCAGTGCCACTTTCTAGCCAACATTTGGTACCTAGTCCACTTTTTACCACCTGTTTCACCTATTCCTACTATTTTTCTCGTAGCATTTATAGAGAAGGCCTAACTCGATCGACTGATACACATGGTGCTGACCCAAAGACAAGCAAGTGCACTCGTATTCCACACCAGTTGTCAACCACTCCCACCTAGTCCTTCACCACCTTCCATTTTATCACCCGCCATGGATCCTATTTAACCTATCACTATCACTACCAGAGATGAGGAATTCACACGACTCCTTGACCAAAACCTTACCGCCTCATGCAGCTTTACCTTTCCCACTCATCCACTCCGGATGCCTCGGATCGGTTGATATACAAGATACCCGTCTCTATCCCCCGACTCTCACTCCCACTCCTGTATCGGGTCCCATCTAGCTCCATGCTACCCACATCTACCTTACCCCCAGTCATTTCGTAGCTAGGGCCTATACCCGCTATGATTGTAATGTCTGCTACATCTCCGTTACACCCACCACATCCACCATACCTTTGAAAACCACCCAAAACACAACCTCATCCACCCCTATTGTCTCACATATACCCATAGCTACACTACCACCTCCAAAGTGGTGACCTCTACCCCTTTTCATAAATGTGGTCCTTTCCATTCCACAATCGTTAGCCCCCATTGCCACTAGGGTTACCACAACCCTTCCACCTCCATATACGTACTATCAATAGCCTCCTGTTTCATCTATTATTCACTCTAGGTACGTACCCCCTATTTCACTACCTCCTTCTCAATCTACCTACATGGCAGCACCATATACTGGAATGCCACCCCTATTACACACCCAACACCAACCCTCTTACGCTATAGGAGGCACCCAATCATCGTAACCTACCAATGACCTAATCAAATTGATGATGGATAAGATGTAGATGTTGGAGGCATCAGTTTCTGGCTCCCGCAATACTCTCACCTATGATGAAATTTGCAACAAGCCCATCCACCCATCCATTCCTATTCATCCATACCCCGTGCATTGGGAGATGCCTAAATTCAACCGCTTCAATAGCAAGGAAGACCCACAACAACATTTATGGTCATTCAAACATGGGTGCTACCTAATTGCTCATGATGATGCTTTACTCTTAAGGACCTTTCCCATGTCTCTGACTGGACCTGTGTTAGATTGGTATAGTGGGTTACCTAGACACTCTATATTTTCATTTAATCAGGTAGCCCAAGCCTTCTTGGATCACTTCTCCATCAATATTGTCAAGAAGGTTACCATGATTGACCTATACTCCACGAGTCGATGAGGACGAATCTATTATAGATTTTGTCATTGGCTTGCGTGAGCCCGATCAATCAACTCACCTTCAAACTGCCACAAATATAAGTCATCGAGCTCTTCACATGGGCTTGTACGACATATCTCACCGACCCTGTAGGTTTAGACTTTCCAAACATTTGATGAAGCAATCACCATGGCATGAAAATTAGAGATTCGGGCCATCGAAGAGAATAAAATCCAATTACGCAGTAAGAATTCAAAATTCAAGTTGAATGATACCCTTCTTCTTCCAAACCGCAAAACAATATTTCAAAAGCTAAAGGCACTTTTATAACGTAGTGTTACTCAAAGTCATCTGCTCATCCATCAAATCAAAGCTACTCCTCATCTAATCTCTCACCTATCCAGACTTTTCAATTCATTTAGAACAATGGAAATACACCCCAATTGAGGAGCCCTACTCTTCTGTCTTAGAAAATATCATCAAAGCTAGGTCCATCACCCTTCGGCTATAAAACCACACACTTTGGTTTTGACCTCGCTCACCCCATGCCTGCATGGTATAAAGAACACGACTTCTGTAATTATCATTGAGTAAAGGGTCATAGTGACGGAAATTGCATCACTTTCAAAAATATTGTCCAAGAAATGCTTGAGAAAGGTGAGTTAATCGTGGATAATCCTAACGCACCTACCAATCAAAACCTACATATCTTCAAGAAACCCTTTCCCAATCACGCCCCTTCATCTGATCAAACCGGTGAGACCTCAACTCATGATAGCCATACCCGCGAGGTCCATGCTATTTTTAGTGACATACCTGTTGCTTCCCAATTACCCCATATTCCTTCCATAGAGGAGATTTTAGCCCGAAATATTCCTTCAGCATTGGAACCTACCTAACCTATTTCTCCACCCATAGAGGAACACCTTTCACCTCCTTCCTCACCCGTGGAGGAGCCCTCTGCTAATATCGAAACTATTTCACCTTTGGCTTCTCCACCTAGAGAACCGACACCCATAGTACTTCCTCACTCCATAGAGGATACATGTTTACCTTCTCTACCCACAGAGGAGCACCCATCATCTCCTCCACCTACAGAGGAGCACCCATCATCTCTTCCACCTATCATAGACCCAATTGAGATACCTTTTCCTCTTGACAAGCATTCTCCATTAGCTACCCAAGATCCTACAGACCTACTTTCAGCTCTCTCTTACCCACTTTAAGCTAAAGCTAACAAATTTCTCATCTCTAAGACACACTTTATGAGAATAACCATTGGGTCCTCATCAACATCATCTACGTACGTGTCATTTTCACATTTGGTAGATCACCTAGATTATGTAGACAGAGCCTTATTATGGGGGCGTTACGCTTCTTGTTTTAACATAAATGCAGATTTCACTTGCTTTGATAGTTCCACTATCTATCCAAAAATATTTCAACCAATCAAACCGAACACAACCACCTCTATCAATACTTCTTCCATAACCTTCGCACCGCTCAACATACTCCCTTACCCATAACCCAACATACATCTAAATCCAAACCCACACCTTCATCATCTTCCTCGACTAAACCTATTACTACCTTAGGGGTCACCCCAACCACTAGCCTTACTCATCCACCTATCAAACTGGATTTAGCTACATCCTCCAAATTCAACACCACACCTACTCCAACACCCAAATAGAAGAACCAAACCCATAGAACTCATACCTTGGCTATGCCAATCACACCTGCACTGTCCCATCCGTCTTAGGACCTTAGCTTCCCAGCACAGGTTAAGAAACTTCCACCCATCAATAAACCAAAAACACAACAGCCCACTCCTTCCTCGCAAACCTCTAACCTACCCAAGCACCCGACATGACTTACACCTACACCTATAGCATCTTTACCACCCATACCTCCAATAACCTCAGCAACTTCTTCATTACCCACTACACTTCAGTCTCTGTCTCTCACACCCCTACTCGACCTACATCATCTACCTTCACAACACCTCCATTATCCCCGTGGGTAACTCACACTCTTCCCCATCTATTTTTCCCTCTAGATCTCATACACCCATATCACCTTTACCCAAGAAGGTGCAACACAAAAACAAAAATCTGCAACCCTCTAATAAGGTATTCAAAGCAACCATACACCCTCCTACCTGTTCATCTACCATACCCCTACCCAAAAAAACATGACCAACACCCAAGACTACATCGTAGCACCCAAAACCATGGCTCAACCCACTCCCCTTCTGCAAGGACCATTCCTCAAAATCAGCCATACCTATACCCAAACCCACTTTCACTTCCCATTGCGATCCACTAGCGGGGTCCTATGCCAAAATATTAACAAACCTCCTTGAGACTTCTGTTATCACATTACTACCACTCGGAAATTACGACCCCCTCAAACCCAAGCCAAAAGGGTTTGATGATGATAAAATTTGTGCCTACCGTCGTGTGTCGTGGTACGATGTGGACAATCGCAAGGCCTTGAAAACCGTCCTTATCTAGTTGTGTCCTCTAGAAGCCAACTTTGACAATGACGACCTTCTCGATGAGGACACTACTTCATTGACACCCATTCCCATAGTCCTTCCCTCACTGCCCACTCAACAACCACAACCTCCACCACCACAGCTCTTAGAACCACCTCCAAGATTTGAAATTAACATGGTTCACATCAGAGAACTTGCCACACCATCACCCAAATTTTGTTGCAGCTCACCTCATAGGTTTTTTTCTCCTCTAGTAGGTTTTTTCCTATCATGTCATTATACCACTCACCCTACACCTTCTCCGTTTGCCAACTCCCCTCAGATCAACATGATCCATGTTACTACCCATGCTCAGAAGGATAAAGGTAAGGAAAAGGAAACTGACCCACCAACCAATCCTATACCCAACATACCATCTACACCCACACCTAAGATTACTATCCATGGACCCACATACCCTATTTCTAATGGGGTCACACATCACACCATGCTCAAACAATTACACCAATATCCCCTCAAAATGTCCCTATATGACCTCATCCAAACCTCGGAATCCCATCATCAAGCTCTCATGGAGGTTCTTCAATCTATTGAGGTTTTACCCAATGACCCTACACCCGTATCCTCCATTATCACACCCCATCATGTAGCCTCTCTCACCAAATTACCACCATCATCTTCACCCGAACCTACTCACCAAGTAGCCTCCCTTAGCTTCTCCAAAGAAGAGATCACACTCGCACCAAATAGATGACCCAAACCCAACCCTCTTCATCTTTGTTCACATTGATGATATACATGTATGATGTGTAATGATTGATGGGGGCACTAGCATTAACATAATTTCATCCCATGCATTCACTTAAATGCGCATACCGATAACCGCATGCATAAAATCCCATCATGTTGCATTCATTCAATGATGCTATCACCTCTACACTAGGCAATCTTGTCATCCTCCACATTCATGTGGGCCCCGCATGGCTCCGAGTTATTCTACGTCTTGGAGGAGGAATTTCAATATAAATCATTGCTTGCAAAAACCATGGATTCGTATCATGGGTTGCGTTCCTTCCACTTTGCATCATTGTGTAAAGTTTGAACACGAGGGACACACCTATACTGCTCCAAATGACTCACACCTTTTAAAACATGCAACATTCTTTACCGACCTAATGACGTGCTCATACCCATTAAGGCATCTACCTCCACGACCCCTACTGCTTCACCTATGCCTCCGCTTACTAGTACAATCACCACCTCCACCGCACATGCCTCTTCCACTCCTACCACCACCACGACCTCCACGGCCAACCCATAAGTCTCCCAATCCATTAACTCCACCTCCGTATCAACCTCCAACACATCATCTATTCCCATTACCCATATACCAACCACCGATCCCTTGGAAGGTTTTTTTCAATGCCTCACTCTGGGGAATACCGCCTATATAGTGTCAACAAATTCCTTACTCCACAAGAGTATGGAAGTCTTCACCAACACCCTCGCTATGATCACCACATAAGAGAGAACCTCCTTTATGGTCCTCCTCATCTTTGTACCAGTCTCACCTATGGGGGACTTGATACTACCACTTACACACCCGAACCACCTTCACAAATCCATCCATTTTCCACCGACTTCCGCCTCTCTCACCAATTTCCATTTTACGCACACCTTCTGGCACCGATGTGTGTGGAAGGGTTTTGGTTTTGGCTTTTATGAGCAAGGCTACCATACCGTTATTCCATGTACCACCCACAAACATAACGACTATAGTGGTATCAACTTTCTTGAACCACCTACCAAACAGGCCCACATTGAACTCATCAAGGACATCAGCCCTTCTCCACCTTCTTCACCCGCTCCGCCTTCATCACCACCTTCACCGACGGAGTCGATGGATCTGAATCTATCCCTCCTAATTTTTTTTTCATAAACACCGTTTCCTTGGGGCCTTTGACTTATCAACATGAGGGCGAGGCTCCTTCCTCTCTTCCCTTCCTGTATCCTGAAATGATCGATGATGATACACCTTCAATTAACGTTGTTCAATGTCAGGATGATGAATCTATACTCACCTACCTTGGTGCAAAAGACTCATATATTCATCGGTCGTTACCCTTTGAGATACAAACCATGTTGAATGAATTAACTATTGAGATCAACATTCATACTTAGGATGACCCGCACATCCTAAAGATCGGTCAATCTTTAGATGCTATTGCTAAATAGGAAGCCATCACTTCTTTTCTCAAAGATCATAACCATGCTTTTTCTTGGTCTTATGTAGACATGCCGTATTGACCCCACCATAGTGGTCCACAATATTGTAACTATTCCCTACACCAAATCCATCAAACAAAAGCTAAGGAAAATGCACCCTCACATTTCCCTTCTCGTCAAATAAGAACTGCAAATTGCCTTCTTTCCGTTTGTTTCATATTACCCATTGATTATCCTCATTGGATTTCTAACATTGTCTCTATCACTAAGGCAACAGGGGGACTCTACATTTGCATAGATTTCTGTGACCTCAACCTAGCATGCACAAAAGATGACTTCCCCTTACCCAGTATTGACCAATTGGTTGACCTTACCGCTGGTCACGAGATGCTAACACTCATAGATGGCTTCTCGGGTTATAACCAAATCCTGCTTGCCCCAGAGGATCAACATAAAACTACATTCATCACCCCTTGGGGGACCTTCTGCTATCGAGTCATGCCTTTTGGCCTTAAAAATGTTGGTGCCACATATCAGCGGGTTATGACTTACATCTTCCATGAGATCATGCATCATATATTGGAAGATTACATGGATGATCTTCCGCCAAATCTAAACACCGCTCTGAGCACCTTGCCATCCTAAAACCATTTTTGACCGTCTCATTAAATATTGCATTCACCTTTAGCCTAAGAAGTGCGTCTTCGTAGTCCTCTCAGAAAACTCCTGGGATTTATCATTTCCCTACATGGTATAGAAGTTGACCCTGCTAAAGTCAAGGCCATTCTCGAAATTCCTTCACCTACTAACCTTAGACAACTCCATAGCCTGCAAGGTAAGTTGCAGACTATTCACCATTTCATTTCACAATTATCTGATTGGTGCCAACCATTTCATCATCTACTCAAGAAGGATGTCTCCTTTAAATGGGATGATGACTACCACAAAGCTTTTGAGGCCCTAAAACAATACCTTCTCCAACCACCCATACTCATTCCACCTAAAGACAATTAACCTTTCTACCTATACATCTCAGCTACCGATCACTCCTTGGGAGCCATGCTCGTACATCATGATAAACAACACAGGAGCACATGGTTTATTACATAAGCCGTACTCTTTTAGACTATGAAACCCGATACACCCACCCCAAAAACTTTGATTAGCATTAGTTTTCGTTGCCACCAAAATCTGCCATTACCTACTCAACCACAAAACCTATGTTATGACCAACATCGACCCCTTACACTTCATGTATGCCAAGCCTTATCAAAATCGGTGTGCCAAACGCTAGCTTATTCTTTTAGCTGACCTAGACCTCGAATTCATTCATCAAAATTACATCAAGGGCCAAGCTAACACCAACCAATTGGTTGATGCACCTATTCTTGGGGATCAACCCTCTAATTTTGACTTTCCGGATGATTCAATTGCTACCCTTTCCCCGGAGGAACCCGCTTACCAAATGACATTCTTCTTCAATGGTTCCAAGTGTTAGTGTGGGGGGGTAGTTGGTATTATCCTCACTCGCTTGATGGTGAACCCATGCCTTGGTCTTTCAAACTAGATTTTGATTGACAAACAACATTTTTGAATACGAAGAACTTGTATTAGGTCTCCAACCCACCTATGCCAACAACACGCTAACCTTCATCATATACCCAGTCCACGCCTTACAGTCACCCATGACCTTTGGCCCTTTTCACAATGGGGTTTGGATCTTATCGGAGAGATCAATCCCCATTCTTACCAATGACATCGGTGGATTATCATCGCCACCGAATACTACACAAAATGGGTGGAAGACATACCACTCATCTCCACAAAAGCTGAGAAAATATGTGAGTTCATCAATCATCACATCATTTGTCACTTTGGTGTTCCTCATCGCCTCATCACTGAAAATGGAAAACAATTCAAAAACAAAACCCTGCAAAAAATTTACGACGCCTTCGGCATTCAGCTAAGTTTCTCATCACCTTATTACCCACAAACCAACGGCCAAGTTGAATCCACTAAAAAACCCTAAACAAAATTCTCATGAATGTGGTTGATGATACCAAGAAGGATTGACATACACATATTCCAATTTCCCTATGGGCATACCACACTAGTATTCGCACTTCCACTGCCGCCACACCCTTTTCTCTAGTCTATAGTACAAATGTTGTTCTACCTCTCGAAGTCTAGATTCCCTCACTCTACATTTCTCTCCATGACATGCTCGATGATGATGACTTTCATTAGGACCATTTAGCACAGCTTGAGTTATTAGACGAATGTCATCTTAATGCTCTTGATCACCTTCAAGTTTACCAAAAACATATCAAACGTGCCTACGAAAAACATGTCCTTGAATGAACCTTCCAAGTAGGTGACCTTGTCCTGAAAGAAAATCAACATGTAACCAAAGAAAAAAAAAGTAAACAGGGAAAAATTTATCCTAATTGGCTTGGACCATACATCGTGACTCATACTTATGGATCAGGTGCTTATCATTTATCTTCACTCGATGGTAAACCCAAACCTGAACCCCTTAACGCCTTACATCTTCAACCATTCTATTGTTGAATTTTAGTCCTACCTCACCTTTTGCTTCTTTCCATGCTCGTCCCTTGAGCGCTATCCACTTCATACACCTCACCAATGATTAAACAAGAATCATGTGAGTACCCATCACATGTTATCTTCTCTTGAATGTGTGTACCACGGCGCTGCACATAGCATGATTCTCATGGATACTTTTTGTCTACCTTTAGATGAGATCCCATGGTCATTTCACCCTGCTTTCTGAACAAGAATCCTATTCTTCACCTTGGTCTTGTCCATGACTTCAAAGCCCCACATGGGACCCAAATCCTTAATTCAAACTTCTAACAAAAAGTTGACTCCCTCAAAAGGACATCTTCTTCTCAAATCACTGCTATAAATAGATTGCTCCCTTGAAGGACAGCAATGTAAAGACAAAAAAAAGGAAAAAAGTGAGATAATTTGAAGCTTCCCACATTGATCAGCTTCACAAAGACCTCAAGGAGTTAAATTCATCATCCCATATAGACTTCCCGCATTGATCAGTCTATCTCCAATACAAGTCAAAACAGAGAAATTTTTAGTCATGGACTTGCCCATTGTGACCTCGGATCTCTTGCCCAAAGAGCATGCCACCTCATACCATATAAAAAATTAACTACCTTTCACCCTTCTCACCATTCCCACTCCCATTTCCTACCACCTCAAGGGACCTCTTAGAAACCAAGACATTTGGTGATCATGTGACTACTTTTCACCTTAGAATAATCAATCATGCAATGTCTTTAGGGTCTTATGTTCATCACCTCCTCCAAGGTATGATCTATTCAGTATGATCCTAACCAATCAGGTGGCTTTATTGCCCCCTCTTATCTTTTGACCATCTTTATTTACGTTTTGATTACCTTATATAGGATTTGGTCCTTGACACTTACCTTTGGGGTAATCTTCTTCTTTTGCCACAATCGACATCACCTATATCACTTTACCTATAACCCACCCACACCTAACAGACCTAAACCCACAACATGCCTAAAACCTACTAACTCATTTTCATACCTCATCATATTCTTCCCTAGCTCATGGGAGAACTACATCGGCTTGAGGTCCCTTTTCGCCGGACTATGTAGGAAACACTCCGAGGGCATGGGGCCCTTGGAGGTTAGCTCGCCACTCTCTACCCTAACCAATCCATCTTTCATCTTCCTAAAATACATTCTACCCCACTTAGTTTTCTTTTTATATCTAAAATTGGAAATTAAACCACATACATAACAAGTTGCTTAACATTTTAATCCTCATCGCAACATACATTTATTACGAATACCATTTCTCTACCATCATCATGCGTATATTATAACACATCTCACACATGACCCATATTATCATTCATTGCACAAAATAATGAATCACAACTTCAACTACTTTAAACACAACCATGCCTAAACAAACCTGACTCCACCATGCCTAAACCAACTTGACTCAATCATGCCTAAACCAACCTAACTCAATCATGCCTAAACCAACTTGAATCGATCCATGCCTAACAAAACCTACCTCGATCCATGCCTAAACCAACCTGACTCAATCCATGCCTAAACCAACCTGACTCAATCATGCCTAAACCAACCTAACTCGATCCATGCCTAAACCAACCTGACTCAATCATGCCTAAACCAACTTGACTCAATCCATGCCTAACCAAACCTGACTCGATCCATGCCTATAACCAACCTGACTCCATCATGCCTAACTCACCTAATTTCCATCCATATCACAACAACAAATCAAAAATCTCATCAAAACACCAAAAAATCAAGCATCTCATGTATCTCATCATATAAATAAATATGTGTCTCAATACAATGTACACTGGATATCCAATCATGTCCATCATCTCAAAATTGTTGGCATGCAGTGATACTCAATACAAAATGTCATCGGCACGCAGGACGATATCATATACACTGAAACAATAAACCAATACAAAATCTCTTCAGCACGCAAAATGGTATATATCCAAAAAATAACTATAATACATCAATAATCAGGGGCCATGTGTTAGGCATCTCGGCGCATATCCTTCATATCTATGTCACTTGTACCCTCTACCTCCTCAACCCTAGCCTGGGTCCCTACTAGCACCTCACTCGGAGCTGGTCTCCATGAGCTGGTGGCCTCTCCCTGATTTGGCCTCAAAGCTCGATGGCCCCCTATGCTCTCTACACTGTGAGTGTGAGATCTAGTCCTCTCACTCAAGGCCTGATATGTTTGATACTCTCCATCGGATAGAAATTTTATCCCGACCGCCATCAACTGGTCTTGGTATTATCTGGCCTCACCTAGGGTATCCCATAACCTGGATATAGGCACGGTCTGTGGTGGTCCTATAGGCCTCGTCCCCTCGTACCTAACCTACGGGACCCTGTTCCGCTCCTTCCTGTGAACTAGGACACTGTCCCAGTGCTTGTGGTGGTGCCCTCTACCCCTGTGCATGTACATGGGCCTATAAGGCCCTAATCTATGCCTAAGTTGTGGCCAACTGGACTTGCAACCTTGTCACATG
Organism: Taxus wallichiana var. yunnanensis; assembly: GCA_018340775.1. NCBI lineage: Eukaryota > Viridiplantae > Streptophyta > Pinopsida > Cupressales > Taxaceae > Taxus > Taxus wallichiana. The sequence continues at coordinate 465,314,817 of CM031236.1, read as the reverse complement.
CACTGTAAGGCCACCGCCCGCTTGATCCCTCTCTTTCCTCTGCCATCACCTAATCTCCACCCGTGTCTCCAACCAATCGAATCACACGCACCAATCCTATGGACCCACCTCTCACCACCCAATCACCCGCCGTTCGGACCTCCCACTCAACACTCATTCCATATAGACACTTTCCCCCTTTTCTCTCTCTTTTTTCATTTTCAAAATTTGCTAATGACTAATTAATAACAAAAACACATATTTTTTTTATAACAACCCCGACCTAATCGACACTAGTTTTACCTTCACCACCATCGATCGTGTGCCCTACCTTACCATGGTTGGTCACCCCTTAACCGGTCTCGATTACCCTTGACTGGAATCAGTCAACCCCTCTTTCCCAAAACCCAACATTTTACCCTATTACCCTACCTATCCCTCCTTTTTTTTTCACACCTACCCTTTACCCTGACCATTACCCTCACCCAACCATTACCCCAAATCATTTACGTCACCCTCCTAACCTCATTTTTACTTCCTAATATCATCCTCCTTTAGGGACTCATTATTTTACCCATACCTCTGCCTTACCCATGCCTTGACATTGATACTTGGACATGGAAAATCACTAGTGACCTTTGACCCCATGTGTTTGCTATACCTTGCGACATTGTTACCTGTGTTGATTGACCTAATGACCTTACCTTTCCTCTTGTTGTGACCATTTATCCTGACCCTACCTTGGGTGTACCATAACATACCTAAATGTTCCTACACCTCACCTACATTGTGCTTCTTGACCATATCCTATACCTTGGATACCATAATCACTTAGAACTTGTTTGGATGAACCTATTGACCTTAGATGATGTAGAGTTTGCCTTCTCTTCACACTTTGATGCAGTCTTATAGTTTATACATGTTCGTATGTTAAATCAGCATTACTACCTTTGACCCCACCCATTACCTAGATTACCCAAGTAGACATAGCTCATTTTTTCCCCTATTACCCACCTTCCTTTTCATCACATTTACCTTTTATAAAACCACTCACCGATTCTACCTTCACCTCATTAGTTATTGGTTTGAGGGGATCACCTTCACCCACACATGGGGCAATCACATCTTATTTTTTTCAGCGTTGCTTACTAATAAAAGCTACACAACATAAAGGGGCAAAATATAGACACTAAAATTAGGTCACACTCCCTTTGGTCCCTAAAAATAAACACCATTGAACACATTCACTTAACCATGACCCCTTCACCCCAATAATATTAATTTAATTAAATTAATTCATTATTCTCACCATATTTATTATTTAAATATCTTAATTTAGATAATACCCACACTTACACCTCACCTAGACACCTCATTAAGCCAACTCATCCTAAGACCTATTCCTAGTAAGTTTCCATAACTAATTAAGACTTACCCAAACCCTAAAAATCAATGCCTACATTCCCTCTAACCACATTCCTGCATGTTGACAAGAAGTTTCCAGTCGATCTGTGGGTTAATGACACGAGATCCCAGAAAATCAAGGGGATCTACCTAGTTTAGCAAACCTAGAAAATCCCTCCTTGACCGATGTCGGTTACCCCTAACCATCACTGGTTAAGCCAGAACCGCCGTCAGTCACCAAACATTGGGAATTTTCCTGAGAGATAACACATCTTTTTAGAGCAAGTTTCCATGATAACATGCATGCAAGGAAGGAGATCACGAATTTTCTCTTACATAGACATCCAACAATCACCCAACAACCATCCAACACTCACCCCAACAAAGATTTGATCCAATCGGGAAAGAAGGAGAGCACATGCAAGACATGCAAGAGCTCCCCAATGTTTGGTGATCCTCTGCAGCCTTCAACCTCTTACCAGCACCTTCATTTCTCTTGCACAAACATCCAAAACCAGGTTCCAAGTAAGTAGAACATTATACTCCTCTGGTTCATTCATTTCATCATTGTATTGTCATCCTTTATTCTCTTAGCCATCCACTAACCTCCATCAATACTCACCCCTCCATATCCCCATTAAAAATTCACCAAATCCCACCCAAATAGCCTAATACCTCGTTCCGACCAACCAAGTCCTTTGTGCAATCATAAGGGAGACCCAAAGCTCATTCTGTGGCATTCCTAGTTTTCCACAATAACCAACACTAGTTCTCCCCAACCGCGTCGGTCACCCTTAACTGGCATCGGTCTCTATATTTACCAATACAACCCAGAACAGTGACCTACCCACCTATTCTCACATCACCCTTAATCACCTATGACCTGACCGAGACCTCTATCAGACCTACAGAGAACCAGAACCAACTACTTGATCTTTGGATCTTATTTTAACCTATCTTGTTGGATTAGATCTTTCTTATTGTGTTTTTAATGAGATACCTAAATCATTTCAATTACAACATGATTTATTTCATTACCAACATTAAATTGTTTTAAACAAAGGATTGACAAATCGTTTAGGAAGTATCACACTTCCCGGATCTAGCACATGCTAGGAAATTCACTACCCATACTTTGTTTAACTCTTTCTCGGTGGTCTTGTGTTCCATTTCGTAGTTTCTCCTAGCCAAAAGGAAGCTCTCACGATCGCCAGTGGATTCGAGTCATACACACGCAATAACCCAACAACCAACATTCTAACAATGTATTCCTCCTATGCCCATTACCCTATCTGTTTCATCACTTTCAAAGAAATGTCTAAGAAATAGGTGAAACAAATATAATTAAAGAGCTGATTGCTTCTTAGTACCATTTTTATAGATCTAATATTTAGTTAAATCAAGAAATAATGGAACAACGGGGAAAGATCAATAACTCCGAATATTGTGCTTAAAGATTAGGCAGAGGACCCGACTACTTTCATGTCCAACGTCTCAATAGAGAAGATGAATATAAGATCTTTTAGATGTGAAGTGAGAGTGGGAATGGCCCTATTGAATATACTATTTGGAGAACTATATATTGTGCTTATCAATTAGAAATGGGTACCCCTACTTTGGTCATGATCATTTATGATTAAAATATAACGATATGGATGGAGTTCCGGATCTTAACCTCTTCAAAAATATTATGAGTTCCGGGAAGCCGGAGAAGCGGGAATTTCTATATGATGTATTACTTGTTTGATGTCATGTGTGTAGTCCAAAATTTTAGGGAGTCCTCGGTTGGTCACAAGTTGTTGCGGGATCACAGCACCCCTGGATGCGGATCAGGTTTCTAGGTTGATGTTCAAGCATCTAGTGTGATTGCACAACATGGAATCCTTTCTCCAAGTGTGGGACTTGTAAAGATGAGAAAGGATTCTCCGAGAGAAGGCTGGTTCCTATTACTCTTGTGGTGCACACACGAAAAAAATGCGAGGTTTTACTCAAAACCTAATCTAACTTGCCAAGGAGACAGAGAGAGAGGGAGATGCATAAAAATAAATCTAAGCTAATAGAGGTGATGCACCGAGAATGAAGAACAACCTATCTTGCCAAAGTGAACATAGACCATTCAAATGTGATAAGATCATGCACAAATAACAAAACTTGTAGTGAAAGACCAGGAGGATGCAAAAATGAACACAGAGAGGGTTGAGAATCATCCACGGACATGTATTACTTGCTCCAAAGATTGATACAATGCACTACAGAATGCTAAGGGTCGAGTCGTATTATAGTTCAAATGAGAGGTTCGAACTCCATAAATTCTCCCGATAGGAGAAGAAGGGAGGAGCAAAACAAAAATGTTTGACCTTTTTAAGAAGCTGTCTTTACAATATATAGAGAGAATGAGAGAGGGAATCCAGAAACTACCCCAACCACTTCCGTGTCACATTTAAAATCATCTCATTATGGCAAAAGTGGTGGATCCTGCAAAATGACGGGTTGTCTAACGAAGCGTGAAACCGTCTGCTGCATTAAAGTTGGCTATTAAGGCATTACTTCTATCTATTACCACGCGTCGTGACATTTTCTCAATTTTCTCTTGCTATAATGCACCAAAATTCAAGATTGATCCCGAGAATCATGTAGAGAATTTCAACAACTTTCTGTTGATATAAAAACGTGTGCAAATCCGAGCTCTAGATCGAAAGATATGTCGATCGAAGATTTAGGGCACAAAACAGCGAAACGTGATTTTGAAATGTTTTCCCACGCTCTGCCACTTGGATGACACGTGGCGGAGCTCGATTCACCGAGAAATTCTCTCTCCTTCCCTTCTCAGCATTCCTTGCTCCATAAGATACGTGTCCTCTTCTGATTGGCTCGGGCTGACCCTTCAAAACTCGCCCTTTGACTTTTGGACCTTTTCCCTTGTGACACGTGTCGTGATTGGATTGGTCCGTGGGTCTGCCGGCTTTTCGCGCCCTTTGCATCTTTTTGTCTCGGATGTCCCAGTGTTGTTTGGGACAAAATCCTCCAATCCACCCGAAATGGGCTTCCTTGTTCCTTATCTTTCGATGACACGTGGCGCAATCTGATTGGCTCTCGGCTTTTCCGCTATCCGCGTCTTCCGCGTCCCTTTGTCCCACTTGTCCCAGCTGAAGTTTCCCGTTTTGGCCGAACCGGCCGGTTCGCATCCTTCACATCCATTTTTTCCAACTGCCTCGGTATCTGAGACAAATTCTTCCGAACCGCCCGAAATGGGCTTCCTTTGCCCTCGGCCACTTCACCTTTTCACGCCTTCACGTCCTCACAGCCCGATGTCCCAATCGCTTAGTGCGGCCGAACCGGCCGGTTTGTGCCCTTCGCCTTCTTATCCCACTTGTCCCAGAGCAGTTAGTCAATTTTCTTCTCCTTCGGCCGAACCGGCTTTCCGTGTTCCACGCATCCCGATGGCCCAATTGTTCCTTTGCGAAAGTTTTCCTTTTCGGCCGAACCTGGACGGTTCACGCCTTCGCGTCTGTTTGTCCCGGATGTCCCTTTACTTCGTGGGCCACCTGGAGGCTTTTCGGCCGATCCGCGCCTTGATGTCCCTCATGTCCCGACTGTTGTGAGGACGAGGACTTAGCCAATTTTCACGATTTTTTTCTGGCCCAAGCTTGTTTTCTGCAACTTTTTTGCATTTTCTCATGGCTTGCTCTTTTCAACCCAGACAGAGAGTTAGAAAATTTTCTCGAGGGGACCCTAGAAACATGATTTTTGCCCCGAATCAATCCATTTGCCCGGGCTTGAGAATTCAATGCATGTTATCAAAACTTACTCCGGGAGTGAATTTTGGATAACAATTGGCGACTCAATGGGTACCCGCCTACTAGGTAGAAGATACCAGCTTGCTGAAAGCGATCCATTGGGCATGGAGTCATCAAATATTTTGTTTAGAACCTCAACTGACTCAGAATGTGCAAGGAGGAAGATGAAATGTCACCTGATGAAAGCAAGGACTTCTAAACATCTCCATGGACAACAAGCTGTGCCAAAGCACTTAGGGAAAACAAAACTATCCTATAGCAAAACAATATGCGCAAGCACGTAGAGGAAAGAAAATATAATCTAATATTTACGAGAGGTAGTGAACTTCCCTCTAGAAACAATTCTTGAGATAGATTCCATTGACTGAATCTGGCTTCTTCGCCATCCAATGAGGCCAATTGGAAAGCATTGCTTGTTCTTGCACTTTGTGACCATGTATGGGCCACTCCAAATGGCATCAAATTTTGAATGCCTTCCCGGTTTTGCTCTGTCCACATCCCATTTCAACACTAGATCTCCAACTTGAAAAGATCTATCCTTGGCCTTTCTATCAAAGGTCTTCTTGATCAAAGCTTGATCCTTTTCCATTGTTTGGGATGCCTGATTTCTAATCTCTTGCAGCTCCATCAACTCTGCATACCTCACCTCCATGGGCTCAAATTCAAGCAACTCCAGCTGCTTCATGAGTTCCAATGTTGGCAACTCAAGTGACATGGGCAAGATTTCCTCTCTTCCATAGACAAGCCTGAATGGAGAATTACCTGTGGATCTTTTGGGAGTGATCCTATCAGCCCATAAGGCTGATTTCAGCTTGGTATGCCAAGACCTCTGATTCTCATCAAGATTTCTCCTAATGATCCTCAAAGAAGTTCTTGTTTGTAGACTCGGCTCGGCCATTACCCCGAGGGTAATAGTTCGATGAAGTGCTTAGGTAAATACCGTTCTTGACAGCCCACTCCACACGCTTAGCTCCAATGAATGCCAATGCATTATCGTAGATTATTGTAGCAGTACACCAAATCTGGTTGTTATTCCCTCATAAAAGTCTAAGATGCTAGACTCATTTGCCTCTTTGAGTGCTACCGTCATCCATTTGGTGAAGTAGTTTGTGGTCACAAAAATCCATCTCGTGCCCTTGGCTTGAATTGGGATTAATGACTCCAATGAAGTCCAAACCCCATTGTATGAATGGCTGGTCAACTGAGATTGGATGCAATGGAAGGGCAGCAAGCTTCTCTTTTCCTGTGAAGAATGCACAATTCTTACACCTCTTGATCCATGCATAACAATCACTAAAGATTTTAGGCCAATAATAACCAGCCTTCATGATCTTCGAGCTGTCACTCTTGGTGCAAAATGACCACCAGTTGGTCCACCATGAAACTCTTCCAACACCCTTTGAATCTGATTTGTGCTAATGCATCTCAAATAGACTCCATTTACATCCTTCTTGCACAAAACTCCATCAACAATGGCATACGGGACAACCCGCAACCTGAAGTGTCTCCTTTTGGTCTTGTTCATCTCTCGGAGGGCATAGGCCTATGCCTAGGAAGTGCATAATATCTTGGGTCCAGCAAGGAGTGGGGAAGCATTATCTTCTTCATGATAGCCACTTGGCTCATGGCTGTCCCGGATCAAAACAGCCTCTTCTTCGTTGCATAATTCCTTTTGCTTCCCCAAAACCAGCTGCTCACACAATCCTTTTCCTCTTACCAGCTTGGTGATCTTGATCTCAATGTCATATTCCATGACACGTGTGATCCAACCTGCACTTTTCTCATTCAAATCCTTGTTGAGGAGGAAGTCCTTAACTTGAGCATGTGAGACCAAAGCAATGGACCTTGTTGTTTGAGACTAAATGCTTGAATTTCTTCAAGCTTCGATTATTACAAGTACATGGTTTTCAATAAAAGAGTACCTCACCTTGATCTAGGCTCTGGCTGAAAAAGGCAATCGGCTGCTCATCATTATCTTTGTTCTACTGTACTAGAATGGCAGAAATAGTGTCATCACCTCCAAATGCATAGAGGATGAAATCCTTGGAGAAGTCTGGGTTGATGAGAGTTGGTGCTTGAGAGATAGCTTCTTTGATTGCCTCAAAACTCTCCTTGCCTTCTGCTGTCCACTTAAAAGCCATGCTCTTCTTTAACATTTTGGTGATGGGCTTGACAAGGGCTGCAAAATCTGGGATAAACCTGTGGACAAAATTGATCCTTCCCAAGAAGCTTTGAAGAGCCTTCTTGTGACTTGGCAATGGTAGTGCTCTTATGGCTTCAACTCTCTCCGGATCAATTGCCAGTCCCTCTTTCGAGACAATATGGCCTAGAAGTTTCCCCTCGTGAGCCAGGAATATGCATTTTTTGGGATTCAATGATACCCCAAATCTTCTACACCTCTGAAATACCTGCCTCAGATGAAAAAGGTGATCCACTACATTTTTGGAGAATACAATGATGTCATCAAGATATATCAAAACTATTTTATTGATCAACCCCTTGAATGCCATATCCATTGCCCTTTGGAAAGTGGCCCTAGCATTTGATAGCCCAAATGGCATCTTCTTGTAGGCATAGGTCCCCCATTTGGTGGTGAAAGCCATCTTGAACTGGTCATCTTCTTTCACCATCACCTGATTATACCCTGAGTAGCCATCTAGGAGAGAGAATCTCTCTGAACTGGATACTACTTGCAATATTTGTTCCATTGAAGGAAGCGGGTAATGATCTTTGAGAGATGCCCTATTGAGGTCTCGGAAGTCCACACACAACCTGATTTCTCCGCTCTTCTTCCTGACCGGAACCAAGTTAGCAACCTAGCTTGAGTGCTTGATCGGGAATATAATGCTTGCCTCTATTAGCTTATTTAGCTCTTTCTTCATTAGAGGCTCAATGTGAGGGTTAACAGGTCTCTGCTTCTGCCTGATGGGCTTAGCATCTGGATCCAATTCTATGGTATGTTGTGCCAAATTCAGATTGAATCCTCTCAAGTCTTCATAGCTCCAAGCGAAGACATTTGGAAATTCTTGGCAAAGTTGTATGAAATCTGATTTCTCCTGTTTAGTGGCTACCTTGCCAATTTGAAGTGTTTTGTTTTCCCCAACCGGAATTGGCTCTGAATCTTCTCTTTTGACCTGTATGTTAGCCTTTTCCTTACAGAACTGGTCGTTAGGGTTGAAGATAGACTCCAACGTTACTAAACCCTTAGGAAGCTTGTTTGTCCGCAGCTGCACTACTTGATCCCCATACTGTTGCTCTAATCTGTCTCTGATTCCTAGCTGAGAATTCAGCCTCTTCTTGTAAAAAATTGACGATCTGTTGATTGTTCTCAAACACCGCCACCGGTGTTATTATCTCTGAATCGCTGGCCTCACAATCACATGGACATGTGGTTGTGCCTTTTCCCTTTGATTTTGTCAACCACATCAAACATTGCTCCAACTATTACGAGCCTATCCAAGGCTTCATTTTTCTTCCCGGGTATGGACACGATGTTGAAAGCTTCGAAATCCTCAATGAGGTCCCACACCCTATTCTTGTAGTTCTTCAGCAGGTCATTCTTTGTAGCATGTTGTCCCCTGACTTGATTGACGATCAGCTCACTATCCCCGAACACCTGCAAGTTATTTATGCCCCTTTTCCTAGCCCAATGAAGTCCTTGAATCAAGGCCTCATATTCAGCTGTGTTGTTTGAACAAGAAAACTGGAAACAAAAAGCTGAATAATATTTGATGCCTTGAGGTGAAACAAGCATAGCTCCTCCTCCTGCACCTTTCCTACTTCTTGATCCATCGAAAAATAATTTCCATACCTCATTGTCATCCTTATGGTTTGGTTTGGTGATGCTAGGAATAGGCTGGTTTTCTTCATGTATGCAATAGACTCCTAGTTCAGATTCTTCGCTTCTTGGTAGGGATCATAAGCATGTACCTTGCTTGCCCATTCATCAAGAGTCAAATCTGGAATGCTTCCAACTTTGGTGTCGGCTTCATCTGTGTTTGGATAATCTTCTTGATCAAATGTTGAACAGTTGGCATTGATTGGGCTTGGAGTGTAAGGCTTAATATGGAAGTTATCAATAGGTTCAGACCTAATTGTAGCCTTAGTTCCATATCTTGTTTTGAATAGCATGTGTGACCAATCATCAGACAAATACCCTCCAATCTTGGCTGTGAAGTCCCTTGACAAACATAGGGCAAAGAGTGGTGGAAGGTCTATGACTGATACATCTTGTAATACAACAACATTTGGACATGCATGCAAGGTAAGAATCAAATTTCTAATCACTCCAACTGTTGCTATTGCTGTCCCATCTAGCTGCACTACCCCTTTAGACATTATTTCATACTGGAGCCCTAGCTGATCAGCTATCTGTTTAGGCATTACTGAGCTACTTTCCCCGGAGTCTATCATGCAATTATGTACTAGCTAATTTCCAATGATTAACGAAACATAAAAAGGGGGGCTTCAACATTTTACCTTGTTGTGCTCCATGACTTCCTTCAGGCTGGGCAGCATTTGTAAGCACTTTGTCTTGCATCTGGACCTGTTGATTCGAAGTTGGCCAATCCTTCATGGCAGCTTACAACAGATCTCTTTGGCCTGGGATGGATAGGGATTCCCACATTGATATATTGATGTTAGTCTTCTTCATCTGCTTGATACCTTGAATGGTGATGAAGGATCTCTATGTTGTCCCTTGGTTTGCACATTTATTCCTTGTATGTGGGCAACAACAACTGGCATTTGAGTTGGCCTAGGGGATTTTCTTGGCTGCCCTTGTGCATTTGAAACTGGAATTTGCTTGCCAATCATTTGTGGAGCTGTGGAAGGTTGTGGATTGGCTGAGGGCTAATGGCTGTTCTTCACCCAAGTTTCTCCTCTTTGACCTTGTGTTGGCTGTAACACCTTGAGAAACTACTTGATTCATGCCACAGAAATCTTCTGCTTGCCAGTTCACCAATGTGGTGTCATTTGGGGCTGATTGCTGTTGGAATGTTTCTTGTTGTTGACTGTTTCCTTGACTGCCCTCGCCCTCCACACCAGTAGTTGTCACCATCAATGCTTGATTGAGAGCACCATTGAAGCACATGGATTGGTTATGAGGCTCATTGCATGGAAAACACCAATCATATTCCTGAGCAATGTTGTTCTGTGTTGGCACTAATGCCTTAGAGGCAGATATGGCATTTGGATTATAGGGTTGGAATGGTCTATTGGCAGGAGGCCTTGTTTGATTCATATTTGCAGCTGGATTAGGTGGTCTTTGTGGTTGGTATGGCTGCCTATTAGGCTAAGCTTGGGGTTGATAAGAAGGTCTGAAACCTTGGGCTTGCTGCCTCTTAAGAGTAACTAGCTCATTGCCTAGGTTTTGCAATTGCTTCATGACCTCTTGAAGCTCATTTGGGGCACTTGGAGATGAAGTAGAAGTTTCACTTGAACTTTGATTTCTAGGGGTGGGAACAGGAGCCAAAGTGGGTGCTTGACTAGTGCTTGGATTTTCTAAGTTTGGATACAAGGGCATGGGAGGCCTAGGATCCAGTTTACCAGCTTGAATAAGACAATTTTTGGGCTCTAATGGCAATGCTATAAGTAGGCAGGTAAGGTTGTCCTCCCATAGATTGAATTAACATAGAAATATCGGAATTCAAAGCTTTAAGGTAATATAGAAAAGCACCTTTTCTTTGTTGGCTTTGATCCGCCAATGGAATCCTCTCCCAAGTTTTTTGAAATCTGAAGTTGAAATCGGTCAGCTGCTCATTGGGAGCCCTCTTGATGGTTGTTAGCTGCTCCAAAAGAGACAAGTTGTCTCCCTTCTCTCCAAATTGCTCATGAAGTGCAATACACAACTGATTCCAGTTTGTGATAGAACCAGCTCCAAGGCTCCTAAACCATTGTAATGCTTTACCCTTGAAGGAAGATGCCAGTAACTTGACAGCCACTTGCATTTCATTGATTTCATGAATTACACAAAGGTTAGCAATATCTTTAACATGATCACCTGGAGTAGTCTGATTTTCTCCAGTGAAGTACGGAATGTTCTTCAAGGCTGCAATAGGAACTGGATGTTGTGCATTGAGAGCAAGTGGGCTGTTGCCTGTGAAGTTGACGTAGGGATTGTTCTGAGCCATTCTAATTGGTCTTAAAACCCTTGTTGACTGAATGAAAGGCCTACCAGGTGGAGGAGTTGAGAGAGTTTTGTTTGGTGGAGATGGAGACCTTTGAATCCTTCTTCCTCTTTGCCTTCTTCTTGGAGATAATTGCAGGTATTCAAACAACACTTCTTCTTCTCCAACTCTTGACCTTGTGGTGATTCTTCTCATGAGTTTTTAGGCCTGCACTTGGAACCAATCGATTCTTCCCCTGGGAGTCGCCAGATATGCAAATAATAGCTCTTTTTAAGCAAGAAAAATGCAGCAGATGCACATCAACCCTGCTGCAATAAAAATGAGACCTCTTGGTCCCACCGGATCATTCCAAAACTCATTGTTGCGAGCTCACATCACCCCCGGATGCGAGATCGGTTTCTAGGTTGATGTTCGGGCATCCAGGTGTGATTGCACAACATGGAATCCTTTCTCCAAGTGTGGGACTTGTAAAGATGAGAAAGGATTTTCCAGAGAAGGCTAGTTCCTATTCCTCTGTTCGTGCACACAAAAAAATGCGAGAGGTTTTACTCAAAACCTAATCTAACTTGCCAAGGAGACAGAGAGAGAGGGATATGCATAAAAATAAATCTAAGCTAATAGAGGTGATGCACCAAGGAATGAAGAACAACCTATCTTGCCAGTGAACATAGACCATTCAAATGTGATAAGATCATGCACAGATAACACAACTTGTAGTGAAAGACCAGGAGCATGCAAAAATGAACACAGAGAGGGTTGAGAATCATCCACGGACATGTATTACTTGCTCCAAAGATTGATACAATGCACTACGAATGCCAAGGGGTAGAGTCGTATTACAGTTCAAATGAGAGGTTCAAACTCCACAAATTCTCCCGATAGGAGCGTAAGGGAGGAACAAAACAGAAATGTTCGACCTTTTTTAAGAAGCTGTCTTTACAATATATAGAGAGAATGACAGAGGGAATCTAGAAACTGCCCTGAACCACTTCCAGTTGCATTTAAAATCATCTGATTATGGCGAAGAGGTAGATCCTGGCAAAATGACGGGTTGTCTAACGAGCGTGCCGAATCTGTCTGCGCCGCATTAAAGTTGGTTGTTGAGGCATTACTTCTGTCTATTACCACGTCGGGACATTTTCTCAATTTTCTCTCACCGACTACACCAAAATGCAAGATTGATCCCGAATCATGTAGATAATTTCAACATCTTTCCGTTGATATAAAAAACGTGCAAATCCGAGCTCTGGATCGAAAGATATGTCGATCTGAAGATTTAGGGCACAAAACAGGCAAAAACATGATTTTGAAATTTTTTCCCACGCTCTGCCACTTGGGTGACACGTGGCGTGCTCGATTCATTGAGCAATTCTCTCTCCTTCCCTACTCCACATTCCTTTCTCCATAGGACACGTGTCCTCTTCTGATTGGCTCAGGCTGACCCTTCAAAACTCACCCTTTGACTTTTGGACCTTTTCCCTTGTGACACGTGTCATGATTGGATTGGTCCGCGGGTCTACCGGCTTTTCGTGCCCTTCGCGTCTTTTTGTCCCGGATGTCCCAGTGCTATTTGGGACAGAATCCTCTGATCTGCCCAAAATGGGCTTCCTTGTCCCTTATCTGCCGATGACACGTGGTGTAATCTGATTGGCTCTCAGCTTTTCGGCTATCTGCGTCTTCCGCATCCCTTTGTCCCACTTGTCCCAGAGCTGAAGTTTCCCATTTCGGCTGAACGGCCAGTTCGCGTCCATTTGTTCCAACTGTCCCAGACTGTCTAGGACAAATTCTTCCGAACCGCCCGAAATGGGCTTCCTTTTGCCTCGGCCACTTCACCTTTTCGCGTCCTTCGCGTCCTCGTAGCCCAGATGTCCAAACTGCTTAGTGCGAAAGTTCTCCTTTTCGGCCGAACCGGCCGGTTCGCGCCCTTCGCGTCTTCTTGTCCCACTTGTCCCAGAGCAGTTAGTTGATTTTCTTCTCCTTCGGCCAAACCGGCTTTCCGCGTTCTTCACTCGTCCCGATGGCCCGATTGTTCCTTTGCGAAATTTTTCCTTTTCGGCCGAACCGGATGGTTCGCGCCCTTTGCGTCCGTTTGTCCCGCATGTCCCTTTACTTGGCGGGCTGCCCGGAGGCTTTTCGGCCAATCCGCGCCTTGATGTCCCTCATGTCCCGATTGCAAGGGACGAGGACTTAGCCAATTTTCACGATTTTTTTCTCGCCCAAGCTTGTTTTCTCTGCTTTTTTTCACATTTTCTCAGGGCTTGCTCTTTTCAACCTGGACAGGAGAGTTAGAAAATTTTCGAGGGGACCCTAGAAACATGATTTTTTCCCCTGAATCAATCCATTTTCCCGGGGCTTGAGAATTCAATGCATGTTATCAAAACTTACTCGGGTTGTGAATTTTGGATAATCACCACAAGACATTCATGTAGTCCCCAAGGTCTTTAGAAATATGCACATGAAGAACTATAGGAAGGAAAAGGAGGTGATTCGTAATAAATACTAACTTGTGATCTACAATGCCATATATGACACCCTTATGCCTAGGGTAAGATGGAGAATCATCAATTCATTGAGATAATGGGAAGATTTCTGGTGTCACCCAAAATGTATAGCGATAAGAGTAGAGGGGATTCTCAATATCCATTTTAGACTATCAAAATATGTTTCAGACAAGATAGCTAAGTAGGAGATTGCATATCACTTTGTCCATGGCATCAGTTTTGTGGAAAAGGAATAGAATAAGAAAAATTCTACTTATCCTCCTCTTCCTTTCTTAGTAGGTTCAATGGTCTTGATTGATTGACAAAATTCCAAGAGAATAACATCCCATAGGACATCATTCCACTTATACTATCATACTCTAAGGAATTTTGACTTGACAGGAAGAGTGGGACAATTCTGCAAGCACACTCTTGGCATGGCCACTTACAACTACAAACATCACCCCACAAGGATGACCTAGTTTATAAGGATGAGGTCAATGATCAAGTGGTGGCCATAAATATGAGAAAGTTAAAAGTTACTTATGCACCTATTAGGAAATAGGCTAGAGTTGGTGGATTAGAAGTTAGGCCAAGAGAAGTATAAGTATAGAGGGAAGATGAGGAAGAAGATTCAGATGACAAAGGTACTGATTCAAGACAAATTCATAAGATTTTTGTTTGTGTGCCTCCTCCATCAAAAGGAAAATTTGGTCCTCATTCTGATCCTTCTCCAAGCATACAAATGACAAGCCTGCAAGGTCTATTGGGAAAACCACAAGTCCACAAGAAAAAGTCCTCTGGTGAGTATTGTTGCAATTATACCTCATATGTCTGTTCCTTTTCTTTCTACTTATTCAGTTCCGACTTATATAGGTATGGTTTCTTCTTCTTATATTCAAATTCCATCTTCCTAGGACCTTAACTAGTAGTATTCTCATTTCTACTAGTTATTCTTCTAAAGATGAAGGAGGAGATCATGGGATATTGGATCCTACTAGTTATCAAAATCCTCCTTTATCTTCCCCTATTTCTACTACTTATATTGTTTCTCCTTATCTCTTTGCTTCTTGTTGGGTTGGTGAAATATTGCCTAAGTGTTGAAGGCACAAGTAGGGGGTGCGTAAGAAGTTGTGGAAGTTGGAAAAAAATGTCCCTGTAGTTTTGCACCTAGGGAAAATAGAGATCAATACTTATCCATTTTGCATACACGGGCTAAGAATAGATTGAATGTTGAACATGTTTTAATAGAAAACTTGGAAGACACACCAATCTATTTTGGGACCAAGAAGGAGATGAAGAGTTATGCAAAGTTTGAGATAATAATAGGATTATAACTAGAGTTATTTATAGGTAATCTATTATCGTGAAGCTTTCATGCTTCCTAGTTGATTTTGTTGTGGCGCATGACTATTCTTAGCATATAAACCTATTTTTAAGAGTGCATGAGTAGTGAAGGGAAAGTCCCCACTACCTATATATATGTATTGATTTACATGGCTTAGAGAGATCATGTATGATTGGATGTAACAAAGTTATGTTTCTGGTGTACTTACGTGCTTGACTTTGTGATGGCTATTATGATGTATTCAGCTATTGGTTTTTCTATGGATTAATACAATGTATATTTATGGATGGATATTGATTGTTGACATCTCTGTTACTAGTTATTGCATGGTAAATTTGATCTTGATCCTTGTTTGATTCATTATGCACTATGGTTGTGTTCTAATTCTTGTTGTGCTTTACCTTTAATTCACTTGTTATGTATATGGAATACTTGTATGATCATGCTAACACCTTAACAAAGCTGATATAAAAGAGGGACCTAGTATCTTTGCATGCTTTGGGTGAGCGTTCAAATTTTTATGAGTGATGGGCCAACACGTATAGGGTTTTGAGTAAGAAAAAAACTACATTTTGGTTCCGTTCTAGGACCTCTTTTCAAATTAGTTGCAAGGATGTTGCATGATGAAGACATATTGGTTGACTTTGGCCAATATTGAGAGTTGGGTAGAAGATTTAGAGGAAGAGTTTTCTCATAGATATAATACTGGACCTGATTTTGATGCTCACACATGGGTTGAAGAAAATATATATCATGAACTCTATGAGAATTATTTTATTTTTTTCAATTAGATTTCTACAAAGTGGTTGGAACCATATGCATCGAAGATAAATTGGAGGTATATGATGATTTTTAGACACATGAAGATTACCAGACTCTGTATGATGCTAATTTGACTTGGACACGCATTGTAGATCATTAGTGGAGTGGTTTTTTTCATAGTTACACTTTGGAGTATGTTGTTTCTACTTATTCCTATCCACATGTTGCTAATTTTTAGTTCTTGCGCAAACCCAAAGGATTTTATTTGAATGTTATCCCTTTAGCAATTAAGATCTTTATTGTAACTCTGGATTTGGAAGAATGACCTATGGCTAGCTAAATCTCAACCACATGTAGGGGTAGGAGCAGGTGTGGTGAAAGATGATGGTTCTCGGAAGTAGAAAGGTAGAGAAAATAAAGGCATATTAAGTATAATGAAGTGTGAGAGAGGGAATTGAAAAAGAGACATGACATTGAGGAGTCTTTGGAGTTGAGGAGAGAGATGGATCAAGAAGGATTTGGAGCTCACGTGGAAGATGTGGAGCTAGAGCATATGGTTCTCCCATCCTTAGGAAAGTGTAGTAAAAGGTCCCTTTGGCTTCTGATGAGAGTGCATCTAAGGAATAATGATGAAAAGATGAGGGCACACATGTGATCCCACTTGAAGATATATCCCTTGCGCTTGGTGTTCTAGTTCTTGAGACATTTATTAAGAATAAATACAGTGTAGGTGTTTCAGTAGTGATGGGTAGATTTCATTTTCCTTTAAATACAAAAGTTTCTCAAATGGCCACGTAGTATTCTTTGTTTTGTGATCCTATTGTTGGTATATTTTTAGCTCATCTTCGTGGGTAGAATGTGGGCACAAAGAACATTGGTAATGCCTCTTGAAGTAGCACAACTTTGTAGACTATGTGATTTCAGTTTAGTGCAACTATTAGAACACAAGGCAACACATCCTCTAGTCTAGTGCCTACTGTGGGAGGAGTATCGGGTGGTTTTTGAGGTGAAGGGAATACTAGAGGTAATAAAAATTATAGATTTGGTGGGCATGGCCCACACAAACCCACTAATTTTATTATGAGATGTTACTTGATTCCAGATTAAAAAGGAATTGAAGATGCAAATGATGATGTCCATATGTGTGAAATACTATGGCGTGTTAAGGGGATTACAACTCTTGAGAGTAAAAAAATCAGTTTTCTACTACTTTACAAGGGCACGCGCATAGTTTGTATAGGAAGTATGATCTGAACTAGACCGTTGTAGACTACATTGCGCTGCATGATGCTTTCTTAGCTGAGTTCCATATACATGAGTTTAAACAGAAGAGCAAGAGTGTGCTATAGGACATCAAGCAAGGCATGTATGAGAGTGTCAGGGAGTATGATACCCATTTTAAAACTTTATTGTTAAAGCTATCTTATGACATACATCCTAGCCAACATGCTCAATTTTTGTTGCCGGACCGATCAAACCTTTTAAAAGGGCACTCTCACATAAGACTTTTATAGATCCACACAAGGGATTAGAGGTAGGTCTGCACGCTGAGGAAGTTGGAAGCATAGACACTCGAGTTATCCCATTCTTGGAGGAACAAATAACATCTATGAAAAAACATTTGGAGAAAATATCCTCCAATTCATCTCATGAGATGTGTAGTAGGATATGGTGTACAAAGTGCGAGATGGAAGGAAATGTCAAGGATAGATTCCATCATAAATTAGTGCATGCCATGTTCTTTGGATTATGAGATTTTCACTTGGACCATGATTCAAGTAGGTGCTCCCTATTACAAGGAATGATCAAGAAGAACATGTCTTATTACTATAATATTTGTAAGTCCTACACTCATGATATAAAGAATTGTAGGTTGATTGATCAAATTCATGAAGCTATTGAGACTAGTGTACGTCGGACTAGTGTTGCATATAATTTTAAGGAACAAGGTGAAAATCATAATCATAATCACAATGAAGGGTGCTTTGATGGAGGTGGTAGACGTAGAGGTTGATGTGGAGGATACAAAGGTCATGGTCGTGGTGGTGGGAGAGGTGACTTCCTTCATGGAACCTGTTTCACATGTGGATATCACGATCATTATAGGCACGAATGCCTTCAGAACATTATTTTCTCATGGTACGAAAAGAATCACAAGTATGAGGAATACCCATATTTGTATGATCATATGAGTAAGAAACAAAAGTAGGATAAGGGCGTGGGAATGCCTAGAGTACATTGATCTATGGAAGATTAGTGGATGCCAAAGTGAGCACCTAATCTTGAGATGTTTCCCATGTTAGTCACTACACGCACCGAGGTTACGCGTCTTTATGGAGGTTATGAAGAAGAAACATGTTATTTCAAAATAGGAGGTGATAAGTGAAAAGAATATAGATCATACCCATCAGAAAGAGGTATATTAGGAAACTATGGAGGTTATTAGAAACTTACAGGGTGAGATATAATGCTTGAAGGAGTAGTCATGAAATTTGGATAAGGCGAAGGTAGTTGAGCTACCTAAGAAATATGTTGATGACTTGAAGGATGTTTGTAAGATATTGCACCCAAAAATATCATTCCTTTGTTAGGGTATTAGATAAGGAATCGAGGTACCGGATGTTGGATCCAAGTGCGAGAGACAAATATTGCATGCAAAATTACCTCCTCATAGTCTTGAATATGATAAAGAGATCACTTTCAATGTAGTTATTGATGGGTGGCTACTAAGTAATTTATAATTATTGATACATGTGCATAATTGAATGTCCTCACTTTGGATGTGTGTGATTAGATGAGGAAACTACCATTACAGCCATATTCAAATGCCTTGTACATGGAAAACATGACTAGAATCATTCTGTTGGATTACTTAAAGATGGCACTATTACTAAACAAGGGGCCAAGTTTAATAGGGACTTTGAGGTCTTAACACTTACTGAAGTAGATATTTTTCCATCCTTGCTTGGGCTCCCTTGGTGTTACACAAATAATGTTGATCAACGCTCTAATAAAGGTTATATCAGTTTTGAGAACAAGGAAGAGTGCATGCTTATTATTATGACAGATGGGAAAGCTATACCTTATGTAGAGTCATTAAGTGAGGAGGATCTTAATAGGATTTATGTATGCACCATCATAGATCCTGAAGTTATTGAGCCATCTAAAGAAGCTATTATTTAGTGGGATGATGCTCAGTTTATGAGTGATAAAACCAATTTTTCCTATGATAACTGAGTGCATGAAACACATGAAATGGTTGTTAGGAAATTGGTGTTCATAATGTGAACGTATGGTTTGAATATTTGTATTATTTAATATTTAATTAATGTGTGAGTGTGTAAAATTAGTTTTCATGCACAACTCATAGAGATAGGAGTGTGTGAGAGTATCTTGGGATTGGGAGTAAGACTAGGGATTAAAGGAGAGATATGGGGATAAAATGATAAGACTTGAATCCATGATTTTAGGAGCAAGCAATTGTATAAAATTCCCTCTAATATTCAATAGAAATTGCTCCATTCTACTTTCATTTTCTCTATATTTTTGTACTTTCCATTTCATGAGTTAATTTGATTTATTGTTGTTGAATTTATTTATGCAAATCTAGAGATTTAGCATCATCTGTTATCAAAGCAGGATAGGAAAAATTATGAGATTCATTGCGATAAAATACCGCAGCCTCTAGGATGCAGATCTGAGATTTTTAAGCTTTCGTGGCCATTTTTGGATTATGATCTTCACAAAAAAAAATGACTGGTAAATCATGTTTTTCTCAAAAACCCAGATTCCAAATCTTCTAAATTTTTTTGGGTTTAAAGATACGTATTTTATTGCTCTACAATTAAAATTTTGGAATAATCCAGTTTTTGGTTTAAGAGAAAACATGAAATAGATTCTGGCATCTGAAAAATTATGGAATTTGTATATGATTAAAACATTTTTTTATCAAAATTTGTAAGTCCACTTTATTAATCATGAAGTGTTAGAATATTTAGGATTTGTTTAAATATTTTAAAAATTAATTATATATTACTTTTATAATATTATAAGTCAAAGTATTGTCATTTATTTTTCATCTTGACATTTATAAATAGTTTTTATCGTCCATAGTGTCCTCGTAATGTCATTGTAAAAGTTGTAAATTCATCGCAAGCCATTTGTTTAGTTGTGGTCCTATTGTCTATGTCCTACCTCTTAGGAATCATTTGTGTGTATTTCCATTAAAATTGTCAACTTTGTTGTGTCATAGTCAGTCATCCGAAAGTGTCGAATCATTGTAGATTTGTGAGTCATTGTAAAAGTATATTATAATTTTTTTGCCTCACTTGTCAAAAATTAGACGCATTTTCACTTGTATGCGACGTCCATAGTGAGGGGGTGCATTATCGGTTGAAACCGACACCCAATAGAATTGTAAAATGAGACTCAAAGAAAAATTCATTGAGTTAGTAGCATCACAATGGAGGCTAGAGGCAATGGAGGAAGGAGGTGTTTTAGCGACCTCTCATTAGGCACCATCGATGAGGCCGCAATATTGCTTTGGTGGCCATGTTTTTAGTTGTGTTTGGTGTGTTTAATTTCAGCATGTGTGGTAGTAAATAAAGAACAGATGGATAATTCTTGTTCATAGTTAGGAACATATTTTCCTATATTTTGTTCTCTTTTGTAAATTGTGGATGAGGAAACGTGTATGCTGCTATGAAAGTGGTTGGTGGTCCACTAGAAAACCAATTTGAGATTTTGTGAATCTCTTAGAAAATCACATATAGAGTGGTTAATGGTTCCACTAGAAAACTTGTTGGAGTTGATGGTACTCTTTGAAAACCATCAGGTATTGTAGAACATGAGTAGGTACTAGACAGAACTCACCCATGTTCACACTAAGGGGGTGAATGTTAGGAAATTAGTGTTCATAGTGTGAACATATGGTTTGAATATTAGTATTATTTAATATTTAAATAATATGTGAGTGTGCACAATTAGTTTTCATGCACAACTCATAGAGATAGGAGTGTGTGAGAGTATCTTGGGATTGGGAGTAAGACTAGGGATTAAAGGAGAGATATGGGGATAAAATGATGAGACTTGACTCCATGATTTTAGGAGCAAGCAATTGTATAAAATGCCCTCTCATATTCAATAGAAATTGCTCCATTCTACTTTCATTTTGTCTGTATTTTCTATACTTTCCATTTCATGAGTTAATTTGATTTATTGTTGTTGAATTTATTTATGCAAATCTAGAGATTTAGCATCAATGGTTGGGTGAGAGATCAAGAATATAGTTATGTGCATGATCAAGCCACATGTTATACAATATTTGAGTCACAACCAGGTACCTTAATACATAGGTGAAGGAAACCCGGACATATTTTTGCATGCCATGGAAGCTCGGTGGGTGATGAGGGCGATATAATAAATATGCTGATTTATGCCCTACATAGAACAAATTTGTGCGGTGGACTACACACAAAGATAACCTTTTGGAGTGGTGAGAAGTGAGAATCACCTTCTCTACTAGGTTTCTTAGGAGCAATGTACCTTTAAAAATATGAGAATTTTATGGGAAGGATTCTACTTCGCACCACGTTTAGAAGCGTGAGAGACTTTAGACAGAGGGGAAGGAGTCCATTCTGCCATCACTCTGGGTACATAAGTTCTACGCCACTCTAAGAATTTGTGCATGCACATGGTATATTCATGCATAATTAACAAGAGCAACAATTAATTGGAAGGAAATTACCTCAAGTATGATTCAGACCATTAACTATTTTTATACTAAACCTCTGATGAATGAAGCATTATAGATTATAAAGC
Source organism: Taxus wallichiana var. yunnanensis (assembly GCA_018340775.1). NCBI lineage: Eukaryota > Viridiplantae > Streptophyta > Pinopsida > Cupressales > Taxaceae > Taxus > Taxus wallichiana. The sequence continues at coordinate 465,293,099 of CM031236.1, read as the reverse complement.
ACCTTCGATGGGGATAATGAAAATCTGAGGAAATCCTATTATATATGTTTGGGGAAATAGAATTGGAGGTGCAATTTGATGAAGAGGAGACATATGAAGAACAACTTAGGTGCATCTCAGTTAGAGAAAAGAATGGTAAGTTGGTTTACATGATTGATGATGATGAGGTAGAGGATTTGTATGTTAACCACACTATAGGTATGCACAATGTGTTGTATAGTGTTGATGAGAAGGCACGCACATACCATGCACCTATGAAAATAAAGAATGTCAACATTAGGAAAAATACAAAGCCTAAAGAGGCCATTATTTATGACTATTGGTTTGAATAGGAGGTGGCTAAGATTATCGAGCTGCTGTGTGACTTCTAAGATTTATTTCCATGAGGTTACCATGAGTTAAAGGGAATGCATCCCTCTTTGGGTGATATGTGAATCAAGTTAAAGGAAGGGGCGTGCACTGATTAGGAATAGGCCTTGCAAGATGAACCCTAATCTACATGTCAAAGTTAAGGAAGAGATTGATAAGATGTTGAAATATGGAATCATTGAGCCCATTGAGGAATCAAATTGGGTTAGCCCTATGGTGATAAGCATAAATAAGGATGGCAGATATGGATATGTGTGGACTACATAAATGTGATTGTTTCTTGTGTTATAGATCTCTTTCCCACCCCATTTAATGAGGATATCCTGGAATGCGTAGCAGGGTTTGAGATTTACTCTTTCACTGATGGATTCTCTAGTTACCATTAGGTGCATATAGCAAAAGAAGACCAAGAAAAGACAACTTTCACCATTGAGTGGGGAATTTTTGCATATACAGTTATGCCCTTTGGGTTGAAGAATGCACTTGTAGTATTTTCGTGCATTGTTGTAAAAGCATTTGAGGAATTTATACACAAGTTTTTATAGGTTTATTTGGATGATTGGATTGTATATGGGCTAGTAAAATATCACTGTGATAACTTGAGACTCATGTTTGAGAGATGTAGGTAGTTAAGAATCTCCTTGAATATTAATAAGTGTATCTTTGCTACACCCTTTGAACTTTACTGGGACACATTATTTATAAAGAAGGCTTGTTGGTAGATCCTGCTAAGGTCATAGTTATTTTGGGCTTAGAGGAGCCTACCAATTAGAGTGAGGTGTGTGGGTTCTTAGGACATACATGTTACTACAGGAAGTTCATTAAGGGATATGCTAAGATTTCGTGCCCTTGGAAGAATTATTGAGGAGTAAAGGAAAGTTTCATTAGGATGAGGCGCACAGATAACATTTGAGACATTGAAGGAGAGACTTACTTTTGTGCCCATTCTACGCTTTCCTTCTTGGGATAAGTTGTTTCATGTACATGTTGATTCCTCTAGCATGGCCATTGGAGCAGTGTTAGCATAACTTAGATATGGGATTTTGATCATCTTATTTGTTTTGCAAGTAGGAATTTGACACCAACTAAGTAGAACTATACAACTACGGAGCATGAAGCTTTGTCCATGATTTATGTGCTACATAAGTTTATATAATAATTGCTAGAAAATCCTTTTATATTTTATACATATCACATGACACTAAAGTAATTGGTTAATAAGCCATTTTGTAGGGGCACATATGTTGTTGGATTCTATTGTTTTAGGAATTTGACTTTATAGTTGTGGTAAAGCCAAGAAAGAGTAATTCAGGACCAGATCATTTATTAAGGATTAACTTAGGTGAGGATGTGTAGAGTATTAAGGACATAATTATAGATGCACAACTATTTAGATTGAATTGCACGTGCCTCTAATTAGAAGATATTGTATATTTTTGCTTCTTGGTGTGGTGCCTAAGAGAATGAAGAGCTTAGAGAAGAAACAAATTTCCATATGCATCGTGCCTTATATGTTGATCAATGGATATTTATACAAGTTAGGCTAGGATGAGGTTTTGCATCGGTGTGTACTTGGGCATGAGCACGAAGCTATTATGGAGGAAGTTCATGGTGGAATTAGTGGTATAAATTAGCAAGTAATGCTACCACACACAATATTTTTCTAGTTGGTCTTTGGTGGGAAACATTATATAAGGATTATAAAGAGTATGCCAAGGCATGTGATCATTTCCAATGCCTTGGGAAGCATGGGCATGGAGATGAGATTCCCCTGAGGTGTATAGTGAGTACAAAACCTTTTGATAAATGGGAAGTTGACTTTGTAGGACCTATTTCCCCACCGGTAAAAAGAAGTGGGTTGTGCTATATTATTACATGTATATATTATTTGACAAGGTGGGTAGAAGAAGCACTTACGAAGGATTGAACAACGACATACAAGAGAAAGTTTCTTATGGGAGAATATAATCAGTAGGTATGGATGTCCATTAAGTTTGACAAGTGATAGGGGCACACACTTTTTGAATGAGACTATCAGGATATTATTGGTAGAGTTTATGGTGGCACATCAAAAACAATGCCCTATCACCCATAGGCTAATGGGATTGTTAAGAGGATTTAAAAAATATGTTGGGACATACATTGACAAAGATTTGTGATTTTGGGAGAAAGGATTTGGATGATAAAGTATTTATTGTACTTTGGGCATACATGACAACTTATAAAATATTAAACAAAGCCACACCCTTTTAGTTGGTGTTTTATGCAGAGGTTATTTTACTAGTGGAATTCATATTACCCTCCCTACGTATTTTGTGCACACTTGGACTAGATGATGAACAAGCACTTGAAGAGCGTATAGATAAACTAATGTAGTTGGATGAGGTGGAACACCATTGCACATGGAGTTAGAAGACATAAAAGGCCAGGAAGAAGGCATGACATGATAGGCACGTTAAGAATAAATAGTTTGAGGTTGGATAGATGGTTCTTCTTTATGATTCCAATTTTTGCACCACCATGGCAATTTGCAAGTGCATTAGTTTGGACCGTATGTTTTGAATTATATCCTTAATTCGAGCACTTTCCAGCTTATAAGCATTGATGGCACTCGGTTTCCCAGTTACTTTAATGAGAGTAGGTTAAAGCCCTACTATAAATAATTATTCTTGGTGTTTTTAATAATAAAATATTTCTAGTTAGATTATATTTCCACTTGATGCATTTTATTTATATGTTTTTCCTTTCATCGTCACTATGCTTTGTCAATTTAGTTCATTTTTTGTTGTAATAAACACGTTTGTGCCATGCAGTTGATTATTATCTATTGAATTCATGTGCAGAGGACCACACATAATTTTAGTGTGGGGTGGATTAGAAAGTGATTGGTTCCTTGATGAAGATTGGTGTGCATTATGAAATTATAGGTGCTTAGAGTAAAGATGGTTATAAATAAAATTACAATAAATTTACTTGTATGTAAGACCACACGTAGATAGATGGACACACAGTGTAATGTGAGGTAGGCTACAACATTAGAAACTACTTGGTTTGAGGCACATTGGATAGGTACTTTGGTGCATGGAGGTGCACGTAGGGAAAAATGTGGCCGAGAAGTAGTGGGTGAGCCAAAGGTTATGATTGAGCCATGGAAGAATAAAATGTGATGCATGGAAGAGAAAAGGAGAAGATTTAATGCCACATACGGTGGTAGTTAAGGAGAAACTAATTAATGTGGTGAATTTTGAAAAACCTATAAGATTTGTGCTTACAATGTTATTTTTACCTTACAACCTTTGTGATTTTGAATTGTGAAGTGTGAAAAAGTGCAGTGTGAGTGAGCAAAGATTTGAATGGCAAATCAGGTGAAATCATGACACAACATTGAATGAGATCCATGGAATAAGTGTGTTTGAGCTAGTTGGTTGTGTACGGAAGGTGGTTTCATGTAGTTGGGGTTTCAAGAGGGCATATTTAAATCTAGGGCATGTGAAATATGAGGAACCAGAGGATATCGGGAGATTATAAGGGAAAACTAGTGAAATATTATAGTTTTTTGAAGCACATTCTTATTGAAGCAGTAAATGGCACCAAGGAGAGCTTTAGCTATTGAGAAGGAAATCGAGGAAGCATCACAAGAGTGGTTTATAGAGATGCAGTATCTAGAGGAAGTGATTGAAGGAAGGTCATGGACGTCATAGTTAACCAAATGTAATATTAGTGATTTCAATCATAGGACAAACAAAACCATGAAGGATATTAGCGTAGATATTAATGGAAGACCAATAGAAGGGTTGTGGATGGAAAGAGAGCTTATGGACAATCGGGTCTACAAATTGTTGGAGAGTGTCGAGTTATACAATTATATGAGTTGCCATATTTTGGAAAGCCCGATAAATTATACTGTGGCGATGTCACATGTGCATAAAATTTCTTCTACTTAACAGGGAGGAGGATGTAATTTACAAAAATTGATCAACAAAGTCACGGTTTGCATGACTCGGTGTGCATAAATTATAGGATATTTATCGGATGAATGAGGAAGTAGAGGTGATGGCCACCACATTTCACTACCGAAGGGAGGTCGAGTGTTTAATGTCACATGTATATAAGACCTATCTACAAGGGTAACGATGTGCCTAGTCATCGGTTTGTAGGTTGGGAGCCTCCGAGAGGTGGAAGGAAGTAAACAAGAACTTGTTATACATAGTGCATAAGATGGAAAACAAGACATATTATTATATTATTAGCTACATTATGGAGATCCTAGTGGCGAAAAATGCACACCCAGGATGATAAAGGTGATAATTAACTTAGGGTGCTATCTTGCTTATTAATCGTGTTCAATGAAATCGGTGTGCCTAATGGGCTGAAGGAAAAAGTATGGGAATACCCCTGGAAAATAAATCCCCAACGAAGAATTTCACCAAATATACATGTCATGGCTCAATTTTGAATACTTATAAGAAGCACCAAGAGAAATGGTTTAGGAGGATGCACCAGACATTTGAGGGAGAGTGGCACATACCGCGTGAACTACATAGTGTCTTGGAGGGAAATCAAATTTTAGAGCATATCATCATTTTTTCTTAGGTTGTTTCTACATGAAGACAGGTGAGAAGAGCCCATGGTGTAAGTAACCATTTACGTTTACTGCCCATTACTTTCAAGACTCGGTGAACAAGTTACACAACATGTGTAAATTATAGTTTGATGTTGACAAGGTGGAAACAAATATATTTTGTGCAAGACATATGTCTAATGCAATAAGAAGGCATATGGAGTCAAACAACATTGATATCACTCTAGAGGTGATGGCTATATGAAAAATTGAGGCTATGTGCGTGTATGTGTACCTCAGGCCATGGTTCAAGGAGGGTAAGGTTGTTGTAGGAGAGAGAATTTTTTACCAAGTCCTCCAAAGGGTAAGTAGACTATGGGAATAAAGAGGCCACTTGAACAAACACCCCTAGGAAGGAGAAGCAGGGCTTGCATAATGTTTTTGATAGGGAGGAAGAGCAAGAAGACAACACTACACTTGATCATGGGAGAAGACAATTACATAGAAGGCACACAAGTGTATACTAGGTGTTGGCCCCTCACATCCGCTAAGGAGCTCACCACGCATAAGACATGTTAAAAAGGATGAAGGAGAAAGAAATAATAGGTGCAAGTATGTACCAGTAAAGGAAAATGATGATGAGAAGTCCTCACATAGACGCACATGTCAAGATGTTACCACACCTATCCTAGAGGTGCGAGAGGATAAAGAGATAGGTGGGAGCGAGCAACATTTTTGATGAAAACATCCCCGGTGTGAGTATGCATGGGATTGAAGAAGAGAGTTTTACGGGTGGAGAAACAGAGATTGAAGACAATGTTGTGAACTCCGAACAAGGGACCCGAGGTGATGATGAAGTAGAGCATAAGGAGGGCACTAGAACACGAGAACAAGTAAATGAGCACATGGGTGAGTAAATGGAATAAGAGGTAGTGTGGATGTAAAAATTAGATATGTTGATGACCAAACAAATATTATTTGTGCTAGGTTTTAGAGCACCATTGAAAAGGAAAAGTTATATGGATGGGAGATGATGGACCCAAAATGGAAAAAACTTGCACAGAAAGAACCATATGGATGAACTTATGCTCAATTTTCGTGATGAGTCATGCATGTCAAGAAATAAGAATGAAGAAGCCTCCTCATTCTAGAACATAACTATTAATCCAACAACGTTTTTAGATGAGAAAGCAAGTAATGCTCTAAAAATATAGTTGCAGAGGTCTCACGAAGAAATATAGACAAAACCATTACTTTGAGGATAGTTTTGGAGGATAAGAAGGATAAGGAGGAGGAGATTAAATTCTTGAAAGAAGTAAAGGAGAAAGTAGAAGTGAAAATGTGCACTTTGTCTTGGACATGGCCGAGGAGATCACTCGATGAGATTTTAGTAGCTTTGACTACAATATGAGAAGGAGGTATCTAGAGAATTCCCCTTTGCATTACATTATCTGAGCATCCTAGTTCATTTAGTTTTATATGAGAAACAACATGCACCAAGTCGGTAGATCATGTAGAAATGGAGCCAAAATATGTTGCCATGAAATTATAGAGGATGAAGAAGCAAGTAACATGCGTAGGATAGTAGAGTTGGATACCTTTCTAGAAACCTTTCAGAGTGAATTGAAGAGGGTAGACTTAGTGTTGAGAATGTGTGAATATCTAGATTTGTTTATTAAAACAAGGACATTGGCTAAAGAATAATAGGTTCTAGTCATGAAGAATAATGAGACACTCGGGCATGAGGAGAGGCTTACACTAGTTGCGAGAGAAGTGTGATGTGCTTACGGTGGCTTGAAACCCTCATAAGGAGAGGATAAAATAAATTGGGAAGTTGATAGAGTGAAGATGGACATAATGGAAGGTATGATTTCCTCCCTGGCCAATGTTATTAGAGTGTTGAAGAATGAAGGGGATAATATGACAATGGATGAGATGAATAGGTGTACTTAGAGACATTCCTAACAAGGAAAGGAAGGGACTCGGTGGGTGGAATGAGTTAGAAGCATATATAAATAATGAGTACCCCGAGTTATTGTTACCTGTGGAAGAAGAGAAACCAGGTTGTTGAATTATGTTTACATTCATTCATTTATTTTAGGTACATTCTTTTATTCTTTATTCTTGGAGAGATAAGGCATGATTACCCATTTCTGGGGTGGTAATGAACCTAGTGTGGGGTAATGTTTGGTTGGTAAAATATTTCCTAAGAGTTTAAGGCACATAAGTAGGGGTGCATGAAGGTGCGGAAGTTGGACAATTTACACCCTATAGTTTCACACCCATAGAAGACAAAGATCAATACTTAGCCATTTTGCATACGCGGGCTAAGAATGGATTGAGTGTTGAACATATTTTGATAGAAGACTTGGAAGACACGCCAAGATATTTTGGGAACAAGAAGGAGATCAAGAGTCATGTGAAGTTAGAGCTAATAATAGGATTAGATCTAGAGTTATTTATAGGTAATCTATTATTAGGCAAAGCTTGCATGCTTCCTGGTTACTTTTGTAGTGGCACATGTATATTCTTAGCATGCATCCTATTTTTTAGAGTACATGAGTAGTGAAGGGAAAATCCCCACTACCTATATATATGTATTGATTTGCACATCTTAGAGAGATCTTGTATGACTGGATGTAACAAATTTATGTTGCTAATGTGCTCACGTGATTGACTTAGTGATGGCTATTATGATGTATTCAACTATTGGTTTTGCTATAGATTAATACAATGTATATTTATAAATGGATATTGATTGTGGACATCTCTACAACTGGTTATTGTATGGTAAATCTGATATTGATCCTTGTTTGATTCATTATGCACTATGGTTTTGTTTCGATTCTTGTTGTGCTCTACCTTTAATTCACTTGATGTGTATATGAAATACTTGTATGATCATGTTAACACCTTGAAAAAGATGACATAAAAGAGGGACCTGATATCTTTGCACATTTCGGTGAGCGCTCAAATTTTTACGAGTGATGGGCCATGCATATAGGGTTTTGAGAAATAAAACATACTACACTTCTATTTAGGCACATGTTTATACTCCTATGCCTTATTATTCTTCACTGTTTCTTCAATTGTTTCTTCTCCTTATTTTTCATCACCAACAACTGTATCATTGTATCCCCAAGTTGTTATAGTCACTTATTCCCATCCTATTGTAGTTACTACAATAATATCAAAATCAATGAGTGTATCTCCTACAACCATTTCTTCTACTTCTTTAATTTCTTCTTCCACTCCTCTTATTGTTGTATCTTCTTCAGCTCCAACATCATCTGACAATCTTGTTAGAAGACCTTCTAAGGATAAGTTGAAGGCACCAATGCAACCTTCTCCTTCTTTCCTTGACCTTCCTTTAATTTCTCCCCAATCTGGTTGGTCTCTTCATCCACATTTGCTTCCTTCTATCACACCATATGTTTCCCAAACTTTCTTATTAGGCATGCATGTGCCACTCCTTCCAATTCCCTCTTTCATTCCCATTTCTTCTTTCTAGGATCCTATGGTCACTCAGAGTTTCATGAGCCATATCTTGGCCCCTTTGGGACCTGTTCAAGATAAAAAAATCCTTGGACACCACACACCTTACCACAAGTGGTAAGGCCTTCTTATACCTTTCCTTCCATAACAACAATTACATCTACTACTTTAGAAGGAACGTGGACTCCTCTTATTGGGAAAAATAAATGGCTTCTACAATGGCACAACTTGAAGACCCAAAGGTGCAACTCAAGTATGATACTCCCACAAGAACCCTCAAGAGGGTCATAAAGAGGAATTTTTCCCAAGGATCTACTCCTATCTACATGGAAACAAAGGAGGAAATTTTGAGTATTTCTAAGAAAGAACACACAGGGGAAGAAGTCATGGATGTAGACCCCTAGTTAGTTATTGATGCCACTTAGCACATGACAGTTGATTTGGTTAAGATAATGAATGGTCGACTTGATGATCTGCATACTCAAAAGTAATTTAGTGTGTCAAAGAACACTTTTCCTAATGTGTAAATGTCCTTGAGAACTTTGTATGAGCTATTAGTTTCTGTATGAAGTCATCAAGATGTAGTAGAGAAAGGGTTACAACAAGTACAAGGCCAACACAAACATATGACTAGGATAAATTCCATGATGGAAAAGCTACTAGCTATCATAAATAGGGGTCTTTGTCTCAATGTATTATGAATCAAAAGTCAGGACTTGAATACAAAAAAGATCTGCATGGCTAACATTTTGAAATAATTGGGTGATTGGATGGCCACAATGGAAGGATTGTTGATAGAGCTACAGGGTATAGTAGAGAAGATATCTGAATTATTATTTGAAGCTCATATTACCTCTATACATTAGCCACAAGGAAGGTTAATTCACAAGTCCATATTTGAGCAACAATTGCAAGAATTCATTGCTACTCTAAGTGCTAGCTTTTCCCAGGAAGATATGGTTGGGAAGACATCAAATATTATGGCATTGGTGACTTCTGCAAATGGAAAAGTGGAGAAAGCTTCACTTCGAGTGAAAATGCTAAACCTATCTATAACAAAGTTCCAATACTCATACAAGAAGTTCCTAATTTGATGAGGCCACCTATTTTGGACCTGGGTTATATTGAGAATGAGTTCAAAGCATGTGTGACTAAACTTCAACATAGTCAAACATAGTCTACACAGGAAACTTCTAGTGGTCCAGTGGAACCTAAGTAGAGATTGAACAAGGCATAAGCAGTAGATTTCCTATTATTAGGATTTAATATTGTTACATCTGTAATCTTAAAAATAGGAAGTATCAACTTTCTTGCATGGAAGCTATAGTTTTTATCCTTTAATTAGCCACTTGCAAACATTTTGATTATTTGAGATATTTTTAACTAGTTATAGCCTATTTTTAAGCCCCATGGCAGTGGTAATTTTGTGTAACAGTGTAACTATACCAGTGGTTTACCCTCTAAGGAGAAATATTGTTTATAAATAAATATCTTGTAATATTGATAGTCCAAGTATTGTTCCATGAGTGTTTTTCAATTTCTATGTGTTGCCTTCTTAATTGTGCATTTTTTCTTAGATTTGTTTTGATTGATTAATCACTATATAATTTTCTTTGTCATGAAATTTTTAGATATGAAGAATTTATTTACATAGTCATAAATTTTATTAGTTTATTGTTTTACTACTTATAGAGACCTATTGGCACTATCAAGGTTATAATGTGAACAAACTTGAATACTTAGCACTATAATGACCAAAAATATACTTAGCACTATAAGACATTGTTAAGACTTAGTGATGCAAGATTATCTACACCATGTCAAAAAATCATTTGAAACATATTAAAAAAATATACCAATATTCCATTGAGAATAACTATGTTTTGATCTACTTTAATTTCATTTTTTGCATTTGTCTTTTCATTTTATCTTCCTATGGTATGCCTTATCAAAATATTTTACCTAATAACCTATAGAAGGCTATATAAGAGATATCACTTTATAACAACTGTAGCACAGTTACACAAGAAGTTTCAGATACATATTTTCAAAGGTTAAGGTTTGAAGGATTGAAGTCAAGACTATAGAAATTAGTTCATGACCATATAGTAGTTATAACTTATATAATATTGTCCCTTAATAATTCTAAGATTGGTAGTGGTACCAAATAATTTGTAGTATTTGATCTGCATGTTTATCTATGTTACATATTTGGATCATTCCTTCTCTTTCCTCTATAGTTATGTTTCTCTCCGCTCTTGTGTATTTTCAAGAAATTACTTCATGTTTATCAAATGTTACAAGTTTGAACACATAATTCTAATTATGAATGGTTAATTTGGAAGGTAATTGATCAAAAGTTAATATTTATTTGCAAAGGAAATAAGAATTTTTGGTCTGTGACAATTTGTAGAATGTCATCACAGTGTTAGCTAACCCGTTAATTTTTATTCAATTATGAAACTATGTGGAGCTTATTGATTCATTATCTATTCAAAAATTGATAGCAAAAGCACTTCGTGAATCTAAAAACCCTAACTTCTCTAAATAAAGGACACCACGCAGAAGCTATTCATTTGTGTGCTATTACATCTTCAAAACAATTATTGAATTCGGGAAAAATTATAAGCATGGATATTTCTTGATGGTTTACACTTCAAGGTTAATAATAGAGGATACGTAGAGTCTGACACCACAAAATCCATACATACGTGGTGTTTTATTATTATTTCAAACTTTGCAATGAAACATGCATGAAATAAAGATCATTTAATAGAAAAGGGTCTCTTAAAATCATACATCATTGATCAAGTATAAATAAGGAAAAGGATATTATCAAACAATGTAAATATTATTTGAATATATTATAAAACCTTTTTGGATTGGTTAAACCATTGATAACCTTGCTAATAATTTTACATACAAAAATAAAGGAAAGCTCCACTGCCACTCTTAGTTATGAATTGCTAACAAAGGTACATGTCAGGTCACTCTCATTTACAAAAAAATGTAATTCCAACAGATGAAGAGTGGAACATGTTATAATCTTATAGAGGATGAGATAATTAAGAGTAATTTAATTTTGAAAATTATTCCAACCACCAAATATTGACAAGAAAAAGAGTAGTTTCAATGTTTTTAAAAAAATTGAGAATGCTTCTATTAATAATAAAATGTTACAATAGTAAAAAAAATAAACAATAATAACAAGAAAGGCCCCAACAGAGACCGAGATATGAACCAAGTTATTGTTTCAGTGTTTCACATGTTACTTGTTTTTTTTTTACATAATAGAAGAGGGATCTATTGGGGCCCTCACCCTTAAAATTGTGTGTGTGTGTGTGTGTGTGTGTGTGTGTGTGTGTGTGCAACAAGAACTAAAAATTAAAGACATATAATTGTATTACCTGAAGTTACAAAAGATATCATGTAGGAGGAAACAAAAGTCTTGACATAAAAATTAGAAATTGAAACAAAATTCTTGACACAAATGAGGGCACACAATGAGGAGGGCGCCATAATTTCCAAAAACATTTGCGAGTCATCTTTTCACCATTGGCTCTGCCATAGACTTAAAAAAATTAATAGTAACTCGGGTCCCAAACCAATGCTATTTTCCATTGGGCCATTCACATATATTTGAACAAGTTACAAAGCTTTGAAGGTAAATATTTAAATGCCTCACCTATGATTCTGAACTGTGAAATTTTTTTGGTAGGCGATAGATAGTCCGACAAAGACCGAGTGACGAATTGCTTTAGTTTTTACACAGTCACACTACCGTAAATAGACAAATGGGAACAATTCAAATTTCAGTTAGAAGAATCATGATATATATTTTTATCTCACTTGTAATCTTGTAGAACTTATAAGTTAAGGTTTATTTCCAAAGAATATCACCCGTGACCCAAACAGGACATGTGGGAGAAATAATTCAACAGGATCTCACATTAGATGATTGTAATAAGTCTTATGAAAACATGGGGTAAATTTTGTGCCCTAATTCAAGGGAAAACAAGATTTTTCCTTTTTTTACCGCCATCAATCATTCCATGAGAATAATCATGAATTGGGTTTGCGAAAAATTGCTAATGATTAATAGGGTCATTGTAAAGTAATCATGAATTGAGTCTCTGCAAGAAAATGGTAAATAGATGATTGGGTATACAAATAATTGCTAATAATTAATTGGGTAAGTAAGAGGTACCATGGATGTGAGCTATTTTTTTAACCTTAGAAGATGCTTCAATGTACTATCAGGTACAATCTAATGATAGACGTAAATGATGGTGTTGGTTTATAATTTTGCAACAAGTTATCTTTAACTAAACATGTCTAGCGACTCAGATATTTCTCCAAAGTCCAAATCCTAAAGGTTCCTTTTAAATCAACACCGATCTAGTAGATCATCTCGGTGGGAAGTTGAAGAACATAAAGTTGAGTGATCAAACCCTAACTGCTCTTACATTTTATGTTGTAGTAATTTTATTCTAAATTGCATCAATTATATATTGCATTTTGATTTATTATTCTTATTATGTAATTGATTTTATTTATTTTATTTCACTTTTTAATAGTATTGATTATAATTTATACAAGTATTCCATATATGGAGGGTAGTTAGTGTATGACCATTATATAGGATAAGTGTTTAGTTCAAATGAATAAAACTAAAAAATTAAGTGGTGCTCAAATTTTTTTAAAAGCTAAACAATACAATTGTTTCTTTTCATTCTGTTAGAAATTGCAGGTTTGAGAGAGCATTATCCACTCTAACAAGAGTAAAAATCAATTTAAGGTCAACAATGGGTGAAACTAGATTAAATAGCCTTTCTATTTTGAAAATTAAACGCGGCATCATTACAACAATAAATAATGATGATGTCATTGATAGTTTTTTTATGGAAAAGGCGGAAAAAATCCTTTATAGCTTTAATTGAATGTGTTAAAAGTTGTAATATAATTATTTAAAAACATGCATAGACATGTGGGTGGCTAGTCTCATAGGGGGGGTACTCAGAGTACTACCTAGGCGCTCTGAAACCTTAATTTGGCCATGTGCTATGTGGCTATACAAGACTATTCTTGCTTACAGTTCCATACGAGCAAGACAACTTGAGACTAGTGTAGATCCAGAGAGTAGTCTCTCCTTCCTTTCATGAAATTCCTTGTAATCATCCATGGCTTAAAATACGTATAAAATTTGATTGATGTAGGACACATACATCCCCTTTTCAATCAAACTCCTTTGGGATGGAGAAGGCCCAGTTAAAACCTTTAGAATCACATCCTTCCCTTCAGGCATGGTCTACCAACCTTGTATCATTTTTCCACCATAGGGTAAGGGTTTTCTTCACCTTCCCCATTACAATCATGACTCAGAGTTCTCCTTTGAGAAAAATGCCACTCTCACGCTTATTTTTTTGAAGACCTCGTAAACCTTTCCCTCTAATCTTTCTACTTTCTTTGACAACTCATATTTTTTTTAAAGAATCTACATCAGGACATGCACCTCTTACCCCCATAACTTGTTGGTGGAAGTTGTTCCATATATGATTTAGTCTAAGTTCATCCTCATAATTAAAATATGAACAACATTCAGAAAAAAGCTTCTAAATAGGAATTGATACATTTTTAAGACATGGGTAATACTAGCTAGCCAAGCAATAACACCAAAATAAACACAGCCATCAGAAGAAAAATCCTCCACTTACTCCATGGGTATATGAAAGGTTAATACATGATTGAAAATTTCTAATTCAAAATCACTCTCATAAAATATTTTATGCAATAAGCTCCTTAGAATGTAAGCCATAGTGGGTCATTGGTGACTGGGTAAACAAAATAACATATTTTAATGGGAAACTCTAAAGCTTAAGTAGCACATGATGAGGAGAGAGAGAGAGAGAGAGAGAGAGAGATCAAATTGGCATGCTTATACAACTTTTGAATTATACCAATTCTAACTTGTCCTTATATACAATTCACCATGACTACAAGATCAAAACACTAATGCATTTAATTCAAATTCGTGTGAACTGTGACAAAATAGAAAAGTGTATTCGATGTTTAATCATGTGAACTGTAAAAAAATTAAAACTGTAATGATAAAACATTTATATTTGAGCCAATATTAATTATATTTGTGGGAAGCTACATTAATGAAAAATGTGTGACACGTGTGCATGAATATTTCTTATCTTTTCATATCTAAGTCCCATTAATTCATATGTTTATTGCCCCTTTTTCCCACCTAACCTCATTAATTTCTGAATATGATGATGTAAAATTAAAGGGCTCGAGGAGACCTCTTAAATGAGACCATTTTTGCAAGAATTAGAGTAGTAGATCAAAAGTTTTGGTCATTTGAAATTTTATAGATCGGGAGGAACAGGAGAATGAGTTGCGGAAAATTTTGATTGGTCACTAAGATTGCCTCTACCATGTGTGTCCTCAATCGCCACTCTACCTCACCTCACCTGCAGTGCGGACCTGAAACTTTATTGAATCGAGTTAGTTACAGTAGGATTGGTGTCTATGGAATGCCTTTTCCTTGAGGAGGCCCGAAATCCCGCTATGAGTTCATTTGATATTCAATTCTAGGTTTCATGGATTCTTTTGCATACCTTTACGCTTAGGTGCCCAAAATGGGTGACACTTAGCCACTCCTTATTCACTATGGCTTATCAAAAGGTTTAGCAGAGTATTTTAGTGGATTCCAAATATGGCTTTGTTCCATGGGATTTTAAACAAGATCCACCTAAGTCCATTATAAATAAGTTATCTAGATTCCAAATTAATCCAGGGGTTGATTCAAAATATGGGATAATAGTTTCCTTGAATATTTTTCAATTTCAAAATTCTTCCATGAGTGATGTTTCCATGTATAGATGATAAGATATATAGATATGTGATGAAAATTATGATTTTATTAAATTATTTTACTATGCATCATTCAATATATTAATATCAATGACGCAAGCTCTATTCTGGGGTGAAGGCTTGAAACACTCACATTTTGAATGAAAGTGCTTAGAATAGGCCTAATGAAGTGAAAACTGTCATCCACTGAATGGAATTTGAAAAGAGACTAAATTTTACATCTACAAGGAAAGACATAATCAATATCTATTATCATTTATAATGATGTGCTATTGCTTGCAAGGTGATATTTAACATCCATTACATTTTGTTTTTGGAAGGCATATCTCATGCTGAAGGTTGAATAGATTCATAGAAGTTGTGGACCATGTAAGACTCAAAATATTCATTTTTCTGAGTAAGTGTCATCTTGCATTTGATTCTTTAAATATTATCTTTTTATAAGTAGCACTATATAAGCCTTCACTTTGAAATATTTCAATATAAGGGTTTAAAAATTAGGGTTGAGGGTTTCCAAAATCCAAAATTCCAAACATTTCTACTTCAACAAGAGCCCAAAATAAAACCCCAATCCCATACGCCAAACTACTTAAAACCCTAGTTTTACTAATGAATATCATGATATTTATGATCATGTAATTGACACAAGAACCTCACAACTTAGATACATGTATAAGAATAAGGAAGTTGTAAATAACCATTTGAACTCACAGGTTGGATAATGGGGGTTATATTGGGATGCATGATGCTCCATGAGGTTTTAACCTTCCCTAAATTTGTCATTCTTCTGTTCCCAAAATTACGATCGAAAAAAAAAAAAAGATTGCAAATGACACTTTGGAGAAGAAATGTTGTCCATTACGGAGGTAAGTCTTGGCCATGCGTTTAGGTTTGAAAGTAGAGAAATAAAAGCTGCCAAAGATAAACCTACAAACAATTGCTAATAATTAACATGCCACCACTCAAAATGCCGATATTATTTTTTTACAAAAATAACTATTGATGAAATAGTACCAAAAGGGAAGCCTCTCGTATATAGTTTTGATGTTTAAATTGTGGGTTAGGGATACCATTTTTATGCTAGCATTTTTCCTTGGATTCGATAGTGATGAGTAAGTGGATGTTACCCTCCTTGAAATTCTTTACAATATATATTTCATTTCTCCACCTTTTGCATACAAATTTGTTATGCGCGATGCGAGAATCTATGCATAAACAATTCTTAACAATCAAAGAAGGATTTGGTACTAAGACCTTTAGGTTCACTACCTACTTGTTTTATTTATTTATATGGTGGTTTTTTGAATGGTTTTTGAGAAAAATATTGCAATTTAGGCCTACAATGATGTTGAGGGCCAGCCAAAAGTGTTGCTTCCATTAATTGAGTGGACCCCAAGATAAGGATGTTTGATAATCGAAGGGACTACAATCAATTTGTGGACTAATTTTGGACTCCAATTTATAAAGAAATTTTAAAAATTAAAATTCCTAGATTTCTTATGACATGTAGAGATTGAATTCAACTAGGATCGAAATACGCTAGTTAGGTGACTAATATTTCATGGAGGAATATATTATGCTAAGGTTTTATGGATCAGGAGTACAACCTTATAAATTTCCAATACATGTGATAGAGAGGGTTTAAACCTTAGAATATATATGGTATATGGAAAGCACGGATAAACAATTTTTTTATTAGATAAGGTAAGAACATGGATTATGGCTCCAAGGGGCCTTACAAAAGATGCATCATGAACAAGAACAAAAAGAACAAAACATAACCAAGGCCTTAAAAGGTTAAACAAGCTTAACCCAAACCACAACCCAAAACAAGATACAATACAAACATTCCACCATAAAGAGAATGAATAGGTCTAAGATGGAAAAAATAGAGAGATAATCCATATCAAGAAAAACCATAAATTCCCCAACAGTTTGCCAAAAGATCATAAATCCTTAAACTATTTTTCCTTCAAGAACTTGGTTGAGTTAGTGTGGTGAACATATTGACCTTTCTATTTGACATCTAGTTCACCCAGGGTATGAGTATCACCCTTGAACCTCTCCTCCTTGTCGGAGATATCTTTGAGACACGTCTTTAACCTACGGTTCTTATGATCCTGTTCTAGCTTGTCCAACCTCCCCTGCATATCCATAACCATATTATTTAACCCAGTAATCTTATCTCTAAAATTATTTTGAAAACTACAGATTCTATTATATTCCTCAATAAAATTATTCACATTATCCCCAAATCATTCCCCACCTCACCAAGAGAGTCAATATCTTTTTCCACTTGTTGGACCCAAAGAGTAATTTTTTCAAGATACTAGACCCCAATAAAATTCCACCCTATATTTGCCTTTGGAAGAATCCCCTTTCATTCCATAAAGGTAACTGCAACCACTCTACCATCCTTCCCATCCTCGTGAGTGTTAGGCCTCTTCTTTGTATGTAACTTAGTCATGCATTCAACCAAGGTACAATTGTCATCTGATTCCTCCAAGTTGGGCTCCATATCCTTGGATATGATTGGTTTACCATTTTAGTAGAGAAATAAAATGATACCATGGTGTAGGGGGTCTCTACCTTACCTTGCTATAAATCCTTAATAGACGACAAAATAGACATAAAATATAAAAAAACAGGCTCATGGAGACATTATGGTGAAAACTATTGAACATGGACAAATGATGAGTATAAATTTTCCTATATTTTCCCTTGAGGGTAATATACCTCATCAGATACAAACAAACTATATTCCATATGCACAAGATACAATAACGAGCAATACCATCCACTAAAAAGAAAAGTTCTTTATTACCTATGAAAAAGGCTTGGATTTCATGATTATGTTAGATCCTATCTTTAAATATCTTAAGTTATTTCATCTCCATCCCCCTGATGTTGATGCAATTGAGATTTCATATACTTGTATTTCCATACCCCACACAGCTACTTTCCTATTATCCTAAGCTCTAGTGAAATCTAGGGTGAGAAAAGGATCCGACCCAGTGACCTTAGATATGTAATTTCTAAATCCCCCTTTCTTGAAAATTCACCACAACTAAGGATTCCCCTTCAAATCCCCATAGGATGAGGATTCATTGGGAAGTATTCCACCTCCCATGATATCATAGCCAACATGAAAATGAGAAATGAAAACCAAATAATTGGTACAAGAAAAAATCCCAAAATTAATAGCAATATTAGAAAAATTGTCCCATATTCCATTAGTCTTTCCTTTCATGTTTCCATTGATGAAAAGGATCAAATCCAAGAGAGGGAAAAAACAACCCATGAGTCATTATTTTTTTATCATTTATAAGTGTATTAATTTTATTTGGAAGCTCGACCATCTCTGTCCAAAATTTGAAATCATTAACTCTCACTCCCATATTAGCGAAGGCATCCACGCATTTATTTACCCCTCTAGGGGTGTGGAGGAGGAAAATGTTGTTAAAAACTTTTAGCAGTTCCCTAATATCATGAATGATATTTTAGAGAGCCCAATTATGATTCCTATTACTTTTTAGAGTGTTTATGATAGAAAAGGAGTCCCATTCAATCTGGATCCTATTGAAACCTTTCTCCTTAGATAAATTAATGATCTATAATGCAACCATGGTCTCAAAAAATTATTAGATTGAACACCTAAGGGCCCAGTAAAAGAAAAAATGAAATTCCCTTCATGATCTTGAAGAATTCCCCACCACCTGCTATACTTGGGTTACCTTTTAAGGCCCCATCAAAATTCAGCTTCACCCAATTAACCTCCGGCTTGGACCATTTTATGTAGGGTTGAGGGAGATAGCTAAGAATGGGTGGGATGGAAGAGAAATGTTTGAGGACTAAAACTTCATCTTTGGGGCAAGGGGATTTTATTTTTCCCTTAAAAAGTCTCATATTTTCCTTAAGAGAAGAAAAAAGGTGAGCACCCACCTTCTTGGTTGAAGCATAGTGGTCCCTAAAAATCCTCCCATTTCTCTCCTTCCATAAGCACTAGAGAAAATGGGGAGAGGGACATATCCCAAGAGACCACTAGCACAAAAATTTGAAGGAAAAAACCCATTGCGAGAAGAGCCCATCCATGGAATCAAGAAAGATCCACTAGAGATCGAAAATCCCCAACAGGGTAGAAAGAACAACCAAAGATAAGGAACAATGAATTAACAAATGATTAGAATTTTCCTCATGCTGCCCACAAAGAATGCGTCTATTGGGAATGACCATTCCTCTTTTCTTTAAAATTTCAAGAGTGAGGATCCTATTTTGAGAAGCTAACAATAAAAAATGTTGACCTTGGGAAGAAAATCCTTGATCCAAAGTTTGTTCCAAAAAACATTATGTCCTAGGGATTCAAAATTTCAAAGATAAGTATACTAGACAGAGAAATCCCTTGAATCCTCCATTCTCCATACCATCGAATCATCTTGTTAGAACCAAGGAATATGGGAGTTTTGAATTTTGAAATTGATTTCATTAAAAGTTTGGATGGATCTTGTAAAATTATGAGGAGGAAGGATAGAAATCCACCTTCTACCCACACCATCCACTTCCCAATAGTCCTAGATCAGTCTTCGACCATTTGCCACATAAAAGGGAGAAAAATATTTCCATGGTTCTTTAGAAATCAAAGGTTTATCCTCCAACCATATATCTTCCTAGAACCTAATTATAGAGTGTTTTCCCACGTTTTATTTAATGTACTAGACCAAAATGGTCTTGGAAGATAAAAATTAATTCCGAAAGATGACCCCAAGGACATATCAATTTCATAAAAGGTATCCATTCTGTTAACATTCCGCAAATATATATTTTTTAAGATGTCAACCCATAGACCTTCTTCCTTCGTAATCCTCTAACCAAATTTAGCCAACAACACTTCATTCACTAGTTTAAGACCTTTTAACCCAAACCCTCCTAAATTTTTAGGTTTAGTGAATTTACTCCGGGCCACCACATGATATTTAGAATGATCCTCAAAACCGGACCATAGGAATATTTTATGAATACTTTCCGGGGTCACAATAATTTTAGTAGGAATCTTGATAAGGGACATTACATATATGGGAATACCTTGTATAGAGCTTTGGAGGAGTTGAAATTTACCATCTTATGACTGGAGAGTTTCTGTTAAACCGGTCAATTCTAGGTTGAGCTATCCATTTTTTTATAAGGGGCATACCTAAATAAGTATCGGAAAATATTTTATTTTACAGCCTTTCATAATTCTTGTCAGATATTCTAATGTTTCTCTTAGACATTAATAAAGAAAACAAAACTATTTTTAAAGTTAACCAATTGACCCAAGACCATCGCATGGTCTTTTAACACTTCCTTATAATTTCTTGCTTTCTATAATGAATCCTTTCCTAACAAAAATTGTCATCCACAAATTTTCTTAAACAGAAAATTCGTAATCCATTTGAAATTTTGAGCCAGTGGAGAATATTTTTGTTAAGAGCCTCATTACATAATCTACTAAGGGTTTCATCCATAAAAATGTAAAGGAAAGGAGAGAAGGGGTCTTCTTGTCCAAGGCCTCTACCAAAGATTGAAAAATCCTTCCAAGTACCATTGAAAATAATTGATAAGTTGGCTGAAGTGATAAACACCATCACCATTTTAACAAAATGCTCATTAAACCCAATTTTAATCGAATATATTTAATATAGGACCAAAAGGCCCTATCATAAGATTTATGCATATCCAATTTGACTAATATAGTTGAACTTCCCAAATTTTCTACGAGAATGGATGGCCTCCTGGATAACGATGGCATTTTCTAGGATATGTATTCCATAAATAAAAGATCCTTGGTTGGGAGAAATGAACTTTGAAAACATGTTCCTGATTCTGAAAGACATGATTTTTGTAATCGGTTTGTAAATGGTGTTGCACAAGATAATGGGCCTAAAATCTTTAAGGTCATTATCCCCAATCATTTTAGGAATAACAACCAAAAAGGTGTTATTAATTTTCCGAGAAGGTGTACACACCAAAATAAATATTGAACAACATCCACCACATCCTATTTAATAATCTCCCATAAATGTTGAAAGAAATCCCAGAAAACCATCCGGTTATAGAGATTTATCTACTTCCATATCAAACATGGCCAATCAGATTTCCTCCTCCCCATGGATAGTAGAAATATATTTTTTATTCTAGTTTGAAATCACTCTTCGAAAGAGAGCCAAGGATTTATCCTTGATATTTTCATCAAGTTTCGGATCTTGAAAAAAAAAATCTTTAAAGTCATTGACCATTGTATCTTTAATCTCCTTTTCCAAGGAGGTTAACTCCCTAGATAAACTATATTTTGTTACTCAGCAAAAGAGGAACATATTTCTTTTTTACCGTTTTTATGTGGAGGGTTCACATTTGAGAGAAAAGCATTCAATGTGGCACATGAAATTTTACAAATTTTTAAGTTTGATGTTGACTCTCACTGGATGTATGACCCATGTGAGGTGATTAAAATAAAGGGTAGTGGAGAACAAGAACTCTTCTCGCTAAAAATCAAGATGAAAGTAAAGCCCTCCTAGAAAAATTGAAAAAAAGAACTCTCGGATTACGTAAAAAAAGTAATGGATGAAATTTTTATTGAGAAAGGAATTAATTTTCAAGAGTTGTCAACACAAATTTTGGGATTACATCCACAAAAAGAGGCAGAGGAATTTCAATATGACAATTTTTATGCAAAATATGATAAAAAGTCCTCTAAAAACATGCCAAAACATCTAGATCTTGTTTTCTGAGATAAAAATTGGAAAAAGGTAAAAAATAATTGTCTTTTGTTCTATGATGTTGGACCTAGGTGGTCTAAATTTTGTCAAAAGATGAAGTTTTTAGGAGATTGTGGAATGTAGTGCATCTCACAGAGGAAAGTAGTGATGATCAGTTTGAATCTAAGGAGGAATTACACATTCCCCTGCTGGGGGATAACTCATATAAACCAAGTCTGAATGAAATAATTAAACAAACATTGCTATAATGATAGTTATAGCTAAAAATATTGATTTTAGTGGTGGTGGTCTGGGTTCAACAGGAAAAGGAATTTGGATTCCATAAGAAGTTTCAATAGGTTAGGCTTTGGACCTTTTCCTTGAGAGAAAGGACCATTGCATATAACAACTATAAGTGGTAATCCAATGCATTTTTCTGGATTCAAATCCTCAGCAAACATTTTAACCACATGTTGAAAATTCAAGAGGAGAAGTTAGAAATGAATCTGTTAGTGTTGTTATTGTTAGTGGTGTAGTGATGGTGGTAGTAGTGGTTAGAAAGTACCACAACAAAAAAATATATTCTAAAGATGCCAATACAGATAGTTGAAGTTCCTATTATCCAACAAGGACCCAAGAAGAGGCAAAAGACAAATACATATACATTACTCTTACACATGGTAGCATTACCTCAAGGTAACTAATTACAGAAGGTAGTGCCACCCCTCAAAAAATTTCTAATCCATAGGGAAATTCTCCCCAAACTTCAATTACTCCTCCATTCAAGTAGTTCATTCCTAAAAAAACCTCAATTTTCGATTACCAAGTTGATTTTTCCCAAAAATTAGAAAGAGAAAAGAAATAAGAAACAAATGGTACATGCTACTATAACTTCAAATTCTTTCACAATGAGGTTATTTCTACATATAACCCATATAAAAATACCATGGGTTACATGTATGCCATATCCAATGTTTTAAAACTAGAGAATCAAATGGATTCTAGTGACTACAATGTAACCACCCTTCAAATGTATTTTACCGAATGAAACCTTATGAAAAATTAAATGTATCAAAAGGAATGTAATCATTTGGTATACAAAACATTTATAAAGGAAGACAAAGATAACAATAAGTTGAATAATAAAATTCAAAATCTAGAGGCACCTATAAAATGAGAAAGAAAATAGAAAAGTGATAGTTAATAAGATTAGTAAGTTAGAGAAAAGGATAAAATCTTCCACCTCTATGATTTGCAGTCACTGTGAATGAACATGAACAAGTGGAATTGGAAGAAGTAAATAAAAAATTATAGGAAATGATAAGTAAGAATAATAGATTAGAACAAACACTAGGAGAATTGCAAGAGGTTATGAAGGAAGAGAAAGAAAAGGCCAAAAAAATGGGAACATAGCCTAGAGGAAGAGAGAAAAGTCAAGGAAAAATTGTAGAAGGAAGAGAGAAAACAAATGAAATATTACAACAGGAGTTGGTGAAAGCACAAAAGGAAATATAGTATTCCAACACCAAACTATCCGAATTTTATAAAAAGGCAGTGATTAATATGATAGATAATGTTTAGGGGGAAATAAACCCAAAAAGTGATGATTTTATTAAATTGTTTGAATTCATAGTTTATTGGAAGGGAATATCCAATAAGCTCCATGAATATGTAATTGGTAGCATAAAAGTGATGGCTTCAAGAAAGGATACAAACAGGAAAATTTTGGAAGTTATCTACAAAGTCAATGACACATAATTGACATCCAAATGAGTTCAAAACTAGATTGATGCCTCAATAAAGGTATCATCTATCATTTAGAAGTGTGTGATGTTAGGAAAAGCACAAGAATTGTTGAATAAGTGTCAAAGAATGTTACAGAGATGTATGGAAAGGTACATGATTTCAAAATATTGGTTTTCCAATGCCTTTTGACAAAACACACCAATTCATTAAGAAGGATGCATTCCAAAAGAACATGAAAGAAAAAATGATGCAAGAGAAGAACCAAATTCCTAAGAAGGTAGATGAGACAAAATTTTTGGATTCATTAAACCATTGATAACCTTGTCAATAAGTTTACATACAACAATAAAGGAAAGCTCCACTCTCAATTATGAATTGCTAACAAAGTTACATGTTAGTCACTCTGATTTACAACAAATTATAATTCCAACAGATGAAGAGTGGAACATGTTACAAAAGATGAGATAATTAAGAGTAATTTAATTTTAAAAATTGTTCCATTTGTTGCAATTTTCAATTTTTTTCATACAAGGCATGTCTCAAGCAAGTTGAATGAGGAATAGTGTTATTTTTCATTTCAATACATAGTGGTTCACAAAACTGAAAAACCTTTTATGTTAATTATTTGTAGGTGTATGAGAAACATAAGTGTTTTTTAATATATTATATGAACATATATATCATGTGATATCCATCTCATAATTGTTTTTTAAACAATGCATTTATATTCTAGAATATGAAGACTACAAATCAATGTAATGTATTTCAAGTTTCATTCTAAATAATACAAATCAACACAATGTTTTTTAAAAAACAAATAATACAAATCAACACTATGTTTTAAAAAAAAACTAATAAGGAAAAAGATATTATTAGAACAATGTACTAAATATTTTAATATATTGATTATTATATGAACATCTATATCATGTGATATCCATCTCATAAGTGTTTTTTAAACAATGTATTTCTATTCTGAAGACTACAAATCAATGCAATGTATTTCAAGTTTCATTCCAAAGACTACAAATCAACATTGTGTTTTTAAAAAATACAAATAAGGAGATATTATTAGAACAATGTACTAAATATTTGAATATATTAATTATTATATGAACATCTATATCATGTGATATCCATAAACAAAAGCTTCCAATTTTATGGTAGATCATCTATATCATTTGTTTGACCAAATATTTAAATATCACTTTATTGATGAAAATTTATGTAATAGGGTCATCTGTTGTATTTGTGGCATTGTTTTCAGTTGCTCTCCTTTCATTAATCAACTTCCATATTATCAAATCCCTGTCATAGGAAATTTATCCACTTCGTACCATGATGTGTAAATTCTCAAACAATTTTCCAAATTTTTGTCAAGATTGTTTCACAATTTTGACTTTATAAAGGTCAAGGCATTGAAAATTCTCTCATCTTCAACTGAACCCAAAATCATTATTTGACATAGCTCAACCAATGAGAAAAACTTAGACATGGTTTTCTGTAAAATATTACTTAACCCATTTTTTTCCATAGCCGGGTTATTGCTCCACACTCTAAGGGATTATCCAAACATTTGAATTTCTCAATCATTGTAGAGGAGAATTCATGGGATTGATCAATAAAACTATCCTTGCTTAAAATACCTAAAATATTCATTCCATTGATATTAACAAGCTTACAAAAATTTTGAATCAATGTAGTCAACCTCTTGTGGTAGTCTTCCTACAAAAATATTTCATTTTGGACTCTATTGCAATAGGCGGGATTTTCTAAAGTCATTGATTCAATTAAAACATACCTACTAAAACGTTCCCTTATTTCTTGTAGTAGGGAAATTGTAATTTATCTTAACCTTACCTTTATTGATGATACAATTTTATCAAACAACATCCTTGTGAATTTTACCTTCTCAACCTTACCAAGCTAAGTACTTGAAACATGTGCATTGGTATCTCATATCCACGTATAGAAGCACATACTTCCACAAACAAGTTGAACTTCAGAAAGCTACTTGTATTTAAAATATTTATCAAATCATTCCAACCATAAAACTTTGGACCTAAAAAAGTAGTTTCATTGACAAACAAATATTCTATTACTAGAAAAACTCATTTCCTCAAACTAAAAAAATCATCAATATATATAGTTCTTTCTTGGGATTTTTAATTAGACGATGTTGTTTATTCAACATGGGAAGGAGACCACATGATATTAGTAATGTCTCTATATCAGTCAAATAAAGTATCAAATCTCGATCCTTGTCCACTTCCATGTGATTCGCCACATTACTCCTAATAAGGATTAATACTCATTGTACACCCTACAAAAATGGTTGATACAATGAGATCCACCTAGTGTCGACATCTTTTAATAGGTTATTCCCATTTTTAGTCCTTTTGCATTTTTTTGAATTTTATGAACCTTTTAGGACTACGATAGAAATAAGCATTCATATCTCGAAAAGCTCTTCAAATTTTTCTACAGTTTAAATTTTCCAACTATTTTGTATACTAGATTTATTTTGTGAGCCATAAAATGAATGATAAAAATATAAGGGAAATGAGATGTTTGGATTCTTACACATGACCATTACAATGACCTTACATTACTGATGCATGCCCCATATTCCCAACACATACCAGCTTTGATGCAATTGTAGCATCATCCATGCCACCAATCTCCTTCAAAATTCTTATCACCAATTCAAAAAGGTTTTCAACATTAGATTTCTCTCTCATCTTGTGAATGGAAAGTAAGTGAGGTTATCTCACATGATTCTCAACAATATAAAAATTCATACAGACCCAAGAAATATTATCTCTTTGCTTTAACCTCATCAATAGACAAAGACATGTATCGTGCAAACTTCAGTTTCTCTTTCAAGTCTTCTTTCTCAACCATAGCTATGCATTTTTCCCAATCCCAACAACTACTTTCATACTAGTGAGAATGAGGAAAGTGTGAGAGACCAAGAAAGAAAAACATCTTCTTTATAGGACGATGTCTTTTCGTAATGTGGAAAATAGTATCTAACTCGAACTATTTTACCTACAAGATTGTTTTGAATGACCTTGTTGAATTAAGAGGTAATTGTCCCTCCATTGGTTGTAACTATTCTTTAAATTCTCTTATGATTTTCAAATTATTTTTCATACCTAATATACAAACAATCATCCACATTTTTCCATTTGGCAACATTCTTCACAACACCATCTATAATTTTATTTTCATATATCTTTCCTACATACTTCTCAATAGTATCCAAATTCAGATTGCATTGTCTTGTCCTTGCCCAATTTTAAGATAAAGATTGTTCATTTACATTATTTGGGAGGTTACTATTTATCCTATTTTCAACAGGTTCAATAAATGGATACTTAAAAACCCAATCTAACCTGAAACTCCTTCCCAAGTCCCATTTTCTTTCCTTTCTCTTTCTTCCAGAAATAGGTGTCCCCTGAGTATTTTCCATGGTGGAATTTAAATTTCATTGACTACCAAAAGTTTCACCTCCAACATTTAATTGGGTAGGTGATGTAGTGTTAAATTCATTCAATAGATCATGTGATGTAGTGTCAACTTCATTCAATGGAATGTATTCAAGGGGAGGCATTTCATTTTCATCGTCATTGACAACATTAGTCATCAAATAAAAAATGAACTCATTCTGAGTTTCATTTTGAATGCAATCATTATCCCTTGATTTTTTTGGTCCTACTAGAGAAGGATGGGTTTCCTTAGATGGTTTCTCAAAATAAGATGCTATTTTTCAAATTTTAGTACCACTACCAGAGGGGTTAGAATTTCTTTTTACCCCACTTCCCTTTTTTTTGTCATTTTTTTGAATCATGTAAGGATAATTTTTTAGTTGGCAGAGCTATGGGATGAAAATTGACTAAGGCATTGTAGTGTCATGACATTCATGATACCGTAAAATCAAAAAATGACATAAATAACTTACAAAAGTAGATAAAGTAATGCGACATGAAATAAAAGAGGTTTTAAGTAGACTTACTTCCAATAAGTGCTTGTAGGATGTAAATTACAATGTAGTAGTCATAAAGACATTGATTTATTTGATTTTTGTAAGCAAATTACAATATGCTAATTTTTGAATCCTTTTCTACTACTTTACAAATTCACAAATTGGAAAATTGGAAAAGATTAAAAAAACTTTGAACTTTTCTCGATTCTACATTAATCAAATTTCTAAAAAAATCCCATACATGTCGGCGAATGATCCCAAAGGACCAATAAAGTTCCATAGATTTTTGGTGATCTAAGAATGTTTAAAATCATGGCACATTGATCATGCAATGATTTAATAAAAAATATACATTGGGATTGGAGATTCGTTGGCTATTTGCATGGGATAGATTATTGTTTGTGGAATTTTTGGGTAAAACCTAGGCACTGCCATGGCCGTAAAATCACCAAAATCAAATTCCAAAATTCCTACTATTATCCAAATTATGAATATTTTCTCGCTAACATTTTCCTGTATTTGATTGCAAATTTGGATGCCAACAAAGATATCTACATATACAAATTCTAGTCCCAAGTTCACACAACCGTAAAAGTACGTTGAATTTTATATGCATGTGGATGTATGTTGCCACTAGAGATGTCGATCACTAAGGAATCGGACGGCTGCGATGGATTAGACCTATTTTCTATGCATTTATTAGACCTTGTATGGGAGTAAACATGAGTGTGAAAAATCGCTAGATCGGAGTGAAGTTGATGAACTCGCACTTCAAGATACACTTAATAATGGAACCTATGTATTTGGTGAGAGATTGAATTGATTGAGAAGAAATTGAACAAGTGATCATAATGTATGCACCGAATAATGAAGAAGTTTCTTGCACCAAGCTATTTAGTATAGACACCCTAAAAATACATGTTTATTCCTAGTTATTCACATCCTCTTTAGAATTAATTAATTAATTCATGCCTTGATATTTATCCCCTTTAGATTTAATTCAATTAAATACATCACATTTCTTTATAATTAATCAAACTAATTCTATTACCTTAACATCTCTTTTAAAATTAATTAAATTAATGTTAATTACACTTTAGTTATACTCCCACACCCTTTAGCTAATTTAATTAAAAATTTATTTAATTAAATGGTTAATTATCCTCTCACAACTCATAACTAATTAAATTAGTTATTTAAATAATTCTATTTATCTACTCACACTCTACTCAACTCTACTTCTAGAACCCTATAATGGCGGGGCGTAAAAGTTACACGTATAACATCTTCCCACATAAAATCCAAACATTCATTACCCCTGCAAAGCTGCAACTACATGATTAAATCCAATGGTTATTTTAGGAAATTATAATTATGAACTTGTAACCCATTAAAACCTTGATCCAATATTCATGGCCTCATCCTCAACTATAAAAATTGTGACAATCCTTTGTAAATCATCCTTGGAAGCTTTGTGTAATTGTATCCAACTTCTACCAAAATTTTCATCTGCATCCTCATGTCTATCTTCTCATAGCATTTTCTCATTTCTACATTTGGAGAAAAATTCAAGAGCATCCACAATCCAACAACTACAAGATTCCACAAGTTTAAATACTTCAATACAATCTTATTTGAGGTTTGTAAGGAAAATCTTGGAGGAAAGGTTTGTTGTCATATTTTTTTATCTTTCACATTTCTACTAAGTTTTTCATTTCTCACATTTTGGCATGCCGATCTAGGACACACACACTTCATTAATCATTTTTAGGTTTCATTTTGGTAATATAGTCATTTTTTTAATTATGTGATTCTAACATTTATGTTCAGGTTTGAACCTCTCGGTACATCAAAGGAGGAGATTTTTTTTTAAAAACCATGTTTCGCCATTTTTCTAAATTTTGATCATTCTCGATTTCCTACACTAGCATTTCAAGATATTTGAACTAGCATGCATGTGTGAGCACTAGTGTATTTATACATGCATTTTTGTATCAGACGTGCACTAGCGTGTTCATCTACACGCTAGCGTTACAAATAATTTTTCATTGCATGCACTTGTGTTTCATTATATGTGTTTATGTTCTATTGTATGCATTTACATCTCTCAGTACACACGTTAGTGTCAACTACTAATACTAGAAAATTCAAGTGCACGTGCTAGTGTGCTCTAATTGTTTTTTTAATTTTCTATATTCTCCAACAAGATCTTTTAATTCTAGCCTTATTTTTAGGGTTGTTTCTAATTTTTGTAGGTTTTGATAGATAATTACTTTAAGTGATTATTTTGTTATTAGCTTCCATTTTTGTCTAATCATAACAACCTCATGTGTATGATCTTCTCTCACACTTTTATAATTGATCTTGAGAATCAAAACATGAGTTTATTTCTCATTTTTTCTCTTTTGTATACCTCAGGGAAAAATTCTAATTTTTTTCTTTGCAAGACCATCTTTACGGTAATTGTTCTTAAAACTACTAACTGCGCAGGTTTCCTTGATCATCGATTCATGCAAACCTTTATCACCCTTTTATTACAATTTATAAAACTCTTTTAATTAAATTTTTAGAGATGAGATTATTCCCCGATCTGCTTTGTAACTATGGGAAATACATGGCTAGTATCTAGAAACTCATTGTGAGGAGTACCACATGAACCCCAAAGTATTTGGTACCTCGATTGAATTGGCATATGAAATGGGAACCCCCACCCAATTGACTAGTATGCCTTTTTTGAGAGATTAGAGTATAATTTATCCATAGTGGTGAACTCGGTTTTATCCTTTGAATGGGGTAAAATCTGGCTTATTGTATCAAGGGGGTAAAGTAAAGCCGAAACTAGCAATAGTACCACTACCATGCTCACTCGGGTAACCTTTTAGCATTTAGGGAGAAAAATTTATCCTAGGAAGGCACTCCTTGACCAATCCAATTTAAGTTAGAGGCCCTCCTTCCATAAACATCATTTTCATCTATTTTTACATGTTAGTGAGTTTGTGTTCCACACTCATATCATACACTCTCCATCATCATCTCTTTTGAATATTCCAAAATATCCTTTATTTTGATTGTTCATCATCTCTTTTCTAATCTTCCAAATATCCTTCTTTTGGATAATTCATCTCGATATCATTTCTACCTCAGCCTTAAATATCTGGATTTCTTACCCAAATTTTAAGAAACTTCTTCCCATTTGAGTTAAGCCTTGATTTTTGGATATCCACATCCTAACTTGATCACCTTCATTCACAATCTAAGTTTTGACATCGTGATATTCACTTTATCGCAGTCAAACACCATCAAGATCTTATTGTTATATCATTCTCCTATGTCTTTTAGTTTGACATAGAGATTTTTAAACTCTAAGAAGTCACCCATCCTATGTCTAAAAATTTAACATTCACTTTGTTAAATTTTAGGAATTATCATTTCTACACCTCTTATTTAAAAATTCACATTGTTGATATTTGAGTAATCCTCTCTTTCATCGTTAATCCTCTTCTATCTTAACATTCACTTTTTTAAGAGTTGAGCACATCAATCATGTTTCCCATTCATCTTCCATCTTAGCATTCACGTTGCTAAGGGTCAAGAAATCAAATTTCATTTTCAACCTCTTCCATTATAGCATTCACTTTGCTAGAGGTTGAGTAAGTTCAATCTTTCCATCCCCTCTTCCATCTTAGCATTCATGTTGCTAAGGGTTGAGAAATCAAATTTCACTTTCAACCTCTTCCATTCTAGAATTCACTTTTCTAGAGGTCGAGTAAGAGGTGTATTTTTCCATTAATTGTCAAAAATATAAGCACATCAACCAAGCTTCCATGTTACCCCATTTTTCATTACAATGGTGGATTCATGTAAGACATCAAATGATGAGTTACTCGACAAACTTCATGAGATGTCAAAGAAACTCACTCACATAGCTTCTCAACTTAGTGAGAAATCACCCAAAACACCAATCATATAACCTAGCAAAGAAACTACTTTGCGTAAAGTAAAATTCTAGCTTATAACCCTCAAATAAATTTTCTCTAGTACCTTTCATCAATTAGAAAAAGTATAAAATGATAAAATATCCAATTACAAAACCCTTTGTTGAAGGGGAACCTAAGCCATCTTGGTACAAACCCAATACATACTGTGAATTTCATCACATTAATGGTCATCAAATAGATAGATGTGTGTGAGTTTGCCATTATGTCTAAGACTTAATTGACGATGGAGTTTTCAAAATAGAAATTGATGATGAAGCTCTCAAAATCAAAAAAACTTCAACTACCACAAATTCTAATGAATTTTTAAATGTTGTCCAAAATTCTTTACATGATAAAAATCAACAAGATCAAGACGTTAAGGGTCAAGGATCTATAAACCAAAACCAATAAATATCCCCTCCAGATTCTCTTTTATTAGTACAATCATAAATTAAAAGTTTGTTAGACAACTATCTTCAAATATCAAGCGAGAACTTGAACTTTCTTCAAAATGTATTTGCAATCCATGAAAAAATGAAGACTCTAAAGAAGAGGTTCAATCATCAAGCATTGTTGAGTCTCGAGTCTATCCTTTCAATGCTTTGGCTCTTATGCCCGAATTCCCTCATCTTCTTGTAGATACATAAAAACAAAAATTTTGGACACTTGCAACAATGCAACCTTCCATGTCCATAATACCTCAAACGATCAATATTGAATTTAATAATGTTTCATGATAGTTATCTAAAGAATATCTTTATTGTATTTTACATAACATTATTAAACTGGAAATGATTATATCTACATCCCAAGACATGTGTGTGTGTGTGTGTGTGTGTGTGTGTGTGTGTGTGTGTGTGTGTGTGTGTGTGTGTGTGTGTGTGTGTTTGCAAAATCCATGAGGTGTGTATTCCATTTTGAGATTTAATTACAAATATATCGTCAAACAAATTAATCCAATGTCTAAAAGGAGTAACATTGAATATTTTCTCTCTATATCCTACAAGATTCCTTGGATTCCCATCTATGGATCAATCCTTCTATCCTTGCATCATTCCATTCACAGATGACGGTTATATTAATGTAGAGAATATTTTAGAGCACCAATAATTTAAATATTATATTCCACCTACCTTGGAAATCATTCACAAATGTATTGGGGAATATGAATTCCACCATATTGTCCATAACAACAAATTACTTCTAACATCACATAATTTTTTCAATCTCATAAAAAATTTATCCATTCACTCTTTTGACTCGGATCTCATCCACCCAAGTCTCGTAAATCAGAACTCATCAAATATTAGGATTCACTATGTTGACTTGGACCTCATCTCCCCAATTATTGTAAAATAGGACTCCTCGAATCTTTTGATTCACTCCATTTACTCAGACCTCATCCACCTAAGTCTCGTACATCAGGATTTATCTCTTTCAATTCAATCCATTGAATTTGACCTCGTCTACCTAAGTCTCTTAAAACATGACTCCTCAAAAATTTTGATTCAGTCTATTGGATTAGACCTCATCTACCCAAGTATCATACATCAAGACTCATTAAATCTTTTAATTCACTCAATTGAATTGGACCTCGTCCACACAATTCTTGTAAATTAGGACTCATTGAATATTGCGATTCACTCCGTTGACTTAGACCTCATTTTCCCAAGTCTCATAAATTAGAACTCATTAAATATTCAATTCACTGCATTGAATTTGACCTCATCCACCCAATTCTAGTAACTTAGGACTCAATGAATCTTAGGATCCACTCCTTTGACTTGGATCTTGTCTTCCCAAGTCTTGTACATCAAGACTCATCAAATCTTAGGATTCACTCCATTGGCTTGGATCTTGTCTACCCAAGTCTCATAAATCAGGACTACTTCAATCAATTATTCATCAAAAATATTTTAATCCCCTCCATTGACTTGGACCTTGTCCACCCAAGTCTCGTAAATCAGGACTCATTAAATCATGGATACATTGAAAATACTTCTAGTTACTCCATTGACTTGTACCTTATCTTCCTAAGTCTCGTAAATCATAACTCTTTAAATCATAAATACATTAAAAATCCTTCTATCCTCTTTGTTGAATTAGACATTGTCTTCCCAAGTCTCATAAATCAAGACCATTCAAATTTCCTAAACATGGACTTCTTCCATGATGATAATTCCAATGCAAACCCTCATCCACAAAAACTCAAAAATATTAAAAGGCATTAAAAAAATAATTAAAAACCATATCAAACCCCTCCTTAAAGCACTATTTGAAAATCAAAAGTGAAAAAGTAAGAATTTATTGTTCACATGTGCTCTCTCACCGGGAATGCCACTTATACAAGAAATTTTAATCATTTCATCCATTGGTAGATATCTTAATCATAAAATTATCATATATTCACATTCTTCACCTATAAGACACAAGTTAACCTTGTTTCTATTAGGAATTTTATATCTCATCCATGTTATATTTTCTACCATTCCAAATATTTTTACCTACGGTTTTTTCTAGAAGCTTACTGATGGAAAATACTTCTTCCAAACAAATTCTCTCTTTAATAGAAAACACTAAACTTCTTTACCTAGATCTTTTGACCATCCATCTCTATCTAAGGTGTTAAAATACTTGCATCCTACTATTCACATGAGGCCAATATTTTGGGAAAAAATGGTCCTTCCCAACAAGAACAATATCAACATATAAGGAAAAATCAATCTAAAATATAAAAAAATCAATAATTTTACCTTTTTCCTTCACAGGTCTTCGGTGATAAGCCCATACTTCTTACTAGAAGAATGAGACTAGGAATGAAGGAAGGAATCTTTACTCACCTATGTTTTGTCTTTAGTTTTGAACCCTTTCCTTTTACCGATGGCAAGGAGCAAGATGTAGGGGGTCATTTAAAAAATAAAAAAATAAAGCCTTGAAGAGTTTTTAATCATATACATCCCAAGAAGTTTCTCATGTTAAGAGATACAAATATTCCTTCAACCGGATCTTTCCAATCGAGAAGGACATTAATAGATATAAGTCTATGAAAACCCTATAAATTGAAATTATCTTGGAATCAATTAGGTAATATTTACTATAGATGAGTCATATTTTTCTGAATAGATAATTGTTACACCTTGTGTCTTGGCATCCTTCATCTTCATTTTTATATCACTATTCTCCTAGTTTTCACATCCTTCTTGACTCTCGATGATGATCCCTCACATCTTCCTAGTTGTATGGAGTCATGAATGGAGTGAGACATCCTATCATTATATCATCTACATTCTTCCAATGGAATGAAATTCTTACAATTGTTTGAACATGAGTTCAGATGGTGTACCCTTTTACCGAGTCAAAAAAATAAAAAAACATTCAAATATGTTTAAAAATCTAGAAACATTCAAATATGTTCAAAAATTAAAAAACAATGAAATATATTTCAATATATGAAAACATTCAAATATGTTAAAAAATAAAAATTGAAATATGTTTCAAAATCCAAAAACATTGAAATATGTTTCAAAATACAATTTAACATTGAAATATGTTAAAAAACTCAAAACCATTCAAATATATTCAAAAATTCAAAAATATTGAAATATGTTTCAAAATCTAAACACATTCAAAGATGTTCAAAAATTTAAAAAAACATTTAAATATGCTTCAAAATTCAAAAACATTGAAACATGTTCAAAAGCTCAAATACATTCAAATATGTTCAAAAATCCAAAAACATTAAAATATGTTCAAAAACCAAAAACAATATAAAAATAGCAAAAATGAAAAACAATATAAAACTAGCAAAAAGTAAAACATTCAAAAATGTTTGACAAATTCTCAAAGAATCAATAACACAGGTTCCACAATATTGTCATTTGATGGAAATATTACTGATCATTTAAGATCATCTTATGATAATAAATTTTCTTTCCCATGGTGAATATCTATGTTTAGACAAAGAACAAGCAATTACCCTTTTGCAATATAACTTTTCTTGGGGAACACTTGGATTAAATCCAATATAGATCAAACTTCAACCAAATCCAACAAGAGTGTTTTTGGAGTATCTAATATCACTCCACTTTTCATCCCAATTCAATCCTCTTGAATTTATAAGCTACCACTTAAGTGCATTCATATCTATCTAATTCTCCAATTTGGAACACATTAGGGTTAGTATTAGATGTCGTTATTGAAAATTATGTTGTGTAATTTCCATTTTTCAACATTGTGACAATACTTTTCTTAACATGTTAGTTTTTATTTTGTTGTACTTTATTATTGTAGACCAATTATAAATAAATTATTAGCATCTTAGTTCACATATAAATTTGGTGTAGTTAATTCTGTTCATATTGGGTTTGTTTGACATGCTTGTTTTATGTTTTTGAATCACTTGTACATATTGTGTTATCATCCTAGTTTATTAAATAAGCCATGGTGTGTTTTCCTTTTCTTTGTGTAGTTCATTTTTTAATATTTCTTTGTATTTGTGCTAATTGTAAGTACTTTGTGGACATCATTTCACATACAACATCATCATTTCTCCATAATCATCATACATCATGAATAAAAGCTAAGTTATGAACATGGAAGCTAAGATCCATCTCACATCATCATATCTCCATAATAAATCTGGTGTAACAATCACACCACTCCCTTTCTTCACTCTTCACCAAAATCATAAATTTAAAAAAAAATCAAATATTCGCAAAATCCTAAAAATTACAAACACATGAAAATATTTCAACAATTCAACACAATCTTGATAAAATCACACTTTTAACTACTACCCTAGTGATCATTCCAATCTTATGACTATCATAATACATCATCTTCCCTTTGCATGTTAATATATCTGCTTGGGGCAAGTCAAATCAATTGTTTCCTTCACAATATAACTTCGCTTGGGGAAATTTTGGCTCTCATTCCCTCCCCTGCATTTCATAAGTTTAATGTTTGAGGGAAATGATAATTTTTCACTTTCAAATCAATCTTCAATGTAGATCCAATAAGAGTGTCATTAGGAGTATCTAATATTACTCCACTCTTCAGTCTGATCCTATCCCCTTGCATTTCTAAGATATTTCTTGGGGGAATTCACATCTGCTTAATCATCACTATGGCACGTATTAGGGGCATAACTAATTGTCTTATTTTTGAAGTTGTGTTGTATTGTTGATCTTACTTTTCAAATTAATTACACGTATTTCATTATCATCTTGAATTTTTATAGCCATGGTGTATACTTTTACCGTGAATATTGAGTTTTTTTCATTTTTTTCATTTCTTCATTGTATGTGTGTTTGTTTTACACACATAATGAGTAAAACATCAAGATTTTTTCATAATCATGGTGACAACTCTATTGTACAACAACAAAATAAGGTTGCTCTAAATTTCACTCTCTAAATGACGCTCATGTTATGAGCACAATCCCTCTCATCCTCCTTCACTTTTTTGTCTTCTTCCTATCAAGCGGTTGTCCACCACTTTATTGCATCACCCACCCACTTGAGGGGGCATTCCCTTACCATTCTACTCATTGGAGCATCCAAATTATTCACTTCTTTCTGCTCATTGCTCTGCATGCTTCTATTATATTTAAAATTCTATTACATTATAATAACACTTTAAAGAGGAGAAAATGTAGACACCCAAAAATGCATGCTTATTCTTAATTATTCACATCCCCTTTATAATTAGTTAATTAAACTAATTAATTCATGCTTTGAATATTTATCCCTTTTATATTAAATTTATCAAATTCCTTTAGAATTAATCAAATTAATTCTATTACCTTTACATCCCTTTTAGGATTAATTAAATTAATTCTAATTACACTTTAGCTATACTCCCACACCCTTTAGCTAATTTAATTAAATGGTTAATTGTCCTCTCACAACTCATAACTAATTAAATTAGTTATTTAAATAATCCTATTTATATTCTCACACTCCACTCAACTCTACTTATAGAATCCTACAATGATGGGGGAAACAAAGTTGCACGTATAAAATTTTTCCCACAAAAAATCCAAATATTCATTGTCCTTATAAAGTTGCAACTGTAAAGACCAAATCTATTGGCTATTTCAGGAAATTATAATTATGAACTTGTAACCCATTCAAACCTTGATCTAATATTCATGGCCTCACCTTCAGATATAAAAAGCATACCAATCCTTGTTAAATCATCTTTGGAAGCTTTGTGTAATTGTAATCAACTTCTGCCAAAATTTCCATTTGCATCCTCGTGTCTATCTACTTGTAGCATTTTCTCATTTCTACATTTAGAGAACAATTCAAGAGCATCCACAATCCAAAACTACAAGATTCTAAAAGTTTAAATACTTCAATGCAATCTTATTTGAGGTTTAAAAGGAAAATCTTGGATGAAATCTTTGTTTTCATATTTTTTATCTTTCTCATTTTTAAAAAGTTTTTCACTACTCACACGTAGTCTCAATTTAAAAATATTAATCTCAACTCTTCTTATGCTTAAACAACAACATATAGATCTATAGCTATTCTGATAATAATGAAGTGCCTAGGAAGAATAGACATAAATTAATTTCATTTAAGAGAAAGGAATCTTAAGGGTGACGGTTCCTGCAAAAAAAAATTGTCAATGACAGATCAATTAACGTGTTCCCGATTTAAGGTTAGACGATTACCTTGAAATATCTTAGCACACTAGGTACACATTTAGATATAAATCTATAATCTATAACATAATAGTTCATAAAGCTTCTTGTAAAAAATCTAAATATTAAAATCTCATTCTTGGGGACGAAGCACAACACCATTGCCCCTTAAAAATCAATATGATTCCATTAGGAGCAAGAGCATAAACTACTTTGATACCAAATGACATAGATGGCCAGAGTTAAAAGAATATTAAACATAGTAATATTTTTGTATATTTGTTCATATGAGACCTTACAAATTTATAGTGTTGTCTTTATTATAAACAAGGAGATAGTTTTAACTACCCACTTCACAAATACTCTCTATGTGGATATTTACATGAGTTTGTTTTAACAACTCCGTTACACTATATTTTCATACATAATTATTTTATACTTACCCATGATCACTGACATGAATATTCCTAATAGTCCAAAGACTTGGTATTAAACCCATGAAGTGCGTACCATGCATTTTTGTACACCTCATCTATCAAAACTTCATTATGATTTCTCAAATTATTACTAATTAGAGATGAGAGATGTCAATCAGCATGCACCCTTAAGACAAGCTTGAATAGTAGATTTGAAACCCTTATAAAATGCACATCCACACTAAGACACTAAACTAGGGTTTTTGTTAAGGCACTAACAAATTTTGACTTAATAAGGACTCACTCAAGTGTGGGTTGATGTAATTTAAATATAGGCATCTCGTCTCCAATAATGATAAGAACTCAAACCAAATATCTTCTAGATTTAAGCCCACACAAATGCCAACAAGGATGTGGTGGTGTAGGGCACTACACATTTTCTCTCTAAGGTATTCATTTTAATTGCTACTTAATTTTCACAAAACATTTCTACCCCCATATGTATTTTTAAATCAAAAATAGAAATTATTTTCCGATAAGAAAATTTTACCATTGTGATTTTCTTGTCGAGATGATATTTTTAACTATTATTTCAAAAAAACACTTTTTTGAAGAAAAATATTACATATTTTTTACCAAAAATAAATTTGTGTACTCATTATGGATGCCACAATGTTAATTTTCAATAGTTCTAATTACTTCAATTAGAGATGATAAATTACTAATGTGCTTATTAGCAAGAGGTCTTGCCCTTATTGAACATAAAAAAATAAGGTAAAATATATATGATAAAGCTCATGGTATTATAGATTAATTTATGTCTCCCGAACTCAAACTTCACTTTCAATGTGACATGGATCCTTATAAAGTTTGTAATAAATTGGAAAACCTCTTTAGTAGACATGTAAGATGCGAGAATTCAAATTGAAAAATGATATTCTACTATTAGATTAGACAAATTTATTTGAATTGAAGACTTCATTATGAGATAAAACACTTGAAATACTTATTACAATTGTGGAAAATAAGTTTGACGATAATATTATTGGGAATATTATGTCTAAATTGAGTCGTCCATACTTAGTTTTTGTATCAAACTACTACACATAGAAGGATTACTCTGGGTGTAACATATGTTGCATTAAATTTTGATAGGTTCTGTGAGAAACTTTATAGAGATCATGAAAAATGATTTTTATCAGTGATATTTTACCTAAAGCTATTAAGTAGTAGGCATTAGTTGTCAATGAATCTAATACAAGTCCAATATCTAACACTTGAAAAGGAAAGGGAAATGTAAAAGAAAAAGGTAAAACATAACCTAAGCCTAATAGAAATAAATCATAAAGTGAAAATCTTCTCAAAGTTAAGACAAAGATAAAGGAAACAGCAGGAAGTAAAAATATAACACTCGGGTATATGGTTAAGAATTTTTTTCATAAGAAGGTTAGATCTATGTGATGGTGTACAATGGGTTTCTAATGTGTAAATGTAATTGAAAATTCCATGATAGTGTTAGGAATAAATTTCACATATTAAAGAAAGAAATATGTCTATGGTATTTTTGGTGGGGAAATGCAACCTAAAAACCCATGCAAGACTATGTCGGACATTTCATGTGCTCAAACAATGAAAAGTACCACATATGACTATGGAAGACAATTCATGTTTGCGGCCATCCAAAAACTCCATGGTAATGTTTTGCAGGGATCTCAAGTGCAATTGTAGTTGAAAATCCCAAAGTTATGTTTGATGGAATTTCCAACAACACAAGCAAGTGAAAAGTCCACGAATTCAAGGTGATAGAAAATGGAAATAAAAAAATCTATAGGGACAAATTTTGAGGTAAATTTGATAACCGTGAGGAAAAAATTTTAACATCACAACTACGGAAAATTTTAGGAAACCATAAATTTTTCTCTAAAGCACCAAATCAAGAAAAATTGATTTTTTTGGTAATATCTTGAAGAGTTCTTCAATAAGGGAGTGGTTTCAGGTCATTATCTTCCATGTTTTGGGAGATAAATACAATCACCACCACCATATGTCATTACTTTCCCACGTATAATGTTTATCTTCAATTGGGGAATGTTTGAAAATATTCCATGATATCTATTTGACCTAAACATCAAAATATGTCAACATAATCCTCTCACTTCCCCTTCCCCCTTCTCTTTTTCTCTTTCTATAAATGTAGGTTTGAACATATTGTAAATAGGCTCTCACTTGAAATACAAAGTTACTCTTCCCTTTTACTTTTAAGCATTTTTTTGGTGCCTCAAACATTTGTGTGAGATCTCTGTAAGGATTCTAGTGCCTCTTTCCTCTTTGAAACAAGTTTTGCATAGTCATACTTTAATGCAAAGTTAATTTTGGCTTATGTTGGCTCCCAAAATATCACCCACGGAGATGAGCAGCTAACCTAAGTGGGTTGGCTTTAAGAGAATGATGAACAATGAAATTTTATTTTCATTGATAGTTGGGGATTTTTTCAACACTCAACTCAATGACTCAAATCAAGGAGGTGATTAGGAGGCACCTTCACAAATGGGATGGCTTTATCCTGCTACTTCTATCTCGTGAGAGGACCTAGGTGGATGATCTAAATAAAGGAAAAGATTTCATGGCTTAGTTTCATTTATGGTTGGTGAAACTTAATTTGAAGCAAGTACATCCACAAATACAATACTTCTCTCAAAATATTTGTCACTTGATTTATTGTAAGCACTTGACAGTCAAATATAGATCTAATAGACAAATAATGAACAACTTCAGATATTGCATTTGCATAACATTATTGACCAAGGATACTTTGAATGATATTGGATCACAGACTTGGTGGGATTCTTAGCAAATCTTACTGATAATGGACAAATTTTAAGCTCAACTTTGTAGAATAAGCATATGTATGGTTTTCAAGTATGATATGCTTAGTAGGCATGAATTTTATCAATTGTTTATTATTGAGATTTGAAGGGAGGAGGGTAGTTACTTATATGACCTTGGTATCTTGAGTTTTCCCATGGAAAGAATCCATCCTTGACTACAATTCTTGAAAGGAACAATCAATTTAACATGATATGTGAAATTACATTTGCATTCATTGATACTCAATGTGCATAAATTTCATTTGCATTCTTCACAATTCTAACCATGAATCATGGAGTTAGAGCTAAGATAAAGCACTTTATATATTTTTATTATATACCCAAAATAACCTTAAGGGATAACAAAATCTCTTCAAAAGTGATGTTGTCCTTAGGATTTTACAACTCAGATGAATTATTGCAAAATATACACTATTTTGCAATATTCCCACAGTGACTAGAAGAATAAAACAACTAAGAAAGACTATTGTGTACTTAAAAAAGTAAATCCAATGCAATATAGTAACAGAACCAATATTTCCTCATTCATTCATTTAAAACATGAGAAATAGGAAAGTATAGCTTGATCAAAACAATTAGAATCTTATTCATGTAAGTTTTGGCTAGGGGACATAAAAATGCCTTCAAAACCTACTAATGGTTGTACAATGCAACCACCTTATCTCTTCCTCACAATAACTCGACACATACAGATGTTTTACAAGAAACTAGAAACTGAAACCTAAAAATTTAATCAAGAAAATTCTACAACTACCCCCAATCTACATCCTCCAACAAAATTATAGATCACATATATAGAAGATAAGAGAGAGAATAAAAATATGATTGCCATCTTCACCCACCAACAATATGCATTAAAATATTGTAAATGATAATGGGATGCATGTCAAATTCATTCATTCCTTCTTCCTTGTGTGTTTAGAGAAGAAACAGACACCATACTTCATTAAGATGGGTGGTTGACCAACATTGGGACTGCAACTTGAATACTAAAGACATTTCCTAATTCTTCTCCCACTAAATATCATCAATTTCTAAATTTTATGACACAAAAGTGATGTTCTTAAAGAGACCTTTCCAATGATATAAATTTTGCAATACATTTGATTTTTCTTGGGGATTTCCTTTGTCTACGTGTGCTTCCTTTTCCTTTTTCTATGTGTTCACCTTTCATTGGTTGTAGGGTTGGGTGGACCCTAAATTATGTAAAATCCAATTCATTACGAGGACTTTACATCCACGGGAGCTCATCACCTAAAAGGTCATTGGACTGGTGACATGTGTCCAGTGCTAGCCATCAATCTTGTGCCACTTGTCATCCCCAGCTCTGTCATGTTTCCTTGTTAACCTACCTTGATCTAAGCCCAAAAAAATAATATTATCAACCCCTTTGATTATGTGGGCTCCACATCCGTCAAGCACATCTACCTTGGATTATGACGAAATGCTGCCATGTGTCTACCTTAAATGCTTGAGATCATATCATGTGTCACCTTCTAATTACACCACCTATCTTCTCGCTCTGCGCTAACCTTCTCAACCCAAACCCGGACTCCAAAATTTAATTACTTTTAGCTCATTCTGTGGGCTTGAGCTCACAAAGCCCATCTTCTCAAAGAGTTTCAAAAACTGAATTGCATCCATTGTTTGTTGTTTATCTTGCGCAATATTTCATATTCTTCACCCGCCATGTTTTATTGACCACGCCGACTTTGATTTTGTTGTGAACGTGAAGTGATTTGAAACATGGTTGATTCTACAGAATTGAGGTCCATTGGATCCCATCCACTTGAAGAGTGCTAGAATGCCAACACATGTCCTATCTTTGATCATTGATCTTCGACATCCATTATCACCTTCATCTGTCGCGTGTCCTTTAACTTGCCTTAACCCCGCCCAAAATGGATAGAATTATCGAACACAATTTAATATAAGGACTTGAGGTATGCATATTGAAAAATTTTTGAGGAGAGCTAGAATCCTGCCATGTGGCCCCTCCTTTCACCCTTGAAATTATATTGCATGTCTTTGATGACCTTGGCATTGAATTTTATAGGTAAATGTGTTGGGTTTTAAAATTATACTTTAACAAACCACGATCGAGGGGACAACAAGTCCCTCCTCTTTAATGGGAGAGTTTCCCTTATTGAAAGAAAGTAACAAAACTTATATACAAATGTACATCTTTCAAAGTGTGGATTCCTTATACTTTGAAATGTTTTATGCCTAAAGATCATCAATACAAAAGAATGGAAGAACTAAGGAGATGAGAGGAAGAACATAACAATAATTTCAGGAAATATAGAGAGTAGAGTATAACCTTATACATATTGATCAAAGGAGATGTAGAAACAGAATCATTCACATTTATAACATGATGTAATTTCACGCACACAAAGTTTCTTATCATGCAAAGATGGATGATTCACAAATTCGAACAAGGAAAGAAGGAATAATAGAGGAAGAAAGGGAATTTTTTTTGTATTGATTACTTTTGAATCTATTACATCTACAGAGTACCAGGATCTAACAACCATAATGACATGGAGAAGCCATTAAATAATCCTCAAAAATGGTTACATTCGGTTTCTTGGTTCTTGCGAAGCATTAATGGTCGAAAAAAATTATGCTCACGTAATGCAACCCTTAAACCCATTTTACAACTTCAAATATGAGTTGTCCACGTGGAAAAGATCTAAACTAAAGCGGGACTAAGGCGCCTTTTGCATTTTATAATTTTTATAGAGATTGTGCATTTTAGACATTTTGGTCCACCCATCCACTTCTGATATAGGCCTGACACGTGGCTTCACTTGAGTGGCGATGGAGTCACGGCTCACTTTTACAATTTTAACTATTTTCAAAGAAAAGATCAAAAACTCAAAGCTCTCTGCCGACCCACCTCTCCGTTTTGACTTTTCAACAAAGGGTTAAGACCCCAACGAGTTGTAGATCATTTTATCACTTTTAACGCTCTTTTTGGAAATAACCCCAAAATTCCCAAATCAATCCAACACTGCCTTCCCACTTTGACTTTTCAATGCAGGCATCAACACATGGCTTCACCTAGGTGTTAGCGGGGTTGCGCTTCACTTTATAACTTTACGCCCTTCTGGAAACAAAGGTAAATTTCCTCAAATTTCT
The DNA here is from genome assembly GCA_018340775.1 of Taxus wallichiana var. yunnanensis. Taxonomy (NCBI): domain Eukaryota; kingdom Viridiplantae; phylum Streptophyta; class Pinopsida; order Cupressales; family Taxaceae; genus Taxus; species Taxus wallichiana. The sequence goes on along the minus strand of CM031236.1, from coordinate 465,248,253 downwards.
CGACAACCCTCCTCTCCACTTTTGACTTAAAATGGCCATGTGTCCCTTTGCGGGCCTTAGGCATTCTTTTTACATTTTACGCCTTTCTCCATAATGCCTTAAAACACAAAAAGGGCCCGTCACCTCTTGTTTCACCCAATCAGATCCTTCTGATCCACGGACAAATTTGACACTTTTGCAAAAAATAACAAAAGTAATAAGTTTAAAATATAAACCTGCCACGCCACATCCAATCAGAGATTTCCACGTATCTGTGGATGTCAGGATAGAATTTGATGCCTATCATTCACGACTGTGGAAAAATAAAAATGAAAGGGAAAACCCCACTTGTTTTCACCCGAATTTCAAATTGTTCTCCATCGAATGAGAAATCGCAAACAATATCGGGCTCAACATGATCCACAAGAAAAGAGAAGGATTGACAATGACATTTGAATGAAGGAATTTTTTTCAAGCATCCAGATGAGGAAATAGAAAATTTATCAAACCACGCAGCTGGAGAATTTTAAATGAAAGAGGCGAGATTAAAAACCGAGCACCAAAAACTTCAAAGCACACATTTCTCCATCTCTCCAAACTTCTTACACTATTCTAAACATTCCTCAAAGGCACCAACTCAAAATTTTGGAACTTAACTTGGAAAGTGAGGGGATTTTGAGGGCGACAACAAACTGCTCTTTTTGCAATGACTTGTGACGTAAGAATGAGGCAAGATCAAGAACCATAGAAAAACTCTGGAAAGAAGACCAGTGCCTTATCCATTGGGAAAATAGAGTCAAAGGAAAAACCAATACAAAAGAAAACACACATGCAACGGAAAAGAAACAAACCAAAAAGGAAAGACCAAAAACAAAACACAAAAGAACAGCCAAAAACCAAAACATTGTACACAATATACAGAAGGACTACCTAATCACCTAGGAATTGAACAACTTCAAATATTGCCCACTATAAGGAAGTGGGAGAGGATATCCATCCATATAATCTAAGTAGAAATAATTTTCTCTAGCAAAGTGTCTGATTTTGAAAGGACCAAGCCAAAGAGAATCAAACTTACTATGGCTTCCTCGAGGTTCATGTCTTTTTTTCCATAGCAGAACAAGGGATTCCACTTGAAAATCTCTGGGTCTAGCTTTCTTATCAAAAAAAAATTCACCTTCAGTTGATGAGCTGAGATTCTATCAAAAACTTGCAACCTATCTTCATCCAGCTTCTAGAGATACATGATCCTCTTGTCCAAGGGACTAGCAAAACTTGAATCTTCAATAGCCTTCATTAAGTGCAAGGCTAGTAATTCCATGGTTACTGGTAGCTGAGCTTCAACACCATACACCACTTGAAATGGAGACATCTCAATTACTCTTTTGGGTTTAATCCTATCTACCCAGAGAGCATCATAAAGTTTCTTGTGCCAATTTCTCTAAGAGTCATTGACAAGCTTCCGAACGATGGTTACCAAATTCTTATTTGTTGATTCTACTTTTCCATTCCCTTGAGGATAATAATCAAGAATGAGCAAGGGAAATTCCATAGCCATAAAGCGAAATCCATCATCTCAAAAGAATAAAAATTTGAAGCATTATTAGTCAACATCTTGTTTGTTACCCCAAACCTTATAAGGATGTTCTCTTTGATGAAATTACAAACCACCTCAAAAGTAGTGCTTTTGATTGGAATAGCCTCTACCCACTTTTTGAAGTAATCTGTAGCAGCTTAGCACATGAGTATGCCCAACACTTGAAGGTGGATTAAGAGTTTCAATGAAATCCACTCCCCACTATTGAAAAGGCTCATCAATCACTACTGGTTTGAGTGGTAAAGAAGCCAACTTAGGTCTCCTAACAAAATTTTGACAGCTTCACACTTACCTACCCATTTTGATGCATCTCTGAACAATGTAGGCCAATAGTACCTTGCACAAAGGATCTTATGGGCAGTGATAGTAGAAGAGAAATTCCCTCCACAAGCCTGATCATGAAAATCTAAAAACAACTTCTTTTGTTGCTCTTTGTCCACACATTTAAGGAATCTTCCATCTATGCCTCACTTGAACAAAGCATTTTCCCATAATACATATTGTGCAGACCTTAGCTTAATAGCTCTCTTTTCCTTGGCACTCAAGTGGGATGGAAACTCTCTATAAGTAATAAAATGTGCAATACCAGCATACCATTCATCTATTGAATTAAGGAAGAGGACAACAGGAACATCAACTTCTTCTTTGGACAATTTTACATTAGCTCCTTAAACAATAAGATCACATAATCCTTTACCCTAGAATAGATTAGTTGGCTTGATATCAAGGTCATATTATTGGAATTTTGCTACCCAATTGCCTCTCTTAGTTCCAAACTCTGTTGTGTAAGAATAGACTTGATGGTTGTATCAAGTACAAGAATAATCGAGTGGGAATTAAGAATATAAAAATGGAACTAATTGTGAAATTGACCACCGCAAAATCATGTTTCTCCATCATAGTATATTTCAATTCATGATATTTTAGAACATAGTTCATGAATGCAATTGGAAGTTCATAATCCTCATAATTTCTCTGAGTTGGGACAATAGCTAAGGTATTCTCCATTCCATAGCATAGCAATAGATGATAAAATCCTTGCTGAAATCAGGACATGCTAAGATGGGAGTCTTCATAATGGATTTCTTGATACCTTAAAATGCTTCTTTACCTTTGGAATTCCAACCAAATTTTCACTTTCCTTTCATCATGTGAGCAATGCTCATAGTCAATTCTGCAAAATCAAGAATGAATCTCCTCAGAATTTTATCTTACCAAAGAAAGAGTGAACACCCTTTTTGCTTGTGGGAAGAGGAATTTGTTGGATTGCTTGAACTCTTTCTGGATCTATCTTTATTCCTTCTTTGGAGACAATATGCCCCAACAAATTTCCTTCAGTAACACAAAAGACATACTTCTTAGGATTGAGAGAAACTCCATGTTCTCTGCATTTCTAGAGGACTACTTCAAGATGCTAAAAGTGATTTGCCCTTGTTTTGGAGAAAATAGTAAAATCATCAAGGTAAACAACAATACACTTTCCCTTTAGACTGCTAAAATCCAAGTACATTTCCCTCTGAAATTTGGCACCAGTATTGATAAGACCAAAAGGCATTCTCTTATAGACAAAGGTGCCCCAAGGAGTAGTAAAAGTATTTTTGTGTTGATCTGGGGTATTGACTTCCACTTGATTGTATCCAGAGAATCCATCAAGCATAAACAACATCTTAGAGCCTGTGATAGCTTGCAAAACATGATCCATCATGGGGAGAGGATAGTTGTCTTTCGAGAGAGGCTCGATTCAAATTCCCGAAATCTGCATAGATGTGGATCTCACCGTTCTTTTTTCTCGAGACCATACAATGTTGGCAATCCATGTTGAATGATGTATAGGGAAAATAATATTTTGCTTTAGTAACTTCTAGATCTCTTAAAAAATAGTGCCAACAACCTTAGGATTTTATTTCCTTTGTTTCTTCTTGAATAGTTTGATCCCATGTTTCAGAGGGATAAAGTGTTGCATCTCCTTTGGTTAAAAAGCCTTGAGATCATCATATGAATAGGCAAGAACATTAGCATAATTTTTCAATAGGTTTTTGTTTTCTTCTTCTCTTCTTGAGTGCAAATTTTTCCAATATTCATCGTCTTGGGTTCATCAAGACTCCCAATATTAATCTTTTCACATTCAACAAACTATTGAGCCCCTTGGGAAGCTTTAGACTTAATGTACCTATCATGCTTATCTAACAGATCTTCCAAAATCACCAGCCCTTTATGGATCTTGTTACCTTTCAATTTGATGAATCCATCTTGATCCATCTTTTCCTTGATATCTCCTTCATTAGAGGATACACACTCTCTAGGAAAAGTTTCACTTCCTTCAAAATATAATTGGTTGAAGTTGTCCTTAAGCTCCAATAATGAGAGAAAGTATTGATAATCATTGAAAAATTGCCAATTGCTTGCATTATCTGGTACCTTGGGCCTATGAATCATTTCAATGGTAAATTTCTCCTGAGAGAAATTTAGGTGAGGAATCAACAAAGATCTTGAGACAACTAAGGAATCAGCTCTAGTATTCTTCTCTCTTGGCACAGCTTCAATGAAGAAAGCATCAAGAAACTCAATGGAATCCCAGAAAAGGTTTCTATAATGTTTCAATATCCTATTCTTGACTTAGTAAAGATCCCTGACTTGTTTCACAATCAAATCTGCACCACCATGAGCACAAATATTCTTCACTCCAATTTATTTTTCCATGTTCAATCCAAGTATGAGTGCCTCATATTCAGTTATATTTTTTGTATTTTCAAAAGAAAAGCTTGATCGTGAAAGGATGAATCTTCCCTTCTGGAGAGATCAACACCACTCTAGCTCCAGAACCAGCTGAAGAGAAGTTTCCATCAAATTCCAAAGCCCAAATGCCATTGGGATCATGAATCAATCCCTTAGGAATTTTTGCCTCATCCTGTGACATGATCATGTAGTTATCATGCCCTATATATTCATAGAGTATTTGTTCTTTTGGATCATCAGTCTTTTACACAATGTATTCAGTCTATTTCTCAGGTAGTAGCTTCTTCATTTTTCCATTGACCGGGATCAAAGTGTGCGACCAATCCATCTAAATTTCACCTCCTACCTCCTTACAAAAATTTCTACTTAGCAACATCCCATATGAGGGAGGAATATCAACAACCAAAATAGTGGCTAAGACCCTTTTCTTTGGAAAAGCAACGAAGGCTACTTGTGCATCTTTAATCCTCCTAACCAAAGGCACTTCTCTACTCTCCATGGAATTGCAAGAACCAAATGCATGTGTTGGATTCAGGCCCAAAGCATGAGCTAATTTTGCAAGCATTACATTGTCTCGATGGTCCTAAGTCCATGACACGATTCTTCGAGTTTATGGCCATCTATGAGAAGAGTCACATAGAATGGTTCAATTTTCTCATTAGGGGAAGTGATTGCAGCCACAAGGCTTAGTTGAGGTGAGGAAGAGGGAGTGGGAAAAAGAACTTTAGAATTATTGGATGAAGCTTTGGATTTGGAATTGACAAATTTTACCATTTTAGCAAAGGCTTTTGGATGGGTTTGGTAAAATTCTACCTCTGAGATTTGGATTTTGGTATTTTTGAGGTGATTAATGATATCAAAATATCCAGAGGTGGATGGGGAATCATTGCTAGGAAATTGAGAGAATTTTGATTTATCAATTTTAGGACTTGAAGGACAAGAAGTTTTAGAAACATAAGTAGAAGAAGGAGGATTATCATTACTCACCTTATGTGTGGAGGAAGTGGGAATAGGAGCTCCTCTTCTTGCAACCACTAGAATAGTTATAAAATATTCTTTGGATTTCTTAGCAGGCTGCACCACTTTTTCTTTTCTATTCGTTTGCTTCTGAGTCATAACAAGATATGACTCATTATTCATCTCTACCACTCTTTCATCATATTCATTTCCATCATTCATACCTTCAGTGGTGAGGAAATGAAATTGAGATCCACTAAGATCCTCCAGTTCATCATCAATATCTTCTTTTGGTTCTTCATAGAGTTCATTAAACTCCTCATCATTAGGTTCTTGAACTTCACAAGTTGCATTGACTGGAACCTTGATGGGTGGGCCTTTAATAGATAATCTGGTCTAAGGAGGTAACTAGTTCCTAGGCTGAAAATTCTTCCTTGGGATGTCTTAGTAAGGAGTATGTTGAGCCAATTGTTTCTTGATAGAAATGAGATCATTTACAAGCTTTTGTACTAACTGATCAAAATTGGCTCCAGGGGAAGATGAAGAAGAAGATGCTTTAGATTTGGAGGATTCTTTTTTCAGTTTACTAGACATGATTAAATCATCCTCAACACTGATAGCTAACCATTGATCAACATCCGGAGTTGTAAGGTTAGCTCTCATTAGTGCATAACTCACTTCAGGTAAATGGGCATTAAGGAAGAAGCACTTTTGGATTTGAGTTACAGGACAAGTGTTCTGTGGAATTTTATGAATTAGCTTGTTGAATTTTGCCACAAACTCCCTCACGAGCTCAAATGGTTCCTTCTTGATATGAGATATTTGAACTAAGAGAGGATGCACATCTTCAAAAGGTTTGAAACATTGCTCAAAATGAGTTTTCATGGTGTTCCAATTAGTGGTCAACCCAACAGGAAGATGATGAAACCAATCAACAACATTGTCCTACAATGTCTCCACAAAAATCCTGATAGAGACATCTTCATGTTCAATTCCAATAATCCTACGTGCAACAATGAAGGATGTAATGTGTTCATCTGGATGAACCTTCCCATAACCCCAAAATTTGGGAAAACTTTTCCTGTTACCCCTAGGTAACTCATGCAATGGCTGAGGAAGAGCAAGAGGCCCAACCTATTGTCCCCAAGGCAAAGGGGCAGCCATCTTTGGAAAGATTTACTAAAGGTGAACTGAAACACCAAAAAAATTTCAAAGCGCAAAGATTAGGACTGAGTTGTTCTTGAGGAATGTTATTCTTAGAATTTTTGTCTTTAACGGAGGTGTTCTTATAGAACGAGTTCTTTCGTTCCTTGTTCTTTAGAAGAAGAGAGAAATTTTGTTGCTCCGTGGTTGAAAATGTAAATCTTCTATTCCGAGAGCCTTTTACCACGAGTATATCTTAGAGTCGCGGATCGAAAATGATCCTGAAGTTTTTCTTTTAGAAAGGGATACCTTTGAAATGAAATCCCAAGTGGAGTCGCTAAAAACTATTGGGTTTTAAAATTGTAATTTAACAAACCATAGTTAGGGGACAACAAGTCCCTCCTCTTTAATGGGAGAGGTTCCCTTATTGAAACCAAGCAACAAAACTTACAAATGTACATCTTTCAAAGTGTGGATTCCGATACTTTGAAATGTTTTATGCCCAAAGATCATCAATATGAAATAATGCAAGAACTAAGGAGACGAGAGAGGAAGAACATAATAATACTTTTAGGAAATATAGATAATGAGTATAACCTTATACATATTGATCTAAGGAGATGCGAGAATGGAATTATTCACCTTTATAATAAATGTAATTTCACAGACACAAAGTTCCCGAAATCATATTAACAATAACACAAATTTTCTTATCATGCAAAGATGAATGATTCACAAATTTGAACAAGGAAAGAAGGAATAACAGAGGAAGAAAGGGAAAAACTTCTATATTGATTACTTTTGAATCTATTACATCTACAAAGTACTAGGATCCAATAACCATAATGACATGGAGAAGCCATTAAATAATCCTCAAAAATGGTTACATTCGGTTTCTTGGTTCTTGCAGAAGTGTTAATGGCGAAAAAAATGATGCTCTGTAATGCAGCCATTAAACCTATTTTGTAACTTCAAATATGCCATCCACGTGGAAAAGATCTAAACTGAAGTGGACTGAGGGCACCTATTGCATTTTATAATTTTTATAGATATTGTCCATTTTAGACATTTTGGTCTTCCCATCCGCTTCGATATAGTCCAAAACGTGGCTTCACTTGAGTGGTGATGGAGTCACGGCTCACTTTTACAATTTTAACTCTTTTCAAAGAAAAGCTCAAAAACTCAAAGCTCTTTGCCTACCCACCTCTCCACTTTGAATTTTTAATGTGGGCTCAAGACCCCAACAGAGTCATAGATCATTTTATAACTTTTAACTCTTTTTTTGAAATAACACCAAAATTCCCAAATCACTCCGATGGCCCACCTTCCCACTTTGACTTTTCAACACAGGCATCAACACGTGGCTTCACCTAGGCGTCAGCGGGGTTGCACTTCACTTTATAACTTTACGCCCTTTTGGAAACAAAGGTAAAATTCCTAAAGTGTCCCGATAACCCACCTCTCTACTTTTGACTTAAAAATGGCCATGTGTCCCTTTGCGGGCCTTAGGCATTCTTTTTACATTTTACACCTTTCACCATAATGCCTCAAACACAAAAAGTCCCACCTTTCTGCCACCACTTGTTTTAGCCAATCAGGATCCTTCGGGCCACGGGGCCAATTTGACACTTTTGTAAAAAATAAAAAAAGTGACAAGTTTAAAAGATAAACTGCCACACCGCATCCAATCAGATATGTCCACATATTTGCAGATGTTGGGAAAGAATTTGATGCTCGTCATTCACGACTATGAAAAAATAAAAATGAAAGGAAAAACCCACTTGCTTTGCACTTGAATTTCAAATTGTTCTCCATGGAATGGGAAGCGCAAAACAATACCATGCTCAACGTGATCCATAGGCAATGAGAAGTATTGAAAATGGCATTTGAATGAAGGAAAATATTTTCAAGCATCCAGGATGGGGAAATAGAAAATTTATCAAATCACGCAGATCAAGAATTTTAAACGAAAAGGGCAAGATTAAAAGCGAGCGGCAAGAACTTCAAAGAACAAATTTCTCCATCTCTCCAAACTTCTTACTATATTCTAAACATTCCTCAAAGGCACCAACTCAAAATTTTTGTAACTTAACTTGGAAAGTGACGGGTATTTTGAGGGCGACAACAAAATCGACGTCATGCAGGTCCTTTTAAAAATAACCCACCAATGCTTGTAAACTTAGTCTCCCACGGGTTTTCTAATGCCCATGATCGGTGTTTTTTAGAGGTGGAATTTGACAACCATTTGAACATTCTAGTCTTCACTAAAATGGCTAAGTCCATTTTAACTGAGTTTTTCAACCATTCCTACAACTTTTTCCTTCGTGGCCGGGTTGCATGCTTTTCGACATTCAGAGCTTCATCTTTTTAGATTAGTTTGTATCATTTTGGTGTTGATTGCATGTTATTTTTTAAATATGTAAGCATAGTCCCAATCACCTATAAATTTTAAGTGCTTATACTTTGATTTACCGGTCAATTGAACCAGTCCCCTTTAATTTCTATTGAATCCTTTGTTTTATCTTGCTAAGGCACAATATATATTACAAATTAATAATTCTCCTTGAATCAAACTGATATTTGAAGCATAGGGAGAAATAAGAGAAACAAAAAACTAGTTAAATTTATGGGGAGTCCATGAAAAATACCATATCAATCCAAATAACTAGATTGAACACCAACAACGGCTCATGCTCAAGGATGGGCACCCCTGTGGGTTCCATAAGAAAAAATACCATATGCCTAGTCCATTGAGAAAAGAGTCAAGTAAAAAAACACAAATCTTCCAAAATAGATGCATAATAGGATGGGGGAAAATAGACAAGATAAGAAACACAGGTCACTATAGACCGAACACAAAAAGGGAAATAACAACACAAATAAAACACAAAAACTAAAGCAAAGTTGTACATTGTACAAAATCATACCCGACCTTCTAGCTTAGTCCAAGAAATGTTTGAGATGCCTTCCATTGATGAGAAACTCCAGTAAATTTCCTTCTAAGTATTTTAGAAAGAAAGTATGCTCTCCAATCTTGATGTCAATAGAATATGGTCCCATCCATAGGGCATCAAATTTTCCATGTTTTCCCTTGTCTTCATGTTTTTTGTCCCATAACAAGACCAAGTCTCCAACATTGAAAAATCTTAGAGTGACCTTCTTGTCAAATATTTTCTTGAGATTTTCTCTAAACTTGACATGTATTTGATGGGACTCTCTTCTTTCCTCATCCAATTCCATAATCTGATTGATCCTTGTCTCATATGGAATTACTTCTTCTCCATCTTTAAATTTATGCATGAAATGATATGTAGAAAGTTGAAAGTGCAAAGGAAAAAGGTATTAAAGTCCATAAACTAACTCAAAATGACTCTTTCCAGTAGACCTCTTGGTGGTAACTTTATCTTCCCATAGTGTAAATTTTAGTTTCTCACCCCATTTCCTTTTGTTTGTCTCTAGTGTTCTTCTAAGGATCTTAAGCACATTTTTATTGCTTGATTCTTCTTGGTCATTCTTGAGGATTATAATTTGATGCATAAGCCAAAATTATTCCATATTCCTTGTACATTGTTGTTAATGGTTTAGCTTTGAAGATCATGGAATTGTCAGCAACTATCTTGGTAGGCACCCCAAATCTATAAATGATATTATTGAGAATAAATTCCATGACTACTTGATGAGTTACTTTTCTGGTAGGAATGGATTCAACCCATTTGGTAAAGTAGTTAGTGGCTACTAATATCCATTTATGACCAACACTTGAAGAGTATAATATCTCACCAATAAATTCCAATCCCCATTATTTAAATGGAGCTTCTATAGACGTGGCGAAGGGTAGGGCCTAAAAGTATTTTAATCTTCTAGAAAAAAATTGGTAACCCTCACACCTTCTAAACAATATGGAAACATCTTTGAAAAATGAAGGTCTAATAAACCGCCTCAAAATTTATGAGTATCGACTCTCCCATAAAATTACCTAAACATACCCCCATGGAATTCTATAATTATCTTAGGTGTTTCTTCTTTAGTGACACATCTCAGCAAAACACCCTCTGGGTTCTTCCAAGCTAGTCCATGATCATTCAAAATATAATTTTGGGAAACTAGCTTGAATTTCCTCCTTTGATTCTTGTCTAAGTGTAAAGGAAAATTTATGTTCATAAAGTAATAGACAATATATCTATACCAAGCTGAAGTGCTTACCTTTTCATAAGGGTATATCCCATCTTCTTCAACATTGTGTATGTCAACTACATACAAATTTCTGTTTTCATCAACTTTGCAAGGCCTAGACCCTGTACCACCTTGGCAGTTTGTATGTTCATGTCATATTCTTAAATCTTGTTATCCCAGCGACATCTTTTACTTGATACCTACATCTAAGATAAGATGCCATTTACCATTGTTTGAGGTACATATGCTACAATCCTTGAGCTAAGAATATAAGGTCTAAAGATATTAGTTTCTTTGCTTTCTTTTCAATAACAAAATACTTCATCTCAAATCCTTGCAAATATTTTATAAAGAAGGTAATAGGCTTTTCATGACCTTCTTCATTATTTTGTAACAACATAGAGGCAATAGTGAATTCAAAGGAAAATGAAAACATATGAAATTCCTTTCTATAATCAGGGCTAGTCAATACAGGGGAAATTTTGAGTGCCTCCTTTATTCCATTAAATGCTTGGACAACCCCTTCTTCCCACTTAATGACCTGATCCTTTTTAGAATACTGTGATGGGGATAGTGATCTCTGTAAAATTATAGATGAACCTTCTCACAAATTTTATTTGTCCAAAGAAGGATTGAATGCCTTTCTTAGACATAGGGATGGGAACTTTACTAATTGCTTCTACTCTTTTGGATCAATCATGACTCCTTCATGTGACACTATGTTTCCCAACAACTTTTTGCTTTGCACACCAAAGTGAGATTTCTTAGGATTCAATGAAATCCCGTGTAGTGCCCACATTTTATGCACCCAAATACAACAATAAAATACCAGGATAATTTTTTTGACTTACATTGCTCACTACACACAACACAACAAGGGCTCCAAGTACAAAAACTTGACTCACATACGAAAATCACATAAGTCATCGACTCACATAGACCCATGAAAATGACATAGGCATGTCGATGCCACACTTTTCCCAATGAACGAATACTAGCAATGACCCAACCACAAGAAACATGACTTCAGGAACGGTGAACCCACAACACATCATTACTTTAAATGTATTTTAGTTATGATTAACATTCCAAGAACATTATTGAGCAAGGATAAATTTCTCATTTTTCCACCCACATATTCTTAAGTTTATTCCGTGGTTAAAATACAGTTCAACCATCTTATGTTGGCTTCTTATACTTTATAAAAATTTCCAAAACTAACATACTTATTTGGCATAAATCAAATTACATACAAAGTACTTAATTATCTTATTATTATGTTAAGAATATTCTCCTCCAACATTTATTCAATGTCAACAGTTTTACCCTTACAACTCAAGCGAAAGTGACTTGATATCCAGAACGCAATAAAAGGATTTAACAGAGATTTAGATACAAGGTAGCTTTTTACAAAAACATTCCTCGATCACGAATATTTATTTCCCTACCATATTTAGTCTAATTCAATGACTTGAGAAATTCCATTTTGATTTATATGTGTATTTTGTTTCTCGAAGGTTGACCACACCAAGACAATTCATATTCTTTGAAACAAAAGAATATATTTAATTTATTTATAAGGTCTTCAAGGGTGGCATTATTCCAAACCTCCACTCTCTTTTTTACTCTTATGTGCTTTATTTTCTATGTCACATTATGGTCTTATTACTAGCATTGTCTTGAAAAGGAGTTACGAACTGTTTGTCTAACCTCTTGAAGACATAAAAGATTAGAAGGCTTGTAGCTACACACGAACCCAAGTTAACATCCAAATCAACTGAGTTTCAGATTTATTCTAACTTCACCTAAGGGTCTACCCCTCAACTATATATGTGTTTTAAGCAAGAGGACATATTTATGCTAAACCACCTTCAGAAAGGACCAAGGTGTAATGTTGAGAGAAACCAAGGTAACACATTTAGCTGAGCGGAGCTAAGGGGTTCATTAACAAGAGATTAAGACCTAGAGAAACTAAGTCACAACCTCCTTCCATGTCATCTGGATCCAACAGGGTTTTCACTCGATGAAGAACTTTAATTTTAAATCTAACTTTGAAAGACAAGGTAGTCCACTAGGCTACGAAGGAGGGGTTAGCTCTACACACTCCAAGAAAATTTTGACTGTGTCACTCCTATCAGACGGGTTAAGACAATGTCACTAAACCTACTGACTAAGACGATAAGTCCATTCTTGAGCTCTGATTTGCCTAAATTAGGACGTTCCATTGAGAGCAAAGATTAAGTTCATCCTACGGTTTTCAATGTCTTCTAGGGTAAAAAGTAACACACATGGATATTGAACAAGGGTAGAGTGTTTCGATTTAATTCTCTTTATTACATTTACAAGATATAAATGCGCAATATAACTCATTAATCATTTAATGTACACTAAATATACACTACAAGATATTACTTCAAATTTATTTACCTTATATAAATATCAAACCCTTTCTACTAGGTGTACTACAAATCAAAATTGAACTATGATTAAATGCACATTTCTTAGATGTCCTTGAAACTAGCATTTCATACATATCAACAAATTATCCAATATAACCTTCTGTATCAAGAGACTACATTATTCATTTATTATTTTAACAATGAACTATATAAATTACAATGATAATTAATGAATTACACATCGCCTTTTTGTCTTCATTCTTTCATCCTACAAAGACCACGTGAGCATGATATCAGCGATAAATCGCTAGCATGGCATCCACCCTAATCTAACATAATTATCATTTTTCAGTTTTCCATTTACATATAATAATAATTACAATTTGCAAGCAAAAGAAAAAGTTTAGAGGCATGTATTTCAAGCATATCATTTCACTTCATTTTGTAACCCGGGAGAGAGAAAGAGAAGGAAAAGAGAGAAAATGCCATTTTGTCAAAAATTCTATTTCACACAAAAAATCACACTAGAGAGTTTTAAATAGATATTTACATGTTTCGAATGTTTCCACGGTGGTTTGACAACCCAACGAGGTCTCATGACTTTCTATTTTTAACTTTTCTTATTAGTTACAAAAACGTTCAAAATAGGCTCGGAGGCTATGAAACCACTTCCAAAGGTTATCTTCTAAAGAGAACACACACCATGACTAACTTTCTACGTGTCCCCGATATACCGAGATTTGAAGCAATTGACGGAATTGGGAAAAATCAAACGGTTTGCGTTTGGCGGCCCGATTTTCTAGGGCCACCGGTTGTCGTTGACCCGATTACAAATGAACCAAAGTTAGCTCGAAGGCTCGAACACCACGCCAAAAATTGACGTTTGATGGATGAGCACGCAACTAGACACTTCTTAATAGTTTCCCATATATAACGGGAATTCATCATATTCGTCAGATCGAGAACTAGAAAACCATTTCCAAACGGCGACAAGTCGAAATTGGTCCAGTTTGACCTCACCAAACTGTGATTTGGAGGCCTACAAAATGGATTTTCCAAACTATTCAGAAAAGTGCTTTTCCCTAAACTGAAGGTTCCATGCAATTGTCTAGTAAAAACACTAGAGTTTTGCCAAGGCAGAAATTAATTTATCTGTCTAGGTTTCAAATGGCGGTTCAAAACGAAAGCCAACTTTCTAGATTTAACAACTTTATACTACTGTAAAATAGTGTAACAAGGCTCTTATAATAGCATCAAAAATATCTCATATGTTCATTCGGGGTCAATCCAGAGGTCAAGGTGACCCCTCACACAACAAGGTACATGAATGAAGCTTAACATCTCATTTTCAGAGTTACGAGGGTACTTAATGAGTCTCCAAAAATGCAAAAATTAACTATTTAAATTGGGTGATGATCAACGTTATTACTAGAAAGTCAATTTTTTCTGGTTGATAAAACAATGTTGTAGCGATCCCGTTGGGTAGGAATTTTTCTACATCACCTCAGAATGAGGGTGGAAGTTCATGTTTTAATGCAAATGGGTTATTTTGACTTCGAGAGTTTCGACACGACATTACATTGTTTTTTTTTTTTTGCACCAAGTTGAATATAAACATTTAATGATATTAAAATCCTAATATTTCAAAATTCCATTAAGTTAAAAAAGATAACTAAAACATGAGAATTATGAGAGGTAAGGGAAGATGAACCATGCTTGGAAATGATGAGCGAAATGGGTATAAGGGGGCTCCAAGTGGTTTGCACTCACGATCCGATGAGACCATTCCATTGAAAAAGGATTTTCATCAAACAATTCACGAGCATTGGGTTTATATCCACAAATGTATACTTATCTTCCTGTTCACTTGTAATTTGAAAGCAAAATCCACTGCCCAAAATGCTTGTTGGTTGTCTAAAACTGTTCCAAAGCTCCACACCTCAACTTTGGCGGTATCCCCATAACCACAACGCAATGCTTTTGCAAACAACAATGACCCCAAGGAGTTATCAACGGATCCACTTTGTGTTTACAACAATCATTCCTATCCAAAGCCTGTAATTCTCTGAGGCATTTTAACAAACAATTCACAGAAACCCCACTCGGGTATGATAACTACTCTAAAGGGCTCCAATTTTAATTAAACAGTATCCATGCCTTCATTTTGCTTCCATATCAGACAGAATTTCTTTTTCTTTTTATCCTCAGCACTTTGATGGAGGTCCACCCTATTTCTTTTCTCTCTCTTAGGCGTGAAGACAACCAGTTCACATGCCATGTCTATGCTACCATGTTTTGCATACTTGTCTACCAATCCATTACTGTGCAAAACTGCATGTATTCAGTCTATAATACCATGTTTCTTTCTAGCAAGCCGCATTTTTATCAGACATTTTAGTCAAACAGCTCTCACGCCTTTTCCACAAATCCATTTTGTGCAGGTTGGGAGGAAGCTAGCAAGGTGACAAAGAAAATCAGATTTCCAATATGCTTTGTTGGACGCCTTACCAAGCCTTTGCAACTACAACATCTGACAACATCCCTCTATCTTTTTATGCTTTGACGGATGTGCATACCCTACTTCAAAGCTTCCATTTGGCACAAGCTGGGAGCATGCTGGAAAAAGAAAACTGATGGGGTTGGAACCCTGTTTGCTTTGCACACGTGAAACAGTGTGACTGTCTCTTAAGGAAACCCACACCTTCTGTATGCTGCAATAATCACATTCCAGAGAAGTTGTCTCATTCTTTCATTTGGTCAACACTACAAGGGTCTGGGGGCTCGTTTTGTTTAGATGTAGGCTAGGAGGATGTTGGCATAGGCCAGGAGTGCGCTGGTAAAGGAAACTCATCAGGGATGACTAGGCTAAGTTCCAAAGTTTTTATTTTCACCAATAGGGAGGATGCTCATGCAGGTCGAGGAATTATGAATCAAATCCTTTCACTATGGCACTTATTTTCAATGCACACACATGCGAAGATATCTATGCAAATATGGAAGAAAATTCTTAGGAGAAGAGAGCACGGTAGGGGAGGCACGAGAAAGATGGAGAATGGAGTTCAAAACCTACCAAAGGATATGGCATTTGGCTCAAAACTGACTTACCTTGTGCTTTGATAACCATCCTCACTCTATCCAATGCTCCCATATTGGCACAGGTTGTCAGGTCATTTGTAAAGGTAAGATCTATTGGAATGTGTTTGGTTTATATGGTGAAATAGTGTGAATGCTACATGAGGATTTATTTGTATTGTATTTCAATGTGGAGACATGAGGGTACTACACCCATACTCTCTATATCTAAGCAACATATTTTCAAGGTTCCCCAAGTGATCAACCATTTTCTTGGAGAAAATAGTTATATCATCATGATATAATGCAATAAAATCATTAATAAGACTAGAGAAAGCCACATCTATGGCCCTTTGAAAAGTTGCTCCATCATTCATTAGTCCAAATGGCATCCTACTCTAGACATGTTCCCCATAGGATAGTTAAGGAAGTTTCAAATTACTCTGATTGTTTCACCACCACTTGGTTATATCCATAGAATCCATCCAATGTAGATAACAACTCTGATCCTATTACCTTTTGCAATAAATTGTCCATGTTTGGAAATGGATAATTATCTTTAAGTGAGGATTTTTTGAGATTTTTGAAATCCACACAAAGCCTTATGTCTCCATTCTTCTTTTTGACTGGTACCAAATTTTCTACCCATGAAGAATATCTAGTGGGTTGGATTATCCCACCATCCCTTAGATTTTTCAATTCTTCTTGCATCTTGGTTGCAAGAATAGGGTTAATAGGCCTTTGCTTATGTCTGAAAGGCTTAGTGTGGGGTGCCAATGGTATCTCATGCTGAAACAAATCCTCCATGTAAGCCTTCGATCATCATAATAAGACCATGAAAGGTAGTTTTGATACTTTCTTAACAACTTAGTATAAGCCTCTCTTTCATCCTTATTCAAATTACTTCCTAACAAGACATTTCTAGGATCTTACCCTGAACCCAGATTGCACTCCACAACATCTCTTGGAAAAGTAGAAGATTTACAAAATGTTATGTCATTACTATCAAAGGAAGATTCTAAAGTAAATAATCCCCTTGGGATTGTATTATTTTTTAACTGAATTAATTTTTTACCAAAGAAAATTTATTTCCCCTCACACACCTCTACCATAGCCTCCAAATAAATGATCTGGTCAGTGAAATCATCTTGGAAATTCATAAATCTATTGATGTGTGAATCATTATCAAATAGTTTTCAGTGTTGTATATTATCAGCTATAGAGGGTCAAACTAGTATTTCCACTTCAAACTTGTAATAAGCGGATGAATCTTTATTGTCATAATGTGAGCCCAAGACTACTAACCTATTAGTTACTACATTTCATATTATCTCATAGTATTCAATATTAAATGAATCAAAACATTCAATGAGATCCCAAACTACATTCTTGTACTATTTTAATCTCTGATTTTTTGCTACATATAACTTTCTGATTTGCTTAATCACTAACTCATAATCTCCTTTAACTATGAGGTCCTTTATCCCATGTCTCCAAGCAATTCTTAATCCTAGCAATAGTGCTTCATACTCAGCCACGTTATTGGTGCATTCAAAATTCAATTTAAAATAAAAATTGAATGACTCACTACTTGGAGAACTCAACACTATTCCTACCCCATTACCATTACTTGAGCAAGCTCCATCAAAGGTCATGGTCCATGGGACCTCAGGGTCTTCAAACTGAATATTTGCATCCAGACACCTATCCTCAAAATCAGTGGTTCCTATGAAATTATCCATGCCTACATAAAAAAAAAAAAAGAACTTCATAAGAAGCATTGTTAGGATCTTCAATGAGGTGTAGCATCTTATCTTCTTTGTATAACTTGACCAATTTTCCTTCCAATGGTATGGAAGCATATGACATATCCATTTGGACATTGCCTCCCACACTAGCTTCCCACCTTCTTGACAACAACATTCCCCATTTGGCAAGGTAGTCAACAATGACAATGTTCATAGTCAAGTAATTCCTTGGATGTGCTGCCATTTGTACAATCAATCCTTTCACATAGCCCACCATAGGTACTTCTCTAGAATCCATAGCATAACATCTACCAAAAGTAATCTGTTATCTTAAGGTCTAACTCATTCATGACTACAAGAGGCATGATGTTACATGAAGCTCTAGAATCAAACATACAATTGTGTAAGATCCACCCATTTATAATAAGTGATGTGAAAAAGGGGTCAACATCCAATTGTGTTTCCACTAAATAAGTTCCCAGATATACCTCAAGAGTATTTTCCATCTCTTCTTCAGTTTCTTATACCACATCTTAGGTGATTATGGGAGATGATTTCTCATCAACATGATCTTTATTTGTAACAACTTCATCCTCTCTAAATCCTAAATACTCAAAGGCCTCGCTTTTTATGCTCGTGGATTCTTAAAAATTCCACAATGGGAACTGTAATCTTAATCTGACTTAAAATATGAGCCATATCACGTACATTATACTTGGGAAGAGGAGTATTAGAAGGCAATGTGATAGTTTTGTCAGATGGAAAAAGGTTATTTTTAGTGGGGTTTGGGAAGGCCTTCTTGGCTCAGGATGAATCACATGATTTCTATTTAATACATTTTTATGAGGAGAACCTTTGGGGGTATTAGAAAGAATAGGCATCCTTTATTTGTTTGTAGGATCCGATCATTTAAATTGTCTATTTATGAGATTATACTCCTTTTCCTAAGAAATTACAACATTGATCAAACATTTGCTATCCTCGGAAGAAGGTACATCACCATAATACTTCTTGATCATTGAATATCTTAGATACACAAAATCATGATTAGGGAATTCAAAATATTGGGCCATATCATCCTCAAAATAAATTTCAAAAGGGAGAGATCTAATATTTTCAACACAAGTCTAGAAATAAAGCACAGTTTGAGCATAGAGGATATCAATAGAAGATACATCTTTCTCACATTCTAGTTGACATTCCATCATGCATACATCACTGAAATCAACTTCATCACTTTCATCACTTGCAGGTGGATCACAAGGCACATGGGGTAGCAAGCATTTGTCACACCAATCAATGGCATGTTCTTCTTCAATAACATCTACTCTTCCCACTAAAGGGTAAAGGACTGCTTTTGTTATCTCTATAATTTTATTACTTTCTACCTGAACACATATATTTTTCCTCTATCTTCATCCTGGTGCTCTCCTCTATCTTATTTGATAAATATATTATGTCAAGTGTTATGATGTTGATTTTGAGGATTAGGAGACAATCCCTTTTCTGCACTTTCCAACTTATAAGAAATTTATTTGAAAACCCCTAGCAAAGTTTTGACAACTTCTTCAAGGTCAATTGTTTTACTAGTATAAGGATTTTCTAGGTTAAACAACTTCATACCCTCCCTCTTTTGTGGCTTTCCAGTAGCTTTAATATTATTCTCAATCATGATAGCCATGGTAAAATTCTATCACAAAGTTCTAGGATTTTTATCTCTTAATTAGTATGTTTTTTTCTTATCAAATGCGTCTGAATACTTAATAAGACAAGATTCATCACTGGGTCTTATAATTTTGGGAAATCTTGTCAATTTTTTATTAAATTTAGTATTGAAATCTTAGACACGCTCATTAGGATTCTTCTTAATGTTATCAAATTCAGATAATAGAAATCATGGATCAGTTCTATCACCGTGTGAAACTCTATATGCATTTTACATCTCCTACCATGAATCAATCGATTCATCAGGAAAGGCTTTCAACCAGTCATGAGTATCTTCTTTGAGAGTGTATAAAAACAAATTTACACATACATCCTCAAACTCAATCTCATAGTCCTCCATTAGATTCTAAAATAACTTTAAATGATGATCACCATTGATAGAATTATTTCCTTGAAACTTAGGAAATCTCATTCGATCTCATTAGGAACCTCATTTGGATAACCTTCCATGTCATTAAAATCAATAGGTTTATAAGTGTTAACTATGAAAGGTTCTCTAAGAGGGGGACTAGACATGTTATTCTTCATAGGAGCTAGTGGAGGATGATGTAGCCAATGTTGAATAGGAGTTTGCTAATCAAATGGATCTTGAAAATTATGATGAAATATTGAGGGAGGAATATATTCTAAATCAAATTCTTGGTTCTCCTTAGTAAATGAAAGAATAGGATTAGGCTTACTAGATGCTTCAAAAATGTCATATGTGCTAGATAAGTCCTCAACCAATGGAATATAAAGCTTATTATTTTTTTATCAGTAACTAATTTTTGAAATTTTATCAATTATAGGCTTCCATGTTTGCTTTATTTGTTGAACACACTATAAATCAGAAGAAACTTATTTGTTGGATCTGAATTGAAAGAAGATTATAATCCTTCCATTTTAGCAAAATAGAAAGATCAACAATTACAATAAGATGAAACCAGTCTATCCCAACTTTCTTTATGGATTCGCCACTAGAATATCAAATTCTAGAAATAAATGAAACCTTTAAGCATGTAGAATGTTTTTAGATAGCTTAAGTCACACAAAACTCAAATATAGAAATGAGATAACTACAAATGTCCCTGGAAAAGGTGTCACTCAGGTTTTGTTGAGGGAATTCACACTTTGAAATCCAAAATACTTATCAACTTGTATCAATAACTTAGGAAATGGTCATAAAAGTGAACTAAGACTATCTTCTCCTCGAAAATGGTGCTACTTGAGTGTTGGCTCCAAAAATATCACTCCCAGGGAGATGAAAAGTTAGCTTGAGTGGGTTAGATTTGAGATAATGATGAAAAATGAAAATTTATTTTTCATTGATAGTCGAGGATTTTTTCAACACTCAACTCAATGACTCAAATCAAGGAGGTGATTAGGAGGCACCTTCATAAAGGGGATGAATTTACCTTCTACTTCTGAATCTATCTGGACCAAGGTGAGAGGACCTAGTTGAATGATCTGAATAAATGAAAATATTTCATGTCTTGGTTTCCTTTATGGTTAGTGTAACTTAATTTGAAGCAATTGCAACCACATATACAATACTTCTCTCAAAATATTTGTCACTTGATTTATTGTAAGCACTTGACAATCAAATACAGATCTAACAAATAAATAATGAACACCTTCAGATATTTCATTTTCAAAACATTATTGACCAAGGCTTCTTTGAATGATATTGGATCACATACTTGGTGGTATTATTAATAAATATTACTGATAATAGACAGATTTTATGCTCAGCTTTGTAGAATAAGTATATTTATGGTTTTTAGGAATGATATGTTTATGAAGGTCACTATTTATTTTTATTTAGATTTGAAGGGGGAAGGGTAGTTTCTTTTATGACCTTGGTATCTTAGTGTTCTCATGAAAATAATCCATCCTTGAATACAATACTTGAAAGGAAAAATCAATTTAACATGATCTGTGAAATTGCATTTACATTCATTGACACTTAATATGCACAAATGTCATCTACAGTCTTCACAATCCTAACCATAAATAATGGAGTTAGAGCTGAGATAAATTGCTTGCTATATTTTTTTATACACCCAAAATAACCTTAAGAGATAACAAAATCTCTTTAAAAGTGATGTTGTCCTTAGGATTTTACAACCAGATCGAACTATTGCAAAATATACGGTATTTTGCAATATTTCCACATGGACTTAAGAATAAAAAAATAAGAAAGACTCTTATGTACTTAACAAAGTAAAGCCAATGCAAGATAGTAACAAAACCAATATTGCCTCATTCATTCATTTAAAACATGAGAAATGTGAAATGGTTATACAACGTAACCACCTTAGCTCTTCCCGACAATAAATCAACACACATAGATGTTTTTCAAATTTTGAAACTAGAAACTAGAACCTAAAAAATTTAATAAAAATTCTACAACTACCCCCAATCCGCCTCCTTACACAAAATGGTAGATTGTTACGATATATAGATGATGGGAGAGAGAAAGAGAGAGAGAAAAGAATAAAATTTTATTTCCCTCTTCACCCACCAATAGGATGCATTAAAATAATGTAAAGGAACATGGGCTTCCTTCCAAATTCATTCATTCCTTTTGTCTTGTGTGTTTAGAGAAGAAACAAACACCATACTTCACTAAGACTGATGGTTGAGCAACACTGGGACTAAAATATTAAATGCTGAAGATGAATTGTAGTTTTTATCCCATAAAATATAATCAATTTATGAATCTAATGATGCCAAAGTGAAGGGTTCGAAAAGACCTTTCCAATGATATAAATTTTACAAGATTTGGAGCTCTATATAGAAAGATATGGCCCTCTCGAAGTTTTGCATATCGAGAGCACATGAATGTGACACGTGGAAACATTTTATTTGTATTGGTGATTTCCTTTTTATACATGAGCTTCATTTTCCATTTACCATGTGTTCACCTTTCATTAGTTACAGTGGTCTCGGACCCAAAATTATTTAAAGTTTGGCTCATTTTGGGGACTTTACATCCACGAGATCCCATCACCTTAAAGGTCACTTTGAAATGGTGACATGTTTCCCCAGTAAACCATTAATATTGTGTATATTTTCATCCCCAAATCTTCCATGTTTCCTTGTTTACCTACCTTGACCCAAGCTCAGAATCTTTGAAATATTATTATCCCGATTGATGTTGTAGGCTCCATGTTTATCGGTCACATCTACCTTAGAGTTTGAAGGAATGCCAACATGTGTTCACCTTTGATACTTGAGATTGTGCCATGTGTTACATTCTAATTGCACCACTTATCTACTCACTATGCTTGACCATTCAACCTAAACACGGAATCAAAAAATTATGAATTTCAGCTCATTTCATGGGTTTGACGTCTGCCGCGATCCCATCCGCCAAGAGTTCGGAATGTCGACATGTGCCCATTGTTAGTCATTTATCTTGCACCATATGTCATCTTATTCACCCTCGATGTTTTATTTACTGCACTAACTTATATTTTTCCACGAATAGGAAGTGATTTGAAACATGGTTGATTCCATGGAATTGAGGTTCATTAGAGCCCATCCGCTTGAAGAATGTTGGAATGTTGACACATGTCTTTTCTTTCATCATTGATCTTTCGGAATCCATTGTCACCTTCATCCACTTCGTTTCCTTTGAATTTCGTTGACCCTTCCTAGACTTGATAAAATTATCTAACACGATTTAATATGGGGAATTGAGGTATGTGGAGAAATAATTATTTGAGGAGAGCCAAAATCTTTCCACATGGCCCCTGCTTTTGTCCTTAAGATTATGATGTATGTCCCTGCTAACCTTGGCATTGAATTTGATGGGTAAATGGACATCATGTGGCCCTTTTAAAAGTAACCCGCTAATGCTTGTAAACTTAGTCTCCCACGGGTTTTCAAATGCCAATGGCTAGTGCTTTTAAGAGGTGGAATTTGACGGTCATTTGAACATTCCAATCTTTGTTAAAATGGATAAGTCCATTTTAACTGATTTTTTCAACCATTCCTCCAAATTTTTCCTTCATGGCTGAGTTGCATGATTTTGGACCACTAAAGCTTTGGAATTTTTGGATCATTTTGGTTTTGATTACAAGTTCTTTGTGAAATATGTAAACATAGTCATGATCACCCGCAAGTCTGAAAATTTTATACTTTGATTTACCATTCAATTGAACCAGTACCCCGACATTTCTACTGAATCCTTTATTTTATCTTGCTCAGGCATGAGATATATTACAAATTGACACTTATCCTTGACTCATAATAATATTTGAAGCACAGGGAGAAATAAGAAACACATAGAACCAGTTAAATTTATAGGGAATCCATGAAAATTGACCAACTCAATCTAAGGAATTGGATTGAGCACCAACAGGTTAAATATTCCCTTTGAAATTTTGATTCTTTGTTCCTCTTGTTTCAAGGTGTTTTAGTGCATGTGGATTATAATTATATTTTTGTTAAAAGGTAAGAGGAGAGTAATCCCCTTACTTGCATCACTTTGTGTTCATTTTTCATTTTTTCATCCCCTTTCTCCTAGAATTGTTATACTATGGTTACAATAGTGGTAACATAGCATAGTTTGGATACGAATTTTCTTTATCTGGAGTTCTAGCCTAAGGATTTAATGTCCCACACCTTGGGAAATTCCCGATATTATTCCCTGAGAAACCAATATTTTCATGGTACTCTTAAAGTGCATATATTTGAAGCCAACAATTTTTGGCACACATAGTGGTACTATGTGTATTTTTTTGTATTTATAAATTCAAGAGTGAATTATTTTTAAATTTACAACTATGTTTTGGTGTATTTTTACCTCATTTGGTTTGTGAAACATGTTATTAGTACTTATTAATTACACTGATTTAAGAACCCATTCTCCAATTTGAAAATCACTACCCTCATATCTCCTTCCATATATTTATGTTTTCACAACTCCATGTCTCTTCAAAAAAAAAACACAAAAATTAAATTATTTTATAAAATACACGCAATAATAAATATGATGTGAGGTTTTATTACGGGATATTATTATGATATAATTAATTAAAAATTAGCCATGCATGATTAGAATAATTCATTAATACTTTTAATAATAATAAATCATGAAACAATAGCTCAAATACATATGACAATACGAAGACTTAATTTTACAATTCAGAAAGAAGAGATATGATGTGCGAGATAGGTGGAACAAGTAGATAAAAATTGTAAATCCTCCATTATTAGTACTCAAAATGGAAACGAATTTGGTTCATATCGTTCAAATGTTATAAAATATAAACTCGGAATTGTACATTTTTGGTAGGATATATACGGTCTTGGAACCTTATGAAATTAGGCTCTAAAACTTCCTATGTGCTTCAATTTCCTAGAAAAGTGATCTTTTATATGTCACTCTTTTCACACAACCTTGCGATGACCTATAATCATCCATAACAATGTGAAAACATATACACCTAAAATACCCATCATTAAAGAATTAGAAAAATAAAATGATAAATTATTATCCTGTAAGCCTAGACTACCCTTGGTGGTTGACCCCATCAAACTATTCCAAGTGTTTTGCTACATTCCCTCATGTGTGATCTAGCCTCGTGTAGTTATTTTAGGTGCTTATGCAACTATGAGTGTGATATAATCCAACCCCGATGATTTAGTTAGGTAACTATAGAGTGAAGAATGTACCTAGTGTGGTAGTAGTGTGATTTAGCTACATGACCTAAACCTTTGTACCTTAAAACACTTTCACAATGCTTGGAGTTTCTTTGATCTTGCTAAGACTTAGCTTTATGAACTTTTCATTCTTGGAAATGGAGGAAGCTATACTCTTTGTCTTGGTTGAGTTCTTAATACCTATATTAGTTTCTCTAAATGATGTGAAACTAATTTAGGAAGATATAGGAGATCCTTGAGTCCTTTTAGAGTGACATTTGCAATAGTAACTAGGAAGAGTGGTAGGTGAGTTATGAATTGATATTTAATTACTTATATATCCTTTCATAGGATAAATATTATAATAAGACCGACTTTAAGAAGCTGAATTGACACAATAAATATATTTAAATTGAAATCAGAGTTGGAAGATAAGAAGGGATAGGACCGAACAAGTCAACTAGGTCCGTATAACACATCCCGACCAAATTTTATGGTCTAGGATAGGGATTATGTGATGAGAAACATAAATTTATACAATGATTCCCATGGATTATTTAATGCTTTGATTGAATAATATTTATCGAGTTTGCTCATGACATGTACTAGAGTTTAGAGATGAGAAAGTCACGAAAACACTAGATAGATGTATTGATTAATTTTAGAATGTGATAAGTTTTCTTAACAAGGAGAATAACTAGAATTATCATTTCCAAAGGATAAGTTACTAAATTTCAGCATTAGATATCTATTTCTTTCCCTTGTTGGAGATTCAACCCCCTTCATTTGTAATGGTGGGATGATATTCCTAGAACATCCTGAATTTTTTCCCCTCTTTCATGGAAATGATGTTGTAAGACCTGTTGAACATATCCTAGATGTTTCCAATAATTATGTTATACATAATGTTAGAGAGGAGAATGTATGTCTCAAATTAATTTTCTCTTCATTTAGAGGAAAAACTCAATATTGATATAGAATCCTAACTACACAATAAATTTCCACATCAAACTAAGCTGGAATAAAAGTTGGAAAGGTGATTTAAGGAGAATGCACATACCTTATCTCTCCTTGAACTTATTATTAGCATAAAGAGAGTCCTAATAAATTATATTTCATAATTCAATCACCAATTAAAGTGGACTTTGAAAATAATCCCTCAAGAATATATACCATAATCAAGTATGGTATTCTTGTTTAATATAATATCCTTTATGTTAATCTTAATATTATGATCTAGTCCTTTGGAGGCAATGTTTTTCCTTGCACCTATGATTTTTATATCTAAGAGAAGAAGATCATCATTTAGGATTAAAAGGAAACACATCCCCATTTCTCCTTTCCTTCCCTCACATTGTGACTTACCCTTAACTCTCCATGAATTTTTCAATCCTTCTCCTAATCATCATGTAATGAACTGTTACACCAAAACCTCAAGGAATTAGTGAAATCCACACATGAGGATCATAAAATCCCACCACACTTTCATATCCCATACCCTAGGCTAGATTTTTTCCCTTATAGTAGGACCACACTCTGTCCTATATGAACCTCGGGTGAACACTATAATGAGAATGTAGTCACACATGCTTAGACTCCAACTGGATGGTTTCTTTGATACCAAATGTAATGAACCATTACACCAAAACCTCAAGGCATTAGTGAAATCTACACATGAGGATCATAATAATGATAATATATCTTCATAAAAATGAATAATATGTATAAAATAACACGACACAAGAGATATTTGTGGGCCAAATGCCTAAATATTCAATATATGTTGAACAATACCCTTTAGATAGGGAAAAATCATATAATGATCCTTAAAAAGGAATACGTCCACAATATCCAAAGATATGAATCCACTTAAAGGGTAAAACCTCCAATAGACCTCTACCGGGTAGAAGACTCAACTCATACATCCATGACCTAACTCATAATGATCTTTATGTCCTTTATATAGACATACATTATTGTTAATGGATGGGTAACACCTAATCCCAATGCATGCCAAATCATTACCCAATATAACTAATTCATATGTGAACCCATATATTATAAACATATAACTAAATAAGGTGGATGTGTGCCACATGTCAAAGATCTCCATCAAACCATATACATTATAATATCATATCCTAAGGTACATAACATCCTATGTGACCCCATATATAATAAACATATAACTAAGGGGGATGTTTGCCACATGTTGGAATCTCCATCAACATATATACATTATAATATCATATCCTAAGGTACATATCACAATGGAGGAAAACTGATTCAGTGATGAAGGCATAGTGTTAGGCTTATGATCCCGGTTCTACATCTCTATTTTGACTCTCAATATGGTTTACCAAAACCCTTTAAAGGGTGGAGGATAGCCGAGTTAGTGATGAAGGCATGTTGTGAGGCATAGTGTTAGGATTATGATCCCCATGCTATGTCTCTAGTTTGACTCTCGCCATGGTTTACCAAAACTATCTTAAAGGGTGGAAGATAAGCTGAGTCGGTGATGAAGGCGTGGTGTGAGGCATAGTGTTAGGCTTATGATCCTAGTGTTATGTCTCTAGTTCCACTCTCACCATGGTTTACCAAAACCATTTTTGAAGGGTGGAGGATTGATGAGTCAAGAATAAAGACATGTTGTGACGCATAGTGTTAGGCTTATGATCATGGTGCTATGTCTCTAGTTTAGATATCACCATGGTTTACTAAAACCCTTTTAATGGTAGAGGATAGCTGAGTCAATGATGAAGGTGTCTTTGTGAGGTGTAGTGTTAGGCTTATGATCCTGGTGCTACATCTCCAGTTCGACTCTCACCATGGTTTACCAAAACCCTTTAAAGGGTGGATGATAGTTGAGTCGATGATGAAGGCATGTTGTGAGGTATAGTGTTAGGCTTATGATCTCGGTGCTACGTCTCCAATTTGACTCTCACCATGGTTTATCAAAACCCTTTTAGCAGGTGGAAAGGGACATGGAATCCATGGGTGAAATTTCCATGGACCTGAGGGATAGTAAGATTTATTGTATTGAGGATTTGAAAAATATATGCATCTCTCAAAACTCCATGAGAGAGGAGTTGATGGGGGTTAAAAATGTGGTTAAGGATTTGCAAGAGAGGGTGGGTAATGTGGATAAGGGTCTAAGGAATATGAGGTTTCAACTTTACTTGAGCATCTTCGATGAAGAGGATTAAGGGAAGGATGACACTCCAATGGATATTGTTATGGGTTATATGAAACAATGTTAAACTAGTGCTCGAGTGGCTCCTTCAAATGCCTCAAGAACAAATAGTGTCTCTAATTTTTGCGGAATGTTAGCGAATTGTGTCTATCTCAAGTAGCATATTGTTGCTTTTTTTTTTATCTCTTAGTGGGCTGGTGTTTTTCTCGTTAAGATGTTTTAACTCTTTTTGTGGCCATGTTTCTCTTTTTGGTTTGGTATTGTTGTTTTCAATGTATTTGATGTTGTAAAGATTTTGGGATCCATAATCCCTATTTTTATTACATTATCTAGTAAAAACCGTACATAACACATCCTTAGTTGAAAACAAATCTTGTTTTTCCCATCACTTATTTTTCGTTACAAGAATATTTTGTTTTCCCATTTGTCACACATGTATTACAAAGAGAAATCCCACCTCCACTTAAAGAATTACCCAACCCAAAAAAATTATTATTATGAAGCCTTGTGAGGGATTTGGTGATTTATATGCTTCTCCTTTACTGTAGACACTAGAAAATGTACCTTACACATAAAGTCTCCTAAGCTAGAAATATAAAAATAATATAAAGTCGTAATAATCCATAAATATTAAATATTCCCATAAAACACCTCGATACAAGATCCCAAAAAAATAAGTTTGATTTAATACATGTAATCTATTTAATTATCCTAACCCACTCACATTCAATTTTATCACATCCCTCTATAGATATAATCACTCCACCAAACCATTCACATATCTAATGCATATTGGACCTTTATCATGTCAACTCTCTGTGTACATTTCACCCATATAAATCACAAGTGAAATGTACATAGAGAGTTGACACTAAAATATAAAATAACTATAAAATAAAACTACCTCCTTCGTTCATTTTGTTTGGATGTTTACACACTTTTTCCCTTACTTGCATCTACTCTATTTGTAAATTTTCGAAAGGAAAAGGAAAATTACGAAAGATAGGTCCAGAATTGAAAGGTCAACTTATGATTGTCATATCTTGATCGTAACTACTTAGAATCCTTATTGTGACCACTTTTCAAAATATCTAGAAATCCTCTTTTGGCTATAAAAATCATATAAATCAGATGCCTATGGTAGGTGATAAACCTTTACAAGCTACTCACCTCCAAATAAGTATAACATTTTATTTCAATATTTCAATTTTTTTGCATATAATACATGTTCTTTTATCAACTTTGAAAAGGATAGGGGTATGACCTAGGTAGGTCCCATTGCCACAAAAAAAAACTACTAAAATTTTGCATTAGTGTGTGATTTTTAGATGTAGATTCAAATTTTAGGGTTTAAAACCTACTTTATTCATTACAAGAACCTTGTGATGTCTTAAAATATTCACTTATAGCATCATAAGCCCATATTATTTATCAAGCATGATTTCAGTTAATTTATTTAATATGCCTAACATTTTTCAAGGCGATTCAATGTTTAACCATACACTTTCAAATATAAAACCATATGCAATTCTAGTTATGTACCAAGAGAGATGGTGTATAGAGGTGTTCTTCATTTGTGTGATGAAGAGGACACTATGCAAAACACAAGGCAACACTTTGTGCTAACCTCAATTCTTGACTAGTAAGTTATCTTGAAGAATTACCACGACCAAGAGAATCATGAATGATTTTTTGATTTCACACAAAGTGTAGAAGAAAGAACACATTAGTGAGACACAATTTTGATGTTTAGTGGGAAAACCAATGTGTTTGATCTTAAATAGGATCTAATTGAGAAATTAAGTGGAATCCACCCCCTTAAAAATTAGTCATGGCTTATTGGGACTAATTACCTCAAAGGAGATAATGAAATAAATGTACCAAATTGGTATGAATTTGATTAAGATAATGAAACGTTGTATCATCAAAACTAAGAGGTGTCTACCTATGAAGGAGGACAATAATTTGGAGCTACAAGGCAAAGAAGAGGATAAAAGTGAGAAATTAAATTCTACATGCGAGGGAAGGAAAAAGGATGAACTTAACACCATTCTTGAAGACATTAAGATCTTCATGATTTCCATTAGGGATGAATACAATGATCAGATTATTTATCCATGTGAAGAGCCCACATGGGAAGATATCCTTGAGTTATCATAGCTTAGAGTGTTGGTGAAATATGAAGGAGAAGTACCTTTAAGCTCTCTTTATGGAGCTAAGCACAATGAGGATGAACTTTCTAGAGAATGCAATCATTTATATTTGAAATTTGGATGTCCCATCAAACATCTAGTTGTTTTGAAGATGGAATTAGAGTTGTCACCAATCATGCTTATTCAAAAGCACGAGGAAGAGATGTAAAGTACAAAAATTGGTTGGTGAAACTATAACATCAAAAGGAGGTGCATTATGTTAGTACATATAATGTTTTACTGAAAGAAGATGATTGTAGGTTCTTTCTCTCACTTCTCTCATTCATCACTGCCATCGGAAAACTCATTACATTTCCTAAATTCATTAAAAGGGGAATTATTTATGCTAGGAAGTATTTGTATTTTTATATTACTACTTTATACATATTTATATTGGAATTAACATGAGTTTCAATTATTTTTAGAAGAATTGTTATTTCTCACTTATCATATTTCCTTGAAACATGTATGGTTTTTCATTTTTGTACCTAAGTTTTGCAAACTATAGTTTGAAGAGTGTTGGCCATTGTGTCTAATTTTTGTAATTACTTTCAAATCCATTAATGGAAAATGATGTTAAGATGTCATATTAGTCTCCATGAGGTCATAGCAGACCCATATAACAATAAAATCCCATGCGTCGTCAGCCTATCACCTAGCGGGTGTTGGGTGCTCACCCGAGGCACGAGTGGGCACCAAGTCTCTCCTTTATGCGAGTCTTGTGAAAATGCATCATCTTATGACAGATATTCAAATGCAAAATAATATAAAAGAACCATGCATCATTTGGAGAACCTATGATGAGTATCATCTTAATGCATCCATAGAAGAGAAATGAAAAAAAAACATATGGAAATGGTTCATACACAAAGGAAATAAACTAAGATTCTTCTCATGAACACGTATGTGATTTAGAAATATGCCTTATATTTATATTAAAAATCTCAATAACCACATTACATTCCTTCAGGTCATAGCAGACCCATATAAAAATGTAGAGCAAATTCATGCATCGAGCTACACTATGGCCTTAGTCATTTTTATAAAGATGAATACATACCCATCCCACTATACATGATATCACTCCTAATTTTCACTAGTCCCAAACATAGAATCCTCCATTATATTTCTGTAGATCTTTGACCCTATTCTACCACCGTTGCTCCTCGGGATGATTCCATGTATATATCTCCACACACTTTCTTCTATCATTGCACCTTTATATATAGCTTTTACTGCCTTCATCGACATGCCTTCGAGGTAATAGATTTGCTGCCAAGTTTCAAGTGGTCATGTTATCCAAAATAAGCCTCTTGCTTATTTTTGGCTAACTCCCCTTCATTCCTTCCTTCCTTGTGTCTCAGTCAATTTTTTTCACTTTTCAAGCACTCAAAATTTTCTGGAAATGGCTTCATTAGATAGATAATTTTCTCACCTTTCTAGAAAGGTAAAGTTTTCCTTCTAACTCCTTGTATTTTGCAAGTTATGGCTCGGTGGAGTTTTTGAGGGAAATTT
This sequence comes from Taxus wallichiana var. yunnanensis, assembly GCA_018340775.1. Classification (NCBI taxonomy): domain Eukaryota; kingdom Viridiplantae; phylum Streptophyta; class Pinopsida; order Cupressales; family Taxaceae; genus Taxus; species Taxus wallichiana. The sequence goes on along the minus strand of CM031236.1, from coordinate 465,216,193 downwards.
TCCTAGGAAGGTCTCGTATACCAATCAAAATGTGCCACATGGTGGTGGAATGGCGGCGGGGTAGTAGAGGAAAGTTATAAATTTTTTTCTAAGGAAGTGGTGGGGTGAAAAGAAAATATTTTTCCCGTGGGCCCGTAAATGAAAAAAATGTATTAAGGCCCGCAACGAATCAAAGTGTGACACATGTCCATAAGGCCGGCAGTCATGGGGGTAGAGTGATTTTTGGTTTTTGCCAAAATTGATCAGGGGCACAAAAGGAAATCTTGGCCCGAAGGCTCGAAGCTTAAGCTTAAAGGAAAATTTTGGTTAGGCCCCGCGAGCTAATCAAGGTGTGCCACGTGTCCTGTTCTCGTCAGAGGTCGGGAGCGCGGGGAGAACTTCAATTTTTTTCCAAAGTGTTTCCAAAAACTACGAAGGATAATTTTTTCCAGCGGGCCCAGAGAGGGAAGAAGGCTGATTGAGGCCTCATGCCCAATTGGAGGATGACACGTGGCATCGGACTAGCGGGGCAGCGGAGAAATTTAGGAAAATTTCCCAAAAGTTCAAAAAGGTGTAAAATGGTCATTTGAACCCATGGACCAATCAAAATATGCCACATGGCATCAGAGTAGTGGAGGGTGGATATTTTTGGGGAATTTTTCCTAAATTCAAAAAGGGGAAAATTTTTGGGTTTCGGCCCTGACCCGATTTTTGCCCTGGTTTTCCCTAAATCTTCAGAGGGGCATATCTTTCGATCCAGAGCTCGGGTTTTCTTGATTTTTGTGTCATTGGAAAGCTATTGAAGTCTTCTACATGATGGAATCTTCAATTTTGTTTTTGGTGGAGTTTAGTGAGATAAAAATGAGAAAACACCTCTGCAGCAAAAAGAGTAGAACTGACATCCAATCACCATTTTTAATGTAGTATGGCTTCCATTCTTCTCTAGCATGGTCAAAAATCTTAGGGAATGAACTTTTAAGGGTACCCATGCCTTCTTTATGGATTTTGTCGGTGGTTGAATGTTTCCTTTCATTTTTCCTATGTTTCTCCTCCCTGGCTCAATTTTTCATTGTTAAAAAGCCAAATTTGGCTCATTTGAAAAGGTTGAACATTTTTTATGATCTGCAGGCTCCCTCCTTCACCCTGGCAAGTGGATTTGTGGAATATCAAACCTCTTTTAGGACTACAACATGTTTTTTTCCTCCTTGCTATTGTAATACACTATTTTCTAAAAATGGAAATGACAATGCAAGCTCTATGAATGAGTTTTCAATCCTTTTCTTGTGTTGTTTGCTTCATTCTAATCCTTCATTACATTTTAACAATTTTTGCATGATATTTGTTGCAATTCTATAATCTGTGTCAATTTTTAGAACTGGATGTTCATCACTCCTTTGGTGTATCACCTTGTAAGTTTCAATTTTATCTTCTTTCCTTCTATCCTTGTCTCCTTGGCAGAATTAGAGTTAGACCTTTTAGTTAAACCTCTGCAAATTTCATGTATACATCTGGTCGTGAGGAATAGAGGAACTAGCCTTTAACCTTTGGAGAGTTTTTTCCATTTTTTCAAGTCCCACACTTGGGGAAAAGATTCAATGTTGTGCAATCACACTGGATGCCCATTATCAAACTAGAAATCTAAGAAAACATCCAGGGGTGCTGCTGATTTGCACTAACAGGTCCTCTAATGGAGAATTCCTCCTTTGATCTCGAACTCTCCACTCGTGTAATGATGTTCTTCTATAACCTTCTATCACATGCATGGAATATTCCCTTTTTGATCTTATAACCACCAAGTGGCACTATATCCACTCTACATTCTAGATGGGTCACACTTTACTTGTGTGCTACTTGGGATGCCAAATATGGATAAGTCCCAAAATCATGTCTTATCTTGCGTGCATGATGTGTTCTACAACACCCTACTAGAACCCTTCCCTGTGTGCCTTCAACCTATGCACCCTTCTTCATATAGGTCCCGCACACCCGAATGCCTTCTTGTACTTAGCTGAATTCTAGGGCCCAACATCACCCCACACTACACCTATTATCTGTCCTCAGGAACAATTCTTCAATAAAATAAAGAATGGTGGGCTCTTAAAATGGTTGGAAAGAAAGAATAAAGGAATGAAGAATTGGGAGAAAGAATGAAAGAATGGGGGACTTACTTATTGTTGAAGGAGGAGAGGGAAATCCTTCCCTATTTCTACCTCTAGCTTTTCCCAAGTGTTGACCTCATTCTATGCTTGCTGACAAAGGTCTCTAACTAAGGCACTCACCTCCTCAAAAATTAATTCCTCACCTTTGGTGCTCATGGTGTCAACAATACTCTCTAATTGCTTTCCCAAGTCCTCAAGTGCATCCATCATGTGGGTGATCTGGGGTATAATTCCTTTATCTGGATTTTGATCGAGCCTCACAAGATCTCAATTAATTCTGACTTCTTTTCCACCTTGGCTAGGATCTTATCTCTTTCTCGCTCTATTCCCCTTATTTTTCTCTTGGAACTCCTTGAGTTTCATTTCATGGGTGGAAACTAAGATGCTTGTCACTCTATCCCTATCGATGCGGATTAGCATATGTAGCTTAAGCAACTTGCACGGTGGCCTTTACCTCTGCAAAGAGTTTAGTGTATCGAGCCACAATCTCAACAACCTTCATCTTTTCCTCTTTCTCTTGGCACTCCTGTGTTTCTTCACGTAGAATCTAAAGCAAGTGGCTACCTCTCCATCATGACAATGAAATTCAAATCTAGAAATTACAAGGATGATTCATACTTCTTATCGGGTGGCACTAAGTAGGGGTACTTCAAGACAATGACATCTATAATCATATCCACCTTAGAGACTTCGTACACCTTTTCTTTTTCTTCTTTCATCTCATGCCTCAAATGAGTGCTGATCAATTCCTCTTATTTTATGTCCTTTCTCTTTCCCATGAGCTCCTTATTTTTCTACTCCAATTTCTCCTCCACGAATCTCACTCTATCATTTCTCCTAAATAGTTTAGCCTCAACTTTGACTAAAACCTTGTTAAACACATTACATAATTGTTCATCTAATATCTATTGATCGTTCACCAAAGGATTTACTCCTTTTGTTTCCAGAACCTTCTTTAGTGCTCTTTGGCTTACTTTGAACTCAGGTTCATCTACGTGAGACTCGAATTCCCAAGATAGGATCTTCCTTGTTGGGGATATGCACCTTCTTCATCAAATGATGACATAGCAAGGAGTTACTCCATTGGTATGCTACTTTGGAAGCGCGTGCATAGAACCTTGCTAGGATTATTAATGTATCCCATTCCTTTCTCTTGTGCCATCACTATGCCTTTCCCACATATTCACACAAATTTTGGGAAACTTACAGCCAATTTCGGATCCCCACCCATGCTTCCATACTCCTTCCCAATGCTTTCTTCTTCCATCTCCTTCAAAATTTCATCTGTGCTCCACTCCAACTCTTGTTCCACCAACTCCTTCATGATGCCCACCACTTCTCTCTCCAGACTTTCTCCACTTGCTCCTTGGTGAGGCTTGGGGTTCCTTGGTTTTTAGTGCTCACCCATTGCCTTAAACCCTTGCTTCTTCCTCATCATTCTTATCCTCATCTTCCTTGTTATACTCCTCTTCACCTTCCTCCTCTTCCAAGTCATGTACATCATACACTGGATGGTCTTCACCTCCTTCAGGATCTTCATCATCCTTGTCACCAATGTAGGCATCTAAACTTTTTGTCTCCTCTGATTCTGCCTCTTCTGTCACCTTCTTTCTTCCTTCTTGGGCATTCCAAAGATAAAGAGATTCTTCCTTTTCTTTTTCTTCACTAGGTGACATCTTCCTTGGTGAATCCTCATGTGTGAGGGGCTCTTCCTACTCTAGTGCTTCTTCTTCTTGGGTTTTTTCCTTGACAAGAGACTTCTTCTGCACGTGTAAGTGATAGGATTCACGATTTACGCTTATGGCGTGCCTATAGATTGTGTTATCTGCACACTTTGTGCCTTCTTCTCCTACCCCTCTTCTCTTTCTCTCTTCTTTAGTGCAGCCTTCTTTCTCCTGTGGGGTCTTCTAGAATGGATAAATCACTCTCCAAATAGGCACCTTTCTCAAACTTAGGCCTTATGCATAGATACACCCTTGTTCCGGTTCTTCCAATGATCGACAACATCATAGGATTCATCATTTACACTTCATGGGAGACATACTTCTCCACATATGCACACTTTTTAGGGTACACGAGCTTTCGGTGCAGCTCATAGTGGTCTTGGTCCACCTCACTAAGGTCAAACCTTAGTCTTTTGGCCTCTTTGAACCGATTGACTCCAACTTGGAAGTATTGTGCGGTGAAGGAGAAGGGTAGCTTGCACCATGGACCCTTAGTCCCATTTGTTAATGTAAATCTTCCAATGCATAAGTGTTGGTATACTAAAAATTTGTTTCTCCATCCACAAATTCAGAAACTACTATGGGATCCTCCATTCTACCCCGAATGCATCACACATTCATTTGTACCACTTCTTCAGCACACCTTGTGAGCAGCCATCATGGTTTCACAAGTGTACTTTTCAAACTTTTTTTAGCGGAGAGGGATCCTCTTCTGGATACTCCCAAATAAATTTTTCTAGCCCATCTGGTACTCCAATCTCTGAGAAGACGATGGTGAGGAGGACATTTCCAAATAATATCTTCTCTCCTTCCTGTGTGCTGCTTATGATCTCATCTGTAATGAAAGAAGACAAGTTATAGATGGTTCGTTCTAATATCTTTTGACATACATTTAGTCATTCCTTGTTCACTTACATCCATCATTCTTGATCATTAAGCTTGGTCACCAAGCACACGGCCATCCTCATAACAAGGTCTGGAATCTCTGCGATGTCAAAGTATCACGAACCATTTTTGTAGTCATACGATGCTACTATCTCCTTGATAGCCTCCTTTTCACTCAGATCATCATCTATACTTTCTCCTTCAAAAATAAGGCCTATGAACTTGGATATAAATTGTAGGTGTTATGCGCATATTGCACCCTACAAAATAGAATTGATCCTTAAGTACGTGCAACATCAACCACTGATAAAGGCATTTGGGCTTGCCAAAATAAGGCAACTCATATAGTTACTGATAACCTTGACTTCTCCAATTTGACTTTCACCTCGTTATTGTATATAGGCATCCCATTGGGTGTCCTTTTGTTAGTTGGATAGACCAAATCTAACACCATTTCCTTCTCAGTTGTGCTCATGTGATGGTTATAATTGCTCGCGGCCATTTGTCTTGAATGTGACACCCACTCCTTTCCTAGTAATACTCCATCTAAATATGTTGTCTTGTACTCCCTCCTTTACTAGGAAAGGAGGGAGTACATGAGCATGAGGAAAGGTTGGTTAAATTATGTTGTCTTGTGGAAGGTTTTTCTAAGTATGTTGTCTTTGGTGTCTTGAATTAGAACTTGTAACGATAAGGGTTTGTTTTCCCTTACCCTTTCCCTTCTATTTCTTTCATGAAATGGTCGCCTTCTTAGGTGTCATGCTTTCTGTCGAGATAAACTAAGAATTTATTACTCTTCTTTGTTACTCTACTTAACTCTAAACTCAACTCAAGCTCAACCCCTGGAATAATTCATTCTATCTTCATACCCTATCTGTCAAACCCTAACTAGGAAAACCTTCCATAAGAAAACATACTTTAACCAACCTTTCCTCATGCTTATGTACTCCCTCCCAGATCTCGTAGATCCACTCTAGTCACACACTTAGATTTCTCAGATTCTTCTTCCTTCGCATAAATCTCTCTAGATGCCCTAGTTCACAAGAGCGCTTCAACTTCGTAATAATAAGGTAGAATAATGACTTTCCTGACCTCATATTTATAGTTTTTCCTCCCCTTCAACAATAAATGCCATACCACCTACTAATGTACTTAACATTAAATGTGTCTTTTCCACTAAGCCGACCTTAAGCGTCCCTACCTATGTGCCCAATCCTACGCGAAAAAACCTCTAAAACCTTCTGCACGCAAAAATCAAATCGAGCGAAGACTCTTATGCATGCGTCTCCAAAGTGCCAAAGGCACTTATTCTATCCTTTACCTAATTTTATCCATTCAGACCGAAGACTCTTACACATGTGTCTACAACACCGAAGGCACTTCTTATGTCCTTTACCTAATTTTTTCCATTCGGACCGAAGACTCTTGCGCACATGTCTATAGTGCCGAAGGCACTTCTTATGTCCTTTACCTAATTTTTTTCCTCACTTGCCTCATGTTTTTCTCGTGCTTTCCATCCTTTGTACGTGGTATTTTTATAGCCTTCTTGAAACCATAATTCATTATCCACCGTTTCCTCACGCACTTTCTCAACCTTACGCGCTTCCTTCTATTAGGCCACTCAACTTGTATTACATGCCTATGCTTTTCTTTGCATTACCCCATCCCACACTAAAAAATATGTGCGGTCCTCTACAGATACACAATCTTGGAAAAATAATGTGGTTACTAGCGCACAAGGTGCAAAATGAAATAAAAAGAAAGGAACGAGTAACGCGAAAGGGAAACACAAGAAAAGAAAAGAAAATAAAGGTAAATTCTAAGCTAACTTGCAATACTTCCTTATTTAAAAACAACAAGAAGACTTATTTATAGTAGGGCTTCATCCTACTTCCATTGAAATAACTTAGTAATCTCGCCCCATCTAGCACTTGTAAATGATAAGTGCCTGAATCAAGGATGTACAAGATGATGTAAGGTCCCAACCAATGGAATTTCAACTTCCCAGATGGTGTAGATACTTGAAATCATATAACAACACCATCTAGCCCAACCTCAAATTTCTTGTTCTTGATATGATCATAATGCCATGCCTTGTTCCTTGCTTTTTTTGTCTTTTGACTCCATCTAGCAAGTGATCACCTTTCGTCTAGCTGCATCAACTTATAAATCCTCTCTTCCAGTGCTTTTTCATCATCCAACCCTCATGGGCGTATTATACGCAGCAATGGTAACATGAATTCAATAGGCGAACAACCTCTGTGCTAAACACTAATTAAAATGGTGTGGCCTTGTTCAACCTCTTGTAGGTTGTCCTGTATGCCCATAGAATAGATGATACCTTGTCATCCCAATCTTTTCTTCTAACGTCACAAATCTTATTTAATGTGTGACTTAGTATTTTTTAAATGCCTAATTGGTTCCATTTGCTTTGGGTGATAAGGGGTAGTCTTTTGATGGGCCACCATAAATTCTACTAACAAAATCTTGACCGTTTTGTTAAGAAAATGTGTGCCTCTATCAGTTTTTAAGCTTAAAGGACAACCATACATGTTGATTATGTTATCCCATAAAAATCTAGCATTTGTTGATTTGGTGTAATTCTTCGTAGGTGTTGACTTTACCCAATGTGTTAAGTAATCAGTGCAAGTAATGATATATCGCAAACCAGTCCTTTGTGTGGCTGGAAAAATTGGTCCTACAAAGTTGATTGCCCATTTTTCAAATGGTCTCGCACTTGTTATTGGTCACAAGGAATTTCATCCCTCTTCTCGGTTTTCCAGGTCTTAGAAATGGTCACAGGCCTTGCAAAAACTCAATACAATCTTGATAGATGGTTTCCCACCAAATCCTCTGCTACTAAAATCTTCCGTGTGGTAGCATTTCATGCATAGTGTCCCCCTAATCCCATCATGCACTTCCTCAAGAATTTTCATGTGCTCATGTTCCAATACACATCATTTTAGAACATCATCACGGCCTAACTTGTACAAATCTCCACTAATCAACATGTAGGGTACGATGCATATTGCTAAGTAATTTTTCTCCAAAGCCTTCATCCCTTCCACCACCACACTTATTTTCAAGAACACGGCGATATCTTCCAAGTCGAGGGTGCGCATCGTAACCTAAAAAATTGTGTGTCCGACATGGTATCCTCAATTCTTTGCGTGTCCTCCCTTGAGTTAATCCTTGATAAGTGGTCAGGTCCTGAATTACTCTTTCTTGGTTTTACAACCACTGTGAACTCAAACTCTTGGAATAGTAGCACCCAATGACATATGCATCCTTGATAAATGGAATTTTTCACCAAGTATTTCAATTCCATGTGGTCTCATGTAGAATATGAATGGTGTTGCCAATAGATATTGCTTGAACTTATACGCAACACATAGATCATTGACAATGCCTTGCACTTAGTGGTTGTGTAATTTTTCTCTGTTGGTGTCAACTTTCTACTAGAAAAACATAAGGGATGATCAACAATCCCTTCACTAGGTTGTGTTAGTACTACTCTAATAGTTTTCCATGAGGCATCAACATGCACATGGAAAGGCTTATCCCAAGAATGAAAACATAGTATGGGTGTCGTGATAAGCCTATCCTTCAAAGTGTCAAATGCCTTCTGCTGCGCCTCTCCCTAATGAAAGACACTCTTGTGTTTTAGAAATTCCTCTAAGGGCATGGAAATCTTGGCATATCCCTTGATGAATTTCCTGTAGTACCCCGTATGTCCAAGGAATCCATACACTACACTTTGACTAGTCGGCTCCCCTAATCCTATAATAAATGCAACTTTGTGGGATCCACTAGTAAGCCTTCTTTGCATATAATATGTCCTGACAGGGTTCTAAATGGAGTAACAAAGACACATTTCTTAATTTTGGGGGATATCCTTAATCGCCAACATCTCTCAAACATTAGCCTCAAATTGTCATAATGGTCTTTCACTAACCCATACACAGTCTAGTCATCCAGGTAAACTTAAAGAAACTTATGGATGAAATCCTAAAATGCTTTTACCATGATGTGTGAGAAAACATCGAGCACATTCTTCAATCCAAAAGGTATAACCATATAGGCAAATCTTCCCCATTTATTAGAAAAAGTTGTCTTTTTCTAGTCTTCCTTCTGAATCCCGACTGGTGATACCACGAGAACTCATCTGTGAAAGAGTAGATCTCACGCCTAGCTACTCCCTCTAAAATTTCTTGATGTGAAGGGGTTGGAAAATAATCGATCACACATACTACATTCAGATCCCTGTAGTCAACATAGATCCTTATCCTCCCATCCTTCTTGATACTGATGACCATTGGGCTTATCCATTCTTATTCTTCCACTACCTCAATGATACCAGATGCTATCATCTTATCTATCTCTTCCTTGACCCATATGCACAAATTTAGATTCATCTAATAAGGCCTCTTCCAAATCAGGTGTGCACCTTCCTTCAACTTTATCTTCATCTCCCCTAAGGAATGGTGGATGTGTTTGAGTTTATGATACTGCGAGGCAACAAATCCTATAACTCATGTAATAGATCAATGACCTTTGATACTTATTTTTCCAACCAATAGTCCCTAATGATATCTTCCTTAGGTTTTGTCTTTGTCCCAATATTAACCTTATTTGTTTTCAAGGGCTCATGGTAGGCATGTTCTCACTCATCAGCGTTATTTATGACTTCAAGTGTACCTTCAAAATAGTTAACATCCAAAGTTTCCATCTCTTCACCATCTACTACATAGACCAATTTTCCTTTTTCCTTTTCCATACACGCGTGCTCGAGTTGTACTCCTCTGGTTATTCTTAATTAAGGAAGCATTCTAAATAAGGCTCACCTAGTAATTCCAATAGCCTATCTTTTCTATAGCACTATCTCCCATTGTAAGGCATTTGATTACTTGCAACACCTTATCCACTGATGAATTGGTACTCCTATACTCAAAATATTGAATGAGATCAGCCGCCAACTCCTACCAATTACCTGTTTGACGGTACATCTCTGAATGAATATACCATGTGCACACATAGCCTTGTAAAGTGGAATACAACTTATGCACCCATAACGAAGGTGGTAATGCTTTTGTGCTTCCCATCCAGGCCTTCTCACATGCTTGGACATGAAATGAGGTGGTTTCTTTACCATGGTAGTCTTGTATGAAAGTGGGTGTGTTGTTCTTGGAGAACCTTATAGAAAATGTGATTCTTACCTTGTGTCATTCTAGGAGTCTCTCCCGATGTGCAGCCCATCAGCACATTGCATTTTTGAGCAGAGTTATAACTAATCATTTCCCTTCTCTCGTCCTCATTTTTCTATTGAGCCTCCATTTCTCACAAGAAAACTTTAGGGTATGCTCCTCCAGAGTAACTTGGTAACTTTTTTCCTCCCAAGTTCTTGACTGAGCCCAACTTCATTACCCTTGTTACATATCCTATCAATTCTAACTCAATCAACTCATAAGTGTGCCCAATTGTCACATGTCATGCTAGTGGTATCACTCAAGGACTGAGCATCTTTAAACTGGATAATTCTCTCTATGGGATGAATTATCTCAGGATCTCTAATGGAGCACACACGGATCTTGTTGAGGACTTCCTCTCTAAGGGCTCAAAGCATAGGGTATCGATTTCCCATCTATTAAAGGGATAATCACCCTTTCTTCCTTGTTTTTAAAGCTAATATACCACTTGTTAAACTGCAGGTTAGCATTGTTCTTATAACACCATGGGCGCCCAAGTAGTGCTAGAAAATTTTCTTCCTTGGCGAGTGCCAAGACTTCGAAATCTTCAGTGAACTTGGCCCCTTGAATGGTGATAACTTCATCCTTCAAAACTCTAATGGGCACTTCCTTTGTCTTATTTTCCATATACAACACATTTTAAGATGGTTGTAATGCAGGTCTTCCCATTTGATGTCAGGCATCCAAGGTAAGAACATTGAATTCTACTCCCGTGTCGATGAGGATATTACTTAAAAGTGATCCATCAATAATTGCATTTAATGTAATTTCCTTATCATAGTCAAGGTTATGAGGAGGAAGGTTTATCCTTCTGTGCTTTTTTGGTTCATATACTCATAAAAATGACACTCTTGGTAATTATGTTTCTTCCTAATATCTTTAAAGGTTCATAAAAATATGGACCGTTCATGTATTAGGTCAGGCTCATTGTATTAAAAGAAATATGGACGAGGTGGTTTTCTATGTTTCCCCAAAATGATAAAAAAACCTAATGGTTGCACTATGAGAGAGAGTTTTTGCTAGGACGAATAAAAAAACATTGGCTATTTCTGGTGGATGTAGCCCATTTTGGGTGAACCACATTAAATTTGTGTCTTTGTTTTATTGCATTCTTTTCTATTTTACGTTTTCTGCATTATTCATTGCATGCTTGTTTATCTATACAACTGGTATAATCCTAACAACTGGTATCAGAGCACATTTGAGATTTATTTGTTGGTAGTATACTCACAAAGGGATTTCTATTTGAGTGGGAGAAGTAACAATGGCAAAGGAGAATAAGTTTAGAGTTGAGAAGTTTGATGGCTGAAATTACCAGCTATGGAAAATGTAGGTGGAAGATTACCTATATCAAAAGGATCTATACCTACCATTGGGAGGTGAAGAAGTGAAACCCTCAATCATGTCTGATGAGGAGTGGAAGGTTCTAGATAGGAAGGCTCTTGGTGTGATTCGATTGAGTCTGGCATCATCCGTAGCTTCAAATATCTCACAGTGAAGAGTACGGTAGAGTTGATGAAAACCCTAGCTAATTTATATGAAACACCTAGTGCATCCAATAAAGTTTATTTAATGAAAATATTGTTTAATCTAAAAATGCAAGAAGGTGGATCTGTATCTAACCATCTTAATGATTTCCACACTATTGTAAATCAGCTAGATTCAGTTAATATCCCATTTGATGAGGAGGTTAGAGCATTATTATTCTATGTTTCTTTGCCGAGAAAGTTGGGACAACTTAGTAATGGTAGTTAGTTAGTAATACATCATCTACTTCTCTTAAATTTGAAGATGTAGTCAGTGTCATTTTAAATGAGGAAATGCATAGAAAAGTATAGGGGAAAATTCTTCTTCTAGAAATGCATTGAATATGGAGAGTAGAGGGAGGAGCAAGGAGAAATCAAAGAGTAAGGCTCATGGGAGATCTAAATCAAATATGGGAAGATCCAAATCTAGGAGTAGAGGCATTACTTGTTGGAACTGTGGAAAGAGAGAGGACATGCTAAAAAGGATTGTTGTTCAAAAGAAAACAAAGAAAACCAAATCTGAAGGTATTAAAGAGGAAAATCGACAAGTAATATTGTTCAGGATGCTCTTATACTTTCTCTTGATACTAGAGTAGAATCTTGGGTAATAGATTCAGGAACCTCTTTCCATGCAACCCCTGATAAGGGCTATTTTAAAGAGTATGTCCAGGAAATTTTGGACAGGTTTATTTGGGCGATGATGAGCCATGCAACATTTTTGGGAAGGGAAATGTACACCTGAAATTACAGAATGGAAATACATGGATATTGAGAGATGTGAGGCATGTACCTAGCCTTAGGAGAAATCTCATCTCTGCAGGACAATTGGGTGGTGAAGGTTGCATAGTCACATTCACTTCAGATGCTTGGAAGGTTTCCAAGGGTGCCCTAGTAGTGGCACGGGGTAAGAAAGTAGGAACTCTTTATTTGTCTACTTGTATATCTAATTCTTCTACCATATTGTCTACTTCAGATGAGGATGCCAACATGTGGCACAATAGATTGGGACATATGAGTGAGAAGGGCATGAAAATTCTACAGGAAAAAGGTAAGCTTTCAAGTTTGAAGCAATTGGACTTAGAGTTTTGTGAGCATTGCATTTTTGGGAAACAGAAAAGAGTTAGATTTCTCAAGGCAAGGAATACCAAGAAAGAGAAAAAGTTGGAGCTAGTTCATACAGATGTGTGGGGGCCAGCCCATGTTGCATCTCATGGTGGTTCTCTGTACTATGTCACATTCATAGATGATGCCACAAGGAAGGTATGGGTATATTGCATTAAGCGTAAGTTTGATGTCTTTGATACATTTAAGAAATGGAAAGCACTTGCTGAGAATCAATGTGGTTTTAAATTGAAATGTTTGAGATCTGATAATGGTGGTGAGTATTGCAGTAAGAAATTTGATGATTATTGTTCCTTGAATGGGATTCATAGAGAGAAAATAGTTCCCAAGACTCCACAACAAAATGGTGTTAGTGAGAGGATGAATAGAACAATAATGGAGCGTGCACGGTCAATGAGATTACATGTGGGGCTGCCTCTTCAGTTTTGGGCAGAGGTCGTAGATATTGTTGTGTACTTAATCAACCATGGGCCTTCGAGTGCACTAGATGGAGGAATTCCTAAAGAATCCTGGACCGGGAAAGAGGTAGACCTTTCATTTTTAAGAGTATTTGGTTCAGAGGCATTTGTGCATGTTAATAAAGAAAACATGAAGAAATTGGATTCAAAATCCAAACATTGTACATTCATAGGCTATGGCTCCAATGGTGATTATGGATTTCGATTTTGGGATCTAGATGAATCTAAGATAATTAGGATTCATGATGTTGTTTGGCATGAAAATAGAATGTACAGGGATCAGGTACAGGATGAAAAAATCCCAAGGAAGAATTGGTTGAGGATATAGCTCCTAAAAATGAACTCTCGGGTGGAAAATATCCACCTACAAGTACCGAGGTTGACATTTTATAGGTTGAGCATGACAACCAGTGTCGGCATCGACACCTCTATCATAAATTCAAGAAAATGAGCAGCAAGAAAATAATGATCCCATGACACCCCCATCTTTGGTAAGAAGGTCACAACATATTAGTAGACCTCCAGAAAGATTTTCCCCTGCTTTGTATTATTTGTTACTAACAAATAGTGGTGAGCCAGAGAGCTTTGATGAGGCAATGCAGGTGGAATCCACTAAGGAGTGGGAGCATGGCATGAATGAGGAGATGGACTCCTTGGAGAAGAACCAAACATGGGATTTAGTCAAATTTCTCAGTTGGGAAGAGAGTACTACAAAACAAATGGGTCTACCATGTGAAAGAAGAAGAAGGTGGATGGAAAAGGTATAAAGAAAGGCTTGTAGTGAAGGGGTATGAAAAAAAGAAAGGTATCGATTTTGATGAAATTTTCTCCCTTGTTGTAAAGATGTCTTCCATTCATACTTGTATTAAGTTTAGTTGTTGTTGAAGATTTACACTTAGAGAAACTTGATGTCAAGATGGAATTTCTCCATGGTGACTTGGAGGAGGAGATTTATATGCAGCAACCACTTGGGTATGAGGTGAAGGGTAAGGAGAAATTGGTTTGTAGGTTGAAGAAGAGCCTATACGGGCTCAAGCAAGCTCCCCAAAAATGGTATCTAAGGTTTGATAGTTTTATGCATGAGCATGGTTTTACTAGATGTCAATCAGATCATTGTGTGTACTTTAAATGGTTGGATAGTGGGAGCTACATTATTCTTCTTGTTATATGTAGATGATATGCTTGTAGTAGGGTCTAATATGCAAGAAATTACAAAGCTTAAGGAAAAGCTTGCACAAACATTTGTAATGAAGGATTTGGGTGTAGTAAAGAAAATCCTCGGTATGCAAATCAAAAGGGACAAGAAAAATAAGAAATTGGTGTTATCTCAGGAGGACTATGTAGAAAAGGTGTTAGAAAGGTTTCAGATGTAGAATGTGAAACCAGTTAGTACACCATTGGCTGGGCATTTTAGATTAAGTAAAGAGCAATGCCCAACAACACAAGAGGAAAAATATTATATGACATGGGTTCCTTATTCTTCAGCAGTTGGGAGCCTCATGTATGCCATGGTTTGTACCAGGCCAGACATTTCCCAAGCAGTGGGAGTTATTAGCAGGTATATGGAAAATCCAAGTAAAGCACACTGAAGGCAGTCCAATGGATTCTCAAGTACTTGAGAGGGACCATTACTAGTACTTGTGCTTCGAGGGTCAGATTATACTTTATAGGGATTTGTGGATTCAGATATGGTAGGAGATGTGGATAGCAGAGGAGCACTACTAGATACATGTTTACAGTTGGTGGTGCGGTAGTGAGTTGGATCTCAAAGTTGTAGAAGGTAGTTGACTATCTCTACTACAGAGGTAGAATATGTTACAACAACTGAGGCAAGTAAGGAAATGTTATGGATGAGAAAGTTCATGGAGGATTTGGGTAAGGAGAAAGGGGATTGTAAGTTACATAAGTGATATTCAAAGTGTAATTCACCTCGGAAAGAACTCATCCTTTCCTTCCATTCCAGAACCAAACATTTAACTAAGATATCACTTCATACGATAGGTGTTGGAGGATGGGCAGCTTGAGTTGGTGAAGATTCATACAAATGATAATCCTTGCTGATATGTTTACTAAGCCAATGAAAAAGGAGAATTTGGATTTGTATTCAACTTCTGTGGGTCTTCAAGATTGATCTTGAAGTGGAAGAAACAAGCCAAGAAGAAAAGTCCAAGCAGAGTGTAGTGGTGGAGTTACAACAATCAGTCTCCAAGTGGGAGATTGTTGGTTATGGAGCCTGATAGTGATGGGGTTATAAGGGGGTTCACCCCCTTGCGAGGGAGGGGGGATGGCTTCACAAATGATAAAAAAACCCAAAATGATAAAAGCCATATTTTATATGTATTTATGCATTGTGAAATCTGGACCGTTCATTATTAGGTCACAGATCTAACAGGTGGTTTTCTATGTTTCCCCAAAATGATAAAAAAACCTAATATATTTAAAGGGTCATTATGTATGAGACTCATTGTATCAGCATTACAATTTGTGAGAGATATTTTTGTTGGATAGAATAAAAGGATTGGTTATTTCTGGTGGATGTAGCCCATTTTGAGTGAACCACGTTAAATCTGTGTCTCTGTTTTATTACATTTTTTTGTTTTACGTTTTACGCATCATTCATTACATGCTTGTTTATCTGTACAACCGGTATAATCCTAACCCATTCTTTATAAATATTTTGTTGTCTATTTTTTTAATTAATCTTTAGTTCTAAAATTACGATTTAGTTCCAAAACTTGCAGATTTAGTTCTGGAACTTTCATCAATCGAATAACATTTAGTTCCAAAACTTACAATTCATATATTTATATTTTCAAGCAATTAAAACAGGTGAACAAAGTGCAGCAAGGTCTAGGATGACAATTAGTTTCAAACTTACAATTCGTGGAGAAAGCATATTTAGTTCTGGAAATTGTAAATTTAGTTCTAGAAATTGCATAAAAGGAATGACAACTTTAGTTCCGGAACTTGCATAAAATGAATGACAGATTTAGTTCGAACTTGCATTAAAGGAATGATAGTTTTAGTTTCGAAATTTACATAAAATGGGAACTATGAATAATCAGAGAGTCAAACATAAAATATGAGAGAGGATTTTGTTCATAGCAATGTTTTTAACAAAAATTCATTCATATTTTCTACAGGTTTTACCAATGAAGATAAATCTAACTTTTAGTGAGCTACAGTCAAGAAAAAGTGTATTATACGAGCACTAAAAGTTCCATAAATAGAAATAGAAAAGTCAAATGGAAAATATGATAGAGGTTTTTGTTCATAGAAATGTGTTTAACAAAAACCTCATTCATATTTGCTACAAATTTTAATAATGAAGAGATATCTAACTTATATTAAACTGTAGTTTGAGGAAAAACGTATCAGACAAGCGTCAAAAGTTCCACAATCAAAAACAACAAAGTCAAATGGAAAATATGGGAAAGGTATTTGGTCAAAATCATCTTTTGATGAAAAACCTTCTTCCAATAAAGTAGGAGAATAAAATCAATGTGATTCTTGTTACCAAAAAATAAGGAGAATATTTGGGAGCAAATCTTCCTAAAACAGACTCGATAATATATCTCTCTTCATATTTTGTGGAGATGGAGATATTATTTTTATGATTAGAATAAAGATAAGATCATATTGTATCTCCCAAAATAAGGAGTTGGTTGGATGCATAAATTATAAATGCAACCTTCCACACTCAAATATGTAATTTTTTCTCTCAAGAAATAAAGATCTATTCTTTCTTTCCAATCTTTTGAAGTAAAGTTATTCTGCAAGTTTTGAATTAAAAGTATGAATTAAGTCCTCTTCCAAGGAATGAGTTGGCCACTCATTCCAAGGAAGATGGATCAATGTGTTAATGTTTGTTTCTTTATTTCTGCAGTTTTCCTTTTGTTGTAAATTTCTATTTTTTTATGTTATGTAATTTCTTTTTGAGCATGTGGGTGTCTTTTCCTCTTTCCTTTATTTTCAATTTCTTCAAGAGTGATTTCCTTTATGCAAGTGTGCCTTTATATTCCTGCAATTTTTATTTCCTTTATGCAATTTTCTTTACATTTTTTAAGTGTGCCTTTAAATTTATGCATGTGTGATTTATTTTATGCAAGTTTGGATTGTGTTTAAAGGAGATGTTTTCCAAGATATTCTTCTCTTAATGCATACAACCTTTAGACACCAACCCAAATTGACATTATTAATGGCAAGGATTGACAACCCTCATCAGAATCCCTTGTTATCCTGATCCAGAGCCTTGCTGTCCTTTGGTGTTTCCCCCTCCACCAGATCCATTGGATCCACTAGGTCCCGTTCCTCCTGACCCACTAGATCCTTCAGATCCGCTAGGTCCACTAGGTCCTCAATCTCCTATACCATCAGATCCAACTCCTTCATCTAACAAACGATCCGAAATGGTCACGTCTAGTGTTCCCAATGTCCCATTGAATTGCATGTTGATGGTTTGTGATATTGTCCCACCGCTAGTTGTGTGTCCCGTACCACTTCCAGACGTGTGATACCCAAACCTTGCATACTTGCACCTTGTCTTAAAATTCCTCCAAATACTAGAATGGTTTGCGTAGCCATGGATGTTCCAAATGATAAATTATATCTCCTGGGTGTAGATCGTTTACTCCCACCGATACCAACTGGGTTAACATTAGTTCTCCCTTGATCTGGAAAACCAAGCGTCAAGGGATGGTCACTAGGTGGGTTTAGATGCATACCATCAGTTCTCCTTTCTCCATGTGACGAACTCTCATCAGAATTTGAAGGGCCTTCTCTCCCGTGCTTTCCAAGATGGGGTAGCAAAGATTGCTCAGGTTCTATGTCCTCTGTGTGAACCTCAACTCCTTCCCACAATGTATGCCTCCATAGATCCATCACACCTGTAACCTTGCATTGTCTAGTCATCTCCCTTTCACGAGCTTCATTATACTTGAGTCATCTCTCCTCCCTTTCCTTTTCAACCACAATGTCTCGCCATCTTCCTCCACCCTAGCTTCCTCTCCCAATGCTTAGAGAAGCTTAGCCGGCCATGGGAAATGCCTCTAAACTTAGGGTAATGATCAAGATATTTATAGCCAAAGGAATAACATGCAAAAATGATCCTCTGGGATCCCTTAGAAACTCAAACTCAACAAATTTTGGGCAAGAATACATAGAAATGGCGTATTTTAGAGTATAACTAGTCAACACTCCTTTCCACCAGTGATCAACAACACGCGTGCAAGTTAGATTTGCATCCTACAACATTTGATAATCATCTTAGTTCGATATGAGTGATCTATAGTACCATCTCGATCTAGATGCATATGTTGAAAGCCATTCATATAGTTCTATTGGGAAACAACAGAAGAATGTCTCATACAACTCATGGTATAGGTTCTCTTCTACCCATCTATGTGCATCGAACTCAAGTCTAGTGTTGAATCTTTGAGAAAACTCATCCTCCGTACTCTTGAACCATCCTTCAACACTTTCCAAGGTTAGACATTTTTTCATTATGCATCACAAGGACCAAGATGCATGTTTTTTTCACAACTTTAAAAATAGGACTGCAATGGAACGAAGATGTAGTAATTTTTATACCCTTAGATTTAACAGTAAAACCCCATGCACATCGGCCTATCACCCAACGGGCGCACTCACCCGAGGCACGCGCGGGTGTCAAGTCTCTCCTTTATGTGAGTCTTGTGAGAATGCATCATCTTATGACATATATTCAAATGTAAAATAATAGAAAATAACCGTGCATTATTTGGAGAACCTAGGATGAGTATCATCTTAATGCATCCATAGAAGAGAAATGACAAACAACATATGGAAATGGTTCATACACAAAGGAAATACACTAAGATTATGCTCATGAACACATATGTGATTTAGAATAGTGCCTTATATTCATATTAATGAGCTCAATAACCACATTACATTCCTTGAGGTCATAAGCAGACCCATATAACAATGCAGAAAAAGTCATGCATCAGAACTACACTATGTCCTTAGTCATTTTTATAAAGATGAATACAGACCCATCCCACTATACATGTTATCACTCCTAATTTTCACTAGTCCCAACCATATAATCCTCCATTATATTTCTATAGAGATTTTCCCCTATTCCACCACCTCTTCTCCCTCAGGATGATTCCATGTATATATCTCCACACAATTTCTTCTATCCGCGCACCTCTATATATAGCTTTTCTGCCTTCACCGCCATGCCTTATGAGGTAACAGATTGGCTACCAAGTGTCCAAGTGGTCCTCTAATGGAGCATGCCTCTTTTGATCTGAGCTCTCCACTCGTGCAATGATGTTCTTCTAGAACCTTCCATCGCATGCATGGAATATTCCCTTTTGATCCTACAACCGTCAGGCTAGCACCTTATCCACTCTGCATGCTAGATGGGTCACGCTTTTCTTGTGTGCTACCTAGAATGCTGAATATGGCTAAGTCCCAAAATCCTTTCTTTCCTCAAGCGTGTGCCATGTGTTCTACAACACCTGCTAGAACCCTTCCTGTGTGCCTTCAACCTGCACACCCTTCTTCAAATAGGTCCCGCGCGCCCACGCGCCTTCTTATACTTAGCCAAATTATGGGGCCCAATAGGTGCATTATGTTAGTACATCTAATTTTTTGGAGAAAAAGGATGATTGTAGGTTCTTTCTCTCACTTCTCTCATTCATCACCGCCATCAAAAACTCATTACATTTCCCAAATTTATTAAAAGGGGAGTTATTTCTAATGAAGTATTTTTATTTTTATAGTACTTCTTTATACATAGTTATATTGGAATTAACATTAGTTTGAATTCTTTTTAGAATAATGGTTATTGCATACTTATCATATTTCCTTGAAGCATGTATGATTTTTAATTTTTGTACCTAAGTTTTGCAAACTATAGTTTGAAGAGTGTTGGCCATTGTGTCTAATTTTTGTAATTAATTTCAAATTCATTGATGGAAAATGATGTTAACGTGTCATTTTAGTCTCCATAAGGTGATGGTCAAGCTCAAACATGAAGGTTGATTGGTAGTGTCTGAGTTTGGTGAAGTCCTATATTATTCTAGAGCGTGGTCTAGTAGGCTTGGTCATGGTATGAACTCTCCAAACTTGGCTGAATGATTTTATGAGGTCAATAAAGGTCTTAGATATGTTTTAAGGGTGTCTTATAATTTTTGTGGCCATCAAGGCCGGTTCATGAAGATTCACGGTGTGAAGTGGTCATTTTAGCCCTATTCCTAGTCTTAGGACATGGTGTTTGGTATGGTGGCACACATTTTGGAGCTGATCAATATTTTTAAAGCATGGTTGTAGCATGGTGATACTACATATTACGTTTATGAGCCTTTTTAGGTTAGTTCTCGAGAGGTTTGATGATTTTTCATGGTCATTAGGAAGAAAGAAGGTTAAGACAAGCTAGGTAAGAACATGTAAGTCACTATGAATAGAGAGTTTTAGGCCTATTTTAGAAAGATGATGAGTTTTTTTAGTTAGAGGATGTTTTCACGATGCTTCATGACAATTTTTAGGTCAAAATGTTGAAGGAATTAAATGTTATGAAGTTTTTACTAAAACTAGGTTTTGGAGAAGCAAAAACTAACTTGAATTGACAACTTGTTTTTCTCACTTGATTTCATAAAATTTTCATAGGACCTAGAGGTTTTTGGATTTTTTTCATTGATATAAGATTTTTTCAAAAATAATGAGTTCATTTGATCATCAAGTTTTTATGAACAATTGTTAAGAAGATAGGTTTAAATGAAACCCTAGTAAAAGCCTCCTCCTACGGTGAATTGGGAGATTTGACTTTTAAGGTATCTAGAATGTCTTGGAAAGAAAAATTGATGCATTAAGGTTGAAGAGGATTCCTCAATGATTATTTTGGTGGTGTTTTTGTGTTCCAGCTATTTTGGGAAGAGAAAGAAAACCCTAGCTTTATGGGTTTTTTCTATTTCAGGGAAAAACGAAGATTCCAGTTGAGAATTGAATTTTTCCAAAATACTTGGGATATGTGTTAAACATCCATTAATAGTTTCAGGATTTTTTTTTGGATAATTTTTGAGTTATAGGTGCTCAAATTCAGCCTATTGATTTTGTCCTTAAGAGCTAAAATGCTAGTCTTGTGCTTTGGAGTGAGTTTGATAATTTTTCTTATTATTGATGCATTTGATGGTCATGGATATTTGATTGACACATGGTATGATGTTTTGAGATATTTTTTTGACATGGTGAAGTTATTTTCATTTGAATACCTATTGTCCTAGAAATCCCTAGTTGGCTTGCTCAAGAAGGTGATTGAAACAAGTGTGTTAGGTGAGATTTCTCCACATGAGATATGCATGTTAGTGTTTGAAGATAAATTTTCAAGTCTCCCATGATGTGTTCCATGATTTTTTTGAGATTGTAAGTGAATTTTTATGTGTTGGAGCAAGTTTCTCTCAAGACAGGTTCTTGAGTCCTTGAAGCCTAAATGAAAAATTTTAGAGATTGACCTTATTAAAGACCTTCCACTTTTCATTGGAAGATAAAATAAGTTGTTATAGAAAGTAGAATCAGATATATTTCTAGTTATATATGTTTTATGGCTTGATTATGTGTTTTGATAGGTGAACCATATCAATTTAGAAGACCTAGTTTTAGAGTCTTAAATTCAGTTTGGAGAAGTTACAGAGATTGAGTTTTTGGAGGTCTTCCACTTTGATTTGGAAGAAAATGTAAGTTTTATAAAAACTAGACTTAGATAAATTTCCTTTGATATATGACTTGAGTCATGATGATGATTTTTATATGTCAATTTGGTCATTCTTTAGGAATCTATTTATAGGTGTTGAAGACCTAGTGGGGTTTTTCTAGCTCCTTAGAGTGTTTCATGGTAGAGTTATGAGTTTTTCTATGTTAATTTGGTCATTCTCCAGGACTGATATTTATAGGTTTTGAAGACCTAGTGGAGTTTTATTGCTCCTTTGAGTGTTTCTTGGTGGAGATGGATGTTTTTATGCTTCTTATGATTGTTGATGATGTTGAGGACTTGTGTATGACATGTGTGGATATTTTGAGCCTTGAAAAAGTTGTCTTATATTTTTGGATATCTTGATCCATTTGATAGTGCTTTAAGAGTGCATTTTGAGCTTGTGTGAGCATCTTGGTGCTTGTTGGAGATGTCTTGACCCTCTGCCAACCTACTTCGGTCATTTAAGATTATTTATATGATGTTATTATTCTATTTTTGTGTTGGGATGGCTGACCTACATTTTCATGGCTGAAATAGGTGTGTTTTAAAGATGAGATTGGTATATAAGCATGTTATATTGGTCATTTGTGACTAGTTTATCTATGGGGAAAAGTGTGACATATAGAGGAGTGAAGAAGAGTGAAGAGGGGTTAATAACGAGAGATAAGAAGAGACATAAAGATGTGAATAATATTTAAGAGATGTGCAAGGAAAATTAATACATTCAACCCACAAAGAGGAGAGATTGAGAGAGTTTAGAGAGAGCTTGTTTGATGAATGTTTGATGTGTTTGTGAGCTAAACTTGGATTACAATAAGATGTGGGATCAGAAAATTGTTAGTGGTCATTATTTTGAAAAATCTCTTATGATGAGTCATATTCAAAGGATTCCTTTTTGTGAGTAATATCAGCAAAGGTTTAGGGGTCGGTGCTCCTTGTGGGGTTGGTTCCTCACTAAACAAATCTTGCAAGATGTGTAATATTCTTGCAAGTCATTTCTTTAAGTAATATAAGGAATGGTTTTCGATGGGTTTTATTCTCCTTTAGGGTTTCCCACTTACATGTGGTTTCTATGTGTTCTCTCTTTTATTGCATGCACTTGTGAATGATTAATGCACATCTAATACCCTCACATATGGTTATGTATGATGAGTGGTTATATGAATGTTGAATGTTTTTCATGATAAAATAAGTTAAATTTTTAATGACTGATTCACCCCCTTCTCAATCCATTGTGCTTCCAACAATTGGTATCAGAGATGGTCCTTGAGAAGAATTTTTGACAACTTGAAGGATATCCTCTTGAAGCACAAGCAATGGCTAAATCTTCAGATTTTGAAGAATCCTTAAAATAAGAAGTATGATGGTATAGATTCCTTGATTCATGGATTACAATATCATATTTTTCTATGGAGATAGAGCACGGTCAATTCATCAAAGAGTTGGAATCTCAAAGTGAGAGAGTGATTAAAGCCTTAAAGGAAAAATAATAATCTTGTTCCAGGTATGAAGAAAATTTGAGATCTTTGGAATCTGATCTTGAAGGTGCATCTAGCAAGTTGAAGACCTATGAAAGGTTGGAGAAAATTTTTGAATCCCTAGATGATATGTTGAATAACCAAAGAGCAGAAAATGACAAATATGGTTTAGGCTACAAAGGAGAACACATAGAGAAGCATGAAGATGATAGAGTTGGACCTAGCACTCAATCAGACATGAAGGTGACCAAGAAGGTTTATTCAAAAGGTCTAACCATGTTAGAAAACCTAATGCAATGAGGTATGGTGTTCCTTTTAGTGGATATTTCTATTCATGTAATGATTTTGGTCATAGAGCTAGAGATTACAAAAGAAGGTCTTCTAGGAATGGTGCAAGTCTCTTCAAAGGTGAATGCTACTCATGTTGTGAGTATGGTCATAAAGCTAAGGATTGTGGCTGGAATCTTAGTGTATATGATTCAAGAGGAAATAATAATGGTATTGTGTGCTAAAATTGTCACAAACAGGGTCACATTGCAAGATATTGCCACCAAAATGAATCTCCAGGGTATAGTAGCAGGTTTCAAGCATCCAAAAGGAAAGATAAGAAATATTTCAAGAGGAAAATCATTCTTAAGACTGAATATGAGACAATCAATTATGGTCCTATGGTCAAAAATGATATTTACCAAGAAAAAGATGCCAATAGAATGGTTCTTACTCTGAAATGCATAGCATGAAGTCTAATCCAATAAGGTTTGTCAAAGAAGGGCCTAATTCAAACAAGGAGGAAGACAAGTTAATCAATCTCATATTAGATCAAGGAGGTATGTTTTCCTTGGTTGAAAAATCAAAGGTTGAGGAAAGCCATATGTATCTAACTTCCATCCAGTCTCTAGTACATGAGAAGTTGAAGAAATTAGGTATTTGGGATACTTCAAAAGTTGTAAGGTATGAGCTTTGATTTATCCATGAGGTTTGTAGTTAGGAATATTTGTTGTTTAAAGTAAACATGTGTATGGTCTCGGTCAAAAGGTGTTTGAGGTTGTGTTAAGATTCTTATCAAGTTGAAAAAAGGATCTTTGAGGTAATGTATCATGAAGTATTATTTGAGTAAAATTAAATTCATATCCTTATTAGTAATGAGGAGTTTTTATACATTCATCAAAAGCTTTGTCATAAATATTCAAGTAAGAAAATTTTCTCTCTGTCTAGCAGCACATATCTTGTACATTGCCTTTGAGATGAAGACTATTGGAAGTTGGTTCTATGATAAGGATTTATAAGTGTTAAGCTAGTGTCATACTGTGATAGTCACGAGTTCAATTATGTTGTAAAACTATAAAATGTAAGAAAAGTTTGATTTTATGTTTGGTATTTAAGGCTTGTTATCAATCATCTTATCAAAAGTATGTTATTGGTTTATGTTGTAACATTTTTTGTAAGTGTTAATAGTCAATGCCTCAAGCTATTGGATGTGTATGATCAAATTATCTTGAGGTATTCTACACCTAAGAATTATTTATCATGAGTCATGAGTTTAGTATGCTATGAAAGAATTCATCATGGTTTCACTTCTATATCTCGGTAGAAGAGGTCTGCATGTCCTAGGTTAGTGTGCTTTAAGTTGAAGTCATCATTCATGATGATGTCTATGGTTGTCAAAGATTAGACTCTAAGAATTTTTTTAAAAAATATGATTCCCATATTTGTGTAATTTTTAAGATAGTATTCATTTGATTAACCAAATGTGAGACTATATATTGTTTATGGTACAAGTATTTCAATACATGAAGTGTTTGAGGTATCTACCCCAAGAGGAAAAAACAAGGTTAGCATTGAATTATTAGGAGAATACTAAGATTTATGATAGATTTAAACATGTATTAAAAGGAGCTAAAGGTATTTCAAACATCTAGTTTAAGGAGGATCCTTTTATGAAGACTATGCTCCATGTGTAAATATCTTTAGCACTTGTGTGCATTCATGAACCTCATCAATTATAAGATTGAGGTGAAGACATGATAGTAATGTTGATATGAATCTTGAAGGTACATGTATCTCATGATGTATGATGGTTAAGGTCACTATCATATGGTTTAATTTGATCTCATGTTGCTCCAAGTTTGAAGAAGGTCATTCTAGTAGCCCTCAAACTCTAAGGGGAGACTATAGAACATCAAGTCATATATGTTATGTTGAGAAGGTTTTTGTTGAGCCTTGTTGTGACTATCATCAATGAGAAATGGTCTTTAGTTTATTATTATTTATTGAGTATGATTTGTTTTCCATCATGTATGACATGTATCCTGAAGTTGAAGATGCCAAGGTAGATATAAATGACATGTTTTACGAGTTTTAATGCTCTATAAGTAAAGTTTGTAGGTATCTCAATTTATGAAAGACTGGATCAAGAAGGTATGCTT
The DNA here is from genome assembly GCA_018340775.1 of Taxus wallichiana var. yunnanensis. Lineage (NCBI taxonomy): Eukaryota > Viridiplantae > Streptophyta > Pinopsida > Cupressales > Taxaceae > Taxus > Taxus wallichiana. The sequence continues at coordinate 465,190,453 of CM031236.1, read as the reverse complement.
CTAGAGTTCATTTCTTAAAAGTGTGACAAGGTTGTGAAGATATGTTTTATTTGGGTGTTGCTTCCAATGTAATATGATGTAATTCAGGTATATTTTACAAGTTAACATCATGAATTCCAAATTCCAAGTGTGTATATGGTTCATTTGTGCCTCCATGAGTCCAAATTGATCTACAATGTTTGAAGTTTGTCTTGAAGGATCTATAATAGAAGGTGTGTCTAAAAGAAGCTCAAATATTGTTATCTATGTTGTAATTATGGGAAGCATCATTTTTTTTGGTGTTAGTGGATCTTAACAAGAATAAAATAACTTTGAGAATGATCGAAAAGGTAAGGTTTGGTGATGTTATTAATTGTCACATATCATCTAAGATGTGAAGTATGTGAAGTATGTGAAGTATAAAATGAGGTCAATATTATGAAAAGGCATGGTTATGTCAAGTATTTGCATTCATATTGAAGTCGAGAAGTTGAGAAAGATGCTTATAAGCAATATTTAGTATCAAACAAAGGTTTTAAAAAATTATATCCCAGGGGAAGTTTGGAATACTTAAGAAGTTTACACTATAATAGAGAAGAGATGTTGTACTTCTGCAAAGAATGAATTAACTTGCTTATCTAAAGTAGGGTAAAAACACATTTAAGAGGAAGAATATGATAGATGGTGTACATGGTTATATAAATTAAGGTTTGCATCTTGATGAAGTCTATAGATATTGTACAAGTCCAGTGATTCCAAGAAAATGTATGTTATTTGTCTTGATTCATTTGCTCATATATTCATCTGAAATTCAATTTATGGCATTTTTGGCTAGTGAATGTTGTGTCTAGAGCAAGTTATGAAGGTATATGATTTTAAGAGAGTATGCCAAGACTGAGGTCAATTTCTATGAAAGCTTGTAGGGTCATTAGGATACATGGATGAAATCAAGTTGTGTGGAGTCATAGATGATGATAAAACACTTCAAATGAACTCCTAGAATGGGAACAAGGTCAAGAACATTTGAAGTATGTACATGAAAAAGTAATATCAGTATGAATATACTGATATGATGAAATAACATAGATGTAAGTAAGATATGTGCCTTGATGTGCTCTTATCAAGCTAATGGTTTTAAAAGTGACTCATTAAGGATGAATTCAGTATGGAGGATACATTATAACAGAGGAAATCAGTTTTAAGAATAAAAGGTTGGAAAAACATGTTTAGTTTTTAGTGACAAGTATTGTGCAAGAAATAAATCACTTAACAGAAAATATAGGTGTCCTCTTACATGGTCATAAGGTTTTGTAGAGATATTTGACTGCTTTTAGTATCAAATGATTGATGTTTGGTTGTATGCAAGTATAGTATTGATGGCATAATGAGTTGGGAATTTTTTCAAATCCCTTGCAAGTGTAGTATCATGTAAATAAGTTAAAATACACTGAAATACTACTTCAGAATGTGACAATGAGTAAGACCTATCTTCATAGCATTCAAACAAGGTATGAACTCCAAATGTTGCATTTTTGGTGAGATTATGATGGTATATTGCTATGGGAGTATTAAGACATAGTTTCATATGATTCACATGCTTTTAGAGCATTGAGAAAGTTTTCAAAGTTATATCAAGATGAGATTTAGGTCCAATGGTCCTAAAAGGTGTAGAGGTAGTATTGAAGGAAAAATTGGTGGTTTTAGCATGATACAGACCTATAAGAAGGTATAGAACATGGCTTGAAGACAAAATATGAGTATACACTTAGGGAGATATTTTTCAAGGATCATTATAGGTACATGGATCATTTAGTGTTGTTAATGGAGATAAGGGAGAGAAAGTATAGTCCAAGGGGGAGCTAGTTGAGAAAGTAAGTCATTGTTTCCATTGTGTCTTGTATTATGTTGTCATTTTTCATGTTGAGTCATCATTGTATCCTTTTTCATAGATGTAAAAGGGTAATATTTTTCTCAAAAACATGGAAAAGAGGTCATGTAGGTGTTTGGTCTTGTTGGTTGCCATCAATGTTTCTAAAGGTGGTTGTCATCAATGACAAAGGGGGAGATTGTTGGCCATTGTGTCTAAGTGTTTTCATTGATGTCAAATACATTGATGGAAAAGGATGTTGAGGTGTCATATTATTCTCTATGAGGTGTTAGTCAAGGTCAAATATGAAGGTTGATTGGTAGTCTCGAGTTTGGTGAAGTCCCGTGTTATTTTGAAGCATGGTCTAGTAGGCTTGGTCATTGTAAGAACTCTCCAAAGTTGATTTAAGGATGTCATGAAGTAAAAAAAGGTCCTATATATTTGTTAAGAGTGTCTAAAAGTATGCATGTAGTCATCAAGGTCATTTCATGAAGATTTGTGGTGTGAAGTGGTCATTCTAGGCCTAGTCCTAGTCCTAGAACGTGGTGTTTCATATGGTGACATGATTTTTGGAGCTAATTAGTCTTGTTGAAGCATGGTTGTAGCATTTTGATACTACATATGAGGTGTATGAGGTTTTTCAAGATAGTTCTTAGATGTTTGATTATGTTTTATGGTCCTTGGGAAGCAAGAAGGTGAAGACAAACTAGGTAAGCACATGTAAGTCACTATGGATAGAGAGTTTCAAGCCTATTTGAGAAATGTGATAAGTTTGGTAAGTTATAGGATGTTTTAATGATGCTTCATGAAAATTTTTGGGTTAAAATTCTGAATTAATTGCAAGTTATGAATTTTTTGGTAAAATTAGGTTTTGGAGAAGTAAAAACTAGCTCAAATTGACAACTTGTTTTGCTCATTGTTGGCATATGTGAGTTTGTGCGTTGTAATTAATGAAAAATATAATTAATGGAAAATATGATGATGGAGGTGTGTCAATAGATTCTTATCATGATGATTACATGGACATTTAGGTTGATTCATGATGACGTGAGTGGAATCGGTGAGATTAGTTTAGTCAAACAAGCCTAATCAAGTGACCTAGCTAGCCTAGGTGATGGAACATAATTTTTGAGTTACATGGTGAATTTAGGATTATGGTAGAGGCATGGAGAGAATGATAGGATAATTCTGAGATACACACATGAGCTTCAAAGTGTAGGTACATGTTGAAGACCTAGTTATAGGTGTTCATCTCGACCTAGTCTAGGTGCTTGGAGGAAAAATGGAGCATGAGAGTGAGGTGTATAGATATTTGAGATCATGGAAGAATGTATGTGATTGATACATGATGTATCAAGGTTGTTAGATCTTTTTGGAGAGGTTTTTTGTTGAGGTATAATGTTCTTCTACATGGTTTTGGCTTAGACTATGCAAAACCCTAAGGCCTAGTCATATAAGTCATGGTGGTTGACAATATGTAGAGAAATTTATGATGTTGTAAGCATTGGAGATGTTATTAGGGTGTTTCATGATGCTATGGGAAAAAATTCAGGTTTTCATGATGTGAATTTTGTAAGTTATGATGATTAGACTAAAACAAAGGTGCTTAAGAGTGTAATTTCCATCTCGAAGTGAGAGAAATGATCATGGTTGGCATGTGTAAATTTTTCATGGGAATATTATACTTTCAGGGATGTTGGGGAATGGAGTTAAGAATATCTTAGAGTTGGAATTAGGTCAAATTATTTCTAAAAATTATGATTGAATGTTATGAAGGTAATAAGCTTAATCGGTGACCTAACTAGCCTAGGTGATGGAACACAATTTTTGAGTTAAATGTGACTTTAAGAGTATGGTAGAGGAATGGAGAGAATGATAGGATAATTAAAAGACACACACATGAGCTTTAGAGTGTAGGTACAGGTTGAAGACCCAACAGCGGTGCTCATCTAAACCTAGTCTAGGTGCTTAGAGGCAAAATGGAGCATGAGAGTGAGGTGTATATAAATTTGAGCTCATAGAAGAATTTATGTGAATGATACATGATATATCAATGATTTTAGGTCTTTTGGAGAGGTTTTTTACTGAGGTATAGTGTTATTCTACATGTTTTTGGCTTAGACTATGCAAAACCCTAAGGCCTAGTCATAAAATTCATGGTGCTTGAGAAGATGCAAATACATTAATGATGTTATAAGAATTATATATGTTATTATGGTGTGTCATGATGTTATGGGGAAAAAAATATGTTTTCATGATGAGAATTTTGCAAGTTATGATGATTAGACTAAAACAGTGTGCTTAAGAGTGTAATTTCCATCTCGAAGTGAGAGAAATGCTCATGAATTGCATGTGCAAATTTTTCATGGGAATTTTATACTTTTAGGGATGTTGGGGAATGTATTTAGGAATATCTCAGAGTTGGAATGATGTCAAATGATGCCTAAAATTTTATGAACGAATGTTAAGAAGGTAAGAAGCTTTTATGGCTTTGAAACCCTAGGTTGAGAGCGATGGAGGAAAACTTATTGGTATGGGAAAAAAATGGTTTGGTTTGGAAAATGTGATGATTTGATGATGGAGAGCACTCTACTAGATTTTATATAGTGGCGATTAGAGTTCATGATAGTAAGTGGACCCCACTCAGATTTATTTGTTTAGGAAAGAAGGATTTTATTACAAGTTTTCCACTAGACACTAAGTATAAATTGATGTTATGAGATCCATGGGAGATATTATACATGTTTAAAATAATTTAATATATTTTTGAGGTGATTTTATCACCTCCATAGGTCAAAAGAGGTTGACTATTTTTTGTGCTAGAAGGAAGTTTTATCAAGCTTTGTGAATGGAAGTACTTGAGCACTTGCAGGCTTGGTGATGAATTCTAATGGAATTAGATGTTTTTTTACATATAATGTGACATGTTTCATATTTTTTTGAAGATATGAAATTGTACTTAGTTTCCATGGTTGTGGTTACAAGTTGACCTAGTTTGACCGGTTCAGATTGAACTACTTTGGCTATAAGATTGATGTAGAAGTATCTTGTTTTGTCTTAGATAATGATTTTTAAGGGATTAATTTTGTTTCTATTTAAGTCATTTATAAGTCATGAAAGTGACAAAAAGGGTGCAAGCCAGTTGAGTTTCCAAAACTTTTTTCTGGTCAATTCAATTTACTCAAGAGGAAAATATGTTTGGTTTTATTTGTTGTAAGTTTCATGAGGTATAGAAATAATGTATGTGTTCTACAGGTCATTGGATTTCCAATGAGTGGTTACATGGCATATTTTAAGTGTTTGTGTGTGATATTGAACTTTATAGGTGAATATTGGTTCCTAAAGTGTCTACATTTTTAAGTAGAAAATAGTCCCGCTTAGTGGTTTTATGAAGAAAATGATTGGTGAAAATCATGGTGCAAGAATTTATGATGTATTTTAGATATTTGAATCTTTTGGAGGTTTGAGTAAGGGTGAGGATGTGTTTGGAGTTCGTGGTGAGCTTGGTGATGGAGTTATGAGCCTTTTTGGGCTTGTTTGGTTGTCTTGGTACATGACCAACCTACATGGGTCCATTTTATGAATTTTTATGAATGTAATGTTATTTTTTTAAGTTTTAATGGTATATCTCTTAGGTTATGACCGAACTATGTTATGTTTTGGAGTTGAGATGCATATATAGTGCATGGAGTGAAAAATGTGACCTAGGTGAGAGAGAGAAAAGTGGGTCAAGGGAATCTAGATAGAGATAATAATGTGTGTGAAACTATAAATAAGGTATAAGAGAATGTGTGAAATGGTTTGAATACAAATAATTCTATAAAATATCAAGATAGAGTGAGTTAGAAGAAAGAAAGTTTGAAGAGGGTTTGAAGGTGTATGAGTTGAATCTTGTGATCACTATCGGTTGTGTGTATTGGAAACATATATGCAGTGATCTTCCCATAAAAATATTGTTTGATGAGTCTTATTCATGAAAATATATTGTTGTGAGTTATATCAATAAGGGTTTAGGGGTTGGTTCCTCACTAAAAATATCTTGTGATGTGTAATATTCACTTGATTCCTTTGTTGTGAGTAATATCGAAGAGGCTTTTCTTGGGTTTTCTTCCTTTTGATGGTTTCTCACTTATATATTGTGTTCATTTGTATTATATCTTGGTTGTGATTATGTGTTTGATTGTTTCATGTTTTTATGCTCGCATTAATACATGGTTGAATGTTAATGGTTATCATAAGTTAGTGAAATTTAAGATAAGTTTTTGAAGGAACAATTCAACCCCCTCTCAGTTCATTATGCTTCCAACAATTCATATTAGAGCATGTCATTTTGGATAAGTTTAATCACTTACAAAGAGATTCTCTGAAGCACTAATATGAAATGTAGTTAGGTTCAAGTTGAAGTACTTTCTCTAATCATATTGAGTGCTTGTTTGAAAAACTTAGGGTTTAACATATTGGATTTCATATTTGATGTATGTTCACCATCTCCATCTACTTTTAAGTTTAATGAAAAATGTAAAGAAGATAAGGAAGAACATGCCTTGGTGTTAGGCCTTTTAGAGTCAAGGACAAAAGATGAAGAGTGTCAAATTTCTCAAATTACTTTTCACAGTCAAGATGAAAATCTGATTTGGTATATTAACAGTGGGTGTTCTTCTCATATGACTGGTGAAAAAGAAAATTCACCTCTTTAAAGAAGAATGCATTAGGATATGTTAGGTTTGGTGATAACACTACCATAAAAATTACAGGAAGAGGTTCTTTGAGTTTAGATAACAATAAGACCATTACCAAGAATGCCATATATGCTTTGAGGGACTAAAGCAAAACCTACTCAATGTAATTCAAATTTTCAAACAATGGTATATCCCAACTTTTGATTATAAGGGATGCAAAATTATAAAAATAGAAATAGGTAAGCTTGTTGCCAAATCCAAGAGAACTGAAAAATAACATGTACATTTCAAAGGAGATTAATAAAGAAAGGTGTCTTATGAGTAATCTGAATAAAATTGGCTATGGCATAGGAGACTAGGCCATGCAAATCTTGATATTTGTTTCAATATCGACTATAAAAATGTGTGAGAAATATGCCAAGAATTAGAAATCCAAAATATAACCTATGTAAAGCATGTCTCCAAAGAAAGAAGACTAGAAGAAGGTTCAAGACCAAAGAACATGATTCTACCACTAGACCTCTACAACTGATCCACACTGACCTTTGTGGACCTATGAGAACTGAAATTACATTAGGTGACTATTATTTCATGCTTCTAATTGATGATTATATAGGATATACTTGGGTTTCTTTCTTGAGAAAAAAATTAGATTCATTTGAGGTTGTCAAGTCATGTAAGGCCCTCATTAAGAATGAGAAAAATGTGAGAAGTAAGAGCATTAGATCAGACAATGGAGGTGAGTTTTGGTTAGATTCATTTGATTAATTTTGTAGAATTCATGGCATTAGAAGGTAGTTTTCAATTTCTAGAACACCAAAAAAATGGTGTGGTTGAAAGAAAGAACAATACTATTCAAGAGATGGCAAGGACTATCTTAAATGAATCTAAGGTACCTAATGGTTATTGGAAGGAAGAAATTTGTACATCTATTTATATCCTTAACAGATGTCAGATAAGGGTAAATAGTGATAAGACCCCATATGAATTATGGAAAGGTAGACCAGAAAATGTGGAACACTTTAGAGTTTTTGGATGCAGGTGCTTTATCAAAGGAATGAAGAGAATCTAGGTAAGTTTGACTCTAGGTATGATGAAGGTATATTTCTTAGACATTCTTTAATAAATTTAGCTTACATCTACTATAATAAAATGTTGAAGATAATAGTTGAAAGTGCAAGTGTGAAATTTGATGAATCCTATCCTATGAGGTCCACTCTCAAGACAAAAGAGACACCAAAAGTGACTAATCCTAAAGAAGAAGAATATGATGACGATGAAAGAAAAGACACCAAAGTACCATCAAGACAGATAAGGAGAGACCATCTTGAAGATAAAATCCTAGAAAAGAAGGATGTTGGAGTTACTACAAGAAGGAAATTTACAAGTCTTTAAAACCAAGAAAATTCTGCATTCTTATCAAAATTTGAGCCTAAAAATGTTGAAGAAGAAAGCATGGATGAATGTTGGATCAAGGCTATGAATGAATAAATAGATCATATTGAAAAGAATAGAACTTGGGAATTGGTGCTTAGACCAAAGGATAAGAATGTTATTGGGACTAAATGGGTGTTTAGAAATAAACTCAATGAGAATGGAGAAGTTACAAGAAACAAGGCTAGATTGGTTTGTAAAGGGTATGCACAAGTTGAGGGAGTTGATTTTGATGAAACATTTTCTCCAGTAGATAGAATGGAAGCCATTATATTGTTTCTATCATATGCAGGGTTTAAGGGATTTAAGGTGTACCAAATGGATGTCAAATATACTTTTTGAATGGTAATCTAAAATAAGAAGTGTACATTGAGAAACCTAATGGATTTTTTTTAACAGATAAGAAGGATTATGTATAGAAACTAAAAAGGATCTTTATGGACTAAAGCAAGCCCCTAGGGCTTGGTATGGAAGGCTTGACAAGTACCTAATTGAATAAGGTTTCAAAAGAGGAGTTGTTGATAGTAATTTGTATATCAAAAAGGAAGAAGGAAATTTGTTAATTTTTGTAGTATATGTGGATGATATCATATTTGGGGGAAGAAATCAACTCATGACTCATGAATTTGCAAACGTTATGAAAAGAGAATTTAAAATTCCCATGCTTGTAGAGATTTCCTTATTTCTAGGACTTCAAATCAATCGGTCTAACAAAGGTATATTCATATCTCAAGCCAAATATATCAATGATATGTTGAAGAAGTTCCAAATGGAAGATTGCAAGCATGTTGGAACCCCCATGGTCACAGGATGCAAATTAAGTAAGGAGGATGACTCACCTAAACTAACTCAGACTAAGTATAGATACATGATTTCTAATATCTTATATGTTACTGCCTCTAGACCAGATATATTGTAGGATGTAAGTATTTTTGGAAGGTTTAAAGAGGATCCAAAGGAAATTCACTTGCAAGAAGTGAAGATAATATTTAGATATCTCAAAGTGACTATTGAGTATGGGCTATGGTATCTAAAGAGTGATAAATTTGAATTAAATGCTTTCATAGATGTTGATTGGGAAGGAAGCCTAGATGATAGAAGGAGAAATATTGGAGGAGCTTTCTATGTTGGTAAGTGTTGTGTTTCTTGGATGAGTAAAAATAAATATTTAGTAGCTCTTTCCACATGTGAAGCTGAATATGTTACAACAGCGCTATGTTGTGCACAAGTCTTATGGATGAGACAAACAATAGAATATTATAAGGTGGAGTGTGATGGGAATACTACTATTTACTGTGATAGTACAATTTCTATTAGTGTTTCCAAGAATCATGTGTTTCATTCTAAAATAAATCACATTCCAATCAAATACCAATTTCTGAGAGATTAGGTGAGTGAACAAAGGATCAATTTAGAGTATGTATCCACCAAGGAGGAGATAGTTGACATTCTAACTAAGCCACTTCCAAAACCAAAAGTTGAACACCTAAGAGAAATGTTGGGAGTGATTCCTTCCCCTGAAATTCTTTAAGAGATCAAGGACTTTGTGAGGGAGAAAGAAAAATGAATCATTAGCTCCAAGAAACCATAAAGAGGTGTAGTAGTAGGAAAAAAGGAGTTATGTAACTAAGTTTCAAATTTGTTCAGAAGTTGATAGAGTCCACTAGATGTGTGTTTGGTATTCATTCAAGGTTGAGGTGCATCAAAAAATTTCTATGCATCATGAATTTTTATAAAGGAGTATGAAATAATGTCAGAGTTTAAAGTTCAGATGTCAGTATGTCAAATGTTATACATTGTGTCAAATCCTATACATGGTTATACAAAGTATACAATGATGTCTTATTCATGAGCATAGTGTGCCAAGAGGGTTTGTTAGATCATGTGTAACTAGAATAAATAATTGAATTATGTTGAAGTATTGTGAAGGTCAAAAGATTTAAATCTTATTTATGGGTCATTATTACACATCTTTGTATGGTATGAGATGAGTCATTATTATCGTCTTAGACTAGTATATAGGTTGGTCAACAGGTTTACAAAGCTTAAAGTGACTTCTACACTTGAAATATGAAGACAAGTAGACAAGGATATAACATGGTTTGCAAGGTGTCTTTGACCTATAATGAAGAATTATGATCTAAAGAAGGTATGCTTTGTTATGGTACTCTTTCTCTTATGTTGTAGGTTTTTGCAATTTTTTTGTAGTTTTCTTGTGGAATTGTTACAATGTTGCATAGGTATGAATATGATGACTATAGGTTTGTGAAAGCTTCTAAAGGCAAGGGAGATGATTTTGACCCTCTAATAGGGTATGAGTTTTAAATAAGAAGTCTCAGAGAGGAGATCTTGAACATGTATGTGGAAAATAGGATAATTTTCAAGACAACTTAGTCTAGAACAAGAGTTTAAGGTTGATAAAAGATTGTGTGATATGAGATAATTCATAAAAAAGGTATGTTTGGAGTTAAATTTTCTTAAGTTGCTACAGTGATTTAAGGAAAAGAATATGACTATTCTTGAATTTTAAGAGTACTTGTAGGTTGATGGTATAGGTTTAGGGGGGAGCCTAAGTTCTCGCCAACTCAATGAAATGAAGATATGGCCAATATGAGTTGGTAAGTGAGTCATGTCTGATCTCATAATACTTTGATAGAGTATAGTAGGCATGTGAAAGAGATAAAATGGTATGCTACAGGGTTTTGAAGGTCTCTAAGGTAGGGGGAGTTTGTTTTGGTCAAGAATAAAGTGTATGGAGTGTCAAGAAGGTAAAAATGGAAAATTTGATGATGATTTGCAAGTATACTTTAAGGGTTAGTCATTTTTTTACTCAAATAGGTGCAACATCATGTAAAAGAGATAGAAAACACTAAAAATTTTCTTCAAGATTGTGATGAATGCTCCAATCCATCTTCATGGCAAATAAGCAAAGTGTGTTAGCTATTTTTTGCATTTACAGTTAGAGGAGGATGGTATAAACCATGGGGGAGCTATAAGGAGTGGATTTATGTTGTTTATGGGATTCCATGGATGCATAAAGTTGGTCTAAAATGCAAAGAAGGAGTTTTTAGGGATTTTAGTCCTAAAGGATGTTTGTCATCAAGGTATGATAGATTCAAGTCATTTTTAGAATCTATTAGCTAAGATGGATCAAGAAGAAGGTAATAATGATTATTTTCATGTGTGTATGCTTCATTTAGGGGGAGATACGGTGATCAAATGCTTTGAAAAGACTAAAAACAGAGTTTAAGGAAGGTAAGACAAGTTTTGCATGCTTATATGAAGAATTTGGTATTTTTCACGCACGAAGGACTCCAAAATATTTTTAGGAAGATGGATATCATGTTCTTAGGTATTCTTTTTCTGTAATGTAAAAAAGGGGAGAAGAACTAGGTGGTTTTTCATTAATGACAAAGGGAATATTGTTGGCATATGTGAGTTTGTGAGTTGTCATTGATGTAAAATCTCATTAATGAAAAAGAGTATTATGGAGGAGTGTCATTAGATTCTTAGCATGACTATGACATGGACATTCAAGTTGATTCATGATGACATGACTGGAATCAAGTGAGATTCGCTTGTCTAACAAGCCTAATTAGGTGACCTAACTAGCCTAGGTGATGGAGCATGATGGGTTGAGTTTCATGGTGACTTGATGAGAATGGTAGAGGCATGAAGAGAATGATAGGATAGTTTTGAGATAATCATATGAGCTTTGGAGTGTAGGTATAGGTTGAATACCCAGTTACATGTGCTTGTCTAAACATAGTTTAGGTGCTTGGAGGCCAAATAGAGCATGAGAATGGGGTGTAGAGCTATCTGATCTTGCTAAATCATGTAGGTGAGGAGACATCATGTCTCAAGCTTGTCGGGGCATTCGGATAGATTTCATGCTGAGGTATATTGTTCTTATACTTGGTTTTGGAAAACCTAAGGCCTAGTCATGCAAGTCATGGTTATTGAGAAGATGCAAAGATATTTATGACTTGGTAAGCATTGGAGATGTTAGTAGGGTGTGTCATGATTATGTCGAAAATTTTAAGGTTTTCATTATGAGAATTTTGCAATTTATGATGATTAGACTAAAACATGGTGCTTAATAGTGTAATTTCCAATTTAAAGTGAGAGAAATGCTCATGGTTGGCACGTGTAAAGTTTTCATGGGAATATGATCCTTTAGGGATGTTAGGACATGGATTTAAGAAGATATTAGAGTTGGAATGAGGTCAAATAAGGCCCAAACATTTATGAATGAATGTTAAGAAGGTAAGCAACTTTTTATGGCTTTAAAACCCTAGGTTGAGAGCGATGGAGGAAAAATTCTTGGTATGGGAACAAAATGGATTGGTTGGGAAAATTTTATGATTGGATGATGTAGAGGATTGTCCCAAGTTTCAAATGGTGGTGATTAGATTTCATTATAGTGAGTCGACCTTACTAATATTTTTTGTTTTTAGGAAATAAGGATTTTATTACAAGTTTTCCAATAAACCCTAAGTATAAATTGGTGTTGTGAGATCCATGGGAGATATACTAAATGTTTGAAGTCATTTCAAATATTTTTGAGGTGATTTGATGACATGTATAGGTCAAAATAGGTTGACTTGTTTTTCGACTAAAAGGGTGGCTTTAGTAAGTTTGGTGAATGGAAGTGCTTGAGTACTTGCATGCTTGGTGATGAATTATAATTTCCTTGGAGGTTTTTTTAGAATATCATGTGACATGTTTCATGTTTTTTTAAGCTCTAAAAGTGTATTGAGTTGTCATGGTTGTGGTCACAAGTTGACCTAATTTGACCGGTTCAAGCGGACTACTTTGGCTATAAGATTGATGTAGAAGTCTCATGTTTTAGCTTATCTGATGTTTTATATCCATTTTAGAGTGAAGAGAGATTTTTTTTTTTCCTATTTAAGGTATTTTTAATTCTTTAAAGTGACATTAAGGGTACAAACCAGTTGATATTCCAGAACTACTTTACAATGCGGTTCAATTTGTTAAAGAGGAAAAGAGTTGTGGTTTTATTTGTTGTATGTTTGATGAGGTATAGAAATCATGGATTTTTACATAGGTTAGTGGATTTCCAATGTGTGGTTAGATGGAATATTTTATGTTTTCTTGTGTGATATTGAACTTCATAGGTTAAGATTGGTTCTTGGAAGTGCATGTTTTGAGTAGAAAATGGTCCTACTTAGTGATTTTATGAAGAAAATGATTGGTAAAAAGAATGGTGTGAGAATGGATATTTTTTTATTATTTATTTTACATGATGAATCCTTTGGAGGCTTTACTAATCATGGTTATGTGTTTGGAGGTCTTTGATGAGCTTGGTGATGGGGTTTTGAGCCTTTTTGGGCTTGTTTGGTTGTCTTGGTGCATGGCCGACCTACATGGGTCTATTTTATGAATTTGTATGAATGTAATGTTATGTTTTTAAGTTGAAATGATCTATATCTTGGGTTAGGACTGACCTATGTTACATTTTTGAGATGAAATGCATATAAAGTGCATGTTTTGGTTCAAATTTGAATTAGTTATGTGAGAGGGAAACATGTGACCTAGGTGAGAGAGAGAAACTGGATCAAGGGAATATAGATAGAACTATGAATATGTGTGAAATTATGAAGAAGTATTAAGACCATGGGTGCAAGGTTTTGAATCCAAATCATTCCATGAAAGATCAAGATAGAGTGAGTTAGAAGAAAGAGCATTTGAAGGTGTATGAGTTGAATCTTGTGATCACAATCAATTGTTTGTATTGGTAGCATATCTTCATGTTCTTCCCATAAAAATCTTGTGTGATAATTCATATGAAGGCCAGTCTCTTGTTGTGGGTAATATCAACAAGTTTTTATGGGTTGGTGCTCCTTGTGGGGTTGGTTTGTCACAAAAGAAATCTCTTGTGATGTGTAATATTCACTTGTTAGCAAAGGTTTTTCAGAGGTTCTCTTCGCCTTGGGTGTTTCTGAATTATATATTTTGTTCATGTGTACTCTCTCTTGGTTGTGCTTATGTGGTTGATTGTTTCATGTTGTTTATGCTTTGACATTAATGTAGGGTTAAATGTTAATGGTTATCATAAGTTAAAGGAATTTAAGATAAGGTTTTGAAAGAATGATTCATCACCCCTCTCCATCCATTATGATTCCAATACTCACCTACTCTCATACACTATGCATGGGACCCATAGGTCTTGGGGTATTTTTTCCATTGATTTCAGAGTGTTTTGCAAAAATAATGAGGTCATTTGATCATCTGATTTTTATGAACAATCGTTAAGAAGATAAGTTTCTTTGAAACCCTAGAAAAAACCTCCTCCTAAAGAGATTTGGGATATTTATATTTTATGGTATCTATAATTTCTTGGAAAGAAAAATTGATATATAAGGGTTGAACAGAATTCCTCCAATCTCATTTTGGTGGTGGTTTGGTGTTCCAACTGTTTTGAGAAGAGACAGAAAAACCCTAATTTTATGGGTTTTTGATATTTCAAGGTTGAGATGAAGATTCTAGGTTGAGAATTGAATTGTTATAGAATCCTTGGAAGATGTGATACACAAACATGAAAATTTTCAGCCATGTTTCGGATAATTTTCAAGTTACTGAAGTGCTCAAAGTCAGCCTACCAATTTTGGCCTTAAGGGATAAAATGTTAGTCTTGTGCTTTGGAGTGAGTTTGATCATTTTGATTGTTATTGATGCATCCAATGGTCAGGGATAGTTGATTGACACCTGGTATGGATTTTTTGAGCTCTTGGTTTTACATGGTGAATCTATTTTTAGTTGAAGACCTATTGGCCTAGAAATCCCTAGTTGTCTTACTCAAAAGGGTGATTGAAACAAGTGTGTTGGGTGAGATATATCCACATGAGATATGCATGTTAGTATATGAAGATGATGGTCATGTATCCCATGATGTTTTAAATGATTTGGTTGAGCTTAGAAGTGACTTTGTATGTGTTGGAGAAATTTTCTCTCAAGTCTGGTTCTTGAATCCTAGAAGCCTAAATGAGAAGTGTCTAATATTGACCTTATTGAAGGCATTCCACTTTTAGTTGGAAGAGAAAGTAATTTTTTCTACTTAGACTCAAATATTTTTCCAGTGATATATGTTTTATATCTTGATGAGGTATTTTAATAGGCGAACCAACCTAGTTTAGAATACCTAGTTTAAGTCAGTTTGGAGAAGTTACAGAGAGTGAGTTGTTTAGAGGTCTTCCACTTATATTTGGAAGAAAATGTAAGTTGTTCCAGAAGATATACTTATATAAATTTCCATTGATATATTACTTGAGTCATGATGATGATTTTTTCTATGTCAAGTTGTTCTTTCTTCAGGACTGTATTTCCAAGTGTTGAAGACCTAGTGGGGTTTGCTTGCTCCTTGGAGTGTTTCATGGTGGAGATGGATTTTTTGGTGCTTCCTAAGATTTTGATGGTGTTGAGGTCCTGTATATGAAATTTGTGGATCTTATTGAGCCATAAAAATTATATTTTATGTTGTTGGATATCATGATCCATTTGTTAGTGCTTGGAGAGTGCATTTTGAGCTTATGTGAGCATCTTGGTGCTTGTTGGAGATGTCTTGACCCCTTCCAACCTACTTGGGTCATTTGAGATTATTTATATGATGTTATTATTCTATTTTTTTTTTTGGTATGACTTACCTACTTGGTCATGGCCGACCTAGGTGTGTTTTAGAGTTGAGATTGGTATATAAGCATGTTATATTGGTCATTTGTGACTAGTTGAGCTACGGGGAAAGTGTGACATATAAAGAAGTGAAGAAGAGTAAATAGGGGTTAGTAATAGAGATGAGAAGAGACATGAATATGTAAATAATATTGAATACCAGATGTGCAAGGAAAATTTATACATTTAGTCCATAAAGAGGAGAGATTGAGTGAGTTTGGAGAGAGCTTATTTGATGAAGGTTTCATGTGTTTGCGAGATAAACTTGGATCACAATCAACTATGGGATCAACATATTTTCAGTTTTCATTAGTTTTGAAAATATCTTATGAGGACTCATATTTATAGGATTCCTTTGTTGTGAGTAATATCAACAAAGGTTTAGGGGTTAATTACTCCTTGTAGGTTTAGTGCCTCATTAAACAAATCTTGCAAGATGTGTAATATTCTTGCAATTCCTTGCTTTCTGTAATATAAGCAAAGGTTTTCATTATGTTTTCTTCCCCTTGAGGGTTTCCCACTTACATATGGTGTATATGTGTTCTCTCTTTGATTGCACGCACTTGTGAATGGTTAATACACATCTAATAAGCTCACATATGGTTATGTATGATGAATGGTTAAATGAATGTTTAATGATTTTAATGATAAAAGAAGTTAAATTTTTAAAGGATTGATTTACTTCTTCTCTCACTCCATTTTCTTCCAAAAAGGGTTGTTAGAGGGTATTGTTTTGGAAAATTCGAAGGAGATTTAAAGTGGAAGGTTTAAGAGGTTTCCAAACTGCTAATATTAACAAATATTTTAGGTGTTTTGGAGGCAAAATCCATGCCTAATAGATTCAATGGTTAATATTAATTTCATTTATGATGAAAATGACTCATGTGAGTTGTTAGAAATGTTGTCAAAATAAGGCTCCTACTTCATTTTAAGAAATTAAAAACCAAATACCCCATTTTCTCATGTTATCATGAGCTTCCACATTTTATTTTGGTGTTTTAAAAATATTTATGAGCTTATTATAGTCTGAAATATCTCAAACACCTAATATATGGCTAAGTGTTTAGTTGGAAAGACTATTAAATACTTCTAAAGGTTCTATCAAACTTTGCAATTTGCATTCAAGACTCTTATTAACACTTTGGTTGCATTGCTTTGTATGGAAAAATTCCAAAGTTTCCAATAATATTTACATTTTACATACAAGTATGCTCTAAAATTATGAATTCTAGAAATGGTCTCTCTTTAGTGCCTAGTAGATTTTCAGATTTTTCATGCACTTCAACATGTAAAATACGTCCATGTTCCTAGATCCCAAAATTTTGTGAGATACTTTAGTGGATATTTCAAGTGCATGAACAAAAAACCCCTGCGCCAAGGTATATGGTGGGAAAATTATTTGCACATGTAGGTTATATCTTCATGATGGTATACATGGAGTTTTCATGTGCAAATGTTGTTCATTAGTCCAGAGTAGTGTCAGGTAGAAATTTCACATATTAAAGTAGGATAAATGTTTGTGGTAGTATTTGGTAAGGAATTCATGTGAAAACCATACTCAAGCAATGCAAAATCATGCATATGAATATGATGGACAGTTCATGTGCACATGCATCCCAATACTTCATAGAAAATTTTAGTGGGGATCTTTAAAAGTGAAAATGCAAATTAAAAGTCCACGACGATGTTTGATGAAAGCTAATATTTCTAGCTAGAAAAAAAAGTGACCATCCATGAAATTCAAGGCGACAACCATTGGGGATAAGAAAAATGAAAAGGAAAAATTTGAAGGTAATTTTGATAGCCCAATGGCAATTAGGTATGCATCACGACTAGGGAAAATTTTAGGTAGCCATATCTTTTCTCTAAAGAACCAAATCAAGAAAAACTAAATTCATTGGAAATATCTTGAATAGTGCTTCAATATGAGATTGCTTCCAGTGTCACTATCCTCCATGTTTTGGGATCTGAATGCAATCATCACTTCCGCTTACCATTACTTTCCCCAAACATTTTTATCTTCAATTGGATAATGTTTGAGAATATTTCATGGGAACCATTCAACCTAAGTATCAAAATGTGTCATTACATTCCTCTCTCTCCCTTCCCCCTTCTCTTTTTACTTTCTATAAATGTACGTTTTAAAACATTTTCAAGGGTTTGTCCTGTGAATGCAAAGTTACTTTTCCCTTTTTCGTGCTAAGTGTCAATGTATGCAAATAATTGGTTTTCAAATCACCATGAGTGATAATTGTGATTTGTTAATTAGTAATGGAAGTTGGTTAATAATTATACTTATATTATTGTATATACAAATATGTACATATATGTATATGTAAAATCATATACATATATGTATATAGATGCATATATAAGCATATAAGTATATGTGAGAAACTATTTTCGTTGTATGATTGTTTTGTTTAAATAATCATTTTCTTGGTTGCATGACTATGTGACGTTGATTTGTTTTACCACCACTTTATTGTTAATACCATTACATGATAATGGTTTTCATTGACTTCATTTCTAGTTGTCAGTGTTATCAATAATTGAAAAAGGTAAATATAAATGATATTAAAGCTCGGTCTTGGACCTTATTGCATTGTTCACGATTGATGATCATGACTCCTTCTCGACATCATGAATGTGGTCATGGACCATTACGAGGTAATAAGTGTACCCTGGTTGATTGTTAGTTTATTACTATTATTGATGGGTCATAGACCACAAAGTAAATTTAAGTGTTTGACTAATGTTGCATTGTGTATTAAATCTAAGGTACAAATATTGGTATGTTTTAATTTTATGGTCTTCGGGAAATTAAATTATTATTAATGTTGTTAAAATAATGGTCATGGACCAACAAAAAGGTGAAATATTATTGCTATTATTTAATGAGTCATCGACCACGTGTTGTATGAAGGATTAAAATGGAAATTTTAAAATATTGGATTAATGATAGTGAGGGATAATGGTCATTAACCTTGTTAATTGGCATGTATATTGTCTAAGTTATTAAGGTTACGTAGAAAATTTTTCATAAGTAAGTAGTTCTATTGTTTAATGTTTTTGTGCAATGGTCACAAACCATATAAAGTTTGCATGGTTGAATGTTTATTGTTTATCAAAGAATATAATTGTCATGGACCATGCAAAACTTACATTGAGTAAAGGCTATTCTAGTTAGTTTTGAAAATGGATAACATTTAAGTTATAAGGCTATGGAAAGCCATGACCACCACCGTGGAACTTGGCATGATAAATGTTTAAAAGTTATTGTTTTCTTTATTGGTCATAGACCATGAAATGTGGCATGATCAATAATCGGTCTTGATTTTTACCAACCATATGATTTTGCATGGGGATTTGGATAATGTTTTAAAACTGGAAATGATTAAATAAATCAAAGACCAAACTGTGCATGGTAAACGCAAATGTGCATAGTGTAGAGTTTGGAGGAAATTGGAAGAAAGTTATTTCAAGCCACTGCGTGGCATTGCATGTTATTAATGAAATTTATTTTTTTGGCACAACTTTCTCAAAATTTGTAAACTTATAAAACAAGCCAAAACCATGCAAACATCACTTTTTTCTCCTCCATTCACATTTTGTGAGTTTGATAGTTTTTTTAGGACTACATGCAGTTTAGAGAGATCTATTTCTGGAAATATATTGAATGCATATAAGAGAATATTTTTATTTTTATATGTAAATATGAATCTATAACTATGACTGGCGGTTTGGTTTCATTCGGGATGCTGGGAAAATCTGGAAGTTGATTCAGTGCATCAAAGTTTAGTTTTGCAAGAATAAATTTTGGGGAAAATCATATTCGTCCGGGCATGAATTTCTATCTCTTTTCATGTTGTTTTATTTCAAAATAAAAGAATATAATATGGTTTTTATTATCTGGTTTAAAATATGGAAAGAGTTTTAGGATATATTAATTGACTGGGTAGAAAAACGTAGCAGAAAATCAAATAATTAAAGGGGTATTTGGAACATATGGTTTTCTTTGTTGATATATTTCTGGGTATGGATTTTTGCATACAATAATTTTTTTATAGCATTCTAGGTTTGTTTGTAGTAAATTTGACTAGTTGAAATTATGGGAATTTGATTGTATGGATAGACGTTGGTCTTGAAAAATATTTATAAACTTGTGCAAGTTCATTGTATGAAGTTTGTGTTTATTACTGATTCAAAAATTTGAGTTGACTCCTAATTTTGGTTATGGGGATTTACTTTTTGAAGTCTCTGCTTGATATACTTAATCATTTTTATGTATTCATATGCAAAAACATATTTTTAAATATGTAGATTGCTAGAGCTTTACTCCGCTCTCTCTCCCCCCTCGATATGTTTTGATTTTTGAAAATTTGGTTGATTCCTAGGTATGTGCATATTTTGGGACTTTTTCTTTCCCTCTTAATGTTGGTAACTCAGTTATTGTAATTTTATTATTATTGGGAATGGTATTTTAAATCCCTTTACGGGAATAATAGATAAAATATTTTCATCTCATATGAGCTCTTTGGGATGAAAGAAATCTTGTTTTAAATTATTGATATGCTCATAAGGGAGGAATCAATGTTGATATTTTGAGTGGGTCATTGTGAGTAGGATGTGGGTAAATGCATTAGTTTTGGATTGTGACGTGATATTAGCGAATGCCAATTATTAATTTGTTTGGCTATTTTAAGACATAGGTCCTGCATGCTGTCTACCATATAGTCATTCCTTAGATGGTTGAAGTGACAGTTTGATTTTTTTGTGTAAGTATTTGGTATCATCCTTTCTTGATGATCACAAGAATAGAAAAAAATTGATCATGATTTTAATAAGTTACATACAATAGTTATATAAGGTTACAAAATATTTGTTTGTTGAAATCTAGTGTGAAGAGAGATAACCTTATTTTATGGCATTATTCCATTTGTTCAATGTGATGTAAACTTGTTATGAAATTATGAAGTTCCTTGGCTTAAGATAACCTTATCATGAAGGTTGAACTTTAAAAAGGGTACTCTGTTGGCATTATTCTTATTGGATGATCTCAAAATTGAATTATTGTTTGATCTTGATTTTAAAAAGTTATGATCAACAATTCTAGGAGTCGATGATTGCTGATATAAACTTATGAACTTGTTAGTTACATTACAATTATTTTTAAAACAAGGTTTGAATGTTTTTATCCTTTGTTGGCACCATGGTTTGTTGAAACGATATGGATTATATAGCTTCGTTATTCAATATTATCTTACTAGTTCTTTAAGATATAGTTTAGTTGATGAATTAAGAAGCTTGTAAGTTATCAATTAAGGAAACCTTCTCGTATTCTTTTATTTCATTTTAAAGAAAAATAAATATGAGTGGATAATTCATGTCGGATCGTAGAACCGCCACGCATACAACTTTCTCTCCTACATCGGGTAACACGGAGTAATCCTTGTGAAGTGATTAATTGGTTGGATTATGAATGATTTCATCATGCATTATTGTTTCATATCTGATTTAGATTATTGTACTTGATTATAAATATGAAAGTTTTAACTTTGCAAGTTGAATAGAGGAATTTGGCCTAATGTCCTATTCTCGATTATTTGTTGTTATTATTTTGAAAAAACATGGGAATAATCCTTATTATTTATTAAATAAATACCTTGTTTTTTTGGCATCATATTAGTGAAATATGAAAGTGTATATTTTTGTTTTACAATATAGTATGTTTAAGAGAATGAAATAAATTATGTTATGAAAATATATCTATTTCATTGTTTCATCTTGAATGAACGAATATGGTTTATAAAAGTTTACGAGGTATATATGTAAATAGAATGTTGTATTTTAACAATAGTATATAAACATAATATCATGATTAATTGTATGAAATTCTACCTATTTTATTGCTTCATTTTGAATGAGAAATTATGTTTATATGAACATATTATGAAATGGATAAATGATACGACGAAACCTTGATAAGCGACTATAGTTCTTTGTTAAACTTAAAAGTGTTTAAGTGTTGATTTTAATAGTAGTGAATAAATATAAGTTAATGATCCGGGTAAGTAACCATAATCGGTTTTATAGTTTCAACATGGATGAAAAAAATTCGTTGATAAAAAGAACATTAGGAAAAATGATGCAAGGTAAACTTGGTCATATTATTAATATATTGTATTAAGATAATTTGTTCTATAGATGGCTAATGATGAATAAATAATATTAAGTGAACTATTCTTATTGAATGATAAATTTAAGTGAATGATGTTAAGACATAAAATAATTGTTGAATTATATTGTATCATTTAAACACAAGATTGGGTTAAGTTATTATATATTAAATAACAACACAATGTTATGATAACATGATGAGAGATACCTTTTGAAGATAGAACTTAGTGAGTTATTGTGACTCTCTATCGTAAAATGAATTTCGTTGATTGACACTAAAAAAATATCATAAGACTAACTTTCTACTTAATTAAAATGGATAGATGAAAAATGTAAACGAAGCATAGTCACTATGAATTATCTTCCTTTCAATGGTATCCTACTCATACCAGCTTAGGATGGCTATGGGAAGGGTAGTGAGGACGTAATGAAGAGAGTCATTATGTGGTCACTATCTTTCCCATAGGGATCCTAAGGTGGCATTGATAGGATTCCTTCATTAGAAAGGCAAGTCATGGCCCATATTGCTTCAAACTAAAACTTAATTTATAATCAACAAAAATAATCCTGATCACTATATTAAGATGATTTTGTAGTGAAGGGAAGACAATTTTCATAGATTAGTGTGCGATCTAGAAACTATCTTGCTAGCGCAATTCCGGATAACTATGAACATAATAATGTAAATGGTTGATTGCATTTTCTCTTCACCATTTCTTCTAATCAATAGTGTTTGGATTCGGTGGAGGTTACTTAAATGAATTTTTGGTTAACACTAAGAAGATGCATAGGTGCTCATAACCTATAGAAAGGTTTAACCAAATGTATATAGTGTATACACACTCATGTAGAGTGTATAAGGGAGATTAGGGGAAATCTAAAAGACCCTTATAGTTGTACAAGGTTAATGTATGTTATCAATATGGAATTTGGAATATTGACCCAAGTCGAATTATTTATCAATGAGATAAGTATTATGATAGTCATTACAACATAAAAGGAACTTAAGGGATTTGTTTTAAATTAAAAAAATCCCTTACTTTGATTGAATTATAACATGGGTGTTACATTTTGGTATCAGATTTGAAGTTTTATCAACTATTGGACTTAATGGGTTCATACACTAAGTGAACAACTTGTTCTTGTTTAACGGAATATGATGGTTTCAAGAAGGATGAATTATGGGAAACAAATTGGATCAAATTATATTATAGGTTTAACAGTTAAGAAATTGGATTAAATTCTAACATTCCTTCATGACACTCGAAGCCAGATAGTTGCCTTAGAGCACATGGTAGTGGGTGAAAATGATAAGTTTGAGGAAAAACAACTTGAATAGTAAATTGGTAGCAATCAATGAGGGAATCGCTTGATTGTTGAATTGATTAATGATGATAAGTTTTGGATCTATAAATCCAATATGGGATTAAACCCAAATATGGGAGACAAAGTAGATAAGCATGGACTATCTACTATGGAAGCAATGTTCGAAAATCCAGTGGGAAAGAACATAAGCTGCAAGCAATTCCAACTTTTAAAGAGAAAAAGAGTAATAAGAGTGTCATCTCTTCTTCACCATTAACTTCTAGGAAAATTTGGTAGAAGAAACATGACAATAAAATGAGGACTGTCATGAGGAATACAACAACAAAACATGTTGTAAATACAAGAAAGAATGAGCATAACAATGCTACTTATGGTAAAAATAGATGTGGTTGAAAAGAGCTTGCAGAGGGATGTTTCAAATGTGGTGGTGACCACTATGTTAATAAATGCCCTCGAAGGAATTAGGGGAATAATACGTAGCTAATGATGCACGCTACAATTGCTAATCTCCAAGTGAGGAACAAACTATTCCTAATGAAGTGACATGTAATTTATGTAGGACTTCATGTTATTGTTTTATTATAACACTAGTGCAACTGAGTGCTTTGAATCTAGTAAATTAGCTAAAAAAATGAATAAAAAATCTGGTCATATGAAAAAAATACATGAACTTTTCCATATGGGAATAATGTTGTCTAAAATATATATACCTATGTATGTTGGCACAACATTAAATTTACTTAACTTCATCACAATACTAGACTTATAAGTAAGCTCCTTTAGGGACATATGACATTATTGGTATAACATTGGTTGTCCCAACATAAGGCGATTGTAGATTTTGAGAAACAAATAAAATGCCTAGATGATATGCAGAAAACAACAAGCATTCATGGAATAAAAAGGTACTTTATCCTAAACATGAGTTTGATTTCACCATTGACATCAAAATGGGAATAAATTTTTTATCTAAGGTCTTATCTCATGTGTATTCAAGGATTAATTTAATGATCTAGTTATCATTAACTAAATATTAAGGATGAATACATCCGTAAGATAACATTCAAAACTAAATATAGGTATTATAAGTTACAGTCTCACCCTTTGGACATACTAATACACATGCTACATTCATGAACTTCATGCATAATATTTTTCATAAATATTTGTATAAATTTGTGTTAGTTTCTTAGGTGATGTTCTGATTTTCTTTAAGAATATGGAAGAACACACTGAACATTAGAGAATAGTATTAGATGTGCCTAGAAAGAGAAAATAGTACTATAAAATCTTGAAGTGTGCATCTAACTAGAATGAAGTGAAGTACTGTGGGCATATAATATATTGTGATATGATTTTAGTTTACCCATCAAAAATAAAGCCACTATAGAATGGCCATCACTTAAGAAGTATATGAAGCTAGAAGCTTCATGGGATTGGCTAGTTATTACAGAAAACTCATAAAAGATTTCTCTTGAGTGATCGCACTAATAACATCTTAATGTAAAGGGGAAATAACGTTAGGTGGACCGACAAATACGAAGAAGCATTCAGTTTGATGAAAGAAAGAAAAGGTTTCAATAACACCTATTTTTAAGGTTTTGAATCCCAACGGAATTTTGTTGTGGTAATTGATACCTCGGGTGATGGGTTGGGTGGAATATTTCTATAAAATGATCTTGTGATTTCTTATGAGAGTAGAAACTGAAAGTGCATAAGTAGAACTATTCCCCACATGATTTAGAACTTGTTGTCATACTTCCCGCCTTGCAAGTTTGGAGGTATTACTTGCTAGGAAATCTTTTGAACTAGAAAAAGACCATTTGGGAATGAAATATATTTTCACCCATCCTAATTTGAACGCAAGATAGTGTAGATGGCTAGATTTTTGTCCCAATATGATTTTGACATTACTTACTTTTAAGAAAAATAGAACCGAATGGTTGATATGCTAAGTCACAGAAGCATACATCTCGTTATGGTGACCTAAAGAACACAACTTTTGGAATAATTAAAGAAACAACTGTAAAATGATTTTTGTTATCAATATATGAGAACTATGTAAGCAAAAAAATCTACATGATAGAAACAAGACCATGAAACCATCCTAGCATAACCAATCCGAGAGTGGGAAAGTCGTTGGTTGTATTTTAGAAATTGAGATATCATGAAAAGAAAGGTCTAATATGACCAATATTCTATGAACTACATATCTTATGAAAACTTGGATGAATTAAAAATTACTTTTTCCTTATCCATTTTAGTGATTAGAATTGTTATTTAACTACTTATTATTGGTATATCATATACTATTTGATAACAATGTTGACTAAAATGGAAAATTATTTTTATATTACATGATTTTTGAGAATATTTGTTTTTTTGAGGTTGTTACAACCAAAGTTTATAACTTTTGATTGAATGAAATTCTGAAAAATTTCAAATTTTATGAAAAATTATGAGTTGATTTTATTTTACAGGATGTATTGATTGTTTTTAGTTGATATGTCCGATAACATTAAGGTTTAATCATCGAGAAAATGATTATTTAAGGGGGGGAAGTATGTCACACCCCCGCATATAATTGGTTTTTCTTTCACCATGAGTGCTAATAGACGAATTGATTAGTAATGAAAGTTCGTTAATAATTATACTTATTATATTGTATATAAAAATGTGTGTGTGTGTATGTGTGTGTGTGAAATCATATAGATATACGTATATAGATGCATATATAAGAATAGAAGTATACGTGAGAAACTATTTATTTGTATGATTGTTTTGTTTATATAACCATTTTCTTGGCCGCATGGTTGTGCGATGTTGATTTGTTTGACCACCACTTTTTGGTTAATACCATTACACGATAATGGTTTGCATTGAACTCATTTATGGTTTCCATTGTTACCAATAATTAAAAAAGTAAATATAAATGATATTAAAGCTCGGTCTTGGACCTTATTGCATTGTTCGCGATTAATTATCATGATTCCTCCTTGGCATCGCTAATGTGGTCATGGACCATTACGAGGTAATAAGCGTAATGTGGTTGATGGTTAGTTTATTAACAATATTGATGGGTCATAGACCACGAAGAAACTTTAAGTGTTTGATTAATGTTTCATTGTGTATTAAAATGCAAGGTACAAAAGATGTTATTTTTTAATTTTATGGTGTTGGGAAAATTAAATTATTATTAATTTGTTAAAATAATGCTATTAGACCAACGAAAAGGTAAAAGATTATTACTATTATTTAATCGGTCATCGACCACATGTCGTATGGAGGATTAATGGAAAAAGTTTAATATTGATTAATGAGTGCGAGGGATAATGCTCATTGACCTTGTTACTTGGCATGTATATTGTCGAGTTATTAAGATTACTCGGAAACTTTTTGATATAGAAGTAACTATTGTTGAATGTTATTATGCAATGGTCACAAACCATATAAACTTTGCATGGTTGAATGTTTATTGTTTATCAAATAATATAATGGTCATGGACCATGAAAATATTCCATTGAGTAAAGGTTATATTAGTTAGTTTTAACTATAGATAACATTTAAGTTATAAGGCTATGGAAAGCCATGACCACCACTGTGGAACTTGACATGATAAATGTTTAAAAATTATTGTTTCATTTATTGGTCATAGACCATGAAACATGGTATTATCAAAAATTGGTTTTGATTGTTTACCGACCATATGATTTTTCATGTGGATTTGGATAATGTTTTAAAATCGGCAATGATTAAATAAATGAAATATCAAACCATGTATAGTAAATGGAAATACACAAAGTGTGTAGATTTTGGAGGAAAATTGAATGCAAGTTATTTCAAGCCACTACGTGGCATTCATGAGTTATTAATGCAATTTATTATTTCTCGCACGAATTTCTTAGAATTTGTAAGCTTGCAAGGCAATCCAAAAACATGCAAGCTTCACTTTTTCTCCTCCATTCACATTTTGTGAGTTTGATGGTTTTTTTTATGACTACATGAAGTTTAGAGAGCCCTATTTCTAGAAATATATCGCATGCATATAGGAGATTGTTTTAGGTTTTTACATGCAAATATGAATATGAAACTATGAATAGTGATCTCGTTTCATTCAAGTCATTGGGAAAAATCTAGAAGTTAATTTTGAGCATCAAAGTTTAGTTTTGCAAGAAGAAAGTTTGGGGGAAAACATATACGCCCATGCATGAATTTATATATCTTTTCTTGTTATTTTACTTCAAAATAAAGGAATAAAATATGGTTTTTATTAACTGGTTTAAAATATGGAAAGATTTGTAGGATATATCAATCGATTGGGTAGAAAAACGTAGTATAAAATCAAATAAACAAAGGGGTATTTCAAGATACAGGTTTGCTTCATTGATATATTTATGAGTATGGTGTTTTTTAAAGAAAACTTTGTTTTGATAACATTATGGATTTGTCATCGATAATTTGATTGATTGAAATTATGGTTATTTTATTTTTGGACAAAGCGTTGGTCTTGCAAAAAATATTTATAAACTTGCACAAGTTCATTGTATGAATTTTTGTTTATTAATGATTCAAAAATTTGAGTCGAATCCTTATTTTGGTTATGGGGATTTTCTTGTTGAAGTCTTTGGCTTGATGCTTAATCATTTTGATGTAGTCAAATGAGAAAATGTCTTCTCAAAGATGTAAACTAATAGAGATTTACTCTACTCTCTCTCCCTCTCTCCGATACATTTTGATTTTTGATAATTTGGTTGATTCTTGGGTTTGAACGTATTTTGGGAAATGGTCTCTCTCTCTCTCTCTTAATGTTGGTAACTTGGTCAAGGTACATACACGGATTTTTATGAAGAAATAAATGATCTTCTATTAAGCATATCATGAGAACATTACAAAGGCTATTATATAGCCATAGAGATAACAAAACAACATCCTAAGAAATAGGATCTAATAACCCAAGATAGTCACGGGTAAATAAACAAACAAGATTGTTATAACTATATAACAATATACTTATCATAGACAATAACTAATTACTAATTACCATAGTAATAATCTCATGTTATTACAATCACATAATTAATAATGTCACCACTATAAATTCCTAACATTCACCCCTTAGTGTGAACATTATTAATTCCCAATATTCACCCCCTTAATGTGAACACGACGAAGAACCATATTTCAAAGAAGTTAAACCACCTCCTGAAAGCACTGCTTAGACCAGGTACAAACTCCATAGATTATCTCTTTACCCTCGTAAAGGCATAGTGACAAGCCAAATTATGTAGGAATACTCCCTACCTCTTTGGGTTCCCTCGTGGGACTTTCCTTCCTCCCCAGGCGCCCAAATTTTGAATCTCTAATATCCACAAGCTTGACACTAGCTAGATAACCATCCCTTGATTCTACCTCAAAATCTTCTCTTGCTCCCCAAAAGTGAGACTTCAAAAATATGAATCTTTTCCAAATTCTGAAAAGGGATTTATTAAACACATAACACAACGGAAACACTAAAAACTAGGAATACTTTGAAACACACATAGCTGAAAAAATACCACCAAACCATTTGTGCAACCTCGTCATTGAGGACTGATGAGAGGTCGTTGATTGAACTCTAACTTCCATGATTTTCCTCCATCCTCCGGTGTGACGTTGCTAGCTCAAAGGAATGTGAATGTGAATCTCAAGTTTACATCTTGGACATTGCATTCTAACGATAATGCGTCCGTGAGGCAATTTTTTTTTATTTTGACTCTAACTCATGATGAAAACTTACAAAATGACTATTAAAATTTCCTAAAATCACCTATATGACTTTGAGTCTTTTACAATAAATGATGTATTTGGAAAATGACAAAACTAATAACATAACTCACTTTTAGATATTTACAATTGACAATGTAATTGATTGACAAGAAGACAATGACAATTATGACATATATGGACTTTGGATTTTACGGACTTTTACAATGACTAGTAAATTTAAAAACAAACTTTAGACCACCATATAAAATTCCTATCGACTATTAGATTTGACTCATTCTTCTAATATAGCCAAAGGTTATTATTAGAATATATGTTACTAGTCGATTGAGATAATAGACCAGACCTATAACTAATAATCACACATTACGTTAAGACTTGAAGCACACATTAATATTAATGGACACTAAATACTTGATTTGTAATCTAAACTAATTAGAAACCTAGGTCGACAAGATAAACTAATTATCTAATGAATAAACACTCTTAAGACACGTGGACTTCTTACGTGGAATGAAGAGTGGATAGTCATGAAGAGTGGACTATGGCATGGTGACGTTCATTTGAAGAAATTTTGAAGTTTAAAACTTCTTATGCATGCAATAAGTAGATAATCCGATTCTCCTTAGATTATGATTGCGTTGGTGAGATCTTGATGCAAAGTGGTTAAACGTGGCCAAATAGAGAGAAATCCATGCGAGTCGAGATTTCACTGCGGTCACACAAAGATCTTTGCTTGAATGAAATATGAGTGGATATCTTATGTGCAAAACTTAATGTTGCGACTGTTGTGAGACATTGTAGAGATCTCCATGTAGATGGTATTGGCATGCACACTTCTTTAGAAAGGATTTGTGACCTGTTGAGAGTCCACAAAACTGCAATCTTTTATCTGAATGGTGGAGCTAAATCTTGCTTTGAAGAGAATTCTATGGAGTCACCTTTCACGTGTATAAATGTTGAATAGTTGCAGGCGATGACATGCAATGATCACACACAGTAGAATATACAGACAGATCACAGTTCCTTGTGATATCAATTAAAGGGAAAAATAGTTCAAATTGAACTGCATAGGATTCCTTTGGGCATCGGTCATTCGCAAACAAGATAACTTGTCAATGAAGTTGTATGTGAATAGATTAGATGCATAGTTCGTTGAATGACTGAGACTATGATTGTCAAATACATACGACATCTATACACAGAATTCGTTGAAGCCACTGACACGGTGAAGCCACTGAATACCTATTTACCAAGGTTGTACGAAGCTACAGAAGCATAATCTAGAGAGATTTATCAAAAATTAAATTCTATGCCACTAGTACAAAACTCACTGCGACTGCCCCTCACAAATTATTAGAACCCCATCCCTGCTCTGATACCACATGAAGGTAAAGACACAAATTTTCACAAACAAATAAATGATCTTCTATTAAGCATGTCATGAGAACATTACAAAGGTTATTAAATAGCCATAGAGATAACAGAACAACATCCTAAAAATAGGATCTAATAACCTGGGATAGTCATGGATAAATGAACAAACAAGATTGTTATAACTAGATATAACAAAATACTTACCATAGACAATAACTAATTACTAGCAATCGCATGTGTACAATGCAATGTGAACGCCGAATGGTATATGTTATTAGATTTAGAAAGACAGTTATTACTTTTGTAGTTGATGTTGATAAGGGGTGTGATTGACAATACTGATTTTCTATTAAAGCCCGAACAAATGTTGTGAAATACATTAGAAGGGATGTTAGAGAATAGTTAGTTGTGTAATAATTGAATACAAATGCAAGTGAGACATGTAAGTTTGCTAATAATCACTCTCAAGAATGTAATGAATGTGAAGTGTTGTTGTCAAAGTAGATTGAAAGAATGACTAAGTGCTTTAACATATTATCTCTCCATGAAACTAAAATGAGACAGAATATGCAATTATATATAAACAAATCTGAAATGGTTATGGTACATTCCAAATTTCATTATTACCTCAACGAGTTTGAGAGCATCATTGTTAGAGCTATTTTGTGCATATCTTACAATCATAGCATTCCATGAGACCACATTTCTTTCAAGCATTTTGCAAACAAAAAAAGATATGTTATTTTTGTTATAGGGATAGTTATTTTTTGTAGTTATGTTTGTTTAAACTACGGGTGATTGACTTAATATGTGTATAAATATAGATGAGTCACTTCATTTAAAAAGTGCAAACATGAGGTCTTACCCTTAAAATTATTCAAAATGCAAAAAAGTGATATAATGTACAAAGTTTTTGCTTGTGCAATTTTCTTTGCACATTTCTTGTATTTTTGTCTAGTTGCAGATGCCTCGATTGGAATTCCCATTCTCCTCAATTTGTGTGGTGGTTCATATTTCAGTGCATCTTCGTTAGAATCATAAATCAAGAAGAAGCCTCGTGAATGATCTCCAATCGTTCATATTTTGGAGAGAAAAATTGGGGATGTTGGCATCAGGTGGAGGCGATCTCTGATCATTTCGGCTATCACTATTTTAGGTGGTTTTGGTTTCCTACAATGCAAAACATTAACAACACATTGAATATGTTTAAAATCTTCTTCCCTCTGCAAGCGAGGCGTAGTTAATTCAGTCTCGTTGTAGGGAGGGGAATTGTGTTTCTAGTCTACATCATATTAAACTGGAGAGGGAAAATAAGTATGTTAGTCGTAGAAGATGTTTTTAGGTATGACGGGCAGCTTAAAAAGCCTTGTCTATGACCAGTCTAACGTCCAACTTGGGACGCTTTCAAATGGCCTCATTGGGGAACAAGCCCCTCAGCACATAACGAATCATGTCATTGACGAAGGCACATGCCCCCACATGTCACTTCGGAAAAAGGATTGGAGTCTAAATATAAATGTAACAATCAAAAGCAAATAACATGAAAGCACTCTACAATAATTTTTTAATCCATAACATGCAATAAACAAAAAAATGAATAAATACTTCAATCAATATTGAAACCCACCTGAAGTTCGTTTAGAGATGACACTCTCTTCTTTATTGCGGGAGAATGAGAATCACAAATACCCTACAAAAAGAGGAATTTTTTTTTAATAAAACTAAATATATCTATACTTATTCAATTAGTTACATCAAAAACAACTGTAATATCCACAAGATTATAAATTGATCAATGAATAGCTGAGCACCAATTTTCAAAGGTACAAATTAATATAGCTCGGTAATTTTACAATATTTTAAATGAATTATATATGCAATGCAGTTCAAAACACTTCTAGAACATAAACAAGGGCACATTTAATACACTGAAGATGAATGCCATGAAGTTTTTGCAACAAGGATGATAGAGAGGTGGTGGGGGTCGGGGGAAGATGAAAAAGTGACCAAGTAATAAGATTTAGACAAATTTGTGTACACTTGATATCTTTTTGTATCTAAGCTTGATAGGTGAAGGTCCTTAATAATGTCATGTTTCTACTGAGCTACCTTGATTTAACACTAGTCCATAGTTGTTGCTCCTTTAAAGTTGTACATAAATGTAGTTGTTTCTTCTACCAGTATATAACTGTAGTTGTACAAATTTAGTGATGAAATGGTTACTATCAGATGTGTCTATCTACATATTCTGGCTTTGCATGTTTCTATGCAAATCAAACAATTTGTTTGAGTGGGAGAAGCTTCAAAATGCTTGGTGAGATCAAGATAGATATATAGTAAAATATCCAATATCAAAAAGGGTTGTAAATTTTTTAAGATTGATAATTTTCATGGCAGCCCCTGATTCCATAGACTGTTTTCCAAATTGTAGATGTTATTAAAATCTTATCTTTCTTTCATTCATTCCATACCAACAAAACAAAGGTATAATTGTTTTTTTCATTATATAGATACTTAAGCTCATTCTCAATATTTATTTCTTTAGCATTCTAATTCACTCATCCAAAAATGTTCGAAGACAACTAAACATAATACAAATTTGAAAACAAATTATTGAAGGAAAAACCTACTAAAACCCCTTGTGATTGACAAAAGGGGGTAAATTATGAGGGGCCTATTCTTTAGTTGATAGATGTCTAAAACCAAAGGGTATTTTTACTAAAGAAGTTTGTATGGTTGATCCATACACTAATAAAATTAATAATGACACCACTATAAATTCCTAACACTTAGTTATTGCATTTGTATTATTATTGGGAATGGTAGTTTCAATCCCTTTACGAGAATAATAGATTAAAGAGTTCCAACTCATATGAGCACACCTAGGATGAAAGAAATCCCATTTTAAATTATTGATATTCTCATAAGGGAAAAATCAATGTTGATATTTTGAGTGGGTCATTGTGAGCATGATGTGGGTAAAAGCATTAGTTTTGATTGCCATTATCCCTTTCTGTTGTGTAAAAGAACCCTCGGCTTTGGTAATGAAATGTAATCTCTTGGAGATTTCTTGTAATATTTCTATGTATATATATTTCGATTATCGAGTAAATAAAACTACATAACAATTTAATTGTAATAAGTGTAGTAAATCCATTACGAGAAGAGTAAGATGATATGTTAATGTTGTTCATAACTATCTTGGAGTTTCTCAAAGTAATGAGAAAGTGTGGTAAATTGAGACTGTGACATGATATTAATGAATGTTAGTTATAAATTTGTTTGGTTATATTAAGACATGGGTCTCTTTGTCTACCATGTAGTCATTCTTAGAAAGTCAAGTGACAGCTTTTATTTTCTTGTGTAAGAAGTTGGTATCATTCTTATTTGATGATTACAAGAATAGGAACATTGTTTGATCATGATTTTAATAAGTTGCATACAACATTTATATCGGGTTACAAAATTATTGTTTGTTGAATTCTAGTGTGAAGAGAGATGGCCTTATTTTATGGCATTATTACATTTTTTTCAAAGTGATGTAGACTTGTTATGAATGTATGAAGTTTTTTGGCTTAAGATAACCTTATCATGAAGGTTGAACTTTAAAAAGGGTACTCTCATGGCATTATTCTTAGAATGATCTCGAAATTGAAAGTTTGTTTGATCTTGATATAAGAAAGTTATGATCAGTAGTTCTAGTAGTTTGATGGTTGCTGATATAAACTTTTGAACTTGTTAGTTACATTACAAGTTATTTTAAAAAAAGGTTTAAATGTTGTTACCCTTTGTTGGAAACTAATATGGATGAGATAGCTTCATTATTCAATATTATCTTATTGGTTCATTAAGATATAGTTTATTTGATGAATTAAGAAGCTTATAAGTTATCATTTAAGGAAACCTTATCATTTTTATTATTTAAAGCAACATTAATATGAGCGGATAATTCATGTCGGTTCGTAGAACTGGCCATTCATACAAATTTCTCTCTCCTATAACATGCATGATAGAGTAATCCTTGTGAAGTGATTAATTGATTGGATTGTGCATGGTTTCTTCATGCATTATTGTTTCACATCCTATTTGGATTATTGTACTTGATTGTAAATCAGAAAATTTTAAATTCGCAAGTTGAATAAAGGCATTTGGCCTAATGTACTATTCTAATTATTTGTTGTTATTGTTTTGAACAAACATGGGAATAATCCTTATTATTTATTAAATAAATACCTTGTTGTTTTGGCATCATATTAGTGAAATGTGAAAGTGTGTATTGTTGTTTTGCAACAGAGTATGTATAAGAGAATGAAATAAATTATGCTATGATGATATATCTATTTCATTGTTTCGTCTTGAATGAATGAATATGTTTTATAACAGTTTACGAGGTATATAGGTAAACATAATGTTGTATTTTAAAAATAGTATATAACTATAAGATCGTGATTAATTGTATGAAATTATACCTATTTTATTGCTTCATTTTGAATGAGCAATTATGTTTATATGAACATAGTATGAAACGGATAAATGATACGACAAAATCGTGATAAGTCACTATCTTAAACTTAAAAGTGTTTAAGTGTTTATTATAATAGTAGTGAATAAATATGCGTTAATGATTGGGTAAGTAATCATAACTAATTTTATAGTTTCATCATGGATGAACAAATGTGTTGTTGATAAACAAAGAACGTTATGGAAAATGATGCAATGTAAACTTGGTCATATTATTAATATACCATATTAAAATAAGTTTTTCTATATGTGGCCAATGATGACCAAATAAGATTAAGTGAACTATTCTTATTGAATGATAAACTTATGTGAATGAGACTAAGACCTAAACTAACTATGAAACTATTGTATCATTTAAACACAATACTGGTTTTTAAGTTATTCTATATTAATCAACAACACAGAGTTATGATAACACAATGAGAGATACTTATTGAAGATAGAACTTGATGAGTTACTATGACTCTCTATCGAAAAGGAATGTCGTGTATTGATACTAAATAACCTATCGTAAGACAAACTTATCTACTTAACTAAAATAGATAACTGAAAAATGTAAACGAAGCGTAGTCATTGTGACTTATCTTCCTTTCGGCGGTATCCTACCCATACCAACTTGGGATGGCTAGGGGAAAGGTAGCAAGGATGTAATAATGAGAGTCATTACATGGTCACTATCTTTCCCATAGGGATCCTAAGGTGGCATTGCTAGGATTCCTTCATTAAAAAGGTGAGTCATTGCCCCTATTGCTTAAAACTGAAACTTAATTTCTAATCAACAATCCTGATAACTATATTGAGATGGTTTTGCGGTGAAGAGAAGACAGGTTTCGTAGGATAGTATGCATTCTCGAAACTGCTTGTTAGCGCAATGTCGGATAACTATGGCCATAATAATGTAAATGAATGATTGCATTGTCTGTTCACCATTTCTTCTAATCAACAATGTCTAGAGTTGGGTGGAGGTTACTTAAATGACTTTCCTACTGACACTAATAAGATGCATAGGTGCTTATAGCCTATAAAAAGGTTTAACCAAATGTATACATTGTATACACACTTGTGTAGAGTGTATAAGGGAGATTCGGGAGATCTAAATGACCCTTACAATTTGCACATGGTTAATGTATGTTATCAATATGGATTTTGGAATATTAAACAATGCTAGATTATTTAGCAATGAGCTAAGTATTATGATGATCATTACAACATAAAAGGAACTTAAGGGATTTGTTTTGAATTAAAAAAATCCTTAATTTGGTTGAGTCATAACATGGGTATTACATTAAGCATCCTTTTGGTGCTTCAAACCTATGTGTGGATTATAATTGTAGAGTTTTGATTCATTGTATTATTGAAAGGTAGGGAGGAGAGTGATCCCCTTACTTGTTGGTGCCTCGACCATGTTTATTTATCATGTTGTCTCACCCTTTTTCTCTCTTACAATTGTTAGGTTAGGGTTATAGTAGTAGTTGCGTAGAGTAGTTTGGATAAGAAGATGGGTTTCTCTCGGAGGTTTGTCCCAAATAGTCAATGTTCCACACCTTGGAGACATTCCCCATTGTTGTTGTTGAGACACCAATATTTTCTTGGTGCTCTTAGGGTACACATTTTCAACAGCCAACAAGCTATATACAATGATTCTAAAGAATACAACAAACTTTAAGAAATGGGTCTTCCCATTCATCTCCTTCAAGTAAATACTTGCCTCCCTTATAATGGTTGATTGGATTCCCGATTCACACTTTGATGGTAGATCAACTCCATCTCACTTAGACGAGTTTCCACATCTAGTTTCTACAATTTTCCCCACCAGAGCAAATTTATAAAGCACCCATGATGCATCGAGGAAGTTACAAAGGTAGTGATTAATGCCAACAATCGTTTAGATCCTATATTGCCCGAGGAAAAGACCTACATGATGTTTGTTGAGGCAAGATAGATGACAAAGAACCGCTTCCCATTAGTTTTATTACTATAGTTGTTTAGGTTTTTATGTAGTTGTTAGGGATTTTAACAAGTTTAAAATAAACTAAATATAGAAAGAGAATCAAATAGAAATCCAATTACCTAAATGACCCATGTATAAAAAAAGACAATATTTATCCTTGGAAAACCCCTATAACTTTGCTTATTATATTAACGTAAACTAGGGTACAAATAAAATATAAAGCCTTCAAGACACTATAATACAAAAATTACATACACCCTCAACTATGTTCTAGTTTTCGGCACTAACTTACATCGATTCTCCTTTCGAAATCTACACTAACCATAGGATTGTTCCACCTAAGTTGTCTATGCTCTCCCATAAAGAACATGCACTTATATAATCGTGCACCTCCTTAAAACAACACTCACTTGCATCGCAACTCGTCTAAATATAAAACCTAAAAACTGGGGATCATATCAAACTCAAAACTGAGCGAAGAGGGGGTTCAATGAATTCTCTCCTCGTTTTTAAAACAGCATTGAGAATGGTTATTACAAAGTCGTACGATAACTAATAAAAATATAATTAGTTCCCTGCAAGCGTTGGAAGAAAACAACTAAGAATATTATTTAACCGAACTCCAAAAAGACTCACGATAGATAACAAAGTCCCCACACAAAAACTAAGTTGCAAGCCGTATTAATATTGATAATTTTATTTAGTGAAAACTTAAGTGGCGGCATGCCATGGAAAAGTCGTTTCGGCAGATTGGAAAATCTGCGGTCATTCACTTTGACGTTTCCTAAGGTGGTGACCAAATTAACATCCATTCTTCATTTTTTCTCATGCGATGCTTTCAACATTCAATTTGTTTGTTTTTGAATGTCACCGTTTGCAATATTCCGAGGCATGTCCTTATCGTCCACGGGCTTTTCAACCTCGGCTCTAAACCTTGCATATATGTCGCTTCTGTAAAAGTTTCTTGTCCTTATAACAAGAATTCCCGAAATCAACGCCCCAAATAATGACACCGCAGTCATTATGATGAAGGTGAGCCTAAAACAGTCCTGTCCAGTGCAGGTGAGCTTACTGTGAGATGGCGCGGGTGCCTGCGCTGCCTGCAACAATATTCTGCTTGTAGATGATGCAGAAACCAGATTCTGCTGCTGTTTTCTTGCTTCTTTATCGTACAGAGCTCCAGCCACTCTTACTGAGAGAAGATAGGATCCCAACGGACTCGCCGCCGCCCCAAAATTATAGAGCGTAGCATAATACTTGAGACCAAACAGCTCTGAAATTACAGCAAACAATACAGGCCACTGCGCTCCGAATGAAAGCCCTATCACCACAGATGCTACATACAATGAACCAGGCAGAGCAAAAGCTATAAAAACATGCCCAACACAGGCTATTAGCAAGATTATTGTGAACATGAGAGGCCTGGGAATTTGTATTTTTGCAAGAGGAACTCGGAGAGAAATCCCGAGACGACACGGCCGAGGAAGTTCCAGATGCTGATGAGCGAAACAAATGTGCTGATGTTCACTGGGGTGTATCCCAGCGCCTTGCCGATCTGACCCATGTTGTCAATGGCGGTGAGAGTGGTTCCAACCCCGCAAGTGGTGGCCACGAACAGGATTATCATGTCTATGCTCACGAGCGCCTGTGGGATTGTGAAGTCGTCTCCTCTCGTGGGACTTTTGAACAGTTTAGCGAGGCGAGATTTCATAGATTTGAGGGGGGATTCCTCCTCTGTACTTGTTTTGACGCCTCCAATCCCATCACCATGACTCGCAGTGATCACATACTCTGCCAGCTCGCTTTCTTTGACTGCTTTCATGTTCGTTTCATCCCCAACATCAATCTGCACCGTCTTCTGAAACCCATTACCAGAAGACAGTCTTTGCAGCTTCATGTTTTCCATTTCTGCGTTGACAACCACAACAATGTTAAACATGAGGAAGAGTATGGCTAAAGCAGCTACAATCTGGTAGCCCGACTGTGGAAAATTCTTGACCCTGTTCTCCACCACAATCATGACCATCAGAAACCCGGCGAGGGCAAGGGCGATATACAGGAAACTGTAGAAGCGTTTGAGTTCATTTTTATCTGCAGTCACTTTGGTGGGTCGCACTATTAACATGACTGCCAGGGATACTGCAGAGGGCAGCACACCCAGAAGCAGTATTACGCCTCTGTCATCATGGTCGTAAATTGCATGATATATTTGAGTGAAGATGGCGCCGCTCAGACCCACGAAGCCCTTGATAATTCCCATCACACTTCTTCTGCTCTGAGGGAAATTCTTGACACAGGTAACCAGAGCTCCCGTGTTGGAAAAAGTCTGAGAATTGGCTCCTATGCAGATATATAAATACATCTGCCATGGCTTGGGCTTGGCAATCCGTTGGGTAACAGACAGCCAGATCATCAAATAGCCCGTGATGTTCATGATGGCTCCTATGCCTAGAACCACCCAGGGAGGAGTGATCTCGTTGATCAACCCAGACACTATTCCAACATTCCCTCCCAGATCCTTGAAAAAACCCAGTGTGGTCAGCGTTTCCTGATCATAGCCTAACACAGTTTTGATTTCTTCAAAATATATACCAAATATGTATGTCCCTCCTGCGAGGGACATGATCAGGAAACATATAAATACAACAAACCATCTTCCCTTGGCAACATTAGAGGCCACAACCGAGACCTGCTTCAGATCCATACTACCCAAAGAACTGCTCTGTTTTTGTTACCACCACTACTTCAAAAATACAACACAATACCCACAAATTTTCTGCTGGAGACTCCTAATGGATAAATATCTTGCACAATTCAAGGTTTTTCCAGTCCAGATCCTATGGGAACATAGACTTCCCAATGTGTTACGTTTGACTATACAGAGAAAATGACTGAATTGAGATAAATACTAGGACTCTTAGATCCGGTGCATTTGACTGAGAATACAAGACTGCAGATCAGCTTCAAAATTTGAGAAAATGGGTAGGATACAAATTTAAACTACTTCCCAACAACTTCAGGTAACTCCAATTTTACCACCTCCTAGCCAACCTGCCTCTACTAAATTTAACCCACGCCTAAATAGTTTAGACTCTAGAGGATACTGGGTCGTTGTTTCTAGAACATAAGCCTGGAGAAAAATATGATTTGTTTAATAATAGCGGTCATGCTGGATTGAATTTAGGCAAGTGGTAGTTCAATTGGTTAAGGTGGGTGATCTTCAAATATAATAACTGTTACATAAGCCTGACATTGCTGGCATTGTGATGATTATTATATTATTTTTAGAGTTAAAATAAGAATAACTATGGTTGGACAAGGTCATTCTTGGCAGGGGTTAAATTTGACGGCCACCTATGCCTGTCAAACAATTTTCAGGTGACGGTAATTTTTCAATACTGCCCTTCAAAAACACAAAATAATGTTATTTTTTACTAATTATTCTATATTTATTATATCTTTTTATATATATTTACATATATTTTTATAATTTATATACAAACCTATATAAAAATTGACGGTCACGTTTTAAATGTGCAAGTCACGTGTGACAGTTAGATAAAATATTTACAAGTATTTTACGTCTAAAATCACAAAAACGTCTAAACGGCCGTCAAATTTAACCCCTGATTCTTGGCTTCAATCCATTGGAAGTAGTGTTTAACAACATTTTCTTCGGGTATCTTATATTTCTATATTACAGACAAAAACACCATTTTCAAAGTGTTTGTTTTGCATTAAAATTCCTCCCTTGAATCATTGTTAAAAGGTATAACTCCATTATTTCAAAGTGTTACCAAACAAATGAACTCAACATGACAGCGACTCCTGTTCATTTTGCTGTCATAATGCAAACAGCTGATATGGAGAAAAATATAGCAACGGTGAAATCAACAAATGTCCCTGTATAAGTATCCAGACAAATAAATTTCCGCTTACATCCAAACTAGTTCCACGTCACACCATTTATTCAATCAGATACTAAGTATAGATCTAAGGATTGTATAGTAGAAAAGACAGCAACTTAATTCACTTTACTGTGATAATCTGGCTGGCAAAATTTGTTCGGATTTTGAATGCGTATGGGTTGATAGCTCTTCTCTTTAATGATGTGCAGCTTTAACTACAGCGCAGTTTAGATCGGCTAAAATCATGTAACACTGACATACACTTTATTCAAAAGGTGTATTATTGACTTTGTATGGTATTAAAATGGGTAGGGTACTAGGGTGTTCCAAAGTTGCCAATTGTTGATGAAGTGGAATATTTATGTTGGAGGTGTTTTATTTTAGTTTTTTTTGGACCGGAAGAATTCATTTGCTCAAAGCCAATCGGGGCAAATGTAGTCTTCGGGAATCACCTCTTGACTTCAAAGTGTCTACAAGTCCGGTAGTGCACTCAACAAAGGAGACCAAGTCTATGTCACTCCTCCCCGCGAAAGATACCGAGCAACAAAGACCCTTTGTTGTTTACATCTAGCGATACCGACCCCGCCCAAAAGGGTTAGAGTCTCCAAGGAATGCTCTGGTGAAAACCGTTGTTCTCCACCCAACCATAAGGAGGCCTCATGGCAAGCTCCCCTGTTCCTGAGAATGGGGGCTGAGTGGAAGAGAAACTCTTCCAAAGCACGTGCTTGACGAGAAGGCTTTGCCCTACATGACTGACCGTGTCTCATATGGTGGGAGAGTTTGCGTCAAAGTGTCGAACTTTTATGGTAGATTTTTTCAATA
Organism: Taxus wallichiana var. yunnanensis; assembly: GCA_018340775.1. Lineage (NCBI taxonomy): Eukaryota > Viridiplantae > Streptophyta > Pinopsida > Cupressales > Taxaceae > Taxus > Taxus wallichiana. The sequence continues at coordinate 465,148,956 of CM031236.1, read as the reverse complement.
TATTTTCCAAAGACGTAAGTAAATTCGTCACATTTTCAATATGATTTTCCAACACTTAAGTAAACTCGACACATTTTCAATATGATTTTCTAGCACACACGTCACATTTTCATTGTGATTTTTAAATTTTCTTGGAAACAATTTTTCCTACATTCGCTAACTATGCCCACAAGAAAAAACAATTTCGTGGGGATTTTTTTGATGATGAAAAGACTCTCTTTTGTTATGGTTTTGAAAACTTTGTTCGCAAAGTGCCAATAAAACCTAGAGCCCATTTTTTTCTATTATTCTAGTGTTGGGAGACATGAATACGAGTCGAGTGCTTGGATAGCGTGTGAGAGCGGAAGGTACATAATAGAGCACACCATCTTGTTCCAAATGAGATGACATGCATAGTGAAAGAGATGTAAGTTTTGTTAGGGTGTCCATGTTTCCATCAATGTTTATAATATCGGAAGTTTGAAGTGTGGCGAGATATGGGTGGCATGACACCATATGGCAAATAGGTTCAAATAAAGTAAATTGTGTGATAAGTTATGATAAGTTGACCTAGGTGCACATCCCACCAAGCATTGGAACTCGAGCTTCAAATGTGTTTGAGCGCGTGTTAGTGGAGCATATTGGGGTGGGAGTGATGAATGATACATGGTGAGTAGAAAGTGTGCGAGATGAATGCGGTATAGAGTCAAATGGGAGAGTGCTCAAAATGAAACATGCTCAAGGATCGAACATAGAGTGTTCGGGTGGAGAGTGAGTGAGGGCATATCAAAGAGTGTGCAAGAAAAGTAGAGAGTGTGTAGAGTAGAGCACGCGTGAGGGTGAATCGAGAGCTTGATTAGTGGGTCATGCGGTGTGGGCATGTGTATGAGTTGTGAATGTGATATGAGTGAATGGAACTTGTTATGATTTGTGTTCATTTTTATTTAATAAGTCAAACAAGATGTTTTAAGAAAAATATATTCCCTTGTGAATTATGGATGTAATTTACATGTGCTATAAACACAAAGATGCGACAAATGTGCTTCTAAGTGATTTTTGGGTGTATTACCTATGTTATCAATATGCTACATGAAAAATGTGTTCCTTGTGGAATTTGGACGTATTGTAATGTTATGTTCACCTATTATATTGTATTTTTGCTATCATTACGTTATATAACAAATGTATTGCCATATGAACCATGAGCATATTGTTATGTTGTATCATCTTGTTATGAAATACATGTGTATATAACACTCAAGCGTTATGATATTGTGTAGAAAATATTTATTTCATTGATATAGTTTGGTGTTGTGTTGTGTTACCCTACACCACCGATCCCTACTGTAATATCAAGGTGTTATAAGTGTGGGGTGAGGTAAAAGTGAATAGTTATCCATACTTTCTCGAAACGAGTACAAGATAGGAAGTGGATCCTTGTGTAGATTGAAAAAGTACCTATATTCATTTGGTATGCATGGCATCTATGGAACGAATGCCATGTATATTGTGAAGTGCATGCCTTAGGCTCAAAATCAATAACTTGTGCCCCATTTGCTCACTTCTAAACTAGTTATCTTAAGAACAACATTAGTTTGGATACTAAATATGATGAGCCTTTGTGGAAGGATGGGAATGATGATTGTAGAAGTGTTTAGATAAATATATTATGATTATTGTTCTTATTTTTGAGTCAAAGCTTGATGTTAGGGTTTGCACCATAAAAGTACCCCTTTCTCGGATAAGAGATCGTGTGCTCATAAAGTGAATCATTTCATATGTATTTTCTTTGTAGATGCTTGACTATAGTTAGAGCCAATACCTTTTATTGATTTTTGTTAGAAATATTTGAGGTTCTTTTACGTTGTTTATTATTTATTCTATGTTATGAGGTTTTCTTGGATCAAATATGGTTACTTGACCATTTATTATCTTTAAATTGAGACTTCATTGAGTACTTATATTTTTCTTGACTTGGAGCTCTATGAATTTAAATTCTACTTGGCTAATCATCAACCACAATTGGCTTCTTGAATCATTTGATGGTTTTTATGAGATGTTCATATGTGCATAAATGTATAGGTTGGTCTTCATCATCCATATCAATATGGTGTCAGTGCCCAAGGAAGACATGGGATTATATGGCTTAACATCAGGAGCACTATGCACTTGTGTTATGAGATGGCATGTCTCTTTGTGATCGGGGCCATAAAGAGACCTAACCTTGCTTGATATTATGTTTCACATATTTGTACATGGGAAGACACTAGGAGTTGGCATATTGGGAGGCATATAAATATTTTTACTTGTGGAATATCAAGAGATTAGTGAGCTACTTCTATGAGTCAAGTTATTCTATTATTGTGATATTTAGATACATATTTAGACAACTCGTATCAACTATTATTTTAAGTCAAGTGAAACCTAATGGAAAATGTTACAGTGATGCCTTGTTGTTATGAGTTGGTCATGTACCATTTATGTGTGTATCTCTATGCAAGAGACCTCATATATGAATATTAGAGCATTACTCAAGAATGAAGGATACCGAATACGTGCATTATAAAAAAACAAAGAGTAGTCTAGATTTGCTTCCAAATAACTTCCTCTCAATTTCTAAAACATTTAAAATTTATACATAGTTTAAATTCTTCATTATTGTAGACATTTTTCATTCTATACATTCGTCTTAATGCATTAGATGTATGCAATCATCTCCATCAGCAACCTAAAAAGAATAATGTTAATAATTTTACTACACAACTATCACTTAAACAATGAATTATAAACTAAATTTAAATTGAGATTCCTTTCGGCATACTTTGCAACTCATTTACAATTGCTAATATATAAATTTCATTAAAATACAATTATGTCTTACATCGTGAAGATATAATAAACCGAATATTAAAAATCATAAATATTTTACAACTAAAAACACAAAACAAAAATGTATAAATAGGCATAGAATTTAAATCTAATTTATCTTTTATTATATATTTTAATATTAATAATCAAATGTAGGGAATATCATGCGCTCACCCTAAATCTACATTAAATCCCGAGATTTGTGGAGGTCCCAACTCAGGATTCAACGTCATATGACCTTTTCTGTTGGTCAGAACTCCTTTTATACAAGCCTTTCAGAAATATTGCCTCCGAATTTGGCTCAAGCCCACATGACATCAACGACACTCAATCTACTTTGACAACAACACTTCACATTCACAACATTCTTGAGAGTGACTATTAGCAAACTTACATGTCTCACTTGCATTTGTATTCAATTATTACACAACTAACTGTTATCTAACATCCCTTCTAATGTATTTTGCAACATTTGTTTTGGCTTTAATAGAAAATCAGTATTGTCAATCACACCCCTTATCAACATCAACTAAAAAAGTAATAATTGTGTTTCTAAATCTAATAACATATACCATTCGGCGTTCACATTGCATTGGACACATATGCTAGTATTATATATTTTAATATTAATAATCAAATCTCGTTCACCCTAAATCTACATTAAATTTACTTACTATATTATCTGGACATTTTAAAAATCTGCTATATTATGGGGACATTTTTAAATTAGAATTTGTTTATATCCTACTCACTAATTCTACGTCGGTGTGACGAGTGTTGCTGCGGCTGAACTTGAAACTCCATATTAATAGTCACCCTCGTGTCCATATTTGAAGATATTTCTATTGACTTGCAATTCTGTTTGCAATTGGCCTTTTATGACACTGATGCTTCTCTTTTTACGAAGCACTTTTTGAATTCTAAACATTCAATTGGATGTTGGTATAGGTGTCCAAAATATTGAGCTTATGGATTACAATAAGAAAACCAAATTTGCTTTGAAATTGGCTTCTCATAATATCTATCTTAAGACCATGCCATGTAAGAGAAAGCTCATAAGATAATTATATTAAGATCAATGAAAAATTAATTTTTCCAGTTCATTAGGTATGGAATCATAAAAGTAATGTGAAGGAAGGAATACAAGTGAAGTGCGCCTTCAACACATTTTAAAAATTAAACATAAATTAATAAAACAAAACAATCATCTTATTATATCTACACATTTTGTTAAGGTCTTTTACTCTAGAATTTTGAACAATAAATGACATGAGGATGAAAAAAATATTCTTGTCGGTGCATATTATTTTGGAAGTAAATTCATTGATGTTCGACCGTGTTTAGGGAAAATTAGCAAACAGGAATAAGATTGTCCACCATATTTATCATGGGGTAATTCCGGACATCAATTTTGTAAGTTGGTGAACTATTGAATTTGTCTTGCAGACTTTTCGAAATGACTTTAAATTTCAGATTATCCTTCAATTAGGTCTAAATGGCATAACACGTTTTGCATATTTATGATGATATGCAAGAATATTGTAATGCCTTCTTTTCACTTGTAACCATAGAAAGACTCAAAGGAATATGCGAAAATCATCATATACTATGCCCAGATCGTATTCCAATCAATTTTAGTGGAAACATTGATATACATATCTCGTTGTGAATAAGAGAGCTTATGTGGTTTTGTGCATAACTAAATCCCACATGAATGAGGTAGAGATAATTCACCATATCTCTAAGTAGAAGAATAGCTACATGAACTTCTCTTAAGCATCATCTTGGTACAAGCATGCAAACTAAATAAATCAAGTTAAAACTTGAATAAATGTCTTTTAGAGTAGAATCACCACATATTTCTTGATATAGAAATGCTAGGTACTTCTTATTAAAATGTATCGAAGGACTTTTTATGTATTGACTTCCAAAATTTAAATTAATAACTTTTTCGTGCACTAAACAACTCTTAAAAAGAATGGGAGATAACTAACAAGATAAAAGGAACCATAAAACAATATTTTAGACATTTATATAACATTTAAATTTTTATAAGAGAAAATAAATAGTCATTTTATAGGTTTTAAAGTGTTTTAGATAAAATGGACACATTATCATTGACCAATATTGAACAAAAATCAAGTTATATAAGGAAAACCTAAGGCATGGGAAGATAAAATGAGACCTAAAACAAGGGAAATATGCTCTATAAGATCCTAATTTGAAGTAAGTATCCATTTGCAAACTATCAATTATGATAAATATTGCAATAACAAGGCTTGTACCAAAATTATGTATCTACATAATTATGCCCTCAGGGCTCCCACTTTAATGTGGTGTGTGCATAATATTATAGGAAAGTAACCAAAAATACAAACTCACACTTACCTAAGTGGGCATCAAGGAGAAGGTGCCACAGTGCATGATCTAACTTTTGAAAATACCCCAAGTCTATGTGTTATAGACACTCAAATTTGGTAATTCTACTATTTGAAACTACTAGTCTTGACATTGCTCTCATTCTCAAACAAGTGCATTTTACCCACTCTCATCCAGTACATCTCTAGGTATCTTGTCTAGCTTGTTTAGTCATGAATACTCATATGTCAATATTTTTTAAGAATTGAATCCAGACATGAAATCCATTTAGAAACTCCACTTGTCACCTTCCAAACTTCACACTTCATATTGCCCTCTAGGGTCAAAAACATACAACATGGGCATGAATATCCATACATTCCTAACCCTAGTGTACGGTTTTGACCTTGCTCATTTTGATCTTGAAATTTTAGTTGCACATTATTCTTTGGGTCATTTACTCCTTCTCATTCGGCCTTAACAACTTAAACTCGCCTTTAGAAGCATATATAAGCAAGTAAAACTCACCTCATTTAGTACCTAGCACTCTTATGGACTCCTATTGCAAAAGCTAGCACAAAAGGCACCCAAAGCTCCCTACACTTTACAAATACCTTTGCACATTCATTAGGAAACACCATCTACAAGTTTGAAGCTTCCCACTAGGTCTAGGGGACTGCTTCCCACATTTGCAAACACTCAAAGTCACTCACTCAAGTATATTTGCAAGAGATAAAATCAAGTCAAGCTTTTGAACAAAAAAATCTGAAAATTTGATTGCACTACAACTAGATACCACATGCTAGGTGGAGAACAACATGCAGCTTGAGGCCTCTTCAAGTAGTGCCAATCTTGGTGGTGCACGAGGTGTCCACAACCCATAATGTTTGTTTTACAATACTTCTTATCCATGGTTAGGGTTTCAAATATTGAGTAGAGAATTCAGAAGCCCTCGAAGTATGATCGACAATGACCGACAAAGAGTGATGAAGATATTCATACAAGTAACAAACCCATAAAGTTACATATCCCAGCCTTAAAGCGGGGTTAAGACCATACAAATAAATCAAGATCATACGAATGTTCTTGTCCCTATTGATAAATCCTATCTGAGGAGAATGTTCATGTCACGCTTTTAGGATTGAGACACTATCGTTTAGATCTATCTGCTCCATAATTTAGATCACCCATCAGTCCAAAATCATATGTAATCGGATAAGTACACTCAATCCCTTGTGTTTGAGAACTTGTATTATATCATGCACATTGGTTGCAAGTATTAATGTGTTGTTCTAATATTTTATGATTAATGTTGGAAGTTAATTAATCAAAATAACACCCATGTTTTTGCCTACATAAACTACCTCTATAATTTGGACAAAAAAAGCTACGAGTCAAAATTAACCCTACTAAATGGAGAAATATATTGTTGCCAAAGTGTCAACTTCTTGATTAGAGAAGCAAACAATTGATCTTTGTTGTATCATGGGTCCAAGTCTAACCCTTTGCATGGTGGCTAAAGAAAGTGCTTCTCAAATAAAAGGGAAACTCTTCGTAGGTTCCTTCTATATGTATACTCCTCGAGTGCAGTCCTTGATAAGTGTAACATGAATGAAATTTGAGCTTAGTTAATAATAAGCGGTGAGAAAGTCGTCATGATACTAACCCTAACATTCTTACTACCATTTACGAGCACTTAACCTCCTCCTCATTACCATCTTCATATCCTTTGCCTACACCTTTAGATTGCCTTTAGATCTCCTTCATACCCTACTTTCATTCTCCTTCCTTTCTCACTCCTCTTCCTTAACCTTTTATGAGGTGTTTATAATTGAGTACATGGCTGACTAGATTAACGATAATCAAATCAAGTCAGGTCTTCAATTATGTTATCTTATAAATAGCACCATTATTTTTCAATCCTGGGATATATCCCGTAATCCTTGCTGGATTCGCTCGCAATTTGTCATGACGTGCATATCACAACATTTGGAGGCAGCAGCAATATAATTTGTCCTCACCTGCGCCTCCCGACATTCCATTTTGTAGTATGGAGAAATGCTCGCTTTGTTGAGTTGAACGCGGTCAACAAATGTACCAGAACTCCTGCCGATGTTAGAAAATAGTGCTTATCAGCTGCACGATTTGGTGGGGATGGAATGGATTAACATGTTTTTTTTTGCATCACCAATTGTTTTCATGTAGATGTGTGAAGTGGCATTGTAGTTGCACCAACAAATCACTAAAATAAATCACTAAACATATGGAAAGATTCTATGCATCACATGAGTTTGAAATGCTGACTGGTCAACCAACCAATGGGTTGTTTACCACTTTTTACGTCAATAACATATAAGTGAGATGGTAAAATGGACTAGTTGTATCTACCCTCATCTTAATTCAAAACTTCACAAAGACACATTTGATTTGATTATATTTAAAGAGTAATCAAAAGACCTTTTTGTAGAAAAAATATTGTTAGGATTGAATTTAGGGAACCCTGCCCATAAAATTGGTTAAGGTGGATGGACTTTCATTGTCATGAAACAAATTTCTCAAATATAATGACCATTAGAGAAGCCTCGCATTGTGATAATTACAAGCAATTGTATATACGCTATAAAATAAATTGGAAGAGAAGTCAACGTTCAATAATTAAATTTCTTTGATTGTCTTAAGATATAATCAAGCTCCAATTTTATTTCTAAAAGAGTTTTGACAAGGATATTATTAAAATATCAAGGATGTAAACCACATAAATTGTCTCAACAACAATTTTTTAATTACAAACTTTTAATGTAGAGATCACTTATTCCAATTCATAAATCAAAATGCAAAAGGACTTACCAACCACCATGTTTTGTATAATGCTCTCGCAATGACACGTTTGAGTGGAAATTTATGGAAAATATTGGGGAGGCATAGTGCACAAGAGAGAAAGAGGTGGTAATATAATGATAAAGGGCACCCCTAACATTGGTTGGTTGATCCTCGGCATTGTTTCCACTCATTCCATCGCTCTTTATTACTCCTCCAATACATTATTATAATTATTATACTTTTCTTTATTGTAAATCATTTCTATGAAAACAAAATAACTTCATGGTCACAACAAACTTCCTTGATAATGGATTTAAAAACATACACATGGTTTACAAATTGCCTACTTATTCAAAGTGTTAGGTAGGTATACTTGATTTGTTTATAGTGGGTATATTAACGTAAAACCATTAGAAATAGTTCTATCCATTCTAATTAATAATGTACAAGATAAATGCTCAATCAATTATCACATAATCATCGTATTAACTAAAGGTACAATAGGAAGTGACTCTAGGGATGACACATCATTAGTCTCACCAAGATTAATCAAGAAAGCATTAAGTGGCTTGATATGTGATGAAGATCACAATGGAGGTGTGGTGATCGGGTGCATGATAAGGGGAACCAAACACAATTAAAGTGAGTGAGGAAGTGGAAGTCATGGAAGTGAACATATAATCATGTGATGATGTAGATGGTAGACATGAGATAAAAATAAGGACTCTAGAGAGGATGAAAATTAATGTGAAAATGATAATGCATGATGTAGATGATAACACACAAGCTAAAATGGATTATTTGGGGATGGTTGAAAATGAAGAGTTGGATAAGGGAGGAGTGATCCATAGAGAATAAATGGTAGTAGTACAATGTGTGAAGTGAATGGATTAGCATTAAAAGGTGAAATAAGAGGAGACATAGGATTGAAAACAATGTCACCCTTATCAAGGAGATCATGTATGATGTTTTGAAGATGGGGACATGTATTAGTGGAATGGTTGTTAGTATGGTGGTAGGAACACCAGGTCATGGGAGGTGTGTACACCAAAATCTACACAAAATCATTATTACATCACGCTTTTATTATTGTTTTATATACATGAGTTGTGAACCTTGAAACTATATCTTAGTGTCATAACCTCGCTCTTCTTTCATTTTCTGCTTTGCTTTATTTGATTGTCTTTATTGTTTGTTTTACTCTTTTCCCATGATTTTGTGTCAAGTAATAGAGATATTTAGTCATGTATTTCCGTAGTTATTTTTCATGTTTTGTCATTCCAAAATGTACAATTGGGTTAGTACCATACACATGATCCCGCATGGAGTTGTACAGTCTTGGACACCTCTATCTTTTACTTGGTTTTTATATTGTGGGTCTCTTCATTACTCTTTTAAATTTACTTTCTTATGTTCTAGGATGGACTTTCCCACCACTAAGGTTATAGATTCAAGATGATCACCTCATATATACATATATATTGTAGGTGTTTATTACCTAGCAACAACCTATCTATCTACCATCTACCGAGCTAAAGAAGAAAGAAAATACATTTTTATATTGCATACACAACATCAAAGGGAATAAGTATGATTTTTTTAAAGTCTAATAATTACTTGAGTGTGTTATATGATAGCTAGGGTTTGTTTTGCAGGTTCATGTGCAAAATATAGGGTTACATGTGAGAATGTAGATATCAAAGAGAGAAAATACCAACACATAATGAAACCGAAAGTTACATAGCTATATTTTCTATAGGGAAAAAACCATACAACTTGGTATTTGTGTGATATCCAATCTTGGCAATTTGGTACAATCCTACTTAGGAAGAATCAAGAGCACAAGAGTTGATTTACCCACTTTCTAGACTATGTTTCTATTCCAAATCTCTCATCTACATATCCTTATAGTATTTTATCTGAACTAAGTGACTCTTTCTACCTTGATTGCACTTTCAAATTGCATATAGCTCAATATTATTGTGATTGCTATGTTATACATGCTTTCCACATCTTTTGAAATGTAAATATGAATGTGTTTATATAAGCTAGTTATTTTATTATCAACTCTAGACCTTATTAGTTTAAACTATGTCCGATATAGGAGGCATGCCATAATAGCGAGAGTGACATGGGTGGGAGAGTGCTCAGATTGGTGTTGAGTAAATTATAGAGAATAGAAGAAAGTGATTTAATGAAGGTTTTTGAGTACGTTGGATGAAGTGATAAGATTTAACAGACATGACATATGAAAAGTAGTGGGAGGAGGAGTTGATGGGATGGGTAAATACTATATGTAGACACAAAATCATACACTTTTGGTAATTATCTAGTCTCGATAACATACTACTATTTTCATGGTTCCTAAGTACGAACAAAGGATAATTAACCCATGTCTTTGGCCATATTTTGTTGCTTTTTATTGCAGCTTTCAGTCTTGCACCTTTATTTTCCCAATCTGCTTTCATACTTCAGTTTTCCTTTCCTAGATTGGAGCACCCATCCAGGATGCCAACGCTAGGTGCCCTCGTCCCCTCTAGGCACCCTTGTCCTCTTTACACTTTAATCTCAATTTTTGGGTCCTTTCTAGCCATTTGAGAATCTTATATTTTTAGTAGTCATCCTTTTCGAGGTTAGTTACCAAACACTAATAAGGAATCATATAAATATAAAGTTATGTGATCATAATAAGGGACCAAGCACTAAGCATCTACTATCTCCACCTAAGGTTGCATCCATCAAAGGAATATATAACTCCATGTAGCTCCATCATAAGTTACACAAAGTTGGTTCATCTCGCATCACACTTCATAGGAGGGGAGTCTATTGTTTCCATGTACACATTATTTACATTATACATCTAGTTACTTGCTCGTTACTCACAAAGTGTGACTGGCACAAGAGCAACCTAGGGAAAAATTCCACACACACACCTAGAACTACATTAGATCTAAGATGTAGTGCAGTGCTCAGTGATAAGTCCATCAATTTGGTAGATGAGCACGCTTCAACCTCTTCATATGCATCTTTATTTTTTTGAGTTTTGATGCTTTTTCCGGAGTTTTGTAGGTTATTTCTTTCATTCCAAATTTACGGTGACATCCGCGAAGTTCAAGACATACACATGATAAGAAATGAACAAGTACAAAGCTTTAGCGATCCTATTAGGACCAGGTTCCGGCAATTCCGCAGACCATGGTGCCCAGATTCCATACCAGGGTGTCCTAGGTGCCCTAATCCCTTTTTCAAGTGCCTTAGTCCAGCCAAATCACTCAGACCTACATTTTTTAAGGATCTTGTGTGACGGTATCCCATTCTTGTTTAGTCAGTATTCACTGTGACATAGTCCTACAACATCTTCGAATCAACTAAGGCTCTTCTAACCCTCTTTGTACATTAGGTTTTATATTTTATTTCTTAGTTTTCTTGGGTGTATTTTAGTTATTTCATTTCTTAGTTTTCTTGGGTGTATTATAGTTATTTCATTTCTTAGTTATTTACTGCAAACTTGCATTAGATTAGGCTATGATATTTACATTTTAGTTTAATCATTTTGGTGAACCCGATCTTCGAATCCACTTTCTCTCTTGAGCTTTCTCCGTCTTATGCCCATCACTCATAGTGGTCATTTTGGGTATTTTCAATATTGTGAGATTCCTTTATCTATCCGTAGAATTTACAAATCAATGGCCGACATACCCACATCCATGCCTACCATTGACAATCCATTGGATAACTCTCGTAATGTCCCTCTTAGGGAAATTGAAGCCTTTGACAATGAAAAATCATACGATGAAGATACCAATGTTGACCAAGAGTAATTAGAAACACTCACCAATTTTTGACAAGATTTGTGTAGTAATCCCACTCATCTTCCACATATTTTGCATGCTTTGATTGTTGCTAAGAACACTTGTGATGCTTCAATACCTCTGTCACCCAATCTTCGGCTCTCATGGTCTCTACTCCACCCCTCTATACCTTTTAACTTCCATTCCTACCACAATTACTCCAATCATTCACCCTAGCACTCCCAATGCACTACCTGGATCTTCTTCCAATACTCTTGATTTAACCTCTTTATATCAGGATCTACAAACACAAATTTTCCAGCTCCAACTTGTTACCTCTCGTGCATCACCATCTTTGGAATCCACTTCACTTCTACATACTCCTTTTGCACCCACCATTTCCTCCTATCCATTATCACCTAACTTCAACTCCCCCAAATTACCCATATTTAAAGGCCATGGTGACCCACAAGAGCACCTTTGTGCTTTTCATGTGGCATTCCTAGACTATGCAGATGACCACACCATACTAACTAAGCTCTTTCCCCACAGTTTACAAGATTATGTGATGTGTTGGTTTTATGACCTACCTATTCACTCGGTAATATCTTTTACACATCTTTTTGATGCTTTTATCACTCATTTCTCTATCAACATCAGCTCTAATATCTCTTATGCTCAACTTGCACAACTAAAACAAGGGTCTAATGAACACCTAGCGGACTATGTTTTGTAATACAAACACAACTTAGCTAAGATGTCAAATGTGCTTGCAGAATCTGAGCTTCAAGATTTATTCATACATAGTCTATTACCACCTCTCCAGAAATTATACTCTTTGAGACCTCTCCTTCATTCGATAAATTTTTTCATACTCTTAAGTTTTGTGAAACCAATCTCTTATCCATAAAAATATTACGTATCGAACAAACATCATCTTCTACTCACTTTCAAATCAAGTCAAAATTTAAACCATTTTCCACAAAACCAACCGACACAAAAATTATGGTCAACGTGGTATCAACTACCAAAGAGCTCCATTTCAGAACCGCCTCAATGTACATTCACTAAGTTCACTATTCTTCCACATATTCTACTACCACAACTTGTCGATAGTAACCTCATTACGCTTCCTCCTCCACTTCAATTAGATCCATCTTGACCAAAAGGGTGTCATTATAATGAAAACTTTCATTGTGATTACCATCAATGTGTAGGGAATTCCACTGATCGTTGTTTCAAGATCTACATTCTCATTCAAGACCTAATCGACAATGGTAAAATTGAGCTTCTAGAACCTCCAGTTTCTGCACCTGTCAATGAAAATCATAAGCTCAAAATATTTAACAATCCTCTACCAAAGCATGATACAAAAGCAATGAATCTTCGACTAATTATGTATATCACACAATGTCTCCTCATGAATCAAGGGATCTTGAATTTTTCATTGCACATACGGACACTTCTCCACCGATCATTTCTTTCTCTAACCACAAGTATTATGTGAGTTTTACTTCTAATCACTTAGATATTAATGCATCTATCAGATTGGTATCCATCAATAATACTAAGGTTGATCCATATTGGGCCATCAGTGCATGTTCTACTCTACTTCTCATCGTTATTAGCTATCCACTACCATGAATATCATATCCAATGAATAACTCATATGGTTTTTTCAAATTCCACATTATGGTTGGTCATCTTACTATCCATATATATTTCCTTTTCAAACAAGTAGTCGATGGTCAGAGATGCTTCTAGGCCTCAATTGGATTCATAGGTCTAAGTCTATAATCTCCATGAATCATTTGTGTCTAAAGTTCATTCATGATAATCAAGTCATTTCTATTGATGGTGTGCCTCCTTCTACTCCATGGTCACACCCTCCTCTTGCAAACGGATAATGCATCATCTTCTTCATCTCGCATGTCATGACCCATAGAACCTAAAACAAATTCTACTCCTTGCTCACCTACTCGTGCAAGTTTTACACAACCTCATCACTCATAGTCCATCTCACCAAGAAAGGCCCATTCCTAGGACAATTAATGCATCTCAAAGATAAATCACCACCTCATTTTATTCCATGTAGGTGTCCATCATTGCCAAGTTTTGCTTCGCATAGATCTCCATCACCTACACATTTTATTATACCAACGCGCCCATCATATACTCATCCATCACATGCATATAGACTTCACTCACTTGCACAACGTTTATCTACTATACCACCACTACTAGAGCATGGTCACACACTTTTGTCACCACAATCATCAGTGGAGGACCTTCATCCTTTACTTTTATTGATAACTTACTCATCAACACACACACTTGGGGGTGGGAAATTACGATCATTTCTTTCCCCCACACATTAACATTTTATGCTCACACACATTAGCATCGACCATTTCCCGATGACACACTCTTGTGCTTCAGTTCACACTTGATTGTTGAGGGCATCCTATACACATGAACCTCACACACTACACACTATACACACCACACATTCTTACACACTTGACCATATCATACATTCTACACTAGACACTCTCACCCTACATATCTTTAGCGTTTCTTAGTCACATTACATATTACACATCTTCATACATCATACAATATTTCATCTATTCTACATCATCCGCACTTTGTGCTTTATACACCTATACATCATACACATTCGACACACTACATTATTATACATTTCACGCATCATACATGCTTTATGCTTCCTCACTTATACGATCTATACACTTTGTATTACACATTACAAATTCCACATCACATACTACATGAAATTTTATCTTCACATTACATCATCTATCACACATTTTACATCTTACTCACCATACACATTCACACTACATATTTCTTACATCTTCTATGCACCGCAATCATTACCCTATAACACACTCTAATCTCATGGTCCATACTGAAATGTTGAGGGTATACATAAAAATAGACCACATCACTTTCCCACACTCAACCATTAAATATTTTTCCTCATGCGACATTCCTAGGTTAGTGATATACGCTATAGGCTACATCATCATCACCTATTATGAGCATCATTTAGTGATATAAACCTTAGGATAAATCATCACTTATTTGATCATTTTTTTATATACACTTAGGCTACATCATCATTACACATTCACTACATCGCATCACACACAACACATATCTCAACCATTTCCCAATGACACAATTTTGTTTTTGGTTCATTCTTGACTATTGAGGGGGAATAAACAAATGAAATTCATTGCATAAAATTTCATTCAATCGGGGCATGTGGCTCTTATCATCCACTTTGTATTCCATTTCATTCATCTACAACATGTTGCATATCTTGGGTGCATTTACTCTAGCTTGCATTTACTTGTACACTTTATTACACATGCTAGATAGATATCTAGTATGTAATTTATTTTTTATCATACACACATGCACATTCACTTGATTTCTAGTTGTCATCACAAATTACACAGTCCATTACACGTAACATGGATGTTTGGCATAGTGCCTAATACCACCCCACAATGGTTCTTGGAGGCATCCACATTCATACACTACAGTGCTATTATTTCATTATTTCCTTAGCACTTTATCGATTTTACAGAATTTGACATTCATTTTATCTTTCTAACATGCTAACGGGTGCTTCATGTGTAAAAAATGTTCTACATGATTACTTACAACCATGGTTGTCTATTACTTTGCTTATACTTATTTTTCATTATATGCCTTTGTATGCGGGATTTTCCCTTTGTCTTGTGTGCACACTTGTTTGTTTACATCCATTGCGGCCTTTTTGTCTTAAGACATCATGAGTGGTGTCCCATGTTTGCAACTCACTTTTTGTAGTCTATATTGTCTTCTTGGGTGTTTACATTATCTTCTTACACATTGTCTATGTAGTTTACTTATCTTCTACATGCATGTTTGTTAGTACTAACACTTGTTTCTAGCCACTTTTTTTGCATGTGCCTTGGTTTCTACCAAGCACATCCCCTCCTCCCCTACAGGGCACAATTTCAATTACAACGGTTGGTCCTCTTTTGGGGCTGCATCCTCCTACAGTAACATCACATGTGCCCCCAAAGAGGGAGGAATCATTTGGGTTTACACACACTACACAACACAATACCGTAGACAGCTCAATTTTCATTTTTTGTGCATGACACAAAGGGTTACACAATGAGTGGGTTCAATACATTCTACAGAACTCCATACATAACAGCTTTTACAGGAAAGATTTTCCTTAGCACATGTGTGGGTACTGTATGCACCCAAATTTACACGTGCTACATTTCCTTTCAAGAAGGTGTTCAAGCTCCAACACCCATTTGTAGTGTATATTTATAGCCTAGACATCCTTACTTATCCTTTCCACACTTTCTTCCAGCTTCCCTCTCATTTCTATACATTTTTAGCTTTAGTGACAGGACCGCCTCCCTGGCTTGGGCGGTGGTTCTGAGACCCCCCCGGCTTGGGTGGTAGTCTAGGACCGCCTCCCTAGCTTAGGCGGTGGTCCTAGGACCTCCTCCTAGGCTTGGGAAAAAATCCTAAGACCGCCTCCCCCCATTGGGTAGTGGTTTTGAACACTTTTGCCAGAACTCTTCATGCGTGTTTTTGACACACAACACTTCACTTAACTTCAACTTTTAGGGTGCATTTGTGAACCAAATTGCCTAAAAATAGTCTTATTTGCATGGTATTCCTTCCCTCTTCTATTTTTAAATAGATTTAATTGGTGGAACTCCTCCTTCTTGCCTTGTGCATGAAGTAACCTCTATCCTCCATTCCTATATATTCCATGCTTGTATTCAAGCAAAAGGGCCTGAGAATTTTGTGTATCTTGCATTGTTTTGTTGTCATAATCTTGCTAGGAATTGCATAGCCAAGCTCAAATCTCTTGTGTTATCTCTCTTCTACTTGCATTACGTCCAGATTGCTTCCAAGTTGCCATTGCTCAAGCGCCATCCTCTTGTTGTTGTTCTTTGCATTCCCAATCCTTTGGACTCACATGAACACTCAGAGAAATGAAAGGAAAGAACTGAGGGGACAAATACTAATACTACTGGATTTTCCAAGGTTCTTGCTCTTCCAGGTTGGAGTTGTGTATTTGTTTGCTTTGTTTATCAAATTGTCAATTATTGTTAATTTTATCATATCAAATAGAGTAGAAATCAATTTCTTTTCATTTAGTAGTTAGTTAATTTCCAAGAGGGTTTGAATCTTTCATAGCAAATCCCTAGTGATGGATCCTCTTCTTCCCATCCTGTGGATTTGAAGGAGAGAATATCTATAGGAGGTTTTCTACATATCATAGATCATTTGGAAAAGTTATTGTTTTAAGTTAGTTTAGTTTCAATACACTCAACACAAGGTGAATAACCACACCGGTTATCTCACTTGTTTAGTTTTAGTGTAGAAGTAGATTTGATTATTTAGAATAGAAGCAAATTGTTGTTTGTGATTGTAATATTTTAGTTTTGTGATTTGTTTAGATTAGTTTCCTTTCAGCAGTAGCATAGATTGTTAATTTCATCTTGATTAATTTAGACACTTCAAACTAGTTTAACACTTAGATCCAAGTTAGGAAAACAAACCATAGGGAATTTACGCTACCCGTTCATAGCCTCTAAATCTCCCTTTGTCAACTCAGGCTACCAGAGATCACACTACCAGATCTTAGTCACTGATCCTCCTATAGTTAGCCACACACATTCAAACATCGGCTGCTCCGCATGACCTCGGGGGGTCGAGTGTGGTTGAAGGTCACGTGTTCATTTTCATCCGTACAAATTGGTGAACCCGACGTGAAGGATTAATTCCTTCTTGTTTCCTTTTATTTCATTGTTATTACCTCACCTCTCCATTTCTTCCCCTATTTTGGTAGGTATTTTATACTTTCTAAAATATGTCTGGAAGAGAGTTTGGTGGGCCATTTGGCTCTGATAGATATTACACCAACGTGCAACCACAACAATCCCCTTCTCTTTCGAGATGGGGTGACAATTACACAAGCAATGTTCAAACCTCCCCTAGTTACACTTCAAACCCCATTAGCTATGTAAGGATGGAGGAGGTTGATCAACCATTAAACATGCAATACGATCAACCCAATGCAAACCACATTTTTATCACAAATGGAACAGTTCTTACCATAGAGTCTTGTCAAGACCTCACATTGCCATGCAATCAATCAAAAGAGGATGATCTATTTACATGAATAGCTAATCCTCTTCATCAGATAGATGAGTCTTTGGATAGAATGAAGGCTTCAACCTCTGAGATTTTGAATACCTATCCTAAGATTCTTACTTCTGAGGAAGACAAGAATTATAACATTAAACAATTCATGACAGGGTATCATGAGCCTTGCTCAATCAAACCCTACGCCACAAAACCCCAACAAGGGACTCAATCCTCTCCCAACGATCTCATTTCTACTTTAGTAGGGAGGATTAGAGAACTAGAAAGTTCCCAAACTTCACAACCAACACATGCAAGTAGGGAAAACACATGGGGTATCCAGTTGACAAACAAAGGATACATCCCTTCCAATGAGAAACCAACACAATATCCTATACAACAAGGTTATCTGGGTTCATTCAAATCCAGTGATCTTCTCACAGGGTTAGACACACTAGGGATGGGTCCTCATCCTTCTCAAGCTTATCCTACACAAGGGCTTTCTGAAGTGCGTTCTCGAATGCCACCACAACAGGCAATGTGACGTTCCTTGGTTTTACGCCGCTAGTCCATATCCTGGAGCTATCCCACCTTACATGCATATGTATTCAAAAACTCCCCAGATGGACCCATATACCATTCCTGCTCCCTACATGCCATATCAAGGGACCCCATATGTTCCCATCAACGCTTATAATGCAGCTTATCCAACTCCTCCTCCTCCACCTCCTTATCAAGGATCTTCAATGGTGGAATCTTACGCAATGGGTACATATGTTGAGTACTTAAAGGAGCCTCTTGACTTCACCATACGTGGTGTCATGCTTCCATGCCCATTGCTCGGATCTTCCAAAATTTAAGGGAGAAGGAGACCCAAATGCTCATATCAAGGCCTATGCTACTACTATCAGGAATTTCTTCCTTGGGATGTTGTAGTGGCTAAGATATTTCCAAAGACTCTCGAAGGAATCACATTGGATTGGTATTACCGTATTCCAAAATATTCTATACATTCCTTTAAAACAACTTGTTTCCGAGTTCATCAAAGCATTTGACATGAACAAGTTGTTGTGTATACAGGATTAGGGAGTTCCTGCATATTAGACATAGAGAAAAATGAATCTACCCCATTTCATCCAAAGATGGCACCAAGTTCTCTATTCCTCTACAAGTGTGCACCCAACATGGACCAGATGGAACTTTGTGATCTTTTCCTTCACTCACTCAATCAGAGACTAAGGAAGAGGTCCAAAAGTTTCCTTTTCATAGTTATGAGGAAGTTTTGGAAGGAGCGCTTCGATTGACCAAGCCTCTATAGATAAGTGGGCGTAAGACCTATGGTCCCAATGGGAAATTGGTATCCCCAAATCAAAATAATGCAAATTATCAAAACAATGGTGCCAACAACCAAGGACCTAAGGGTGTGAATCACAATCATGGTGCTACCACGAATGGTGCTACTTGATCAAGCCAAGAACATTGGTTTTCCAAACAACGGCAAAACACTAACAATAACAACAACTTGGGAAATCAAAGAGGCCCTAACACTATGTCTTCTATCAACACGGTTGATGTAAATCATCCACTACAAAAAAAAAATCAAACCCAAGGCCCAAACCAATATCAAAACTCTGGCCAAGGGGCAACAAATCATGGTTATAACAATCAATTTCAAAATTACAACCGAGGTTATAATCAACAACAACAAGATGCTTATCAAAGACCAAGAGATTACGACCCTAACCTATATTGTGGTTTCCATAAGGTTCGAGGTCATGATGATAGGACTTTCCGCGATTGCAACAAGTTTCTACAAAGACTTCCCAAAAACCAAAGGCAACTCTTTGTAGACATGTTCCTAGAAAATCCTAAAACAAACTCACAATCTAACTATACAGGACCTGTAGCTCCTCAGAACACTAATGTGAGCATATTTCAAGATCCACTCCCTACACATCCTAAAAATTTCAAGGTGAATTCACAAAACACAAACAAAGGCATTCCTATAGGAAATAATGACCATGAAGCCTCAACTTCTCAATAACTCTCGGGTCACTCCTAACCTTGGTTCAAACGATAATACAAAAATCTTGGGATTAGTTGAGCTAGAGGTTGAGCGTGAAATTAATGCAACAACTCGATGAAGGAGTATGTTTCACAACCCCTACCCACTCTTTCCTTCCCACAGATGACGTTCCTACAATCGCAAAACCAGTAGGAGCCTATGATTTAATATCGATTTGAACAAGACCTTTTCTCACATTTCATTTCTAGATTTGTTGAAGAATTCACCTGCGCATCATTTTATGTTGCTCAATGCACTAGGTCTTGGTCATCTAATCCATGTTACGCCACCTCCTAGTGCTCAAATAAATCATATTGACTTTGACATACATCCTCCAAGACAAATGATAGGGATACTGGGTTTGTTTTTGATATAGACAAGATGCCATCTAATGCTGAAATTTCCCAAAGAGGTGATCCTACCTTATTTTTACAAGTCTGGGTTTATAAAAATTGCATTAAGAGAGCCATGATTGATGATGGGGCTGTGTAAATGTGGTTCCCTTCTCTTTCTTGCAGAAGTTGGGATATGGAGAGACAAATTGTTCCTCTACAAGAAACACATTACGAGGGTATGACAATAGTCTTAAAGTGACCTCGATTGGAACCATAGTTCTTCCAGTCACACTTGGTCCAAAAACCATCTTGACGGAGTTTTACATTATCGATAGGGAAACAAGTTATAACATGATCCTCGGGAGACCTTGGATTCATCGAATGAAGGCTATCCCTTCTACCTTATTCCAGAGATTAGATTCCTCCATTTGGGGAAGGTCTTCATCACTCAAGGGGATCCTAAGCCCTTCGATATACACTTAGAAAACCTCAAGAAGAAGAAAGGAGTCCATACGGAGTATGAACTTCCTACGAATCAATTGAATAAACCACCTCCAACAAAAGAGTTAGTCCCGGTCACCCCGGACATTCCAAAGGTTGAAGTCATTGACCCAAAAACATTTGAGGTGGCAAAAAAAATAAGGGTAAATCAATATCTATGGAAACAGTGTCCACTAAAACCACAACAAAAAATTATGAAACTCTTAGAGAGTGACGATCCAATCTTCCTCCCATTTGAACCACAAGGGGATGGGTAGTCTTCTTGGTTTAGCATCTCTTCCCTCCGATGACCTAGGTCTAGGTGTAAACATGATAGAATTAATAAATGAAGAAGGGAAATTTGAGATTGAAATGATGCCCATCAAAACCATCTCTAAGGGTTGTTCTATTCTAAACCCCAATTTCAACCCATGTGTGTCTGAAACTAAGCTTTCCATATCCATGGGGCAAGGCCTCATCATTCAACAAGTGTCACAAAAACACAACACTCTACATAGGAAATAAGGCCGAGCAACAGTCATGCTCACCCACACACCATGTCTCAAGAACATGACAAAGAGGTGCATGAATGCCTCTTTCAGACAAATGATTTTAATGATTGGACATATACACTTCCTAGGAAGGGTTGTAAGTTTAAACCCATAAATGGTAGGCCCTTGTCAAGAGAAATGGAAATTTTGAGGATAATGGTTCTCCATTGTGTACTTTTAGGGGTGAAGAATTTGATATTCATCAACTTTCTTCACCTTAGACATCATGACATGTAGTTTCACCTGCATTTCCATATGTACATTACTACATCCACATTGCATTTTCATCTTCCATTTCATTTCAAAATTTGTGATCAAGGGACTTATTCTTATAGAAATTCCTAAAAACTTCTAAAAAACATTGGCAAAACATTCAAATCATGTCTCTTCAAATATTCATGGTATCATCAATTATTTTTAAATCATTTCATCATCCAAACAAGATAAGACAAAGCTTTGAAAGTAACCATACCAAGGCCTACATACTTGGCTCTACTTATAGTCTCTTTCTAGGTTAGGTGTCTTTGCCTATAGTCTGTTCTAGAAGCTTCATGGTGTCACATCTATCCCATAAAATCTCTTTGGAAATAAGAACATTCTAAACATTTTTCCCAATAAGTAAGTCAAATGCAAATCCATAGAAAATTTTTTTTTACACATTTTTTTTCCTACCAACCTTCGGTGTTGAGCTTGCATCTCTTACTAGTGATGTAGGGTTGGGAAAGGAGAGAAATTCCCTTACTCACCTATGCCTTGTCCATGGTGATGAGCCCATACTTCCTACTAATAGCATGGGGCAAGGTGTAGGGGGTCTCTTTGATAAAATTGAAAGTTACAAATAATTCATTCAAATGTTGTGAAATCATAAGTCAAAAAAAGTGAGTTAGATGTCCAAAATTCCAAAAGAGTTTAAAACCTCAAAACCAGATTTTTTCAACCAAGTGGCCATCTATGGATCTAAGTCTAGATAAACTAGAAAGCAATTCACATTCTAAACTATGAAGTAACTTGAGTAGAGTAAGGTTGTAGTGTCTCAATTTGGTTCTTCCAAACCTTTGTCTTTCTCTCATCATTACCATTCAAAAAATTTCATAACTTGTGCCCTTTCTAACTCTTGGTGTTGAGCCCTCGCATCCTACTAGTTGTGTGGGGTTAGGAGTGGGGAAAGTACATCTTCTTATCATATCATTTTATCACCACGTTTTTCCAAGACAATATGAAGTATCAAAGATTTCTTAAAGAAACTAAAGTTCAACATCACATTGTGCTTTGCATCATCATATATCAACATTATAAAATACAAAAAAAGAAATCATTCTGTTAGCATTCATATCCACTGCATACATTTTGAAAAGCATAGAAAATCAGAAATTCTAAACATCTAAGAGTACACACGTGAATCAAATCATCAATGTAAGCCAACTCTATGCAAGGAATAACCAAGCCAAAAAGAGATATATGTACATATCATGGTGTGTCATAGTTTTGTACAATTCCATCACACACTAGGTGTGGTCAAAATGCTCGCAATGAGCACAAATACCAAAACATCATATATGCCTCACAAAATGGAGACTAAGCAATAAAGGCACTCTACCTATCCACCTCTTTGAGGCCCCTTATGACCACTCTAGTTACAAATTTCTTAGGAGTTCTTCTCAAAAGTATTCAAAAATAGCAAAGGGCCAAGCCTAATGCAAAATACCATCCCAAATCCATTCCAATTCAACCATACTCAAAAATGAAAAATGGTCACCGTGGGCTCAGAGCTCAAAAATCACCAAGTCAATATGCATGAAATGAATTTGAAAATGAGTTTGTTTATATATATATATATTATAACTTCGTTTTGAGTGTATGTGTTCACAGGGCTGGAGCATTGGCACAGGTATATTTCTATATCCCCGCATAAATGGTAAGTCCTCTTGTCATTTTAATTTAGTGTTTATTTTTCAATATTTTATCTATTTGCACTTGAGTCTTCTTTTTCTCTTATAGGTAGTGGGAGTTTGGATGACGACATTTTTCGACACACGGCATGTCAGGTATAGCTTCTAACTCCCCATTTCAGGAAATGCCATACTCGGACTCTACGTTTTACACCTCTTCATGGCTAAGACGCTTCTCCGAGGGGGCAATATGTACGCACCCAAAATTACATGTGCTACATTGTTCGGAAAATGGTTACAAAAGTCCCCAATGATGATTCAAAATCCTTTCAAGAAGGTGTTCGAGCTCCAAAACCCATTTGTAGTGTATATTTGTAGCCTAGACATCCTTACTTATCCTTTCCATGCTTTCTTCCAGCTTCCCTCTCATTTCTGTGCATTTTTTGGCTTTAGTGACAAGACCACCTCCCAGGCTTGGGCGGTGGTTCTGGGACCGCCTCCCAGGCTTGGGCGGCAGTCCTAGGACCGCCTCCCGGCTTGGGTGGTGGTCCTAGGACCGCCTCCCAGGCTTGGGTGGTGGTCCTAGGACCACCTCCCTACACAAGGTGGTGGTCCTGAATGCTTTTTCTAGAACTCTTCATGCATGTTTTTGACACACGATGCTTCACTTAACTTAGACTTTTAGGGTGCATTTGTGAACCAAATTGCCTAAAAATAGTCTTGTTTGCATGGTATTCCTTCCTCTTCTATTTTTAAATAGATTTAATTGGTTGGAACTCCTCTTCTTTGCCTTGTGCATGAAGTAACCTCCTATCCTCCATTCCTATATATTCCATGCTTGTATTCAAGCAAAAGGGCTTGAGAATTTTGTGTATCTTGCATTGTTTGCTGCCATAATCTTGCTAGGAATTGCATAGCCAAGCTCATATCTCTTGTGTATCTCTCTTCTACTTGCATTGCATCCAGATTGCTTCCAAGCTGTCCATTGCTCAAGTGCCATCCTCTTGTTGTTGTTCTTTGCATTCCCAATCCTTTGGACTCACATGAACACTCAGAGAAAGAAAGGAAAGAACTGAGGGGACAGATACTGATACTACTAGGATTTTCCAAGGTTCTTGCTCTTCCAGGTTGGAGTTGTGTATTTGTTTTCTTTGTTTATCAAATTGTCAATTATGAATTGTTAATTTCAATTTCATATCAAATAGAGTAGAAATCAATTCTTTTCATTTGCAAGTAATTAGTTAATTTCCAAGAGGGTTTAAATCTTTCATAGAAACCCCCAAGATGATGGATCCTCTTCTTCCCATCCCTGTGGATCTGAAGGAGAGAATATCTGTAGGAGGTTGTCTACATATCATAGATCATTTGGAAAAGTTATTGTTTTAAGTTAGTTTAGTTTCAATACACTCAACACATGTGAATAACCACACCGGGTTATCTTGCTTGTTTAGTTTTAGTGTAGAAGTAGATTTGATTATTTAGAATAGAAGAAATTGTTGTTTGTGATCATAATATTTCAGTTTTGTGAATTGTTTAGATTAGTTTCCTTTCAGCAGAAGCATAGATTGTTAATTTCATCTTGATTAATTTGGACACTTCAAACTAGTTTAACACTTAGATCCAAGTTAGGAAAACAAACCATAGGGAATTAGGTTAAAGTGTTCATTTTCATTTATACAGTACACACCAATTGTAGTGGGTGTTTTATACAATGTGAAGCAGCTTAAAGGTTGGAGTACAACACCGGAATTATCTCCCTACACTTATTTCATTACATTGGTGTTAGATTGCCCAAAACCTAGGCAAGATACAGATCTCTATAATTTCAGGAAGTAGTTATAGGTTGGAGGATAAATCAGAATTTCCTCCCTACACTTCTTCTACCAAAGGTGGTGTGAGATCGCCCAAAAAACTTTCACTTCATTGACAGGATATTTTCCACACTATTTTTCTCATCACGGATCATGTGCACATGTTCCTTTTTCATTTTTTCATCACAGGATTTTACATACATACATGCATCTTTACACACATTTTTGACGATATACATTTGTATTTGACTACTTTATCATCTTATCTTTTGAAGGTCCGTCTGTATGGGAAGTAAGTAGTCAACATCACACATAAAATGTACATCGACACATCAACACTAACATGTAAGTACATCACACACATTAGCATTTACACAATCGCTTTCACCCTAGGTTCAATCTCATCACCTTTTTACACTTTTTACATCTTTAGTCTCCATGCTCCATATTTTTATCACTCCACACTTTTTCTAGTCCCTCGAACACTTTCTACATCAATATACATGGATATTAGGTACACATCTCTATCTACTTTATATTACCAAGAATTCTTCTCACATAAAGCGGGGGGAAATGTAGACAAAAAATCATGCACTTTGGGTAATTATCTAGTCTCGATCACATACTACTATTTGCATGGTTCCTAAGTATAAAAAGTAATAATTAACCCATGTCTTTGGCCATATTTTGTTACTTTCTATTTCTACTTTCAGTCTTGCACCTTTATTGTGCTAGTCTATCTTTTCATACTGTAGTTTTACCTTTTCTGGACTGGAGCGCCTATCCAAGAAGCCAACATCGTGCACCCCCGTCCTCTTTACACTTTACTCTCACTTTTTGGGTCCTTTTTAGCTGTTTGAGCATATTATCTTTTTGGTAGTTATAATTTTGGGGTTGATTACAAAATTCAAGTGAAGGAATCATATAAATATAAAGTTATGTGATCATAATAAGGGACCAAGAACTAAGCATCTACTATTTCCACTTAAGGTTACATCCATCAAAGGCATCTATAGCTCCATTTACATCCATCTAGCTCTAACACAAGGGACATAAGGCTAGTTCATTTGCATCAAAATTCATAGGAGGGGATTTTATTGTTTCCATGCACACATTATTTACATTCTACATTTAGTTACTTTCTCATTACTCACAAAGTGAAACTGACACAAGAGCAACCTAGGCACAATTTCACACACACACACACCTAGAACTACATTGGTTCGTAGATGTAGTACAATGCTCAACTATAAGTCCATCAATTTGATAGTTGAGGAGATTCTCACCCCTTCATATGCATCTTTTTTTTTGTATATTTTTGATAATTTATATGGGGTTTTGTAGGTGATTTCTTTCATTCCATATTTACAAGTGACATTTGGTGAAGTTAAATGACATACACACAATAAGAAGCGAACAAGTTTGAAAATTTAGTGACCATGTCGAATTAGGTTTTGTCCATTTCCATAGACAAGGGTGCCCATATTCCGGATCAAGGCACCCCATGTATGCGAATCCCTTTTCCGTGCACCTCATTCTAGCCAAATCAATCAGACCTACACTTTCTCAGTTTCCCGTGTGATAGTCTCCCAATCATGTTTAGTTGGTCTTCACTACGACACAGTCCTACGACATCTTCAAATCAGCTAAGGCTCTTCCAACCCTCTTTACACATTAGGGTTTTATATTTTATTGCTTAGTTTTCTTGGGTGTATTTCATTTATTTCATTGCTTATTTATTTACTTCAAACTTGTATTAGATTAGGCTAGGATATTTAAATTTTAGTTTAATCACTATCATTGGATGACATTATGAACATGAAAGTGTAGTGGTGGAATAGTGAGTGGATTGTGCACACCATCATCAAAAGTGCATAGTGATTGAATTTGTAATTGGCATGAGATGTGGTGGTGATTAACTAAAATATGGATTTTATCTAAGTTAATATAAATAGAAACGATAATGAAATAACCGATATGAATTGAAATAATAATGTTAAATATTTTTATGTGATATTAAATGAAATAGAAGGGATAAGATACTAACCTAAATGTAACTTACCTCATTGTGTGTTGGAACTAAACAAAGTTGATGTGCGAGACTAGATTGGATGTAGAGGTGTTTCTCTGGGAACTATAGAAGTTGGAGATCTAGCTAAACCGGGGTGCCTAGAAAGAACTAGATGCACTGTGGGCACTGTAATCTGTAGTATGGGTGTTTTGGTTTACTGAAAACCTCAAAATCTAGTTATGATAGTGTCGCTAGGTCTTCGCAGTGTATTTGTCTCTATCGCATGGTTGTCGCAATATCTTCACTTATGTTGTTGATAATATGATGTGAAGATCTACCTGTAAACCCCATAAAAAACATCAATTCATAAAAAAGAAAGATGCAAATGAAGGGGTTGGACTAACCTTAATCGCCACAATGGTGGAATTACAACTAAGCATTGTACTACATTCCATACCCAATTTAGTTTTGTGTTTGTGTGTGAAATTATGTGCCTATAGTGCCTTAACACCAATGAAGCGTAAGTAAAGGGCAATAACTAGATGTAAAGATGCAAATGGTGGATGGAATAGAATGAATACAACCCTTTCCCCTATGCTTGTGTGATGCAGATGTAGAAAATGCCCAAATTCAGTCCCTTGCCTTAGTAGATAGCTAGCCTTTGATAGATGATATTTTTCCCAGAATGTAGTGAATATGCTATGTTAAATAGGTATATCTTGTTCAAATTTTGACACTAATGATCTGACATGTTGACTAGTATTTAGGGGAATGAATGGGATAATGAAAAAGACCGACCTTGAACACATAAATTAGAACCAAGTGTTACAGGGACTAGTGCACCTAAAATCACAAACCAGGGGCACCTATGGGTGCCCTAAAGACTACCCTAGAACCCCAAAGTGGAGGATTGAGATGAAAATCAAGAAAATTACAACACCTAAGACTCCTTGAGAGACACCCAAAATCAGTATAGATAGTGACAACTATACCACACAAATAAATATGATGACCGATTAACTAACAAAAAGACTAGGGGATGGGTCATTAGTGAATAATTTTTATTACGTGAGATCCATATATAAAATAACATATTGGGTGGTATAAATGTAATAGTAAGTGTGTGATTTTGTGACTAAATTTTCCCTCACTTTATGTTGGTGAGAAGAAATCTTGGTAACATAAAGTAGATGAAGATATGTACTTCAAAAATTCGGATAAGCCCATGTTGTAGTAGAATGCACAATTGTGTTGTAGAAGTGTGCCAAAATAACCATATAGTGTGCCGAACCATGGATCAACAAAGTTGATCCATGTAAAGTAGCAGTGAAAAGTGTAAATGTTGAGATGAAGAGCACTAAATGAAGGTGATGATTAGGATGTATGATTATTTAAAATTTGGTATAATAATGATTAGGTGTATACGAATGAATAACTCGAGGATTTGGGTGTCCCGCCGTTAGAGGAAGAGTGTAGGGAGAAAAGTGTGTTATTCTCTAATCTCTAACTACATCATTAAGATCTAGTCATTAAAAATATACTCGAGATCATTTTTTTTGTTTTTGGATCCAAGATAATTTCGATCAAAAATTTGACCCATATTGGAGTGATAGAGGAAAGGAACTCTTGCCCCCACTCCACGGGTGTCGCCACAATGTGATAGGTTCCAAGTTTGGTCATTTGGAATCAAACAAAAAATGTATGATGGCTTATAAGTTAGGTCATCCGGAAGCAAGTGCAAGATGTTAGAGGGCTTCCAAGTTTGGTCATCTAGAAGCAAGAGTAAGATGTTAAAGGGGGCTTCCAAGTTAGGTCATTTGGAAGCAAGTACACAATGTAGAATAACTTCCCAAGTTAGGTCATCTGAGAAAAAGTGATGAATGTAATCTCCCAAGTTAGGTCA
Organism: Taxus wallichiana var. yunnanensis; assembly: GCA_018340775.1. Lineage (NCBI taxonomy): Eukaryota > Viridiplantae > Streptophyta > Pinopsida > Cupressales > Taxaceae > Taxus > Taxus wallichiana. The sequence continues at coordinate 465,119,897 of CM031236.1, read as the reverse complement.
TTAGGGATGTCAATTGTGATGAATTTTCATTAGATGATTTCACTTTGTTAGGATTTTGAACATGTTAATTGATTGATTTTATCGGTTACTCATGGAGAGATTTCACCCAAGTTTCCCCCAAATTAGGTCATTAGGGGGAATCAATAGAAAATGGTGAACAATTGTATTAGAAAGTATTTTTAAATGCTTGTTTCCTAAGTTAGGTCATTAGGGGAGGAAATGATGAAATGTCTCATAGAAAGGTTGCATGTATGTTGCACCGCATTAGGTTGTTAGGGGGAATTGGTGGTGAAAATGTTGCATAGTGAATTAGTAAATGTTTGTAAGTGACAAAATCATAAATTTTGAATGCATGGTGATGTAAGGGTAATTATAGGATGACCCCAATAATATACCCCCGTTTTGTAAAAGGGGGAGTGATGAAAAAAGTGAATGCTAAGCAAAGTAATCACAGGATATGTAGAACGTGATAGAAAATGTGAAAATGTATGTTGATGGGAATGTAGAAAATGTGAAAGAAGTATAATGTGTGTGTAATGTCTATAGTACAGTGTTAGGAGGAATTCTAAAAATAATTCCACAAATGGGGTGTAAATCGGAGTAGAAATGCTCAAGATATGATAAAAACGGTGTAGTGAGTATTAGTTGTGGAAATAGGCGTGAAATAATGACTATAGTAAAGTTGGTGATGAAAAGTAACTATAAATAGTAAAGTGAAAAATTGTTTAGTTACTTCATTTGTTGTTTGCGAGAGTGTGAGAGTGTGCATGAAGTCATTGAATATTTTGTAAACGGCGTAAATGCGTCCTAGTCGGTTTGAGAGGGTGGTGACCGTTGTAGTGTCGTGTACGAACCTAAAGTTGGTAAGTGCATTAATTTTCACAAAATGTATAGTATAGTAGTCGTTTTGGTTGGATTTTTGAAAATGTGAGATTTTTTATTTTCTCAGCATTTGAGACCTAGACAAGAGCAGTGAGGGCATTAGTGACCCCTGTGATAGGAGCGCTGTAACCAGCGCTAATGTCCTACTCTTGGGTGCCCCAGTCCTGCATCTCGGGTGTGTTGGTCCAAAGTGTATGAATTTTATGTATAATGGTGCTAAACATGTGTCTAATATGATAAATGAGTGTATTTGGTCTTATAATGTGTTCTAATGTTGCATTTGTTTTCATTTTGTGGTGTGCAGAGGGATATCTACTTGACGAAATTCGTGGTCGGTGGCATATGAGTACATTGCTCGGATTGAGTCTTTTGGATGATGATTGGGATGTGATGGACTGTGTTGGCTTACGAACATAGCTCGGATGGGGGATGTGCCCCATAATATGCCCATGTTGACTATGCTATATGAGAGATGGTGTGTTGATATGTGCACATTTTAGTTACCTACGAGGGAGATGAATCTTACCTTGGAGGATGCATATTGCATCTTGTAATTGCCATTTTTGGGGGAGAGACTACGCTTATGCCACCGGAGGATATGGAGTGGTAGATGCAAGCCATGTGACGGTATTTTTGGGGACTCGAGTGCCAATAGAGGCCCATATTAGCCTAGATGCTATTTTGTGGTCTCGGTGTTCCGTTTTGCGAAGTTCATAGTGGTTGATTGCATTGTGTATAGTTGTAGAGGGAGGAGGTGTAGGAATATTATATAAGATACATGATATATGCCGGCGAATAAAGGAGGAGGGTACTAGATATGCATGGGCACGGTGTGTGTTGGCCCACCTATATAGATACTTATACCAGTTTATGCAAGACGATCATGGTGGAGGGATATGAGCCACCACATTGTTACATGTGTGGGCATGTGAGCACATAGCCATATTGAGACTGGTTGGAGGTCCACGAGGAGAGCGAGCTATGTCGAGATATATTCATGACGATGGGTGGACATTTTTGGTAGGAAGATGGTCACAAATACCTACATGTCACTTATAGATAGGATGGGCCCCGACACATTATTATATGGAGGCCATATCATGACTATGGGTGATGGCACGAGGATGCTTTAGAGTTGTGATGTGTTCGGAGGACTATGTGGTTAGAGGACCGAATTCTAGGTTTGATGGAGCTTTTTAGGTTGAGCAAGTATCACGTTAGTTTGGCATGGCTTAGGATGTCCCACCAAATCCATATATATGGTTGCGAGCTATTAGAGCACCTAGGAAGACTAGTGCTAGGCCGGGGTCCACAAAAAAGCAACTAGTGTCTCCGGGTCTAGATGAGGTAGATCCCGGGATAGAGGGTGTTAATGGAGATAATGTGGGTTGCACCAAGGAATACCATATATGGTGGGTAAATCATTGGTGGGTATTGTTTTACCTATTATTTGTAGGTCCAATACTGATTCTTACTACATGGAGGAGGAGGAGGAGAGGGGAAGCGCATGCCCCGATCCCATAACAATGGCCGTGGCTGAGCGTAAGTATTTTTGTATGCACATTTTGTATTTGTTGGTTTTCCTATGTTAGTATATATGGTTATCTAATGTGTGGTATAGTTTCGTGTTTGTAGGCGATGCATATAGAGCGTTGATCGTGGACTCATCCATCCATACATTAATGCTGAATTTGTCAAATGATGTGCTAGGCGGAGGTATATTAGAGTGCGTAGATGATATAGTGGGTGAGCATGCCCATCTATTTTATCCAGTAGCTATAAAAATAGTGACATACACTATGCTGCTAGGCGATAGGGATGAGGCATGCGAGGATACTTGATGAGCTCGAGAGGCAGTAGGTAGTGGTCCTTTAGCACAAGATGTGTTTAAACAATATGTAGATGTGCAAAGTGGTAGTGTTCGAGTAGGATAATGAGATCACCTTATTGTAGAGGAAGGTCAAGAGATATCGAGCCGTGAACAATGATGTCGCATCATTGGTGAAGAGGCATCTAGTTATAGGGATCTCGCAGCACTTGAGTGATAGTGACGATGAGGTTTGATTTGTACTATTGTATATGATGTGGGGCGTTTCCCCGGATATATGATAAACCTATGTTGTAGTGTCTTGATGTTGCGATGTGATTGATGATGTATGATTCTATGGTTATTGTCCTAGTATATGTAATGTGTTGTGTATTGTTTGTGTTTGATTAATGTAGATTTGTATTATAATGTTCATAGTGGTAAATAAAATGTGTATGGTGACCGATGAGAATATATATAAAAATTTGATGTAATGGATGAAATGTTTATTGTAGCGCGTAGTTAATGTAATGATGATAATATCTAAAATATGGATTTTATCTAAGTTGATCTAAATAGATACAATAATGGAATAACTAATATGAATTGAAATACTAATGCTAAATATTTTTATTTGATATTAAATAAAGAGAAATAAATGAAATAGAAGGGATAAGATACTAGCTTGAATATAACTTACCTTAATGTGTGTTAGACCTAAACAGGATTATGTACAGACTGGAATGTATGTAGAGGTGTTGTTCTATGAATTGCAGAAGTTGGAGATTTGGCTGAACTAGGCACCTAAGAAAGAAATGGGGCTCTTGTGGTTGCCTTCATTTGTAGTTTGGGTGCTCCGGTTTATAGAAAAGATTAAGATCTAGTTATGATAATGTCCCTAAGTCTTTGAGGTGTCTTTGTCTCTATCGCATGGTTGTCGCAATATATTTGCTTATGTTGTTGATAATCTAATGTGAATATCTACCCAAAACCTCATATAAAGCATCAATTCCTAAAAATAAATATGCAAATAAAGGGTCAAACTAACCTTAGCCGCTGCTGAACGGTGGACTTACAACTAATCGTTGCACTACATTCCATACCCAATGTAGTTATGTGTGAAATTATTTTCCTAGGGTGCCCTAGTGCAAATGAAGCGAAGGGAAATAACTAGATGTAAAGATGTAAATGATGGATGGATTAGAATGAATACAACATTTTCCCCCTATGTTTTTCTCTGATGTAGATGTAGAAGATGCCTAAATGCAGTCCCTTTCCTTAGTAGATAGTGATCCTTTGATAGATAATATTCTTCCCATAGTGTAGTGAGTATGCTATGTTTGTATAAGGATCTCCTATTTAAATTTAGACACTAATGATCCTGACATGCCAACTAGTACCTAGGGAATGAATGAGATAATCACAAAAATTAGCCTCGAATAAATAAATTAAACCCAAGTGTTACGGAGACCAGGGCACCTAAAATCACGGACCGAGGTGCATATGGGTGCCTCGGTGTTGAACAACCATAAATATTCTAAGTATTGGGCGCGTGAATATAGGGCACTAGAAGTGTGCGATCTATAATAGTAATAAAGTGCCCTAGCTCAGGACTTAGTTGTTTTTTGGATAAGGGATATTTTTGGAGATAACGTGCGAGCACACATAGAGATGAAGACTTGTGCTACACACTATGGTATTTTGGGAACAAGTGGAAGATAAGCGCCATGCATAGTTTAAGCTAATAATAGGAGTTCTACTTGGAGTTAACTATAGGACATCTATTGTTAGAACACTTGCATGTTGTGCATACTATTGTAAAGGCGCATGGCTATTATCAACATGCGACCTATTTTGAGAAGTGCATAGGTGGTGAAGGGAAAGTCCCCACCCCTATAAATATGTATTGACTTGCATAGTTTAGTAGGGTGGTGAATTATTGTAGAGTTGTGTTGTTGGTTTTGACGTGCACATGACTCATGGAGATACTTTATAGTGTAAGAAGCTTATGTGTTTTACAGTATTTAATGCAATGGAGTATATTGGTTGGATAATGGTGTTAGACATGAATAAATATGGTTCTTGTATGGTTAATATTATCATAGTTATTATTTAGTTCATTTATCATGATTCTCTAAGATCTAGATCTGGATTATGTTATGTGGAATGTTTATATCTAATTATGAATATGAATATATTTAAACATCATCACACTAACATCTTATATGAGCAAATCTAAAGAGGGACCTAATATCTTTGCACACTTTGGGTGAGCGCTCAGCTCAAGTGAACAATGTGCCAAAGCATAATTGGGTTATTCACAGTAAATTCTAGGCTGCATCATTGGTTCCATTTCCGAGACCTCTTTTTCAGCTTGTTTTCAGGATGTTTCATGATGAAGACGTACCAATTGAACCTATCAAGTGTTGAGGAGTGGATAGTAGATGTAGAAGAAGAATACACTCAGAGATTCAACACTGGATCTAAGTTTGACATGCGCACGTGGGTGGATAAAAACTTATATGAGAGTTTCTTTGTTATCTTTCTAATAGAGTTATATGATTGGCTGGTTGCTTATGCATCTAAAAGGAATTGGAGGTTTCGCACACTTCTATTGATGTAGGAATAATTTCGTGCACTCTGTGATGATGATTTGATTTGGACTCATAATGTGGACACTTGTTTTTGTGGTGTTTTGGATAGCTATATTTTGGAGTACTCAATTTCCACTTATTCTTAACCAGAGGTAGCTGAGTTCTATTTTTTTACATTATCCCAAGGGAACCTATCTAGCAAGGCATTCCACTCACAATCAAGATCTTATTGGTAACCCTAAATTTGGAAGAAAAGTCGATGGCTAGATAAACCCCACCCCATGTGGGGGAAGGGGAAGGTTTGGTGAAGGATAATAGACCTAGCGGCAGAAAGGTAAAGAGAAGAAATGTGGCTTAAGTACAATGAGGCATGTGAGAGGGAGTTAGGGAAGCAACGTGAGATTGTAGAACAAATGGTGTTGAGGAGAGAGATGGCTCGTGAAGGATTTGGAACTCATGTAGAGGGCGTGGAGCTAGAGCATTTGGAACTCCCCCATTTGGGAAAACATGACAGGGAACCCTCATTGGCCTCTTATGAGAGCGCGTTTGTAGAGACGACATCGGTCACGGGTGCACATCTGAATCTACTTGAAACCAAGCCCTTGTGCTTGGTTTTCTAGTTTCTAGTACAACCAGTAGTTAGCAAGCTAGTTTGGGTAGTAGAATAACAGGAGTGAATCAAATAACAAGTACATCTATGGTCGGGAAGACATATTCCTTATTATTTGGAGGTACCTTTTTAGGCATGTTGTTGGCACAGAAATCACACGTGTAGAATTTTGGACTCACCTCTGGGAGTAGTACCACCTCATGCAAACTGTAGGAGTTCAATTTAGTACCATTGTTGGGACACATGGAAGTACATCCTATGGTTCAATTATGACTATATGTGGAGGATCATGGGGCATAGGTGGCTCTAGTGGGTCTAGAGGCAGAGGTAACACATGGGGTTCTGGATCCGGTGGATATGGTCCTCAGCAACCCTTGAATATTTACATGGAGATGTCGCTTCATCTTCCAGAGTATATGGGAATATAAGATGTTGCTGAGCATGTGCACATGTGTGAGATATTATGGCACGCAAAAGGGATCATGGCTTCTGAGCACAAGGCAAGTCAGTTCGTAACTACATTGTAGGGATGCACACACAGTTGGTACAGGAAGTTTGACCCTGATCAGACTTACGTAGATTATACAACATTATGGGATGTTTTCCTTAAGGAATTTTATATCCCTAAGTTCAAGCTAGAAGAGTATAAGCACGCTCAAGGATATTAAGTAGGGCACTACTGAGAGTGTTTAGGAATATGATGCCCATTTCAAAATAATTTTTCTAAACTTTCATATGACATCCATCATTCCATGTAAGCCAATATACACAAGTGGTTTGTCAAAGGCTTGATCATATCTTTTAGGAGGGTGCTATCACATAAGAAATATACGTATCCATGAAAATCACTTGAAGTAGCATTACACGTTGAGGTATTCGAAAGTACAGAAAATAGAGTGATCCCATTCGTAGAAATGTAGATTGTAGCTATGGAAAAGAAATTGGAGAAACTATCGGCCAATTCAGCACATGAGACACGCACTGGGATTTGGTGTATAGATTGTGAAGTTGAGGGGCACACTAAGGATATTTTTCCCTAGCAGGTTAGTGTATTCATTGTTACTAGACTACGAGATATGTCATTTAGACCATGATGCAAGCCACTACCCATTGTTACAACATGTGATAAGAAATAATTTATCTTGCTACTATAATATTTTTTAGTCCACGACTCACAATACCAAATATTGTAGGTTGATTGATCAGATCCATGATGCCATCGATATTGGTGTATGAAAGATATGAGTATCAGATAAATCTAAAGGTAAGAGTGAGCACCATGATTGTGATCACACTCAAGGGCGCTATGATCAGAACAAAGGGCACTTTGAAGGAGTTCATGGTAGAGGTCGAGGATACCATGGTGGATTCAAGGGCTAAGGCCGTGGTGGTGGGTGAGGCAAGTTTCCTCGGTGAACATGGTACATGTGCGGATCTCCTAACCACTACAGTGTAAATGCCCTCAGAATATTACTTGTTATTTTTGTGGAAAGAATCATAACTATGAGGAGTTCTGGACTTATATGAGCATCTTAACAAGTAGCATAAACAAGAGAACAAGGGCATAGGGATGGTTAGAATACAATGCATAATGGAAAATCAATGGATGCCAAAGTTGGCACCGTACACGAGGTAGTACACTGTGAAGATTACTATATGAATTGAAGTTACACACGCAAGAGAAATGTTGAAAAAAATCCTACCATTACTAAGGAGGAGGTTTTACATGCAAGATACCTAGATCCTACACATCAGAAGGAGGTTTATTAGGAGACCATGGAGGTGCTTAGAAATATTTAGGGTGAAATACAATGTTTAAAGGAATAGTCATGGAAGTTGGAATAAAAGAAGGTAGCAGAGATAGTCCAATCAGATGTTGATGATTTGAAAGAGGTATGCAAGATGCTACACCAAGATAATATTATTCCATTACTAGGGAATTGGTTACAGTAAACACTTCAGCGCAGTATTGAAAATGGACAAAAGATCCTGCATGCTAATATCCTCCCTCATAGCTTGGATTATGATAAGGAGATCACTATAAATGTTGTTGTGGATGGGTGGATTTTGAGCAATATATTGATTGACACAGTGTGAAAGTTAATGTTCTTACTTTATATGTATGGGTATAGATGGGCAGACCTCCATTATAACCATCCTCTAATGTATTGTTCATGGAAAATCGAACTAAGGCCACTCCAATAAGAGTTTTAAAGGATGCATCCATTACTATACAAGGGTTCAAGTTCACTGGGACTTTGAGGTTTTAGCACTTGTGGAAGTAGACAAATTCCCAGCTCTACTTGGGTGCCCTTGGTGTTATACAAATAATGTTGATCTATGGTTCAACAAGGGGTATATAAGCTTTGAGAACAAGGAAGAATGAGTTATTATCCCTTTGATAGATGGGAAATATGCACCTTATGTTGAACCTTTGAGTGAGGAAGACCTAAACAAAATTTATGTGCATGTCATTTGAGATCCAGAAGTACATGAGTCATATAATGAAGGAATTCTCCAAAGGGATGATGTATAGTCTATTAGTGATACTAAAAGTGTTGCTTGTGATAATTCAAGTGCATGGCACCTACAAGATGGTTGGGGAAAAAGTAAGAAATGCATTTGCATGAAGAGGTAGACCTCTCTGTATTAGGAGGATAGGTAACAACTCTCTACCTCGATACACTAGAGAAGTATGCCCTGCAGTATTCCTACACACCATGGAGAAAAAATGGAAGGATCAAGTAGAAAGAAGAAATATGTTAGTGTATACCCTACGTGGGACAGAACACGTTGGTGGATGGTTCACAGGGATAATCTCATAGAATGGAATGAAGTGAGAATTTCTCTAACAACCCGGTTTCTCAGAAGAAATGCGCCTACTCAAATATGCACATATCATGGTAATCATCCTATTCAGCTCCACGTTTAGAAGTGTGAGAGACTCGGACAAAGGGGGAGGAAGATTTACCACCTTCACTATGGGTACAAAAACTTTATTTCACTTTGTGAGGCTACGCATGTGCTTGGTATGTTTATGTAGAGCTGTATAGGGATACTGGAAATTAGCAAGACTTGAGTGTAGGAATGATCCGACTTTTGACTACTTCTCCACTAAACCTCTGGTGAAAGAGGCATTACGATTTATGGAGTACTTGAATATGGGAGACACTATAAAGGATGAAGAAATCATTCAGAGTTATTTGGTGAGGCAGACCTAGGAGTATGTTTTGATGAAGTAGATGAGACCGATGTCGAACTACTTAAGCACACTTGTCTTGAGAAGGAGAAAGGAAAGATGGTCTACATAGTGGATGATGAAGAAGTAGAAAATTTGGACATTGATCATTCAGAAGGTACGTGCAAGGTTTTAGATAGTGCGGATAGGAAGGCATGTGAGTATCATGAACCTACGAAGACCAAGAAAGTGAACATTGACATGGATGTTGAACTTAAGGAGGCCATTATTAGATACTATTGGTATGATTATGAAGTGGCTAAGATAATTGAGCTACGAAGTGATTTCCAGGATTTATTTCCTGAATGCTACCATGAGTTAAAAGGCATGCATGAATCTTTGGGTGAGATGAAGATTAAGCTAAAGGAAGGTGTGCACCCAGTTAGGAAGAGACCTTACATGATGAACCCTAACATGTGTGTAAAATTTAAGGAAAAAATTGACAATATGTTGACACCTGGCATCATTAATACCCTAGAAGAATCAGAGTGGGTTATCCCCATGGTAATCAGAATAAAGAAATATGGTCGGATTAGGATTTGTGTGGACTACATGGAGTTGAATGTTGCATGGGTGTTTGATCCTTTTCCTACACCTTTCACCGAGTAAATATTAGAAGGTGTTACAGGGCGTGAAATTTTACTCTTTTACAGATGGATTATTTGGGTATCATTAGGTACAAATTGCTAAAGAAGATCAAGAGAAAACAACATTCACGACTGAATAGGGAATATTTGCATATACGGTGATGCCCTTTGGTCTAAAGAATGCTTTGATGTATTTATGCATTGTGGTTTAAGAATTCCAGGATTTTATTCACAAATTCTTGTAGGTTTACCTGGATGATTGGACAATATATGGGCTTGTCAAGGATCATTGTGACAACTTGAGATTAATGTTTGAGAGGTGCAAATAGTTAAACATCTCTTTAAACATCAAGAAGTGTGTATTTGCTACACCCTTTGGAACTCTACTAGGGCATATCATCTACAAGGAGGGTTTATTAGTAGATCCAGCCAAGGTTGCAGTTATCATAGGCCTAGAGGATCCTACTAGTCAGAGTGAGGTACACAGATTCTTGGGCCACACAGGGTATTACAAAAAATTTATCAAGGGATATGCTAAAATTTTCGCACCCTTGGAGGAGTTACTAAAAGGAAAAGGGACATTATATTGGGGATAACTACAGTAATGTGCATTTGAAGCATTGAAGGAGAGGCTTACTACAACACCTATACTATGCTTTCTCTCATGGAACCAACCTTTTCACATACATGTGGACACCTCTGGCATGGCCATTGGTGTAGTGTTAGCTCAACCTGGAGAAGGTATTATAGATCATCCTATTTTTTTTTAGTAGAAAGTTAACTCCTGTAGAATATAACTATACAACTACAGAGTGTGAGGCTTTGTCAATGATCTACATGCTGCATAAGCTTAAACAATACTTTTTACGAACACATTTTATGTTTTATACAAATCACATGGCATTGAAATACTTGGTAAATAAGCCCATTTTACAGGGGCGCATATGTCGATGGGTGCTATTATTCTAGGAGTTTGACTTTACAATCATGGTAAAACCAGGTAAAAGTAATTCTATCTCAAACCACTTATTAAGAATTCAATTAGGAGAGGAGGCACAAAAAATTAAAGATACAATGTCAGATGCACAACAGTATAGGTTAAATCGTGTGCTTTCGAAATTATACGATATTGATGTATTTTTGTGCACGAGGTATGACATGAGAAGGAATGAAAGCCTTAGAAAAGAAATAACTTGCAATTCACGCCACACCTTTTATGTTGATCAGTGGTGACTTATACAAACTAGGCCGAGATGAAGTATTTCACTGGTGTGTACTAGAACATGAGCAAACAGATATCATAGAAGAGGCTCATGGTGGTATTGCAAGTGGGAACTATGTAGGTGACACCACCGCATGTAAGATTCTACTCACTAGTTTATGGTGGAAGACCCTTTACAAGGATTGTAAAGAGTATTGTAAGGTGTTTGATCACTGTCAACATCTTAGAAAACCTGGGCAAAGAGATGAAATTCCTTTAAGGCCTATTACTAGTGCAGAACCATTTGAAAAATGGGCAATAGACTTTATGGGTCCTATTTCCCACCGTGTATAATTGGATCGCGCTACATCATATATTGTACAAATTATCTTACAAGGTGGGCATAAGCAACACCTACAAAGGACTGTACAAAACTACATCAACAAGGTTCTATTGGGAAAATATTCTTACTAAGCATGGATGTTCATTGAGTCCGATAAGTGATAGGGGCACACATACTTCTTGAATGAGACAATCAGGATATTATTGGATGAATTTATGGTCACACACCAAAATAATACACCTTATCACCCTCAAGCAAATGGGACTGTTGAGGCCTTCAACAAGATATTGAGCCAGAGCTTGACAACAATTTGTGATGTTGGAAGGAAAGTTTGGGATGATAAAGTTTCTATTGTACTTTGGGTATATAGAACAACCTAAAAATGTTGAATAAGGCCACACCCTTTCAGTTGGTGTTTGGTGTAGAAGCAATTCTTCCCATGGAATTCATGTTACATTTTTTGTGTATTGCATGCATGGGAGGTCTAGCTGATGAGAAAGCATTAGAAGAAATAATTGACAAGTTAATACAGTTGGATGAGTGGCACGCCATAGCCCATTGGAGTCAGAAGTAGTAAAAGGCTAGATAGAAGGCATGGCATGACAAACACATCAAGGACAAGAAGCTTGAAGTCAAGCAGATGGTACTTCTTTATAATTCAAATTTTTTGTGCCACCCAAGTAAGCTTATGGTACATTTTGGGACCGTATGTTATCACTCACATACTTGAATTAGGCACTTTCCAGTTAGAGGTGCTTGATGGAACATGGTTACCCGGTTACTTCAACGGGAGTAGGCTAAAACCCTACTATAAATAAACCTTATTGGTGTTTATAATATGGTAGTAATTTCATTTAGATTATATTTCCTTTACTATATTTCATTTAATGTATTTCCTTCTTTGTCACTATGCTTTGTCAATTTAGTTCAGTGTTTTGTGTAATAAGTGCGTTTGTGCACTAGAAGTTGATCACAATATAAAGTGTTTATATGTGTAGAGGACTACACATACCCTTAGTGTGGGGTGGATAAATAAGGTATGGAAAAGAAATAAAATCACGAGGTAACCACAAGAGGAGTAGAAGGAGCAAGGTTTCAAAATTCATGAGAACTTCAAGAATTGCTAAAAAAATTAAAACCACACATAAGGCATTGGATGCTCAAGTATAATTCAAGAGAGAGGCTGCGCGTTAGAGACTACGTATGTTGGGTCACATTGGATAAACTACTTCGGCTTAAGGAAGCACAGGTAGAGGAGATCCGTGACATATAAATAGTCACACGCCAAGAAATTATGACTGAGACGCAAGAGTTTGAGGAGTGAGAAATTGAAGTGCGGGATAATGAGGCATGTAATGCACTCAAGAGAAATTAATTTCATGTATAGTGGTAGGTGGAGCAATTAATGAAGGGAATTTTTGAAACTTGGTTTAAAGTTGGCATTCTCAATGTCATTTTCTACCTTGAAAACTTGAGAATAAATTGCACAAAGTGCTAGAAGAGTTGAGATGAAGAGCATTCTATAGATTGAGTAAACCTATCATGTTGTGAAGCATGGTGTTGAGTACCCAAGAACGAAGCAATATTTAAGGAGTGGTGTGTGTGTGTGATGGAAGGGTAACTAGGGTTTTCATTTCACAGCTAGGGTTTTTACGCATTTACAGAATCAAAAGGGGTGATGGCACCACGAAAAGATCCAATAGCAAAGAAGGAGGTTGACGATCCAATAGAGGAGTGGCTAGTGGAGATGTTATATCTAGAAGGAGTCATTGAAGGGCGGTTGTGGAAAAAAATATTACTCAGTGTAGGGTTGCAGAGATTAACCACTGCACTATAAAATGTATGAAGGACATCGCGACAGAAGCCTACAAAAATACTAACTGGCAACCGTCGGATGAAAATAGGGTTTTGGATGCCTCGGTGAAGAAACTACTTGAGAGCATGGGCGTAATGTAGATCCTAGAGTTTCCCTACTTTGGAAATCCCAAGCAATTATACCAGTGGCTAATGTCACGGGTCCATGAAGATTATTTCTATTTCATGGGCAGGAGAATAAGGATAACTACCAAATTGATTGGAAAAGTTATCGGGCTGCATGACACGGGTTTAGAAATTATTGGAGACTTAACAAATGATGAGGGCATTGATGCCATAACAGCCCTATATAAGTATAAGAAGGGGGTGAGCTTTCAAGGTCACCAATATCTAAGAAATGGCCACCAAAGTAGCAGTGTTGTTAGCAGGGAGTAAAATAGGGGCCACTGAGTGATGGAACAAGGTAAACATGCGCTGGTTGCATATAGCGCACAAAATGGCCAACAAAACATACTACAATATCATTGGTTACATTACAGAGAGCTTGGTGAACGAGGCACACATCCAAGTAGAAAAAGGTGAGAAGATAACCTAGGGCACAATTTTGTTATTAATTGTGTTCAGTGAAGTTGGGGTACCAAACGGTCCTAGGGAAAACATATGGGAGTTTCCGTTGGAGAACAAGTCCCTAGCCAAAAGATATGCCAAGTACACATTGTGTGGGTATGTTTCCAACACATACAAATAGCACTTGGATAAGTGGTTTTAGAGACTACGCAAGGCATTTGAGGGAGAATGGTGCATTTCGCACAAGTTGCCAAAGGTTTTGGATGGAGAAGCTGAATTCATAGTTTACCAACATTTCAGCTTGGGCGTTTCCACATGAAGTCTGGGGAGAAGAGCCCATGGTGTAAGTTTCCTTTGTGTTTACCACAAGGTATTTTAAGGACTCTATAAATAGATTTCATGACATGTGTTAGCTCCAATTTGATGCCGAAAAAGTGGACGTAGAAATTCACATTCTCATGCAAAACATATATATGGCTAGGTAAGGAGGCCTATGTAGAAACCATGGAGTCTGATAATGTTGACATCACACCGGAGAGTTTGGTTGTAGGGCAGATTGAACCAATGCGTGTCTACATTTACCTAAGGCCAAGGTTTAAGGACAAAAAAGTGGTGAAGGGCACGTATATGGATCTTCCAAGACCTCCTAAGAAGAAGCAAATAGTGGGGATTTCAAGGAATGTTACATATGTGCCCCCTGCTCTAGAAGACCCAGTACATACAGGACTAAAAATGTCCTAGAACAAGAGGAACTGAAGACAACTCTAAACTTATGCACACCAGAAGGATTCTAAGGAAGAGGCACACTTCAGGAGACACTGGTGTTGGAACTTCACAGCTAGTAAGGAAATCACCACGCATGACTCCTGTAAAGGATGAAGAGAAGGAGAAGAGAAAACATAGGAAATATATTCCTATACAAGATAGTGAGGGGGAATCTCCACAAAGCACACAGAAGTAGAAGAAACTCCAAGAATGAGTGGAGATAGAGCTAAGGCCACCCCTGTGTGGAAATATAGGATGATGAAGATATGGGTGAGCGCGTAGTCTATGAGACTATAGACCCCAGTGTGAGTATTCATGAGGATATACCCGTGAAGGAGAAAGCAACACTAGTGGGGATACGAAGTCCTCATGTGCCCCACGTAGGAAGAAGGGAAATATGAGGAGGAGGTCAACCAGGTGGTTGAAGGTGTTGTCCCACGGGATGCAAGTGTACCCGAATAGAAAGAAGAGGATGCATTAGCACACGAGGATGTTAGTGAGCATGCGGCGCACATGAAGAAGAAGAAGCGGTAGGTACTCAAGACTTGGGTTATTTGAATGACCCTATAAAAACTATTCGAACCCATTTCCAGAGTACACTACTGAACAAATAGTTATATGGCTAGGATTGGATGGACCCTAAAATGGCCAATACACACACTCACAAATAGCTATCTTGGGGCATGCAAACTCACATGGATGAGCCTGATTTTTATGTTTGCGAGGAGGCATGCACTTCAAGAAGATGAGGAAGGTACCTCATACACACCATATGAACATTAAGCCAACCCAATTTTCAAATGAGTAGGTAAAAAATCTTTGATTAAGGTGTATACAGAAGTAGTGCACTAAAATATGGATAAGGCGGAAACAATTGGGTGCTAGTGGAGGATAAAAAGGATAAGGACATAGAAATCAAATGCCTTACTCAAGAGCACAATTATGAAATCGTGGAGGCCCAGAATGTAAAGACGATGGCAGAGCGGTTGCATATGAGATTCTACTACAAAGGTCTGAGTTTCAGAAGAAGGTGCCTCAGGACTTCAAGTCGAGTTGTAGATATCTGCGCATAACATTTTACCTACTTTTGGATGAGGGACCAATGTGCCTCCCCAAGAAAAAGGATGTAGGGGAAGAAGCAATAAGAGCAAGGGCCACTATTGATAGAAAATTTTCAATATATGAGGCATTTCTCCAAACATTGAAGGATGAGATGAAGAGAGCTGATCAAGATCTTAATTTATGTGTGGCACTAGACGCCATAATAAGGACCAGAAATTTAGTGGAGGATAATGAAGTTCGAGGTCTATGAAGGATGAAACACTTGGGCATGTAGAAAGGTTGGCACTGGTAAAAAAAAGCGTGAGGCCCTTGCAGCAGCCTAGGATCTACACAAGGAAAGGATTAACGAGATTGGAAATATCTGTTGGTTGGATATTTTGTCAATCCAAAATATGAGGTTCAACCACAGTATATGGGATTAAATCCCTCCTCAAAGACAGGTGAGGCTGCCTGCTTATTACTAATCTAAAACACAACAAAAACAATATATACAGTATTCACACTAATCTAACCATTGGGGTTGGGATAGAATCCCGAAATCCACATTCACACGATTCAAAGGTATTGCTTTCGTAAATGAACTGAGTCGGAAACTATTATAATGAAAGAAGCACAATGGAAAGGAAATGAGGGAAACATATTTTCTTTCGAGTAAACGCAGAGCACGAAATAATCATACGGGCTTTAGATCATAAATATAATGTCTGAAATGATTAGAAACACTAAGGTGCTAAACAAAGAATAGCTTAAGATTATGAACGTAAGAACAATGTCTTAAGAAAGATATATCCCACAACACAAAGTTTGCAAAATAATATCAACTTCTATTCTTCAAAATGATTAAAAGAAAACACAAAGTTTTTCTTCTTTCCAATAGCTCCCAATATTTCAAAAATCTCGACCCTTTGGAATGCATAAGCATCCCTTATTTATAATAAAAGGGGTAGAGAGAAAATAGGATAAATCCTAGAAAATAGTGTTCTTTAAAAGATTTCTATTTTGCTTGACTCTCATGCAGGAGACCAAGTCAAAATATGATTCAAAAATGTGACGAAACAGAAATGAAAAAGACATGTCAATTTCAAAATTGAAATGACATGAAACATCAAGACTTAATCTGAATCATCATCTTTTGCTCCTTCATCTTTCTCTTCCTCCAGCTGTGCCTATTTGTTCCGAAATTCTTGGAACTTTCGAATTATGCCTTGCATTTCGTTTTCATCAGGCACAGTGGAATGATCATTCAAAATTTCACAGGTTTCATGGGTATCACTAGCACTGCCGGGAAGCTTTTTCAATCTTTTGCTGAGCCTTCTCAAAGCCTCCAAAGAATGTTCAATCCTTACAAACCGGTCAATGATCTCAATACCAAATCCGTGCGTTGGTTCATGCTGAACAGACTCTTGGACTTGTTTGAAAAGATCATCACCGATAGGATGCCTGAGTTTCCAACTGACACCTTTGGACAAATCTTCAGCAACTCTTCTTCCAGATCACTTTTGCCATCAATCAATTGATCCCTTGATTCTCTCAACTTACCGCAGGCTTCGTTGAGAATCTTTACCCTGAACCTGATGGCTTTGGTCAGCTGGAAATGTTTATCCACATGTGGGATGATGCCTTCTTCTACCAAGAGTTGTGATGGTATTTTCTTTAATGCCTGAGAGCTTCTAAAGTCAAATCAAGATGTCCAATTTCTTGAGAGAAATCATCATCCATCTTCTCTCCATCCTTCTGAATGTCCCCCAAAGATTGATAAACTTTCACAATGTCTTGAATCACTTCCTTCCCCTGTTGGAGCAGCCTTTGGATCCATTCATCGACCACCCTTCCTTTTTTATTAATCTTCTCAATTGTAGGCACTGATGAGAAATCGAATCCGACAGGGACAGAAGAAGATGGTATGGATTCAAGGGGTTTTGAGAGCTTAAGCAAAACCTCAGTCAACTGCTCCACCTTTCCTTTAAGCTCATCTCTGCTGTCTTTTGTTTCTTTCAACTTCTGACACAACACGTTCGTAGCATCCCATGCATCCTGTTGTGCCCCTTCTGCTGTCACTTTTCCTAGAGCCACCCTGGTTATCTGATAATCAGAGGCTGTTATGTCCTCTTTAGTTTTGTCAGTCGCGGGAGTGGCGATCTCTGCGAACTTATCCCCTGAAGCATCCACCAAAACCCTTGAAACTATTTTGGGTTTCTTGGCTGATTTAGTAGTAGAAGCCTTGAGTGAGCTAAAATCAAAGGCTGGTATGGGTACAATCACCTTCCTCTTCCTTGAGTTTGCTCAAGTAGCCATTGTGGCGTATCAGAGGGAGTTGCCACTGTTGTAGAAGCTGGTATCATACTCTCAAGGGGAGAAGGTTCTACTAGTGGAGGGGGAATAGTTACCAATGTGGTAACAGATTCAATAAAAAGAGGCACAGGAGGGGGCGTGTTGGTGATTACTTGGGTCCCAGCAGAGAGGGGTGAGAGTCTAGAGAAGATACTGGCCATGATTGAAGAAGTGGATGGAGAATGAGGAGGTAGGAGTGGTTGTGAGGGGGGAGGCGCAGATTCAGACTCCAAAGCCTGGGATGCAAGAGATAAGGTCTCTTCAGTTGGGCAATCAACAAATGATGAAACTAGAGGTTGGCTTCTTTCTTCTTCCAAAGTAATTTCTCCTATTTCTGGTGGTGTTGGTGATTCTGAACATCCACCGTTTCAACTGGAGAAATAATTGAAGAGATATCTCTTTCTTTTCTCTTTTTGACAAACTTGACCTTTATAGGCCCCTTGGTAGATTTTTTGTCCTTTCCCTTTTTGGAGGGCGCCGCCTCTGAAGTAGCCAACTTTGAAAAATTATCATCTTTAAAACTCATTCCCCAAGAGGAGAGCCATGCTTTGGTACGTGCAAGAATCAGAGCTGATCTATCTGTAATAGAGGCTTTTTCACTGATCGACCAATCAATAGGTGGGAAAACATATTGATCTTCATTCATCCATCATAAGAGAGGATCCGAATACTTTAATTGTCGCTAGTACCTTCGGTAAGTTAGTGAGCTCAAGCGTTTGAATCTCAGCAAGTGTCAATCTGCTATGATCCTTTCTCCGGATAGCAAATTCATCGTGTAAATCAATCTAGATGTCCTCTATGCTTGGTCTGTGCAGGTGCAGAGTTCCATATGCCTTGAGGACTCCTCGAATGTCAAACCCTGTCTCGGGGCTTCATGTGCTTCTTCAACTTATCTTGAAGCTCATGGACAACATTCCTAGCTTTCACCAATGTCGAACAAGTGTATCTTCCAATAGAAATTGGGAAAGATACAACAGCCTTATGCTTACTTTGTTGGAATTTGTGAAAATCCAACAATTGCCTAACCAATTCCATCAGGATCAGTTTGTCCCCTGGATACCTGGGAAAATGGAAAGGATCCCCTAAGTACATGACTACCCAAAGATATGTGAACTTCTTGAATTGCAAGAAGACACAACCCCATTTGGAAACTTCAGCCCAGGCCTCATCTGAGATTCTTATTTTCCTCAATTCAGGGTTTAACCTACAGATGTTTTCGTAAAAGAAGGCATCATTTACCCTTCTGAATTTGTCTTGAGACCCTTTTCTTGTCAGTTTAGGGAAATACTGATAAACATGGTTCACCATCCTGTTTCCCTTGGTATCCAACCCGGATAGTTCCTCATACCGGCCACTGCATAGGTGACATATGAGGACATATAAAAATTCCTCGTGGACAATACTGTTGTCATTTGGGAATCTATCTCATTACTAATGAGAGTGCCCCAATCAATTCCTTGTTGATTTTTCTTAATGGTGATCATGAACTGATACATCCACCCTTGGAAAACATTTGATTCGGGTAAACCAAAACCCGACTCAACAGAGTGATGATGTCATTGATTTCCTGAATGAAATCACTTCTGGGGACAAGTCTTGGGAATCTAGAAACAACCGGTTTGGCTTTGATCAGGAACTTCTTATTTACATGCTTGATACAATCTTCCTGATCATTATCCCAAGCTTTCTGAGCTGACTTGATATCTAACTCTCCATATTCTTCAAAATTGGGCAGCTTGAGGAGGTCATCAAAGTAACCTCCGTCTAACTTGATCACAACTTCTCCCGCCTAGTTTCTCACAGAACAAGAAGCAGAGTCATAACTGGAAGCGCAGGCTAAGATGAATTCAGGGCACTGAGTGGACATGGGAAAACCCGCTGCAAGAGGTAAACCACTATCGGCTATCGATTTCATCCATGGAGTTTGGGAAGAGCTCTTTACCCTACTCCAGAAATCTTCCATATCTATATTTCTGAGCTCTGTATCTCGGATGTCATAATTGCAATCGATATAGGATGGAGACTCCACCTTTCTGAATTTGTATTTCATCTTTCCTGACTTCTCAGTCTTTTCTTGTGATGGACCAGGGTCCGACATGAAGGATTTCGAAGGAGGAGAGTTTCGGAGATCAGGAGATGTTGCACACTGTGAAAACCCCGACCTACTGAAGATGCCGGAAGGGTGGAAAAACCCGACACACTGAGGAGGATGTCGGGGAGTCCAGAAAACCTGATGCACTGAGGATGTCGGAGACTTGAGAAAACCCAACACTTTGAAAATGTCGAGATTTTGGAAAGCCCGGCACTTTGAAGATGTCGAGATTTTGGAAAGCCCAAAACTTTGAAGATGTCAGAGATTTTGGAAAGCCCGACACGTCAAATTTTCTGATATACTACGGGTTTTGATCATTGCACAACACCCTTCAACTAGGGCAAGGAAAGATCAAAAATGATTAACGCAATCGGGCACAGAGTGAGTTTCGAGTTTCGGGTTTCAAGTTGGATAAGCATGCATGAAAATCCACGAAGTAAAAATATGTCCAATAAAAATGACGTGGAAATCTACATATATATATGAAAATTTGCAATTAATACACTTCAGCTGGCACGTGCCAACCCACCCGACAACTCGGCATTAACGCCATGTCAGCATGCTTGGGAGGTCCGAAAACCCGACACAAAGGTGTTTAGAGCAATTCGGGTTTCGGGTTGCGGAAAACAATTGACATGAAGCATGATGCTTAGATGCTTCAAAGTTTCAAAACCCGACATGAAGGACTTAGGCAATTCGGGTTTCGGGTAGCGGAAGACAGGCGACACGGAACATGTTTTGGATAAGGCATGTTCCGATGCGACGAAGGTCCGCAAACCCGACTCACCTTACTTGAAGTGGGTTTCGGGTTTCGGGGAACACAAGACATAAAGCATTCAAAACACATGTTGTCCTATCGGTGAAACCCAAAACCCGATTATCTCTCATAAAGGTAATTTTGCAAAATCAGCTTAAAATTTTCGTAGGGTTATCTGATAGTTTTGGCGTAAACTCAAAACTGAGATAACAGCTGGCTCCAGTTGGGGACTTTCTTTGTGATATCAAAGGAAGAGAACTCAGAATCTCTGGTTTTATCCATTGGGCTACGGAGTCAGAAAAGAAGAAAACCGAAACAAAACAAAACGAAGAAAGAAAGAAGACCAAAAGCAAACACACAACAAAAAGTAAAGTATGTACAATGCAAGAGAACATCTTGCATTAGTGATGGAACAACTTTAGATGTTGTCCGCTGAAAGGCAAAGGGAGTAACCCTCCATCCAGATATGATAGAAGGAAACTATTTTCACCATTTAGCTCATGGATCTTGAAAGGTCCTTTCCACAAAGAATCGAACTTCCCATGCATTCCTTTCTGCTCCCTCCTCTTATCCCAAAGCAACACCAGGTCTCCAATCTGGAAATTACACTGCCTTGATTTCTTGTCAAAAATTTTCTTTACTCTGCTCTGATGATCTGCGATGCGATCAACCACCTTGCTTCATTCCTCTTCTAGCCTGGCTAGGTACATAACCCTTTTCTCAATAGAATTTTGAAAAGTCATATCTTCGACTGCTTTGGCCAACTGTAAGGCTGGCAACTCCACTGAGATAGGTATCTCAGCATCAATCCCGTATAGTACTTGGAAAGGAGACATCCCTATAGCTCGCTTTGGGGTAATTCGATCAGCCCACAATGCATCATACAATGCTTTGTGCCATGCCCTCTGGTTTTCATCTACTAGTTTTCTAATTATGGTAACCAGGTTCTTGTTGTTGGACTCAACTTGCCCATTGCCTTGGGGATAATAATCAGATGAGTGAGCTAGGGTGATGCCAAATCCATAGAAAAATTCTGTCAACTCATGCAATGAGAAATAAGAGGCATTATCAGCTCTGATCTTGTGAGGCACACCGAATCGACAATTATATTTTCTCTAAGGAACTTGCACACAACTTCGAGGGTTGCTTGCTTGATTGGTGCGGCTTCCACCCACTTGGTAAAATAGTCATGCAGATCGTACGTAATTATGTCCGCACTAAAGGCGGATTTAATGTTCTAATGAAGTCAATTTCCCACCGGCGAAAAGGTTCTTCAATCACTACGGGCTTCAAGGGGAGAGCTGCTAGCTTAGGACAGCCAACGAAATGTTGACAAGCTTCACACTTGGACGCCCACTCGGCTAAATCCCGGAAAAGAGTAGGTCAATAGTACCTAGCCCGCAGGATCTTATAAGCTGTTATAGACGATGGGAAATGTCCTCCGCATGCTAGGCTATGGAAGGATTCTAACAACTTTAACTGTTGTGACTTATCAACACAGCGCAGGAATACACCATCAATACCTTTCTTATATATCCCATTATCCCACAGGAGGTATCTTGCAGATCTTAACTTGACAGTCCTCTTCTCTTTTTGGCTTAAATGCGGAGGGCATTCACCATAAGTTAGAAAGAAAGCAATATCCATGTACCATTCATCAGTTGTACTCACGAAAAGCACCATGGGAAACTCTGAAGAAGTATCTTGAGTCTTTTCACATTCTGCTTCAGCATGATTTTCTACAATCAATTGGCACAGGCCCCTTCCTCATACTAATTTGGTAGGTCTGATGTCCAAGTCGTATTCCTGAACTTTAGCTATCCAGGTACCTCGTTGACTCCCCAGCTCTTGTTGAGTCAAAATGGATTTAACGGCAGTGTCGGGAATGAGAACGAGGGTATGGGAATTCAACACATAGTACCTGAAATGTTTCACCACTCGTACCACTGCATAAGCATGCTTTTCAATTTGTGACATCTTCAATTCATGTTCCTTCAATGGGAAGCTCATAAACGCGATGGGAGCTTCAATGCCTTCCCCATTCTCCTGCATCAGGATGGCTGACACTGTGTGAGTAGAGGCGTAGCTGTACATGATGAAATCTTTTTTGAAGTCCGGACATACTAGGATAGGAGTGCAAGCAACTGCCCTTTTGATTTCTTCGAATGCAAGCTTCCCTTCTGTACTCCATTGAAATGGAACTTTGCCTTTCATCATCCCAAGGATATCCTTGATTTTGTCGTAAATCAGTACAAAACCTTCTCAGAAATTGACCTTTCTAAAGAAAGAATGAACTCCAGTTTTACTTGTGGGTAGGGTAAGGCTCTGAATGGCCTTTACCCTTTCTGGGTCGATTTTGGTTCCTTCTCTAGTCACGATATGACCCAGAAATTTTCCTTCGGTCACCCCAAACATGGACTTCTTGGGATTTAATGAAATCCCATGATGCCTACATCTCAAAAGTACTTGCTCTAAATGATCATAATGATCACTCCATTTTTTAGAGAAAATCAAGTCATCTAAATACACAACTATGACCTTTCCCATCGTGTCTCACGAAAGCCAAGTCCATAGCTCTCTGAAAAGTGGCTCCAGCGTTGATTAAGCTGAAAGGCATCCTCCTGTAAGCAAAGGTACCCCATGGGGTTGTGAAGGCCATCTTGTGTTGATCCTCCGTAGTTACCTCAACTTGATTATATCCTGAAAATCCATTGAGCATGGATAGCATTTCGATCCAAAGAATGTGAGTTTGTAATACCTGATCCATGATAGGCAAGGGATAGTTGTCCTTCAACGAAGACTGATTCAGGTTCTGGAAGTCAACACAAATTTGGATTTCGCCATTCTTCTTCCTGACAGGGATGATGTTAGCAATCCAGGTGGAGTGATGGATTGGAAAAATAATCCTGGCATCTAACATTTTCTGAATTTCAGCAAGGATAGTTCCTAAGATCTTGGGATTATAATGTCTTTGTTTCTGCCTGTACGGTTTCACATCAGGCTTCAAAGGGATACTATGTTGTACATCTCTGGGCTTGAAAGATTTTAAATCTACATAAGACCATGCTAACACATCCATGTATCTCTTCAGGAGTGAAGTGAATCTTGCTTTTTCTTCAGGGGAACAACATTTCCCAATATTCACCATCCGAGGTTGATCAGACGAACCTAGATTGATTTGATCTACTTCCGAGGAAGAAGCTCCTTCAACTTGTCTCTTGTTTTGAATAAAACAATCATGCTTGTCGAACAAACCCTCTAGGAAACCAGACCTTTGGGTATCTTGTTTCCTTTAAGCTGAATAAACTCACCATCAACCTCTTGATATGGATCTAAGATAGATTCACAGAAAGCTGATTCCGAACCTTCAAAGTATAGCTCACTGAAATTGTCAGCCTTTTCTAGAAAAGCCAACACCTGTTGATCATCATTGAATACTTGCCAGTGAGTTGCATTATCTGGGATACTGGGGCGGTACACAATCTCGATAGAGTACGTATCTTGTTTGAACTGAGGATGAGGAAGAAGGAGGGATGCAGACACGGCCAAAGAATCAGCCTTGTCGTTATAATCTCTCAAAACTGCCTTAATAGAGAATGCATCAAAGCATTCTATACTATCCCAAACTTTGTTCCTGTAATGTCTCAAGCGATCATTTTTCACCTGATAGATTCCCTTGACCTGGTTGACAATCAGCTCCACATCCCCCTGAACCTTGAGATTTCGAATTCCCTTCTGTCTGGCCATTTCTAATCCTAATAACAGGGCTTCATATTCAGCCGTGTTGTTAGTATTATCAAATTGCAACTTGTAAGCTGATGGGAAAATCTCGAATTAGGAGATATAAGAACAACACCAGTTCCTGATCTAGTGGTTGAGAAACTACCATCAAATTCGAGGGTCCAAATAGCATTAGGATCTTCTTCCTTGACATCCACAGTCGGTATCTCTGAAGTCATGAAATAATTTCCGAAACTAGCATCTTCGAAAAGAATTTGAGCTTTAGGGTCATCTGACTTAGTTACCAAATACCTCGCCTGAGGTTCAGGATGGAGAACCAGGTAAGCCCCATTGACTGGAATCCTGGCCTTGGTCCAATCCATATTAATCTCTCCTCCGACGTCTTTACAAAAACCTCTACCCAAGAGGATACCGTAAGCTGCAGGAATGTCAGCAACTAGAATGGTCATTTTCACTCTCTTCTCAGGGAAGGCAACAAATGCAAACTGTGCATCTTTGATTTGACCAATCAAAGGAACTTGTTTAGTTTCCATGGAGTAACACCGTCCATATGACTTAGTCAAAGTAAGTCCAAGGGCATGGGCTACTTTTGCGGGCATAACATTATCGGAGGCCCCTGAGTCGATGATGCAATTGCTGAGTTTAAACCCATTTATAAGTAAAGACAAATAAAATGGTTCAATCTTTCCCGAAGAAGAAGCAGAGGTCAGATTGTTCTGAGGTGGGAGTTGAGTAGGATTTGGAAGGAGACCTTTTGAAGGTGATGGAACAACCGCTTTACTTCTGATGAATTTGGCAAGTTTTTCAAACTGTTCAGGATTTGACTGAAGGTATTCTGCTTCCGACATTTGGATTTTGGTTCTCTTTGCATGATCAACAATGTCAAAAGCAGTATAAGAAGGGGTGATGGTAGGCTCAGTTCTAATCACATGAGCTTGAGCTGGGGCACTGACCTTAGGAGAAAGAGAATGAGGGGAAGTTGCCTTTTTGGTAACTTCTCTTTCGATTTTGTTGAAATGGGAGTACCTCTCTTAACTATGGCTATGGGAGGTTCCTTGTTCTTCTCCTTGGGGTTTTCAAGAGGTTTTCTTGGATTCTAAGATTGGGATCGAGTGAAGACAGCAAATGACTGACCGTCTGGTGCACATTCATCTTCTTCGTATTCCAAATACCCAATGCTGGAGTCACCAGCCGAATTTTCGTAAGACTCATCGGCATATCCTGAAGCTTTAAAAGCCTCGGGAGAATCTTGTTCTTCAGCTTCATCTTCTTCTTCGATTATTTCTACTGCTACATTGATGGGAGGAGCTTTGATTGCTAGTCTCGGTTGAGCAGGAGTTAACCGTGGCCTATCCCTGGCAGGCACACCATTGTTGTTATTAAAATTCTGTCTAGGAATATCCCGATACGGAACATTGTTCACCTGCTGGGACATTTGCTTTTTTAAAGTGATCAAATCATTAGCCATTTTTTGAAACATAGGATCAGTATTACCTTGAGAAGAACCTTGATTTTTGAGTTTGGGTATGTCTTTCTTGATTCTTCCAGCCAAAATAAGATCATCTTCTATTTCAATAATCGTGACCGAGCAACATGACCAAATCAGGATAACCGACCTTCTTAATAAAAAGATCACATCAGGAGGCTGAGCATTAATGAAGAAGCATTTCTGATTTTCCAGAGTTGGTACAGCTATCTCCGAAATCTTTTGGATCAGCTTATTAAATTTGGCCACAAAGTCCCGCATGGGTTCATGCGATTCCTTCTTCATATGAGTAAGTTGAGCTAACAAGGCATGATAATCTTTGGATGGTTTGAAATGCACTTCAAACTTGGTCCGCATGGTAGCCCGATCATGATACATGCATTCGAAAGGTGATAAAACCATTCAGCTGTTGCACTGTGCAACATTTCAACGAAGAGTCGAACAGAGACATCTTCGTGAGCTACTCCAAGGACACCGCATGCTACGAAGAAAGATGTAATGTGTTCATCAGGATGCTACTTCCCATCCCCATTGAACTTGGGAATGTTTTTACGTGATCCATGTGGTAACTCGTGCAATGGTGGAGTTAAAGAAAGAGGACCAATAACTGCACCCCAAAGCACAGGTTGGACTACCATCCTTCTGAAAAGAGTGCGTATAGGGATCCAAGTATCAGACAAGAGTAGTGCATGACAAGTTGCAGAGATGCTTCCCGTTCCATGGGGATCGATTTCTCCGAACAGTGAAGAACTTCTGGTTCGGTTAGAAACAATGTTGTTGGGGGACAGGCTGAAATTGTGCTGTTGTAGCAACTCAAAGAGTGGGTCAATTTCACCTTGGGCTTGGCGGGACCGAGTGAAGATCTTTCTGGCTAGCTTGAACTGGGAAAGAGATCTTGTTGAAAATAAGGAAAATACGGAGTCGCCAGACACCAAGAGGATAAGATTTATACTATTAATCCGTATTCCCCAGCGGAGTCGCCAAAAACTGTTGGTTGGATATTTTGTCAATCCAAAATATGAGGTTCAACCATAGTATATGGGATTAAATCCCTCCTCAAAGACAGGTGAGGCTTCCTGCTTATTACTAATCTAAAACACAACAAAAACAATATATACAGTATTCACACTAATCTAACCATTGGGGTTGGGATAGAATCCCGAAATCCACATTCACATGATTCAAAGGTATTGCTTTCGTAAATGAACTGGGTTGGAAACTATTACAATGAAAGAAGCACAATGGAAAGGAAATGAGAGAAATGTATTTTCTTTCGAGTAAACGTAGAGCACGAAATAATCATACGGGCTTTAGATCATAAATATAATGTCTGAAATGATTAGAAACACTAAGGTGCTAAACAAAGAATAGCTTAAGATCATGAACGTAAGAACAATGTCTTAAGAAAGATATATCCCACAACACAAAGTTTGCAAAATAATATCAACTTCTATTCTTCAAAATGATTAAAAGTAAACACAATTTTTTTCTTCTTTCAATAGCTCCCAATATTTCAAAAATCTCGACCCTTTGGAATGCATAAGCATCCCTTATTTATAATAAAAGGGGTAGAGAGAAAATATGATAAATCCTAGAAAATAGTGTTCTTTAAAAGAGTTCTATTTTGCTTGACTCTCACGCAAGAGACCAAGTCAAAACACGATTCAAAAATGTGACGAAACAGAAATTAAAAAGACATGTCAATTTCAAGATTGAAATGACACGTTGCATCAGGACTTAATCTGAATCATCATCTTTTGCTCCTTCATCTTTCTCTTCCTCCAGCTGAGCCTGTTTGTTCCGAAATTCTTGGAACTTCCGAATTATGCCTTGCATTTCGTTTTCATCGCACAAAGTGGAATGATCATTCAAAACTTCATAGGTTTCATGGGTATCACTAAGCATAACGCCGGAAGCTTTTTCAATCTTTTGCTGAGCCTTCTCAAAGCCTCCAAAGAATGTTCAATCCTTACAAACCAGTCCAATGATCTCAATACCAAATCCGTGTATTGGTTCATCTTTGAGCAGACTCTTGGACTTGTTTGAAAAGATCATCACCGATAGGATGCCTGAGTTTCCAACTGACACCTTTGGACAAATCTTCAGCAACTCTTCTTCCATATCACTTTTTCCATCAATCAATTGATCCCTTGATTCTCTCAACTTACCGCAGGCTTCGTTGAGAATCTTTACCCTGAACCTGATGGCTTTGGTCAGCTGGAAATGTTTATCCACATGTGGGATGATGCCTTCTTCTACCAAGAGTTGTGATGGTATTTTCTTTAATTCCTGGAGAGCTTCTAAAGTCAAATCAAGATGTCCAATTTCTTGAGAGAAATCATCGTCCATCTTCTCTCCATCCTTCTGAATGTCCCCCAAATATTGATAAACTTTCACAATGTCTTGAATCACTTCCTTCCCCTGTTGGAGCAGCCTTTGGATCCATTCATCGACCACCCTTCCTTTTTTATTAATCTTCTCAATTGTAGGCACTGATGAGAAATTGAATCTGACAGGGACAGAAGAATATGGTATGGATTCAAGGGGTTTTGAGAGTTTAAGCAAAACCTCAGTCAACTGCTCCACCTTTCCTTTAAGCTCATCTCTGTTGTCTTTTGTTTCTTTCAACTTCTGACATAGCACGTTCGTAGCATCCCGTGCATCCTGTTGTGCCCCTTCTGCTGTCACTTTTCCTAGAGCCACCCTGGTTATCTGATAATCAGAGGCTGTTATGTCCTCTTTAGTTTTTTCAGTCACGGGAGTGGCGATCTCTGCGAACTTATCCTGAAGCGTCCACCAAAACCCTTGAAACTGTTTTGGGTTTCTTGGCTGATTTAGCAGTAGAAGCCTTGAGTGAGCTAAAATCAAAGGCTGGTATGGGTACAATCACCTTCCTCTTCCTCGGAGTTTTCTCAAGTAGCCATTGTGGCGTATCAGAGGGATTTGCCACGGTTGTAGAAGCTGGTATCATACTCTCAAGGGGAGAAGATTCTACTAGTGGAGGGGGAATAGTTACCAATGTGGTAGCAGATTGAATAAAAGAGGCACGGGAGAGGGCATGTTGGTGATTACTTGGGTCTCGGCGAGAGGGTGAGAGTCCGAGAAGATCTTGGCCATGATTGAAGAAGTGGATGGAGAATGAGGAGGTAGGAGTGGTTGTGAGGGGGAGGCGCAGATTCAGACTCCAAAGCACAGGATGCAAGAGATAAGGTCTCTTCAGCTTGGGCAATCAACAAATGTTGAAACCGAGAGGTTGGCTTCTTTCTTCTTCCAAAGTAATTTATCCTATTTCGGTGGTGTTGGTGATTCTGGTACATCCACCGTTTCAACTAGAGAAATAATTGAAGAGATATCTCTTTCTTTTCTCTTTTTGACAAACTTGACCTTTATAGGCCCCTTGGTAGATTTTTGTCCTTTCCCTTTTTGGAGGGCCCCGCCTCTGAAGCAACCAACTTTGAAAACTTATCATCTTTTAAACTCATTCCCCAAGAGGAGATCCATGCTTTGGTACGTGCAAGAATTAGAGCTGATCTATCTGTAATAGAGGCTTTTTCACTGATCGACCAATCAATAGGTGGGAAAACATATTGATCTTCATTCAGTCCATCATAAGAGGGATCCAGAATACTTTCATTGTCGCTAGTACCTTCTGGTAAGTTAGCGAGCTCAAACGTTTGAATCTCAGCAAGTGTCAATCTGCTATGATCCTTTCTCCGGACAGCAACTTCATCCCGTAAATCGATCCAGATGTCCTCTATGCTTGGTCTATGCAGGTGCAGAGTTCCATACACCCTGAGGACTCCTCGAATGTCAAACCCGTCTCGGGGCTTCATGTGCTTCTTCAACTTATCCTGAAGCTCATGGAAAACATTCTTAGCTTTCACCACTGTCGAACAAGTGTATCTTCCAATAGAAATTGGGAAAGATACAGCAGCCTTATGTTTACTTTGTTGGAATTTGTGAAAATCCAACAATTGCCTAACCAATTCCATCAGATCAAGTTTTCCCCTGGATACCTGGGCAAATGGAAAGGATCCCCTGAGTACATGACTACTCAAGATATGTGAACTTCTTGAATTGCAAGAAGACACAACCCCATTTGGAAACTTCAGCCCAGGCCTCATCTGAGATTCTTGTTTTCCTCAATTCAGGGTTTAACCTGTAGATGTTTTCGTAAAAGAAGGCATCATTTACCCTTCTGAATTGGTCTTGAGACCCTTTTCTTGTCAGTTGAGGGAAATACTGATAAACATGGTTCACCATCCTGTTTCCCTTGGTATCCAACCCGGGATAGTTCCTCATACCGGCCGCTGCATAGGTGACATATGAGGACATATAAAACTTCCCTGTGGACAAGACTGTTGTCATTTGGGAATCTATCTCATTACTAATGAGAGTGCCCCAATCAATTCCTTGTTGATTTTTCTTGATGGTGATCATGAACTGATACATCCACCCTTGGAAAACATTTGATTCGTAAACCAAAACCCGACTCAACAGAGTGATGATGTCATTGATTTCCTGAATGAAATCACTTCTGGGGACAAGTCTCGGGAATCTGGAAATAGCCGGTTTGGCTTTGATCAGGAACTTCTTATTTACATGCTTGATACAATCTTCCTGATCATTATCCCAAGCTTTCTGAGCTGACTTGATATCTAACTCTCCATATTCTTCAAAATTGGGTAGCTTGAGGAGGTCATCAAAGTAACCTCCGTCTAACTTGATCACAACTTCTCCCGCCTGGTTTCTCACAGAACGAGAAGCAGAGTCATAACTGGAAGCGTAGGTTAAGATGAATTCAGGGCACTGAGCGGACATGGGAAAACCCGCTGCAAGAGGTAAAACACTATCGGCTATCAATTTCATCCATGGAGTTTGGGAAGAGCTCCTTACCCTACTCCAGAAATCTTCCATATCTATATTTCTGAGCTCTATATCTCAGATGTCATAATTGCAATCGATATAGGATGGAGACTCCACCTTTCTGAATTTGTAGTTCATCTTTCCTGACTTCTCAGTCTTTTCTTGCGATGGACCAGGGTTTGACATGAAGGATTTTAAAGGAGGAGAGTTTCAGAGATCAAGAGATGTTGCACACTGTGAAAACCCCGACCTACTGAAGATGTTGGAAGGGTGGAAAAAACCCGACACACTGAGGAGGATGTCGGGGAGTCCAGAAAACCCGATGCACTGAGGATGTCGGAGACTTGAGAAAACCCGGCACTTTGAAAATGTCAGAGATTTTGGAAAGCCCGACACTTTGAAGATGTCGGAGATTTTGGAAATCCCGGCACTTTGAAGATGTCAAAGATTTTGGAAAGCCCGACACGTCAAATTTTCTGATATCTTGTGGGTTTTGATATTGCACTGACAAAGACCCTTCAACCAGTGAAGGAAAGATCAAAAATGATTAACGTAATCGCACAGGTGAGTTTCGGGTTTCGAGGTTGGAGAAGCATGTGCGAAAATCCACAAAGTAAAAATACGTTCTGTAAAAATGACGTGTAAATCCGCATATATATATGAAAAATTGTAATTAATACACTTTAGGCGCACGTGCCAACCCACCCGACAACTTGGCATTAACACCATGTCAGCATGCTTGGGAGGTCTGAAAACTTGACACAAAGGTGTTTAGAGCAATTCGGGTTTCGGGTTGCGGGAAACAAGCGACATGAAGCATGATGCTTAGATGCTTCAAAGTTACGAAAACCCGACATGAAGGACTTAGGCAATTTGGGTTTTGGGATGCGGAAGACAGGCGACACGGAACATGTTTCGGATAAGGCATGTTCCGATGCGACGAAGGTCCGCAAACCCGACTCGCCTTACTTGAAGCGGGTTTCGGGTTTCGGGAACACAAGACATAAAGCATTCAAAACACATGTTGTCCTGTCGGTGAAACCCGAAAACCCGATTATCTCTCATAAAGGCAATTTTGCAAAATCAGCTTAAAAATTTCGTAGGGTTATCTGATAGTTTTGGCGTAAACTCAAAACTGAGATAACAAGATCATAGTCGAGAAGATGGACCTTATATAGGGAATGTTGTCAAGTATGGCCAATGTTATCCGTAGTACTATAGAATGAGAAAGAAAATATCACTCATGACGACTTGGATGACATAGCCACTGATATTCTAAATAAAATGAGGCACACACTTAGTGATCGACAAACCTTGAGGCTGAGCTAAAAATGAATATCCAAAATTAATCCTTCCAGTTGAAGAAGAGGGTGCTTTGTAGAATAAATTTCATTCTTTCGTAAAGTTTGGTTCATTCTTTCCATTACTATTCTTTATTATTGAAGACATATGAAGGAATTCACATTGTCGGGATGACAATGTACTCTAGTGTGGGGTAATGTTGAACAACCATAAATATTCTAAGTATTGGGCATGTGAATATAGGGCACTTTGGAAGCTGTGACACTATAAAAGTATTAAAGAGCCCTAACTCAAGAATTTTTTTGTGGATAAGGGCTATTTTTGGAGATAGCGTGCAGAGCACACATAGAGATGAATACTTGTGCTACATGTTATGGTATTTTAGGAACAAGTGGAAGATAAGAGCCATGTATAGTTTAAGCTAATAATAGGAGTTCTACTTGGAGTTAACTATAGGACATCTATTGTTAGAACACTTGCATGTTGTGCATACTATTGTAAAGGCACATGGCTATTATCAGCATGTGACCTATTTTGAGAAGTGCATAGGTGGTGAAGGGAAAGTCCCCACCCCTATAAATATGTATTGACTTGCATAGTTTAGTAGGGTGGTGAATTATTGTAGAGTTGTGCTTCATTTTTGATGTGCACATGACTCATGGAGATACTTTCTGATGTGTCATGCTTATGTGTTTTACAATGTTTAATGTAATGAAGTATATTGGCTGGATAATGGTGTTAGACATGATTGAATATGGTTCTTGTATGGTTAATCTTATCATAGTTATTGTTTAGTTCATTTATCATGATTCTCTAAGATCTAGATCTGGATTATGCACTATGGAATGTTTATATCTAATTATGAATCTGAATATGTTTAAACATCATCACACTAACATCTTGTACAAGCAACTCTAAAGAGGGACCTGGTACCTTTGCGCACTTTGGGTGAGTGCTTAGCTCAAGGTTGAGTGATGTGCATGTGCACCTAGGTTATTCACAGTAAATTCTAGGCTGCATCACTTAGCACTACCTTAGGCACCCTAGTGGAGGATTGGAGACAAAAATCAAACAAATTACGATACCTAAAACTCCCGAGAGATTCCCAAAACTTTATAGATAGTTGTGGCGATGTACTCAAACAAATAACAATGAGGACCGACTAACTGATGACATGACTAGGGGATGGGTTATTAGTGATTTTTTTTTACACGAGATCCATGAATAAAATAACATACCGGGTGGTATAAATGTAATAGTAAGTGTGTGATTACTGTGATTACAGTGGACAACTAAAAAATTAGTTGACGATATTTTATAGTGGCAATAGAAAGGAGGGGCGATGAAAGAGTATGTGCTAAAGCACAAAAAAATTCAATAAGAGAATTTTTGTGAGAATTTTGAAGCATGTAAAGGTCATCCAATTTTTTTGGGTACAATATAGATGTATTTCATTGAGATATGAATGCATCAAAAATTTGTGTGGAGGTGTGAATGTGATGTGGTGGAAGACATGAATACAAGTTGAGTGTTTTGCTAGAGATTGAAATTAGGAGGGTGCATAAGAGGAGTGCGTCGTCATGTTGGGTGAGATGAAATGCATAGTCAAATAGATGTACGTTTTGTTGGGGGTCCGTGTTACTATTGAATTTTTTAAATGTAGGAATTTTTAAGTGTGGTGGCTATGGGTGACATGGAATCTTGTGGTGAATAGGTTTGTTGTAAATTGTTTGATAAGTTGGCCTAGGTGCATGTCCCACAAAGTGTTGGGAATAAATATTGGAAATTTGTTTGAATATGTTTTAGTGGATCATATTGGGGTGGGAGTGAGTATCAAGATGAATAGAATCCATGGGGAGTGATGAATGATATAGGGTAAGCAGAGAGTGTATGGGATAAATGGTGTATAGGTTTGAATGAGGGAGTTAATTAAGGAATGAAACCATTTAAGGTGAATCTCGTTTATGGACTATGTGATAAATACATAAACTTGGAAGACAATATGGTTTAATGATACCTTCACCGACAATGTAATGTCAGGGTGAATGGATGCCAAAGATGCGAGAGACTCTCGAATTTTTAAGGTGAATCTTGATTGTGAATTATATGATAAACACCATAAATTCAGAAGATAACATGGCTTAACGATACCTACACTAAAAATGCAACATGTTAGGGAGAATGGATTTCAAAGAAGCGAGAGACTCCTCCTTCCAACAGATGAGATAACATGCATGCAAATATGGTTGAGCAAGATAAGTATTAGATAGAGATTTGATGAATTTCTCGATAAAGGCCAATCCCATGAACCAATGGGACTTCCTTGAAGGGTGTAAACTCATTTTCTTAGTTAAGTGATACGATATGAAAATACTTGATAACACTAGAAATTATTAGAATTCTTGAGGGATACAAAGATCCTATTCCATGTGATAGGTGGCCCAAGCAAGGGATACGACAAAATCAAAGTCTAGAAATTAATCAAACTAGAATTATTCAATAACATCCCAATCTTCTTGTTTGATTTCAAGTAGGTCTTCTATGTCTTTGATTTCAGGTGTCAAGGTGGTGAGAAAAAGGCTGAGTTTGTGCACGATGTCAAGTTGTTCCTAGACGAAGTGTTGGTGAATGATCGAAAGATTGTAAATTCAGTAATGGGGTTTGACTCATATGGAATTGTCATCTACAGAGACACACATATTGGAAATAGATAGATTAGGTAGATAATATACTTATAAAATTAAAGAGAGTATGCAAATGTAATTAAAATGATAAAATAATATAGATCACTAGCGATTTTGGTAGAATCACTAGTGATTAAGATAAATCACTGGTGATTACTGAGAAAAATATTAATTCTTTGATAATATGTAAATTGGATGTGAAAAACTTGATTAAAAGGTTGATTTAGGTTTGTAAGTGATGTTTAAAGAGATTGGGAGGTAATTATATGGAATTACAAACCTTTATAATGGAAAACATACTTGAAAGAGATGCGAGAATCCTTATAAGAGTTTGTGAGTGCTCCAAGGGTCTAACTAGGTTGTTGGAGATATCAAAATGTTTATGTTGATGTCATCTTGGTTTGGAGTGGATCATAGCTTAACTACAAACATCTCAAGATCTGTTTTAAGGAGGTTTGTTTTTATTTTTATAACCCTTGGTAATTGTGTTAGAATTGCTTTGACAACTCCTGGGAAAAGTGGGGAAACCCACTTGGAATTGGTTTTAACCACTTCCAAATGAGGTTTTGGACTACATACAAATGAAAATGGTTGATGATGTTATGGGGAGTTAAGAGGTTGATTGTTTAGGATAAAAATGGGTTTAGATGGGTTATGGGTGGTTAGGGAGGTTTTAGGATAGGTAAATGGGTTTTATGGGGGCTAGAATGTGATTTTATGGGGGTGGAGTCATGTTTTAGGATAGTGAGATAGGTTTTATGATTTTTTAATGAGGGTGTGAGGGTGTAGCCGAAAAATAGGTGTCTAAATTTTCCCCTTTTGTGAAGTGGTTCTGATAAGAAAACCATTGGAAAAAACAACTGAAATGGTCGAATTTGTGTTGGATAGGCATCCCCCTAATTAGGGGTCATTACGACAAAGTGCAATGGTTTCCGATTTGAATATGTTGTTGGATGAGATATGGTTGTATGTTGTTATGTTTCATTTTAAGATGCCTCAAGACTAGGCATGAAAACAAATTGCCACAAAGGTGGAATTTATGCAACCAGAGAGTCAAGTGATAGGGGGAACCAATGGATGCTCAACCTATAGACGTATGAATCATAGGAAGAAATTGTAGGAATAGGTTCCCGAAAGTGTATGGTATCCACGATGTATTGGGAGACATAGTTTTGATTATTTCCACAAAGGGTAACTTATGGGACCGTGAAGTCAAGTGATAAAGGAACCAATGGGTTCTCAACCTATAGACATATGACTCAATAGAGGCAGGGGAAGAGTTTACCTAATGGCTATGAAATCCAAAATGGGTTTGATAAAGGCATGATTGTATATATTGATTGATTTTGATTTTTAGAGGGTCTCGGGGCCCAAAGGGAGCACACACTTTTAAAATGTGTAATTATTTAAAGGAATGATAAAAAATATTGTTTGATGAGGCTCAAAGGCCATTTAATGATGTTTTGGATAAAAATGAGGAATCGTTGGTGATTAGCCCAATCAATGACAATCGGTGGGTGATAAAAATTTGATATAAATAGTTGATTTGGGGGCTCATTTGGTCATTGCGACTTGACAATATTAAGAGACCAAAAGTAACCTAATTTACTAATTTTTCATTAATTTGAGTGAGATGGAGGTAGATGGAGGTGTATAGAGGCGATGAAGGCTTACACATGTTGAGGTAGGTGGTATACTTAAGATTCTTGTTTTTTTGTTTTTTTCTAGAAATTTAGAAGCTCTTAGAAACTAATAGCAATTTCATAAGAAATCACTTATAATTTATGGGTCATTGATGATTCTAAAATTTTTGTGATTTTATTTATTTATGATTGATTATTAGTGGATTTGGATTGATTTTTTCATCGTTTTATTATTGGATACAGTCTTAGGGGAGATTGATCACATAGGATAGGATCCTGAACATACTTGATGATGTCATATATTTATTTTCATATGATGATTGGGATCATTTAGAGGGTGTTGGATTAGGTGGGATGCATCGTTACATGCGTATCCATAGGGACATGGGTTTACTATTGGCATTATTTGAGTGATGGGACCATGTGACAAGCACGTTACGGCTTTCTACTAGGAAATGAAACTCACTTTGGAGAACCTGCACCTATAAAAAGTGTTGTGTATGGTGAAAACCATGGCATGAAATTGGACATGCAACCATAACAATAAGATAAATAATAGAAATGATAGAAATAAGACCAATACTAGTAGAATCAATGTAGATGTAATAGAAATATTATAGTGATAAAACAACAATCAAGTGAGAAAATAGAAGTAATAACATGTGGAACAAATTCATATCAAGGCATAAAGCCACAAAAATGGGACATCCATGGTATCACGAGACAATGAAGGAACTTAGGCCTCACACAAGAGAATAAATATCACAAAAGAAAGGAATATAGCCAAAAACATGGGACACACATGGTGTGAAAAGACTAACAAGGCGCTCGGACCACATATAATGAAGCATTCAAATAGTAACACAAGAAACAAACATACATTGTGTAAAAATAGTAATGTAAAATAGTGATAAAAACAATAAGTAATAAGGAAACATATGAAATAAACTATATTAGTGTTATACAAGACACATGTGTTATTCTTATCGATTCGAAAATTACACGTGCATAATACATGTAATCAAATGTAATGATGAAGTATAAAGGAGCTATAATGAAATAATATCATATGTATAGTGTAGAGGATTCCCCCAAGAGTTTAATGTAATGAACCAAAGTGGATACCATCATCATGTAATGATATGTGTATCTTACATCAAGATCAATATAACTCATGAACAAACAAACATATGTAGTATAAAAAACTAACAAAGAAAGCTAAGTGTATAGGTATTGGTTTTGTATTTTTACAAATATGTGAATATTTATGTATTATTTAATATAGCTATGTGAAAGGAGAGTGGTATAATAATAAATACTCAATGAGAGTGTCATGAGGAGGTGAAGTTGATATAAAGGAAATTGGATGTGTGAGCCTATATTATGCCAAATAATTATTCTTATATACAAGTGGTAAAAACTATTAACATGTGTAATAGAGTCCTTGGGATGAGAGAAAAGTGGATTATATCCACAAGAGACAATGTGGGATGGATTAGATCTATGATGAGGGATATAAGAGTGACATCCATGAAAAATAAGATGTTTACTAAAAGACTTATGAGAAATACTAGGAGGATGAGTGCCACTATATATAACATGTTTGAGAGAATGACTATGAGGACTAGGGCCACGAGATATAATATGTGTGTCAAAAGGACTATTAGGAGACCTAGAAGGGATATAGACACTATAGATGATATGAGGACTACCAGGAGACCATGGGAGCTATAGATTCATGATCGGATAACATGGGAAGATGAGACTCAAGAGGGATACCTCTAATTGTGAATTTTTTTCCAGTGAATAAGATGAACACATTGATGTATGATAGATGGGACATCCCTAAGGGAAAAAAACCAAGGGATAATCAACCATATATCACTTATTAGATACTATAAATTGGACTCATGTAGTAATAGAGCCAATAATGATAGGTAGAATAATATTTCCATAAGAAAAATTAAATTCACATGTGATGTTCCTTTTAGAATAACCATGAAAAAAAAATCTTGAGAGTACATAAATTATCCTTATTATGT
Organism: Taxus wallichiana var. yunnanensis; assembly: GCA_018340775.1. Classification (NCBI taxonomy): domain Eukaryota; kingdom Viridiplantae; phylum Streptophyta; class Pinopsida; order Cupressales; family Taxaceae; genus Taxus; species Taxus wallichiana. The sequence goes on along the minus strand of CM031236.1, from coordinate 465,081,482 downwards.
GGATCAACCAAAAAAATATATCTTGATGGATAGATATGCAAATGTACATAGTATCGAAGACAAGATTATTGTCCATACCAGATTCATAAAAATTAATAAATATTGTAGGAGGTGGCATAGGGCCAAAATTTCCAATTATTGTATCTAATAAGTGATCATAAAAGGAGGAGGTGGTAACACATGATAAGTAATATGCACTTAAGAAGTAGACTTGTCAATATCATGATTAAGAAATGGATTATTAAATATTTTCAGCTTTAAATTAACATTGATAGGCTTAGAGGATTTAATGGTATCATCCCATAAAATTGAAATTGCATCTATAATATTTTGGATAACAAGTTTAAATTTTATACAATGATTAACGAGGTGATCAATGCATCAATGATAGTCACAAAAATAATTAGCATAAAATTTTTACTATGAGGCTTGCTTGCATCAACCTCAAGTGGTGGATGGAGAGACAAAATATTGCACTCAATAAATTTTTAACATAAAATGAGGAGAACAAGGAATATGCTTAAATTACCTTTGTACTAGCTGTAATTTTATCCTAGTAGGTTGGGAGAAGACATTAAAAATTTACTTAGTAATAGCCTTATTATTAACAACCTTTCCTTTGAATGTAGATTTCCTTAGGAACTTGACATTAGGTGTAAGAGAAGAGATAACAACATACATAAGATTATTCATATGTAATAACTTGGCATCATGTTCTTTGATAACATGACATAGATGATCAAATGAGGGGATTTTATTAAGGATGAAAAATTCTTGCAAAGGATTAAGTAGGCTTTGTGTTTTTATCAACTAATATATTATTTTAATAAGCATGGTCTTGTATCATAAAACATAGTCACTAATTTTCTCATTAGATCCTAAGCATACTTTAGACATTTGAGAATAAAGAACTTTATTGCAAATGTTTATAGAGAAATTTGCAAGAATATGATTTTCTAAGGAGGTGAAAGATCACATGGAATGTGTTAGTAAATCATTGAACCATTTCAAGGAAAATTCCTTGATATTTTGAGGAAAATATTTATAATAATATGGTGGGAGATGTATAGTAACAAAAAGACACATGGAATGATCAAAGGTATTTTGCAGGGGCCACTTTTTCCATCACAAATAGGAAGCTTAGGAGAAATAAAACCAAAAGGCAAGAGATAAGGAGTAACTTTTGAGGCAAGTAGGTTATAAAGGAATTGATTAGAATCCCGGTGTGAGAAGTAGTGGTTGTTCCTTGTTGTAATTGTAAAATTTGAGCTTATAAAGTATGAAAAAGGTTTCAAGGGTCTTCATGCTAGAAGAAGAATCCTATGAAGAACTATGATTTTAAGTAGGAAAAAGGTTGAGGTAGGAATGGGCATAGAGACATTTTACATAGAAAAATTAGGCTCTCCTATATATGTAGGAAAAATAGAAGTAGGAATTGTAGATGCATATATATGAGATTGAGAAGCATGCTTAATTTATTCTTGGGAAACATATAAAAATTATGTCAACATGGGTAGGATTATCTTGTAATAAATGTTCCATTTATTGTACCTCATCATCAAGAAGGAATAGGAATGATCTGTTAGAGTTATCATTAGACCCTTCATCTTGTACATGGTCAATGATAATAGTCAAAAAGATCTAACAAATATATTAATAGTAGAGTAAGATTCAATAGTAGGGACCATAGTTCCAAACATAAGGGGATTAATATTACATAATAGAAAAATATTGAGAACCCTAGGCTTGAGGAAAATATTGTAGAAGATATGAGGATTAATCATAGTGAGATACAATAGTGTAAATAACACCAAGGGGTATAAGAATACAAAATTTAACCCTAGTACAACTAGGGTTTGATCCTAAGACATTTGATTCAAGATTTGGGTTCACCAACATATTAAACCCTTTTTAACCTTAGGAAAATAATATTTGATGGAAATACACAAAATTAAAAATAATGTAAGGTTAGGAAACTAAGAGATATTATGATTAATTAACTTCCAATATTAATTTTACAACATTAAAATAATGTATTGGTTTTTGTAATAAACAATTACAATATGCTACAAGAAATAAAAACACAAGGGGAAGATAAAATTATCTATACATCACATTGTAAAAGAAATGTGGGTGTAAATAATAGAAAATCTAGGAGTGAAAATAATGGAGATGCTTTGTTTTTTATAATGTGATATGCAAGTGTCATTGTGCAAGACAATGCATCTTAGTCGGGATGTAAAATATAGTCCTTCCCCACATGGTATAGTCTCGGATGCCTTTTAAATATAACTCTAAAACATTTTGGGTCCTTTAAGTGGCCTGAAAATATGTCTCACTACCAAACCCTAGTTGTCGCACAATCCTGAAATCATATGTAATCTATCTAATCACACTAAAACCCTAACCATAGGTGGAAGACCCTACAAGAAGGTTAGTGTTTGGGTTGAAGTGTAACGAATACACTACCTACGTTGAAACTAGGTCAAGGAGTGTACCTTCCCTCAATCCCAAGAACACCAAGTTCCTACTTCAAATTCTTAGAAAGAGAACAATCCTATCAAGCATGTTCAAACCGGTAGGAGCCTTGAGTAATTTTTTGAGTTTTACAAATGAGTGTTCCAATAGAGTGTCAAGTGAGTAAATGAGGAGATGTAAACTTTATTATATAGGGTTTCAAAGCTAAATTATAATTAAAATAATGACCTAGGAAGATGAAAATACATAAATAATGTTATTACATTGAAAATAGAGTTGGAAAATGTGTCGATGCACCATTGTATAGGTCGATCATGACCAAATTATACAACCTAACCAATTTGTAAAATTTTGAACAAGGAATAGGTCAATGAAATATGATCTTTTCATTATGATGGTAAGAGGTAGAATATTGAATTCATGGATTTATATCCATAATTTTTGACACATCGGTGTGTGGGAATAAATAAATTAAGAAAGATATAAAAACATGTAATGAGTGAGGATAGGATGCGGGTGTTTTTATTAGCCAAGAATCACCATCAATATTAGTGGTTGCGAAAGGGTAAATTACCAAATATGAGTTTTTACAACATTATGTCATTCTTATTCACAAAACTCGGGATGACCTATGTTAACATGTAGGACAAAAAGTGAAAACTCTATAAACATGTACAACCCTTCATATGAGAATTAGTATACTAAAGAAGAAAAACACTTGTGTGTGTGTGTGTGTGTGTGTGTGTGTGTGTGTGTGTGTTTTTGAGGCTAGAATACCCTTAACAATAAACTTCTAGGTGCTGAACCAATCCAATGTTTCAAGACATGTTCTCATTTTTGAAATCAATCCTCGTGTATTCCTCCTAGGTTCTTGTACAAGTGTGTATAGCTAACCAACCCCTAGGATTCCCTCATGTATCTTGACACTAAGATAGTGGGATAATTTTATAATATGTAATTTACCCAACACGATAATAGTGAGATGTTGTGTTCCTCAACTATGAGACCTAACCCTCTTGTTTATTGAAACCTTTATGCAATGATCATAATAACTTTTCTCTTGTTAATATATGACTCTATGATCTTTGAATTCTTGTTTATGGATGAATCTATACTCTTTCACCTAGTTGAGAGATGAGGAGATTTGATTCAAAATGTAAGCATTAGTCTTGGCAAGGATACAAGTTAAAACTTGGTATTGCATAGTGAAAAATTACTAAATTTTTTTGTCTAAAGGAGGTTTGAATTTTAGAAATAAATTTCGCATCTTCATTTTGAAGACAATATATTAATTTTAGCATATCCCATGACATGTAACTACTATAAACCATAAAAATATGTCACCAATAGATTTGATCCCATTTTTGAAAATCTAGAGGCATTTAATATAAGGGCCATAGAAAATAGGACATTTTGGAAGTTAAGAATGGGCGATCACAAAAGGAAAGAGAATTAAAAGAGAGATCAGTTTGAAACCATCCTCAACCTAGATTATGAAGTTAGGTTTGAGAAGATAACATTCCTTCTAAATGATTTAAACAAACATATTACTTATCTTCACAGGAACAAGTGAGAAGAAGAGACTCTGAAACCCCAAATCACTCCAATCTCTTCTACCCATAGGTGTTCCTTGAGTGATATAGTGGTGAAGCAAAAATTTACAAGATTCATAGCCTTAAAGTTTCAAATTATCCATTTGACACTGAGAGCATGCCCTTAGATTTTGATATATAAAAGTCCCAAACCTCCTTTTTTAGACATACGACAAATCTCCTAAGTAGGCCAAAGGAAACCATTATGCCCTTCAAAATTATCCCAAAGAAACTACTTGAGAAGATTATATAGTTTAGCATAGGAAAATTTGGAGGGAACCCAACACGAGGATTAGTAGACATAGGTGGAAACTAACACTTTGGAAGAAATTTGGAATTTTCCTTTAAGAGAGAAAAGTATAATGATATATTAGGTAATTGTTTTCTCAACCCTTTGAACAAAATAACACCAAAGCTCACATAGAGAGGCCCCGAAAGCAAATGATATGCCAAGAAACTTGAATTACACACCTAGATGTATCCATTTCCATTGGAATCCTTCTATCTAAAAAGGTCTAGGGGAATATATCATCAATAACATTGAGTATTTTTGCATTGGATAAAGGACCTTGAGGAAAGGAAAAACATGTATAGGTATTATATGGAATTATTGATAGATTCTTTCTCTTCAATAGAATTAGAAAAGAGTCACATGAAAAATGGTTGTTAATGAGTTGTTGATTTAAATGGGGAGATAGATTCCTTTTAACAAGCCTAAAAATATTAGTTGGCAAGGAGATAACTAAATCCTTCTATAACAAGCACATAGAGAGAGGGAGACAAAGGGAATCCTTTCTTGATAGACATGAATAACCCAAAATTGATAGATTGAGTACAATTGATTGTAATAAAGCCTCTAACATTTTGAAATAACATTTTGATAGTATGGAAAAAGTGAGGTAAAAATATCAAGCTCAAAGCATAGAATTTATAAAAGGAAACTCAACCCTATCATTAAATTTTTCAAAAATCAATCTTCACAAATAGTATTTTTATTAAAAACCTATGCCCATTCCATACCTTCCTAGAATTTTTTTATCAAGAATATATCTATGTTGATTGAAACCATTTTTATCACATTTGAAAGTTAGGGAAAGAAGTTTTCTGAGATTGATAGTGAGGGATTTGGAAATGGTTTTATAAGAGACATTAAGAAGAATAATAGGTCCCCAATTGGAAATTTGCTTAGGGTAACCAACTTTGGGGAAGATTAATGAGGTCTCCCAAATAGTTAGAAAATTTTTAGAATAGATTGTGTAGATTAGGTCCCATAGTATCCCATTGGAATTCATAGAAATCATAGGAAATCCATCAATGTGAGGGATTTATTAGAGATCATTTGTATGGCCATTATGTAGAGATCATTAATAGTAAGGGGTATGTCACAAGTGACTATCCAAGCTTGAGATATTTTATAGGGGATAACTTGTAGGTACTTCATGAGGCATATTATCTCTCGGGGAAGAAGGACGAGTTGAAATAATTCCATGGTAGTTATGCAAAAATGTATAAAGGATGTTAGGTAGTTTGATATATTTGTAATTGTCACATTTAACAGATTTCATCCTATCAACATATTTTTATAATGGAGGAGAGAAAATAAATTGTTAAAATACCTATGGAAAACTCATAACCAATGCAATATTTCTCTAATCTATGCCCCTATAGCTTTATAAGATACCTCAAATTTAAGTTTGTGTCTCTAGTGAGTAGCTTGATTTTGCGGGGAAACATTAAGTAGGGAGTTGTCAAGATCTTAACAAATATGTTGGAATTCATGGTATGTAGCCTCATGAGCTCATAATTGTTGGGCCCCAGATTATTACCTCGGTACAAGAAGGAATGTGGGCACACAAGACCTAGTTAAAGAAGGGCGTGCGGGGTTGAAGGCACGCATGGAAGGGTTATAACGGGTTTTGTAGAACACACAAGCACGTGTGTGCAAGGCAAGATAGGTTTTGGATTTAGCCATATTCAGTGTCCTAGGAATCACATGAGAAAAGTGTGACCCTTATGGATAAGGTGCCAACTTGGTGATTGTAGGATCAAAAAGGAATATTCCATGCATGCGATGGAAGGTTCCAGAAGAACATCATTGCACAGAGTGGAGAGCTCGAGATCAAAGGAGGCATGCTCCATTGGAGGACCACTTGGACACTTAGAAACCGATATGCTACCTCAAAAGGCATGTTAGTGAAGGCAGGAAAACTATAATGAGGTGCGTGGGTAGCAAGAAAGGGATATAGATAGAAGAGAGACTAGATGAAGGTATATACATGGAGTCATCCTGAGAGAGGGTAGTGCACTAGGAAAGAGGTGAAGCTCTGCAGATATCTCATGGATAATTCTATGGGTTAGGATTAGGAAAATATAGGAGTAATGACACACTTAGAGGGATGGGTCTGTATTCTTCTTTGTAATGTGATGAACATAGTGTAGTTATGATGCATGACTTAGCTCTACATTATTATATGAGGGATTGTAATGTGGTTATTGAACATGTTGATATGAATATAAGGCTTTATTGTAAACCATATACGTGTTCATGAGTATATTCCTTATGTATTTCCTTTATGAATGAACCATTATATATATATACCGCTTGTTATTTCTCTTTTACGGATGTAATGAGATGACAACTTGTCATAAAATCTTTGGATGATGCATGATTCTTTTCTATTCACTTACACTTAAATATCTGTCATAAGATTATGCATTCTCACTAAACTCACATAAAAGAGAGGCTCAACGCCCGTGCGTGCCTCGAGTAAGTGCCCAACGCCCACCGGGTGATAGGCCGACGCGCATGGGATTAGACTATTGGTCTAAGGGTATAAAAAATGACTACATCTTAGTTCCATCTAGTCTATGATGTGCATGATTATGAGGAGGAAGGAGATGAAGAATATAACAAGGAATATGGGGGAAATAATGACGAGGAAGAAGTTGAGGCTCAAGGCAAGGGGGTGAGTGAAGAAGTAAGCACCAAGAACCAAAGAACCCCAAGCCTCACCAAGGAGAAAGTAGAGAAAGCCTTGAGAGAGAAGTGGCTGACATCATGAAGAAGTTGGTGGAACAGGAGTTGGAAAGGAGTGTGGATGAGATTATAAAAGAGATAGAAGAAGAGAGCATTGGGAAGGAGTATGACAACATGGGTGGAGATCCCAAATTGGCAGTGAGCTTCCTAAAGCTGCGCGGATAGGTGGGAAAGGTGTAGTAGTAGCACAAGGGCAGGGAATGGGATACATTGATGATCCTAGCAAGGTGCTACATGTGTGCTTCTAGAGCACTGTACCTATAGAACAACTCCTAGTAATCTCATCATTAGATGAAGAAGGCATGTACCCACGGACAAGAAAGATGCTATCTTGGGCGTTTGAGTCCCATGTGGATGAATCGAGTTTGAGGTAAGTCGAGAGTATTAATGAAGGTGCCGAAGCCAAAGGGATTAATCCGTTGGTGAACGCTCAACAGACTATCGGATGAACAAGTCTCAGAACGTGCTTAATAAAGTTTCGGTCAAAATTGAGGCGGACTATTTGAGAGAAATGATAGAGTGAAATTCCTGGAGGAGGAATTGGAGAAAAAGAAGGAGCGTGTGGAAAAGAGTAAAGACCTAAAACAGGAAGAGTTGATAAACGCTTAGTTGAGGCGTGAACGAAGGAATAAAAAGCGAAGGTGAGCAAAGTCTCCACAGAGGTGGAGATGATTACGAGATCTGCAATGTCATGAAGCAACCCAATTTAACGCCGCTTGATCAAAAGTATGAGTCAACCTTGAAATGTCTGGAGGATCTGACTCACATTCTCACAATGGAGAGGTGACCACTTGCTTTGGAATCTGCAGAAGAGGTGCAAGTGTGCCAAGAGAAGGAAAATAAAATGAATGTTGTTGAGATTGTGGCTTGATACACCAAACTTCGGCAAAAGTGAAGGCCACCGCACAAGTCACTAAAGATGTGTATGATAACTGCATGGATAGAGATAGAGTGGAAAGTATCTTGGTTGCCACCCATGAGATGAAACTCAAGGAGTTCTAAGAGAAAAATAAGGGGAATAGAGCAAAGAGAGACAAGATCCTGGCTGAGGTGGAGAAGAAATCAGAAGCAATCGAGACCTTGCAAGGCTTGATTTGAAGGAACTCTACCCCCAAATCACCCGCAGGATGGATGCCCTTAAAGACTTGGGGAAGCAATTAGAGGGTATTGTTGACACCATGTGCACCAAAGGAAAGGAGCTGAGTTTTGAAGAAGTGAGCGCCTAGTGGGTTACCTATGCCAACAAGCTCGAAATGAGGTTGGTGCTTGGGAGAATTTAGAGTAAGAATTAGGTAATGATTTCCCTCTCCTCCTCCAGCAATAAACCAGTTCCCCGTTCCTTCATTCTTTCCCCCATTTCTTCATTCCCTTATTCTTTCTTTCCAACCATTTGTAAGAGATCGCCATTCTTTATTCTTTGAAGAGTGTTTCCGAGGATGGAGAACATGCATAGTGTGGGGTGATGTTGGGCCCCAGTTATTAGCTAAGTACAAGAAGGCACGTGGCCACACGAGACCTAGTTAAAGAAGGGTGCACGGGTTGAAGGTGCACAGGGAAGGGTTCTAGCAGGGTTTTTCGTAACACACGATGCGCACACGTAAGGAAAGAAAAGTTTTGGACTTAGCCATATTCGTCATCCTAGGCAAGACAAGAGAAAATCATGACACTTGTGGATAAGGTGCCACTGGCGACTGTAGGATCAAAAAGGGAATATTCCATGCATGCGATGGAAGGTTCCACAAGAACGTCATTGCACAAAGTGAAGAGATCGGATCAAAGAAGGCATGCTCCATTGGAGGACCACTTGGACACTTGGAGACCGATCTGCTACCTCGAAACACATGGCGGTGAAGGCATGGAAACTATATAATGAGGTGCGCGGGTACTAAGAAATGGATATAGATAGAAGAGAGACTAGATGAAGGTATATACATGGAGTCATCTTGAGACAGGGTATTGCACTGGGAAAGAGGAAAAGCTCTGCAGAGATCTCATGGATGATTCTATGGGTTGGGATTAGGAAAATATAGGAGTAATGACACACTTAGAGGGATGGGTCTACATTCTTCTCTGTAATGTGATGAACATAGTGTAGTTCTGATGCATGACTTGGCTCTGCATTATTATATGAGGTTCTGTTATGACTTCAAAGGATTGTAATTTGGTTATTGAACATGTTGATATGAATATAAGGATCTGTTGTAAACCATATACGTGTTCATTAGTATATTCCTTATACATTTCCTTTATGAATGAACCAATTATATATATACTACTTGTTATTTCTCTTTTCTGGATACATTGAGATGACAACTTGTCCTAGGTTCTTAGGATGATGCATAACATTATGCATTCTCACAAGACTCGCATAAAGGAGAGGCTTGGCGCCCGTGCGTACCTCGGGTTAGCGCCCAACGCCCATTGGGTGATAGGCCGACGCACATGGGATTAGAGTATTGGTCTAAGGGTATAAAAATGACTACAATTATCTATAGATAGTGGTTTACTTTTCCTATATTCAAAGTCCTTAAAATGGCATCAAATAACCAAGCATCCAACTAATATCCCATATGGCCTTGGAAAATAGATTCCAAGTTCACATGATATGTCTCAGAGTCCTCTCATGGTTAAGATGAGAAATGTTGAGATAAATTTGGGTTTTATTTCATTTGAGGTGAGGGTGGTCCATTTAATGTAGAAGTGTATAGGTTGATGGTATTACAAAATGGAATCCTCAATCACAATTGGTCTAATAGAGGTTAAGGAAAAGGAAAAAGATCTTGTTTGGTGAATAGAGCGTGATCTAGTATTTTAAAATTTTTGTCATGACCAAGTTTGAAGTTAGACCAAGTAAACCATGTTATTGTAGAGTCTTTTCTACGATGATGGTTTGGATCAGAAAGGCCAATCTTGTGCCACATGTAAACCATGTTTCTTATCTCATACACACCACCACATGGGAAGGAAAAATTCTTTACTTTTACTAGATTCCACCATGTTGAAATTACAATATAAAATCAATAAGAATTTAGGAAGAGAATCTGCAAGCCAATGTCATAAGAGGGACACTTTTATGGTGTCTTTAGAAGCATACTAGTTGGCTAAATTGAGAGTATGCCTTTCACAATCGAATATGGTCCGCACCACCTAATGGGTAGTGTTAGAGCCCTAAGAAATGACATTTTGTGATAAATATGAAACTAATAGTATGATGACCACTCCACAACCTGGCTCATGAATGGACATCTAACAAATAACACTTGACCAAATAGTGTGGGTGACATACTAGAGGAAGAACCATGCAATCTTAACATCTTGCAATCATAACACTTTCATATTGCAAAACGATACTACTCTCCCTATCCATGTAATGCTAGATCAATTCAGAAGTTTGTGAAAATTCCAAGAAGATACTATCATTGGGAAACATCTAGGTTCATGGATCCTCATCGTCAAGATCTTCGAGGAAGAAAAATTATCATGAAATGCAATCTTCCTTTGGTTACCACACAAAAATTACTCATTTAAAAGGGTTGTCATTTCTCTTAGATATATTCCCCATCTTCTCAAGGAGATGAACGTCGGGAACAACCTAAGAGCACATTTATATGGTCAAGTGTGACAAAATTATCCTCTAGACTAGTCACGCTTAAAGGGGTTGACATTGGTATATTGGGAACAATGGAATGAGGAGGCATAAGGGAAGTCGTAACTTGTGGGGCATAGGAGAGTGATCGATATTAAATATTCAATGCCATATCTTTGAAGGTGCGGGAGAGAGATTGTTGATATTTAATAATCAATTACACAACTTCCTTAGTAATGGTAGTAGAGGAATTGGCTCTGGGGCCCATTCAAGGAGGTTAGTGGCAATTGGTGGATGAGAAGCACGACAGAAGATGAAGAATATTTTTTCGATAACTATAGTCCAACTATCATTAAAAGTAACGAGATATTTATTGTTTGTCAAACCCTTATCCTATGGATCCTACCAAGAAGAATCCATGAAAGGGCATCCTTGATAATGAAAATAGGTTCCGGGAGATTGATATATATAAGACACATTATGAGAAATGAGATTCACCAATCTTTAAATCAATAAGATCATAAGGTCGTTGACCAAGTTGATGCATAAAACTTGGGTTGTTGAAGACAAACAAAATTTCCTAAGGGTTTAATGAGCTATTCAACAAATCTTTGAAGGGGAAGAGGAAGACTCGGGCATTATATCTAGATTGAAAATTTGATTTTGGCTTGTTTAGAGACTTGAAAGTAATTGGTCTAGTGTGAAAAACAACGAGGGTATCACGAGAAAACTTGGGGCCATGGTTGACAATGGATTTATAATGCTTAACACTCTTAAAGAGATAGAAAAAGCCTTTAGTTAGGTTTTAAACCCCCTTTAGCTTGACACCATAGGGTTGTCACTAGTTGTGAACCCATTTCTTAAACAAGGTTGTTGGGGGGACACAACCAACAAAACACCCAACCATGGTGAAAGATTCAAACTAATTGCATACTTGATCAAACTCAAGCAATTCAAGAATAACATCGAGCAAAGGGGTTCTAGACTAGAGTGAATACCTCAAGGAAGTCTTTTGGAACAACCTTGCTTGTCTTCTTTAATGCCATGATTATTTAGAGCTCTGCACAATCCCTACATCAAATGATGCTTGAGTTGAGGAGATGGCTATTAATAAAAGATATTTTTGGCAAACATTGCGACCCGAAGGGTAGAGTGGTATATTAATTAGACCTAGTAAATGCATAAGAACATTGAGATTTCTTGCCTAAATTTCTACAAGATCGGCATATGGAACCAAGGTCATTGGTGTACGCAACCTAAAATACTTTTCAACATGTAGAGTATCAATTAGCGATTCCGTAACTCGTTCGTTCATTATGGTTGTTTAGGTATCTTAGATTTGTGTTCTAGTCAAAAACATAATTTTCAAGTTTTTGGTGTGTATTAAAATTCCTTCCATGACCAATGACCACGATTCCACTAGAAATCTTTCAAACCACAATGATGTCCCTCCATGACCCGTAGACTTTAAATTTGATCGACACTTATGCGTGTTAAACAAATTTTCAATGTTTAAATTTTAGGAGTGTCCCTAAAATTGTGCACAACAATAATATTTTATAAAATAGAAAGATGATTTTTATTGATTATAATAAATTTTTAATATATACTTACATATATTAATATAACTTTTATTCCTCACGCCGGGAAAGGGAATGGTGTCACACTGGTAAGAAATCAAGAAGTCACTTCGGAAAGCAATATTTGAAGTCATCCTCCTTTGCCTTATTATGGCTTTATGTCTCTTCTCAACTGTTAAATGGGAAATACGCCAAACATTTTTTTGACTTGGAAGTCTGAGGGAATTCCCCGCATGCAAAGGAAAGCTACCGCAGACGCTAACATGGCCATGGGAATAAAATACAAATTAAATAAACAAGAAAATCCGCGGAAAACTAGTTATAGTTTTCAAGTTAGTTATAGTTCAGAGTTAAAAATAATTCAAGTTTTTGTGCACAGAACAAACAATAGTAAATTAGTAATGTAATGTGCTCCAACTTAACTGTGTGGAAATTTCTGCTTAAAATGATAGTATGACTATGTTTGACACGTAGAATAAAAAGGAGCTAAACCTTATTTATTGATAAATGGTATTATGAGGCAAACAGATATTTATGTGACTTCGTTAAGTCTTTTATTTTTTTCTACGAAGCTATATATATTAATATAACAATTTGAAATGCGTAGGTATAAATAAATATATTGACAATGATGTTAATAAATATTATTGTTATATTGTGTTTTGTGAGAATACATACTTGATATACACGAGTAAGATAAGAAGATACAACTTCTGTTCCTCTGTCTTTAGTTTGGACAACGTTGTCAATATCACCGGAGGCGGTAACTATGGACAAGCACCCTGAAATTAAAACCCTCGGATAGTCATGTCAAATAATATGAATGACGTGTGAGTCCATTATTTGAAATATTGAGAAGACAAATAATCAGAGATGCCTGACAATCTATGTAATCTAGTCCCCAATAAATGCACACTAATAAAAACAAAGTCAACATGAGAGCGAGTGTGGAGTTGTTTTTGCCCAAATACTTAACTCGAAAAAAACAAAAAGGGTGAAATCAATAAGTCAAAAAGGGTGAAATCAATAAGTGTCCAAACTAGTTCGATGTCACACCATTTATTTACCCGAGATACTAACTCTTTCATTATCTCAACTCAAGTGCATATCCTTTGTAAACTTAGATACTTTGCTTCCACGTGGGCACCGGGCATCACGCTAAATTTGACGGCACATATAGCGGTTAAACAAGTTGCCCTTCGTAATGTGCGGATGGCATTGATAAATGTATCTTTAATTTAACATATTTGTTATAAATCTATATTAAAATGAGGTTATATTTTACTCTCTCAAGATCTAATAAATGGGATATAAAATTTTTGTGAGTATTTTACAACTAATTGTAAAGTTTATTATATGTTCTAATAATGATAACCAAATCTATTTAATGTTAGTAAATCTCTTATATTGTGGGAACATTTTTTCATTACAATAAGTTTATTTAATACTTACTAATTATCCACACTATATGGGGAGTGGGGGTGGTGGTTTAAATTTGTGACTATTTATGCTAGTAATTGTTGTAAAAGTGTGAAGTATGTAATAGAAAATGTAATTTCAAAAATAATGTGTAGTAATTTTTTAATTATTGGTATTGGATGGATTTTGAAAGGGCCACAACTCTTATATAAGCTCAAACAAAAGATATTATATTAAGTTCCAAAAAAAAAAAACACAAGAAATAATTGGGCTACACCAATTCAATCCAACACACAACTATTAACTAACAACAAATGGATAGCCAAAGCTCAACAAAGGACTAGATGTGTCTTATAAAGAGACCATACAAACCAAGAATATGTTATTGATATAAAAACAAAAGTGAACCATTGAAGAAAAAACCTTACTGCGGGAAAGTTTTTGGATCTAATGATTTCAATTTAGCGCTCGTCGTTACACTAACGCATGGTTGAACCATACTCGACCCTATCTTAGCTTTGTTTTTATTATGTGACACAACACTCCAACATTCTAATCGACATCATCTTCCTCTAGATCTCTAGGGTAAATTTTACTTTAGTACCCTTCGACTTTCTACTTTTATATTCCTTAAACTTTCCTCCCTCCCAAGAGGCTAGAACCCTCAATCTTTGATCTTCATTCCTAGTAAGAACCAAAATGAATATCCGAACAAATTCCTCATGATTATCTTATGGTCTTGTATCTTTCTTTTCCTCTTCTGAAATTGCATCCTTCTCGTCGAGTCTTGAACCAAGAGCTTGAGATTCGGTTTGTGTCTGTTGAAAATATACCTTAAGAGGTTCATTCTTTTGTTCTCTCTATAGTAATCTTGAACTTGTTTTTGGCCTTGATTTGTAGATCCTATCACTTGCTCCATATCTCTAATCAATCGCTAAATCCTGGAATGTAAAGTATTTTTATGTAAGAAGGATTTTTTAATACAAAATATTAGAATAACATTCAATAGATGTCATGCTTGTAATTACCTTAAGGGTGCACAGAAACTAGAAGATATGATTTTAAAAACGAAATACCTTTAAATATATATATATTTAGAAAATATAAAGTGTTATCATATAGTTTTAAAAGTGTCGACTATCGTTATGATTTTATTAATTGTTCATGGTTAAGATTTAATGATTATTGAATGAGATGCAAACAAATTTGAGTAGCATATTTTTGTTTAATCAACAAATAAAGAGGCTCTTGCCTAATATTTAAAATAATAAACAAAATATTGATATTATGAGGTACATTCAATTGTAAATTGTCTAAAGTACCAAATAAGTTTGATAATATTAAGTACTTACTACAAAAATAGGCATGAAGGCACCCAACAAGATTAGTACTAATCATTAGAAGAATCTTCCTTAGCGAACTCGAGACTAAAACTGGTTGGTCTTTTCAAGAGCTATGTTCACCATGTTTTCTTTCCATAAATCTTCTTAGATCTGCTTAAAGACATAAATTAACATGTCTAAAACATTGTTGTACCTCACGAGGGTGACACCTCTAACCATTCATTAAATTTTAATTTATTTTAGTAATTAATTAAGGTGCATTGATAATTGGATATAAGTGCTTTAGCCTTGCCGCTTGAAAAAACCAAATTTATATTTAGGTTTTACGAACTAAGCCCCACCCCAAATTAGAAAAATGATAAACTACTTGATTCCCATTTTAACACATATAGCTAATAGTGTGGATTGAGAATCCTGCCATAAGATTCTTGCAATATTCTATCATGGTAAAAACTACAAATTTTAAATGCCATCTTTTCTAATGGCATCCAAAATAATCGTTGAGTCCCCTTCAATAAAAATTCTAGTCCAATTATTTTCTAGTATAATCTTGAGCCCTTTCTAAAAGCATTAGCTATGGAAACATTATTTGCACATTTCCCTATGTTGTGTTTGTAAATGCCATTGGATTTTCCTTGCCTGCACCATCAAAGTATATTTTGATGATCGGATATTGCAGAGGTGACTAACTATTCTTTGATCGAGGCTTTATGTTTCTGCGATCCCTTTGAGGAATTTTTCACATGCTGAAAAATTTCAAAATATTTAATGATCATCTCCTCATATTTGGGAGGACAAGCGAGAATCAAATCTCTGATCGAATTCAAAATTCTAGGAAGTACATTATTATAATATCTAGCTTCCCCATTAGAATTTTGTTTGTTTATAGAAAGTACATTATTTTAGTCTCCAACTTCCCCATTAGAATTTCGTTTGTTTCTCTCGACACAAATAATCTACCAAATTAATGGAAGGATAGAATTCCATATATAATAAAGGTGAATATTTGATACAATAGAATCCATAACTCCGTATGTTAGTATATGTTTTTATTATATTATATGTTTTTTTCTACACATGTATTTAGCTTTCTTAGGTGTTATTGAGATAGATGAGAGTTACACTTCTCCACCTTTTTATGTGGCGGTTACACTTCCCCACTTCCTATTTATACACCTCTTGTAAATCTATTTTCATGCATTCGAAATACAAACTATCTTTTGGCTCATGTTTAGTTTCTCTCTCTCACAACATTACTATGTTTGTGTGTTAGTCTTTATCGGTGTTCAATTTTCGGCCACATTCTTACATGGTATCAAAACTTATTCTAGTAATCCAATGCCATTGTTTTGTTGTATTTTATTGAAATCTTGAGTTATTTCAATAGTGTTTCAATCTTATTATTATTGATCCTTTGATATTTGAGTATATTCTTCTCTAACATATTTGGATGATTTGGGGAATTAGAAAAGAGTGAAGAAAATATGAGGCTTTATATGAGAATACTCATTTTATACATTCTATGGAGAAACAAACTATGCCATTGAGTGTGGCTTATAATAAAACCCTAGGATCGAGAGTAAACTTGAGTATGATTTGAGGCGGAGCTAGACTTGGTCTTTTTCTATTTTTAATGATAATCTTTGGCATATTTGGTGATATTCCATAGTGAACCAAATTTTTAATTTTAGAGTTTTATTTAGAAAATAAGTCGGTGTTTTTTTAGTTTGATAGATTTGGTGGACACATTTATTGGAGAGATTGGTCATTGTACCTACCCAAGTGTGACTACGGAAGTTATACACTGTGTGAAGGTCATATTTGATCTTTTACTATACTTGGCCATGAGACAAGTCTAATTCATTCACTTGATTTGGTTTGCATGTGGTTGTATATTTATTTGGGCTACACTTGTTGTTTTTATTTGGTTGTGGTTGTTAGGTGTTGGACCTTTTCTTGGGTAAAGTAAGTGTTGTTTATTGCACATGATTGATTCAACTAGCTACTCAACTATACTTACGTAGAGGAACTTTTCATATTTTTTTGAAAGATTTGTTCGCGGATCATACGTGGAGGTGGAGGAAAATACTAAATTTTTGTGGCCACAAGTACAAAATGTAGGTTGAGGTATCTTCATACTACATGTAGGCACTAAGATTCTAAATGTGGACATAGCCATTACATAAAGCTCAAGGTGACATAACTATTCATAGCCGCGATTGAAAGTATAAGGAAAATGACCTAACCCTAGGCACATTGATAAGTAGGTTTGATAAGCTATCACACAGGGTCAATAAACAAGGTCACAACTCCCTCCAAAGGTCACACCACTTTGCACAAGTTAAGATATTTGGAGAAGGTCCCCCACCATGTTTCCTATCCTTAGCCCCTGCTCACATGGTGTTTAGCCTTTGGTCCCAAACAACCTAAGAGAGCTTAACTTGAGAAATGTGGATATTTTTCTAAGGTGTAGGTGTTGACATTTTCAAGAGTGAGGAACTTATAAAATCCAAATATTTTAGTTGGAAACTCCTTTGAGGTGCCATTTTTTAAAGTGTGTATATTTTTTTGAGATATTCACAATGATAATCTTTGCTCTCACTTCCTTGTGCATCATATATAAAAAAGTTTGGCCTAGAATAAAATTATATTGAAATAGATTATAAAGTTCCATATCTTGGGGTAATGTAATAATGAACTAAGATAAAGTTCCATTTTGGGGTTTCATCATGGGTTTTGGTATTAAATTCCATTGTTTTGTTGTCTAGATATTTTCACAGAACTATTTTTCTTGGAAATAAGCGATACCGGATCACCGCATATTATATGATAATCCCTATATCCTTGGACTCATTCTTGAGCCTAATGAATATGAACACAAGATTAAAGGTAGAAAAAAATGACATGGTCTACAGACTAATATGTCTCACTATTCCTAAGGGTATTCAAAATCAATTTGCATACACTGAGTGCCCTTTCAATGTTTGGAAATTCATTTGGTGTTTTTATGGAGACCATGATTCTCCATATAAAATTGATAATTTCTTAGACAACCATTCTTATATGAAGGATACTGAGACTACTACCAATCCTCTTACTTTTTACAACCCATATACGGTTGAGGAATTTTCTATTCAACATGTTGCTACTTGATTCCGAGGAGTCACTTTTTCGAGAGATTTTAGTGCTTCTTTGTAACAATATCATGCCTTTTCTTTTGTACCTATTATAACTTTAGAGTTTAGAGTGATTTATTTGAGATATTATGATGATTTTTTATAGCAAGATCACGATATTCCTCATGTACCTATTTCCAATTTAGTGTTTAGAGTCACTTCTTTGATGGATTCTAGAGATTATTTGCAACATGAGCATATATGTCTTATACATTCACCTCATTATGACTCATACCTACCATACATTTCTTCTTTGTTTTTAGAGTCCCATTTCAAATCTAAGCAACACAATTCATGAAATTGCTTTCATATCTCTAAACATTCCTCCATCATTTGTTATTTTTTAGAGTTTAGAGTCAATTTTTCATTGGCTTCTATTGATTCTCTAAAGCAGGGGTCTTCATGTGTATAGGATATACTTCATTGGGAGTTATACATATCAATTATTATATATATAGATTTGTGGACTCTCACCTTTCAGACCTTGATAAAACTATTGAGGATATTTATACACTATTTAATGCCAACTCGATATACTTTCTTCTTCTACTTCTATGGATGTATTTTCTCCACCATTACATACATACATGGTGACACAACCTAGACTTCATGAATACTATGGTTCACCTTTGTCATCATTCATGTTGACACCTTCTGCAAGAGTACTTGGTTCTTGATTTATTTATCATATCCATATTGGGAATCATTATGAGTATTATGTGGTATCTAATTTGATTCATCAACACTTGTCATAATTTAGCATCATATTTTTGAGTAGCACATGGAGATATTATTCATTTTTTTCTTTGATCCATATTATTTAAGTACAAAATTGGGAATTCCTAATTAGGATCTAGTCTTCATTTATTTCCTTAATGACAACAAGTTTCTTCATATGTGTGATTTCTTGGGAGTTCAAGAGGCTTCATCTACTAGGGCGCTAACTAGTCCTCTCTTATTTTCTTCTTTATCTCTCTATTTATGGTGGGAATAATTATGTTCTTCTGAGAAGGATTATCTACTATGATATTTTCTATGTAATTCTCTTTTTCTCTTTTTGGGAGGATATTTCGCTATATGATTTTTTATTTTCTCCACTTAATGAAGGTTTTTCTACGCTCTTTGGTACCTCATTAGGTCTTGTTTTTGGGACATAATTCTTCTACCCACCTAAGTTACTTTTAAGGGGGTGTTAGTGTAGTTTTCTTATTCCTTTGCATGTTTTTATTCCATCACAACCTTTTTTCTTACACATGTCTTTAAATTGCTTAGGTTTTATTGGGATAGATGGGAGTTATACTTCTCCAATGATTTAGGTGGTGGTTACACATCCTCACTTCCTATTATACACCTCTTGTAAAGCTATATTTCATGTATTCTAAAATACATGGTATATTTTATCTCATGTTTTGTTCGTCTCTCTCTCAAAACATTAACCTCTTTGTGCATTCCTATTTTATCGTGCTTGATTTTTTCCCACATTAGAACACCATTCAATATTTAAAGTTATGAGGAAAAATTGTGACAAAGTTAAACTTAGAAATGAAATAGTATCAAAATCAATTTAAAAATTGCAACAAGTGGCTTGTATCTTCTTATTTTTAAATATAAAACACACCAAGGTGGTCCTTGATAACCTTTTTTATCAAATTTACTTGTGTGAGAATATTTTCCTAAAGAAAATAATTTACCTTAGGAATACCATACTTATACAAGATCTGACTTATGGGGAAAGAATCAAGATTCTACGAATATATATTTCCATGATGGTTTTATATCTATATTTCACATTATAGCCTCTATACTTCATGCCCATCCAAATACACCTATCTATTTTATTAGAAAAGTGGAAATTATTGAGTATTATCATGTCCAATTTGTTCTCTTCTTGAGAATGCATTGGTGTTGAAAAATATTTCCAACCATCTCTACTTATGCTGAAATAATCCCTTACATTTCTACCATATATATTTCTTCACACCAAGTTTAAAGTTCATATTATTAGAGGGGAAAGGGTATATCTAAGTGTTTGTCCAAAACTTTGCTCTATTTCCATTATGAACATTCCATCAAAGAGAAGGCTTCAAAATTCTTATAGATATGATCACGAGATTCCAAATATGCGATCCTTTTAGATGCTTCTTTACCGTAAAGATTTTTTTGTAGTCATATTATCCATATATTTTCTTCTAAATATAATTTTACTAATAGAATGATTTTTAGTGTAAAGTCTCCATAATAATTTAACACCTAAAAAAATATTCATGTTCTTATTAATTTAGATTCCAAGCCCTCCCCAAGCTTTAGGCATGCCAATCTTATCCTATTTTAGTAATTTTGGCTTTTTTATTTCATATATGTCTCCTCATACAAATCTAATTAGGATGGATTTTATTAATTTTTCACCTTAACAAGGAGTTTCAACAAATTCATCTGAAAAAAAAATGTGGAAGGGGAGAAATTCCTTTACTTAACTAATTCTAGATAAGGTTAGAAATAAGATGTATATTTAAATTATTAATTAAGCGTTAATATTTAGATTAGTATATACACATATCAATATAAATGTGGATCAATTAGAATATTTGATAAATATAGTAAATCATGAGAAGATGAGAGCACTTAGCTATTTGAATGATATGTGTGTGAATGACGAGATAAACTAGTTGGAAATGTCAAGCAAATGATTTTCACTTTTATGGAAGTGCACATTTGTTAGGATGAAACCATTATTTATGAAATATACCATTTGATGGTTTAATATTTATCTAGGGGTTTTGTTTGGGATGTTAATGGATCTTTGAAATTTTTTGTTCCTATGAAAATGGCTATAATATGATTTTCTATAAGATGTTAGGTATCGAGAGATGTGGGAAATCCTTTGTAATAAATTGATATGACACAAAACCCTAACCATGGGTAAAACCACTACAAATAGGTTAGTGTTTGGGTTTAAATTTCAATCTACAAGACTCATATATTGGAACTAATATTATGAGGCCTCAAAATGCATATAGTTCTCAATCCAGAGAATATAATATTGTGTGTGTGTGTGTGTGTGTGTGTGTGTGTGTGTGTGTGTGTGTGTGTGTGTGTGTGTGTGTGTGTGTGTGTGTGTGTGTGTGTGTGTGTGTGTGTGTGTGTGTGTGTGTGTGTGTGTGTGTTTATATATATATAACTAAATTTGATAACCCAATCAATTGATAATGATTTTAAGTGGCTTTCCTTGTTTTTGCTTAACCTAAATTTGAGGGATCTGGGTTGGGAATCTTGAATCTTAAATCTAGTTTAAAGTGATTTAAATATGTGTGTTCGATTCTCCTAATGTCTACTTTACTAGTATTGGGAAATTTATGAGAAAGTTATATGCCTTTTGAGGGATTTATATTTGATAGTGTTAAGTGAATGTAAGGGGAACAAATGCGTGCATGTGAATATTCTTGTATAGGGTTCCATAGGTATAATTTCACATTAATTTTAACCCATAGGAAAGTGACAACCCATAAAACATACAAAAATGAGAAAATGACTGTTGGGTGGATACGAGGAAACAATTATTTTTAGACAAGATTGTTGGATAAATTGGTCACATTTGGATAGTTTGGTCAAGGAGGGAAGTATGGCCCTTTAAATTTATATATAATATAATTATGAATAATGGACTACTTGTGACTAATAGGAACACTATTATGGGTGACTAAGTAATGCAAATAGAAGAAAACGTCTTGTGGTAGAATTACATATATAAAAATTAGTCTTGGAATAAGTGCACAAGTAATGATATAGGGATTACAATAATATTGACATTATCAAGTGAAAAGTTACCAAATTTAAGAGTAAATACATCCCCACCTTTAATTAGGGAATTAAATTTATCTTATTACAAGAGAATTTAGTTGAGTGTGTAATCACACTTTGTATTTTATTGATTTTATTGCTTTCTTGAAATGCTTGGGTGGTTACTGAAGATCACAAAGTGAAAACCTACACTATGGAGTGTAGTCAATGCAAATATATAAAGGATTGAACTTTGAATCTACATTGAAATTGGATTTACAATTTGAAAATTGAAATATAAAATCATAGGAGTACACTTTTATTCCTTGTTGAAAAAGGATGTTCTATTTGAAGCACTTGGAGAGAGGTATTAGAGCCATGTCATTGGAGGATTGGGAATGATCAATATTTAAGTTATAGGAATAGTCAGTACCATGAAGGGAATTAGGTGTCCCAATGTAATGGAAGAAGGTTTTTCACCTCAACCATCCCAAATTCCTTTAAAATATTAATAATAAGAAGGGTGTCATAATGCATCTAACCACCCCAAAAACCTTCAAAAGATAGTGAGAAGAAGGGTGTCATTAAGTATATAGATTTTAAAAATTCTTCCACCAATGAAACCACACAAATGTAAATGGATCTAGGTGTTATATTTAAAAACATGTGTAAAATTTGTTGTCATTCATTTTTGCTAGCCCCAAAATTCAAACTTTCAAGCATGACAAATAAGCCCCACAATGTAAAATTTGGTTCAAAATCCTCCTAAACCCTTGTCCTGGTCACTTGGTCTTCCATGTCACGATATTGCCAACCTTTCAAGTCCTCATAATATGCTGCAAAATAATGTTCATGTTTTTGGAATGATGTGACAAGGTTAATTCTTTCATCAAACAAAGTACAACTGAAGACTAGTTCTCCAGTAGGCTTTGAAAGGCCAATTCTGGTTATTTCCAAGTAGGTGTTCATCCTTTGAGAAGATTCCAAAAGCTCATAATCATACATAGGTGGTATTTGATAGATAAAAATGTGTTGGAATTGGTTTAGGGAATATTATCTAGATTAGGGACAAACTATGCAAAAGTGATTTTTAGGTGCAAGGAATGAATGGTCAAAATATGAACATGAGCTTCTCCAGATGATTTAGGGAGCTCCGTAAGGAATTTGAATGAAAATAATTAGGAATTAGAAACCAGATATATTCCTATTCATGGTGGAAGAATAATATTTTACACAATAACTAAGAATATCTCGAAGGCATCTCAACTTCGCAAACACATCTCACCGTGTTGATCAAAACAAGGCCCTTTTTGGCGTTTCAGGCATACTTAGGTTCTGAAAAAATATACATCGATCTTGTAAGGTTTATTGGCATCATAATAATATAAAATTTCACCTGAAAATACCTCTCCAAGCTCTGGGAATCAAATTTTCATGTCTTCACTAGTGTAGGGTGCGATGATCCCATAGCCAATTTTCTCACCGCCAAATGTCATGATTTCAATCTGGTGCTCCTTTTTGTGCTATTTCACATTTTACAAGGAAAAAAATTTGAAAAAATGATTTCCCACCAACTATTCCCCTCTCGGTCCCTCATATGAACCTCTCTAGCTCCACGAGGGATTAAGCTGGATAAACCGATCTTCCTCACACTTTGCATAGGATTGTGCCACTTGACAAAATATTGCTTGAAGGTAAATTTTTTTCTCTCTTTTCCATTTTAACCAAGGGGATATAAGTGAAAAAAATTATTTCTCCCCATCAATCACCCTTTATGGTTCTCTATGTGATCATTTTCAGCCCTCGAGTGCTTGCACTAGCCTTCTCCATCATCCCCATAATGCACAAAATTGTGAAACTCAGCACATTCTTAATCCAAGCATCCATTTGTGTCCCTATTTTCCCTTTTCACTAAGAGGATAGAGGGGAAAATAACAAGCACCTCCCCATCAGCCATTAAACCATAGTTCTTAACTACACTCAACCGCCACTCAACCATGATCAAATTGTAGTTAACGGGAAGCACAAAGTGAAAAATAAAGTGTTTTGAGATATATCCTCTACATAGTTTGAATTAACCACCATTTTTGATGCTGAAAACATGAAAAAAATATAAAAAAACATCCATGCTTCCTAAGACATTTGAAAACAGCCATGACCATGGGAACGAAGATTTTCTCATAACTCTTCATCCAGAAATTTGATTGCACTAAGATTTTAACTGATTGCTTTACTCCCATGTTCTTTTTTTATCACTAGAGCTTCATACCAGATGATTTCCTAGTTTTCTACAACATAAAACCTAAAAAATTAAATCCAAACATTACCTTTTTGATTTGCAAGAGTTCCAATAGACGGATCACCTGCAAAAATTAGAGCATAAGATCACGGTGCAAAGATGAATCCAACAATGGTGTTTTCATTACAAACCAACACCAATATGACTCATTTCAAAAATATCACATTATATGTATAATGAATCATTAAAAATATTAAGTATCTCAAAAAATCAAACTCTAATCACTCATAACATCCGAAACGGTGCAAAATATTAAGTAAGGCAAAACAAACAATTTTCCCAAAATAATAGTTTTTGAAAAAGTAACTTTGCTAAAAATAGAAACTTCCTAAAAATGGTAAAGAATAATCAATAGAATTAAATTAAGTGTGCTAGGATCTTCAGAGGAAAAAATTTGAGCAAAAAGGAAAAAATTCCCAAAATGGCACTCATGATCCAATTTGTCAAAAATAGAAAGTTTTAGTTTTTCAAGATCAAAAAGTTGTTGTGTGCTCTATTTTCACTCATCTCACTAATTTTTTTAATCCTCACATGGTTTTAATGTTGTATTGCAGCTAAAAAGTAAAATACACCATCCAAAATATTCTAAGGCATATTTTTTTCACTATTGTGTCAAGGAGCAAGGCAAAGCATATCAGTGGTGCAACAGGTGAAAGTCGGGGACATTGTGTAGTAGGAAAAGAGTTTGAAGAGAGTTAAGAACCCCATTGGAATTTAATATTTATTAGATAATGTCATCATGGTCATAGATGAAATGAGAAACTCTTCATGTAAGTTGTGAAACATTGTGCCTTGAATCCATCATCATCTCTCGAGGAGAAAATCAAAGTGAGCCTTGTGATTAAGGAACCCCGATTAATCTCTTCTAAACCTAGTCAAATATTACTTTGACTCCTTAATCAAATTTTTGACTTATTATTTTGTCCACATGCACTAAAATTCTTCCAATTTCCCAAATGGAAAACTATAAATAGCCCACTACCCCCTCTCATTTGTAAGAACTTTTCTTCTTCCTAACATATACTATAGTATTATCACTAGGATTAAGTGCTTACTTCATTGAGTTGTTACTTTGATATTGCACTACACACCAATAATTGAGTGAATGGGAAGAACCATTGTCCTTGAATCCATTAATGGTGAGATCCAAATCTCATAATCACAAACTGATTTCTTAGATCCTTATTAGGTTCATTTTTAAGCTTTCAAGAGTAGAGGATTACTAAATATGCTAGATTTGCTTGTTTCCTTCAGTATTAATATATGTAAAATAAGGAATCCTTTTTTATCTCTTATCTGATGGTTAACTTACTAATTTCTTAAAATTCTATGGGGTTTCTTTAGATATTCTTACCCCATGTCCATGGTTTTACAACTTTTCATTGAACACGGTAAGTGTGTGATTTTGTGAATACAGGTGGACATAACTAAACAATTAGTTAATGATATTTGATAACGGAAATGCTTGAGAAAGGAGGTGAGATGTAAGAGTATGTGCCGAAGCACAAAAAAATCAATAAGATAATTTTTGTGAGAATTTTGAAGCATGTAAAGGTCATCCAATGTTTTTCGTACAATATAGATGGATTTTGGTGAGATACTAATGCAACAAAAATATGTGTGAAGGTGTGAATGTGATGTGGTGGAAGACATGAATATGAAATGAATAAGAGAAGTTCATCATCATGTTGGGTGAGATGAAATGCATAGTGAAAGAGATGTAAGTTTTGTTGGGGGTCCGTGTTACTATTGAATTTTTTAAATGTAGGAATTTTTAAGTGTGGTGACTATGGGGGATATGGAATCTTGTGGTGAATAGGTTCATTGTAAATTGTGTGATAAGTTGGCCTAGGTGCATGTCCCACCAAGTGTTGGAACTAAATCTTGGATTTTTTTTTGAATATGTGTTAGTGGATCATATTAGGGTGGGAGTGAGTATCGGGATGAATATAATCCATATGGAGTGATGAATGATATAGGGTAAGTGGAGAGTGTATGGGATAAATGGTGTATAGGGTTGAATGAGGGAGTTATTGGAATGAAACCTGTTTAAGGTGAATCTCATTTGTAGATTATGTGATAAACGCAAACTTAGAAGATAATAGGGTTTAATGATACCTGCACCGAAAATGCAATGTCGGGGTGAATGGATGCCAAAGATGCGAGAGAATTCAGAATTTTTAAGGTGAATCTTGATTGTGAATTATATGATAAACACCAAAAACTCAGAAGACAATAGGGCTTAACGATACATGTACTGAAAATGAAAGGTCGGGGTGAATGGATTTCAAAGATGTGAGATACTCCTTCTTCTATCGAGATTAGAGACAATGCTTGCAAAGATGGTTGAACAAGATAAGTAATAGATAGAGATATGACAAATTTCTCGGTGAAGGTCGATCCCGTGAACCAATGGAATTCCTTTAAGGGTGTCAACTCATTTTCGTAGTTAAGTGATATGATATTAAAATTATTGATAACACTAGGAATTATTAGAATTCTTGAGGGATAGAGAGATCATATTCCATGTGATAGGTGGCCCAAGTAAGCGCTACGACAAGCTCAAAGTCTAGAAAGTAATCAAACTATAATTGTTCAACAACATCCCAATCTTCTTGTATGATTTCAAGAAGGTCTTTTATGTCTTTGATTTTAGGTGTCAAAGTGATGAGAAAAAGGTTGAGTTCGTGAACGATGTCAAGTTGTTCCTGGTGAAGGGTTGTTGAATGATCGGAAGATAGTAAATTCTAGTAATGGGGTTTGACTCATTTGGCATTTTCATCTACAAAGAGACACATCTTGGAAATAAATAGATTAGGCAGATAATAGACTTATAAAATTAAAGAGAGTATGTAAATGTGATTAAAATGATAAAATAATATAGATCACTTTGGCAATTTAGGTATAATCACTGGTGATTAAGATAAATCACCGACGATTAAGATAAATCACTAGCGATTATTGAGAAAAAGATTAATTCTTTGATAATATGTAAATTGGATGTGAAACACTTGATTAAAAGGTTGGTTTAGGTTTGTAAGAGATGTTTAAAGAGATTGGGAGGTAATTATATGGAAGTACTTACCTTTGTAATGGAAAACATACTGAAAGAGATGAAGAATCCTTATAAGAATTTGTGAGTGCTCCAAGGGTCTAACTGGGTTGTTGGAGATATCAAAATGTTTATGTCGATGTCATCTTGGTTTGGAGTGGATCGGAGATTCACTACAAATGTCTCGGATTTGTTTTAAGGAGGTTTAGTGTTGCTTTTATAATCACTGGTAATTGTGTTAGAATCACTAATAACTTGGGAAAAGTGGTGAAACCCACTTGGAATTGGTTTTAAACACTTCCAAATGAGGTTTTTGGATTGGATATGAATGAAAATGGTTTATGAGGTTATGGGGAGTTAAGAGGTTGATGTTTTAGGATAAAAACGGGTTTATATGGGTTATGGGTGGTTAGGGAGGTTTTAGGATAGATAAATGGGTTTTATGGGGGTAGAATGTGATTTTATGGGGGTGGATTCATGTTTTAGGATAGTGAGATAGGTTTTACGATATTTGAATGAGGGTGTGAGGGGTGTAGCCCAAAAATAGGTGTCTACATTTGCCCGTTTTTGTCAAGAGGTTCATGATAAGTAAAACCATTGGAAAAAATAAGTGAAATGGTCGAATTTTTGTTGGATAGGTGTTGCCCCTCTAATTAGGGGTCATTACAACAAAGTGCAATGGTCACCAGTTTGAATAGGTTATTGGATGAGATATGGTTGTATGTTGTTATGTTTCATTTTAAGATGCCTCAAGACCAAGCATGAAAACAAATTGTCACAAAGGTGGAATTTTTACAACCAGAGAGTCAAGTGATAAGGGAAACCAATGGATGCTCGACCTATAGGTGTATGAATCATAGGAAGAAGGTGTAGGAAAAGGTTCCTGAAGTTCTATGGTATCCATGATGTATTGGGAGATGTAGTTTTGATAAATGATATTGCAACAAAGGTGGACTTATGCGACCGTGAAGTCAAGTGATAGGGTAACCAATGGGTTATCAACTCATAGACATATGACTCAACAGAGGTAGGTCATGAGTTTCCCTAATGGCTACGAAATCCAAAATGGGTTTGATAAAGGCAAGATTGTATATATTGATTGATTTTGAATTTTAGAGGGTCTTGGGGCCCAAAAAGAGAGCATATACTTGAAAAATGTGCAATTTTGGAAAGGAATGATAAAAATTATTGTTTGATGAGGCTTAAAGGATATTTAATGATGTTTTGGATAAAAAGGAGGGAATCATTGGTGATTAGCCCAATCGGCGATGATCAGGTGGGTGATAAAAATTGATATAAATAATTGATTTGGGGCTCATTTGGTCATTGTGACTTGACAATATTAAGAGACCAAAAGTAGCCTAATACTAATTTTCATTAATTTGAGTGAGATGGAGGTAGATGGAGGTGTATAGAGGCAATGAAGGCTTGAACATGTTGAGGTAGGTGGTATACTTAAGATTCTTATTGTTTTTTGTTTTTCCCGGTTTTTATGGAAATTTAGAAGCGTTTAGAAACTAATAGCAATTTTGAAAGAAGTCATTTACGATTTATGGGTCATTGATGATTATAAAAATGTTGTGATTCTATTTATTTTTGATTGATTTTTGGTGGATTTGGATTGATTTTTCATTATTTTATTATTGGATGTAAGCTTAGGGCGATTGACCACATAGGATAGGATTTAGAATATATTTGATGATTTTGAGATTTATTGTCATATGATAATCGGGATCATTTAGAGGGTGTTGGATTAGGTGGGATGCATCATTATAGGCGTATCCACAGGGACATGGATTTATTGTTGGCATTGTTTGAGCGATGGGACCATATAACAAGCATGTTTTAGCTTCCTATTGGGAAATGACAGTCACTTTGGAGAACTTGCACCTACAAAAAGTGTTGTGTATGGTGAAAACCATGGCATGAAAAGAGACAGACAACCATAACAATAAGAGAAATAATAGAAATAATAGAAACAAGAACAATACTAGTAGAAACAATGCATATGTAATATAAATATTATAGTGATAAAACAATAATCAAGTGAGTGAGTATAAGCAATAACACGTGGAAAAGAGTCATATCAAGGCATAAAGCCACTAAAATGGGACACCCATGGTATCATGAGACAATGAAGGAACTTAGGCCTCATACAAGAAAGAAATATCACAAAATAAATGAATATATCCAAAAACATGGGATAGACATGGTGCGACAAGACAAAAAAGGTGCTCGGACCACATATAATGAAGCATTCAAATAGTAACACAAACAACAAACAAGCATGGTGTAAAAATATTAATGGAAAATAGTGATAAAAATAATAAGTAATAAGGAAACACATGAACTAAAATATATTAGTGTTATATAAGACACATGCGTTATTCCTATCAATTCAAAAAATTATATGTGCACAATACATGTAATCAAATGTAATGAGGAAGTATAAGGGAACTATAATATATGTGTGTGTGTGTGTGTGTGTGTGTGTGTGTGTGTGTGTGTGTGTGTGTGTGTGTGTGTGTGTGTGTGTGTGTGTGTGTGTGTGTGTGTGTGTGTGTGTGTGTAGAGAGAGAGATTCCCCAAGAGTTTAATGTAAGGAAACGAAGTGGATACCACCATCATGTAATGATATGTGTATCTTGCATCAAGATCAATATACCTCATGAACAAACAACATATATAGTATAAAGAGCTAACAAAGAAAGCTAAGTGTATAGGTCTTGGTTTTGTATTTTTACAAATATATGAATATAGATATGTACAAGGAGAGTGGTATAATAATAAATACTCAATGAGAGCGTCATGAGGAGGTGACATTGATATAAAGGAAATGGGAGGTGTGAGCCTATATTATGTCAAAGAATTATTCTTATATACAAGTGGTAAACAACTATTAACATGTGTAATAGAATCCTTGGGAGGAGAGAAAAGTGGATTATAACCACAAGAGACAATGTGGGATGGATTATATCTATGAGGAGGGCTGTAAGAGTGAGAGCCATGAAAAATAAGATGCTTACTAGAAGACTTATGAGAAATACTAGGAGGGTGAGTGCCACTATATAGAACATGTGTGAGAGAATAACTATGAGGACTAGAGCCACGAGATACAATATGTGTTTTAAAAGGCCTATCGGAGACCTAGAAGGGATAGAGACACCATAGATGATATGTGAAGTTGAATACCTATTAAGAGACCATGAGAACTATAGAATCATGATGGGATAACACGGAAGATGAGAATCAAGAGGGATACCTCTAATTATGACAACTTGTTTCTGGTGAATAAGTTGAACACATTGATGTATGATAGATGGGACATCCTTCAGGGAACACAACCAAGGGAGACTTGCCCAACTATCACCTGAGATAAGAGTGGATGCCACTATAAATGGGACTCATGTAGTAATAGAGGCAATAATGATAGGTAGAATAATATTTCCATAAGAAAAATTAAATTCACATGTGATGTTCCTTTTAGAATAACCATGATAAAAAAGTAGCTTGAGAGTACATAAATTATCCTTATTATGTGGATCAACCAAAACATTATATCTTGATGGAGAGATGTGCAAATGTACATAGTATCGAAGACACGATTATTGTCCGTATCAGATTCATAAAAGTTAATAAATATTGTAAGAGGTGGCATAGGGCCAAAATTTCCAATTATTGCATCTAATAAGTGATCATAAAAGGAGAAGGTGGTAACACATGATAAATAGTTTGCACTTAAGAAGTAGAATTGTCGATGTCGTGATTAAGAAATGAATTATTAAATATTTTCTACTTTAAATTAACATTGGTAGGCTTAGAGGATTCAATGGTATCATCTCATTCAATTTAAATTTTATCTATAAGATTTTGGATAACATGTTTAAGATTCATACAATGATTAAAGAGGTGATCAATGCATCAATGATAGTCACAAAAATAATTAGCATCAAAACTCTTACTACGAGGCTTACTCACATCAACCTCAAGTGGTGGATGGAGAGACAAAATATTGCACTCAATAATTTCTTTAACATAAAATGAGGAGAACAAGGAAGATGCTTAAATTACCTTTATACTAGTTATAATTTTATCTTGGTAGGTTAGGAGAAGACATTAAAAATTTACTTAGTAACAGATTTATTATCAACAACCTTTCCTTTGAATGTATATTTTCTTAGGAACTTGAAATTAGGTGCAAGAAAAGAGCTAACAACATACATAATATTATTAATATGTAAAACTTGGAATCATGTTCTTTGATAACATGACATAGATGATCAAATGAGGGGAGTTTATCAAAGATGAAAACATTATTGCAAAGGATTAAATAGGCTTTGTGTGAAGAGATATTGAAGTTTTTTATCAACTAATATATTATTTTAATAAGCATGGTATTGTAGCATAAAACATAGTCACTAATTTTCTCATTATATCCTAAGCATACTTTAGACATTTGAGAATAATGAACTTTATTGCTAATTTTTATAGAGAAATTTGCAAGAATATGATTTTATAAGGAGGTGAAAGATCACATGGAATGTGTTAGTAAATCATTGATCCATTGCGAGGAAAATTCCTTGAGATTTCAAGGGAAAATATTTATAATAATATGTTGGGAGATGTATAGTCACAACAAGCCATAGAGAATGATCGAAAGTATTATGCAAGGTCACTTTTTCCATTACAAATAGGAAGCATAGGAGAAACAAAACCAAAAGGAAAGAGATAAGAAGTCACTTATGAGGCAAGTAGGTTATGAAGAAATTGATTAGAAACCTGGTGTGAGAAGTAGTGGATGTTCCTTGTTGCAATTGTAAAATTTTAGCTTGTAAATTATGAACAAAGGTTTCAAGAGGTCTACGTGCTAGAAGAAGAATCCTATGAAGAACTATGATTTTAATTAGGAATAAAGGTTGATGTATGAATGGACGTAGATACCTTATGTATTGAAAAATTAGGCTCTCCTATAGATGTATGAAAAATATAAGTAGGAATTGTAGATGCATATATATGAGATTGAGAAGCATGCTTAATTTATTCTTGGGAAACATATAAAAATTATGTCAACATGGGTAGGATTATCTTGTAATAAATGTTCCATATATTGTACCTCATCATCAAGAAGGAATAGGACTTATTCTTAGAGCTATCATTAGATCCTTTGCCTTATACATGGTCAATGATAATAGTAAAAAAATATCTAACAAAGATATTAATAGTAGAGTAAGAGTCAATAGTAGGGAACATAGTTCCAAACATAAGGGGATTAATATTACATAGTAGAAAAATATTGAGAACCCCTAGGCTTGAGGAAAATATTGTAGAAGATATGAGGAATAATCATAGTGAAATACAATAGTGTAAATAACAACAAGGGGTATAAGAATACAAACTTTAACCCTAGTGCGACTAGGGTTTGATCCTAAAACATTTGATTCAAGATTTGGGTTCACCAACATATGTACACCCTTTTTAACCTTAGTAAATTAATATTTTATGGAAATACACAACACTAAAATATAATGTAAGGTTAGGAAACTAGGAGATATTATGATTAATTAACTTCCAACATTAATTTTGCAACATCAAAATAATGTATTGGTTTTTGCAATAAACAATTACAGTATGTTAAAGAAATAAAAAACACAATGGGAAGATAAAATTATCTATACATCACAGTATAAAATAAATGTGGGTGTACACACTAGAGAATATAGGAGTGTAAAGTATGGAGATGCTTTGTTTTTGATCTTTTGGGATATGCAAGTTTCATCGTGTAAGGTAATACATCTCGGTCAAGATGTAAAATATAGTCCTTCCCCTATGGTATAGTCTCAAATGCATTTTCAATAGAGCTCTAAATTTTTTGGGTCCTTCAATTGGCATGAAAATATGACTCACTATCAAACCCTAGTTGTTGCATAATCCTGAAACCATATGTAATATATCTAATCACACCAAAACCCTAACCATACGTGAAAGACCCTATAATAAGTTTAGTGTTTGGGTTAAATTGTAATGAATGCACTACCTACGTTGAAACTAGTTCAAGGAGTGTACCTTCCCTCAATCCCAAGAACACAAAGTTCCCCACTTAAAATTCTTAACAAGAGAACAATCATATTAAGTATGTTCAAACTAGTAGGAGCCTTGAGTGATTTTTAGTGTACAAATGAGTGTTCCAATAGAGTGATAGGTGAGTAAATGAGGTGATGTAAAATTTATTATATAGGGTTTTGAAGTTAAATTGTTATTAGAAGGATGACCTAGGAAGATGAAAAGACCTAAATAATGTTATTACATTAAAAATAGAGCTATAAAATGTGTCGATGCACCATTGTACAGTCATTTAGGACCAAATTATACAACCCGAAAAATTTGTACCATTTTGAACAAGGAATATGTCAATGAAATATGAATTTTTCATTATGATGGTAAGAGGTCAAATATTGACTTCATGGATTTATATCCATAATTTTTGACACATCAGTGTGTGGGAATAAACAAGTTAAGAAAGAGATAACAACATGTAATGAGAGAGGATAGGATGTGGATGTTTTCTTAGCTAAGAATCACCATCAAAGTTATTGGTTTCAAAGGGTAAATTACCAAATTTGAGTGTTTACAACATTATTTCATTCTTATTCACAAAACTCGGGATGACCTATGTTAACATGTAGGACAAAAAGTGAAAACTCTAAAAACATGTAGAATCCTTTAGAGGAGAATTAGTGAACAAAAGAAGAAAAACAATTGTGTGTGTGTGTGTGTTTGAGGCTAGACTACCCTTGATGGTAAACTCCTAGGTGTTGAACTAGTCTAATGTTTCACTACATGTTCTCATTTTTGAAATCAATCCTCATGTATTCCTCCTAGGTTATTTTGAAAGTGTGTATAGATAACCAAACCCTAGGGATTCCCTCATGTCTCTTGACACCAAGGTCGTGGGTTAATTGTGTAATATGGAATGTACCCAACATAATAATAGTGGGATGTTGTGTTCCTCAACTTTGTGACCTAACCCTCTTATTTATTGAAGCCCTTATGCAATGTTTGCAATATCTTTTCTCTTGTTAAGATATGGATCTATGATATTTGAATTCTTGTTGATGGATAAATCTATACTCTTTCACCTAGTTGAGCGATTCATACTTGTAGTAGGGACTCGCCTAGATGACTTTCATCTAATTTAGGGATATTCAAAAACCATTTTAGTGCTTTTGAAATGATGTTTGCAATGTGAATTTGTAATAATGTCGGTTCAGTTGTAAAGTGATAATGAACTGCTTATATAGCCTTCCATATGTGAGATATTCTAATAAGGTTGACCTTAAGAAGATTAAATGACCCAAATAATGATTTAAAATTGAAAATAGAGTCATTGATTGTGAAGGGGAAGGAATATGCAGGTCAACCAATATTGGACCCTACATCCCGACCCTTATGTATGGTTTTGGACAAGAGAGAGAAACATACAAATTTGAAAATTTTGTCATGAATATCAAATGTTTTTTCTTCCTTTGATGAATTTTTTTCCCCAAAATTAACGAAAAGTAGAGTGAAAAGATGAGAAAGATCCATAATGGTTAGAGAGATGAGGAGATTTGATTCATAATGTAAGCATTAGTCTTGGCAATAATACTAGGTAAAACTTGGTATTGCACAATGAAAAATTACCAAATTTTTGTGTCTAAAAGAGGTTTGAATTTTGGAAAGAGATTCCACATCTTCATTTTGAAGACAATATATTACTTTTAGCATATCCCATGACATGTAACTAAGTTATAAACCATACAAAATATTTCACCAATAGATTTGATCCCATTTTTGAAAATCTAGAGGCATTTAATATAAGGGCCATAGAAAATAGGACATTTTGGAAGTTAAGAATGAGCGACCAAAAAGAGAAAGAGAATAAAAATAGAGATCAGTTTGAAACCATCCTCAACCTATATTATGAAGTTAGGTTTGAGAAGATCACATGCCTTCTAAATTCTTTAAACAAATGTACTACTTATCTTCACATGCACAAGTGAGAAGAAGAGACTCGAAACCCCAAATCGCTCCAATCTCTTCTACCCATAGATGTTTCTTGAGTGATAAAGTGGTGAAGAAAAAATTTATAAGATTCATAGCCTTAAAAGTTTAAAATTATCCATTTCACACTTTGAGAGCATGCCCTTGGATTTTGATATATAAAAGTCCCAAACCTCCTTTTTAGACACAACAAATATCCTAAGCAACCCAAAGGTGGAAACACTTATGCCATTAAAAATTATCCCAAATAAATTACATGATAAGATTATATAGTTTAGCATTGGAAAATTTGGAGGGAACCCAACACGAGTAGTAGTAGACATGGGTGAAAACTAGCACTTTGGAACAAAATTGGAATTTCCCTTTAAGAGAGACAAGTCGATGATATATTAGGTAATTTTTTCTCAACCTTTTGGACAAAATAACAACAAATCTCACATAGAGAGGCCCCGAAAGAAAATGATAAGCCAAGAAACTTGAATTACCCACCTAGATGTATCCATTTCCGTTTGAATCCTTCTATCCAAGGAGGTGTAGGGGAAGATATCGTCAATAACATTGAGTCTTTTCCATTGGATAAAGGACCTTGAGGAAAGGAAAAACATGTATAATTATTATATGGAATTATTTATAGTTTCTTCCTCTTCCAATAGAGTTAGAAAATAGTCATATGAAAATGACCATTAATGAGTTATTGATTTAAATGGGGAGATAGTTTTCTTGTAAAAATCCTAAAAATATTAGTTGGCAAGAAGATAACCGCATCTTTCTATAACATGCACATAGAGGGCTCGGAAGATAAAGGGAATCCTTTCTTGATAGACACGAATAACCCAAACTTTATAGATTGAGCACAATTGATTGTAATAAAGACTCTAAAATTTTGAAATAAAATTTTGATAGTATGGAAAAAGTGAGGTCAAAACCCTCGGGCTCAAAGCATATAAGTTATAAAAGGAAACTCTATCCTATCAATAAATTTTTCAAAAATCAATCTTCACAAATAGTATTTTTTACTAAAAACCTATGCCCATTCCATACCTTCCTAGAATTTTTTTATCAAGAATATATCTATGTTGATTGAAACCATTTTTCTCACATCGAAAGTTAGGAAAGAATTTGTTTTGAGATTGAGAGTGAGAGATTTGGAAATTGTGTTATAAGAGACATTAAGAAGAATAATAGGTCCCCAATTGGAAATTTACTCGGGGTATCCAAATTTTGGGAAGAACTTAATATTTTCTTGATTTATGAGGTCTCCAAAATAGTTGGTCAAAAACAATTAGAATAGATTGTGTAGATTAGGTCCCACAGTATCCCATTGGAATTCATAGAACTCGTAGGTAAATCCATCAATGTGAGGGATTTATTGGAGATCATTTGTATGGCCATTAAATACAAATGATTAATAGTAAGGTGTATGTCACAAGTGAGTATCCAAGCTTGAGATATTTTATAGGGGATAACTTATACGTAGTTCATGAGGCATCTTATCTCTCAAGGGAAGAAGGATGAATTGAAATAATGCCATGGTAGTTATGCAAAAATATATACGGGATGTTAGGTAGTTTGATATATTTGTAATTTTCACATTTAAAAGATTTCATCCTATCAACATATTTTTATAATGGAGGAGAGAAAAGAAATTGTTAAAATCCTATGAAAAACCCATAACCAATGAAATCTTTCTCTAATCTATTCCCCTATAGCTTTATAAGATACCTCAAATTTGAGTTTGTGTCTCTAGTGAGTAGCTTGATTTTGCACAGAAACATTAAGTAGGGAGTTGTCAAGATCTTAAGAAATATGTTGGAATTCATGATATGTAGCCTCATGAGTTCATTATCTACAAATAGTGGTTTATAGTGGTTTACTTTTCCTATATTCAAAGTCCTTAAAATGATATCAAATAACCAAGCATCCAATTAGTATCCCATATGGACTTGGAAAATAGATTTCAAGTTCACATGATATGTCTTAGAGTCCTCGCATGCTTAAGATGAGAAATGTTGAGATAAATTTGGGTTTTATTTCATTTGAGGTGAGGGGCATTCCATTTAATGTAGAAGCCGTATAGGTTGATGGTATGAAAAAATGGAATCCTCAATCACAATTGGTCTAATAGAGGATAAGGAAAAGGAAAAAGATCTTGTTTGCTGAATAGAGTGTGATCCAATATTTTGAAATTTTTGTCATGACCAAGTTTAAAGTTAGACCAAGTAAACCATGTAATTGTAGAGTCTTTTCTACGATGACGGTTTAGATCACAAAGGCCAAGTTTGTGCCACATGTAAACCATGCTTCCTATCTCATACACACCACCACATGGGAAGGAAATATTCTTTACTTTTACTAGATTCGCAATGTTGAAATTACAATATAAAATCAATAAGAATTTAGGAAGAGAATCTGCAAGCCAATGTCATAAGAGGGACACGTTTACGATGTATTTAGAAGCATACTAGCTGGCTAAATTTATAATATGCCTTTCACAATCGAATATGGTCCACACCACCTAATTGGTAGCGTTAGAGCCTAATAAATGCCATTTTGTGATAAATATGAAACTAATAGTATGATGAACACTCCACTACCTATCTCATGAATGGAAATTTAACAAATAACACTTGACCAAATAGTGTGGGAAGAATACTAGATGAGGAACCATGCAATCTTAATGTCTTGCAATCACAACAATTTCATATTGCAAAAATTGATACTACTCTCCCTATCCATGTAATGTTGGATCAATTCAGTAATTCCATGAACATTCCAAGAGTATACTATAACCTGGGAAACATCTAGGTTCATAGATCCTCATCACCAAGATCTTTAAGGGAAGAAAACTTATTAGGAGATGCAAGCTTCCTTTCATTACCTCACAAAAAATTACTCATTTAAAAGGGTTTTCATTTCTCTTAGATGTATTCCCCATCTTCTCGAAGGAGATGAACTTTAGGAACAACCTAAGAGCACAATTATATGGTCAATTGTGACATAATTATCCTCTAGATTAGTCACACCTAAAGGGGTTGGCATTGGTATATTGGGAACAATGGAATGAGGAGGTATAATGGAACTGTAGCTTGTGGGGTATATAAGAGTGATTTATCAATATTTAATAGTCAATGACATATCTTTTAAGGTGCAGGAGAGTGATTTTTGATATTTAATAGTCAATGACAAAACTTTCTTAGTAATGGTAGTAGAGGAATTGGCTCTAGGAGCCCATACATGGAGGTCGGTGGAAATTAGTGGATGGGAAGCATGATGAGAAGATGAAGAATATTTTTATCCATAACTATAGTCCAACTATCATTAAAAGTAATGAAATATTTTTTTGTCAAACCCTTATCCTATGGATCGTGCCAAAAAGAATCCATGAAAGGCCATCCTTGGTAATGAGAAAAGGTTCATGTTAGTGTGAAATCACAGCTCCTCCAAATGAGTTATGGATCTACTTTTCTAAGGCAAAGATCATTTGGTGTGATTTGCATAACATTGGATCATTCCCCAAGTTGTGGGACTTGCAAATGGGAATGATCCTCCAGAGAAAGGCTGGTTCCTCTTCCTAAACTACCTACCACAAGCTACTCCAGTGTAGGAAAAATAAATCTAACCTAATCTAACCATTCCAAGGAACCAAGGAGAGAGAAAGAGGGAAAAAACAGAGCCTACACTAAAGCGGTGATACACCAAAAAAGGAAGTGAGATATTC
Source organism: Taxus wallichiana var. yunnanensis (assembly GCA_018340775.1). NCBI lineage: Eukaryota > Viridiplantae > Streptophyta > Pinopsida > Cupressales > Taxaceae > Taxus > Taxus wallichiana. The sequence goes on along the minus strand of CM031236.1, from coordinate 465,042,385 downwards.
TATTGAGGGAGAAAGAAATAGAAAAAATGGAGATGAGGGAGGTCAGAAAGAAGTGACACGGCCCAGATCTACAAATCATCCATTAAACTCCATGAAACACAACATCCTACACCTGAAAATGTGAAATACATGTAAAGAAAACCAAGACTGAAAGGGAGAGGCATAGAGAAAAAACAAAACGATGCAAAGGGTTGAAGAACCCCACAAAAACACATTTTTTTATTGCTCTAGAAGGTGCACAGACCATTACATTTTTGGAATAGAGGAAAAAATACATTTTCTAGGCATAGGAGAAGGTTATTTTTAAAAAATGGCATCGAGAAACAAATTTAATAGAGTTTCTCTATGCCTAGGATGTCTCTCCTTCTCGAGAAGTGTTACAAAGATATATAGAAAAAAAGAGAGAAGAGGGAAAATTCGAATCCTACTCCAACCACCATCAGAAATGCATCGAATCCCACTTTGAAAGTTCAACCACTGAATATCAATGCCTTCTGCAAATCTGCCCACAATGTGTCACTGGGTTCCCAACGAATTGAATTGAATCGATCGGTAGTTGAAGAGATTAAATTCTGCATTAATGGCCTGGAAGACTTTTCTCCATTTTCACCTACTAGGGCCTCGCGGCATCCTAACACTCATTTGGGCTTCCATTTTTGGATTCATCTTTGGAGAAGCACCGCTACGAAATGTGGCTCTTTCTACTTGCTCTACTCTAAAATTTTCAAGCCCACCTATAACTTGTTTGTTGTCTTGGAATGTGAGCTCGTGGGTCCGATTCGTTTCCTTCATAATTTCCTTATGTGCAGGAGTTGTCTTGACCAATTTTTTTGGGGCGAATTTGGGATAACAATTCTTGAGAGATTAATATATAAGACACATTATGAGAAATCGAGTCACCAATCTTTAAATCAATAGGTTCATAAGGTCATTGACTAAGTTGATTTCAGCACAAATTTGTGGTTACGGGTAGGATGCATAAAACTTGGGTTGTTGAAAATATAAAAAATTTCCTAAGGGTTTAATGAGCTATACAACAAATCCCTAGAGGGGAGAGGAAGAATCAAGAATTATATCCACACTCGGACTTTGCTTTTGGCTTGTTTAAAGACTTGAAAGTAATTGGTCTAGTGTGAAAAACAATGAGGGTATCAGAAAACACTTAGGGCCATGGTTGATAATGGATGTATAATGCTTAGCATTACTAAAGAGAAATAGAAAAATCCTTTGGTTAGGTTTCAAATGCCCTCTAGCTTGATACCATGGGGTTGTCACTGCGTTGTGAACCCATTTCTTAAGAAATTTTGTTTGGGGGACACAACCAACAAAATACCCACCATGGTGAAATATTCAAACTAATTACATACTTGATAAAACTAAAACAATTTGAGAATAACATTAGGAAAAGAGGGTTCTAGACTAGAGTGAATACCTTGTGGAATTTTTTTGGAAAAAACTTTCTTGTCTTCTTTGATGCCATGATTATTTAGAGCTCTGCACAATCTCTACATAATATGATGCTTGAGTTGAGGAGATGGCTATTAATAACAGATATTTTTTGGAAAATGTTGCAACCCTAGGGGTAGAGTGGTATATTAATTAGACCTAGTAAATGTATAAGAACATTGAGATTTCTTGCCTAAATTTCTACAAGATCGACAATATGGAACCAAGGTCGTTGGTGTGTGAAAACCTAAAATACTTTTCAACATGTAGAGTATCAATTAGCGATTCTCAGAATCGGTTATGTTCATTATGGTTGTTTAGGTATCTTAGATTTATGTATTATTCAACAACACAATTTTCAAGTTTTTGGTGTGTATTAAAATTCATTCTATGACCAATAACCACAATTACACTAAAATTTAACCCTAGTTCAACTAGGGTTTGATCCTAAAACATCTCGATTAAAGAGTTGGGTTCACCAACATATTTAAACCCTTTTTAACCTTATGAAATTAATATTTTATGGAAATACACAACACTAAAAATAATGTAAGGTTAGGAAACTAGGAGATATTATGATTAATTAACTTCTAACATTAATTTTACAACATCAAAATAATGTATTAGATTTTGTAATAAACAATTACAATATGTTACAAGAAATTAATAACACAAGGGGAAGATAAAATTATCTATACATCATAGTGAAAAATAAATTTGGGTGGACACACTAGAAAAAATAGGAGTGAAAATAATGGAGATGCTTTATTTTTGATATTGTGATATGCAAGTGTCATCATGCAAGACAATTCATCTTAATTGGAATGTAAAATATAGTCCTTCCCCATGGTACAGTCACAGATGCCTTTTGAATAGAACACTAATTTTTTTTGGGTCCTTCAAGTGTCCTAAAAATATGTTTCACTATCAAACCATAGTTTTTGAACAATCCCAAACCATGTGTAATTTATCTAATCACACCAAAACCCTAACCATAGGTGGACGACCCTACAAGAAGGTTAGTGTTTGGGTTGAAGTGTAACAAATGCACTACCTACATCGAAACTAGGTCAAGGAGTGTACCTTCCTAAATCCAAATAACACCAAGTTCCCTACTTAAAATTCTTAGCAAGAGAACAATCCTATCAAACATGTTCAAACTAGTAGGATCCTTGAGTTATTTTTTGAGTGTTCCAATAGAGTGCTAGGTGAGTAAATGAGGTGATGTAAACTTTATTATATAGCATTTTGAAACTAAATTATCATGATAAGAATGACATAGGAAGATGAAAATACCTAAATAATGTTATTACATTGAAAATAGAGTTGAAAAATGTGTCGGTGTACCATTGTACAGTCATCTAGGACCAAATTATACAACCTAACCAATTTGTACCATTTTGAACAAGAAATTGGTCAATGAAATATGAATTTTTCATTATTATGGTAAGATTTCGAACATTGAATTCATGTATTTATATCCATAATTATTTGACACATCAGTGTGTGGGAATAAAGAAGTTAAGAAAGAAATAACAACATGTAATGAGTGAGGATATGATGTGGGTGTTTTTGTAGCAAAGAACCACCATCAAAATTAGCGATTTCAAAGGGTAAATTACCAACTTTGAGTGTTTAAAACATTATTTCATTCTTATTCACACAACTTGGAATGATCTATGTTAACATGTAAGAAAAAAGTGAAAACTCTAGAAACATGTAGAACCCTTCATATGTGAATTAGTAAACAAAATAAGAAAAATTAATGTGTGTGTGTGTGTTTGAGGCTAGACTACCCTTGATGGTGAACTCCAAGGTGCTGAACCAATCCAATATTTCACTAAATATTATAATTTTGGAAATCAATCCTCATGTATTCCTCTTAGGTTCTTGTGCAAGTGTGTATAACTAACCAACACCGTAGGGTTTCCCTTATGTCTCTTGACATAAAGATAGTGGGATAATTGTGTAATTTAGAATGTACCCAACACAATAATAGTGAGATTTTTTGTTCCTCAACTATGTGACCTAACCCTCTTTTTTATTGAAACCCTTATGCAATGATTGTAATAAATTTTCTCATGTTAAGATATGATTCTTTGATCTTTGAATTCTTGTTGATGGATAAATCTAGACTCTTTCACGTAGTTGAGTGATTCATACTTGTAGTAGGGACTCACCTAGATGATTTGCAGCTAATTTGAGGAAATTCAAGAACACTTTGAGTGCTTTTGAAATGATGTTTACAATGGGAGTTTGTAAAAATCTCGGTTTAGTTGTAAAGTGATAATGAATCGCTTATCTAGCCTTCCATATGTGATATATTCTATGAAGGCCGACCTTAAGAAGATGAAATGACCCAAATAATGATTGAAAATTAAAAATAGAGTCATTGATTATGAAGAGGAAGGACTATACAAGTAAACCAATATTGACCCTAGATCATGATCCTTCGTATGATTTTGGGCAAGAGAGAGAAACATAAAAAATTGATTTTTTTTTCATGAATATCAAATGTTCTATGTTGATTTGATGAAAAAATATTCCCAAAATTAATGAAAAATTAGAGTGCAAAGATGAGAAAGTTTCATAATGGTTAGAGAGATGAGGATATTGGATTCAGAATGTAAGCATTAGTCTTGGAAAGGATACAAGGTAAAACTTGATATTGCACAATGAAAATTTGCCAAATTGTTGTGTCTAAAGGATGTTTGAATTTTAGAAATAGACTCTACATATTCATTTTGAAGACAATATATTACTTTTAGCATTTCCCACGACATGTAAGTACTATAAGCCATACAAAATATGTCACCAATACATTTGATCCCATTTTTGAAAATCTAGAGGCATTCAATATAGGGACCATAGAAAATAGGACATTTTGGAAGTTAAGAATGGGGGACCACAAAGAGAAAAGAGAATTAAAAGAGAGATCAATTTTGAAACCATCCTCAACCTAGATTACGATGTTAGGTTTGATAAGATCACATGCCTTCCAAATGCTTTAAACAAATGTACTACTTATCTTCACAGAGGCACAGTGATAAGAAGAGACTATGAAGCCCAAAATCGATCCAATCTCTTCTACCCATAGGTGTTCCTTGAGTGATATAGTGGTGAAGAAAACATTTACAAGATTCATAGCCTTACAAGTTTAAAATTATCGATTTGAAACCGAGAGTATTCCCTTTGATTTTGATATATAAAAGTCCCAAACCTTCTTTTAGACATATAACAAATCTCCTAAGCGGCCCAGTGGAAAGCCTTATGCCCTTAAAAATTATCCCAAAGAAATTACATGAGAATATTTTATAGTTTAGCGTAGGAAACTTTGGAGGGGACCCAACATGAGGAGTAGTAGACATAGGTGGAAACTACACTTTGGAATAAATTTGGAATTTACCTTCAAGAGAGACAAACCCGATGATATATTAGGTTTTTTTCTCAACCCTTGGACAAAATAACACCAAATATCACATAGAGAGGCCTTGAAATCAAATGATATGCTAATAAAATTGAATTACACACCTAGATGTATCCATTTCCATTGGAATCCTTCTATCTAAGGAGGTTTAGGGGGAATATATTGTCAAATACGTTGAGTCTTTTCCATTGGGTAAAGGACCTTGAGGAAAGGAAAAAAATGTATGAGTATTATATGGAATTATTGATAGATTCTTCTTCTTCCAATAGAGTTGGAAAAGATTCATATGAAAAATGGCCAATAATGAGTTTTCGATTTAAATAGGGGAGATAGATGCCTTTTAACAAGCCTAAAAATATTAGTTGGTAAGAAGATAATTGAATCCTTCTATAACAAGAACATAGAGGGAGGGAGACATAGGGAATATTTTATTGATAGACACGAATAACCCAAACTTGATAGATTGTGCACAATTGATTGTAATAAATCCTCTAACATTTTGATAGTATGGAAAAAGTGAGGTCAAAACGCTCAAGCTCGAGCATATAAGTTATAAATGGAAACTCAACCCTATCATTAACCTTGTCAAAAATCAATCTTCACAAATAGTTATTTTTATTAAAAACCTATGCCCATTCCATACCTTCCTATAAAACAATAAAATTATCAAGAACATATATATGTTGATTGAAACCATTTTATCACATCTGAAAGTTAGGGAAAGAAGTTTTCTGAGATTGAGAGTTTGGGATTTGGAAATGGTTTTGTAAGAGACATTGAGAAGAATAATAGGTCCCCAATTGAAAATTTAATCAGGGTATACAACTTTGGGGAAGAACTTAGTATTGTCTTGATTGATGAGGTCTCCCAAATAGTTGGAAAAAAATATTACAATAGATTGTGTAGATTAGGTCCCATAGTATCCCATTTGAATTCATAGAAATTGTAGGGAAATCCATCAATGTGAGGGATTTATTAGAGATTATTTTTATGGCCATTATGTAGAGATCATTAATATTAAAGGGTATGTCACAAATGACTATCCAAGCTTGAGATATGTTGCAAGGGATAACTTGTAGGTACTTAAGGAAGCATTTTATCTCTCAAGGGAAGAAGGATGAGTTGAAACAATGCCATGGTAGTTATGTAAAAATGTATAAAGGATGTTAGGTAGTTTGGTATATTTGTAATTGTCACACTTAACAGAATTCATCCTATCAACATATTTATAATGGTGGAGAGAAATAATTTGTTAAAATCTCTAAAAAAACCCATAACCAATGCAATATTTCTCTAATTTATGCCCCTATAGGTTTATAATATTCCTCAAATTTGAGTTTGTGTCTCTAGTGATTAGCTTGATTTTGCACAAAACATTAAGTAGGGAGTTGTCAAGATCTTAAGAAATATGTTGGAATTCATGGTATGTAGCCTCATGAGTTCATTATCTACAAATAGTGGTTTACTTTTCCTATATTCAAAGTCCTTAAAATGGAATCAAATAACCAAGAATCCAACTAGTATCTAATATGGCCTTGGAAAATAGATTCTAAGTTCACATGATATATCTCGAGTCCTCTCATGCTTAAGATGAACAATGTTGAGATAAATTTGGGTTTTATTTCATTTGAGGTGAGGGTGATCCATTTAATGTATAAGTTTATAGGTTGATGGTATGACAAAATGGAATCCTCAATCACAATTGGTCTAATAGAGGTTAAGGAAAAGGAAAAAGATCTTGTTTGGTGAACAAAGCATGATCCATTATTTTAAATTTTTATCATGACCAAGTTTAAAGTTAGACCAAGTAAACCATGTAATTATAGAATCTTTTTAAGATGATGGTTTGGATCATAAAGGCTAAGATTTTGCCACATGTAAACCATGCTTCCTATCTCACACACACCACCATATAGGAAGGAAAAATTCTTTACCTTCACTAGATTCCACCATGTTGAAATTACAATATAAAATCAAGTAAGAATTTAGGAAGAGAATCTGTAAGCCAATGTCATAAGAGGGACACTTTTATGATGTCTTTAGAAGCATACTAGTTGGCTAAATTGAGAATATACCTTTCATAATCGAATATGGTCCGCACCACCCGATGGGTAGTGTTAGAGCCCTAAGAAATGAAATTTTGTGATAAATATGAAACTAATATTATGATGACCACTCCACAACCTAGATCATGAATGGACATCTAGCAAATAACAATTGACCAAATAGTGTGGGCGACATACTAGAGGTGGAACCATGTAATCTTAACATCTTGCAATCATAAAACTTTCATATTGCAAAAATTGATACTACTCTCCCTATCCATGTAATGTTGGATCAATTCAATAAGTCTGTGAACATTCCAAGAATATATTATCATCGGGAAACATATAGGTTCATGGATCCTTATCATCAAGATCTTAGAGGAAAGAAAACTTATTAGGAAATGCAAGCTTCCTTTGGTTACCTCACAAAAATTACTCATTTAAAAGGGTTGTCATTTCTCTTAGATGTATTCCCCATATTCTGAAGGAGATGAACTTAAGGAACAACCTAAGAGCACAATTATATGGTCAAGAGTGACACAATTATCCTCTAGAGTAGTCACGCCTAAAAGGGGTTGACATTGGTATATTAGGAACAATGAAATGAGGAGGCATAAGGAAGCTATAACTTGTGGGGTGTAGGAGAGTGATGTCGATATTTAATAGTCAATGACATTTCTTTCAAGGTGCAAGAGAGAAATTGTTGATATTTAACATCAATGAAACAACTTGTTTGGTAATTGTAGTAGAGGAATTGGCTCTAGTAGCCCATACAGGGAGGTTAGTGGAAATTGGTGGATGAGAAGCATGACAAGAAGATGAACAATATTTTTGTTGATAACTATAATCCAACTATCATTAAAACTAATGAGAGATTTATTTTTTCAAACCCTTATCATGTGGATCCTACAAAGAAGTATCCATGAAAGTGTATTCTTGACAATGAAAATAAGTGCTTGGGAGATTGATATGTAAGACACATTATGAGAAATGAGAGTCACCAATATTTAAATCAATAAGTTCATAAGGTCATTGACCATGTTGATTTCAACACAAAGTTGTGGTTGTGGGTAAGTGTTAGCGTAAATTCACAAAGACCCCCAAATGAGTTATGGATATGCTTTTCTAAGGCAAACTCATCTGGTTTGAATGCACAACATTGAGTTTTCTCCAAGGTGTGGGACCTTGCAAGGTGAGAAAAATCTCCAGATTGAAGTTGGTTCTTACTCCTCTATTTATGTGTATGCATACAATATCTACAGAGGTTTTGATTCAAAATTCTACTCTAATACTACCAAAGGAGATAGGGTTAAGAGAAACAAGGAAATGGAAACAAAACTAAGCAAAAATGGAAATGTGATACACCAAAGGAGTGTTGAACTCCTTGCTTTGCAAAAATAGACATAGATCATGAAGATACAATAAAAAAACATGCACAAATTTTCCAAAATACAAATAAATATTAGAAGGAAACAAACCAATGCAAGAGAGGATTGGAAAATCAATCACAGAGCATGTATTGTCAGTTCCAAAATTGATACAATACATTACAGATAACAAAGAAGGAAAAAATGTGTTACAATCTCCATGGGAGGTCTGAAACTCCTTCAAATCCACCTACTAAGGAGAAATGAAGAGCTTGCAGGAGCAAGAACATCCAACCCTTTACAAATGAGCCAAAACTGGCTTTTATCACGAAGCAGAATGAAGAAAAGTGCAAAAACATGGGAAAATTTGATTTGCAACTCCAACCACCAAAAAATCCTTCTAATTAGCCTAGTAAAATGATGGGTTCCCATGAAAAAGCCCATACTTCGAAGAACATTACTATGTAGATCCAAAAACGACCCATACTTCATTAAATTTGGTGGTTGGTAACCATTTCTACATTTTTACATGCCAGGGACGTTTCTCCATTTTTCTCCAACAATTCTCCATCAAAATACAAAATTGAACCCTCCATCATGTAGATAATTTCACCAGATTTCCAATGACACAAAGAATGTAAAAATCCAAGCTCTGGATCAAAAGTTATGCCCCTCTGAAGATTTAGGGCAAAAATAGGGCAAAAATGGATTGGCGGGCCGAAACTTTAAAATTTTCCCAAAAATCCCCGTGCCTCACTGCTCCACTGCCACGTGGCACCTCCTCAATGGTTAATGGGATCACGGGCCCAAACCTTCCTTTCGCCCCTTTGATTTTCCATTGGGAAAAATTTCCAAACTTTTCCACGCACTACGCTCTCCCGATGACACGTGTCATCCTCTTCGATTGGCCGTGGGCATGCACCTTGAATTTTGCTTTTGACACCACTGACCACTTTGGGAAAATTACCAAATTCTCCCCACACCTCGACCTCCACCGAAAATAGGACATGTGGTATCCTCCTATTGGTCGTGGGCTTTCAGGGCTAACATTTTTCCTTTCACCCCCAACCCTTTGGAAAAATTTCTAACTTGCCTCCGCTCCTCCGACCCCCACTACCAACAAGACATGTGTCACCACCTTATTGCTCGAGCGGGCTTGTGGGCCAAAATTTCCCCTTTGCACTCTTTTCCCACTTTGGAAAATTTCCCAACTCACCCCCACTGACCCGCCATTCCTCCTCTGCCACGTGGCGCATTCCTATTGGTCACGAGCCTTCTCAAGGAAAATTTCCCTCAAAACTCTGCCGAGCCATAACTTGAGAAATACAAGGAGTTAGGAGGAAAATTTTACCTTTTTGGAAAGGTGAGGAAAAATCCTATCTTATGGAGCCATTTCCAAAAATTTTTGAGCACTTGAAGCATGTCAAAAATTCAATTAAGTGCCAGCAAAGGAGAAGAAGGAGGAGTTAGCCAAAAGTAAGCATGGGGCTTATTTTGGATAACAATTTGGTGACTCAGAGGGGTCATCTACCTGCTAGATGAATGATCAGTAGCCTTTGAAGCATCCATTGGGCATGGAGTCATGAGTTGTAGCCTGCAAACTGATTTGAACTTTGACAACTTTCTCTCTCGAGCCACTTGGAAACCCACTTTGAACCGGGAGTTGTCTCCACCAAGATGCCACCGAAATGGACTGTGTAAGAGAAAACCAGCAGCACTAAGAACTATGTAAAAAATGGAAATCATACATACCCCAAGTGAGATATGCAGAGTGTGCATAAGCACTTATTCTACTGAAAGCAAACCTACCTACTCTACTCTAACTGGAAGGAAAGGTGAGCTAAACAAACCCTGCATCTGGTTGTGCAAAATAGCTTCCTTTCTTCAAAATTGGTAGCCATGCAAATGATTTGGAGCTAAGTATGGGTGCTTGGATGAGTGGAAAATCAACAAGAAGCTGGTCTTCTACCCAAATTAGTAAGGTGTTAGTTGAAAGAAAATTGAATACCTCTTTTAGTTGCTTTGCATTTGGATTGAAGAGGTATGGCAGTTGATCCTTGGTAATTTGTAGTTCATCCTCATGCTTGGAAGCAAGCATGACTAGTTGTGAAATCTCCTTTGGCTCCAATGAATCCAAGTTCCTTATTGGGAAATGTCTGATCCGTTTGATATGCCCATAGCTTTTATTTTCAACTCTAACAATGGAGTCTTCTTGTAGACCTTCTTGAATGGATGGTGTGGAAGAAGTGATGGAGTTCTTCTACTTGTTTTCCTTCCTTTACTAGTGAAGAACATGGAAGATTAATATCTTCCAACATTGGTTCCAAAGAGCTTTCACAAAACACATCTGCTATTTTTCAATGTTCTCCTTTGTGGCAAGCGAGGATCTTGATGTCGGAAAATTAATGGTGAAGAAAAGAATATTGTAGTTTCAGCTGGCTATTCATCCAAACATTCTTCTAAGTCTGATGGCAAATCAAACTCTTCAATGTCTTGTTGCTGCAAGGTCTCTCCTTCTTGTATGGTGGCCTCCAAATCTACATTTTCTTCACCATGTGTAGTTTCATTTTCAAACATGAAACTTGTCAATTCAAACTCATCCCAAAAATCAGATTTTTGGAGAGATGAAGTGGGAGAGAAACATGAAATTTCTTGTGCCTCTTGCTCACAATTTGGACCTGTTTTGTTCACCTCCATAATGGCTTCATCAATCAAATCAGCCCCTTCAAATGAAAGCAAAAATGTATCAATAATGCTTCCTTCTTCTGTTGTTGTAAAAACTGACTTGATCTCATCCATTTGCTCCTCTTCAATGGGATTTGGAGCTGGTTTTTCTTCCTCCTCTGCTTGAAGACCATCTTGCTCTTGATTAAACTCTTCCTCTAGCATGAAGTTTGTCAAATCAAACTCTTCAATCTACTACTCTAGAGGACAAGTTGGGGCTGCAAGATCTTCTTCTTCTATGGCTGATTGTGCAACTTGAATTGGATCAACATTTCCTTCAAATAGAGTGCCAACATGGACACTACATTCTGAGAAAACTGATTGCTGATCTGCTTCTTCCTTTTGCTCTTCTTCTGCTGTAACAAAATCAGTCTTGACCACCATTTGTTCAACCTTGGCCTCTTCTATAGGCTTTACCAACAAAGGGATCTTCTCAATTCCATATTTAAGATCCAAACTTACTAAGCTCTTAATCATTCCTTCTTTGCTTGGCTCTTCCTCTTGCTGTCCTTCATGACTGATTTTTGCAATTTCTTCTTCCCCACATGGAACTGGGAATGCAAGAGGAGAGACATATTGGAGTTCAACCAATTTTGCATTTGTTTGTGGTGGTGGAGGAGGTATTTCTATTGGCTCTTGTGGAGGGGATGATTGTTTGGAAGGGAAGAGGAAAGAAGAACTGAGATGGGGTGGAAGACTAGGGAATGGAGAAATGGATTCAACATTTGGGATAGTAGATGGAGACTTTAAAACTTGACACTGATGAGATAAAATAGATTGGGAAAGTGGAAAAGGAAAGGCATGAGATGGTGTGCTTACTTGTTGACAAGGTTTCTGAATACTCCTCTTATACACCTCTATTCATTCAGTCCACTTTGCAAGCAATGGAAATTTTGCAATCATGAAGTCAAGCTTCTCTTGAGGGCTGTAATGCCTTGGAAAAGGTCCCACCCATGGACAAGGTGCTCCACAACAGATTTCAAATGCTTTAATTTGTGCTTGAGCCCTGGATTGCACCATGTTTACCTCCATCTTTTGGATTTTCTCTAACAGAACAACATCTTGCATTTGATTGTCTTCATTGTTTGCATACTCCTGCTCTTGGAAAGCTCCATAGCCAAACTGATTTTGGCACTGCTGCTCATATGGGTATGTATGCTGATTTTGAATTTGATCAAAATGCTGATTTGGAGGATTTGTAAAACATGTTGGAGGTGGAATATAATGTTGTTGTAAATGTGGATTCCATGATGGAAATGAAGTCATGATTGCACAACTTCATGGAATGGAAAAGAGTGAAAGGGATGGAAAGAAGAATGGATGGAAATGGATGGAAAATAGGTTTGCAACTCAGAGAATGAGTTATTTACCAGATGGAGTCGCCAGATGTGCTTTTGAATATGCCTCCAAAGGCTGAATCCTTAACAAGAACACACCAACCTATCAAAAATAAAGTGGAAGACCTCTAAGGTCCCACCGAAGGCATGCCAAAACTGTTAGCACAAATTCACAACACCCCCAAATGAGTTATGGATCTACTTTTCTAAGGCAAACTCATCTGGTGTGAATGCACAACATTGAGTTTTCTCCAAGGTGTGGGACCTTGCAAGGTGAGAAAACTCTCCAGATTGAAGTTGGTTCTTACTCCTCTGTTTAGGTGTATGCATACAATATTTGCAGAGGTTCTGATTTAAAATTCCTAGTCTAAAACTACCAAGGAGACATGGTTGTGAGAAGCAAGGAAATGGAAACAAAACAAAGAAAAAAATGGAAAGGTGATACACCAAAGGAGTGCTGAACTCCTTGCTTTACAAAAATAGACACAGATCATGAAGATACAAGACAAAACATGCACAAATTTTCCAAAATACAAAGAAAGATCAGAAGGAAACAAACCAATGCAAGAGAGGATTGGAAAATCAATCACAGAGCATGTATTGTCAGTTCCAGAATTGATACAATACATTGCAGATAACAAAGAAGGAAAAAACATGTTACAATCTCCATGGGAGGTCTAGAAACTCCTTCAAATCCACCTGCTAAGGAGAAATGAAGAGATTACAGGAGCAAGAACATCCAACCCTTTACAAATGAGCCAAAACGGCTTTTATCATGAAGCAGAATGAAGAAAAGTGCAAAAACGCAGGAAAATTTGATTTGCAACTCTAACCATAGAAAAATCCTTCTAATTAGCCTACAAAATGATGGTTTCCCATGAAAAATCCCATACTTTGAAGTACGTTGCTCTGTAGATCCAAAAATGACCCATACTTCATTAAATTTGGTGGTTGGTAACCATTTCTCCATTTTTCTCTTGTAAATATCCATCAAAATATAAAATTGAACCCTTTATCATGTAGATAATTTCACCAGCTTTCCAATGACACCAAGAACAGAAAAAATCCGAGCTCTAGATCAAAAGTTATGCCCCTCTAAAGATTTAGGGCAAAAATAGGGCAAAAATGGATTGGCGGGCAAAACTTTAAAATTTTCCTTTTTTTGAATTTGGGAAAATTTTCCAAAAATCCCCGCACCCCACCACTCCGCTACCACATGGCACCTCCTCATTGGTCGATGGGATCACGGGCCCAAACCTACCTTTCGCCCCTTTGATTTTCCATTGGGAAAATTTCCCAACTTTTCCCCATGCTCCGCTGTCCCGATGACACGTGTCACCCTCTGATTGGCCATGGGCATGTGCCTTGAATTTTTCTTTTGACGTCGCTGACCACTTTGGAAAAATTGCCAAATTCTCCTTGCATCCCCGACCTCCGCCGAAAACAAGACACGTGGCATCCTCCTATTGGTCATGGGCTTTTGGGCTAACATTTTCCTTTCGTCCCCGCCAACCCTTTGGCAAAATTTCTAACTTGCCTCCACTCCTCTAACCCCCGCTACCGATAGGACACGTGTCGCCACCTTATTTCTTAGGGGGTCTGTGGGCCAACATTTCCCCTTTGCACTCTTTGCCCACTTTGGAAAATTTCCCAACTTGCCCCACCGACCCGTCATTCCGCCCTGCCATGTGGCACATTCCTATTGTTGCATGGGCCTTCGCAGGGAAAATTTCCCTCAAAACTCCGCCGAGCCACAAATTGAGAAATACAAGGAGTTAGGAGGAAAATTTTACCTTTTCTGAAAGGTGAGAAAAATCCTATCTTATAGAGCCATTTCTAGAAAAAAATTTAGCCCTCAAGCATGTCAAAAATTCAATTAAGTGCTAGCAAAGGAAAGAGAAGGAGGGGTACTGGGAGGGGGGTTGTGGTTGCGCGGGGGTGCGGGGTTGGGGGTACGCGAGGGCAGGGAACAGGGGTTCGGGGACAGGGTTTGGGGTCATGGGAGGGGGTTCGGCCCCAAAGTAGAGTTTATTTATTATTATTTTATTTATGTTTTAAATTTATACATTATATATATGTAAAACTAAAATTTGTTTTATTTTGTTTTATTATATTTTATTTACTTTTTTAAAAAATATATAAAAAAAATGCATATAAATATATTTCTAAATCTATATATATTATTTATTCACCGTTATTACTATTATTTATTTTACTTTATTTTATTTTTTTATATTAAAACAAATATGTATAAATATATTTTCAAATCTATATATATTTAGTATAAAATATATATATATATATATACTATAATATATATATATATATATATATATATATTATAATATATAATAATTGTTTGTATTAACACTCGAAACTAAATCAAGTATTATAAATTATACTTTAAAGGATTATTATAAATTATAAATTATATATATAATCCTTTAAAGTATAATTTATAATACTTGATTTAGTTTCAAGTTAATACAAACAATTATTATATATTATAATATATATATATATATATATATATATATATATATATATTATTTGTTATATATATAATCTGATTTTTTTGTTGAATCCTACCAACTTGCAAGACAAAACCTATTATTAAAAAAATGATAATATAACCATTAAAATAGATCCTAAAACTCCATGACCACAAGTTTTCCTTCAAATGAACTAACTAAATGGTATTTCAAATTTCTACAATACCAACTAAATAAATATTTCAGATTTTCATGCAAGGGAGATTACATTAAAGACATCCATGTATATTTTTTTTTTTGTTAAATGCAAGACTAAAACATCTACTAGTTACCCAAGAGTCTCATGTGTTTGAACCACGGCTCTGATACCAAAATGTAGTGCCATCAAATTTTTTTCCCATTTTTAAAGCAAACACACTAAAATTTCAGATTTAATATGTAATGCATAACTATATTTTGCATATTTCTAAGCAACAAATTCTTCCAAATGAAGACATTGAAATAAAGAAAAACTCATGGTTTCATTATGATTTCAATACGATAATCTTACAAGATTCTTGCAACCATAAAGTAAAAACTTCCTTAGTAATGACTAAAGTTTACAAGAAGCAATAAGTACAATAATGGGTATTTACAAGAGTATAAAACTTCACAAAGCTACATTTATTTACAAAATGAAGGTAATGCCCACAAAAGATGAGGATGACCAAGATGGCAAGAGGCTCCAACTATCTCCAACTTGAGTGTTCTTCCAAGGATGCTGAAATAAGAGACAAGGCTTGTTTACCACCCAACCAATAGGCATCATCACATGCCTTTCCATGGTTGGAAGCCATGCTAGCCTCCCCCAAGCCCATGGGAGAGAGGAACAAACTTCCACAATGTGCACAAGTATAATGGGGATAAAACACAACAAGAATACATAAGACCATTTAACCACTTAGACATACTACACATGATAAAACAACAACATGAGGATAACAAGGTCAACCTCACAAGGGGGAAGAGAAGAAGTAGGATGCCCAAATCAAAGGTGTCCAACCATAGGAGCACCAACAAAACATGTTTACAAAACTCCTTATACCTCCTAATCATTCATCCTCCTTATTCCTCCTTTTTTTCATAGAAATCCTTCTTGGGAGGATTTTCAAACCCAAAAGGGTTTCCTCACCAAGAATGGGGAAAGGTTCAAGCCATATGGACCTTTCTCCCACCTCAAACCATATGAGGGGATGAGAAGGGACCTTCATGGCTTGACCAACAACCATGAGGTTTGAGAGGGAAATCCCTCTCTCTTCCCCTACATTCTCCAAAAACCATCAATCCAAATGATGGTGGAGAGAAAACAAAAGAAAACAACAAGAACAAGCAAACAACTACATTCACCATACAACTTCACAACACATCATTTCATTGATCAAAGCATAGTTAACATGATAAGCACAACTAAGAAAGAAAAAAATTTAAGAATCCTACCTCTACAATGCTTTCCAAGACTCTAAGCTTTTCCCTTGTCCAAGCAACCTCCAAGCTCCCAAATTCTCCAAGTTCTCTCAAAAAAATGAACCAAGAAGACCCCTTCCTTCCACATGAGGAAGAATAAGAAGAGGAACCCAAAAGTTTCCTCACCAATGGGAAAGTGACAAGTGTCACCCTCTCTCCTCTCAAGAGTCAAAGATTCCAAAAACCAAATAAGTAAGAGTAAACTCACCTTTTAGCCCTTATCACCCAAAATACCAAAAACTAAAATAAAACAAAGTGGAACAAATTTTAAAAAATACACACAAACACACCATCTTACATGGAATGTGACTAAGGAGGGAAAAATGGGAAGGAAACTCCCTCCAAACCTTGAAAATAAGCCCCCTACCTATTAGGTAGGTTCCAAGGGCCCATTTTCATGCTAAGGGAACTCCCAAACTCAAAAGGGGTCCCTAAAAATGCCCAAAATAACCCAATTTCGGGTTTGGCATGCTTGGGCACAAGGGTAGAGGATGTGGGGTCCACCCAAGGTTCACATGTGGTCCCTAATCCCTTCTACCAACACACACACTTACCCAAAACCAACACTTAAATTAAGATGAGATCATTAAACCCCTAAGCTAGTTTACTTAATAAAACACACCCTAAACATAATTAATTTTACAAGACATAATTACATTACAATTGAGGGTTCACCCATGGTGCCCAAATAAATACACCTATTCTAAGGCCTCAAACATTTAGCATGGTTAGGACTCACTGTGGTCTGCTCGTACACAATCGCATAGCCTGCCCTCGAAACCCATGCTCTCCTATACCATCACCTACACACTCATTGCACACATTAACCGCATCTATCCAATATAATAATATCATCTACGCATCACATATTCAATCAATCTTATAATGCCCTAACATTATTAAACAATTGATAGTGCAGTGCATACAATTATTCACATAGTTTGCCATGAATCATCCACAGATAAAATTACAATGACATACACTAGGCTAGCATGAAAATTACCATTATTAAATCTAGAAAACTATATCATTAATCAAATCGACCACAAGAACCAACATCTAACCAATAGATCTATCATATAACCCTGTTAGTGTCATCAACATCATAAGAAATATATTAGTATACGAATCTAGTCCAATTGGCGCTACGCGCCCAAAATACCATAATGTCCATGAGGATAAAATATCATAGTAAAATGTCCCAAAATCTATCAGAGTCTCAATCAAAACATGTCTATGCATAAAGGAATCAATAGATAACTAGAGCTATAAAAACATGGGCACTACAAAAGTAATTTTTTTAGGTGCAAGGAATGAATGGTCAAAATATGAATATGAGCTTCTTTAGATGATTCCGGAGCTCCGTAAGGATTTAGAATAAAAAATTAGGCATTGGAAACCATATATAGTACTATTCATGTTTGAAGAATCATATTTTACACAATAACTAATAATATCTCAAGGCATCTCAACTCTGAAACACACCTCACTGTGCCGATCAAAACAAGGACCTTTTTGGCATTTCAAGCATACTTAAGTTCTAAAAATATCCATTGATCTTGGAAAGTTTCTTGGAGCCATAATTATAAAAAAATTTACCTGAAAATACCTCTCCAAGCTTCAGAATCAAATTTTCAAGTCTTCACTAGTGCAGAGTGTGTTGATCCCATAGCCAATTTTCTCACTGCCATGTCATGATTTCAATCCCGGCGCTCCTTTTTTCGTCTTTCATAATTTACAAGGGAAAAATTTGAAAAATTATTTACCCCCACTATTCCCCTCTCTGGTCCCTCATATGAACCTCTCCACTTTCTGCGAGGGCTTAATCGGCTAAACCGATCTTCCTCACTCTACACGGATTGTGCCACTTGACAACATCTTGATCCAAGTGAAAATTTGTGTCCCTCTTGTACCTTTTCACTAATGGTATATAATTTTGAATAATTATATCTCCCCATCACTCCCCCTTTATGGTTCTCCATGTGATCATTTTCAACCCCGGGTGCTTGCTAGCCCTCTCCATCATCCCCATAACACACCGTTGTGAAACTTAGCACAATATTAATCCAAGCACCCATTTGTGTCCCTCTTTTCCATTTTCACTAAGAGGATATAGGGTTAAATAACAATAACCTCCTCCATAAGCCATTAAACCATAGTTCTTAACTACACTCGGTTGCTTGAAATCAACCATGGTCAAATTGTAGAAGTTAACAGGGGAAGCATAAAGTGAAAAATAAAGTGTTTTGAGCTATCTTATCTACATAGTTAGACATATCCACCATTTTTTATGTTAAAAACATGAAAAAAACATATGAACACAACATCCATGCTTCCCAAGATGTTCTAATACAACCATGACCATGGGAAGGAAGATTTTATCATAACTCTTCATCCAAAAATTTGATTGCACTAAGATTTTAACCGATTTCTCTACTCACATGTTATTTTGTGATAAATAAAGCTTCATAATAGATTATTTCCTAGTTTTATACAACATAAAACCTAAAAAAAAAAATCCAAATCTTACCTTTTTTATTTTCAAGAGTTCTAATAGACAGATCACTGCAAAAATTAGAGCACGAGATCATAGTGCGAGATGAATTCAACAATGATGATTTCATTAAAAGCCAACACCAATATGAATCATTTCTAAAAATAGCACATGATATGTATAATTAATTACAAAAATACTAAGTCTCTCAAAACATCAAAGTCCATACTCATAACATCTAGAAACAATGCAAAACAACAAGTAAGGCAAAACAAACAATTTTCCCAAAATAACAATTTTTTAAAAAGTAACTTGTTAAAAATAAAAACTTCCTAAAAAAGGTAAAGAATTATCAATAAAGGAAAAAATTCCCAAAATAGCAGCTCATGATCCAACCTACCAAAAATATAAAGTTTTAATTTTTAGTGCAGAAAGTTATTGTGTGCTCTGTTTTCACTCATCTCACTAATTTTTTCCATCCTCGCACAATTGTAGTGTTGTCTTGCAACTCAAAAAATAAAATACATGATCCAAAATATTCTAAGGCATCATTTTTATCACTACCGTGTCAAAGAGCAAGGAAGAGCATATCAAGGTGCAACAGTGAAAGCGGGGACATTGTGCAGGTAAGGGAAAAGAATTTTAAGAGAGTTAAGAACCCTATTGGAATATAATATTTATCGAGGATGTCATCATGGTCATATATGAAATGAGAAACTCTTCAGGAAAGTTGTGAAACATTTTTCCTTGAATCCATCATCATCTCTCCAAGAAGCAAATCAAAGTGAGCCTTGTGAGTCAAAAAAAAGTGATCCATCGTAGCCTCCTCTTCGAGAGCATCCAAGTATGTCTTACCCGATAGTGGATATTTCCCATAATGAAAATATATGATCCTGCATCAATCTCCCGAAAGTTCTCTCGTGAGAAATATCATGTCTACTCCTCAAGATCCGCTCGTGGATTCAATAATTGCCCAAAAGTGAACCAAAAACAACTCATGAAGTGTAATGCCCGACCTTAGAGATATCATGAAATTATTTAGATCCAAGTGGAGGAAGAATTCTATACAACTTCTCTCTTCTTAAGTGGTGCCTCAGGAAACCAATATGTAGAAGTTACTCAACCGAAGAATGAAAAGCTTGTCGAGGAGATGACTCCATTGAACTATGAGTTGACCCACATATCATTGGGTCAATATTTGCATGAGAGTGACTCTTATTTTTCAAGGAATCCTCTTTCTTCCTTATTGCTTGAAATGAATAATACAAACGAATAATTGAGAAATTGGAGGAACACGTGAAAACTCTCAGTGCTTACATTCAACCTTTCTTGGAGCCCAATTTAGCACCTCTTTTTCATGTGGAATAGATTCCTCCAATCAATATCTTTAACCCTGAGGTGATCAAGAAAGCACAAAGTTATATGATGCAAGGAAGGCTAATAAGAGATGGATCAATAAGATCATCGAGAAAGGAAAGAAATTGTTCCATATAGGTTCTCTCTCTACTCAGGTATATTATCACCATTTTTTTGGAAGTGAAAAAAGAAAGGAAGGAGATTAAAAAGAGAAGACCCACTTAGATTAGGTTCTCTCAATTTTGTTCAAGATGAGATCCCTCAACTCTCACACCCTTGTGAGAAAAGATGTGTTTGCATCAACTGATGACAATTTTTCTCTAGTTTAGGTCTGCATCATGGATGTTGGATATGGTATGATAGAAGATTGTATCTCTCGAACTTGACTTCAATGGAAAAAATACTTTTCGAAGTTGAATGAGGTCTCCAACTGAGTTCAAATACTTTAATCTCATGCACTCATTGAGAATTCATCATTAGAAGATCTCATTGTTTCATTCCATGAGTTGGTCAAGAAATAAGTAGGTGATTATCTTTCCTTTAATAAAGATACTTTAGAGTCCCTTACCAATATCGGAGAATATATTTCTAACATTGTAAGAGATCATGAAGAATGGTCTAATCAATGTAAGGATATTAGTGATGTTCCAAAGACATGGATCAAGGTGTTGAGCTGCATTTTCATTCATGAAGTAGATAACGTGACACCCGTGGTATCTTGGTCCAGATGGAATTCAAAGGACAAGTGGTGGTGTAAATCAAATTACAATAATTAATATGTTGTACATTGAGTTACATTCATTTAATTATCAAACCAAGGAACATAGAATTGAAATACTTTTGGTGTTGTATGCACAATTATAGTTGATCTAGGAGGTTAGAAAGGAAACAACTATCTTATAACAATAGTGAAAGTAAAATAAATCTCAGACTTGAAATATGGACTATTGTTAAATGTTATTACTGAAACAAAGTTGCAAATTCAGAAAGTAGATTGTTCCTAAGTAAATATGCATGAAATAAAACAATGGAGGGGATTTAACAAACCTCAAGTGGGCCCTAAATTAGGTGCCAATACCTTCTTAACTATGTAAATAAAAATTAAATAACATAACTCATATTTTTCTATTGATTTGTAGAAAAATTACATCTAGGAACACAATATCAAAGTGGTATATTTTCTCTAATTCCTATCAATTAGAGCATGTGAGAGAAAGAATAATACAAGGAGTCTTCAACAAAACAAGTGAGACACTTTAGACATGTTCGAATAACAATCAATTCTTCATGAAAAACACAAGTGTTCATCTAATCAATCAGCTTATACACTAGTTCTTAATCAACGACCAAATCAAATATTTATCTGCTTTCCCAATTTTCTACGTTCCTGTTGTAATTACTTCTCCAATGGTGCATAAGGAATTGAGTGCCATCACTGCAAGTTTAAAAATATCTTCATAAATGCGTTGTAACTTCCTTTGAATGATTTCCTTATGCTGCAGATGAGTTGCTACGGACATGTTATTTGGTCAGGGACGAGTTATGCGCAGAAAAGTTCCTTCACGCATATGACAAATTTATTACAACCAAGAGTGGAATCAACACATATAATAATCCAAAAAATTATTAGAATAAAATTAAAAATGCACACATAATATCACAAAATAAATACAATTAGATATAACTATATCAATTAGTCATTATGCCAAAATTTCATGGTTGTAATAATGATGTTCAACAATGTACTTAGGAAATACATGGACATGGATATAATGGTATTATCAAAATACAAAAGATGATTTTCTATTAATGCAATTAATACAACTCATCACACCCCCATGATTAAATGCTTGAATGTCCTCATTCAAGAACTTCACAATTTTTCTTCTGAAACGCATTCTCACTGAAATCTATGGGTGTGTATGTTCCTTCTTCTTCTAATAAGAAATATCCACCATTCGTCATGAATCATCCCCGAATATTTCGTGTACCCTTTGATTAATTGGTAAATTTCTTGTCCAAGGTGTAATTGGAAAATGAAATAATGGATAATAATAAGCTATAGGAAAACACTCATCCTCACATTCATTTTCTCTTTCAATATATCTATTCACCCCGCGGAAAATTGGAAGGATATTTGGATAGAAGTGTATTTCTTTCCTTTCGAGAGCATGGGATAAATATTTCCATCTAAATATGCATGTCGTCACAACCTGAAATCCAAGTTCCTTGGTCATGTTCCTAACTTCGTGTGGGCTTCCATCCTCATTTGCAATACTCCGTCTCTAATTTCATCCACTTCCATATAGTTGTTTCATCGTTCTAAAATTTATTCTATTATTGTTACCTCAAATATGATATACAAAGGGTCTAAACTTATCCAAATGTCTATATTCCTCCATTTTCTTATCTATTTCTAATTCATTTTAAAAATAAGAACTTAATACCTTAACCTATACATCCCCATATAAAAAAATTAGGATCCAATCTCTATCATATGGAAGGGCATAATTATGAAAATATAGATCACATAACAAATTTTGGAGTTTATGTGTACTATATTGATACCGAGTAAATAATTTCCTAGCTGATCTAATGTCATATATCATATCATAATTTATGCAAGTAAACTTGTGGTATAACATCTTTTATTTTAGGTATATGGCATAGGCACTTGATGGGGGTCTGCAACTGAACATTTCAAATGCTACTTGCATTGTTTCCTCTTGTTTTTGTTGCATCATCCTAATCTCTTTGTCTTTGTCTTCCATTTCCTTATTATGTTTAGAGATGATGTATTCCTTCTCCTTGTCCCATTTCTTCTTAATCCTGTTAATGTAGGCATCTATTTGCATAATTAGATTGTCAATATTGGGCCTCATAGTTGTCAAGATGGCTCCCTTATGATTTTATGAATAATAATTTGGGGCTACATTGGTTTTACATTTGCTTCTTGTAAACTAGCATTTCGTGATTTTTGAACAACCCTCTCAATGACTTGTTCATTGACATCGCTTTATAGTCGATTGCTCTTGTTCACTTCCTTCTTCCAATGACTCTTCCAGTTATCTCACTTCATGACTCTCCACTTCATGAAATGTTTCCTCATTCTGATTTAATTATTCTTTCCCTGCCATGGGTTATCCATAGTATTGTAGATCTTGAGTTACTGTGGGAGAAATAGCTCTATTCTCTATTTCTAATGGTTTAGGCTCATAATTTTATTCTATGGATTCCAAATCACTCTCCACTAAGATTGGTTGAGATTGTATTGAACTAGAGGTTTTTTCCTCTTTTTCCTAAGCCTATGGTAGTTCCTAGTTTGTTTTGGATTAGAATGAGTAGGTTTCCTTTTGGATTTGGAAGTGGAGGGTCTATTTTTTCGTGTATTAGAATGAGTAGATTTCCTATTGGATTTGGAAGTGGAGGCTTCAGGAAGGAAAATTCCAACAAAATTTCAGCAATAAAGATTCTCTAGTGAAATAGGTACAGGGGTTTCTTCAATGGAAGGAAGAATTTCAAAATTTGTGGGTTCTTTAGGTTGGGAAGAGGATGGTGTAGCCTCTCCGACACATGTCCAAAAGAACTTTTATTGTTGTGTCTTCTTTTTATCTTATTTCCTATAATGTTTCTATATTTTTACTTTCACAAAGTCATCCCATGATATCTGAGGGTGCTCTCTCTATAAAGTGTGTATGACCAATAGGGTTACTAGACAAAGGTGTGTGACAATGCTTCCCTACCCCTTCAAACCTATTTTATCATTTTTATAAGCATCTCATGAAATGTTTTTGGAACATTTACTTGATGATTTTTCTTTAAATGATTTAACAATTTAAAATCCACTATGTTTAACCTTGAATATCTCCCTTCAAAAGTAAATTATTGAATAAAAAAATTGACATCTTATGCCCATAGGGTTTGAGAGATGTTCTAAAAGTACTACTTGGTAGTCGAGAGATGAACTCATGATCATTTTCTATAAATTCTCTTCTTTCTTCTTATGGGTTGACTTTGTTTGGAAATGGATCTCCCTGAGCTAAGAACCAATTAGCTCTGATAAAATCTCATCACTTACCTTGATTGTTAACCATTTTAACTTTTCCTCTCCATCGTTTAGGGTTTTGAAAATTATTTCACAATCACCTCATCAAAACCTTAAAAATTGTTGATGTATTACATCCAAAGAATGGTTCTCAAAGTCTTGCATAATTTCAGGGATGATTCAAAAGTTGTAAATGCGTAGAAGGTTCATGTTTGATCAAGCCACCTCTCATGGAGGATACACATCTTCACCCAAGTGCAATACACAACAACACAATTTTCTCTTGAAATAAATTTGAAAAAAACCAATTGTGTTGATGGATTTTCATTACTTTGAATTTTTATTACCAAGGGGATAAGTAATATGTGTAGGGGTTATTAAAAATTAGGTGGATGTGACAACATTGAGGTCATGAAGAAAAATGATGTGACATGTTGGCTTATGTGGAGGGCTTAAGTGGACACATCATAACTGAAAGGTGACAATATTTTAATGTGACACATGCTTCATGACTTGGTATAACTCATAATTAAATACAATTAATCTAATCATGCTTTATTAAAGTAATAAATGTATGCACTTATCTCGTTGTGGCTTGTAATGATTGATGTGCATGTTTTATTGAACTAGAGTCTTGGCTGCATGTAAGTTCCTTGCGATGCTACGAGACATGGACTTAACTTGCACTTGGCCCTACTACTATTTACTGCAAATAGATGCATCCCGAGAGGGAAATATAATTGGTTGGGGTATAAATCATTATTTGTACATCATCCACTTTGTGCATGCTTCCTTGATGTTTGTTATGTAATCATGAGTTCTGCCGATGCTGCAAACAAATTCTATCTTGTTTATTGTGGCTACAAGTTAAACCCTTAGTCATTACACTCTCTCCTTGTGATGGAGATCATGCTCTCCTAAAATCACTTGTCAATAAGACCTGCAAAACAAAAACTTATAAAATATGGGTTAGTAGAGTTTTGATGATAACCTAGAAAGGTAGATCTCAAAACTTTTATTTGGCCTTTAAATTTCAGCAAGATGAAGGATCCAAGGATACTAAAATATTATCAATTCTCTCGTAATCCTAGAAAGTTAGACAACAAGATCAAACTCGAGGTTAATTCTGATGTTTCTTTATTCATTCTTCTCTGTTCTCCTCTAAACAATTCCATAAATGAACCTTTATAAACTAGATTTTTATACAATCTTAAGCTATGGCCATTCAAAAACAACTTGGATCTCATAGGATCAATAGTAGTAAGCTTCACATCTCCATTAGGGAATATCTTCTCAATTTCATAGGGAATATCCACCTTGTTCTGAGATTCCCTATGTGATCCTTATATTTTGAGTCAAACAAAAGTGCCCATTCACCTTCCTAGAACTATCTTGTTTTAATATAATGGTCATGTCATTTGATTCTTTATTTTTCACTAGGTCTGTATTATGAACTACTTGCTTCCTCAATTCATCCAACTCATTGAGTTGGAGAATTCTCTATCTCTGAGCTTCTAATAAATCTATTCCCAGCTCAAGTGCAGTTCTCAACATTTTATGCTCAAATTCTATTGGAAAAAATAGTCTTGCCATATAATAGTTCAAATGGTGTGAAGTCAATTGTGGTCTTCCATGTTGTATTGAATTCCCAAAATTCTTTTGGAATCCTGTCTTCCCAGTCTCTTCTATGAAGTGCTATAGTATTTTTCAATATAGCCTCTATCTCTCTATTTGTAACCGTTGCTTGAACATTAGACTAGGGATGGTATGGTGTAGAATTTATATTCCTGATTTCATATTCACTAACCAAATCAGAAATAACATTAGCAGTAAAATGTGTACCTTGGTATGTCATAATCTCCCTTGGGACTCCATAATTGGTAAAGATGTTCTCATACAAGAGTTTAGCCACCTTCTCACTGGTGTAGTTTGAAAATTCTTTTACCTCTATCCACTTGGTTAGGTAATCTTTACATACCAGGATATACTCTTTATGCTGAGATGGAGGGTCTATAGGGACAAAAAAATCTAATCCCCACTTATCAAAAGGTTACAGAACCAATTGAGGTTGCAATGACATCTCATCAAATTTAGTGGGATTTCCCATTCTCTAGCATTTGTCACATCTCTTAGTGTATAGTGTTGCATCCTTGTGTAAAGTTGGCCAATAGTATCTAGTAGTCAACACCTTTTGTGTTGTTATTTTTACAACAAAATGCCCTTCACAAGGTTCATTGTGGTAGGCTCTGAGGACATCAAATATCTCCTCATCATCTATAAACCTTCTCATTACTTGATATTGACCTATATAAAAGAGAAATCCATTTATCTAAGAAAAGGGTAAAATCTTTTCAACTAAATAACTTTTCTCAGAAGATGAAAAATGTGGAGGTTTTTACCTGAGACCAAGTAGTTGGCTATGTCTAAGTACCAGGGTGTTTTTGTAGAAATAACAAAGAGGTTTTCATATGGAAATGAATAATCAACTATTTTCTCTTCACTATTAGTATCCATATTTTAGAGGAAATATTCCACCACATTATCTTTTCTAGACTTGTCCAAAGAGGGTGACATCAAATCCTTACAAGAGGAGCAAACACCTTATGATTCTGCTTCGCTTACTATTGGTTTGTTTATCAGATACTTGATTACAACATGATCAATGTGAATAAACAATGGATATCATGTGATATCATGTCTAATTTTATTTATGTAATATACTATTCACACGAACTCTTTTTCTATCATTGTATAGTTCAATTATGCATGCTTTGCAAATTAATACCGACATAGTATATTGCATAATTCAAAATACCATATTTTTGACCTAGGAAAACTCCAATAACATGATCTAATGAATATGTGTGGATGTGAAAAGGTAGGTTCCAGTCAGGTCCTCTCAACACATGAACAATAGTTAGCATCTCCTTTAAAGTTTGAAAATTAATTTCACAACGTTCACCCATACAAATTTAGAATCCTTTCCTAAAAATGAAAAAAGTGGCACTGCATTTTTTCTAAAGTATTGTATAAACCTTTTGTAATATCCAACATGGCCTAAAATATTCTAACATATTTTTATTTCCTTGGTGTGGGTAGGTTGACTATGATGACACTTTTTCTGGATCTACTTGAATTCCTATTGAGGAAATGTAGATCCCGAGCACTATACCCTCTGGCATCATCATACAACACTTCTCATTTCTCAAGGAAAATTTGTGATCCTTTCATCTTCTTAATACCTTATCGATTTTGCATAGCCTCCTCAAAAGTACTACCATGAATGGTGAAGTCATCCATATAGAAAACTATGCAATCATTTGTCAAATCAGAGAATATACTTAGAACTTCCCTCTAGAATGTGGTAGGTGCATTACACACGCCAAATAAGAGAAATGAATATGCAAATTTCCCCCATGGACATGTGAATGTAGTATTATCTTGGTCCTCTGGTGTAATTTGGATCTAATTGTAACCATTGTATCCATCAAGAAAGGAGAAGTACATTTTACTAACTAGGGTATCAAAACTTGATCACTTTGAAGGAAATGGGAAGTGATATTTCTTTGTGGCTGAATTTAGTTATCTTTAATCTACACAGATTATCCATTTCCCATTCTTCTTTGGTAAAATTACAAGAGGTGATACCCATTGACTATCTAATATGGGGTATATGAATCCAACATCTAGTAACTTCTATAGTTCACCCTTCACAATTTCTCTTCTTTGTTGGGTCCATCTGCCTATGTGGCTATCTCGATTGGTTTAAATTCTTCTTTACTATAAATTATATGAGTAAAAATCCTAATATGAATCCCACACATATCATTATAATCCAAAAGAAATGCTTTTTTATGTTCTTGAAGAAGAGCAATCAACAATTGCTCTTGTTGTATATTCAATGTCTTGCATACATTTAGTGACCTTCATGTTGTTATTTCTACTTGCTTGGAGAGGTAAAACATTGAACACATGTTACTACTAACAAAATTTAATATGCAATAATGAGGAAGAATTTGGTGAAAAATAAAATTCTTACTTGGAATACTCATGGTTCTTCAAGTTATGGTAAGACTTGGTTCAAAGGACAACTCAACCACCTCAATCTATCATAAACTTCTTCATTTATTCCATATTTGTTCTGCAAAATATTATAGAGAACAACATATTCCTCCTAATCTCTAATAGTGCAAGAATATTCCAACATCATTAGCTGTTGGAGAGAGTGTTGATCAACTTCGGGTTCTTTAACCTAAACCGTTTGATCCTCATCATTCTATGGTTGGGTAGGAGTATAAAGTATAAGTTTCTTGGTACCATTTCCATTTGAGATGATCATGTTGCCACACCTACAACCTATAAATTCATCAGCAGTGGCCAACCATGGACTTCCTATTATAAGAGAGTAACCTCCTAGAATTTCCTTTGGTTATAGGATAATAAAATCAATAGGGCATTATTAAGATTTTACCACCACAAAAATTTCTCAAGAACTTCTTCATGCCTTCTTTGTTGATGTATCTACTAGTTGCGGTATTGTAGTTGTTGGCCCTAGTCCTTCCAAATTCATGTCATCCATGACTTTCTTAGTCATGAAATTGATTGCTACCCCTAAGTCAATCAGAGTATTTTTAATTGTATTTCCATTGATAGTAATATTCACCAAAGGACTTCCTAAATCTATAGACTTAGGTAGCACAAAGTTTTCAAGCATGATGTCAACCAACTATCCAATGACTTGTACAATCGATGGATATTTTCTTCTTCTTCCTAGATTATTTATACATATATCCTTTCATCATATTGTTGTAAATAAGCACATCCTTGATGGATTGAATGAGTGGAAATTTTACACAAATATCTTTCAACTGATTGAAAAAATAAGAATCAAAATCTTGTTTAGGGTCAGAATTTCTCTCTTGTATTTTTTTCTAGAAATGTGGGTCCATTGACTTCAATCTTAGTTTTTATAGAATTATGTTCATTTTGGTGTAGATCATCTTGCAACGTCTTCTGGATTTGCTGCATATCAACTTGGAAAAAATGTGGTTCATTTGGTATCTTCGTGATTGTAGATTTCGTTGGTGGCTCAAATGCTCTTCCTGAACAAAGATGGATATTATTGACATCAACTGAATATGAAAATTATTAGATTGATTAAGCATTATAGGCTAGATGAGTAGCTTTATTATTGGGGTTAGTTGTTAGTTGAGCTGGTAATTGAGTAGTTTTTGGTTGAGAGCTAGATTGGGGGTTTGGCATCAAAACTTGTTACTGTGGGTAGGGAGGTTACTAGTAGGTTTGTTGGTAATTAGGATTTTGATTGCTCCATCGATTCCCTCCTCTCCAAAGTTGTTTTCATGAATAAGGGGTTGCTTTCAATGTGGGGCTAAGAAATGAGGCTATTATGGCTATTGGTATTTTCTAGGATAAGGATCCCATTCTTGTTGAGTATTAGCCCAAGGTGGGGGTTGCATATTTTTATATAAACTACTAGCCCAATTTTTAAAATATGGAATGGTATTTTGTAACATACCTCCTTGTCTTGAAATCCATGGCTTCCTTTGGGAAACATAGAAAACTTACCCATCCTTCATTTCTATCATTTTAACTCTGGTGCAACCTCCTTTCCTTCTGTAATATTGGCTAGTCACCTACATGTGCAATCATATTTCCTTCTTCTAAAAGAATGTTATAACTCTATAAGTGTTTCCCATACATCCTATCTTCTTTTTTCATGTAGAGTATCCAGTTGGGTGGCCATGTCATTAAGTATTTCATGTTTCATGTTCTTAAACATGTTTATAATTTTTGATTTAGATATTTCCCTAATTCCTTTGGCAATTACTCCACCATTTGTTATATGACTTCTTATACTCTTCATGATGTCTCTAGAATAGTTCTGTAGGATTCACAAATTTCTTAAAAAGTGGATTTGGATATGTCTCCATCTTCTATTAAGTCCAAAACATCCATATCTTCCTCACTGAGTCCTTTTAAGAAAAATAACTTGAGAGACTCGTGAGGTAACCTTGTGTCTATTAAATTTTGAAAACCAAACAGGAATATATCCAGTTAATCTTCTATTGGTCTATCTTCCTTTTGTGTCATCTTTAAGAGTTTATCTCCTCCTCTTCTACTTGGCCTGTAGTAGTCTTGGTACTTGGTTAGAAACTTGTCTTTCATCTCCTTCTAGGTAGTAACAACATCTCTTCCTAGGCCCATAAACCATCTCAAGGTTGCATCCTTGAGTGTAGTAGGGAACAAATTCAGCTTGTGTGCTTGTTTTTGTAGTCATAACTCCTACATAAGACATCAAAATCAAATAAGAAATTTTTGGGTATTCAGTCATAGATCCATGAAAATTAGGAAGAGTTGATGGAGAGATGTTCTTAATTTGAGAAGGATGATTGTTATTAGAGATAGGAAACTCAAATTTGTTTATCTCTCCTTATTACATATTTTGATTCACCTCCTCTACCATATTTGGCTATTCTAGAACAACCTTAGAGATCTCATTGGGGAGGGAGAGTTCTATCAACAAACCTTGTACAGAAGAGGATGTTTCTTCTTCAGAATCAAAATTAATTTATATTATTTGAGGATTGGGTAGGAATCTACCATGGGCATCTATATGATGATGCATACATCAAATGACTCAACTCAATCAACATTCATTAGTGAGGGGGTTAGAAGGTGGAATCTCTACAACCTATTATGTTCTAAGAAAGTTAGAAATGTAAAATCTCAAAAACTCTTATAACTTGGTAATATCCCGAAAATGGCACCAACTTGCAACAATTAATATGTTGTACTTTAGGTTACATTCATTTAATTATCAAACCAGGAGTGATACTACCGGTGCTATATGCACAGATTATAGTTGATCTAGGAGGTTAGAAAGGAAATAACTGTCACATAACAATACTGAAAGTAAAATAAAGCTCAGACTTGAAAAATGGACTATTGCTAAATGTTATTACTAAAACAAAGTTGCAGATTCAGAAAGTAAATTATTCCTAAGTAAATATGCATGAAATAAAAAAATGGAGGGGATTTAGCATACCTCAAGTGGGCCCTGACTTGGGTGTTAATACCTTCCCCGACTCTATAACTAAAAACTAAATAACAGAAATCATATTTCTTTATTAAATTACAAAAACCATTACATTTAAGAACAAAAGATCAGATTGATCTCTTTTCTCTAATTCCCAATCTAACTTACTAACTTTATTAATTTTTACTACTTCTTACTACTTCCTACAAGGCACCAACCCTTTCCTTTATATCCTATAATTTACGATACATGAGAGGAAGAATAATACAAGAATGATTCTTGAACAAAATAAGTGATAGATTCGACACATGTTCAACTAACAATTAGTTATTCATGAAACACAAAACACGTGTTAAGCTAATCAATTAGTTCTACACTATTTCTTAATCAATGACCAAATCAAAGATTGATTTGTTTTCCATTTTCCATGTTCCTATTGCAACTACTTCTCCAATGGTGTGTAAGGAAATTTAGTCACCTTTCCCTACTCCCTTTAAACCCTAAGTGCGTTGGCACATCACCCAGCCTTGATCGGGCATTCACACGTGGCGCGCGAGGCTGCCGAGCCCCTCCTTTACGTGAGCATTGTAATAATGTTTCGCCATTAATGGAGGAATTTTTGTAGAAACAAAAACACATGTATTCATTCTAGCACAAAAGTGAAGAAACTAGATCTAAACATAGATGCACCATAATGTAAAAGTAAATACTACAACATCACAAAGAAATCAGATTTGAACCATGAGCAATATGAAGAACACTATGGTTTGGACCCATAAACAAAGATATTCATAACAATCCATCATACTCATAGATTCTCAACTATTTACAATATCCAAATTACATCAAAAGGGTCATAACAGATCGAATACAATATGAAATAACATCCCATTTTTACAAAATGGATCTCCTCCAAGGGTCCTATCCATGCTCTCTCCTATGCACCCAAAATACCTCTTGCCTTGCATCATAGATCTTCTTCCTCTTGTATCATATCTCATTTCCTCGTAGCCCTTCACATCCCCATACACACCTGCACCTCTTGTTTTGGACCCAAGAACATTCTTAAATAGAGTGGGATCTCTCCCCCACCGCCTCAAGATTACTCATGAGCAGATTGCATGCCAAGAGGGATCATGCTCCATCATACTTGAATGCCTATACTAGCTTGCTAAAGCCATGATTTCTTTCCACTTTACAGCTCCTTAAGCACAATGATTAACCATTGATTATTCCCTGTAATATTATTTCCTTGTGTCGCAAGTCTTCATGCAATAACCTTATCCACTTATCACGGATATCTACATCATCACGTGTTTTCCATGCAACACCATATTCCATAATGTGGCTAAGTCTCAAAACCCTCTTTTTCTTCCATGTGCCAACCTCCGTGCACTCTATGTTTACTCAATCCCTTCACTCTTGAACTACTCAACTATTCAAACTATTTGCACACACTTAGTTCTCCCTACGTGATCTTTTTCATGTGCCTTATTCCTATATTTCCTTCCACATGTGCTCATCCTCTGCTCTGGGACTTAGTCATTTCTGGGCTCAACATTACCCCACACTAAATGTGTTGTCCATCCTTGGAAACAATATGATCTCCAACAAAGAATAAAGAATGGAAGGAAAGAATAACTTGTATCCGGCTTACACCAAAGAACAAAAGAATTTTGTTACTATTGTACAAGGATTGGGAAATTCTTATTCAAGGATGCTTCAATATCATTCCAAGAATCCACCTCCTTCGTGCCTATGTAAACAAATCCCCTATCAGCACGTTGAATTCATCAAATGTCAAATCTTCACCCTTAGCCTTCAGTGTATCAACGATATTCTCCATCTGCTTGTTAAGGTCATTCAATGTGTCCATCTTATGTGTAACCTGGGGATACACTTCCTTTACCTTATTTTTAACAGAGGCCCTTAAAATCTCAATTGCCTCAGATTTCTTCTCAACCTCCACCAATATTTTTCATGTCCTTCCCTATTGCCTTAATTATTGTTCTAGAACTCCTTTAGATCTGTCTCGTGCATATTAACCAACACACTTTCCATTCTATCTCTGTCTTCACAGTTGTTATATAAAACCTCGTCCATGTACGCTATGGTTTTTACTGAAGCAAGGAGTTCAGAGTAATGAGTTATGGTTTCCTCAATCTTTGATTTCTCATGTTCTTTATATCATGCCATAACTTCCTCCTCTAACTCCAGTGTAATTGGTTGCTTGTCCATCGTGATTAATCTTGTCAAATACTCCACACAGGGGAAGGGAGAATCATACTTCTATTTAGGGGGCTAAATTTGGGTGCTTCAAAATAATGGAGTCTAAGATATTCTCCACTTTCTTGTAGGATTTGTGCACCTTCCCCTTTTCTTCTCTCAACTCAGCCCTCAACTGTGTAATTATTGACTCCTTCCCCTTTATCTCTTTGTCTCTCTCTATGATTTCTTTGTTCTTCTCCTCCAACTCCTCTAATGCTTTGATTCTATTATTCCTCCTTAGCAACTATGCTTCAATTTCCACTGTCACCTTGTTCAGTGCTTTGCACATCTACACATCAATTAGTTGTTGTGAATCCAAAATAGGATTTACCTCCTTGGAGTTCAATGTATCTAGCAATGCACTGCTGCATTGACTTCAAATTCGGGTTCATCAACATGGAACTCAAAATTCCATGACAACATCTTCTTGGTGTGTAGACTTTGTCAAATAATAACCAATAAAAGAGTTGTTCTGAAGTCATCATGTTCTAGAAAAAGCATGCGTAGGACCTTGTTTGGACCATCATCGTAATTCATTACGGTCCTTTAGATGTTTTTGTTGCACCTTTGCCACCTGTGTGGGCTTCTATCATGAAACCAAATGATAAAATTGTTTCTCTTCCCATGCTTCCATACTTCTCCTTTTCTACTTCTCCCGCATTGTGCTCCACCTCATGCTCTACTAAGTCCTTGATGATGCCTGCCACCTCCTTCTCCACTGTTTCCTCTAATTTTTCACCGGATAGGGGGTCTCATGTGCCTTGGTCCCCACTTCTTCTTCACTTATTTCTCCCTCATGAGTTCCTCTGAGGATTCATCCCTCTCCTCATCATATTCATGCACATTATATACATGTGGGTTCCTTTCTTCCTTGTACTCATTTTTCTTGGTCTCCTTACCCTTCACGCTCTCCTTCCTCTCAAAGTCTAAACTTTGTGCTACCTTATGTTTCTTTTTCACAAGATATTCCTCTATCACTGGGAATTATCCTTCATGGGAGACTTCTTCCTCTAATTATAATTTCTTGTTCCCACACTCCGACTCTTGTGCTCGGTGCCCTGATTGCTAGAGTTTCCTCCCTATCTCTCTTCATTATTTTATTCTTTCTAACGGGGTCTTGATAGATGGAGAAATCATCCTCAACGTATGCTCCCTTTTCAAACTTAGGCCTTAGGTGTATGTAAACCCTCATCTCAATTTTTCCTACAAGTGGTAATGTTACGGGACTTAGCATATGTATGTCATGGGAGACATACTTATCCAAATATGCCCACTTTTTAGGATACACCGATGTATTTCAAAGCATGCGGTGCTCTGGTCTACTTCACTTAGATAAAATATAATTTTCTTGGCCTCCTTAAACTTGTTGAATATGCTATGAAAATATTATGTTGTGAAGGAAAAAGGTAGTTTTAACCATGGGATCTTGGTGCCATCTGTGAACGTGAACCTTCCAATGTAGAAGTATTGGTACGCTATAAATTCAACCTCATCCTTCACCAAGGCTGGCAGTTGTTATGGAATTCTCCACTGCTCCAAATGCATCGTGCATCTTCTTGTACTACTTATCAAAATGTGTATTATAAGAAGATGTCATTGTTTCACAAGTGTATGCCTCAAACCTCTTATTCGGGAGGGTTCTTTGGCCCAAATGTTATTTGGCCCATTAGGAATTCCAATCTCTAAAAATACAATGCCAAGAATATTACCATACAAAATTTTATCTCCATCTCATGTGGCATCAATGATATCCTCTACAATGAAGGTCGAGATGTTGTAGATGGTCCCCTCTAAAACTTTCCTGCAAATGTTCAACCATCTCTTGTTCACTTGTGTCCATCATTCTTGTTCATTCAACTTGGTGAAAAAATGTGTGGCCATCTTCATGACTGGTTCTTGATCTTGACAATTTAAAATGCTCACCTACCCTTCTTGTACTCAAATGCCTTAGTTGTTTCCTTGACAACCTCATTATCACCCAAGTCATCATCCAACGACTCTCCTGTGTAGATAAGTCTAGTGTACTTAGAGATCAACTGTGGAGTTATGTGCATCCTCCTTCCTACAAAGTAAAATTAATATTCATGCACACATGACATAAGCCACTGGTATAATCTCTCAAGCTTGCTAAAAATGGCAACTCATAGAGTTGCAAAAGCCTAGCCTTCTCCAATGTCTTCTTCATGGAGTCATCATACACTAGTTTTTCATCTTTTATTCTTTCTCCTATAGGGTGAACAAGCTCCAATGTCATATCTTTCTTGGTTGTATCTATCCTATGGTTATAATCACTTATAACCATTTTACACATGTGAGATACCCAATCCATCCCCAATGAAACACCATATGGGTATTACATCTCTGCGCATACCACTCTTCATTAAAACTTGTTGATGTGACTAGTTTTCCCTTGCCCTTGCCCTTCTTCTTGGGTGAAACATTTGATCCCTTCCTTGGTGCCATTTTTCCTTGTCGGGTCCTTGCCAATTCTTCCTTGTGTCTTTCTTTCTTACTACTCGATCCTTTGATTCTAATCCCTTTACACAACTTCTTCGAACCCATGCCCTAGTTTCACAAACCTAACCTAGAAACCCCTTCTTCCATAAGACAACGTAAAAACTCATAGGAATCCTTCAAACAACCAATTCCACACATGCCTATGTACTCCATTCCAATCTGGTTTGCAAATCCATCAAATTCTTCACTTCACACACAAATTTGACAGATTTCTCACAAGGATGACCTAGTTCGCAAGATCTCTTCAACAAATAAACACAAGGTGAAAAATAATATACATCTAACTCCCTATTTATATTTTTATGATTTTTTCTACATTAATTTCCATGCCACCTACCACTATACTTATGCATTAAATTCAAATTTTCCTATTCTTTCATCCCACACGTTTTGTCTAGTGTTTTTTTCCGTCATGCACACTCACGCGTAACCTCCTTAACCTTCGGCTTGCCAAAATATATCAACTATAGACCATTACGCACACTCTTAGTGCTGAAGTCCATATTCCTTTACGTCTTGAACCTAGTCTTCCCTACTTCTACCTCGCCTCGGGTTTTTTTGCGCTTCATCACTATACATGGTTTTTATAAAGATTTCTTGACACCATTTCATCTCTACCCCTTATTACGTGCATTCCTTCTTAGATAACCTATGCTTATGTTTTTCTCTTCTAGGCCACCAATCAATCATTTCTCCAATCGTGTGCCACTTCTACATTCTCTACACTCTCCTACCCCACACTAAAATTATGTGTGGTCCTCTATACATGAAAACACCTTTAGATAATAATCTGGATTTAAGCACGCAATCGCGCTTATTACACAACACACCAAACTAAAATACAAAACATAGCAATGATGAAAGGAAACACATATAAAGGAAAATGCACTTAAGGGAAACCTAAGCTAAATGGAAACACTTCCTTATTTACAAACACCAAGAAGGCTTATTTATAGTAGGGCTTCAACCTACTCCCATTGAAGTAGTTGGGAAACTATGTTCCATCCAATTCTTGTAATTGACAAGCACTTGAATCAAGTATATGTGTTATAACATATGGTCCCAACCAATGCACTTTGAGTTTCCTAGGATGGCACAAAAACTTTGAATCATACAAAAGAACCATTTTCCCAACCTCAAAATTCTTGTTTTTAATATGCCGATCATGTCATGCCTTCTACCTAGATTTCTCCATCTTCTGACTCCACCTAACAATGGCTCACCTTTCATCCAACTTCATAAGTTTTTCTATGCACTCTTTAAGTGCTTTCTCATCATCCAATCCTCTTGTGTGCACAATACACAGGGATGGTAACATAAATTCAACGGGAATAACAACTTCCATGCTTTGAACACCAATTGAAAAGGTGTGGCCTTGTTCAATCTTTTATAAGTCGTTTGATATGCCCATAATACTGCAGAGACTTTATCATCCCAGTCTCTCCTTTTGACATCACAAATCTTAGTCAATGTGTGGCTCAATATCTTGTTAAAGGCCTCAATAGTCCCATTAGCTTGAGGGTGATAGGGTGTAGTTTTGTGATGGGCCACCATAAACTCTACCAATAAGATTCTAACAATCTCATTCAAGAAATGAGTACCCCTATCACTTTTTAAACTCAATGGGAATCCATACTTACTGATTATATTCTCCCATAATAACATAGCTACTATAGCCGTCATGTAATCCTTCATAGGTGTCACTTTTGCGCACTTCATAAGATAGTTTGTACAAGTGATAATATAGCGTGACTGTCTGTCTGTGCATGGATGGGGAAATAGGGCCTCCAAAGTCAATTTCCGTTTTCAAACAGATCTGCATAAGTAATATGTCTTAATGAAATTTCATCTCTTTGCCCTGTTTCCAAGGTGCTTTGGTAATGGTGATAAGATTTGTAATATTCTATACAATCCTTATAAACTACCTCCCACAAAGGCCTGCTAATAGGATCTTACACACAGTCACATTTCCTACATATTGACCACCTGCAATGCCACCATGAGCTTCTTCCATGATTGCAGTATGTTCATGTTCTAGCACACACCGACATAAAACCTCATCTTAGCCTAGTTTTTATAGGTCTCCATTGACCAACATATAGGTGTGACGTGTATAGCCAACCACTTCTTCTCTAGAGCCTTCATTCCTTTAGGTGCCACACCCATTCGTAAGAAAATAAAAATATCTTCCAAATCAGAGGGCATGCATTATAATCAAAATAATCAGAATCCAAAATTTTGTCCTCAATGCTCTATGTGTCTTTGACTGAATTAATCCATGATAGATGGTTAGGTCCTAAATTGCTCTTTCCTAGTTTTACTATGACCAAAAAGTCAAAATCCTGAAATAACAAGATCCAACGACATATGCACCCTTACAAAATAGGATTGTTTACCAAGTACTTAAGTGCCATGTGATCTATGTAAAATATAAATGGAGTAGCCAACAAGTACTACCTAAATTTATGCAGTGCATAAATCATAGACAAATCTTCGCATTCTATTGTGGTGTAATTATGCTCAGTCAGGGTTAAATTTCTACTTGCAAAACACAAAGGGTGATCAACAATCCCTTCTCCAGGTTGTACTAACACTACTCCTATTTCCATCCCTGATGCATCAACATGCACATGAAAGGGCTTATCTCATGAGGGAAAGAAAAAAATGGGCGTAGTACTAAGTTTATCCTTAAATTTGTCAAAAGACACTTGTTCTACCTCACCCCAATAGAATTTACTCTTATGTTTGAATTTTTTTCTAATGGTGTGGATATCTTGACATAGCCTTTGATGAATTTTATGTAGTAACCCATATACCCTAATAACCCATGCACCACGCTTTGATTGGTAGGATCCTCCAATCCCAAGATAATGAAAACTTTGACAGGATCTA
The DNA here is from genome assembly GCA_018340775.1 of Taxus wallichiana var. yunnanensis. NCBI lineage: Eukaryota > Viridiplantae > Streptophyta > Pinopsida > Cupressales > Taxaceae > Taxus > Taxus wallichiana. Next base: position 465,003,415 of record CM031236.1, on the reverse strand, counting down.
CTAATAATCCTTCCTTGCAAATAATATGAACTAGAAATGTGCCAAAAGGAGTGATAAAGACACATTTCTTAATGTTTAGAGAGATACTTAACTTCCTGCACCTCTCAAACATCAATCACAAATTGTCATAATGATCTCTTACTAACCCATATATCATCCAATCATCCATGTAAAATTACATAAATTTATGAATAAAGTATTGGAATTCTTGTACCACAATGCGTGAAAATACAACAGTGCATTCTTAAGTCCAAAGGGCATAACCATGTAAGAAAAATTCCCCATTCAGTGGTGAAAGTATTATTTTCCTAGTCTTCCTTCACAATCCTTACCTGGTGATAACCTAAGAATCCATCTATAAAAGAATAGATATCTCACCCTGCTACACCTTCCAAGATATCTTCAGTAAATAGGGTTAGAAAAGGATCTATGACACATGCAACATTCAAATATTTGTAGTCTACAAAAATCCTTATCCTCCCATCCTTCTTGATACTAATTACCATTGGGCTCACCCATTCAGATTATTCAATTACTTCAATGATTTTAGATTCTATCATCTTATCAATCTCCTCTTTAACTTTTACACACAAATTCAGATTCATCATATAAGGTTTTTTCCTAATCGGGAGTGCACCTTCCTTCAACTTAATCCACATTAACCTCCGAGAAGGCCGACTTCCTCTTCCTAAACTAAGTGCTGTACTACTCCTAGTGTAACAAAAATGATTATCTAGTCCTATGCTAACATTTTCATGGGGTTTTAGGGAAAGAGATTTACAGAAATGAAACTATACTAGGGATGGTGATGCACCAAATAAAGGGTGTTTCCAAACTCAGGAAGGGTTAATTTGAAGAGGGTGTGTGCACCACAGGTCAACTTCACCTACTGCAACTTAGAGAGGGTACAAGATACCACAAACTAAGAGACACGCGCGTCCCCCTTTGTTAAACTTTATCGACCGAGAAATATACCAGCTTTCCCAAAGAAGAAGGATGAACTTAAGAAGGGTGAATGACACCACAACTCAACTGCATGCAATACTCCACCACTCGATAAGCAAAAACTCCAAGAACTCCGCAATAGAAACCTAAACTTGCACACAAAGTACCCAAGTACGAGAAAGGCACAAAGAAGCATATAAGGATGAAAGGACCGAGATTAGTCACAAAACACACACTTTTATTGCTTCAATAACATGCACAATGCATCATACATTCAGAAGAGGCAATAGTTTCCATTACAGTCTTGAAGAGGAGGCTTGAAAGTTCTCTCAACACACAAGAACAACTTGCAGAAGAGAGAGGATTCTTGAAAAGTATACACTCGCCTGAGATATCTAACTGTCCAACTTGTCTGAACTGTTGGAACCCTTTGAAATGAGCTTCCAACTTACATTTATAGAAGAATATGTGAGAAAGAAGAGGAAATGTCATAATTACATTCCTAAATTGAAGGCCCATGATGTATTTATTACAGTTAGTTGAACCACCTGAGAAGGTTCCATCATGGGTCATTAATTGCCTGATGACCTAGTCTTCTCAATTAATTAAAAGAATATTTAAATAAAATATTTAAATAATAATAATAAATATTATTATTAAAATATTTAAATAAAAATATTAATTTAATTAACATAATGTCGGGACCCCCCGTTGACCCGTTTGACTTGAAGAGGAGGGGGGTCCATGTGGATAGAGTTTGCACAAATCTCAACTCTCGGTGAGTTTCAATCCTCTAACTCCTGTTGCAATCAATTTTGAACCCCACACTAACTCTTTCCTCGCTTTGGCAATCGGATTATTTTGCATTGAGTCCTTCGGTATTTTGGCAGTGCACTCTGCAATCTCGGCTCCAATCAACAATTATGCCACTATTGGGATCTTAGTATGGCATAGGTAGCTATGAGCTACACAATATACTCATTTTTCCATAAACTAAAAAGATCCTTTATGTTACAATTTGCAACACATAAAATAAGCCCTTCAAAAAATATATTGAACAACTGGGGCAACCAAGAGGACCTTGGAAAAATGTACAGGTAACAACCATATGAATTCTTCCTTAGTCGTGGATCAAAGCTAATAGAAATAAGCTAGCTAAAATTAGCTAGAAACTACAGTATAATCGTCCATTTGTTAAAAACAAGTTTCTCTGGAACTGGTAAAGGAATACTTTTTATTGTCTGATTGGACGTACATAATGGAAGGGTATAAATATTGCTTATTGCCCTCAGAGTTTCTCAAAGAGACCATTTACAAGTAACAAGGATGTAGCATGCAAAATGGCCAACCAGGTATTTCAGAGTTGACCTTCACATTCAATTCATTTTAGGAGAAGAAATGTTGAGCAATATGAATCGTTTCATTCTGCACCGTAATAAACCATCATCTCCTGATTCAGGGAAATTTTATGAAGCCTCGAATAGCGTGACTCCAATCCATCGTACACGGCAGTGAATATTTGTTTCCTGCAACTGCTATTCGATCTGAGTTCAGAATAAGGATAAGCCTACGAATTTGAGGATGCATTCGATACTGAACAGATAACAACACAAACTTGACAACCTCCGCTTGGAAGGAAGCATTCAAAAGAAAGGCTTCTACTATACTGCAACATGCCTGTTTCCTATGCGTGGGATTTTGCCTCGTGACCACCGAATGCTCAGATCCCGAATGGAACTTGGGAGAAGTATGCTGGCAAAGGTGAACTGATCAGTCGACATCTGTTTGTTGCTTCGTGAGGAAACCTATGTCTTCTGTAAGCTAATTACTTTACGGTATTCCATGAGAAGGTGTTTCTTTCTTGAGCCTGAAACTGGATACTTTTTCAACGTCGACCCATCTTCAACCATCTCACCATCATCCTCCCTTATCGCTTGGAGGATTACTCACCACCCAATTTGCAACTGCCACTTTAACTCTCCTTGTGACTCACACAACGTGCTCCGATCCTGTTTACACGGCCCGTGCGGAAGTATCATGTTGGATAGCCATCGTAATATTTCCACGCTTGGCAGTTTGATCCGATTTCTCCCATTCACGGAAGTTTGATCATGGTTTACCAAACCAATATTTCCACTTGGTGGTGCTTGCCCTGAGTTCCCCTATTCATACCTCAGCGCGGGATTAACAACTTGGCCTGCCATCATCAAATTTCCGACCTCGGCATACTAGCTCCAAATCCCCGCGTAACGGCTTGGACACATTAATCCACGGGCCTCACCTCAATGGCTTCACATGCCTTTCACCGCATTTCCAAAAACTGGCAAGTTCGTTCCTTATCTCCACAATTCCCACCAAAGGCATTGGGATCCCCATGATTTTTTCTCCTGCCGAGTTTTCCTTCATCAGATTTGAGGATAACATCAAACTCTCGGTGTAAACATTTCAGCTGTAGCTTGTAAGGTGTGATAATTCCAATAGAAGCCTTTATGCCTACCAACTTAGTGACTCGTTGAAGATGCTCATATAATTGCAAAGAAAATTATGCCTCATGAATATTCTGATATGAAATAGTTCCACCTCTATGAGATTCTCCTCTATGAGTTACATCGTAAAACCAGTAAGGTCTCGATAGAGAATCTTTGTAATAAATTTCCTCAGGTCTCCCGGTAACACTCTCACTGTCACTTAATCGATTTTCATAAAAAATATCTTGAAGGAAAATCCCAAATTTGAAGATGCATTCGATGCTGAATAGATAAAAACATAGTTGGACAACCTGCTTGTTGGAAGTGCTCAAAAGAACTCTTACTATACTGCAACATGCCTGCTGCCTATGCACCGAATACTCGGCCGAGGAAGGTCTGAACACCATTATAATTCACAGCTCTTTTTAAGATGTCGGTTTGACTCAATTTTACATTGGTATTCGATGGTGCTTATACTATCTTCCTGGGTCGATAGAAGTCCTTCCATTATGTAATTACAAACCCGAGATTCAATGATGTTAAACCTCCCATATCTGCATAATTTCATATCATCTCGTCAAACAAGATAATTCTCCCAAGTGGTTAGTCGAGCATTGTCTTAATGGATTAAACCTAGCATCATGTTGACTTTGACTCTCCCTGACTTGGCCTTCAGATCTTTTTGCATCGATCTCCACCGAGATCCTTGTAGAGTTCCTTTCATTCGTCAATTTTCAACGAGCTATATTTTGCATTAACAAGACCATCGTCGAGCTCTTACAACTGAGAGTCTCTACCGAGATGATTTCCGAGATGACTATCAATTTGACACCGGATTCTCTATCAACTCGACCCCAAACTCTTCACTGAGTTGAGATAAACTGGGTGCCTTTCGATGCTAGGTGATCTCTCATATGCAATTTAAGAATTATTTTTAATTTTTGTATCTTGATAATAACCGGAGATGGGTTCCTGGGACTACTATTTTCATTTTGAACGTGATAGGACCCTGTTGTCCAATCTTGCCATGTGTGCAAAATTGATAACATTTTTGGCGACCTCTCGGGGATGATTGCCACTAAGCATGATTCCAGTAGCCTTAAGTCATCCATTGGGCATGGAGTCTATGTTGGAATCCTGAAAGTAGTATGATTTTCTTTGACACATCCCGAAATCTCCTTGAGCATTGCCGATATCCTGGACCTCCCTAGAATGCTAAGCATGAAGTATACTAAATCTATTGAATGCTTGACATCCATGGAACACTGCAAAATTTTGAATGAAGCAGATTTTGAAACTCTTATGGAAACCTTGAACCTTCTTCTCCTTGACACCTTCCAATGATGAAACAATGTGCAGAACAACACAAAACACAACAACAAGGAAAGCAAAACAACAACACACAACAATGTGCATAAGCACTTGGAGGAAAACACCTAATTTAACTGTACAAGGGGTGGAACGCTTCTCAAAAACAAGCTTTGAGATGTATCCCATTCACATGAATGGGCAGTTCTTCTCCATTGAGCCTAGATAGATGGAATGAATTTGCCTCTTTGTAACTTGTGATGATGTATGGCCCACTCCAGAGAGCATCAAACTTGGCATGCCTACCTGGTTTGGCCCTATCTTCATCCCATTTGAGAACTAAATCTCCCTCTTGAAAACACCTATTGGATGCCTTCTTATCAAAATATTTCTTAACTTGAGCCTGATGCTGCTCCAAAGTTTTCATAGCCTTGTCTCGTACTTCCTCTAACTCCATGAGTTCAGCAAACCTTATTGTCAGAGGATCACTCTCTATAACTTCAAGTTGATGAGCTAACTCCAAAGAAGGTAACTCCAATGAGAGTGGGAGTTTTTCCTCTCTTCCATATACCAAAATGAAAGGAGAATTTCCGATGGCCCTTTTAGGTGTGATCCGATCTTCCCATAAGGCGGTCTTAAGCTGTGTATGCCAAGTCCTCTTGTTAGTCTCCATTGTGCGCTTAATAATCCTTATGAGGTTTTTGTTGCTAGACTCAACCAATCCGTTTCCTTGAGGATAGTAATTGGACAAGTTTTGAGGTATACCCCATTTTTAATAGCCCATTCACTCAATTTCATACCAAGAAAAGCCAGCGCATTGTCTGAAATGACTGTAAACGGAACACCAAACCTCGTCATTATACCCTCCAAAAAATCTAGAACTACCTTTTCATTGCTCTCTTTTAATGCTACCGCCTCTGTCCATCGAGTAAAATAGTCTGTTGCGGTAAGGACCCACTTATGTCCATCACTGATGGAGGATTAATCATTCCGATGAAGTCCAACCCCCATTGAACAAAGGGTTGATCCACTTGAATTGGATGCAATGGAAGAGCTGCCAGCTTCTGCTTACCTGTGAAAAAGGCACATTCCTTACATTTCCTTACCCAAAGATGGGCATCCTTGAATAAATCCGCCAATAGTAGCCAGCTCGCATGATCTTGGTAGCTGTTGTTCATGCGGAATAATGTCCTCCAGATAGGCCATTATGAAACTCTTCTAGTATCTTACTGACCTGTTCTGGTCCTATGCACCGAAGGAGGACGCCGTTCAAATCTTTTCGAAAGAGAACGCTATCTACCAAAACATATGGGATAGATTGAAGATGGAAAGTTCATCTTTGGTTTTTATCCATGTCTACCGGATATGCTCCCGAGAAGAGGAAACTCTTCATTTTGGATAACCAGTCAGCTTGATCAACATTCTCATCAGTATTTAGGAGTGTCACGTCCTCATTACCTTTTGATTCCATGTCTGCAGCAAGTTGCTGACATAAACCCTTACCTCTGACAAGTTTAGTGACTTTGATGTGCACGTCATACTCCATTACCTTCGTGATCCATCCAACACGCTTTTCATTCATTTCTTTGTTCAACAAAAACTCCTTGACACCTGGATGAGACACCATCAGATGAATCTTGTTGTTGGACAACATGTGCTTGAATTTCTTCAAAGCTCAAATAACCGCAAAGACTTGCTTTTCAATGAATGAGTATTTGAACTCGTAGTCTTTGAGGGATTGACTGAAGAAAGCAATTGGTTGCTCCATCAAAGTTGTTGTTTTGTTGGGTGAGGATCCCTGAAATGCTCTCTTGACTTGCAAAAGCATAAAGGATAAAATCTTTGTCAAACCTAGGGTTCACTAGTGTGGGAGCTTGAGAAATGGCTGTTTTGATGGCTTCGAAGCTTTCTCATCCTTCCTTTTTCCATGAGAATGGCATGTTTTTCTTCAAAGATGGCTATCAAAGGTTTTAGCCAATGTCGCGAATTGAGGGATGAATCTCCGCACGAAATTTATGGTTCCCAAAAAACTCTGGAGGCCCTTCTTGTGACTTGGGAGAGATAAGGACATAATTGAATGAATCCTAGCTAGATCGATTGATAATCCTTCCACTGAAACAACATGCCCCAACAATTTTCCCTCGTGTACTGTGAAAATACATTTCTTGGGGTTAAGTGAAACCCCAAATTCCCTACACCTTTGGAAAACTTTCCTTAGATGCGTGATGTGATCTTCTGCATGCTTAGAGTATACAGTTATATCATCAAGGTAAACCAAAATAATATCGTTGATTAGTCCCTTAAATGCCATGTCCATGGCTCTTTGGAAAGTAGCCCCGGCATTGGACAATCCGAATGGCATTTTATTGTAGGCATACGTGCCCCACTTGGTAGTGAAAGCCATTTTGAATTGGTCGATTCTTGACTAGGATTTGATTGTAACTCAATATCCATCGAGAAAGAAAATATTTGAGCTCCTGCCACCGTTTGAAGGATCTGCTCCATCGATGGAAGAGGATAATGGTCTTTTAATGATGCACGATTCAAATCCCTGAAATCTACGCATAACCGGATCTCTCCGTTCTTCTTCCTCACGGGCACCAAATTGGCTACCCATGAGGAATGCTTGATGGGAAAAATTATACAGGCCTCGATGAGCTTGGTTAGCTCCTTTCTCATTAGTGGCTCAATTTTGGGATTAATTGGTCTCTGTTTTTGATGAACTGGCTTAGCATTAGGATCTAGTTCGATGGTATGTTGTGCTAGACCTGGATCAAAACCACGCAGATCTTTATAGCTCCATGCAAAGATGTCATGATACTCTTGACAAAGTTTGATGAAAGCTTCTTTCTCTTCAGAAGTACACACTTTTCCGATCTTAAGAAATTTTTCATTTGATACTTCAACTTCCTCAAAATATTCTTCTCTGACCACCATGTTAGGGCTTTGTCTTGTGGCTTGGTCATCTGAATTGAAAATGGATTCCAAAGTGACTAAACCTTTTGGTAACTTGTTGCTTTTCAATTGATAATTTTCTCACCATATGACTCCTGCAACTTATCTTGATTCTTTGTAGAAAACTCCACCTCTTCTTGTAGGAAGAGGACAATTTGTTTGTCACTATCAAACACTTGCCAACTACTCACATTATCAGGGACTGCTGGTCGAACCACCATTTTAACAAATTTCTGCCCTTCTTTCATGATATCAACTGGTATGTTGTATTGTGAACCAATTGTAGCAAGCCTATCTCGCATCTTGATTTTGACTCTAGAACCGCATGGATTCCAAAAGCTTCAAATCTTCAATCGTGTCCTGACTTGATTCTTATATGATCTTAAAAGATCATTTTTGATGCACTACGTGCCAAAACTTGATGAACAACTAACTCACTATCTCCAAAAATAGTCGGGCCTTGATTCCCTTCCTTTGGGCTAGCCAATTCCTCGCACAAGAGCCTCGTATTCAAGAACATTGTTAGTGCAACCGAACCGCAACCGAAAGATGAGAAGTACTTATCTCCCTCTAGAGAAATTAACATAACACCAAAGACTGATCCATTCTTACTTCTTGAGCCATCGAAGAACAATTGCCACAATCCTTTAGAATCACTTGGTGTTTTGACAAGTTGTGGTATGATCGTATCTTCTTCATGGATACAGTAAGTACCTAATCCTGTTTCTTCCAAGACCAGCAAACCAACTTCTTCTTCTGCCAATACATCAGCGTAGGGATCATACTGATGATCTCTACTTACTTCATCCAAAAAGTATCAGGGACTTCTTCAACAAGGGTGGTTGGTTCATGATCGGCATCTTCCTCTTCTGGATCACCGATGGTGTAATTTCCATTTATGGGACTAGCAGTGTAGGGTTCTACATGATTATGGCAGATTGGTTCTACCCTTATAGTTACTTTGGTTCCGTATCGAGTCCTGAGAATCATATGCGACCAATCGGCCGATAGGTAACCGCCCATCTTGGTAGTGAAATCCCGTGATAGGTAGATGGCAAAGAGGGGAGGGAGATCAATGACCGATATGTCTTGGGTGAATGAAAAACTTGGGCATGCATGAATGGTAAGTTGAAGTCCTTTGATAACCCCAATAGTCTTAATAGCTGTGCCATCCAGCTAAACAACCCCTCTTATAACTGGTACATATTGTATGCCTAGTACATCTGTAATTTGTTTCGGCATGACAGAGCTACTGGCACCAGAATCGATCATGCAATTATGTACCAGGTGGTCGCCAATGATCAGGGAAATGTAGAATGGCGGTGGTTTGTTTTCCGTAGGAATGATTTTCCCTTCCGGTTGACACAAACTTGTAGCATTTTTCACTCCATGGCTTGGTGATCCACTGGTTGTACTAAAATTGTTCAGAGCTTCTCGCAATAGGTTTCTTTGAGAAGGGATCGAGAGTGCGTCCCACATGGTAACGCACTCAGATTGGTTTTCTTCATTTGTTCTACTATGCTGAAGGGAATTGCTCCAACTTTGATGACACTTTTTTGGGCATTGGGGTCCTCCTTTGGAAAATGTTTGTTGGGTACCGTGATGCCTGGAGAACCATCCTTCCCTACGGCGTGGCTAGCCGGTGTTTCTGGTGATTTCTTTCCCACATTTTTATCAACTGCCATTTGTAACCCAGGTTGAGAAGTGGACGCTAGATCAGCTTCGAGAGGTTGAGGCTCCATTGCTCTCTTTTTGGAATGAGTGTTTGCTGCCACTGATGAAGAATCTATATTCAACCCAAAAAAATCTTCTGCTTGCCAGTTTAGCAAAGTGGATTCTTCAGGTTCCTGCGGTTGATCTACTGCTTCTTGCATAGATGAATTGTTTGTTAACTCTGAAGGGGCAGATACACTTTGAACCATAAGGGCCTGGCTAAGAACCCCATTGGGACAAAGATTTTGATTGTGAGGTTGAGAGCAAGGATAACACCATTCGTAGTCTTGAACTAGATTATTTTGAACAGGTACTATAGCTCTAGATGAGCTAGCTACAAGAGGGTTCTGAAAGTTCAAGGGCCTGACATTTGCAACTTGACTTGTAGTTTGATTTCGAGGCTGATTGTTCCCTTGAAAAGGAGAACGGTTAGCTTGATACTGCTGATTTTGTGGCTGATACGGATGATTGTATTGAAATTGTTGCCTTTTGAGTGCAACGAGCTCATTTCCAAAATTTTGCAGTAGTGACTTGACTTCAAATAGGTCATTTGAAGAGGCAGGGGAAGATTGAGATGGTTGCTTGGAGTCTACTGGAATAGGAGCAATGATAGGCTGATGATTCGTAAGATCTGGAGAAAAGGGCATTGGTGGTCGTGGAGCTATCTTTCCAGCCTGAATCAAAGAATTCTCTACACTTATGGCAACTTCGTAAGCATCAGAAGTGTAGTCCCTCCCATGGACTGGATCATAACTACTACATCACTATTCAAGGCTCACAAATAGTACAAGAATGCATTATGTGCAGAAGGCTTTACGAGCGCCGAATCCTATTCCAAGTCCTGTGGAATCGGAAGTTGAAATCACTCATGTATTCTTGGGAAGCTCTCTTTATGGTAGTAAGTTGTTCCAAAAGTGATAGGTGATCACTTTTGTCTTCAAATTGTTTACATAGCTTTTCTCCCAACTCATCCCAAGTGGTTATAGTGCCAACACCTAACCCGCGAAACCATCAAGTGCTTTTCCTCAAAGAGGTAGCAAGAAGTCTAACTGCAACGTTGTCTTCTATGATATTATGTACTACACAGATGTTGGCTACATCAAAGATATGCTCCACTGGAGTAACGTGAGTTTCCCCTGTGTAGAAGGGTAAACTTTTGAGTGCCAATGTATCGGGTCACGTTGAGCCAACATAAGAGGACTGCTTGCATTGAAAGGGGGAAAAACTTGGTTCCTCGCCATAGCAATGAAAGGTTGATTGTTCCTGGTGGAGGAAACCTTCCGTAAGGAGGAGTTGAATGACCCCTACTAGGTAAATCTGCAACTGGGGATGTGGAAATGCCTCTTCTTCTTCTCTTTGGAGGAGACAAGGAAAGTTCGATATGCTGATAATTTCCTTTCTTTGAAGAAGCTCTTGTCTGAATTCTTTGCATAAGTTACCGCACTGAGATTTGGAATCCAGAGATATAGAGTCACCAGGTACTTTGACTTGTGTAAGTGAGAAGAGAAGTACCAACTCTGTCCCACCGGCGTGCCAAAAACTATTGTCGCCAAATCACTGCACCCTCCGAATGGCCAGGATGTGAATAGGACGTTCGGTGTGATTGGGACACATGGGATCACCTCTCAAGCTGTGGGACTTGGGCTCGAGGTGAACCTCCGGAGAAGGCCGGATTCCTCTTCCTAAACTAAGTGTCAGTACTACTCCTAGTGTAACAAAAATGATTATCTAGTCCTATGCTAACATTTTCATGGGGTTTTAGGGAAAGAGATTTACAAAAATGAAACTATACTAGGGATGGTGATGCACCAAATAAAGGGTGTTTCCAAACTCAGGAAGGGTTAATTTGAAGAGGGTGTGTGCACCACAGGTCAACTTCACCTACTACAACTTAGAGAGGGTACAAGATACCACAAACTAAGAGACACGCGTTCCCTTTGTTAAACTTTATCAGACCGAGAAATATACCAGTTTCCCAATGAAGAAGGATGAACTCAAGAAGGGTGAATAGACACCACAACTCAACTGCATGCAATACTCCACCACTCGATAAGCACAGAACTCCAAGAACCTGCAATAGAAACTTAAACTTGCACAGTGTACCTGTAAGTACGAGAAAGGCACAAAGAAGCATAGAAGGATGAAAGGACCGAGATTAGTCACAAAACACACACTTTTATTGCTTCAATAACATGCACAATGCATCATACATTCAGAAGAGGCAATAGTTTCCATTACAGTCTTGAAGAGGAGGCTTGAAAGTTCTCTCAACACACAAGAACAACTTGCAGAAGAGAGAGGATTCTTGAAAAGTATACACTCGCCTGAGATATCTAACTGTCCAACTTGTCTGAACTGTTGGAACCCTTTGAAATGAGCTTCCAACTTACATTTATAGAAGAATATGTGAGAAAGAAGAGGAAATGTCATAATTACATTCCTAAATTGAAGGCCCATGATGTATTTATTACAGTTAGTTGAACCACCTGAGAAGGTTCCATCATGGGTCATTAATTTCCTGATGACCTAGTCTTCTCAATTAATTAAAAGAATATTTAAATAAAATATTTAAATAATAATAATAAATATTATTATTAAAATATTTAAATAAAAATATTAAATTAATTAACATAATGTCGGGACCCCCCGTTGACCCGTTTGACTTGAAGAGGAGGGGGGTCCATGTGGATAGAGTCTACACAAATCTCAACTCGGTGAGTTTCGAATCCTCTAACTCGGTGTTGCAATCAATTTTGAACCCCACACTAACTCTTTCCTCGCTTTGGCAATCGATTCTTTTGCATTGAGTCCTTCGGTATTTTGGCAGTGCACTCTGCAATCTCGGCTCCAATCAACAATTATGCCACTATTGGGATCTTAGTATGGCATAGGTAGCTGTGAGCTACACAATATACTCATTTTTCCAGAAACTAAAAAGATCCTTTATGTTACAATTTGCAACACATAAAATAAGCCCTTCAAAAAAATATATTGAACAACTGGGGCAACCAAGAGGACCTTGGAAAAATGTACAGGTAACAACCATATGAATTCTTCCTTAGTCGTGGATCAAAGCTAATAGAAATAAGCTAGCTAAAATTAGCTAGAAACTACAGTATAATCGTCCATTTGTTAAAAACAAGTTTCTCTGAACCTGGTAAAGGAATACTTTTATTGTCTGATTGGACGTACATAATGGAAGGGTATAAATATTGCTTATTGCCCTCAGAGTTTCTCAAAGAGACCATTTACAAGTAACAAGGATGTAGCATGCAAAACGGCCAACCAGGTATTTCAGAGTTGACCTTCACATTCAATTCATTTTAGGAGAAGAAATGCTGAGCAATATGAATCGTTTCATTCTGCACCATAATAAACCATCATCTCCTGATTCAGGGAAATTTTATGAAGCCTCAAATAGCATGACTCCAATCCATCATACACGGTAGTGAATATTTGTTTCTTGTAGATTCTATTTGATCTGAGTTCAGAATAAGGATAAGCCTATGAATTTGAGGATGCATTCGATACTGAACAGATAACAACACAGTTGGACAACCTGCTTGCTGGAAGCATTCAAAAGAAAGGCTTCTACTATACTGCAACATGCCTGCTGCCTGTGCATGGGATTTTGCCTCATGACCACCGAATGCTCAGAGCCCGAATGGGAGTTGGGAGAAGTATGCTGGCAAAGGTGAACTGATCAGGTCGGACATCTATTTGTTGCTTCGTGAGGAAACCTGTGTCTTCTGTAAGCTGCAATTACGGTATTCCATGAGAAGGCATTTCTTTCTTGTGAGCCTGAAACTGGATACTTTTTCAACGTCGACCCATCTTCAACCATCTCGCCATCATCCTCCCTTATCACTTGGAGGATTACTCGCCGCCCAATTTGCAACTGCCACTTTAACTCTCCTTGTGACTCGCACAACGTGCTCCGATCCTGTTTACACGGCCCGTGCGGAAGTATCATGTTGGATAGCCATCGTAATATTTCTATGCTTGGCATTTTAATCCAATTTCTCCCATTCACGGAAGTTTGATCATGGTTTACCAAACCAATATTTCCACTTGGCGGTGCTTTCCCTGAGTTCCCCTATTCATACCTCAGCGCGAGATTAATAGCTTGGCTTGCCATCATCAAATTTCTGACCTCGGCATACTAGCTCTAAATCCCCACGTAACAGCTTGGACACATTAATCCACGGGCCCCGGCCTCAGCTTCACTGCACAAACTTGGCAAGTTTGTTCCTTATCTCCATAATTCCCACCAGCACGCACGGGATCCCCATGATTTTTTCTCCTGCCGAGTTTTCCTTCATCAGATTTGAGGATAACATCAAACTCTTGGTGTAAACATTTCAGCTAGTAGCTTGTAAGGTGTGATAATTCCAACAGAAGCCTTTATGCCTGCCAACTTAGTGACTCGTTGAAGATGCTCATATAATTGCAAAGAAAATTGTGCCTCATGAATATTCTGATATGAAACAGTTCCACCTCTATGAGATTCTCCTCTATGAGTTACATCGTAAAACCAGTAAGGTCTCGATAGAGAATCTTTGTAATAAATTTCCTCAGGTCTCCCGGTAACACTCTCACTATCACTTAATCGATTTTCATAAAAAATATCTTGAAGGAAAATCCCGAATTTGAAGATGCATTCGATGCTGAACAGATAAAAACATAGTTGGACAACCTGCTTGTTGGAAGTGCTCAAAAGAACTCTTACTATACTACAACATGCCTGCTTCTTGTGCACCAAATACTCGCCGAGGAAGGTCTGAACACCATTATAATTCACAGCTCTTTTTAAGATGTCGGTTTGACTCAATTTTACATTGGTATTCGATGGTGCTTATACTATCTTCCTGGGTCGATAGAAGTCCTTCCATTATGTAATTACAAACCCGAGATTCAATGATGTTGAACCTCCCATATCTGCATAATTTCATATCATCTCGGTCAAACAAGATAATTCTCCCAAGTGGTTAGTCGAGCATTGTCTTAATGGATTAAACCTGGCATCATGTTGACTTTGACTCTCCCTGACTTGGCCTTCAGATCTTTTTGCATCGATCTCCACCGAGATCCTTGTACAGTTCCTTTCATTCATCAATTTTCAACGAGCTATATTTTGCATTAACAAGACCATCGTCGAGCTCTTACAACTGAGAGTCTCTACCGAGATGATTTCCAAGATGACTATCAATTTGACACCGGATTCTCTATCAACTCGACCTCGAACTCTTCACTAAGTTGAGATAAACTGGTGCCTTTCGGTTAGGTGATCTATCATATGTAATTTAAGAATTATTTTTAATTTTTGTATCTTGATAATAACCTGAGATGGGTTCTTGGGACTCTATTTACATTTTGAACATGATAGGACCCTTTTGTCCAATCTTACCATGTGTGCAAAATTGGATAACACCAAGTTCCCCTATAATTTCTAGGTTTCGATATTCAGCCATATCACAATCCTCTAGAGTAAGGATGCTCTAGCCACTTGAGTTACGGTTCCCATTAAATTATTTTCCTACCAACTCATAGGTCCCATGTGTCCAATTGTCACACACAATGCTAGTTGTATCACTTATAGACCGAGAATATTCCCACTGAATGACTCCTTATCTTGATGGATGAATAGGCTCAGGGTCTCGATGGTGCGCACATAGATTATATCTAGGTCCTCTTCTCCTAAAGTCTCTACATAAGGCATAGACCTCCCATTTGTTAGTGGAATAATGACGCGCTCCTCTTTGTTCTCAAAATTGATGTATCCCTTGTTAAAGTGCAAGTCAACATTATTCGCGTAACACTAGGGGAGTTCAAGTAATGCTTTGGGAATTTATCTACCTTGGCAAGTGCTAAGACTTCAAAATCCCAATAAACTTAGCCCCTTGAATGGTTATGGAAGCATCCTTCAAGACTCATGGGCATAGTCTTTTCCTATTCACCATATACAACACATTTGAAGATGGATGCAATGTGGGTGTCCCAATATGATTCCATGCATCTAAAGTAAGGACATTGACCTCTGCACCCATGTCAATTCATATGTTTCTCAGGATCCATCTATGAACAACTGCATTCAATGTAATTTCCTTTAATACCGCCTCTCGTGCTCATCTCCCATGCGTGATACTTTTCTCTTAACCACTCTCCTAAAAGAGGATTAATGTTCTCTTGGCGCAACATCCTATACACTTCTTTGACCTCATCCATGTTTTTCTCGAGGGGACCTCAAAATTATTCACCTATAATAACTTCCACGATTGCTCCTATAAACATCGAATCTCTCCTTCCAGGATCCTAATCGCTTCCATGGTCTCTTGGTAAACCTCTTTTTGATGGTTCAAATTAAGATATTTCCCATGTAATACTTCTTCTATTGTAATGAGTGGCCTTTACTTTGGTATATCCCTAACACGTGCAACCTCAGCTCGCATTGTTACTAATACAATTTCTAACTCGAGTTAAGCGCTACCCTAGGCATTCATAGCGGGTTAGTTCTCTTCACACTAACCATCCTCGCACCTTTGTCATTCTTCTAGTTATGGCTCATGTGGTCATACAATTCAAGGCACTCCTCATACTTGTGCTTCTTTCTACACCATGAGCATGGTAGAAAATCCATATATTCATGCTTGTAGTGTTCGGAGATACAAAATTGTAAAAATTCCCACGTGGGAAGTCACCCTTCCTCCGCGACCGCTATGGCCTTTGAATCCTCTGTGAAATCCTATTCCTCGACCACCGCCATATGTTTTCCCTTCATAATGAATAATTTTTCCCTTAGAACTACTCCCAATTCCATTCTAACACACACCAACATCAATGACATCATGAATTTGGTCCATCAATCGACAATTCGTTCATATCGTGAGTAGTGGATGTGCAAATCTTACAATAAGAAGACACATTCTTACGGAGTGTGCATTGTAACAAAGGGCATCTACTTGGATCATGATCCCCATGAAAAATTTCACAATCTAATGACATGGCATGTACTGAACTTCAAGAGAAATTATCCTTTATGTGTCCTTCCACTTCACAATCTGTGCACCAAAGTCCACTACGTGTTTCATGAGATGAATTTGCAGACAATTTTTCAAGCTACTTTGTCATGGCAGCAATCTGTGCTTCTAAAAATGGGATTACCCTAGTGTCAACACTTCTAATAGCCTCAACACTCAAAGAATCCTCCAAGGCCTCATGTGGATCCGTGAAAATATTATGGGAGAGCACTCATCTGAAAGGCATTATAAATCCTCCAATAAACCATTGAGCATGTTGTGAGGGATGGATATCATAATATAGCTTTGACAAGAGAGTCTTAAAGCATGCATTATACTCCTTCAAACACTCTTCCATACCTTGTTCAATCTCATTGAGCGTACTGATGCTCTTCTACTTAAATTCAAGAATGTGGAATTTTTCCAAAAAAGCATCATATAGTGTGGTATAATCCACCATCATATTATGTGGGTCATACTTCGGTATAAGTTATACACGTGCCCTTGGAATGTGGTTACAAACTATCTTGCCTCCCACTTTAGGGCAATGATACCCTTAACGTGCTATAGCAAATCTCACTTTTGTATATGTTTTGTAGCATCCTCAACACCTTTGTAATCAAGTAAATGCAAAGACATCTCATAAAACACCTGTTGAGGTGGTTGAGGTCCTTTACACTAGGTCTAGAACCTTGGTTCCCTCTTGTGTTTCCTCCACCACCAACACCACTAGATCCACTAGCTCCTATCCCTCTAGATCCACTAGATCCTCCTCTTATAGTAGGAAAAGGGCCCGAGTCAATTCTCGATATGCGTCCCCACCGTTGTGCTTGAAATGCACGCCAACGGTCTCTGTGACCTTGAACCACTTCCAGATGTGATACCCAAACTCTGTGTACCCACACCTTGTCCAAATGACATGCCTAACAGGATTCCACCAAACACCGAAATGTCTATATGGCCATAGATGGATGTAATGTAAAATTATATCTACTTGATGCTGCTTGCTTACCAATGCCAACCGAATTAGAAATACTTGTCTTAGAAATTGGGAAACTAAGCGCAAGGGTTTGGTCACATGGTGGGTTTAGATGTGTGCCTACGATTCTTCTCCTTTCTTCATACGACGAGCTCTCATTAGAAGCTAAGGGGGTTCTTCTCCCGTGCTTGCCAAGATGGGGTAGCACAGACTGCTCAAGTTCCATGTCCTCCACATGAACCTCAAATCTTCCCGTAATGTCTACCTCCATAATTCCATCGATCCTACAACTTTGTGCTATCTTGCTAATTCCCTCTCTTGCGCTTCATTATACTTGATCCATCTCTCCTCTTTCTCCACTTCTTTCATAGGATCCATCATCTCACACCTCACTAGCTTTCATGCCTTGTGCTTAGTGGGAATTTAGCTAGCCATAGGAAATGCTTCCAAACTCAGAGTGATGATTAGAATATTGATGGCTAACGATATAATGTGTAAGAAAGATCCTCTTTGGTTCTCAAAATAAATCAAACTTAGAAACCTTCAGAAAGATTACTTAGAAAACACATATTGCAATGCATATCTAGTAACCACACCACTCCACTAATGATCAACGAAACAATTCTAGGTCGGATCAACATCATGAAGCCACTGATAATATTCTTTGGTCCAAAAATGAGGTCAATAATATCAACTCTCTCTCGATGTATACATTGATAACCACTCATATAGTTCTATTGGGAAACACCAAAAGAATGTCTCATAAAGCTCATGATACAGATGCTCCTCTACCCATTTACATGCATCAAACTTAGGTTTAGTGTTGAATCGTTGTGCAAAATCATCCTTCGTGTTCTTAAGCCAAGTCTCGACATTGTCTAAGGTCAAGCATTCTATCATCACACACCATTCTTACAAAAACTTCAAAAGAGGTCTCGGAAATGGAACCAAAATGTAGTCACCTTTCCCTACTCCCTTTAAACCCCAAGCGCACCGACACATCACCTAGCCTTGACTGAGCACTCACCCAAGGCGTGTGAGGGCTTCAAGCCCCTCCTTTATGTGAGCCTTGTAAGAATGTTTCACAATTAATGGAGGTATGTTTGCAGAAACAAAAAAACATGTATTCATTCTAGCAAAGAAGTGAAGAAGCTAGATATAAACAAAGATGCACCATAATGTAAAAGTAAAGACTACAACATCACACGAAATCAGATTTGAACCATGAGCAATATGAAGAACACTAGGGTTTGGACCCATAAATAGATATATTCATAACAATCCATCATATTCATTGATTCACAACTATTTATAGTAGCTAGATTACATCAAAAGGGTCATAGAAGACCAAATACATCATGAAATAACATCCTAGATCTACAAAATGGATTTTCTCAAAGGGTCCTATCCATGATCTCTCCTATGCACCTGAATATCTTGTGCCTTGCATCACACATCTTCTTCCTCCTACATCATCTCTCATTTCCTTGCAACCCTTCACATCCCCATACATATATGCACTACCTATTTTAGACCCAAGAACATTCTTAAATAAAGTGGGATCTCTCCCCCACCACCTCAAGATTACTCATGATCAGATCACATGCCAAGAGGGATCATCCTCCATCATACTCAAATTCCTATTCCATCTTGATAAAGCCATGATTAACCATTGATTATTCCCTAGAATATTCTTTCCTTGGGCTGCAATTCTTCATGCACTAACCTTATCCACTTATCAATCCTACCTGCATCCTCACATGTTTTCCATGCAACACCATATTCCATAACGCGACTAAGTCTCAGAACCCTCTTTTTCTTCCACATGCCAACCTCTGTGTACTCCATGTTTACTCAAGCCCTTCACTCCAAAACTACTCAACTGTTCAAATTGTTCGTACGCACTAAGTTCTCCTTGCACGCTCTTCATAAAAAAATTTTTTACTTTATTACCACCTGCATGCACTCATCCTCTACTCGAGACTTAGTCATTTCGGGCTCAACAGACTTGAGTGACATCACTTCATGTTTAAAAATATATTCATAAATGCATTATAGCTTGTTGTAAATGATTTCCTTATGTTGCGGATGAGTTGTTGTGGACAAGTTATTGAGTTGTGGACAAGTTCCTTCACCGCGTATGTAAAATTTATTACAACCAAGAATGGAATCAAAAATATAATCATTCAAAAAATTTATTGGAATAAAAAGAATAAATACACACATAATATCAAAAAATAAAGACAATTATATATAACTATATCAATTAATCATTATAACAAAAGTTCATGGTTGTAATAACAATGTTCAATGTTGTACTTAGGAAATACAAAGACATGGATATAATGGTCTTATAAAAATATAAAAGATGAGTGCTTATGAAGGAAATTAATACATCTCATGAATATGATCTCATTATGGAAACTCTCACTTAGTGATAATGAACCAGCAAGTTCTCCATCATATAAATATTATATTCATTAGATCATTCAACCCTTCCTTCTCCTTCCGTTCTAATTTCTCATTAAGAATGTAATTTTTATATTTCATCTTATTTAATTAAGTAACCCTTAGATAAACATTGTAATAGTCCTTTTTCTAATAATAAGAAAAAGATCACTTCTAGGAATATAAAAGGTCACAAGTGATGAGGATAGGTGAAACGTCATGTTAGAGGAAGATGAAAGGACAAGGTTTGTAATTCTATAAATTGGAATGGATTATCCATTCCAAAGGGTTAAAAATTGTTGATTGAATGTATGTTGTTGAGATTAAAACTTCTACATCAAGTAATAAAGCTACAATTCTTCTATTTCTTATCTTATGTTCCTCTACTATATCTTTCCAACTTTGCATATATGATAATATTGTAAAACCAAGAAAGGTATCTGCACCTTTGATAAATGAATCAATGGAAGTATGTGTCTATGATTTGTTGTATTATCATGGTTTGCATTGTTATGTTCTTCTAATTGGATGTGGACTTACTCTGGTTATTATATGTGAACTCTGCTAGTTCCTACTCACAACAAGAAACTCTCTCTCCTTATTTCCCTAACCCCCTTTACCTCTATTTTCTGAAAATTATTCCCTTGTACATTGTATAGGACTTTGACATAGGTTTAGTGGAGTGGTCCTGTGTGATCCCTAACCTATTGGCCACCCCACATAATTAGACTAGTGTACAGTCAATAATGGGAGCATCCCCATACAAAAGAAGGATGGGCTTATTCGCACTATTGGTGAAAAATCATTAATTCACAACACAAAAAAATTATTTTTCCAACATTTTTTGGTGAATCTACAAGTGAGAGATCTACTCTCATGCACCCATAAAGATCTATGAAAAATAGAAAAAAATATTAAAAAATCAGGTTTCAAAGAAAATTAGATTTTGAAGGTGACTCTATCAAGGAATAGATCCATGTCACATTCGTTTCCCACATACAATGATGAAGTCTCAAAATCAGTATTCAGCCATAATGAGTGACAAAAACAATGAAGAAAAATATGATCACCGAGATCTATAAATTTTTGATAAACCACCATTCTATAACATCTCTTTCAAAGTTAATAATTCCGGCATAGTGAAGAGGTAAATTGCTTCAAACAAAAATATACAATCAGCTAAGGGATAGAAGTTCAATACCATTTCTGTAGTAGTCATTAAAAGAATGTCTAGAATGGAGAAAAAAACTACTTGTGAATATCCTACCATAAAATCCTTGGGGCTCCAATTCAAGTGGACTATTGCTAGAGGGAAAAAAATAGGAATTACACCTCTTGATGATCAAGCATTCAGAAATAAATGAGGAAGTTATAGAAGAGATATGAAATGTTGTATGAAGGGCATGATGGTGAAGAATCTACTGAAGGTAATATTTTCAACTTCACATAGCTAAACGAGAAAATCAAATCCCTATCTTTTGTCTCTCTTCCTTTGGATGATTTTATTACATATGGAGATGAAGAAATGGAAGCCTTGAAAACGAGTTTGTGTGAAGAATTTTGAGTTGAAGAAGAAAATTTTGATCCCAAAACCAACCTTGAGATTTTGAATTATTCCTTAGCTATGATAATAAGGTATAAGCATCTTGAAACACTCCATAATGAAGAGGAAGAAGAGATTCATCCTTTGCAAAGCATATTCTAATGATTTCTCATATTATATATTTATTGTTCCTAAAAGACTCTTGTGCATTTCTCATGAATTATTTATCCTCAATCCTTCCAATGAAATTCAAATCATCACCTTGGAGGATGATGAAGAAAACATGAAAGTTGAACCTTCATTCATAAATTAATTTTGTCTTGAGGCAAAACCCTTTGGAGGAACAATGGATACAAGAGAGGAAGATTCTTGCTCCATGAAAGATGATCCAGTGCTTTTTGAAGATTCTACTAACCATGAAGATGTACAAGAAATCAATCATCCATCCCAGAATCAAGTTTTTCAAGATGATGACTTTGAGGTAATCATGGATAGTTTTATTTCCAATTTCAAGTCTTCAATTGATGCAAAAAATGTTTGAAAGGAACGATAAGAAGATTGTTCGAAGTTGCGATCTCAAATGATAATAGCACACCACATTAGATTTGCAAAATAGAAGAGATAAAATACCATATATGGAAATTCATCATAATCCATAATGTTCAATACATTACAATAAAATGGCTTGAATTACTCAATAAGAAAGACGTACATATAGGAGGAGGGAAGTGCACCTACTACCTAAATCGGTGGTGAAGAACTCCCACTAACCGATACTTTGGTAGCTAAGTTAACTCCAAAAAGACTAGTAAGCTAACTCCACACAACTAGTACACCTAAGCAAGCTAACCAAACACGTATAGGGCTAACACAAGTGTAACAATTATCCTAATAAATAAATAAAAGAATAAATAATAACCTACACTAACACCCTCCCGTAAATATATCTTAGGTGGGAGAAAAAGAAGGTGGGTCCCAAGCAACAAGGCCTGATGAGGTATCCACATACAATAACTAGGAAAATTGGATACCGTAAGGTACCCAAAACTAGTAATAACAAAGTAGAGAGAGAAAAATACCATTGCAAGATATCCCAAGAAGCTTGGCTCCAAAACTAGTACAAAGTTGAAGAAGTTTGGTGTGCACTCATGCTCAATCCATTGATTGATCATAGAACTCAAAAAAATTCTCGACACCGGGCTTCACTGCAATAGCTCCATGCAAGGAGACTGTCAATGGAGTGATGTTGAAAGTGCAAAAAAACCAAACATAATTTGATCAACGTCTATAAATAGGTGTGCCACGATCTAAGAAAAACTAAGGCAACATGGAAAGGACACGAGATCCAAATAAATAGGAGTGCCATGATCCAAGAAAATCCAAGGTAACAAGACAAGGACACGAAACCCAAATAAACAAGATCAACATGTAACAAAGTAAGGACACAAAACCCAAAGAGTCAATATTAACATCATACACTCCCATACTTTGCTTAATGGGTAGAGTTACACCACAAATCTATATGGGAGTTGCCAAAATCAACTACTCGAACACTGGAAAACTAACATTGGGCTTCACCAGAATAGCTCCCCCACAAGAGAGACTATCAACATGCAAAAAAAAAGTGTCAAAATACAGATCTAAAATATCTCAACAAACAAGAGAGATATAAATGTATACACCCACAGATACAAAAATGCAATACCCAAAAGTTTAGGACGTCGAGCTCAACCAAAATTGCGTCCACAAATGATTACAACACCCTCCCAAATTTGGCACTTTATAATTGAGTGCATGTAAATATTACAATGAGTAAAATTACCTTTTACATTTGAAATATATTTATAAAAATGTCAAAAATACGTAGATCTAAAAAAAATACACAATTTCAAAACAAATATCACCTTAATCCAAGCTACGGATCAAAAGTTATGAGCTCTACAAGGTTTTTTATTAAAATAATATTTTAATGCTGATATTTTTAAAAGGTACACGTGACACCCAAATGTCCAAAGGGTAAAAGAGTGCATCCACATGATACATGCTTGTGACCAAAGGATAAAAGCCTGTGCCCAAAACCTAAAATGTCCAGAGGATAAATCATTACGTCTAGAGGGTACACACCAATATCCAATGGATAAAAGAATGCACCCAGAGGGTACCGATCTATGTCTAGTGGATAAAAGACTGCATCTAAAACAAAAATATCCAGAGGGTAAAATAATGCATCCGAAGGTACACACTTATATCCAATGGATAAAATAATGCACCCAGAGGGTACAGATCGTGTCTAATGGATAAAAGACTGCATCCAAAACTGAAATATCTAGAGGGTAAAAGAATGCATCTAGAAGGTACACGCTTATATCCAATGGATAAAATAATGCACCCAGGGTACATGATCTCGTGTCCAAAGAATAAAATACTGCATCTAAAACCAAAATATCTAGAGGGTAAAAGAATGCATCCAAAAGGTACAGCCTTATATCCAATGGATAAAAGAATGCACCAAAAAAGTACAATTGTTAATACAAACTTTGATTGCAAATATTTCTTTTTCTGGCACCTGTATCAAAAATAGAGAGAAACCCAAAAAGTTTCTCAAAAAACCCAGAAAGATGATATAATTTTTGTGTCTAAAAATATGTCTGAACATAATACCCTTTAAAATGACCAGATTTTACTATCTCTAAACATGGTTGAGTTTACAGTCGATTCTATGGTTTTGGTACCTTCCAAATCCAATGCCACACTCGTTTTGCATAAAAATGCATGCTGCATAAAATTTCTAAAAAAATTGAAATACATGAAAATGATAAACCCTTGCTTGCAAAGAAAAACTTACAGATGGATGTCTACATTATCTAGAGCTATGATACCATGAAAGGAACGATAAGAAGAGTTTTTGAAGCCACGATCTCAGATGATAATAGCACACTACATTAGATTTGCAAAATAGAAGAGCTAAAATACCATATATGGAAATCCATCATAATCCATAATGCTCAATACATTACAATAGAATGACTTGAATTACTCAATAAGAAAGACGTACATATAGGAGGAGGGAAGTGAAACTATTACCTAAATCAGTGGTGAAGAACTCCCACTAACGTCTTTGGTAGTTAAGTTAACACCAAAGACTAGTAAGCTAACTCCACATAACCGAGTAGTTAACTCAACACAACTAGTACACCTAAGCAAGCTAACCCAACAAGTATAGGGCTAACACAAGTGTAACAAGTATCCTAATAAATAAATAAAATAATAAATAATAACCTACACTAACAATGTTAAATGATGAAATGGATATAATTAAAGAATCCCATTTCCTTTCTTAGGTAATCGTGGATGGTAAAATAGAGCATGGCCTCTTTGAGGATATGATTTCACCATCCTCTCCAAAAGAGTATAACATTGATCACCATAGCAAGTATGGAGTTTTTATTTTTCCTCGTGAAGAAGAAAACTTTATAGGAGGTGTTCAAGGTGGAGAAGAATATTTTCCTCATGTTTCAACATTGTATCCTTCTTCATATCATGAAGATCACTTCAAAAAACTTTAATTAAAAGGTGTACCTTTCCCAAACAACATGGATCTCTTCTCTTTTTTTTTTTTAAATTATGAAAACTATGTGTTCTGATCTTGTAAGAAGGTGACCCTTAGATGACATGAAATATGGATCATGAGCGGGAGGATTTTTCAAATGAGTTCCAACCATGTGTAGATCAAATTTCCTTACATCTCCTTGAGGTCCAATGTGAAGTATATTATAATGAAGGTTAGAGTAAGTACGTTGCAACTTTGAAGAAGGAATCAATGTAAGATTGTGGAAGAGATTTGAGACCATCAAATCATTATCAGAATCTTGAAATATGCCATGAAAATGAAAGATAAGTATGATTTCAGTCATGATCCTTCTTTTTATGTACCATCACTCAATAATGACATGGGAGAAACAGATGAGCTCAATATTCTCTTAAAATATTTGATATATGAGAATGAATGTGAAAATGAATCTCTCTCTTTCCATTATATGAATAAAGTTATAATCACGAGGAATGGAAAGAAAGGGGAGAATTTGAATCTCATATAAATGTATTTTTCCATGAAGATAAAACCTCCATCATTGATAATGATGTCAAGGTCAATGTTGATCTAGTTTGTATAGAAAGTAATTGTTCAAAAGAATAAAGTTAAAATCTATAAGAAGGTTTTGAATGGGAAGAAGGCCAAATTTATCTCACCATTTCTAAAGCCCTTGGTAATTTTGAACAAGTCTCCATGTTGCAACCTTCATGAAAAAACTTTAATTAAAAGGTGTACCTTTCCCAAACAACATGGATCTCTTCTCTTTTTTGTGAAAATTATGAAAACTATGTGTTCCTGATCTTGTAAGAAGGTGACCCCTAGATGACATGAATTATGGATCATGAGTAGGATGATTTTTCAAATGATTTCCAGCCATGTGTAGATCAAATTTCCTTACATCTCCTTGACGCCCAATATGAAGTATATTCTAATGAAGGTGAGAGTGAGTACGTTGTAACTTTGAAGAAGGAATCAATGTAAGATTGTGGAAGAGATTGAAGAACCTCAAATCATTATCAAAATCTTGAAATATGCCATGAAAATGAAAGATAAGTATGATTTCAGTCATGATCCTTATTTTTATGTACCATCACTCAAAAATGACATGGAAGAAACAGATGAGCTCAATATTCTCTTAAAATATTTGATAGATGAGAATGAATGTGAAAATGAATCTCTCTCTTTTCCATTATATGAATAAAGTTATAATCATGAGGAATGGAAAGAAAGGGGAGAATTTGAATCTCATATAAATGTATTTTTCATGAAGATAAAACCTCCATCATTGATAATGATGTCAAGGTCAATGTTGATCTAGTTTGTATAGAAAGTAATTGTTCAAAAGAATAAAGTTAAAAGATATAAGAAGTTTTTGAATGGGAAGAAGGCTAAATTTATCTCACCATTTCTAAAGCCCTTGGTAATTTTGAACAAGTCTCCATGTTGCAACCTTCATGAAAAAAATTATAAGTTATACTTTTAAGAACATAGAGGAATGGCTTCTTACATTCACAAATCATCAAGTAGATGTCTATTGAATGCAAGGCTTCCAAGAAAGTTATGAAATCATCACTAGATGCAAGAGTGTTTTCCATGCAATATAAGTATGAAGAAGAAATATCATTTTCTCTCCTTCTTCTCAAACCATGCAAGGCCATCAAGAGAGCATGACATGATATGCTAATGATCTTCAAGCTTTAGAGGTTTTAATTCATCCCATTGTTCCATGATGGTACATACTTCTCTCAACCCATTGCTAGGTGTGTGTATTCTTCTCCCACATCAATGAATTTCCCACCCTTGTAACTTAATTTTTCTTTGTTTTTTTACTTCATGCTTTTAGTGTGATTCCCTTCCATTTGTGTGTTGTTTGGTTTTCCTCGTGAATGATCATTTCTTGTTTAATGTTGAAGAAGTGACTATATTTCCCAACATTAACAAGGAAATGGTATTCTCACCTAAGAGTTTTGAGGTTCTCTATTTCTCTTTATAGTCCAATTCCCCAAGTTTTTTAATAATGGCAAATAGTTTTTTGAAAGGGACTATACCCTTGAATACAAAATAAGGCCTTTAAGCCGGAATAAGAGTGAGAAACATAGCAGGACTAACCAAGTCCAGGTAATACAATGAAATTCCACGTAGCCCAGAAACAGCTACACAAGCGAGACTTAACAGCAAAACAACAGCAAAAAAACAGTAACCCGACAGCCAAGAAACAGTAAGAATAACAAAAGAGAGCAGTAGAAGCATGCAGGACTACTTCTTGGCTGCTTGATCAACACTGATCTTGACTTTTTTCCAAGCATGAAACATACCCAAAGCGGTCATGTGGGCAGCATCCGTCTTATCGAGCTCCTCGATGGTTCTTTTGCTCTCTTTTTCATTGCCCCAAAGTGCAGCCGGGACACCGCTGAGGTTGGAAACACTTTTGGCATGCCCCACGATGAATTCCTCAATGGCCCTAAAGGCGGCAATGTTGTAATCATGCCTAGTCTTAGCCTTCCCAAGGCGGGAGTCCAAGGAGGTCAGCTTTTTGTATATGTCTTCAATCTGACTATTGTCAATGCTCCCTTCCCCCTCCATGCTTTTCTTACCTTTTTGCTTAGCTAGGTTTTTGACCTCATCCTTCAGCATTTTTATCTCAGCCTCTAAGGCCTCCAGTCTCTTGGAAGGGTTATCCATCTGTGCTTCCCGGGGACTGGCACTACTTATGTTTAGCAGGTCACGTGCAATGTCAAGATCAAGAGGCTCTTTCCCTGCTGCAAGAGTCTCAAGGTTGAGTCTCCTAGAAGCCCTGGTGAGTGGACGTTTAGAGGTAGAGGTGAGGTGGGTGGCAGGAGGAGCAGTAGGAGGAATAGAAGGAGAAACATGTGCAGCCGGCATGGGGGTAGCAGCACCGGTGGCAGGGGCAGCAGCAAGGGCAGCAGGAGAAGTAGGATCGCGCATGGCGCGAGCCCATCGAGCCGGGCTAGGAGAGGAAGGAAGACCGGGGTACTTGAGAAGGCAATGTTGTGAATTAGCAAAATAAGCCCTTGATGCAAGGGAACCACCTGGGTATGCTTCTGGAACTCCAAAATGGAGCGCTCAAGAGAGTTTAAAAGATAATGAGGGAAGCAAACCAATCTATTCCTACGGAAGTGGTTTAAAAGATGAAATGCTTAGTTTGGGACAAGAACAAACCTACCTTCCAGGAGATGAAACGCGATCATCATGCGAGTGACTTCATCAAATGGTGATGGAATTGAGCTTACAAGGCGGAGACCATTGCTTTAAAATAAGCTTCTCATCTTCCTCCACAAATCTTCTTTCTTCAGTTTCTTTGATAACCCTTTTGTTGAAGAAGCGGTACCCATCCAGTGAGAGACCGTCGCTTGATGTGAGCTCTTCATTGACAAGAATTTTCTGTCCCCCATAGTCGACAGTCCTCTCTTTCCACTCCTTAGCAAAGCGTACTGAAATACTTTGATCATGTCCTTGCACCCTTTCAACAAAGCTGGTGAAGCCGCCTATGCTGAGAATGTTCCAAAGCTCGGTGTTTTCCTTCCAATCAGGGTCCGCGCACAACTCAATTTGACAGGGAGGTCCTCCCATCTTCTCAGTGGTGTGCAGGTTACAACAAATTCCAGAATGCCACTGAGCATGAAGAACAGTTCATTTCTTACTGTTGAAGATCGCATAAGACTAGGAACTGTAGCTGTTGGTCTTCTCACGAATGGCTGCGTAATTGCTGAACTGAGCCTGCGGGAAGTCGCGTGTGAAAACCCTTTCCCTGTCAACAATCACTTTGTAATTATCATCGGTTTTCGTGGAGTTTGGCATCCAGATATCAACAGCCGTTGTACCTCCCGCGTGCGTGATTTTCAAATCTGGATGACTCCACTTGAAGTTTCTTAAATAGATCTTGCTATTATTTGAAAAAGATATTATTTGCCTCGCCATATAGAATAAAGCAGCACGTGTGAAAGAATTGATGATTTTGATTTTCCTCCAAAGATTAAGGCTTATCTCTAGAGATTGCTTGCTTGTGAAGATCCGCATGGATGCTGTTGTGAAGCTGATTAGGGATACTATCATTATCCCAGACAGTAAAATTTATATTAATGCCATAATTGGCCAGTGCATCCAGATTGTTGCCTTCCCTGTAAGTATGTATGATTCTGATACTATTGAAGGTGTGGCAAATGCTTATGGATTCAGAGATAAAGTCTTTAATACTCCAACTGGGAGATGAGGACTGATTAAGAAGCTTAATGATATTAAGGGAGTCCCCTTCAACAATAAGGTTCTGAATATTTTGAGCCCGTGCAACTCTCAAGCCCCAGAGAGCAGATAATGCTTCGGCAAAATGATTGGTTTGAATTCCCATTTTCCAAAGATAAGCGGCAATCAAATTATCACCATTAGAGAAGGTGGGGGTTCCACCAAACTTCTCACCTGGGTTTAGAGGGGAATTGAAATCTCCCATAATGAGCCAGTTGGCAGAGCTATGTTGATTTCTAAAGATTTTAAGATCAGCCCATAGTTTTCTTCTACCACTAGCAGAGTTAGGGGCATAAATATTAGACAAGATCCATTCACACTTTTTCTCAATAGTGACGAATTTAATTGCTAGATGATTAATATTAGCACTAAGAATCATACCAGTACAGTGTCTTCTATCCCAAAGAGTAGCCAATCCTCCGGAAGCTCCCTGAGAATCAACAGCCGCCATTTCAGAACTATCCCAATTTTTTTTTTTAATATTAACCATGGTCATTGCTTTCATTTTAGTTTCTTGAAGAATCAAAATGCTGGGGTTACTGGAATCCCGTAACTCCTTGATGGTTCTTTGCTTAGAGTTTCCATTTAGGCCTCGATATTCCAGGATATAATCTTCATTTGGAATGGTTGGTAGTTGGAATTGCTTGCTGGTTCAGTTGTCGCTGAACCCCATCTGCAATATCCCTCTCCGTTTTCTTAGCTCTGAGAGTCTTTTTAGAGGGTCTTCCTCTTTTTGAGCTTCCTCCAAAATCAGTTGTTCGTCTAGCAGAAGACCTGGTTGTTCTAGAAGAAGAGGTGTCCCAATTGTCAATTTCCTTTTTTTTATCACTATACAATGAATCTGGGATCCTTTCAAAACCTCTCATTCTTTTTTTCTTTTTTGAGATGACCAATGTGAATCCAGAGTCTGGATCTTCCATTTCCTTGGCAGGCGTGATTTCTCCTTCTTCATGTCCTTTATGCAAACTGTCAGGCAAGTGATCAGAAGTCTGTTACAGCCTTTGCGCCAGGACCGCGAAGCCACCGTTGAGATCTTTGGGACAAGGCAGCGGATCTGCAATACCATTCTCTCCAGAAGAGAGAATCTCCAAAGGCTCAAATTCTGTCATATCTTCCTTGTTACCAGCTTCCTCCCTAATTAATGGTTGAATTTCTTTCTCTTGTTCTAAACTGTCAGGCAAGTGATCGAGAAGTCACTTGCAGTGTGCTGGTTGCATGAGACCGGTGAAGCCACTGTTGTAATGCTGGGACAAGGCAGCGGATCCGCAATACCATTCTCTCCAGAAGAGAGAATCTCCAAAGGCTCAATCTCTGTCATATCTTCCTTGTTACAAGCTTCATTCCTAATTAATGACTGAATTTCTTTCTCTTCTGATCCAGAAGGGACTAAATTGTCCATCACTGAACCATCATGCTCGTTTACTTCCATGGATACCTTAACAAAGTCTTCTTTCACAGATGTTTCAAAAGGTAAATCCGAAGAAGCCTTCACCGACTTGTCCAGTACTTCTTTGTTGGGAGCTTCAGGCAAAGCTAAAGTTGCAGCTTTGGGGCGCCAGACAAGATGCTTCTTTATATGAGTTCTAAAACCCCTTTTTTTTTCCCTTCTATTTAGATGCAAATCCTTCTGGCTGGGACCTTTGTCATCAATCTTCCTATCCTTGCTTGGGTCCATGCTAACTTTGTTCAGATCTGAGTCTATCCCAGGCTGTTCAAAGTCCAAAGGGAGGGTCATCTTCTTGGAGCAGTTTTTGTCAGAGTGACCAATGATATGGCATAGCTTACATCTTAAGGTTTCAACTTCAATTTTTTGGGTCCAGGATCCAAATCGAGTTTTCAAGATTATGTGCTCCGGAATCTCCTGATCTATGGCTGAGAAAATGCAGAACCGAGCAAAAGCAAGCCTGGATCTGTTTCTTGTGGGTCCATCAAGCCCAATAGGTGCACCTAGGGATTTTGCAATATTTAGCAGTATTTCATCATCCCATAGATGCAATGGCAGCCCTGGAAGCCTACACCAGATTGGAATGGTGTTTATATTTTCAGTATTTGGATCAAAACCCGGATACCATTTTTTCAAAAAAAGACCCATATTTCCCAGCCACCAGGGGCCTCCCAGCACCGAATCTAAATCCTCTTGCTGGTTAAACTTAGCCAGGAAAAAACCTTTTGGCATAACAGTAATGTTTAGGGCTCCCTTAGGTTTCCATTTTCTCAAAGCCCATTTTCTAATGAAATCAATATTAGGTCTAGAGCCAAGAAACTTACCAACAAGGGAGAGGTTTGTTTTGCTTAAGGCTCTATCAACAAATCCATCTGGGACCTTAAGACAAGTGGCACCCTCTTTGTCCGTTTCCCATGTAAAATGATCAGTGATTTTAGGACCCACCTTGAGGTTAGGGCCATTTGTAGTTATGTATTTTTAATAGCCCAAACATTCAAACTTTGAAGCAAGAAAACTAAGTGCATAATGTAAAATTTTCTTCAAAATCCTCCTAAACCCCTCTCTTTGTTACCTAGTATTCCATGTCATGATCTTCCCAACCTTGCAGGTCCTCCTAATGTGTTGAAAAAACATGTGTAGGTGTTTTTAATGATGTGGAAAGGTCAATTATTTCATCTAACAAAGTACAATCCCGAAGACTAAATCTCGATAGGATTTGAAAGGTCAATTATGAAAATTTCCAAGTAGGTGTGCATCCTCTGATAAGGTTAAAAATATCATAATTATATATAGGTGTTATTGGATAGATATAAAGGTTTTGGAATTGGTTTAGGAAATTTTAGGGAAGATTTGGTAGTTTAGGGACAAACTGTGCAAAAGTGGGGTTTTCAAGTGTAAGGAATGAATGGTCAAAATATGAACATGAGCTTATCCAAATGATTCTAGGAGATCGGTAAGGATTTAGAATGTAAATATTTAGGAACTAAAATCCTAAGAGATTCATCTTCATGATGGGATAATTAGGGTTTATAAAAACCTAATAATCTCTAAAGGAATATCAAGCTACTCTAGAAAAACTTCATTGTACTAATCAAAATAAAGAAATTTTTGGAGTTTCAAGAATCTTGAGGTTATGAAAATAATTCCTTTAATATTTTAAGGCTATTTGGAGTCAAAATCATATAAAATTTCTCCTGAAAATACCTCTCTAAGATCCGGGAATCAAAGTTTCAAGTTGTCACTAATGTAGAGTGTGATAATCCCATAACCAATTTTCTCAACCGCCACATGTCATGATTTAACTATTTTGCTATGTTTTTCACTCTTTTTCTTTCCAAAGGGGTTATAGGGGAAAAAATTAGTTCCCCACTATCCCCTTATCTGGTCCCTCATATGACCCTCTCCAACTCCGTGGGGGCTTAAGCGGCTAAATTGATCTTCCTCACCTTTGCACAAGATCGTGCCACTTAGCAAAGAGTTTACTCCAAGCACACTTTTTTGTCCCAATTTTCCCTTTAAAATAATGGGGAATATGATAATAAATTACATCCCCCATAAATCCCCCTTTTTGGTTCTCCATGTGATCATTTTTCAGCCCTCGGTCCTTATGCAGCCTTCTCCATCATCCCCATAGTGCACGGATTGTGACACTTGGCATATTATTGATCCAAGTGCCCATTTTTGTACCTTTAAAATAAGTTGATAGATATTACAAGAATGAGAACTTCCCACACCAGACATTAAATTCTAGTTCTTAACTACACTCGATTACCACTCAATCATGGTCAAATTGTAGTTAAAAGGGAAGCACAAAGTGAAAAATAAAGTGTTTTGAGATATCTCCTCTACATAATTCAGCCTATCCACCATTTGTGACACTGAAAAACTAAAATAAAATATGAAAACAAGATCCATGCTTCCTAAGACATTCTAGAATAGCCATGACCATGGGAATGAAGATTTTCTCATAACTCTTCATCCATAAATCTGATTGCTCTAAGATTTTAGCTGATTTCTAAACTCCCATGTTCCTTTTTGACCACTAAAGTTTTACACCAGATTATGACCTATTTTTCTACAACAGAAAACATAAAAACCTACATCAAAAATTTGGCTTTTTTATTTGTAAGAGTTCTAGCAGACGGATTACTACAAAAATTGGAGCATGGGATCACAATACATAGATGAATCCAACAATGGTTTTTTCATTACAAAATGACACCAAGTATCAATAGTTGATAAAAGTAGCACATCCTCTATATAATGAGTTACTAAAAATATTAAGTCTCTCAAAACATCAAACTCCAATCACTTAGAAGATTCAAAAACATCGTAAAATAGTAAGGAAAAACATGTAATTTTCCTAAAATAGTTGTTTCGAAAAACCAACTTGCTAAAAGTAGAAAAATCATCAATGGAGGTTAATTAAGTGTGATAGGACCTTCAGAAGAAAATATTTGAGTAAAAGGTAAAAATTTCCAAAATAGCAGCTCTTGATACCACCTACCAAAATACAAAGTTACATTTTTTTGTGCAAAAGTTGTTGTTGACTCGTTTACACTACTCTCACTACGTTTTCCATCCTCACATGGTCATAAATTTTCTCGCAGCTCAAACAAGAAAATAGACCCTCCACAAGGATCCCAAGGCATCAATCAAATCACTACTATGTCAAAGAGAAAGGAAGATCATATTGAGGCACAATAGGTGAAAGTCAGTGTAATTGTGTAGTAGGAAAATAGTTCGAAGAGAATTAATAACCACATTTGAATCCAAGATTTATTAGAGGATGTCATCATGGTCATATATGAAATGAGAAACTCTTAAGGAAAGTTGTGAAACATTGTTCCTTGAATCCATCATCATCTCTATGAGAAACAAATCAAAGTGAGCCTCATGAGACAAACAAAAGTGATCCATCACATCCTCCTTCTTTCGAAACCTCTAAGTATGTCTTCCCCAATGGCAGATATTTCCCACAATGAACAAGATGTGATCCTACATCAAACTCCTAAAAGTGCTCCCGTGACCAATATCATGTCTACTCCTAAAGATCCTTTCCTGTGGATTTAATAATCACTCAAAAGTGAGCCAAGAACAACACAACAAGTTAGAATGATTGACCTTAGAGATATCATGAAATTCTTGAGATCCAAGTGGATGAAGAATGCCTAGATAACTTCTCAATTCTTTAGTGGTTCTTTAGGAAACCAATATGTAGAATTTTCTTAGTTGAAGAATTAAAATCCTCTCAACAAGATGACTCCATTAGACTATGATTTGACCCGCACCACATATGGTCAAGCTTCACATGAGGGTGAATCTCATTTATTCAAGGAATGCTCTACCCGCCTTCTTTCTTGAAATGAATAATACAAATGAACAATTGAGAAATTGGAGGAACATGTGAAAACTCTCAATACTTAAATTCAACCTTTCTTGGAGCCCAATTCAACACCTCCTCTTCATGTGGAAGACATTCCTCCAATTATATGACCCATCGGTGATCAAGAAAGAAAAAAATTATATGATGTAAGGGAAGGCTAACAAGAGATGGATCGAGAATATCATTGAGAAAGGAAATAAATTGTTCCCAGAGGTTATTTCTCTACTCAAGTATATTCTCACCACTTTTCATAAGTGAAGAAAGAGAGGGAGTAGATTGAAAAGAGAAGAAACAATTATATGAGGTTTTCCCACTTGTGTTCGACATGTGATTCCTCAACTCTCATACCCTCATATGAAAAAATGTATTTGCATAATCTGATGATAAATTCTATCTAGTTTGGGTCTACATCATGGATCCTAGATATGAAACGACATAATATGCCATCTCTGAAATTGATTCTAGTGGAAAAAATGATTTTGAAATTTTGAATGAGATTTGTAATCGTGTTCGAGGCTCGAGTTCCCTCCACTCACCGAGAATTCATCATCGAAGAACTCATTATTTCCTTCCAAGAGTTAGTTAAGAAAGAAGCGGATGATTCTCTTTCCTTTAATGAATATACCTTAGCATATATTGTCAACATCGGAGGATCTATTTCTGACATTACAAGAGATCACGAAGAATCTTCTAATC
Source organism: Taxus wallichiana var. yunnanensis (assembly GCA_018340775.1). Classification (NCBI taxonomy): domain Eukaryota; kingdom Viridiplantae; phylum Streptophyta; class Pinopsida; order Cupressales; family Taxaceae; genus Taxus; species Taxus wallichiana. The sequence goes on along the minus strand of CM031236.1, from coordinate 464,968,162 downwards.
ATTGAAAGGATATCAGTGATGTTCCAAAGACATGGATTAAGGTGTTGATATATGTTTGCATTCTGAATTAGATAAGGTGACACCTGTAGTAGATCGTTTCAAGTAAGGAATTCAAAGGATATGATCGTATTCTAAAAATCTTCCTCAAGGATAATGAATCAAAAATTTCTCCATCATACAATTTTTTTCTTCATTAGATCAATCAACCCTTCCTCTCTCTCTCTCTCTTCCTTCTTCTCTCTCCATGTTCTAATTTATCATTAAGAATGTACTTTTTCTATTTCATCCTATTTACTTAAGTGACCCTTAGCTAAACATTGTAAGAGTCCTTTTTCCAATTATAAGAAAAAGACTCACTTCTTAGGAATATGAAAGGTCACAATTAATGAGGACATGTGAAGAGTCATGTGGGGGATAGATGAAAGGAAAATTTGTAATGTTATAAATTGGAATGTCTTCTCCATTCCAAAGGGTTGGAAATTGTTGATTGAATGTATGTTGTTGAGATTACCACTTCTACATCAAGTAATAAAAGCTACAATTATTCTATTTCTTTTCGTATGTTACTCTACCGTCTCTCTCTCTCTCTCTCTCTCTCTCTCTCTCTCTCTCCAAATTTGCATATATGATAATATTGTAAAACCAAGAAAGGTGTTTGTACCTTTGATAAATGAATCAATGGAAGTTTATGTCTATGATTTGTTATGTATTATCATGGTTTGCATTGTTGTGTTCTTATAATCTGAAGTGGACTTATTGTGGTTATTGTATGTGAACTTTTCTTTTCCTACTTATAATATTAACCTTATCTCTCCTTATTTCCCAACTCCCCTTTACCTCTTTTTGATGTAAATTCCTCCCTTATACCTTATACAAGCATTTTCCATAGGTTTAATGGAGTGTTATTATGTGATCCTTGGCCTATTGGCCACCCCACTAAATTATATTAGTTTACATTCAATAATGGGATCCTCCCCATACACAAGGAGGGGCTTAACCCCACACTATTGGTGAAAACTTAATAATTTATAACACGATATTTTTTTTTTTTCAACAAAAGTGAAATAGAAATTTAGAATCATGACACCCTAACCATGCATTATATGGGTGATAATGTGAAATGTGAATATCTATAAGGAATGAATCACTCTCATGTATGCACGCTATGTATTATAGCATTTTTTTAGATTCCAAGGTGTAAAATTTTGAGAGGGAATGAGGTACACTCATACCCCCCACATTATGTACCAAAATGTAGTGAAATGTTATATGAACTATGAAATATATCCCTAAATCCATATCAGAAACTTGTAAACTATTATATGTCCCATAATTTGAATTTATTACAAAAACATTACCTATGATGGTACAATCCATTTATGATAGTAACATATTATAGTTTCATCCATGTTGGATGGTTTTATTCAAAGTGAAATTTTATAAATGATTGTTATTTGTACATATTCATGTATTCCTAAATTATATTACACTATATTATATGGTACCTAATTTATCTATTTTCTTGAATTGGATTGATATATGTATTTTTAGACAGCTAAATTCTCCCTCTTTTGAGGTGAGTGGGACAACTGGGATATTTTGTAGACCACTTAGCTCAAAAAAATTTAGTGTTCCCATATTGAATGTAGCATATAATCATTATTAGATCACAAAGAATATAATTTTAGGTGGTCACCATGGAGAACATAGCCCTACATGAAATTAAATGGTAGAAACCATGGCAAAAAGAGATAACATACCATAAAATTGTATGATGGACTAATATGGATCTCCACCCATGTTATCAATTGATGGGACCAAATCTAGGACTACAAAAATACGTAGATACCAAAATCTCTAAAGGAGTGCAAGTTTCAAAATTTTAAATGGTAGTATCCCTAACACTAAGATAAATACGGGTTTCCAAAGCCTATACCTAAGTTAAATACAATTATCCTACTAGGATTTGTAATAAGAGTAGGTCAGAATATGGATAAGTCCAAGGGGCATAATGCAATAAGACAAAGAAATATACTAAAGAAAACATACATCTACCCTAACCTATAACAATGAATGATCAACTATACACACAACAATAATACTGAAATAAAGGACAAAAAGGGTTTAAGATACATACATGTAGTATGACTATTAATGCCTTGATCCTCCTTATAGACATTAACATTAAGAGAAAATTTATATGGGTGGAAAACGTGGAAGATCAAGAAAAATACCTCATATCATAGCTCACTATGGTGATCCAAACACAAAAGGGGTAGGATCCAAAACATCATGTCTAACAAATAGATGTGAATATGTGCAAAAATTTCTAGTATGCAAGTAAAGTGAAGTTCTTAGAGTAATTATTGATTGATAATAAGATAAAAAAGAGGAGTGATACGATTACCCATAGACAATCCCATTACCCATGGAATAAAAATCCTAAAAAAACTATCCATGGTTGATTGTGTCGAATTTTGGGTAAAATTAAGTTTAAGGGTAAAAATAGTAGGGAAATGGAAGGTAAAATTGATGGAAGCATTCCAAAGTTATACAATGATCGAAAGTGATGGGAATATTAGGAATGAGTGTAAACAAGTGAACATAATGATGGTAACATGTGAACAAGATAGGAAAAAATAAACATAAAGGGTAACTATAGGTTAAAGTAAATCATAGATATGTATCTAAAATGTTATGGTCTAGAACATGAACAAGTCTAATCATACCTTCATCCTAGCAGGCCCTTTAAGGCATCCACTTATGAGGATAATGCATAAAATTCCTTGCATAAGAGAAAAGGTTAACACATGTCATAAATGAGGTGTATATATATGCCTCGACTAAAGATCAACACATGTCATAATAGTGAAACATGAGATGGTCTATGGAAAAAATTCATTGGAACACCTAAAATCAAAAGTAGATGCTAGAAATTAAGTAATAATGTAAGTGTAGAAAATAAATAATGAACTCCACCAAATGAAATATACCTGATTCATACTTACATTAGGGTGTTTTCTAACTTACCTATGGTGGGTGAAATGGATACTTGTAACCCTAAATAAGTAATAATGAAAAGAAAAATGAGAAGATAATTAGTAAAATAAGACATAAATCACCTATCTAGGAGACCACGAGAAGGATGAATGGATCTTCGAGGAAGAGAAAGTGTTAAAAAATGAGGGTTTTACAAAGTTTTGTAGAGATACATTAAATATTTTAAAATTATTGAATCCTCACATGGTAATGACTCAAACTACAAAATACTTTTTAATGTTTTTTTTTTAAAAGATGTGAAGGTATGAAAATACGAGGAAAATTCATTGAAACTAGGTATATAAATAACTCTAAATAGTAAAAAGTGCAAGTCATTTATCACTTTGCTAATTGAGATTAAGCAATCCTAAGATTTGACATTGTACAATTTGAGAAATTTTAGTGAGGATGGAGAGAGTATGAGGAGATGATTGAGGTGGATGAAATGGGGCATCCGGTGGTACGAATCTTGTGTTAGGTTTTATTTTTAATTTAGGAAATGGTAGCTAGGAGAGAAGTAGAAAAATGTGTGTAAGGGAAAAATTAGCTAGCAATATTTTCCCCAAAGATATTCAAAATGTATATTGGGTCAATGTCTATGTGGGTTTGGGAACAATATGATTTTTGTAATCATTAGTGTATGCTAGTAAATAAATGTGAGATAGGGTCATGTACCCCTAAAGTACATAGATAAAACAGAGTACAATGACCATATTACATTGTGGTTGATGGTGTCGATATTTTATAACATGGATGATTATATATGTGATAGGATGGATGATGTCGTAAGGAAGGTGAGAATTTCATATAGAGGACAATTACATTCGGGCACCTTGAATGATCTTATAGGGAATAAAAAAATATTTACATAGTGGCCAATTGTGTTGGTCTACATGGAATTTTTTAGGAACAATGTTAATTTGTAAAATTTTTGAGATGTAATTTATGTTTTTTATTATTGTTTCTAATTGATAGCTAATGGGTGTTTGTTATTTGATATTTTATAGGTTCTATATAGAATCCAATTGTGGATTTTTTTATATTTTTATGCGTTACCAAAGTTTTTTGAGGGTTGTTAGCACATGATGTTGCATTACTACAAGCCATTGGATTTGGAGGGATCATTTAAACGATTTAGATCCCGTTAGAACCATATATGATTAATTTTTCTTGGGAATCTAGGATTTTAAGTCTAACACCTTTAAGTGGTGGGACATAATATAAACACTATAGGTTTTCATCTCCTTACATAATGTTCATGTTATACTATGGTTTCTCATTGAGGGTGTGAGGATGTATTGCATTATTCCATATGGTTTGGAAGAGAGGAGAGACTGAGAAAAATGGGTGATAGGTAGTGATAACTACAACATAGGCACATTGATGATACAATTGAGTGTCATTTTTATACAAATATTCTAAAATGATTTTATAGGGATCATTGTGGCATGGATCTTGTGCTAGAAGAAAGATAGAGAAATGCCATCATTTTTATAATGAAATGCAAACATGCATTGGATATAGGCACAAAGTTAGTTGGGGACTATTGCTGGGTGTAATTGATGCATGAATTATATATTATCTAAGTGAAATAATAGAGGGTCATAGGGATAAATTTTTTTCAAAATTTGATGTATGAGATGTTACCTATGTAAAGGCATACAAGGACACCATTATAGGTAGTAGGGGATTCCATGAGGGTTAATAAATGAGAGAGAGTCCCAAAATTTATGTTAAAATTGGTATATATATTATTGATTCATGTATCATAGGATGATGATGTGTAAGATCCATATAAGGGACAATAGAGTAGTGGCCAAGTTGGTAGAAGCTATTTACTATAGAGGGGACATTGAAGAGTATAGGTAATTATATGTGGTGGGTGGAAATACACCTAATTGATATATTTATATTATACTTTGGTTTGAAAAATCATGTAGTAATACCATCCTCCCATAATATAGATGGAAAAAATAGCCAAGAGAGAGGAGGAAGAGCTAGGATAGTGGCATCCATTCCACCATTGAGACCACACCATGTGAGGTGCACCCCATATTTGAGAGAAATATGGAAGTGAAAATGGAGGGGAGAGGAGTAGAGGGTACAAAAATTATCGAGGTGGGAACATGTAGGAAGATGAGAAGGAGAATGCCCCATAGGCGAGAGGATAAGAATGACCAAGAGGATGAAACCATGAGTGGAAAATGTGGTGAGTAAGAGGAGGGTATATGAAAATGATGGGTGTCTAGATTAAAACCCATATTATGTACTATCCAATTTATGTTGTATAGGGCCTATAAGAGGCCATAAATGATTTTATTTCCCTAAGATAGGTGGGATTAGTTGGTGGGAACTCGTTCATACAGGTAGGATGATGATGGGGAAATTTTTGGAGGCCGATTAGATAGAGCCATTGTGGTAAAGTGACCCAATAAGCTAGGTGAGCCTTAAAGTGGTTTATGTTATTTATATATGTTTGTTATAGAGTATATTAGTATGTTGATATATATATATATATATATATATATATATTATTAATGAGTTATATGGCTTTATGATTGCAAAGCATACCAATAATAGGTGACACTCTGTTTTTGAGGGAGCACCCAATGAGATATTATATGTCATAGTGGACATGAAATATATGACCATGATGGTGAATGTAATATTAATAATGAATGGGTATGTATTGAATTCTTTTCAGCTTATGGTAGAGGAAGTCTATGAGCTACATAGATATTATAATACTTAGGTACCTACATTGAGAAGAGACATAGCATCATTGGTACATGTCATCCTATAAGCATATGAAAAAATGGATGGAGAGTAGGTTACGAGACTTTTAGATGCACAAGTGGTGGCTACCCGCCAAATTCGACATGTAGCTCAAATTTCAGAACTAAGGGTATGAATGGTGAGGGAGGATGGAGATACACGCAGAGGATTGATCTAGACTCACATCATCATAGTGGTACCTATGTGTAATGAGTCAAGAACCATAAATTGAAAGCATTAAATGACCTATAGATGAGGAAGAAAGTGTTTAAACTATGGAGAAACCAATTGTATTATGATTATGTATAAAATGATTCACTCCACACACACACATGCCTACATACATACAAACATACATACATACATACATACATACATACAAACATACATACATATATACATACATACATACATACATACTTACATACATACATACATAGGATTAAAGTTTTGGGATGATATGTGTGTTTTGAATTTTGATCTTGGCGTATGATTATTGTTATGATTTCATTTTCTCATTTGTGTAAAAATGTATGAAAAATTATGGCTAGTAAAAATGAAATAATTAAAGGCATGAAATGATGATAATAGAGTAGGTAATGTTTGTTGTAAAAAATGAAACATGATATTTATGGGATGGGAACTAATTGGCAGGATAACCCAAGTCATTAGAGATAATCTAAAGTGAGATTTTATAGATATATTATTAAAGTATCCAAGTTAGGAGACAATGCCTCGTAGATACCCAAGCATAAAGTATGAACCCAAATAAGGAAGATAAACCCAAGTGGTAAGGAAGAAACCAAGTGGGAAGGATAAACCCAAACATGATGATACAACCAATAGTTATGAAAAATAAATAGATGAGTAAAATTAGGCGAATCAATGGTAGCATGCGAGAAGATTGACATGCGTTAGTTATAATGGAAATTACTTGGTGTAAAATTTTATGCCGAGTATGAATCATGAGGTTCTCTAAGTTATCATAAATAATATTGAGACCATAATGGAATTTACATCATGTGGAAAATAGATAATCATCTACCCTTTCAAATATTCACATGAGAATTATATGGTGAATATCATCAAGGGAGTGACAGGGGATGATTAGTTTGAGAGATATATGATGGCATAACAAGGTGTTGACATGATGGAGATAAAAATGACCTTCACTTAGGTGCATGAGTGAAGGTTATAAAATCATGTACTTATGATGGATAACCTAAAACATGTCATAAGTTTGAGAACAAAATACATGATGAAGGAAATTGAGTGGTACAAAATAAGAAGATCATGTGGATTTCATTTATTTATCTTTCTCAACCTCTGGTTCTAGCTTATTCGTATGTCATTAATAAGATCTACAATATACAAAATCATGCCTTGGATATTCATGCCATGTGTAGTATGGCTCAACCTTAGGTGGGATAGGATCCAAAGATGATCTTGTGGAGGGTAATTCCATAATAACATTTGGAGTAGGAAGAGGAGGATATGTTGGAAGAGGTGCTAGGGGAGTAGAGGAGCTAACAAAGAAAAAAATTGTGGCTTAATCATTGGGTTGCTAATCAAAGGCGTGTAATACATCAAAACATCCTTGGAATCAAATTTATATAAATCTTCCTCATCATCCATCAGTCATATTTTTTATGGAAAAAGTTAGCAATATTTTCATCTAAAAAGATAGTGATAGTTTTAATTCTATGATTAAAGTCCGATTTCAGCTGTTCACGATATCGAAGGATCTCCACATTCTTATCCCGGGTGTAGTTTGGTAAGAATGGGTCATATAGGGTATAACTATAATCATATTTAGGCATGGTAAAAACAATAGTGTCTGAAGTGTGTTAGGTTTATATATATATCACGCATAAAAGACCCAAGTTTGAAATCCTACTACTAACATCAAGACAAAAAATTGAAATGAAAACTATTAAAACATACATAACATAATAAATATCAAAATTTGTGCTTACATGATCCACATAAGTCGTATGTGTTAGGAATATTATGTGAGTGATTATATTATCTAGGATAATATAATATGTGTTGTAATAGTTAATTACATTATTGTAAATGTAATTATGAGTGGGTGAGTAAATATTGTTATGATTTGTTGAGTAAACAACTCATTAACAATATTAGTTTTGTGAGAAAACAAAATCTCACGTAAAATAACATGGAGTTGTTTTAGGAGTTGTGTGTGGAGATATTTATGGAGATTATCTCTCCTTAAATATAGGAACTACCTCTCCTATATATGGGTGTAATAATTCCTTTGTAATAGCAAGAATGAAGAGTAAGATTTCAAATTTAATTTATGCAATTCTGATATTATATTTTCATTTGGTACCAGAGCAGGTTTGATGCGGGAAATTTCAGTGTTTTCTTGATCAAATCCATCTCAAATAATAGCTTCTATATTTTGTTTCCAGATTTGGGTTTTTCTATAATTTTGTACGTGGAACCAAGTGTTTGTTAGGAAATGACAACAGAAATTTCAGCAGAACCTAGTTCGTATTTTTGAAGAAATACGGATTTCACTATGCAGCTATCAAATTCAGCATATCAATTCTTCTACTAAAATTTTTCTCCAATTTCCAATAATGTTGAATTGTTAATATAGAGTCTTGGCTTGCTTGGAGGTTCAAAGGTATTCTATATAAATTTTTAAAGTACCTGATTCAATTATGTATTTTTTTATCAGTATTTTACAAAATAATGGAGAAATTAAATCTGATTGAAAAGTTTGAAGGACAATATTTCCATACATGGCAACTACAAATGCAATTACATTTAATAGAAAAGGACTTATGGGATGTAGTTAAAGCCAATGCAATTCCACCAACGACTACAAATGATCTAGCTAAATGGAATGCAAAAGATCAGAGAGCTTTGGGTACCATTGGTCTGGGCTTATCAAAAGCCTATCTACATCATGTGGATTTCACAAAATCTACAAAAGAAATTTGGGAGTCTCTTAACAAATTGTTTGGTTCTGAAAGCTGAAATGGAAAAGACTGCATTGAAGCAACACTTGTACAAGTTGAAAATGGAAGAGAACTCAAAAATGGCAGATCATATAAGTAAGTTTCGCTCTTTGCTAAATCAACTAGCTGGAATTAAAGAGTCAGTAAAAGATGATGATGCTAAAGCAATACTCCTGAATAGTATGCCTAAAATTTATTCAAATATTGTGTTTACTTTAAGCAAGGTAACAATTAGCTTAGAAGGAGTAATCTCCACATTACTTGATCAGAGTAATTATGAAGAATATGAAGAAGTAATGTATGTACAGAATAAAGCAAGTACTTCATCTAAGAAAGGAAAGTTCAAACCAAAACCTTTCCCTTTTAAAGGTAAAATGAAATGCTATTACTATAATGAATCGGGACATGTAGCCTTGAACTGTAAAAAGAGGGAAAAATATCTACTTGATGACAAAATAGATCAAAAATATCTTTTGGTTGAAGAAGAAACTGATTGGGATGAATACTCTAAAGATGAGGAACTTTCTTGTCCTAGTGATGAGGAATTATTATGGTAAATAGTTCACTTTTTGGAGGAAGGAGGAATAGGAGGAAGGAGGAATTTTAGGGCCTCTCGTCAGTCACCAATGATGGGGTCACATATAGCACTGGTGGCACATTTTAATAATATTTTTAGTTGTTTTCTTTGAGTGATGTGTGTAGATATAAAACATGTTCCTTGTCAAAGATTGAAAAGAGGAGGATGTGAATTTTGGATGCTAAGAACATTTGTTTACAGGAGGGAAGCTTCTACATACGATCCTCTGACTATCGTGCAGTCCTCCTGATCATACTTCACTAGAATACGATCATCCAATGAATATATTCACGCAGAGAGGTGATCATGATCAGTTGGTGAGCCAGAGAGGTGATCATGTGCAACAAGATCCAAAGAGAAAGCGGGAACTCTCTCATACTCGTGTTTTCAGTGCTCCCGCCCCATGTTCTCACTAAGGGGGAATGTTAATAATATCTATGTTGTAGTGTGAACATAGAATATTATGTGAGTGATTATATTATCTAGGATAATATAATATGTGTTGTAATAGTTAATTACATTATTGTAAATGTAATTATGAGTGGGTGAGTAAATATTGTTATGAGTTGTTGAGTAAAAAACTCATTAACAATATTAGTTTTGTGAGAAAACAAAATCTCATGTAAAATAACATGGAGTTGTTTTAGGAGTTGTGTGTGGAGATATTTATGGAGATTATCTCTCCTTAAATATAGGAACTACCTCTCCTATATATATGGGTGTAATACTTCCTTTGTAATAGCAAGAATGAAGAGTAATATTTCGAATTTAATTTATGCAATTATGATATTATATTTTCAGTATGATGTATTAGATGATAGTCTATGTTTCATGTCATTTTCACTTTATCAAATCATGTGTTTGGCTAAATCAAATCACCTTGTTTCCTTATGAGTTATGTTTCTTCCTTGTAAGTGATTCATGCACTCCAAATAATCCCCGTGCTAATGCATGAGAGAGTCTTATGCCCTAAAGTCGGGTCTTGCGCTAGTGCACAAGTGAGTCTTGCACTCCAAAGCAAGTCTGCGTTCTTCGCATGGATGATTCCTACACTGGGTACATATGGTATTATTGTGCTGGATTAATATATTTATTTAAAAAAATTCTAACTCACATCAAGATCCATTTAAACTCGGTGAAAGAAGCATACACAAGATGAAAATAAAAACATTATGCACAAAACTTCATTTAAAATATACTTAAAGTATTAAGTACAAAATGATAATATCAGCCTTAGTATAAAATGATGACATAAAAAAATGGGGTTTACATAGGAATTAAGAGGGCTCATCACTCCCTCATACTTAAGGTTTAACAGGTCCTCTTGTTATATGTTCAAGGAATCAACAATACGTGTACAATTGTACTCATTGGTAAAATTAAGCCATGTTTCTTTCTGTTATGTATCACAAAACCCAAATAATTTTATCATTGTTTTCGTCCATGTGTTGTAGCTTGATTTAGGTCGATCCTGACTGGTGTTCCATTTTGGCACAAGTACTAATAGTAGTGGCTATTGAGATCTCCTACTGATCCACTTCTCTTGCATTCCCAGTATAATTTTATAGAGGTCCTTGGCCCTTTTTAATTACCAATGGAGGTTGGTTGGGGAAATAACCTCCTTCTTCTAGACCTCTAGAAGTAGTCCATACCTTATCTGATAAACAAGAAAAGTCACGTTGAAGTTTGGGAGTACATACTTCTAGAAATACGAGACACGAGTTGAAATATTTTCTTTGTCTTGGTCCACTAGATATAAACAATAAAATTGGGCCCGATATCTCTTGAAGAATCTGATTGGAGCTAGGAGATCATGCCTCATTAAGAGGCTTGCATTATTTTATTCTCTCGACATATTCCCCTTTTGCTTATACCGCATATATTTATGTCTTAAAGTGGAAACAAAAGACCTCAATTGCACTTCTCCAACATACAAATTGATTAGAATTTACACTTGCTCAGGGAGAAGAAACTTATGTACATAAAACTCACATAACAAATTCTTGCCAACTATGTATGTTGTTGTATATGCACCAAAAAATTGTTTATCATTTTAAAAATCTATAGAATCAGTGGAACATACTCTAGAAACTTTCCACTTGAAGAACTACTCTTTCAAGAATAATGCATAAAAATTGGAAGGTGCCCTACAAGAAAGGGCTTGGTCATATAACCTACAGATAAGAAGCATGTTATCTTGGAGTATCTTCTTCTCTTATTTTAACATTTTATTTTCTTTTACCACTCCTCTAAGATCATAAAATTATTTCATCCATTTTACCATACCTTTTAACACAATAATATGGGGAAATACAAAGTTTGTTTGAGTTATCTGATCTTGATTTTACAAACTCGATTCCTTCCTAGCTCCTTGTAAGAGCACAAGTTCTATAGTTAACTCTTGATTCTAAACTTAAGACGCCGAATCCTTTGTTGTTTCTCTTCTACGTCATGTTTTATTTGTTAGATTACATCTTCTTTCTAATATAATGATTGCTGGAGATGTTGAATTTTATCTTCCTTCTCTTCCTCCAATCGAGAGAAATTTACCTCTTTTGGTTTTAAAAGAGATTGAATCGAAATTATTTCTTGATCTTCTTTGGAGCTCATAATGAACCTTAAAAATAGACAACACTTGGGGATAATTGTATCAGAATCAACAGGTGAGCTAGGCTAACCTTCTAGCATGGGGATTTCCCTTTATCATGAATGGGTGAGTCCTCAACCATGATTGGTGTTTTATCAATCTCCATCTCATAAATAGTACATGGAGGGGATACAGAGTGAGGTGGATAAGCAAGAGGCATTTGTTGTAGGGATTGAAGGATGGCTATTACTTATTTTTCCTCCCGTGAATGAACATTTTTTGGTTAATGTTCATCAAGGGTATGGGCATGCCTTGATGACCTAATATGCTTCCTTGGCCTCTTTGAGGTAGAGGGCCCACTTTCTAGAACCAAAGAAAGCTCAAGGGAACACTTATTTTGAAATTTAACCCACTTTTTAAGACCATGATGCTTCTTAATAAAATGGTTCTCGTAGATGAGGTGCACAAGGCCTTGGAATTTGAAGTAGGAAGAGCCCCATCAAATTTCTCAAAGAAAGAGAGGAAACAAAGTCGAATAAAAACTCGGGTAAATTAACCTCATTTTGGGATTTAGAATGAAAATTTCGTAGATGAATAAGGATCCTCAAATAAGGGCCTAAAACAACCTCATATTGACCATCACATGTAAAATATTTGATCACCCATTTAGTTACATTTGCCCATGACTCGGAAAAGTACCCCTTTTATGCCCTTAGCCTTTCCCTTATTATCAATAACCAATTATAATTTTTCTTTATTTCTAATATAATTTCTCTTTCTTTCTACTATAATTTTTTTAATAATTTCAAAGTAGGGGTTCTAAAATTAATGAGTTTCCCTTCCTCTAGAAAGCAATAAATGTGACTAACTATGGAAGGGCTGAACAATATTTTCTTACCTTTTATCTTTGAATGTCTCTCTTAAATGTTCACTACGAATTATTATGTCATCGTTGGGTTAAATTCCTAATATGCCAAAGATGAATTCTAACCACCTTGCTTTCTCAAATATTTCAATTGATTTCCTATCGAAAATTAATTCAACCGAACTTATTAGTTCATGATGAAGCCAAATTCCCATGGTTGGTATTTGGAACAGAGAAAGTAATGGCATAGGACCAAAAGGAGCTAGAGCATAGGAGTGTTGGATTGATGACGCATGAATGGAAATTATGTTAGGACAATAATGACATTGGTGGTGGCACAGAATGGAGTGACATGACAATTATGGAAAATGGGAAAAAATAGGGGAAACGGTTTTATATGGAAACAACATGAATTGGGTAAAGTTTAACCAATTATGATAAGACAGGAACAATGTGGAGAATAAATTACTATGTGATAGAGATTAATTGAGGATGAGTGACATATTGATTAGAATATGGAGTGCACACAAAAAATATTGGAAATGGGGAAGTCATCATTTCACACAAGAATAATAATTATCACCTCATAATTAAACTTTTTAACATTTAAAAGGAAGTAATTTCACATACCTTGTTAATTATCACTTGTCAAATCTGATAACCAACACTTATATTTTAATTTTTTTCTCCACATGTTTTTTCCCACATTTATTGATTGCATGATTCGAAGGTGACTTCCATTATTGGTTGTCAACTACCTGCATTTTTTCTCTCTCTCTCTCTCTCTCTCTCTCTCTCTCTCTCTATATATATATATATATATATATATATATAGTGACCTTCATTTTCATTTTCAACCATCCCCTATTTATGTTTGCTTGAGAAATAATTTAGCCTTGATTTGACTTGGAAAAATAGTTTTTTTCCAAGAAATTTAGATTTGCATTTTCTTGTAACATATTTTTGAATTCCTCTTTTAATACTAGATTTTGGTATAACCTCAATCTATGGCCATTAATCAATATTAATATTATTTCAACATCAATTGGAATCAGCTAGTATGGTCCCATTCTCAAAGAATTCCTTAATTTGGTATGGACTTATCCATGTTGTTTACAATTTTCCTTGAATTCCTTGCACTTTGAATTAAATAGAAGATCCCAATATCCTTTTTGAAACTTCTTTTTATTAATATTACTATCATGTCATACTTTTCTTTGATGTTGGATGATTTCTATTTGATGAATTTATTGTATTCTTATCTCATCCAACTCATTTAGTTGAAGAATCCTTTCTTGTTGTGCTTTTGATAACTCAATTCCCACTTGAAGTTGTTCTTAAGGTCTGAATTTCAAATTCTATAGGAAAGATAGGTTTCTTTCCATATACCAAATTATAAGAAGTGAATCATGTGGTTATCTTCTAAGTGGTGTTGTAGGTCCATACTACTTTAGGTAGCTTTTAAACCCAAATTTTCCTTGAGATATCCACTATCTTGGTTAGGATATTTTCCAATTCTCTGTTAGTGACTTCCACTTGACCATTGGAATGTGGATTGTACAGTGATGATTTCTTATGCCTTATTTAATATGTTTCCATAAATGAACTGACTACACCTAATAAACTATGGTCCTTAGTTTGAAACAATGGATCTTGGTGCGCTAAACTATTGGAAGATATGTTCATACAAGAATTCTACAAACTTATCATCCTTTGCATATTAGAGAGCTTTCACTTAGCCCATTTTGTAACATACTCTGTGCAAAATAATATGTAATCTTTTCCTTGAGAAGATGGGTCGATTGGTCCAAAAAATCCAATCCCCACTTCTCAAATGGCTGTAGAATAACTTGAGGTCGAAGTGGCATCTTAGATGTAAATGTTGGATTTCCCATCCTTTGACATTGATAACATTGCCATAAATACTATTTGATATATTTAGACAATGAAGTTCAATAGTAACCATCTCTCAAAACTTTGTGGATAATTCTCTTAACTGAATAGTGTCCCCATGATGGCTCATCATGACATGCCAGAAGTATGTCAAAGATCTCATCTTCAGCTAAAAACCTGCATAATACATGGCCATGTCCACATTTGAAAAGTATTCCATTAAACCATGTATACATCACACTTTTACGATTAATTAATTTTTGTTTTTGTTAGGAAATATGGGAACTTCCATGTAGCCAAGCATTAGCCATGCCTGCCAAAACCAATAAGAGACAAAGTGGATATTATAAACAAATGTTCATATGAAAAATCATCATTGACCTACTCCTCTGTACACTGAAATAGTTATCCTTAAGAAAAATTTAGCCACCACATTTGATTTCCCTGGTTTATCAATAATTTTGATGTTAAATTCTTGCAATAACAACAACCACCTTACAATTCAATGGTGCACCAAAGGTTTATTCATTAGATACTTGATAGTAGACTAATCAGGTATGAACAATTTCTTCATATCTTATAATGTAATGGTGGAACATGTTAATTACATAAACAACTGCAAGAAACTCCTCTTTGGTAGTGTAATTCCTTATAGTATAGGATACATTCTTGTTAATGTAGTAAATATCATGCATTTATTCTCCTTCCTCTTGTTGTCCAAGTACATCCCCATTGCCTCATTAGAAGCATCTATTTGTATGTGGAAGGGAAACTTCCAATTTGAGCCTCTTAAGATTGGGGTATTTTTCAGTTTTATCCTTGATAATGTCAAAAGATTTTTGACATGATTTTGTCCACTCAAATTCAGAGTCTTTTTTTAGAAGGGAAAATAATGGAGAAGCTAGCTTACTAAAATCTAAAATGAATCTTCTATAATAACCAACATGTCCTACTTCTATTTGATTTGTGGGAGATGGAAGTTTTACAATGATGTTGAATTTATCTAGATCTACCTTGATTCCCTCAACTAAAACATGATGGCCCAAGACTATACCTTGCTCCATCATGAATAAACATTTCTCATTGTTTAAGGATAAATGATATTTATTCACGCCAGAGAGATGAATTTTTCTAAATTATCAATTTCCTCTTGGAATGTTTCCCCATAAACTGTGAAGTCATCCATGTAAATCTCAACACAATCATGAGTGATATCAACAAAGATTGCTAACATGGCTCTTTGGAAAGTAGCACGAGCATTACATAATACAAAAGGTAAAACCATGTAGGTAATGTTTCCCCATGGTTATGTAAAAGGAATTTTATCTTACTCGTATGGTGCTACTATGATTTGATTGTACCCACTAAACCCATCAAGGAATGAGAAATATCTTTTTCTAGATAAATTATCTAGGACTTGGTCAATAAAAGGAAGGGGAAAATAGTCTCGATGTGTTTCCTTATTCAACTCTATATAATCCACACAAACCCTCCATTTCCCATTATTTTTAGGCACTATTACTAATGGAGAAATCCACTGGCTATATGAAATTAGATAAATGAATCCTACCCTAAGAAGTTTCTCAATCTTAGTTTTTACAATGTCTCTTAAAGTAGGGTTTATCCTTCTTTGTGGCGGTCGATTGGTTTGGAATTAGTTGTGTAAATGTAATACATGTATAAATAATAGGATGAATACCCTTTATTTCACTATATTCCCAAGTAAAGGCTTGAGGATGAGAGCACAAAAGTTTGAATAGGGTATTCTCCTCTTGACTAGTCAACCAACTATTGACTACTAGGGTTTTTTCTAGGAAAAAATAGTAATTACTTGGTGTCAAGGCGGAGAGATTATACCGAGGGGTATTCTCTCAACAATTAATTTAAAAGGAACATATGGGGAATAAATATGTGGATTTCAGTAATGTTGTGAATGACACACTTAGTTAGATCTATGTTTCATGAGAAAGGATAGACTATAGATTGATTATTCTCATCCATCATGTCATCCTTTATTTCAATTAGTTGTAGCATATGAATCATGTACATTCCAATACAAGACTCATGATCACAATTCTAAATCTGTTCAGAATGTTCTTGAATTATGACCATAGCCAAAGATGAAACCATATCTTTTGATTCATCTGTATCATCCTTCCACCATTGTTTATCCTCTTGTGGCAAAGGGTTTTGCAACAAGATAAATGGATAACTTCTTTAAATCATGCCCATTTGTAATTACCATATTTCTTGTCCTAAAATCAATAAAAGCTAAAAAATTAACTAACCAAGGGCATCCTAAGATTAAAGGATATCTAATTTTCTTATTCTTCATTTTAATGAATGTAAAATCTATTGAATAATCCCTCGATTCATTGGTTATGGTCACATCCTCTATGTGTTTAGAGATTTTTTTACTTTCCTACTTTAAATTAATGAAGTGAAACAATAAAAATAAAACCGATCTTAGAAGATGGTGGGGTTTACCGATACCCACGATAATGGGTGTTGAAGTTGATATTTTATTGAATTTGTTGATTCGAATAAAATTACAAGCCTTCCTATCTTGCAAAACAACCTGCACTCAAAGACACTAAATAGAAGGGATTAGAAAAATGGATATATGAGCTACTCGGCAAATGCCGATTCCTAGATTCCAAAGGAACTTCCTTAGAGGATGTCAGCTCATTTTATAATATTTAAGTGAATTGAAAATGATGTAGATAAACACAAGGATATATAATCAATGAAGATATATGGATAGAAAATTGAAATGATCTAGAACTCCAAGTTGAAAGGTAATTCTTGTGTGGCTTCAAAGGTGGCCCAAGAGAGGGAAGAGGCAATTTGTACTCTCTCGAAGTAGTCGTACTAAAAATCCTTAGTCTCTTGCTAGATTTTGTGAAGGAATTAAAACTTATTCTCAATGTCTTCTTTTCGAAAGAGAATCAAATGGCACAATGTGTCGAGATCATGTAATATGTTGTATTGTTCCCCGAAAAAAAGGGATGATGGAGTATGAGGAGGTTGTAAATGCTTGTAATTGGATGTGAATGGCCTAAAAATACAATCTAATAGAGAGCCATACTTGGAAATACAATGTTAAATGTAGAGGATTTGATAAAATGTAACAAAAGGTTGATAAATTCATAATTTTGACACAAATCATTGATAATTTAGTCCAATAATTGTGATTAGGGTGAATTGTTAGCGATTGTGATTTTGGATTTTTTATAAAAACGGGAGTTTGAAGCTCAAAAATGATGGTTTTGACTGATTTAAAAGTTTTTTATGATTGAAAAGTACAAATAAGGATTAAGGAATACCTTTGAGTGGATTTTGGAGCTAAATGATAGCTCAAATCTTCAATGAAAGTAATTTGGTACATGATTTGTCTTGTGATGCAACTTACAAGTTTGGGTGATGAAAATGATCATCAAGATGCTTAAAAATTCTTAGTGTTGGTGTTTGATAATGATTTGAGATGTTATGGATGTTGTAGTGTCGAAAAACAAAGTTGAGGAATGAAAATTTTGTCCGAGATTTGAGGTTTAAGATCCATAAGAAAGACCATGGAAGTATTTTTTATAATTGTTAATGATTAAACTGAATTGTCGGTGATCCAAATTTTATGGGGAAACAACTACAAGAGCGGTTAAAACAACTTATAATAATGGATTTTTTGTTCAAGATGTGGTTAAATGACTAAGGGGATGTTGAAGGATGAGGTGAGGAGGTTAAGAAGGTTATATGATGTTGATAAATAGTTAATTCATTTTTGTATTATTTGATTTTAGTTTCTAAGTGATTTTGGGAGGTAAAATGAGGTTTTATAGCTATGAGATAGTGTGATAGGAATATTTACATGCAATAAATATTATGGGGTACTTGGACCTAGGATAAGGGATTAAATAATGACTTTGTTTTGATTGGTGATGGGGAAAATTAGTGGTGTGAATTTTGAGTGTCTACATTTGCCCCTTTTTGTCGAGTAGTTTGGTGTAGGAAAAGTGCTAGAAAAAAACAATTTTTGATAGATTGATTTGTATGGGTGACCCCCCTCAAAATGGGGTGGATGTAGTGTAGTGTAAGGAATAATTGTTTGAAAAAAGTTGGTTGTTGGATAGATTTGATATGTGTTTCCTTTTAAAAGTTTCCCCAAGGTGGGGTGTTGAAATGATAAGTGTTGTCGTGGAATCAAGTGATAGGGGGAACCAAAGGGTTCGTTGCCTATAGACATATGATTTGTAAGGGTAGGTTGTAAAGATGGTGGGAATACAATTGATGGGTGACCAAAGGGATCACATCCCGTAGATGTATGACATATCCCAAAGAAATTTGATATTAGATTCTTAATTATTCGAGGAGTGGGGTCCTTTAAACGACACATTTTGTTGAAAAATGTGATAAAGGGGTATTTTTAAAAACATATTGATGGAGGGGTAAAAATAAGATGAATATCTAGTGATTCATCTCAATTAAAGGCAATTGGGTAAATCATTGGTGATTTAAGGAATCGTTTGTGATTCTGTGAAATTTTGGGGGGAGGTTATATAAGCCCTAAGTCAATGGTGAATAATTCCTTTTTGTGAATTGTTTTTGTGATTTTGAGAGAGTGAGTAAGTGAAAGAGGTGATTTGGAGAAATGACATCAAGGAAAATACACAGAAACCCACATAAGCGAGTGAGTGCTCAATTTTGATGGTTTTCACTATTTTGTTATTTTGTCATTTTTGTATGTATGGAGGGCTTACTTTTAAAATTGTCATAATCTCCAAAGATTTAGGTCGATTGATAGCGATTCAAGTGAATTGATGGTGATTTGTCTATTTTTTTGTGATCGGGTTTATTGTTGGCAACACATATATTTGATCTAGTTTTGGATGATTTTTGCAATAAATATGGATTTTAATGGATGTTGTTTATATGTTTATGGATCCGTGTGAATGCATAGTTGACTATCCGAGATAAGATTCCATTGATCTTAGCAGAGGTATAGGAGGATATGTCAGATGATGATTGGAGGCATATGGAGGAGGTGGGTTTTATAGGGATGTGTGATTATAGATGAATTCACATATGTCAGGGGTTATTGTTGGCTTTGTGGAGATATGGGATCCAACCACCTGTACATTTTAGTTACTTGACAGTGAGATCATATTCTTTGTGGAGGATGCTCATTAGATTACTAGACTTCCGGTCCATAGAGAAGGGATCCATTATATATGATATGGAGAGAGAGGATGTGATGAGGAGATTATAAGAATATTATGCAAAATGATGTTTGATATAATTCATGGGTTTTTTTATTATCAGTCTCTATATTCTCGCATTACAGAGAGGGATGTACTCGAATGACTATGTTGATGATGGGTATTTCATGTTTTTATTTTCCTAATTCCGAGGAGGGATATTCCTATGGATGATGACAGAAGTGGTTGCAAAGATGATGGAGCACCATAATATTTTTACTTGACCCACATGAATTATTAGCACAAACATATAGGGAGTTATGGATATGATTGTCGATCTCTTCGGATTCATAAGGTGGTGAGGGAATGTGGGACAGATGAGGGGGAAGATGAAGGATTCCTATTACGAGAGATATCCTTACATGATTATAGGTAAGAGATGTTGTGTGAAGACCATATATTCATTTTCAATGTGGCCAAGTTATGAGCGTGATCTTGATGGTTTGCAATAGGAGTATTGGGTGCGGGGATATGAGGTGGAGAGTGAGAACTAGTCATATTTAGCCATGTTAGATGGTAATTTGGTTTGATATAGGATTTTCCCGAGGCTCCAATATTATATAGATAGGATGATGAGGAGATTTGGATACTCCCAAGACAGTTAAAGACATGAAATCCTATTAATGAGCAAGGAGTCATGGGTCTAGATGAGCATGGGGACCTAGTACCGATTGATGATGTTGGAGTGACTGTTGGTTATAGGAAGTGGTGGACTGGTGCATATGAATATTTTCGAGAGATCTCAATTGGTTCAAAAAGGAAGGAAGGTGTATGCTTGAATAGACAAGGCACAAAAGGTTCTAGATGTTAGTGATGATGAGGAGGGTGATGGAGATGAGGAGAATCTGGAGGTTGTAGTTTCATAGTCAATGGCTAAGAAGGCCACATGGAGGTCGAGAGGATAGTCTATGAAGGGAGAGAGATGATTTGATTGGAGTGAGGGCTACTTTGATTGGTGAGAGAGATGGTGTTATATGGATCGGCGAGATGGAATTAGAGCACAACTAGCGCATAGCCACTACTAGTCGGATTGATATAGAAAACAATAAACCCCTTAAAAAGGGCTCTCGATATTATAGGATCTTTGATATCAGGTGTAGAGTTGGTGGATCATGCCTAGGCTAGTGGTCATATGGGCACATAGGATATATTTATCTATGCTCACTATCGTATTTGTAGGTAGAGTTATCTTATTATGAGGATATGGTGATATGGCATTTTCCCAACATGATTCTATATGTTGATAATTTAGTGTGACAGGGGGCATGTCCTAGTTCTAGTGCGGCGAGGATGGGCCACCACCTTAAGGAGTTGTTGGAGGAAATGGTGGTGACAGAGGCACATGTAGGAGGGTGACGGAAGTGCTATTCATGCTAGTGGATTTCTTAGTGATATCCATTTTACTAGATAGTTATGTGTTGTATTTTGATATGTATACAACTCTTTTTATGAAGCCTTTGATGTATAGATTTTGACTCACGAAGTGGGGACTCTTTTGATGATGTATCTTGAGACCGATTATATGATGATGTGGTTTGTCCTATGATTTATGTGTTGGTTATGGTATATGTCTTGATGCATGTTTTAATATGTTTTTAATTTTTTTTAATTGATGCTCATGGGATTTGAATATGAAATGTTTATATGATGTGAATTTTTATATAATTTGGACATTTATGTGATTTGGATGGTGATGTATTAAAATGGTTGTGACTTTAGATGTGATCCAAATTTATCAAAATATATTCTAACTTTTAAAAATAGGAGTAAAAATGGAATGATTACTTTAATATGGATTTGATACATACATGATGGGTATAGAAATGTGAAAGAACTTGCACTTTTATCCTTTAACAATGTTAAAATGAGACTATCAGTGGTAGTTACACATGGGATCTTAGCTATAGAGATGAAGTGATGAGATGTACCTTCTTAGGACATGGAAGGGGTTTTATATGTATAGGTTAATGTGGGAAAGAGGGTTCTCCTTTTCAACAGTCTCCTAAACAAAATACCCAGCTATATTTTGCTTCTTTTTTCTTATGCAAAATGATCGATGCGAAAAATTTACTTTGATGGGAAAGTTGATCGATGCGGGAATATTTCCTAAGATGCTTTGATTATTTGATTTTTGAAGGATGATCAATACGGGAAGCCTTTTTACATGGGTAGCCATCCTTCGAGGGAGTGGTCTACAACTTTGAATTTTTATTTTTACAAGAATAGCCATCCTTCAAGGGATTGGTCTATATTTTGACCGGTAGTTGTCCTTTGAGGGATCGGTTACTTTTTTTTTTTGATAAATTTGATATATTTTTGAATATTTTTCCTTCGAGGGATCAATCTATTATATTTGAATTTGATAGGAAACATCCATAGATATTTTTGAATTTTATTTTGAGTTGAGGGCAAGACCCTAATAGAACTATTTTAAGGAGGGGAAAGAGATGTGTACATGACCTACACATACGTGCCCCATGACATGTTTTTAGTTAGTACATAAGGTAGATGGATGTAATGATTGAGGGGTTCCCACTAAGGAGGAACTTTTCCATGTGAAATATGTGATGAATAGAGCCGTGGTGCTCATCTTTAAGGTTTTGAGGATAATGATGGAAAACCACATACTTTCAAATCATTACGATGATAAAATGACTGGTTGATGGAGGATTAAGATCTTTAGATGAAAATATTGTCTTGACAATAAAAATTAACAAATAGAGAAAGGCCACAAGTGAGAGGAATTAAAAGGATCCTTTTCAAATATACCATCAAGGGAGGCAATATGATACACTCCCGACCCATACTTATGAGTAATGATGTATGGACGATCCAATTAGGGGAAAACTTCCACATTTACTCCATTCTAAAGTAGTGACATTTTGATTTTCTTTGAGAATGAGATCACCAATTTTTATTCACATTATTTTACATGTTTATTATATGCACGTTTGATGCATTCTTGATAAATTTGATGATGTTCAAGGGCCATTAAGCATTTTTCATCTAATAATTCTAATTATGCTAGGTGGTCTTGTCGATATATTCTTCATCGGGGAAAACATATTTCAAGATACATGGAGTGATGGAATTTTAACTTCAAGGGGTAGAACCACCTTGGATCCATAGACTAGTGAAAAGGGTGTAGCACTTGTAGGGTACAAATGCTAGTTCGATAAGCCCAGAGAGAAAATGGGATTTATAGGTGCTAATTCCTTCCTTCTGCGTCATCTATTTTCTTAATGAGAATTTTATTAAGTGTCTTTTAAGAGGCTTTGGCATTTCCATTTTCTCGGGGAGATTATGGTGATGAAAAAATAATTTTGATGTTGAAGGCATCGCAAATTTTCTTAACATCCTTGTTTTTGAAGGATTTTCCATTATCTGTGACAAGTTTGTGAGGAAAACCAAAATGACATATGATGTATTGATAAATGAAGTTGATGAATTTGATTTGATTTAGTTGAAGTTAAGGGGATGGCCTCAACCCATTTTGTAAAGTATTCAGTGGCTGTGATGATTGAATGATGTTGTTGGGATGATTTAGGATTGATAGTACCAATGAGGTCTACCCCATTGCAAGAAAGGCCATAGATTGAGAGAGGGATGTAATGCTTGACTGGGAACATGGATGAGATCTATTTTTTTGACATTTGGATCACTTTTGATGTATGCACAACAATCTTGATTGATGGTAGGCCATCAGTATCCAAGTCATAAGACATGTTTAGTGAAAATGTTACCATTGAAATGTCCACCACATATGTCGTCATGGACCTCTTGGATTGCTTTGATAGATTCATGAGACTTAAGACATCTTAATAGAAGGCCATCAAAACCACATTTATACAGGATACCACCTATAATAACATAGCGAATGGCACATTGAAGAAATGATCATTTAGCATTTCATGATAGGTCGGGGAATTTTAGATTCCAAAAGATAGTCAAATATTTGAGAATACCATAGATCAGTTGGATGTCGTCAATGGGGTTGATAGAAGGGAGTTGATTTTTATGTGCAAGGTGATCCAATCTATGAACAACTATGATCAGTTTAGAGTTATCAGTTGATTCTTCAATTGATAAGGGAATGAGTGATCCTAAAGATGATATGGTGTCTCAGTAAACTTATTGGAGGAGTGTGGAACAACTTTAATGGTATAATGTTCGAACGCTTCAAGGAGAAATTCCACATTAGATTTATATTTTTGCAAAATTTCATTCTTACATTAATAATCTCCTTTGATTTGATTAATGACGAGTTGTGAGTATCCATAGATTTCTAAGATCTAAACACCTAACAAAATAGTGGTGTGAAGACCCAAAATTAAATCTTCCTATTATACCATGTTATTATTAAACTTGAAGTTAAGTTTAAATGTTAGTTGAATAGGAGTCCCCAGAGAGAGGTATGATGACGATACCAGCCCCCCCCTTGCTGGAATTTAGGTGCATCAAAGAATAGGTCCATTTTGATAGGGTTGAATTCATCTTCATCTATGGTGTTGATATATTTTTAGGAAATTATTTGTGAGGAAGATGAGTGTCGGGAAAGGGTGCTTCAATGAATCTGGTCCATGATGGCTTGGTCATTTATGGAATTTTACGATATGAATTCAAGATCAAACTCAATCATAAGCATAAGACACCGAGTTATGCGATCATTTTGATACAACTTAGAATGCATGGTTTTGAGTGGGTTAAATTTGGTGAAAACGTAAGTTTTGTGATTGAGGAGATGATGACATAGTTTAGAATTTGTAGAATATATGGCACAACACAATTTTTTAGCTTCGGTATAATGGGTTTCATATTTGTGGAGTGTGTAACTTATGTAATAAATGAATTGTTCATGGCCTTGGTCATCATAATGGGTGAGCATGGATCCTAAGGCATGATCTATGGTAGATATGTAGAGATAGAATGGATCCCCCTCATGAGGAGGTATAAGCATAAGTGGTGATAAGAGATAGTGTTTGAGCTCATCAAAATCCTTTTGACAATTAAGATCCCATCTGAAATCTACATCTTTGTGGAGAAGGTGATGAAATGATTAACAACGATTAGATATTTGGAATATGAAATGATGGATGGAATGTATCTTACCTTTGAGGCTATGCAGCTTGTTTGAGGTTTGACAAAGAAGGAATTTCAATGATTTCTTTAATTTTGGCTAGGTCTACTTCAATGCCTCAAATGGATACAATGAACCCTAGGATTTTATCGGTGAGAACACTAAAAACACTTTTGAGCGAAGTTGAGATAAAGAAAATACTAGATAAGATGAATGAATATTGAGTGAAGGATAGAAAGATGGTATTTTCGTTGTTTGGATTTTCCTAAGAGATCATCAACGTAGTCTTCTATGGTTTTTTGGATAAGATCATGAAAGATGTATGTCATAGTGCGTTGATAAGTGGCTACATTTTTAAGTCCAAAGGGCATGACATGGTAACAAAAGGTCCCCAAGGGGTAATGAAGGATGTTTTATGTTGATCGTTAGTAGCGATAAGGATTTGACTATAACCATAAAAGACATTTATAAGGGAGAGAATTTCATGGCCGGTTGTCAAATCGACAAGCTTATCAATGTTTGGAAGGGAGAAATCATATTTTGGGAAGGAAATATTGAGATCCTTAAAGTTAGTTCCTAAGGCTTTAGTAATGGGTACGATATTAGAAACCCATTGTGGATAGTCAATGGGTATGATGAAGTTGGAGAAAGCAAGCGTTGTAACTCTTCTTTGATAAGGAGATCCACGTGGGGATGCATCCTACAAAGTTTTTTTTTGACAGGTTTAGCATTAGGATAAGTGACACTATTATGTACTACGATGTTTGGATCGATACTGGTCATATCACTATATGACTAAGAAGGCTGGATTATATTTGGATAAGAATCTAGTTAAGTCATTCAATTCTTACGATTTAGTGATTGAGTGACATTAACCATGTGGGGTTCTGAGGGTCCCTAAGTTAATGTTGATGGTGGATTTGTTGAGAAGGGTTGATGTGTCAAGTGGCAAGGATTTATGAAGGAAATGGTCATCTTCTCCCATCTAGGAGATGATTTTTTGATCGTCGTGACATTGAAGGATATCAATGGTGGGAAAATCTTCTTCAATCATTTCTGGCCAAATGAGAGGATTTTTTTGGTGACGTGGTTGGATTGATAATTTAATGGACCTAAGGAAATAATATTGACTAAAAAAAAGTTAGGTGGGATGGAGATGGTGTCATCAGTGTCCATGGGGTCATCAGATTCGATGGATGGTGATGGTTCTAGCTCTATGATATGTAAAGATGATTTAGTATGTAGATGATTCGATGTTGGGCCTTTCATATCCTAGGCCATACTTCTCATGTGGTTTAAGAGAGTTTTGGATGATTAAATCGTGTATTCCCTATTCATAATGTCCAAAACCAAATCCTTTCCATGCACAACGATGGAGGTACATTTGTGCAAATATTTGATTATATAAAGATTTGAAATCTGATAAAAAGGGCATGTCATGATGTTGATGGATGGATTGTGATGATGGTCGTCGACTCCTTTTATAAACGAGATTGGTTTTCAAATATGCAAGGCCATAAGAGATGATATATCCAATATTAGGCTCATACATAGGTTGTTTGTTTGGTCTACCATACATTTTAGGTGTAGGTAGTGAGTTAAACATGAGGAGACAATATTCCTTGAGTGAAATATGCTCCATGACATCACCAAGGGAGGAATCATCTAGTAATTTAGATGATGGGATGGATGTGCTAGTAGATGCTTTGTCAGAGGATTTTGATGTTGATTTAGGTACTAAGACATCATTTGGATGATATGTCATGTTGCAATCAGTGAAGGGATTAGGATCTGCATGGAACTATAAATTTGTATCCCTCGTGTTCATATTTAATGATAGAGTGAAGTGTTGAGGAAAAACAACACATAATGCATATCCAAGGTCTTCCTAACAACATATTGTATTGGAACTCTCCTTCTATAATATAGAAGAGTTATGAAAGAGTTTTGACACCAATTTAAGCGGTAAAATTACATTACTTAGCATGGGTGCAATTGTTTCGTTAAAATATCAAAGTAAGACTAGTGTCTGGGTAATAATGGTGTTTGGTAGTCTAAGTTGATTGAAAGCGATGGATGAGATAATATTGATAGTGGCGCCCCCATCAATCATGACCCTTTTGACAAGGACATCATTGATTTGAGTGGTGATGAAGAGAGGCAAGTCATGATCCTCTGGGTGAAGTGATGGTATTTCGAAAGATTCAAAAGAGATGATAGAGGATGATTTGATAGATCCTACAAAGGTTGTAAAATAATATGGGTCATATGTGGGTATTGATGTGGATTGAAGGGTTTAAATCATTATTTTTTTGTGTGACTATGAAGTTTGAACAAGCTCATAAAGTGACATTTTAATTGGAGTTTGGTGTAATTGTTTGATAACAACCTTTTGTACTATGGTAGAAGAATTTGGAGTGGTGAGAATGGAGACTTTGGCTTTCTAATTAGACGAATCAAGTGAGAGAGACATGGAAACCTTAGATTTATCATAAGAAGAGAGAGTTATGGAGGTGTAGTAATGGCTACAAAAATTTTAGATTTATTTTGTTTCGATGGATCATAATAGTGGGAATGTGTGCGGCGGTGATGTGGAAAGTAGTAACTTGATGAGGAATAACCTTATCCGAGTGTTCCTTAGGTGTGGATAAGGATGTAGTTGTAGGTATTGTGTGCATTTTATTTGAAACTAGAGGAAGATGGCCTTTATTTTCAAGATTTTTAACAATTGCGTAAAATTTTTATAATATTTGACCGAGTGTCCCGTGTTTGATGGTAATCACATAAAGCTTAAAATTATACCAAGACGGTCTCTAGCCTTGGGAGATGGATGATTTGAGAGAAGGAAACACTACGATTGATTGCTCAAGAATTTTTTATATTTTTTCTACATATTAGCCTTTAGGCACGAATGTCAAGGTAATGGAGTCTCACTTGGTGTGATATTTATAGGAGACACTACTTTGGAATTGGATTGTTTAGTCTTTTGTGGGTGAACATATTTTGAAGATGTAATGGTGATAGGTTATTTGGATGAAGGGTGGGGACCTAAGATAGATGATAGATGATTAGATTTTTGTGTTGGAAGAGTTTGAAGATTCGAGGATATGACACTAACCTTTTTGTATGGAAGTGGAATAAGCCTCCTGAAGGTTACGTGGATGATAGTGTGCTACGTAGTCATCATAAGAAATTTTCATGATTTGGATGATGGGTTGTTTTTGGGTGTTTACGAAGGGTCGTTAGATGATCTGGATGAATATGTAGAAGACATAGATGCAAAGGAGTTCATTTTCGATGACAAGTTCTGGGGATGTTCTGATTATTTGTTGATGTAAATTCAAAGGTTTTAATAGAAGGTGCAAGAATGGGTTTGGCGATAGGAAATGTTTTATCATTAGTATTTATGGTATGGTGGGCTCATATATTGTTGGCCTTTGGTTGACTACTCAATGGGAAATGATTCGAAAATGGTTTTTTAAACATGTCAAGGTTCTTATTTTGGGGTGCATTGGGATTGTCTAAATGTACCTCACCTTTATCAATCGGGTCCTAAAGAACATTATAGAAGCAATAAAAATTTTCAATTTCATGACCTTTAACTCTATGGTAATTGGAATAATCATTATCCCTATACCAAGAGGGTTTTGAAACAGATGTCAATTGGATGAATGGGTGGAAGAGAAATCATGTTAGTAGCAAGGTTTTTTTTTGAAAACAACACTATAAGTTTCTCCTATAGGAGTGTAGCTATCTTGAGGCCAAGAGTGTTCGGTGGTCAAACATTCCTTAGAGGCAGATTTGATGAATACGACATTAGGCGATGACTTGAACTTATCTAGATTGGAAGATTATTTTGATGGGAATGTTGATCTTGGATTCTTTGGTATCTAAGTTTGACTCTACCTTCTTCAAGGGATCATAGTTCAAGTTTACGGGCCATGGTGAAATCTTCATCAAACATTTGAAAAGACTAAATTTGGAGTGTGGATGAAATATGTTTGGCACATGAATAGGAAAATAATTTGATTAACTCTATTTGTGGGAGTGAGAATGATAGTTGATTAATTATACCCCTCCAATGACAAAAAAAAAATGTAATGGACACATCCTCAAGTCTTTTGATTGCATAAAGGTATGTAATGGTGATTTTACATGTGATGTTAATTGAAAAGTGCTTAAGAAATATTTTGGAGTTGTGAAAATGAGAAGAGAGAGTATTGTGGGATGTTATTATACCAGTCTAGGGTAGGGCCGACTAGAGACATAGGGAATGTCCTAAGCATCAAATCTTGGTCATGAGCTATAAGATAGCATGCATGAAAAAATCTCGGATATGTTTTTGGGGGTCTTCTTTTCTATAAAATTTGAGAAATTTTGGAAGCTCCCAGTGAGGTGGATAAGATTTGTAAGGAAATGATGGGTGGATAGGTTCATTACAAATTTTTTTGTATGAAAGTGTATTTTAGGGCCCATGGAAGTGGATTCAAGGCTAGATATCTTGTTCATTAAAGCTTGAAGAGGGTCTATTTGTGGTGGTGGTTGTGTGCTAGATGAGGGTGAACCAGATTGGTTAAATGAAAATTGATTAGGTTGTGGGTATGGTTGGTATTGTTGAAGGTTATTTTACGGAAGGGAACATTTTGTTGAGGAATGTTCATGGGGATATTGTAAGTGGGTTATTAAATTAAGGGTGTTGATTGATGGATATATTAATACTAGATGATAAAGGATGTAATCAAGAGAGGTTTTGATTGTTAGGAATGTGTTGAAAAGGGATAGAAGTGTGGATAAGAGGTTGTGAATATGGGGGTTGTTGAAAGGGAATGGAGGTGACAAAAAAGGGTTGTGATTGTTGTGGGATATTTTGGAAGGGAAAAGGTTGTGATTGTTGTGGTATGGATTGGGAAGAAGCAAGTGGTTATGATGGCTGAGGTGTGTATTGTGAAATAAGAGGGTTCAAGGATTGAAATCGGGGTGAGTATTGGCAACAACACTAGTGTTGATTAAAGGTGTGGATGTGGGAATAAACATAGTAATGTTTTGGATGGGTGGTGTGGTTTTTGAGAGAATGGTGGCTGAGATATGCTAGTAGAAATGGGGCAGAACTTATGGGGGTGTTTGAATAATAGGGGAAGCTAGAGGGTGTGTGAGGATTAAGAGGTACTGGTGTTATTTTAAGAAGGTATAGAACCAATGGATGGATATGGCGAGGATGCCAATTGTTGAGTGGTTGTTTCTGTGAAGAAATCACATTAAGGTCAAAAATAGGAACTAAAGACACAATGTTAGATGTTTATGGCTGGTTTATACAAGGATAAGAGTATATTTGTTGGATGATGGGTTTGTGATTTGGATCAATGAGATGGGAAAAACTACATGAAGGATCAAGCACATAAGGTTGCATTTCAGGTAATGATGGCTGAAGATGAACACCCCTAGCTGCAAGGTAAGAATTAAGGGCTATGGGGTTTGAATATAAGATTTTTGAAAACACATGATCCCCACTATCAAAAAAATGGGGGTTTGAATGGCTCAGTATCTCGGATGAAAGCAAACTAGCTAGTAGGATAATTTGGTTATTCTTGATCTCCTGGTTTGTGCGTTGATAGGAAAGTTTCACATTGATCAATGAGTCATTGAGCATCTTCTATACGAGCATGAGAATGTTTTAAGGCTTATTGATAGTGTTGTGTGGATTGTTGGAATGGGATAGACATGTTTTCGAAGTCCTGGATATGGGATTTTTGTCTTATGAGTACCATAATAACAAACAAACAATCACCTAATAAAATGAAAATAAATCTAGATGGGTTGATTACAAGTAAGAAAAAGATCACACAAAAAGATTTTGATTATCTTGATTAATTTTAGAAAAGTGAAATGTGTAAAATGGTTGATAGGGTCCTAGGAAATGGCCATCTATGGATGGTTTTAGGAATTTTAAGGCGGAGTCCTCAATATACCCAAAGGTACATGAGGCCCAAATATGTGTTGGTGCTAGTAAAGGGCCTGTATTGGGGAATACCCCTCTCTTTACTGATCCCCACTGAGATAAGGGAGTTAGGTTCTTAGCTAATATACTGACAACCAATTGTTTATACTTAGCTAAAACACCAAGTCGGTTTCCCTATTGGGTGATGAAATCCCAATAGTTATCACCTGGTAGGAGTGTTTGATGAAAATTTGATATTCAATGTGGTTTGGATGTGTGTGAGGGAAGATTATGTGAATGCAAAAATTAATTAATCTATGTGATCAAGTAGGATGCAAGGTTCATTTTAAGCCCAAAGAATGATTGATTTTGATGAGGAAAAACAACAAAATGCGATGCTTGAAAAATAAAAAGAAAGGAGAAGAAACACCAACAACACTTCATTTTTAATTTCTTTTAAATTTTTATTTTTTTTTCTTTAAGAAATGCAATAAGTAGCAAGCAAGAGCTCTGTATCATAAACTTGCAAAAGAGGTTAGAAGAGGACAAAACATCAAAAGAAAATGATGATAGAGGTTAAATGACTAAGCAATCAAGCAATCAATTGAGATTGTTGGTGATTGAGAGAAATCGTTGGTGATTTGACCATATCACTAAAAATTATAGAGCAGAAGGCCTAAAATTGAATTAAATTAATAAAACTAAAATGAATAAAGGGATAAGTGTCCCACCGGGTGTGCCAAAATGTTAAGAGATGTTTTTAATTTCTACTTTAAATTAATGAAGTGAAACAATAAAAATAAAACCAACTTCAAAAGATGGCAAGGATTACTGATACATGCGATGATGGGTGCTGAATTTTATTTTTAATTGAAGTTGTTGATTTCGAATGTAAGTTCAAGCCTTCTTTTCCGTAAAGCAACCCGCTCTCGAAGACACTAAACAAAAGGGATTAGAAAAATGGATAGACGAGTTGTTCTCGGAAAAGGCTGATTTCAAGAATCCAAAGGGACTTCCTTAGAGGATGTCATCTCATTTTATAACAATTAAGTGAATTGAAAATGATATAGATAAAGACAAAGATATACAATCAATGTATATATATGGATAGAAAATGGAAAATCTCTAGAACTCCAAGTTGAAAGGTAAGTCTTGCACGGCTTGAAAGGTGGCCCAAACAAGGGAAGAGGAGATTTTTACTCGCTCAAAGTAGTCATACCAAAAATCCTTAGTATCCTGCTTCATGAGAGATCATGTAAGATGTTGTATTTTTCCCAAAAAAATGGGTGCTAGACTATGGGGAGGTTGTAAATGCTAGTAATTGGATGTGAAGAACTAGACATTGACATCTAACAGAGCCATACTTAGAAAAACAATGTTAAATGTAGAGGATTTGATAAAATGTGAAAAAAGGATAATAAAATGATAAAATGATAATTTTGACAATAATCTCTGGTGATTTAGTATAATCAATGGAAATTAGGGTGAATCGCTAGCTATTGCTTGGATTTTCACAATTTTTATAAAAACGAGAGTTTGAAGCTCAAAAATGATGTTTTTGACTTATTTAAAAGTTTTTATGATTGAAAAGTACAATTAAATATTAAGGAATACCTTTGAGTGGATTTTGGAGCTAAATGATGCCTCAAATATTCAATGAAAGTGATCTAAGTAGATGAGTTTTCCTGTGATGTAGCTTGCAACTTGAGCGATGAAAATGATTCCCAAGATGCTTAAAAATGCTTAGTGTTGGTGTCTAATAATGCTTTTCTATTTCTTGGATGTTGTAGTGTTGAATAACAAAGTGCAGGAATGAAAATGATGTATGATATTTGAGGTTTAAGATCCCTAAGGAAGAGCATAGAAGTGTTATTTATAATCGTTGGCGATTAAACCAATCACCAACTATCTAGTTTTTATGGGGAAACAACTACAAAAGTGGTTGAAACCACTTCTAATATTGGATTTTTGGTTTAAGATGTGGGTAAATGACTAAGGGGATGTTGACAATGAGGTGAAGATGTTAAGAAGGTTATAGGATTCTTGATAAATAGTTAATTCATTTTTTCTTATTTGATTTTAGTTTCTAAGTGGTTTTGGGAGGTAAAATGAGATTTTACAACTGTGAGATGGTGTGAGAGGAATATTTACATGGAGTAAATATTTTTGGGAGTTTGGAATTAGAATAAGGGATTAAATAATGATTTTTTTGTGATTGGTGATGAGGGAAATTAGTGGTGTGAATTTTGAGTGTCTACACTATGATCCCTTTGGGCTTGGCTATAGATTGGTCGACCATTTATAACACTATTGAAGTTGATTGTGGTTTAGGAAGAGACAATGTGGACAATGTGTTAGTGGTCATCACATTAATTGTAGCCCCTAAGTCAATTAAAACATTTGGGATCTTCACATCTCCTATACAAACTGTAACAATTAGACTCCCAGGGTCTCCATATTTTTGAGGGGTCATATTCCCTTCCAATATGCTAGCCAATTTTCCATCAACATGGATTGTTTTAGGCTGATTACCCCTCCTACATAGAGTTTTAACATAGAGGTATTTGATGGTTTTATTTAACTCTTGGATTTCTCTAAGAGCCTATAAAAGAGGGATTCTAATACTCAATTTTTTAATCCTTGAATTAGCTCGACTCACGGTTCCTCATGGGTTATAGTGTTGTATTTTTCCAAAATTCTAGATGGAAAGGGAATATATGAGTTTGGTTTAGATGTTTCTTCAATAATAGGATCAGGCTTTGTTTCTTCTAATTTTTCTTTGTCTTCACGACTTCTTCTATGATTGGATATGATGGTTTTGAGGCAACCTTCCCTAAATGTAGCAAGATTTTTCTATAGTCCTTATAGTTTATTATGAGTTTTTGTCTGATTCTATGGTTTATATTGGATTACCCTACCTCACATTATTTGATTCCAACATAGTTTGAGGTGAATTTTTAGTTGGGAAGGTTGTTCATATGGGGTAGTATTTGTAGGCCCAATCAATAAATCTTGTTGTCCCTAGGGTCTTCTATTAGGAAATAAGAGATAAAATATGTGGAATAATCCCTCACGAGAATCGCAACAGTAAAAAATAATATGTAGAAATTATTACGATCTGAAATAAAATTACGAGAATAAAATAACACAACATAAGGAGACAATATTTAATGTGGTTCACCCAATTTGGGCTACGTCCACCAAGAATCACTTGCTCAGATTTTATTACAAGCCACTGCTCTCTCAATACAATACCCAGATCCATTTGGATCTATGCTCAACAAACTCTACAGAATTCACACCTGAATTCAAAACACATCTGCAATACATTTGCTTGTGCATCTATCATATGCATAAGACCATATAAATAGACAACTGCTTAAGTAGTTTTACAAAACCATGGGTATCAAAACCATGGGCAAAACCCATCCCATAAACCTATGGGTCAAAAAACTTGCCCATATGAGAAGAGCATGTTTCCTGATATGTCGGGTGCATTTTTCGAGGCCAAAAAAATTTACGCCTAAATTTTTTTTTTTTTTTGAAACTAAGCGCCCCCAAACCCCGGCGAGGATACATGAAAAGTGTACTGATGTCCGAGTGTACAGTCTTCAACACTTTCACACATGAAAACAAGCTCCACAACCTAACATCTTCTTGGGTTATAATACTATTGACCTGATCCTTGGGGTATATTTCACTATAGTTGGTTCAAGTGATGATTAAATTTTTGGAATGTGTGAATTTGGAGTCTAGGATTATTTATAATAGTTCGGTGGTGAATTCCATTGAGGACTCCATTCCTGTGGGACTTGCTGAGCCCAAGACTGGGGGTATGACCATGGTGAGTTCCACTAGTTTGGAACCCATTGTGTTTTTGGTGCATATCACTATTTTTGATTTGATTGAATGCTCTCTCCTTTCCTTTTAGCCACATAATTTAACTCAAATTCATTTTGTGTGTTCTATTTTAAATTATTCTTTATCAAGGGTAGCAATCCACATTGATTTGTGGCATAAATAAGGTAGATGTCTATTTTATCCAAGGGACATTCCTTGAGCCCATGTTTGTCCCTACATCTTCTATAATATATGAACAATGGCTCTGTGTTCCTAGCTTTCTCCCTATCCATAGTTGTTTTAAGTTGGATTAAGAGATCCATTCTTATATTTATAATTCCTCTCTTAGTTTGGCTATGTCACCATTCATAATTTTGCCTTTCTATTTTTGAAGGTTTGTACAAGTCCGGGAGTAGTTCTTATAAAGTTCAATGATTTCCGTGAATTCCAATTTTTTCATATCTCCTTTTCCCATAATATTAGAATCTTCTTGTGTTTCTTCATCCAATATATTAAAGAATAGAGTTTTAAGAATAGTAATATCAAGACCAATGCCACACCTCTTGTGAAGGAAGAACCAATCAAAACAGTCCCTTAACACTCGATCATCCTTTTTTATATCCTAAAGAGTTCTTCCTTTTGTCCCTTAACCTATATT
This sequence comes from Taxus wallichiana var. yunnanensis, assembly GCA_018340775.1. Classification (NCBI taxonomy): domain Eukaryota; kingdom Viridiplantae; phylum Streptophyta; class Pinopsida; order Cupressales; family Taxaceae; genus Taxus; species Taxus wallichiana. The sequence continues at coordinate 464,932,674 of CM031236.1, read as the reverse complement.
AATCTTGGTATTTATCTAAGAATAATATTTCCATATCCTTCCAACTGTGAATGGAATTGGGGTTAGGCCCATGAACCGCCTCATGGAAATATCCTTAAAAGTTAAAGGAAAAAACTTACTTTTTGAGTGTCCATGGTGTAGTAATAGGTCCGACACAAGAATTTTAACTCAAATAGGAAATGGTCAGATCTTCTTAGAGTATTCCCCTAAAGGTTTGTAGAATTGAAGGAGATATATTATTCATGGGGTCTTGGTAATTAGGGTCTAGTTCTATGGGATAGGTAAATCTTCTTCCAAGTGGAGGGTTTCTATTATTTACACCATTGGGGTTTTTCACTCCATCAACCATCCTTTCTTGTTGATCAAGTTGCTCCATAGGTTGATTTTGAGGGGGTTTGTAAATTGATTAAAATATATCTACCTCTACATTCTCTAGGTATAAACATAAAATCCTATCACACCGAGAAAAATTCCGATTACAAGTGCTTATTGATTGCTTGTGTTCCACATACTCCAAAGCACAAAAAGAATATTGTTGTCACTATAAGGTATTTTATTTTGAAAGAAAGAGTTATGGAAAAATATTTCTAAATGAAAACTTACCAGATATCAGGAAGTACTTGAGTTAGTACCTTAATATTTTCTAACACCTTAATAATTCCCTGGCCATGGACCCAAAAATTAACGAGCATCGTTGATACTCGCACTTTAATTATCTCTTGATTGTCAGTCCAGGGTAGTGTCCATGGATATTTACAACAAATATAATGTTTGAAAATATATGCTCAACATGTATTCACTAATGAACTCAATCAAATACTATTCTAAATGCAATTAAGAAGTGAACTCTATTGATAAAACAAGAGATTACTGAATTCAGAATTAAAATACTAAAAGTAATGAATTTTTGGTAATTTGAACAAATGCTAAATAACATAGATTAAATAAACAAATAATTCTCCCTTTACGATGGGGAGGAGTGGCCCTTTCTCCTTCCCTCTGATCCAGTTTAGAATTGCAAATCACATAAGTCAATTTATACTAGAATCATGCACTTTATTGAATAAAATAATTCTTCAACAACAATCAACAAAATAATTCTACAATTCTATTACAAATTCCCTTTTATATCAAGATAATTCCTTGTCACTCTAGAAGAGGATGAATTATTTGTAATAATTAACTACTAATATAACTAAAATATCTCTATGACAACAACTAATTGTTGAAGAGTTACAATTATGGAAGAACAAGTGCATGCTACACTTAGATCAGATTCATCTTGTTAACTATAGATGAAGTCCTTAATTAACTCTCATTTGAGATGATTTAACAAAGTATGGCATAGTTGAATATCATTACATGAAGATGAAAAAATAGGTTTTAACAATAAATACATCAAATATTTACAAACCATTACTTATAAAAACCAAAGAACAATAATTTCACAAAGCTTATTCTTCACATACCATTTATATTTGAATAACACAACTTTACAATTTTCTTTAGTTAGTTGAGAGAAAGAAAAAGGTTATTCTTTAAGTTAGGAACAAATAAAACATTTCTAATAGTTCCATTTTCTAACTTAACATTTCCACAACTTTCAGACTTAATGAAAAAATTATCACCTAGATATATATTTTAATGACATTCCACAACATCTGAAATAATTTCATGAATATAGGTCATATGCCTAGAGGCACCACTATCTAGGATCCATTCATTATCATTAGAGGCTAAGAGAGTAGTATAAAGAGAATTTTTTTCTCAACATTGTTAGCTTGGTTTTTAGCATGATTATGATTTTTATTCTTCTTTTTATTGTTGAAGTTATTACTTTTAGCGTTATAATTATTTATATTAGAATACCAATCAACATATTTATGAAAAAATTACCATATTTCATTATTTTGATTATTGTTAGTATTTAACTTAGATTTAAAGTTTGAGATTTGATTAACATTACTCTTATTCTGATTTTTAAAAATTATGATTTTGGGAAAATAATGACCGAGAGGCATTTTATTTTGAATCAAATTTATCCATTACTATTTCTTCCAAAATAGGAAGAGATGATAGAGTATTCAAATTAGGTAAATTAGATTCATTTTGATACTTAGAATTCAAGGTAGAGATTTAGTTTTAAACTTTCCATGAATGTTAATTTAAATAATAAAATACAACTTATCTTGAAATAACTCACAATTACAAACATTTAACTGAGCCTTAATATTCTTAATTTTAGCTAGGTAATTAATTATCTTTTCATCTCCTTTCATTGGAGTTGTGAACAATTCCATGATTAGCTTAATTATCTTAGAAAGGTGACTTCCTTTATGCATTGTTTATAATTGATTTCATGCATCAGATGAAGACTCCATATGTCCTATATGTAACAAGAATTTATCTTTAATACTTTAAAATAGGATAGACCTGGCATCTTAAGATTTTTGAGAGAAGGAACTCTAGATTTCGGGTTACCTTGTCTCCTAGTGGGTCTTTTTTAACACCGCTAACTAGATCACATAACTTTCTAGCCATAAATATATATTTTAGCATGACTCTTTATATGCTATAATTAGTTCCATTTAACAACTGAGATTTTTCCATAGAGAAGTTAGATGAACTAGCCAATTTTTTTTTTAAAACTTAGAAAATAAGATAATATTATTGATATACAACTTTAATGGTTGCAAATATTTGTAGTTAGAGTTCACAAAATTTTGTAGAATGAAGATAAAATACTTCCATGGAATTAAGAAAATAGAGATATCAACAACTTAATAAAAAAATCTCAAACAAAGTATGAGAATCAAGAAGAAAGACAAAAAACACAAAACACAAGCCATAAGAAGCTTTGAGGAAAAAACAAGAAGTTAAAACTTTTTCAAGTTTGAAAGCAATGGAACAAGGAAGCAATGTTCCATGGGTTTTTAAACTTTAGTGTTCCACATAAAAAAGGAAAAAAATCGTGAGACACATAAATGAAGATATATTTACGAGACAAGCGATCACGAAAAAGATGCATAATAAAGAAACATGAAGAGAGTTCGCAAAGTGAAAAATAAGATGGTGAGATAATAAATTTATACAAAGTAAAGATAATTCGATGGATCACAAGAAAATGCAAACAAATGTGAAATAAGGATGAAATTAATACAACAAAGTAGAGCATGAGAAAACAAATCATTAAGTCGTTACACAATGCGGACAGCCACAAAAACACAACAAAATATCATGAACAAGGTAGAAGGTCATGGAATAGGGAAGAATGCCACATAAAATTTAGAAAAGTTGTGGAATGTATAAGGTACTTGTACACTAAGAAGAAGTTAATATACTACCTCGAAACAAGGAAAAAGTGTGCAATGGAAGACATAAGGCTACACAACAATAAATATTACACACAACATGGCTAGAAGCCACACACCAAAGAGATAATATTGTATGATATAATAGAATGCAAAAGAGTAAAGAAGAAATCTATGTAACACAAAAACACTACGAAACAAAGAAGAGAGCTTCAGAGCATAGAATATTTTGTGCAATAAGAAAAAAATCCACCGTAAGACTAAAAAAGAGAAAGGTCGTGGATCAAAATTTCAAGCACACATGAAATGCTATGAAAGATAAGAAAACAAGTATAAACAAAGTTTGATCCTCCTCAACTATTTAAATAATGCAAAACTTTGAAATTTAACTTGTTTCACGAGGATTGGAGCTTTGCTGTAGGGTTGGAAAAGATCGTGTAACATTAGTTAAGGTTATATAGGTCTTGAATTTTTTTAAGCGAATCATCTTCAAGTGAATCTTCACTACAAAATAGATTTATCCTACACAACCACAAAAATATGGCTTTAATTCCATCTTAGGAAACACATCGATAAATAATAAATACAGATTAGATATCCACCATGAATTTTCCAAGGATTATAGTTTATGACTATATAACAAATTATAATGAATTAAACATAGATTGTAGATTTATAGAGTGCATTATAGTTTAATGTAAAGATCCCATAACACATTACAAATGAACACAAAACACATGATTTCAATGAGAAAACCTTTTAGTAAAAATACCGTTGAAAATATCACTTATATTTATTGAGAATTGAATTTTACCTAACACTTCCACAATTGTTGATGGATCCTCAGCTTAAACCTTCTAAAAGTAATAACAAACTATCAACAACATTCACTCAAGTTCAAATATAAATATTATCTATCACATCTTTTTCATGCATCTTCTCACATATTTTCATGTGTGTGTTACTTCGTTGTCCATAACTAATATCAAATGAGGTCACATTGTTTTATACATGGCGGGTGGTCTGTTACATGGGTCAATATTCCAATTTAAATTTAAATATCCTTTTATGCAAGTATGATATCTGTCACCTTATTTTTTAAACATAATTTATAATCCACAAATTTTATTCTTTGGTGGGTTTTAATAAAATGATTTTCCACTTAATATCACAAGCCCCAAGAGTACCATATCTAGGCTTGTTCTTGATCCCAACATTTAATGAATATATCTCTTGTTATATAAGATGTTATCCGACATGACAAGCCTTCTAAATGTCCAACTTTGCACTCAATATAATTTGACTATCTATATACCATAAAATATTATATTTTTAAATTGAGGCTATGTAGATCCTACCACCATTAATGCTTGTGAACATTGTTCATCAAGAATTTCCTATAAATACCCATATCAAAATCATTTTAAGGTCCTTGAATTTAGACTAGAAAATATTCTTACATTTTTATTTTCACTTGATTTTTATCACTTGACTATCCATGTTATTGGTCTATGTTATCCTCTATACATAGTTTGGTTTGATGAATGTTGAAGATTAATTTTATTGATTGAATACAATATTTTTATTTAGTGGCTTGGAGATCGTAGAGTTCATCTTGTACATTCAACAACATTGTGTACCATTCTATATTTTCTAAGTCCATCCCCTTAGATTCTCACACTTATATGTGTCTTGATTTAGTGTATATTGGCCTCAGTGTGGGAATAGTTTTCATTAATATTAGTGTTTGAGAGGGATCTAGTGGACCACACCGATTTGCTACTTATTTTTCTTTCTTCCCTACACTTCTCACTTTTACACTTTTTTTACTAACTCTTCTATTAATATGATTAAAACTTGTAACCGATTTTTAATGTGTAATGTATATCTATGTTATGAGTGATGCTCATAGATGAATATTAGTTTTATTTGATTTTATGTAATCATTAATCTATAAATTAAGGTTAATAATTTATTTTACTTATAGAATTGTTCATACCAAATCATTGTGATATATTCCTAAGCCATTAGTTTCCCACATTGGCCAACAATCCAAAATGAACAAAATTACACCTTTAGAGTAAAAACATTGACTCTTATCCTCTTCTTGAGCTATTCCCAACGAGCTTATTTCCCAATAAGACCTAATGAGAGATAACCTTAGAAAAGGAATTCCTACGTCCACTTTGAACTACTTATTACGCTTTCCCATGCATGCATTACTTTAATGAGATATGGATCCTTTCCCATTTTTGCAATACTCTATTTAGGTTTCACATGCTTACACACACCATGGATACCTTCCATCTACAACATCCCTCAAGTTGTTATGGAGGGATTTAGAGTGGGAAATTCATGGAGATAAATAGTTTTCACTATGTTCTAGTATATTATAGGTCATCCTAAGTTTGTGTGAGCGAGAGTGAAATACATAAAATGTCATTTATAGGAAATGTAAGCACACATGAAGTTTTAGATCCCAACTACTAAAGGGTTGATAACCATACAACCCTAGTATGGTCTTGTTCCTACTCATTTTCCAGATCTAAAACACATAACAAAGCATCTCCAATATTTAATATACATTTCCTTCATATTTTCACCTATATTTCCTCTATATTTTTACATGTACAACTAATTATTCTTCTCCTCTTGTGCATTTAAGATATTATTTATCATTTTATCAATCTTTATAAGTATTAATGTGTTGTTTTATTTATATGAACCGCTTACTATATATTAATTAGATTATAGTAATCCCCTATTACAAATCCTTACATCCTCTCGTATTTTTGTGTAATTTTCATAACATAGATTTAATTAGGGTGTAAAAATAAGCAACTCAAGGAAGTCAGCCTAAGCCCTAATGAAATATAATTATGATTCCCTCTTATGAACTTTTCAAACTTATAAAAATACATAATGTAAACCCTATGTTTCCATATTTATTTTAACATAAATATATTAATAGTAATAAATTCTTATATAAATAATCATTCAAAATAGGGTATGCATTTTTATGTAAGATATTATGATTTATATAATGATCCTCTTTTAAAATTATTATATAAATGGAACAATAAAATAAAGCCAACATACACAAAGATGTAACTAAAGGGTGTGAATGGGGTTGTAAATAGGTCTAAAAGGGGTATCTATACTTAATTATATGTATGTCCTAACTAGGTCCTAAAGAGGCCAACTATATGAAAAATAGATAGTCAATTACAATAAAAATGAGATCTCGACTAAACTTGAAAATTGAAATTTACAAATAATTATGAGATATGAAACTAGCTATAATGTTAAAGAAAATGAAACACTATACTATCACGTGTAATACAATATATATAAAAATAACCATCAAATGAATAAAGGAAATATTATAAGGATAAAGGTACATTCCTTTTGAGTGGGCACTATTATTGATGAGGCCGAATATGTCCGATTAATGTATAATATATGATGTCATCTTACTCTCCTTTTTATTAAGTTTGATTGCATTGTGTGACTTTTAGTTGATCTGATATGAGTTAGGATGTAATTGTCTGTATTTTGATTGATTGTGATTCTAATGTTAAAATCTCTAGAATTCCTAATGAAGTGTGTGTTTAAATTCATTTTTGTAATAAAGTAGGTCTAATCAGTCGAATAAATGAAGCAAGAAGCGTTCAATATGTTTTTAGCAACATCTGTTCCCACACAACTTAGTTCCGAAATTCCAAGCTAGTTCTGGAATTCCATCACACAATCATCATTTAGTTTCGGGACTTTCTGACTTAGTTCCAGAACTTCAATATTTAGTTCTGGAACTCCCGGGGATAGCTCCGAACTCTAATGGTTTTTTATCCTTAACAATTTGCTATGGTTCTCGGAACTTCTCCGAAGTTCCGGAACCGATGGGAGTTATTTATTTTAACCACACCCGGATATTTTGCATCTATGACCCTTTCAATCAGGAAAGGATGAGAAGATTTATGAACGCAAATATAGGGAGATTTATCTTACAGCTATTTGATCAACCGCAATCCGACTCAACATCTATTATAGGCATGATTCAATTTCATCAAAATCATTGAGACAACTGTGATTGTAAAATGTATATAAAAGCGAACTTGTAGTAGATAGATAATAGAAATATATAGAATATGATATGAGATAGATATAGAATAGAGAAATATAGACTAAATACTCGTATCTAATACTTTTTGTAATACCGAATGTTTTATAAATAAAATATCCATTCCTATTTGAGAGAATTATGAGTTGTTAAATCCTGATTCAAGGAGAAGAAAGGGCCCACTCCCCCAAGGAATAGGATATTCGTTTATTTGGTATTTATATTTCTTCAGCAAATAGCTTAGATATATTAATTTTGTATTGTTTTAATTCCTTGATTGAGCTCTATTGTATACTTGTTCCTATAGGTGTTTATTTAGATTCTTATATTTCTTTTAATTGTTTTCAAGCATTCTAAATTGAGTGTGTTTATTTCCAAAAGCAAGTGTGTTTATTTTCCAACAAAGAAGTCTATTTCCATTCTACACATTGTGTTTCCTTTCAAAGAAAGCTTTCACCGTGATTACTTTCAAAGCAAGTTTTCATAGTTTTATTTAAATAATGTTTTACCAAGAAGTCCTTAAGACATCAAGAGATCCCCAGAAAATACAAAAATAACTACAAATAACTACTAAATCGATAAAATTACTCTTGTTGCATATAGCTTTAGACACACCCATGGTTTGATATGACATCAATAAGAAGTTTATTAAATGAAGGGAATAATGACACCCATCAATTATATTGTTAATCCCCACCTTAGATCAGTAGTTCCTTTTGGGAGAATATTCTAGAGGAAACTCAAAAATATAGGAGGAAGACCTGAGGAGGTTATAAAATCCAAATAATAATGAAAATATTATGTTTTCAACTCATATTCTTGATTCACATGGTGACCTAGTACCCTAGTGATGATCTACAAGTGTAAGCTCCCTAAATCCTAATTTTTAAAAAATGTTACATAAATATTTGTGAGAGAAGAAATAGTACATTATTGGATAATTAGAAATGAAAATAATAATGTGTATATATGGACGTATATGACCTAAAGTCCCAACTCAATCTTAGGAAACGCTATCATTGGCTGAAAAGAGGTTATGTAAGACATATTTTATTAGATGATAACGTTTTCTCTATAAAACCATCAAAGGGTGGAAAAGAGGAAGGAAAAGCTATATATTGATGGAGCGAGGAGAAAATGTAAGTGTAATGTAACGATTCTTCAAGTAGGTAGTACATACATATAGAGTAATGGTACAATGGTTCTAAGATGGGTAATTGAATTATAATTACTTGGTGGTTTAAGTCAAATAGTTGTAAATTTAAAGATGAAGATGTTATCAAAATTTCATCCCCCCCAGGGTAAATTTTGATAACATGCATCAGAGTTTTGCAGTTCCAGGAAAATAGGTTGATCCAGGAAAAATCGTGAAAATTGGCTAAGTCCTGCTCAAGGTCGCCTTTGGGACGTGTGGGACAGAAAGACGCGGATCGGCCGAAAAGCCTCCAGGCGGCCCGCTAAGCATTTGGGACAATCGGGCCAGAAGGCGAGAAATGCGCGCGGGCGAGAAGCCGTTCCGGCCGAAAGAGGAAAAGAAAATTGACTAACTGCTGAGAGGGACAGTTCGGGACAAGAGTACGCGAAGGACCCGAACCGGCCGGTTCGGCCGAAATGGGAACAAATGGTCTGAAAGCAAATGGACCAAGTGGGACAAAGGTACGCGAACCGGCCGAACCGGGCGAAAAAGGTCAAGGCAATCAAACAAAGTGGACCAAGTGGGACAAAGGTACGCGAACCGGCTGGTTCGGCCGAAATCAGCACAAGGAGCACTGGGACATCTGGGACAAAGGGACGCGTGGGACGCGGATCGCCAAAGGAGCCGAAAGCCAATGAAGCAGCGCCACGTGTCATCGGCCGAATGAGGGACAAGGAAGCCCATTTCGGGTGGATCGGAGGTTTATGTCCCAAACGGTTTGGGACATCTGGGACAAAAAGACGCGAAGGGCACGAAAGAGCCGGCAGGGCCGAGGACCAATCAATGCACGCCACGTGTCACAAGGGGAAAGGTCCAAAAATTCAAAGAGCGAGTTTTCGAGCACTGATCCGAACCAATGAGATAGCGCCACGTGTCTCAGCTGGGGCCCACAAGGAAATTTCAAAAGAAAGCCCGCCGAAAGGTAGAGGAGAGAGAATCATGTGACCAATCAATGTGTGCCACGTGTCATCCAGTGGCGAGGCGCGGAAAGATTTCTAAACCCATTTTGGTCCTTCCGTGCCCTAAATCTTCAGATCACCATATCTTTTGATCCAGAGCTCGGATTTGCACGTTCTTGATATCAACGGAAAGCTGTTGAAATTCTCTACATGATTATGGGATCAATATTCCATTTTGGTGTAGTCTAGAGAAAGAAAATTTAGAAACGTCTCTGGCGCGTAGTAATGGCCATAAGTGACGCTTCAACAACCAAATTTTAATGCAGCAGACAACCCACCGTTTTGCCAGGATCCGCCACTTCTATCATAATGAGATGATTTAAAATGCGACCTAGAAGTGGTTGTGGTAGTTTTTGAATTTCCTCTCTTCCCTCTCTCTTTCTTCCTATATATTGTACGGAGGGGCTTATTTCGAAGTTGTTCATTCTTTCGCTCTCGCCTCCCTTCTCTTCTTCTCTAGGGTTAAAAATGGAGTTCGAACCTCCTCCCTGCTATGTAATGGCATTTTTTTCCTTTTATTAATGGAATGATGTTCTGCAGGCAAACTTTCTCTGAGCAACAAAACGTGTTTTGTGATGCATCCGTCCATCCTTCCTCGTTTTTGTTTGTTCTCTTCTTGCCTCTCTTCATCATTGCAGTATTTGTGCATGTTTGAATGTTCATTACAGTTTGGAGCTATGTTCATGGAGTTTTGGGACATTTTCTGTGTGAAATCTATCCTTGGGCCTATGATGCATCTCGTCCATCCTTCCCATTGCTCACCTCTCTTTGTCCCATGGCGCTTTGATAGATGTCCAACATTCTCCTTCTCTCGGTGTATCACCGTTTTAGTGTAGGCTTTTTCTGTTTTTCCCTTCTTTCTCTCTCTCTCTCTCCTCCTGGCATGGTTAGATTAGGATTAGATTAGCTTGCCCGCACCGGAATAGCTTGTGGCGGTAGTTTAGGAGCAGAACCAGCCTTCTCTCGGAGATTCCTCTCTTGGTTTCACAAGTCCCATGCTTGAGAGAGGTTTCCATGTTGTGCAATCACACTGGATGCCAAGTGATCAACCTAGAAACCTGATCTCGTCCTGAGTGGGTGCCGTGATTTTGCATCAACAGCTTTGGCACGCCTGGGTGGGACCTTAGAGGTCTTCCACTTCATCTTTTGTAGGTTGATGTGTTCTGTGAAGATTTCAGCCTTTGGAGGCACTTCTGCAAACACATCCTGGCGACTCCATCCAATCAGCAATCCATTTCTCCGAGCTTGCAGACCCATTTTCATCCATTTTCATCCATTCTTCCTTCCATCTCTTCCATCATTCTTTCATTCTATGAAGTTGTGCAATCATGACTTCATTTCCATCATGGAATTCACATCAACAACAGCAGTATATTCCACCTCCAACATGTTTTACAAATCCTCCAAATCAGCATTTTGAGCAGATTCAAGATCAGCATGCATACTCATATAAACAACAGTGCCAAAGTCAGTTTGGCTATGGAGCTTTCCAAGAGCAAGAGTATGCAGACAATGAAGACCATCAGATCCAAGATGCTCGTCTGTTGGAGAAAATCCAAAAGATGGAGGAGGGGATGGTGCAGTCCAGGGCTCAAGCACAAATGAAAGCTTTTGGAATCGGTTGTGGAGCACCCTGTCCATGGGTGGGACCTTTTCCAAGGCATTACAGCCCTCAGGAGAAGCTTGACTTCATGATTGCAACGCTGCCTTTGCTTGCAAAGTGGATTGAAGAAATAGAGGTGTATGAGAGAAGTATTCAGCAACCTTGTCAACGGGTAAGCACATCTTCTCATGCCTTTTCTTTTCCTCTTTCCCAATCTGTTTCATTTCAGCAGTGTCAAGTTTCAAACCCTCCATCTGCTGTCCCAAGTGTTGAATCCATCCCTCCATCCCCTAGTCTTCCACCCCATCTTAATTCTTCTTTCCTTTTCCCTTCCAAACAGTCATCCCCTCCACAAGAGCTAACAGAAACACCCCCTCTTCCAAAGAAACAAGAGGTTTCACCTCCTCCACCACCACAAAAAATTGTCAAATCAGTTGAGTTTCAACCTATCCCTCCTCTTGCATTCCCAAATCCATGTTGGGAGGATGAAAATCAGAATGCCAGTCAAGGAAAACAACAGCAAAAAGAGAGGCCAAACAAAGATGAAGAAATTCAAAGTCTGAAGAGTTGGGCTCTTAGATTTGGGATGACAAAGATCCCCTTGATGGTTAAGCCTATAGAAGAGGCTAAGGTTGAACAAATGGTGGTGAGGACTGATTTTGTTGAAGAAGAAGATCTTGCAGCCCCAACTTGTCCTCTAGAGCAGCAGATTGAAGAGTTTGACTTGACAAACTTCATGCTGGAGGAAGAGTTCAATCAAGAGCAAGATTTCCTTCAAACATTGGAGGAAGGAGAAGCTGCTCCAAATCCAAAAGAAGAGGAGCACATTCCATGTGGGGGAGAAAAATTCAGATCCAAGGGCTTTGAGCACAAAGCAGGCTACAGAAGAACCTTCAGTTCTTCTTTCTACTTCACCTCTCTCGAGTTCTAGTACTGAAGAGGAGTTTGATCTCTCAAACTCAATATTGGAGAGTGAAGGAAACCATGGTGGTCAAGTTTCGAGATCAAGAGGAGACCATGGAGGAAGTTGAAAACAAGCAAAGAGGACAGCAATGAGGCAGTTTACCTGTCAGATTTGGAGGACTGTTTTGATGGAGAAGAGCCAGTTGAGTTTTCACCATTCTCTCTTTCATCATCCACATTCCAAACACTAGAGTCTGCTGTCATGGAGGAGAGCTTTCATTTGCAGCAGCCTGCATCTTATAGCAGCTCTTTGGAATCAAAATTGGAAGATTCTAATCTTCCCTGTTCTTCATTGGAGGAAGAGAAAGGACAGAAGGATTCCACCATTTCTTCCACATCATCCACCTCGGAGGGTCTACAAGAGAACTCCATTCTTGGAGTTGAAAATCAGAGCTATGGGCATATCAAACGGATCAGACCTTGCCCAATCAGGTATTTGGCTTCATTGGAGCCAAAGGAGAAGCCACAACCGGTCATGCTCACTTCTGGGCATGAGGATGAGCTACAAAGTACCAAGGATCAGCTGCCATACCTCTTCAATCCAAATGCAGAGCAACTAAAAGAGGTATTGGATTTTTCAGTTGATACCTTGATGATTTGGATAGAAGACCAGCTTCTTGTTGATTTTCCATCCATCCAAACAGCCATGATCAGTGCCAAATCAATTGCATGGCTGCCAATTTTGAAGAAAGGAAGCTATTTCTCACAACCAGTTGCAGGGTTTGTTTAGCTTGCCTTTGCTTCCAGTTAGAGTAGAGTAGCTAGGTTTGCTTTCAGTACAAGAAGTGCTTGTGCACACTCTGCATGTTCCATTTGGGGCATGTATGATTTTCAGTTTTGTACATAGTTTTTGGTGTTGCTGGTTTTGCTCTTGCACAGTTCATTTCAGTGGCCTTTTGGTGAGAACAACTCCATGTCCGGTGGGTTTCCAAGTGGCTCAGAGGGGAGATTTTCAAAGTTCAGATCAGTTTTCAGGCTACTACTTATGACTCCATGCCCAATGGATTGCTTCAGTAAACTGGTATTTTCATCTAGCAGGCAGATGACCCCACTGAGTCGCTAAACTGTTATCAAAATTTCACCCCCGGGTAAATTTCGATAACATGCATCAGAGTTTTGCGCCTTCGAGCAAATAGGTTGATCCAGAAAAATTGTGAAAATTGGCTAAGTCCTGCTCAAGGTCGCCTTTGGGACGTGTGGGATAGAAAGACGCGGATCGGCCGAAAAGCCTCTAGGCGGCCCGCTAAGCATTTGGGACACAATCGGGCAAAAGTACGCAGCGCAGTGCGAAAATTCGATCCGGCCGAAAGAGGAAAATAAAATCGACTAACTGCTGAAAGGGACAGCTCGGGACAAGAGTACGCGAAGGACCCGAACCGGCCGGTTCAGCCGAAATGGGAACAAATGGTCCGAAAGCAAATGGACCAAGTGGGACAAAGGTACGCGAACCGCCAACCGGGTGAAAAGGTCAAGGCAATCAAACAAAGTGGACCAAGTGGGACAAAGGTACGCGAACCGGCCGGTTTGGCCGAAATCAGCACAAGGAGCACTGGGACATCCGGGACAAAGGGACGCGCGGGACGCGATCGTCAAAGGAGCCGAAAACCAATGAAGCAGCGCCACGTGTCATCGGCCGAATGAGGAACAAGGAATCCCATTTCAGGCGGATCGGAGGTTTATGTCCCAAACGGTTTGGGACATCTGGGACAAAAAGATGCGAAGGGCGCGAAAGAGCCGGCAGGGCCGAGGACCAATCAACGCACGACACGTGTCACAAGGGAAAGGTCCAAAAGTCAAAGGGCGAGTTTTCGAGCACTGATCTGAACCAATGAGATAGCGCCACGTGTCCCAGCTGGGCCCACAAGGAAATTTCAAAAGAAAGCCCACCGAAAGGTAGAGGAGAGAGAATCATGTGACCAATCAATGCGTGCCACGTGTCATCCAGGTGGCGAGGCGCGGGAAAGATTTCTAAACCCATTTTGGTCTGTTCCGTGCCCTAAATCTTCAGATCACCATATCTTTTGATCCAGAGCTCGGATTTGCACGTTCTTGATATCAATGGAAAGATGTTGAAATTCTCTACATGATTCTGGGATCAATCTTCCATTTTGGTGTAGTCTGGAGAGAGAAAGTTTAGAAACGTCTCTAGCATGTAGTAATGGCCGAAGTGACGCTTCAACAACCACTTTAATGCAAGAGACACCCGCCGATTTGCCAGATCCTCCGCTTCTATCATAATGAGATGATTTAAAATGCGACCTAGAAGTGGTTGTGGTAGTTTTCGAATTTCCTCTCTTCCCTCTCTCTTTCTTCCTATATATTATACAGAGGGGCTTATTTTAGAAGTTGTTCATTCTTTCTCGCTCTGCGCCTCCCTTCTCTTCTTCTCTAGGGTTAAAAATGGAGTTCGAACCTCCTCCCCCTTTCTGTAATGGCATTTTTGCCTTTTATTAATGGAATGATGTTCTGCAGGCAAACTTCTCCGGAGCAACAAAACGTGTTTTGTGATGCATCCGTCCATCCTTCCTTGTTTTTGCTTGTTCTCTTCTCCTCTCTTCATTGCACTGCAGTATTTGTGCATGTTTGAATGTTCATTGCAGTCCGGAGCCGTGTTCATGGAGTTTTGGGACATTTTCTGTGTGAAATCTATCCTTGGGCTCCGTGATGCATCGGCCATCCTTCCCATTGCTCACCTCTCTTTGTCCCATGGCAGTTTTGATAGATGTCCAACATTCTCCTTCTCTGGTGTATCACCGTTTTAGTGTAGGCTTTTGCTGTTTTTCCCTTCTTTCTCTCTCTCTGTCTCCTTGGCATGGTTAGATTAGGATTAGATTAGCTTGCCCGCACCGGAATAGCTTATGGCGGGTAGTTTAGGATCGGAACCACCTTCTGGAGATTCCTCTCTTGGTTTCACAAGTCCCACGCTTGGAGAGAGGTTTCCATGTTGTGCAATCACACTGGATGCCAGAGTGATCAACCTAGAAACCTGATCTGCGTCCAGGGGTGCTGTGATTTTGCATCAACATGGATATTATCATATATGACTACCATTAAGGAGTAATATTAAATGAAATTCAAAGTGGTTATTGAAAATTAATTTAAGAAATTTATTATAAAAGTAAACCCTTAGTGATAGAATAAATTGAGGATATTGTTATATGATAGTGAAGACGACATTAAATTACCAATTATCTATCACAAATTTTCAAATCCAAGATGGATTTATTAACATTATTTATATCCCTTTTAATAGTTATATCTTGTGGCATTTTAGAGTTAAACATTTTCGACAAATAGTAATTGTATTGATAGGATTTGGTGGTGTAGACAAAATTTAAGCACTTATTACTATTACATTATGCATCTAGTATGTTGTTATATGCATGATTCCAAAGTGAGAAGACTAGACACTGGTGACAACTCTCTTAGTCTTTCTATCAATTTCAATTGATTTTGATTTTGACATTGGTCTTATGTGCTTTTGGTCATGTCGTAGGAATCATTGTGTCTTCCTCGTTGTCTAATTTATTTTTTTGTCATAGGGATGGTAACACCTAAGAAGGACAATAGTTCCCATCGCTATTGTCCCTTCCTATTATTTTTTTCCTATCTTACTTATATTTTAATTTACCACTTAGTGCACAATTTTAAATATTTTCTAATTCCTAGTTCATATTTTTTGGTGGCCTTTGGTATCACTAAGTGTAAAAATTCAAACAAAGGATCCATATATATACAACCTACTAACTATTCTAAGGGGCACTAGGTTACTATTTTCTATCCACTACTTGGGGGAAACGGAGTGACTTAAGGACTGCTTTTGAGTTGCATTATTCACTATATAGGAAAAAAATTCTGAATTTCAAGACACACATTATCTTGGTACAACATGAAAAAGGGAAACCTAGTTTCAAGGGAAATAATTTCTATCACACACACACACACACAAAAATAAACATAATAAGAAATGTAATGTAACACTTGGTGACAATCAAATTGGGGTGATCGTTGAGGTTAGTCCAACTCAAACATATACATATTTTATTTAGTCTAATATATGCTTAAGTATTGTGTAAGTAGTTAGGGTTTGTTTTGCAAGTACAAGTGTGACATGAGAACCAAAAATGAATTAGATGTGAAATAATGAAATTTTAAGAAGACATTTTCATACATTAAAATAACCATATCCACACCACTCACTAGGAGAATAACACCTAATTTGGAAACCAGTGTCAGGAGATACTTTCCAGACCCGGGTGATACTATCCCAAGATAAATCTTGGATTATTATTTTTCCGAGGAAGCATAAACAATTCAAACCGTGCATGTTCCACCATCATTCCATCATATATTTAGTCAAGAAAACCAGATATCAACTAAGTCACTCATATCTTCTCATTGGTTGTATTTTCCCATCATTACATGTTTCGATATATCTTATTTACTCCAAACCTATGTTTAAGATTTAATTTTATTAAATCATTTGGTTAACCCATTTATTGATCAAACCCTATTTTCCATATGATTTTTATAGTGTCTCGCATTATGTATGTGATTGTATTCTTTACATATTTAGTTATTCTAGATATTCTTGTTCTTGCATTTTATAATAGATATCCATTCCAACAATTGTTGACAATGCTCCCCCATTGTATATCTAGGTTTACATTTATAATGTTTTTATTAAGCATGATTTAATATATAGTAGATATGTTCTTAATATATGTAACATCTATTTTTTCCATCAAATAGGGATTTTAGCTATTGATTTAATCCTTATACTCTATGTATTTGTGGTTTTAATATTATAATTTTGTTGTTTGTTTTTATAAGGTCAAAATTCCTAGGAAAACACAACAACTATACCCCAATGTTGAAAATTTTGCTCCAAAACCCTCTTGATTCATCCTCTAGGTCAACCTACCTTATGTGTCATACCCTTCTCATCATTGAAAAGACTCATAATGTGATCAAAAACCTTCCCAAGTTTTGGAAACATGGTCATAGGGTCATCTAGTCCATTCAATGAAGTTTCATCAAGAGTTGAAATCTTTCCCACACTTAGAAAGGCTATTCCCTAGCCTTTCTAAAACTGATTTTCATCCTATGGTGCTTATCAAGGAGCTTAAGGTCACCTAGAGATGTCATGTAATATTCCATAATGTAATGGAACAAGTTTATGGAAGTTTGGGAATGTTTTTGAGGTTTTGAGTTAGGAAAGTGAAAGTGGGTTCGGAGGCTTGACGAACATGTAGTATAAAAAAGAATCTAAACTTCAATTGAAGATTATGGGAGCTCTAGAATGATTCAAGAGGAAAACAAGATACCTTTTGAAAGCTTATAATATCTTCTATATGATGGAGTATTTAAATTATGTAGAAGCCCCAAGCTTAGAATTTCAGCAGACTCACCCTACCTGCTAGAATGAACAAGCATATTTGTTTTTGGATAAAGAGGCATAATAAAGTATTTAAAACCATTAAATTTATCTCAAAATGGTATTGGGAGTCATAATTATATAAAAAAATTCCAGAAAAGAGTGTTTATGCCTCCAGGAAAGTTAGTTTCATCATTCTAATAATTAGTCATTTTCAAGTTTGAAGGGGTAATCTGGTGTTTTCACTCCAACTATCCAAACTATTTGGGAAAATGGGGAAATTTGTAAGACACATGGGAAAAAAATGTCTACCGCACCCACTAAATGAAGCACGTACACCCTCATGTGACCCTAATTCTACCCGAGAGAGTGCTTAAGGTTCGTGTGTGTAAATTTGACTAAGTGTTGAGCCTCTCAATCCTAGTGTGGGATTTTTCACTTTGATCGCAATTATCCGGGATATTTGGGATACAAAAGTGTGCCCAACCCAATCCTCCTCTTCTTCTGATTCTTCATGTGACCCACAACTCATCTCTCGAGTGCTCAGATCTCTCTCTCTCCTCTCCTAGCTAAACACCCCTTTACGCGATTGTCAATCCCTATGCCTTGAGAGCATTTTTTCATGCCTAATGTCATAGATATATAGGATATTCAAGAAAAAAAGGCCACCCCCACATTTTCCTTCAATTTTTTTAAAAACACTCTTTTTCAACTTAAAAATAAACTTGTTTTTGCCTTTTTAAGAGCTTCCCAAGTATTTTTCTCCATTATTTCACCAGCCGACTAGGAAGCCATTGAAGACATGTCAAAGCTCGAAAACTTGAAAATCCATTATATACTCCATAAATTTTCTCTATGAGCATATGTGGTTGTGAGAATGATGATTTTTCACTATCGGTGAACAAATAAATAAATCGTACTAAAGGTTCAAGCTAAGCTCTCTTCTCTGGAGTATCTATGTTTTTTTCTCATTGTTAAAGCTTCTTGACTAAATTAATGGATGTAATTATGTAGCATAGAAAGGGAATTAAGCATCATCTTCACTTCTTGAGGTTTTAGTAGGTAGGATCACGTAAAATTTGGAGGAAACAATCATTTGAAAAAAACTAGTTTTGTGTGAACTAGTTTTTGTGCCTTAAAGACCCTATTTTTAGGGATATCAAGGGCTGTATTTTTCATCAAAATTTTACCCTCTTCATAGAAAATATTAATTTATTGAAGATTCGAAGGTGAAATCACCGAAGATTCAGAGTGAAATATCCTAAAATAAAATCCAAAATTTTAAAACCTTTTTCATGGCAATCGACACCCATAGTTCACTCACTAAAAATAGAATATTCCATGCCCTTTCACATGATAAATATAATAAGTCCCTCAATTTTCAAGCTTTGATCACCTAGAACACTAAAAAAATTACATAATGATAAACATGGTGAAATTGCCAATTTTCCCAAAATAGCAGTTCTAGAAAAAACACCTGCTAAAAATAGAAAGTGGCTAAAAATGGCAATGCATCATCAACAGAGGGAAATTAAAAAAATTAGAAGGAACATAAGGTAATATTTTAGCAAGATAGGTGAAATGTCCCAAAATAGCACATCCTGGTCATACCTAGTAAAAATAGAAAGTCCCCATTTTGGGTGCGTAAATTTGCGAGATGGATCCATTTAACTTATCTTTATACTTTTGAACTCTTCGCATGATTATGAAATGATCTCATATCTCAATTATAGAAATGAATCCTCCATATGGGTCTTGGAAATATCATCTTGAGATTATTTTGGTGTAGAAGCAAAGCAATAAGAAAAATCTAAGGACATTTTGTGGTCGAAAAGATTCGAAAGATGTCAAGAACTCAATTGATTCATCAGATAAGAGGTCATCATAGCTCATCGATCAAGTTTGATCCATCATCATCTCTCAGTGAGTTGGTTAAATTAATCTTGGTGAGTGAGTTGAGTTGATCCTAGTGAGATGGGTGGTTTGACTGATCTGGTGGAGGTGAGCCAAATGATCTAGGAAAGAACTCACATCTCTCAGAGAAGTAAAGGAAAGGTTTGAAATCTTGTAGTATAGTGTGCAGAAAATGGATGCAATTATCAAGAGGTTTCACCATCATTAACGATAATTGTGAAATCCTAAGGAACAAGAGATTCATCCTCACTCTCATTATGAGATTAGGGATGCATCATCATGGGTGAGGTTTGTGTTCATCTCATGCTCACTTTGGGAGGACTTAAAATAATTTTTCTAAATACTCATTAGGAGGTCCAAGGTTTTTGTGCATCATGCCAAAGGAGGATACTATGATCATCGTCAACAAGTTCCTCATCAGAGGGAGAAATCTTCATCAACAAAGCAAAGAAGAATTAAATAAGGGTATTGTCTCCATCTAAGTAGTTATCTCTCTCTCTCTCTCTCTCTCTCTCTCTCTCTCTCTCTCTCTCTCTTCCTTCTCCTCTCTCTTCTTTCATGTTTTGTTTATTCATTAGGGAGTTACAATTTTCATTTTTTCTTTTTCTCTTTTTGTGTGACTATGGTTGTGTTGTCCCCTCAAAATTCCCCTCTTTTGAAAGTCAAAAATTTGAAAATTTTGAGTTGGCACCCTTTAGAAGTGTTTTAGTGAAGTAAGAAATTTGAAGAGATGGTGAAAATTCCATTTCTTGGGGTCATTTTAGTGACTTGCGGGTCTATCGGACATTTTTGTCCCTCATGTCCCAAGTACCGGCGGGCCTCTTGTTCGCTGATTGGCTGATTTCCCTACAAGTCCTTGTCATCGGATTTTTCAGAATTTTTCAGCCCATCTGTCCTAAGTGTGTTTGGGTCTCCTGTTCACCGATTCCCCGCATCACCCGCATTGGCCAAATCAGCTCTTCGCATCCTTCGCATTTTAATGTTCCATGGATCGTCTGGGCCAATTTTTTCCATTTTTCCTACATTTCACCTTTTTGAGTCGAGTGTAAGGTATATTTAATGCACATTTATGATCTTCTCTCTCCTAAATGGCTATTTAAAGGGGCAACCATCTATGCACTTGTCACATTACTTGCTCATTATCTCTTGCCCGCATTTTTGCAAATCGAGTCATTTTTCTACCTGCCTATATCTCTTTACAATTTTTATCAAGAATATGTTCTTTGAAGGCCATTTCCTCTATTCATTGTCAAAATGAAGATCAAATTTCAAGGGAACGAGCATCTGTCCCCGTTAGAGACTCTTGTGCCCAATATTAGAGATAACAAAGTTTGGCATTTGGATTTTGATGATTTCTAGGGTAGATTAGCATGTGACAACCCTACTCCCATGGCTCAAATGATAAATGATAGTGGAATCACATACGCCATTGGTTTTCCTCTCTCTGTGTAATGTGTCGACATTGTGCTCACCTATGGGGCTAATTTCAATCCAAATACCAAGGAGGTTGTCAATGTGCATGGTGAGTTGATTACAAAATTGGATGCTACCACCATCACTACTACCTTGCACATCCCGAAATAGAAGACTCCATTGTTCTCACTCTCGCTCAAGCTCAAACTCTGTTTGATCAAGACAACAAGAAATATAAGGCTCGGGTAGTGAAATCATGGCTGAAGTTCCCTAAGAAGGGAGTGTCCCAACTCTCTAAGGCATTGTTCAGGGTTGACTTCAATGAAGAACTATCAGATTTCATCACCTTGCTCGCCCGGATTATGGGAATGCCCTCTACTAATGACTTCCATTTTTGGATGTTCCCTTTCATAAATATCATCTCGAGGGTAAGAAAAACCTAAATTGGGCCGAGATTATCTGTGGAAACTTGACTGAACAATTGTCAAATGTTCAACAAACCAAAAGTTCTACATGACTTCCTATCTCATGTACACCTTGGCAGCATATTAGGAATGACCTGGTTTCACTTACATTGAAGGCAAGAAGGATGAGACTATCTACACATATTGCCCTCAGTTTAACCTCAAGGTTAGTAATCATAATTTCAGAAGGGTAAATGATGCCTTCACCATGTATGTTGTGAGACTCTTGGAGGGTGACACTGCCAAGAGATTCTCTAATGAGGCTAAGGCTTTGATAACCAAGTATGGGGATTTCTTCACTCAATTATGAAAGTTCTCATACATCATGCTGGCTTGTTTTGAAATCACACCTCTCAAGCCTCCCATGTTCTATAACGACAAAATGGATTTGGTTGAGGTGTGTAGGTAGCTGGATAAACTCCATAGAACCTACCGAGATAAGAAGATTATTGGTCTTCATTTCCTATCACCTTGGGGAATTATACATGCAGATGCTCTAGATGCCCAAAATATAGAAAGGGCTATTTCTCCTCTTACTTGTTCATTTCTTTAGGCCCACCCATGACTTGCTTTGATCTTAAGAGATACATTGATCAAAATCTCAGAATAACTTATCATCACCGTCCTAACACTGAGGATTACTGGGTTGATTGTGTTGATGATTTTGACAAGAGGAGGCATTTTGGAAAATTTTCTCTACAACAGATCATAGACTTCAACCTCTACCAGGTGCCTGAAGGGCTTAAGGATGATGATGAATATTTGCAATCCTTTGAGTATGAAATATCAATCAAGCACACTCCTCTGGAAACCCTGGATTGGTATGTAAAGGAAAGAGATGACTTGAATGAGATGATCACCCCATCACCGCGAGAACTAAGGTTTGGTTTGATAGAAAAGTACGTGGCCTCAGGATGAACAAAAGTAGATCCTCTTCAAGAGAGACTTCCACACCTAGGAAGGAAGTACATATGCCTAACACTGAGGCACTTGAGAAAACTCCTCCTTCTTCTTCGATGAAAGAACCTGAGTTGTCTACTCCTTCCTCTTCCACTAAAGTGTATCAAAAGAAGGTCAAATAAGTTAAGCAAGAACCGATCGAGGAAGAGACTCTTCTGAGTAGTCGAATTGCCTATTGGGCTAGAGAACATTATTGTTCTAAGTGAGAATGATGATGATGAGATGAAAGACCCAAAAGAAACCCTTGAAACCACTGCTAAAGTAGAGAAGGAAGGACCAAGGACCAAACCTCCAAGTTTAATAGACTCCTCTGCAAGGGAAATTCCTGTGGTTGCATTCATTTCCCCACTAGAGACAACAGTGGTTCATACTCTGAGTGCCATGAGTTCACTTGCACTCGGTCCCTTGATTCTTTTGTTTCTTCTTCTTCCTTTGCTTAGGTGTAGCCCTAGTCGACAGAAAGAAAATGAAACCTTCCTCTCGATTAACAGACCTGAATTTGATGTTGTAGTAGCTCTACTTGGTACTACCCCTCCTCCTCCAAAAAAGAAAGAAAATACTACTTCAAGGTTGGTAACTGATGCTCAAGGTCAGCAGTTCTTGGAGGTTGCAAAACCCAAAGTGGATAAAGAGGAGAAAGATATTTTGATCTCTGACTTGGAGCTTTCCAGAATTCCAATGGGAGAATCCACACCTGAGATTGAGGTTCATAACCTTTGAGAAACCGTCACTAAGGTTATTGAATGGGTGGAGAAAGGAAAGCAAACCATGAGCAGTTAGAAGAGCACAACCAAGTTCTTTCCAACTTTATCAGACCATTGTTAGTAAAAGATAAAGTTTTGGATCCATCCCCATTGGCTGTTCTCCCATCTCCCATAGCTCTCAGCCAAGATGAGTTCTAAACCATCAAATACATTCACAAGTATTCAACTTATGGGAAGGCTGTTGAGGCCATGGTGGATGATATGACTGTAGCAAGTTTAAAATTCATTGAGGAAGCCTTCAAAACCAATGAGAAGGTGATCAAGTTGTAGCATAAATTCACTTCCTCAATCAAGGTTATGTATAAGGAATTGAATACCCGGAGTGTATGTATAGTGGATCTCCTTCGATGGGTCAAACGATGATAAGATCTTTTTGGCCAGAATGTGTTTGATGATGTCAAGAATAACTTGTCAAGGACATGGATCTTTAGCATCAAGTGGAAAATAAAGGTTCTAGAAGAAGCACTGGGGGAATTGAGGAATGTATGGAAAAAGGGGAGTCTTTTAAAACTTGTGTTTTATCCGCCTTCAAGGATATTCACTGCCATTTTCAGGATGAAACCACGGTGTTTTTCTTCTCTCTCCAAGAAATCAAGGCTCAGTTTAAAACCTTTGTCAAAGATGATTTTTTCAAGGAAGATTCAATCACCAAAGATAAAATGAAGGACATTTTTTCTCTTCATTCAGCTATAGCCGAGGCTAATAAATAATATCTGGATCATATTGAGTTTGATAAGGATATGGAGAAATGCCTAGGCACATGGACTCATGCTACTTCTAACATAACAATTCCAAGAGGCATGGAGATAGCGGAAGCATTGAAGAGATTCAGCATCACATCCTCAAAACAATGGGCCCTTCTTAGCCACAACAGATGTCCCTACTTTTGGCTCTTGACTTTCTTCTATTTTTGGTTCGGTTCCCCTTGTAATTTAATTAAGGACTTTATATTATGTATTTCCTTAATTAATATTTTGGTTAAAAGAAACGGTTACCAAATGTAACCACTTTGTAATGCTATATATTGGGATCTCCATTCCATTCCAAGGGGCTGGAACTCTGATAATTTTTGAAAGTGTAAAAGAACTAAAAGCTATCAATATAGAATATTTCCCTTCCTATTTCTATCTGCATTGATTTATTCTCTCTTGCTTGTCTAAAGTTTGTGAATCATTAATCTATTGCATTAAGAAGCTTTGTATTCTTATGGATGTCATTTCTGGAACTTTGTGTCTATGAAATAATATCTGGTGGTTTAATATGAATGATTATATTCTATATATCATCCTTGCACAACATTTATAAGGAACTATTTTTCTATCTATATTTCCTAGGGATGTTGTTATATTCTACATTTTCCCTCCTTTAGTTCTTTTGTTATTTTGTATTGATGATTTACCTTTACATGAAAACACTTTCATGATATCAGATTTCCTCATTAAAATAGAAATTTGTACATTTGTAAATAGTTTTGTTGCTTGCTTTCAATAAGGGCACCTCTCCCATTAAAGAGGAGGGACTTTCTATCCCTTGACTATTTCTTTCATTAAAGTCCTAATTTGACAACCAAAAGTTGGCATTGTAATAAGTAACCCTTAATTAATAAAAAGGGGAATTAATTTTATTCCTAGGAATAGGAACAGTCACATATTGTAAAGATAAATGAAATGTCATGTGGGGGTAGGTGAAGAGTCTTTCTGAAATCTATATATTGTAATGACTTCCCCATTCCAAAGGGTTGTCAATTTTGTGAGTTCTAAGAAGATAATTACCAAGAATAAGTAAAAGAGATTTCTTCTATTTCTTGCTATATGTTTTCCTATTTCCCTTACATTTTACATTTTTTTGATATTTTAAATAAAGAAAGGAGTTTCTACTTTTCTGGATGAGTGAATAAGTGAAACTTTGTGTTCATGGTTTTATCTTGTCTTGATATTATTAGAAAAGTTTCTATTCTTCTCAAATTGTGTGTGTTAATATGTTCTTATTAATATTTGTAAGAATATGAGTTTTCCTACTTGCAATATTAATCCCTCTCCTAATTTCCCACTCCCACTTCCCCACCTACCTATAAAATTCCTCCCTTACACAAGATTGCAAGAATTTTCCATAGGTGCAAAGTGGAGTGAGCATTTTAGATCCCTAGTCTCTAGGCCAACAAAAGGTTTACTTTTATTTCACATATAATAATGGAGCTACCCCATTCAAGAAGAGGGACCTAGTCCTAGAGCATTGGTGTAAATCCACCAATTTGTCCTATCGACAAATTTTCTCACCAACATATACCTAAACAAGTGTTGGGGAAATCAATTTATCTATTACTAGAGAACCTTTCACTCGAATATTTTATGTCACATTTTCCTAATAATCTAAATTATAATATCCTTCTAGGTCATCCTTTATTAGATACTATATATTCATTCCTTTTTACCCATATGATAGCACATAATTCCTTGCAACACCTTCTTCCATATATAATGCTAAGATAAATTCCATACCTCATGTTGCTAAAATTTTTGATATCCCTCTCATACGTGATAATGAAGACAATAATTAAATTTTACATCATTCTCACCTTATGATGGACTATATTGTTACTAGTTTACATGATGAGAATTTTACTAGCATAAATGATACTCCTACCACTATGTCTCACTCTTATCCAAATGTTGCTCAATCCCTAATACATATTGTTACACATATACATATATCTATAGATTTGTCCCCTTTATTTAATGAAAATAATACTTTTTAAAACCCTAATTGTAGAGTAATGTATGATAAATAAACAATGAATTTTAGATTTGACACAAGAAAATAAGCTAATAAATTTAAAACCCTAAGTGTAAGAGAGAGATAAAATACCTAGCTGATTTCACTGATGTCGAAACATATCTTATCTAGAGAAATGATGAAACAGAAGAGAATATTATCATAACCAATCACGATAAATATTGGAACTATCGAACGAGCCTAGACTATGGCACCTAGACTCGGGTCGTGGGGTCCTGGGAACTAAAGACCTCTCTTAGTACTGTGACTATGAAAATACTTGGAACCTAAATTTTCTTGTGTCACAAAAGTTTCACTGTTGTTGTTTTTGGTCACTTGATGTCACACCATGACCAAGAAATTATCATGTAACCTTTACAATAAATAATATCCTGTAAAACCCCGAACAACATCAAATCCTAAAAATAAAGATATAGATGGGGAGTCGATCGACCTCGATACCATCCTGACCGAGTGAACTTAAAACCGAATGTTGCACTACATCTCGTAATCCATGTATTTCTTGTGCATGTGTGATAGAATTGTGCCCTAGGAATCCCTTACACGAGTGCACATGATAACATGTGATAACTAGATATACCAATGTAAGTAGATGTGTGGATGGAAAAATGAACTTCCCTTCCTATACGTGTATGTAGAAAATTCAGTCCCTTGGCCCTTGAGTGAAAGCTAGATGGATTATTTGATGATCTTACAATGCCTTTGGATGCAACCTTAGGTGATGATAATAGATGCTTAGTTCTTGGTGCTTTATTTTAGTCACATAACTTTATGTTTATATATATCCCTTGGTTGAATTTTGCAATTGAAAAATAGAAGGCCAACCCATAAGAAAATAAGATTCCCAAAAGATAAAAGAGACCCAAAAGAATTGAGTAAGATAGAAAAGGGTCAGGGGCACCCAGAGCAATAGGGAACCTGGGTTCGGCATCCTATTTTCGCGCTAATTGCCATAGTCATAAAATATAAATAAGTGAAATACTAACTGGGCCGTAGGGTGTAAAAGATAAGAAAGAAGACAAGAAGCAAAGAAAAGAGGCCAAGGGTAGCTCTCAATTACTAGGTTTCTCACTTAAGAATGATATGAATAGTATTATGTGATTAGGACCTAGAAATGTTCCCAAGTGGGTGATTTTGTGTCTACACCTCTATGATGATTGCAACATCTATAATACCTAAGGTGTTGGGAGACACTCATATGCCACTTTAAAATGTCGCATGACCATGGATTAAAAATATTTTTCTTGGCATAACTCTTGATACAATTCTAATGATCATATGCTTACTAATTCAAATATTAAATCACTTGCTATAACCTCCTCACCACAATTAAAAATATAATGTGCTAGTTTCATAATGGTTCTTAATGCTCTTAGCTCACTCACTTTTCAAACTTCTCTGCAAAACACATATGATATACCTTTTATTGTTGCATCCATGGGGAAATAAATACCCCTCTTTCCATATTTATGTCTATTGTTTCTTCTATAGTCATTAGGGGATAGTTTATACAACTTTAACGCTTCCAATCTTCCCGTATTGCACCTATTTCTTATGGGTAGTATTTTGTCTCTCCCTCCATTTTCTCGAGTTTAATACTAATGAGCCTCCTAGCACTACATGTGTTGCACATATATTTGATCACACAATCATCCTTATGTTTTCACTTCCTCTTTCAACTATTTCCAATAATTCCAATGTTCTATAGTTTCTCATAATGAACACACTCTTATTATTTATGAAATTATACTTAATACTTATATAATTAGGATCTCTCCATAGGGGTGTCCACTCATTTTGTTAACATTTTTCTATGGTATCTATTATGTTATTCCACCTTTCCACCCAATGACACACTCTTGTTCTAGGTTTAAATATTACTATCGAGGTCCCACTTACACACATAAACCTCACTTTACACACATACACACTTTGGGGAATCCTTTCTTCACTTCCTTATTGATACAATCTTATATTCTAATAATATAAAAACATTTACATTTTGAAAAAATAAAAAAACATTAACTTAGATCTTAGTTGAGTGTATCTTTGTTTTCCTATACTATTCCATGTTGCATTTTTCCTATCATGTTAGATTTATTCATACTATGTTATATCCTTTTATATGTAAATGTGTACATTCACATGGTAATTTGAGGTGAATATATGATATATATAGGTTATCATCGATTTAAAAAAATAGAATTTAAGTTAAAACCTATATTGTAATGTTGCAGCAAAGAAATGAATAGGCAATAAATTATAGATTTGACATAAGCAATAAGAAAGATAGATGTAAAACCCTAAGTACAAGAGGGAGAAAAGAAGACTTATCTAATTTTACAATAATCCCAAAGTTGTGCCGATTTGGAAAATTGATGGAATACAAATGTATATTATCGCAACTAAGCCGATTTTTTTGTCAATATCATAAATGATGGGACTTGGGTGCTTGGATGAGATCGGGGTACCTATGTGTTATAGACCACCGCTAGGTGCTTGTGACTACTCGAACCTTAGAATTTTTTTCTACAATCTCACTTCTATGTCACTTCCCTTCATTGTTGATCACCTGTATGTCACACTAAGTTCGTAAGATTCATCTGAAAAATGCAAAGAGAAAGAGCACCTGCAAAACTCCAAAAAATAAAATCCTAAAAAGAAAAAGATGAAAATGGGGATTCAGATGACCCCGGTGGTCACCCAATTGAGTGAACTTATGATCAGGTGATCCACGACATTTCATAATCCATGTACTTATGTATGTGTGTGTGTGTGTAGAATCATGCCCTAGGTGGATCTTGTGCTAGACACACTTGAATAGTGAGCCATAACTTGTTGTAGAATATATGTAAATAGATGTGTGTATGTAAAAATGAACTTCCTCCTATGAAGTGTATGCAAAAGAATGCAGTCCCTTGTGTGAGTGTTATATGGATGTTTTGATGCTCTTATAATGGCATTTAAATGCAACCTTAGGCGGTGATAGTAAATTCTTATTGCTTGGTCCTTTATTATGGTCACATATCTTTATATTTATATGTTTTCCTTGTTTAAATTTCATAATTAACCACTAAAAGTACAACCCACAAGAAAACAAGATGCCCAATGAGCTAGAAGACACCAAAAATAGGTGAGCAAGATACAAAGAGGTCGGGGCACCCGTGAAGGACAGGGGTGCCTATGTGTTGGCATCCTAACTTGGCGGTGGTGTCCAAAATCAGAAAATCTAAAGCATCGAGAGTAAGACTGGGTAATAGGGTGTGTGAGGCCAAGAGGAAAAATAAAAAGAAAGTAAATAATCCAAATATAGTGTTCAATTAGTACTTTTCTCACTTATGAATCATATAAATAGTGGTATGTGACTAGGACCTAGAAATGTACCCAAGTGCATGATTTAGTGTCTACATTTACCCCCACTTTATGTTGTTGAGTGAATACTTGATGACATAAATTATATAGAAGATAACTATGTAGATCGATGATGAAAAGTGTGCCGAGGAGATAAGAAAAAGTGTGAAGTGATAAAAATAAAGTGTGGAAGATAGAGAAGAGGAAGTGACCCTAGGGGTGAGAGCTTATGAGTGTACCATGTCATATTGTACCTACTATTGATTTCATTCGATTCTTGATGATGTGACTACTACTTTCCATGAGAAAAGACTTGTAAAAGAGTATTCAAAGTAGTGTATGTGAAAATTCAATCCAAATATGTGAAACGAATGTAAAAGTGTGTGAAATACGAAAGGAACATGTGCACATGATCCATGATGAGTGCATACAAGATCCTTAAAATTTTGTAGGACAAGTGTTTTGGATGATCTCACGCCAAGTGTAAGTTTTTAGGATATCTCACGCCATGTCGAAGAAGTGTAGGAGAAATGTCTAGTTTTATTCTCTAACCTTTGATTTCTTCTCGAAAATGTATACACTTTGGTCACTATAGATGGTGTGTTCAAATCTAATCCATTTTCATCCAAATCGGAAATAGAAAAAGGAGAAAGTATGCATATTGGTTTACTGGAGGATTGTGCATGTACTAAGAAAAATGTTGTGAATTGTGTTAAAAAATTTGTAATCGACCCCTAGTCAAAGGTGTTCCAGGAAGGGTTAGGGGTGCCCAAGGGCTCATGCATGTATCTGGGCACTAGTTTTTGTAATGTGCTCAAGACACAATTCAAATGATGGGTCATTTCTAATATGAAGACTGTGTTTTATAGGTACTAAAATGTGTTGTAATGTGACTCACAATATCTATATGGGGTGACTTATTCACGTAATGATTCTCCCCTCATTTTTGGTGCATGTGAGGTCACTTAGGAGAATGCGGCCTAAATTAGGACCATCTACTGAACCATGAATGATACCCTACATGAGGGAGGTAAATGCTTGGTAGAAAATAAGGCACACAACAAGAAAAGTAGATAGAAACAAGTGTTAGTGAAAACAATAAAAATACACATATAGAATATAAAATGTAAAATAACAATCAAGAAGAACATTTAGATTGTGAAAAGTGGGTTTAAAACATGGGAAATAACTCACAATGTTGTAAGACAATCAGGGCTGAAGCGGCCAAAAACATATACTTGCACACACAAGATAAAGGGAAAAGCCCGTAAACACCGACAGACAAAGGAAAACAATGAAAAACAATGGTAGACAAACATGGTGAAAAATATACTTGAAAAATAAATGCTACACATGAAACACCCACAAAGCATGTTAGAAAGATAAAAATTATTTCAAATCATTTATAATCAAATAGTGTGCAACAAGAATATGAATTAGTATGAATCGAAATAATAACACATGTGACGAGTAAAAAGGTAGATGCCCCCGGAGCCACGGTGCAATTGGTAAGAGGTACAATACCAAACATCCATATCACATGTAATGATCTATGTAAATATTGCATTCACAACTAGAAGGAAATTGAACATGCATGTGTATATATAAATATAATGACATGCAAAATATTTGCTTAGCATGTGTAACAAAGTGTACATGTAAGCATAAGAAAGTAAGAGTAAATGCAACCAAGATATGTAGTATGTTGTGAATGTGAATGGTATGGAATGAAACATGAGTGTGATAGGGGTAGCATTCCCCGGAGTGGATGTGGATGAGTATACATGAGATGAGGTTCATTAATAAAATACCCCTCAATAATCGATAATGAACGTAGAACAAGAGTGCGTCATCAGGAAATGGTTTGAATAGTGTAAATATATGATTGACAAATCATATGGCGTAGAGATTTATTGAGTGTGTTGAGGTTTATTTTATATTTATACCATTAATAGTCAAGTATGAATAGTGGAACTAGATTACATCATCGGGTAGTGATGATATAAATGTATCAAGATGTGTAAAACACGTGTGAAAAATACATGTGAAGTGTAGAGTGAACAAGTAGAAATGCAAGACACCGTATAATTCTAGAAGTGGGGGAAGAATAAGAATGATGCCCCCAGTGTGCAATGGTGAATATGCTATCTCGATAAAATTAAAAGAAGACGGTCCTCCACCTAATGCTTGCAGAGATAAATGTGTGTGACCATGCTCTAAGATCGGTGGTGAATGAGATAGATGATGTATTAATGAATGAGACCTATGTGTATGAGACCTAGAAGGTTATGAATACCTATGTGAAGGAGAACGTGAAGGTGATGTGAACCTATGTGAAGGAGAGCACAAAGGTGATGGAAACCTATGTGGAGGAATTATCCAAGTGGTGGACCTAGACTGATGAGATGGACTAGTAGACCTATGAGACCGAGTAGGTTGTGTGCAAACATGTGAGCTAGGAGCAGAGTGTGCTTTAGATTTAAGAGGTCGCTGGTATCTAGATGCTCTGTCGAGGGTAATGGAAACCTCAAGAGGAGGTTATAGCCATGGTATGCATGGTGGAACATCCTTGATAGTAACTAATTTCTTTTGTGAATGAACTTTAGACACAAGTGATTCATGTAAATGTAGCCTAAGTTGCAAGATGCTAGGGAATACCTAAGACCATGTCACACCCTTTGACTAAAGTTGCCATAATAAATGGCATAAGGAAGGTAAGAGTAACAACATGACTCGGAAGCTTGACATAACCATAAGATTTAGGCACTAGATATGAAATTTGTGAGAGCAGAAAATTAATAACAACGAGGAGTGCAATAGAACATACATAAAGAGATGATGATGTGTTGATCATATTATTTTTAATAGCATAAGATCTGATAGAAGCATTGATATGTAATGTGTCAAAAGAGAATGCAGCATGATAGTTATGATAAAAAAAAGCAATAATCGTGGATATACCTCAACGTAATCACTATAAAATCAAGATCCCCGATGAAGGAGGAGGCATTGCATGATATGTATGATTGGATGAATATTCATCTGCTTATTTGTTATGCTTAGGAATAAGATTATTTAAGATCTCAAGCTTGTGATTTTTGTTTCTTGGTGTAGATGTCGTAGGATTAGGAATCTCAATAGCATTATTATTGATAAGATTTTGAATAATATTTCAAAGTTTGAAACATCAATATGTAGAATTCCTAATGCATTGATGATAATCACATATAAATTTTAATTTTAATTGCGACCTTTTGGATGAGATGGGTCCAGATTGAGAGGAGGAGGAAGTGTAATAATATTTCACTCGATAAGTTGTGGAAATAGAATATGCGGAGTATAAGGTAATTTAGTAAACATATGCTTAGTTTCCATTGAATATTTTCAGGATTAGATACAATGTTGACAATAGCTTTATCTTCATAGGTTCTATATGTGGATTGAAATATGATTTACTTTGAAAACGCATAGAAGATGAAGCAAGCTCATGACACTTAAGCTTTCCTATAGATAATAGTTTGGTTTGACGTAACTTAAGAGTATGACATAAATGATCAAATGATGGAGATGTCTCAAAGATAACATTCTCCTAGAGTTACGGTAATAGACTTTAGATGAATATATCTTGAAGTTCAGAGTCCATAAGAACATTAGACATCTTAGCTAAGTTATTCTTATATCACAAGACATAATATTCTAGGTTCTCGTTAGATCCTTGTTTAAGTTATGTGAGTTAAGCATAAGAGATCTTAGAGGAGATATTGATAGATAAATGAGCCAGAAAATAATAATCTAAATGCATAAAATATGTTACTAAGTGGATAGGTAGATCATAAAACCAACACATTACATAATATTGAAGACTACGAGGAAAGATATTTTATAGTACAATGTGATCATTTGCATAATCTAGACATGCTACATGAAATGCTCAGAGATGCTCTTAAGGGTCACTATGGGATTTGAAAATGGGAATCTTAGAGTAATGAAATCAAGAGGAAGCGCATAAGAGAAAATGGTGGGTGTGAAATGAGTATGAAGTAATAATGTGGAATCAAGAGATGGGGATGTGCGAGAAGTGGCCAATTGAAGTTGATAAATTTGAGTTTGTAAATCTTGATATAAAGAATTTAAATCAAGAATATGTTAAGAACCTTTAGTTTTTGCATTAGAAGCATTAGGTTGAATGATGGGAGCGGTAGTAGTGGGAATGAAAGAAGGAATATGAAGGGGTTGGGTGGAGGCCATGGAAGCTAAGGAAGAATTGAAAAAGGTTCCAAAGCAAAGCATCACGAGTGTTTTTATAAGTAATCAAAGTATGAATAATATGTGGAAGATGGGTAGGATTATCATGCAAAGCTTAAATAAAATTGAGCTTGTTTAATTGTTTCGAACAATAGTTTTTTCTTCATCATATGAGTGATCACTATTAGATGCTTCAATGTTTTTGAGAGGAAATTGTTGAGAGTTAGTGAATGGATTATCATTTTCAGCCATTATTTTATAAACCCTATGGGAATATGAAGGAATCTCAAGATTCTCAAAATACCTAAAACGAACACTACGGGTGATTGGAATAAGAAGAAAAACCTATAAAGAAGGTTAGAATTAAGTGATGGGTTCACCAAATTATTTAACAAAAATAGAACTTGGGCTAAACCCTATATTTTAATGTAGTAGAAAATGAATATGAAATAAAGTATAGATTTTTCCTAAGCAATAAGCAAGACACACATAAAACCCTAACTCGCAAGAAGAATAAAATAAGACTTAGATGATTTTGCAATAATCTCAAGTTGTGCACATATGGAAAATGGATGGAACATGAATTTTTACTATCATAACAGAGCCTAAAAAATTGTTTGAGCATCGTAAATTTTGGGAATGGGGTGCTTGGATCAAGTCAATGGCACTGGGCACTATAAACCACTATTGGGTTCCCGTGACTTCTCAAAACCTCATAAAATGATTTTTATAGTTTCACTTCTATGTCACTACTCTTTGTTGTTGATCTCCCGTATGTCACACTAAGTCTACAAGATCCACTTGAAACCCACAAAGTGAAAGAGAACCTTCAAAATCCCAAAACACATCAAATCCTTAAAAGAAAAATATGCAAATGGGGAGTTAGACTAACCCCGACGGTCACCCAGTTGAGTGAACTTACGATCCAAGTGTCATGCTACATTTTAGAGTCCATGTAGTTTTGCATGTGTGTGTAGAGTCATGCCCTAGATGGCTCTTATACCGATGCACTTAAATAGTGAGAAATACCTAGATGTATAATATGTAAATAGATATTGGCATAGAAAAATGAACTTACCCTCCTATGAATTATATACAAAAGGATGTATTCCCTTGTCCCTTGTGTGAATGTTAGATGTATGCTTTGATGCTCTTGTAATTTCCTTTGAATGAAACCTTAGGTGATGATAGTAAATTCTTAGTGCTTGGTACTTTATTATGGTCACATAGGTTTATATTTATATGATTCCCTTGTTTGAATTTCTTAATTAACGACTAAAAAGATGAACCATAATAAACAAGATTCCCAACAGCTAGAAGAGGCCCAAAAGAGGTGAGTAAGATAAAAAGAGATTGGGGGCACCCAAAAGGATGACAGAACTTAGGTGATGGCATCCAAGATGGGTGGTAGTGTCTAGACTCGAGAGAAGCTAAAGTATCAAGAGTCGAATGGGAAATAGGGTGTGCGAGGAGAGAGAAAAATAGAAATAAAGAAAAGAAGCCAAAGACAAAGTGGTTAATTATTACTTTTCTCGCTTAGGAGTCATATTGATAGTAGTATGTGACTAGGACCTAGAAATTTATCTGAAGTGCATGATTTGGTGTCTATAATCACATGATGTGTGATGCTTGACATTGTTGTCTACCAATCCCACCAAGGCACCTAGGGGTATCTACCTTCCCTACCTTTCCATATTCATGTGATATCATTACAATATCTACTACTTTCATTCATATATATACATTGTGACATATTATTCATTATTCTAACATTCTAATGGGTGCTTCATGTGTAGAATTTGTCTTGCAGTCTTACTTCCAACCATGGTTATCTACGCTTATACTATTTTCTTGTGTCTTGTCTTCTATGATTGTGACTTTCTTCCATTGTTCACGGTTATGCCCTATGATTTCTTGTTCATTATTTTCTTTTTTATATGTCATTTAAGGCCTTTAATGTCTTGTGAAATCCTAAGTAGTATCCCATATTTTACACTAGCTAATTTTTTTCCTCTTGATGTGTTATTGCATGTTTGACTTGTTTCTATTACACTATGCGATGCCTTTGTATCACTAGCACTTATTGCTAACTTTATTTCTATTGTTTTACATGTGTTATGGTTGTTACCATGCATATACCCTATTCCCCTATAGGATTCCTTCGTAATATGTGCACATACAATTCAAGTCCTCTCATTTGGGTCCCATTTGTATTGATCCATCTCACGCACCCCAAATGAGGGGGAAACCATTGGGTGATTATTTCACCCTCTCAACAATTTGAAACTAGAGATAAAATGGTACAAAGAAGATTTGTGTATAAAAGAGACTCAAAAAATGGTTCATAATTAGATATGGGCTAAAAAAACATATAGACATAATTTCCTAAAGAAGATAGTAACGATGGGTGTTATTTCCCCACTTGGGAATTTTTTTCATGGGGGAAAAAATACTCATTTTGGAAATGAGCATAGTTTCGCAGTTGATAGTTTTAAATAGAATAATGAAACATACAATTAGTTTCATTTTACTATCCGTAATGAAAGAAAAATATATATCATGTTTCATACTTTCAACAAGGAACTAACCTCTTTTCTTTCTCGCCACAATTTTCCCTGTTTATATACAAGTGTCTAATAAGGAGTGACACCTAGGGCATATGCTTGACAATGATATGTTTTGAATGAAGTATCATCTGTGACCGCTTAATATTAATTTATTGACCATTTGCAGTGGAACTTATCCGTGGGTTTTGGGGAAGCATCATAAACATACATCAAATCTGGGCACTTTCCCAACACTCTTCCTTTGGAACCTAGATGCATAAAGCATAATATTATTCAGCTTAGTTTGAGAATTGATCACTCCTAACCCCTCCTACCATCTCCAAGGAAAATTTATCCAAGGTAATAATACACAAGGACATTCTATCCTTTCTCTCTCAGCATTCAAGTGTACTCTATCCTTGATTCACTTGTTTATTTTACACATTTCTATGCATAAAATTCTGATTTCTCTAAGTTAAAGTTTAATTTCATATAATATGAACATTGACTACACTTTTCTTCTTTTGTAGGTCTGTCCTTATCCCAACAAAAGGAAACACAACTAGAACAAGGAGAAATCTCAAGCAAAAAATTCTCAAGCAAAGGAAATATTTAGTTACAAACATAGGTATATTTTTCACTACATTCACAAATCACCCTAGGGTCGTTAACCCATATTAGAATCAATGATCCACATCCTACAATTTCCATTCAGCATGCTATTGTATAAAATCCACCTCATCTCTCCATAAGGTACGCTCTTCCTATCTACTTTATGCTACCAAATATTCATTCACCAACATAAAGTGGGGAAAATGTAAACATAAAATTATGCACTTATTATTACATTATGCCTCTAGTATGTCATTATATGCATGATTCCTAAGTGAGAATAATAAACATTGGTGACACCTCTCTTGGTCTTTCTATCAATTTCAATTGATTTTTATCGTAACATTTATTTTATGTTTCTAGATTTTCTTATGTGTTTTTGGTCCTATCGTAGTAATCCATGTCTCTTATGATTATCTCGATATATTTTTCTATGGCTTGTTGGTTCCTAATATTAAATCCCAAACAAGGAAAACATTGTGTAAGTAGGAAAGGATAAAAGATAAACCTCTTCATGTATCATTTTTTAGACAAGGATGGGTTTATATATCTATCTTGAGCATGATTTATGAAAATGACAAGGAGGCACATGAATAAGGATGTGGTTATTATATTATTATTATATAGCTCTACTGAACCAAGGTGAGAGAACCTAAAGGGTGGATTGAAAGAGTGAGGGAGATATTATGCTTCAAACCCTTAGACTTGTTAGAACCTCAATTTGAGATCAAATGCAACCACTAAATGCAATGCTCATTTAAAATAATGGTCACACAAGCATTGTAGAAACTTGATACACTAGCCACAAGCCACAAGCTAGTGAAGACATAAAATATGATAACATACATCATTTTTGAAGAAATTGTTGACAAATTAGGATATGATGATGATGGGATGCTAAAATTCATACATCATAGAAAATACACTTGAAATATGTGGAATAGGTGTAATTTGTAGGAAAGAACTTGAAAATTTGACAAGGATAATGTTATTTTCAATGGTAGGGCGAATGGTAATACTCAATTAAATGAAATGGGTGATGGTGGGTCTAATGAGGAGGGTTACCATAACTTGCCATCTTATCCTGTTACTTCCATAATCCAAAAGAAGAACATAGATAAAAAACACAATCCTCAATAGGACAATTTCATTCATTGATACTAAATTCATGCAAGCACTACCAAATAACTTGATAAGTATTTAACACAAACACTTATGCATGAAACTTAAAGATATCAATCAAATAAATTCCATAACACCTACTATATGCTTGAAGGATGTAAAGATTCATCTTTAAGAAAATATTGCAAAAAGGAGTTTTATAACCAAACATACATTGCAAAGTAACACTAAAACACAATGTCTAATCAATAGCCAATAACATGCAACAACTAAAATAAAATGCATCGTATTTTCTTTGATTTAACAGATAAAATATTACATCAAATATTTCATTTCTTAATTATTCTCTTACTTATAATCTATAAGTCCTGACTAAAGCATGGAAACTGGTTATGCGTACTTTTAATTAGATAAGGGATACATATAAAGGATTATCTCAATGTATTGTAATGAATATACCGTGTAATAATTTTAGCAAAAACCCAAGACTATAACTAGAGCCCCTAGAACTTAGAGCTAGAACCCCTAAAATGAAGACAATCCTTCATTCTTATACAAAATTTCCCAAAAATAAAATATACCCATATTACCCCAAGAAACATTTTTAAATCAGCCAAAATGAATGGGAATACCACTCCAACTAAAAAGATTTGACCTAGATATAGTAGGCTAGAATGATTTTAGAACATAATTGAGCTTATAGATAAGTGGAGAATATTACTTTTACTAAAAAAATACTTTTTGTCCCTTTCTCGCCATGTCACCATCATACATGCACTCTCAAGGAGATTTTTTTACTCATTTCCATCATTTGATTTTATTCTTCTCACTTGGAAGAATGATGAATAGAAAAGAATAAAGAATGAGGATGAATAATAATGAATGAATGAATTGTTAAAGAAGGGTTGAGATCAATGTGTTCAATCTCTACCTTATTTTCCAAAATGGGGTTTTCATCTGGCCCCGCATGATAAAGAAATATTATTCCCCGCTTCGATAAGACATTTTCCATCTCAGTAGAAATAGATTTCTTCTTCTTAATTCTCTTGGCCAAATTACTGATGCAACCTTCCAAATGAACAAATTTATGAATAAAGAATAATAAAAATTCTTGGAGGCCTCTAGTTCCCCTACAACATGGTGCTTTAGAATTTCAATTAACTTTTCTACATTTTTAGTTCCTAGAGTATATGCACCTTTGAGGGGAAGAAGTTTTTCAATTTTAGACTCAATGTCATCAACATATTCTCTTGGATTTTCCCTCATGTTCTAGATCTTTCTTATGCAATCACCTATTCTCAATTCATATCTTAATATCCCCTTGTAATCATATTTTATTTCTTTGTAGTTTGGGGGTACTATCCCTTCCTTTTCTACCTCTTCATCATTCATGGTAGTAATGGCCTCAAGCTTAGGAAACATGCCATCCCAATACTCCACTTCATCTTGATACTTTTCAATTAATTTTTCCCTTCCTCCATTTTCTTAAAGACCTAGTTATAGCATTCAATTACTTTCTTGAGACTTAGCTTCCTCTATTTACCAATTCCCTTCCCATTTTTGGTCATTTCCCTTATTCATTAAATCCTCAAGATCTTTCATCATTTTAGGGGTGATATCATGGAAATTTCCTTACTTTCTATGGGATTTTGTGACCATTTGTGTATATAGGTTTACAAGATGTCAAAATTTTCCCTTAGTTTATTTTTGGTTTCCTTATCCTTATCCATCTTTTAGATAAGGCCTTCTATTTCCATTTTTACCTCGGTCTTGAGCCCTTTTGTAGTTGGTTTCCTTGATGGGACCTTGGTATTTGGTAATTAGAAGGGAAATCTTCATCCCTTAGTACATCATTTTGTGGGTTGAAACTTCCACAAACCTTTCTCTCTAAGGACCTACCATTATTCTTAACATAAATTTTGCTCTCTTTGGTGTTTTAGATGGTCTCGAAGGAGGTAATAGTCTCTAGGTATTC
Source organism: Taxus wallichiana var. yunnanensis (assembly GCA_018340775.1). Lineage (NCBI taxonomy): Eukaryota > Viridiplantae > Streptophyta > Pinopsida > Cupressales > Taxaceae > Taxus > Taxus wallichiana. The sequence continues at coordinate 464,892,987 of CM031236.1, read as the reverse complement.
TTCTTCTACTTTCACTCTCACTTTTATTTTTTTAGGAGTACTACTCCCATAAATCCTTCACTTAGATTTCTTCCTTCCCATTGTGCTTATTATTTGGAGGTACTTTATACAATCAAAAGTTCTTGTGATTCGGAGAGTATACAATCGGAGTCATAAACTTCTACTTGTGGCATTTCCATACTTTATGTTATTTGTACTTGGGTTTCCTTACTGCAAGAGCGTCACTCCTAAGTCCAAGTTTTGAAGTCTCAAAATATTTTTGGTTCTATAGGTGGTTTAGGAGTCCTTATAAGTCCCTATAATTAATTTCATGTTGTTTAGTTGTGTTCAAGTGGTCAAAATTTCAATTTTTGGTCTTATACTCCTTTTCCCTCCAAAAATGCAAATTTGAATTTTGAGGGATATTTTTTCTTGTTTAAGTTATTTTGTACATTTGTTAGAGAAAAATGGTCATGATAAGGATGTAGTAGTTTATCTCTAAGTTTAGGAGACATGATAAGATGGTTAATACTTGGTCTTAATAGGTCTTGTCTAAGAGTGCCTTATAATAATGTAATCATCTAAAATGATGTGTTATAAAGAGTTTGGAAGACTCAAAAATTTGATTAGAAGTGGAGAAGAACATATATAAACCATATTTTTAACTAATTTCTAGATGATTTGAATGAATAAGGAATGAAAAAGGAGATCCAAGAAAGGTTGATAGGAAATTATCGTTTGCAGAAACAATTTGTAACAATTTTTCAAATTTGTGTGCTTGCTTTTGATATTCATTCACACTAATACATCCAAATTGAAGGAATTTCGTGAATGGTGAGTGGTATTGAAATTTTTATATATTTAGTTTGGTATGATTTTTCTCACTTTTCGGAGCTAGGGCTTGAACAATATTTGAGACTCTATAGCACTATGAAGTCGAACATTCAAGCAAGACAATCCATTAGATGAGAGAATTTAATCAAAGGAATTGGAATTTTTGAGTAAGAAGGTTGAATAACACTTGAAGAGAATGATAGAATCTTTAGAAACCTTGTAGGAAATAGATGAAACGCTTTTGGGAGGAAATTTCTTATAAAAGTTTCAAAAACTCCTATCAACCCCTATTTCTAGAGTCGAGGAAGGAGTTATTTTGGATCATTTACACCATTTAATGAAACAAGATCCTTCCCTATTAATATAATATGATTTTTAGGGTAAAAAAACATTAGCGAGAAGTATCAGGTCTTAGAATAAAGTTCTAATCATTTTAATACAAAATTTATCTTATCCGAGCTTGGAGAACCCTACCTAGGGTTTCTATAAACAAAATAAATTGAATACCTTAGAATTAATTTCAAGGGCTAAAATTCTTAAGAAAATATGTATATAGAGCCATTAAAAGGATTCAAGAATAATTTTTCATTGAAACATTTTTTTAGTTAGTGGGAAAGGCTTGTGATCTTGGTACAAGCATGTAGGAACTAATACAAACCTAATTAGTCAATGAGAAAGTGAACTTTATAGAAAATTTCCCTTAAGAATGTACCTCAAAACTTAACATAGATGAGAAATGCCCAAATGGGTATCCTAAAAAGCAAGTAAGTTTCTTAGGATGTTATTCTATAAAAAGTGTTGAGTAGATATATTGTTCTAAGGAGTAGGCACACATAAGATTCATGCATGGGAATAAGGAACATTTGAAGGCGCGAAAGGATAGGAAAGGAAATGCGCACCAAGACAAGCTGATTCGGGACTTATCCATTTTCATGGATGTGGGCTATTTTTGGAAGGTAAAATGCGGAGCACACATCGGGATGGAGACTTGTACGACACACAAATGCTATTTTGGGAATGATTGTTTGATAAATGACATGCATGAGTTTGAGATAATAATAGGATTACTACTTCTAGTTAACTGTAGGATGTCTATTATTATCACACTTGCATGTGTGCGTGTTATTGTAAAGGCACATGGCTATTATCATCATATGATCTATTTTGGGAAGTGTGTAGGTGATGAAGGGAAATTCCCCACCCCTATAAATAAGTAGTGAACTGTGTGTTTTAGAGACACACAATTATTGTAGAGTTATGTTATTGGATCTAATACGTGCATAACTTATGATAATATTTTGTTGTAAACACCAAAATTGGGTCACACTCACCTAACCATGACCCCTTTTAACCCACTCTAATATTAATTTAATTAAATTAATCCATGTCCTCACAATATTTATTATTTAAATATCCTAATTGAATAATGCCCACACATCCACCTCACCTATACACCTCATCTAGTCACCTCACCCTAAGACCTATTCTTAGTAAGTTTCCATAACTAACTAAGACCTACCTAAACCCTAAAAATAAAAGCCTACATTCCCTCTAACCACATTCCCGCTTTGTTAGAAAGGAATCTTCCATTCTAATCCACGGGAGGAAATGAACGAGATCCCAAAAATAAGAGGATCTACCTGGTTTAGAAAACCTAGGAAATCACACCCTAACTGACGCCGATTACCCTAAACGGCCATCCACAACTCGAACCGCCATCGATTACTATTTAATCCCCAAAATAACCTTATTTTGAGGTTAGCACATCTTCTAAGATCAAAGAGATGAAACCGAGAGCTGCATGCAAGTAGAACCAACATTCGTACATGCATCAGAGCATCCATAGCTAGCGCCGGAAGCAATCACAAAGCCATTTGCCTTTATGGGATCATCTAGGGAAGCCCAAACACCACACCAAGTTCCTTCAATTTCATCACCCTCCATTTCCAACCAGACATCAAGCTCATACAAAGTGGTAAGAGTTTTGTTAACCAACATTTTCCCATTGTCACTCTTTTACTTCTCGTTATTAGTTTCTACTCCCATTCCCGCTCCCCCACCATTTACCTCCATGAAAACTTGACCATTCCTTCACCCACTCCATCAATCACTCATACCTAGTTCTTAGTTATCCCTCGTATACCTAAGACCTACAAAGACCTTTTCATTTCCATTTCCATTTCAATTTAGCTTTAGATCTACCCTCACATCAAGTTTTTATTGGGTTTCCTGTACTTCGACCATACCGACGCTTGGCTACCCACGTTGCAACCTAAACCAACATCGGTCATACCAAACTGATGTTGGTCTCTATGTTCTTACCCTCAGACCAAGAACAAAGCTTAAAACCTTCACCAAATGCCCTAAACATCAACTAGACCTTGACCTTTAGATTTAGTCATAACTTAGCCTGTTGTAAATGAATTTGCTTGTTTTAGTCGAATGAGATACCTAAATCATTTTAACTATAGTAGGATTTCCTTTATTGTTAGTATTGAATTGTTTTAAACAGTGGATTGACATCCATCTAGGAGTATCAAACTTCCCGGATCTAGCATACTGCCAGGAAGTCCACTTAAATACTTGTTTAACTTTTATTTGGTGGTCTTGTTTTCTATTTCAGGTAGTTCCTCCTAGCCAAAAGGAAGCTCTCACGATCATCTATGGATCAAGAAGTCATACGCATGCAAAAACCTACAACCAGCATTTTAAAAGGTATACCTCCTAACCCTCTACCCTTATTTGTTTTGTTAACATTCAAAAAAATTCTCTAGAATTAGGTGAAACATTTTGGCATGCAGGTGGGACCCATTAGGGTTATTTGCATTTCTTCATTTCTAGGTGAAAAGCTTCATGTTTGTTTCCTTTCTAAAAGGTTCTCACATTAAATTTCTCCCTGGAATCTTCTCTTCTTCTATTTTCTAAAAGTAATTGTATTTTGGTGCTTTAAAACAACATTTCTTTCCATTCATTAGTATTGCATTAGTGAAAGAGCATCCCTTCTCCCATTCATCCGTTTACGTCCTTCGAATTCAATATTTTGATTTGGGTTTTAAAATCACTTCATTTCATTCTCGATTTTTGCATTAGTTCACATTAATTGAGGGAAACCTATAAGCTAGAAGTCATTCATAGGCTGATGGTTGATAAACGAATCGTAGAAATCACACTTTCTCTCTCTCTGTGTGTCTTACCAAACTGCACAAATTCAAAAATATACACATTCTTAAACAACATCTTTCTTAGGAATGCCTATCAATGATCGCCTTGATAAGAGGAGTGGCGGCAGGTACTCCCGACTCATTTCTTTTGTCGAGTCATACTTCATAGGAAGGCACTCGCCCGCCATAACACACCTAAAACCTCTTCAGTAGATCTCCTTCTTCATAGAAGCTATCCCGACCAAAAATTCTATTCTAAAGTTCATAAGTCAGTCCTTAATAGCATAAATTATACAAACATAATAGAAAAATCACTCTTAGGATCATATTTTTCTTAGTGTTTCGCAGCTTACGTTTTGAGGTGAGAGGACACACTCTTCATTTTCTTATTTCCCCTTGCATGCTCCTCATCATAGTTGGTGTATTCTAGCTTAATACAGTGTGCATGGACCCTACTCTCATCATTCTCAGAATTCTAGGTTTGATTCCACATCTAATTTTAACTCATAACCACCTTTTCTTCATCTCTATTTTAATTTCATAAGAATCGGTGTCGGTTGAGCTTGTTGTCACCGGTTACCCTTCACTATCATCGGTTTTACCCAATCTGGTGTAATTTTACTTGTTCTTTTGATTAGCCTACCCAAAAGGACACCGCTTCACCTTTTTACTTGTTCGAGTCTCTGTCACTCTCATCATATTCACTTTCCTGGTAAATTCCATCAACATCTTATCTACTTAGCAAATTGTCACCCTTTTGCCTTGTTTTGACAAACTGTCCATTTTCACAGTGATCGACCGTGGTTATCTGTGATCGGCGCGTCGGTTTACCCTAACCAGCATTGGTTAGCCTATGTAATTTTTCTAGCTGACATTTTGTACCTAATCTACCTACCACCACTTGTTTCTCCTATATTCATTGTATTTCTATGTCATTTATAGAAAATAGTCCAAACCGATCAGGACCTATTCACATGGTGTTGACGCATCACCAATAAAATGCCTTCACCTTTCACACTAGTCATCAACCACTCCCACCTAGTCCTTCACCCCCTTCCATTCTATCACCCATGGAGCCTATCCAACCTATCTTTATTGCTACAGGAGATGAGGAGTTCACATGACTCCTTGACCCCGGAACCCTACTAACTTACAGTTTTATCTTTCTCACTCATCCACCTGAGATGCCTCGGGTTAGTTGATATATAACATGCCTGTATCTATCCCCCCGACTCTCGTTCTACTCCTTCATCAGCCCCCTCTAGCTCCGCACTACCTACACTTTCCTTTCCCCAGGTTGTTTCTCGTAACCGGGCCCTATACCTACTATGACCGCCACGTCTACCACATATGTTGCACCCACCACATCCATTGTACCTTCATCAACCACCCGAATGTAACCTCATCTCGTGCCTATCATCTCACATATACCCGTAGCTACACAACCACCCCTAGTGCGGTGACCCCTACCCCTTTTCAAAACATTGTCCTTTCTATTCCATAGTCTTTAGCCCCATTACTATTAGGGTCATCACGACCCTTCCACCTCCACATACGTACTATCGCCAGCCTCTCTCATTTCATCCATCATTCATTCTAGGTGCACTCCCCCATCTCACTCCTCCTTCTCAATATACCAATATGGCATCACCATACACTAGAATGCCACCCCATCATATGCCCAACACCAACCTCCTTATGCTATAGGGGTACCTAGCCATCACAACCTACCAACGACCCTAATCAAGTTAATGATGGATAAGATGCAAACATTGGAGACATCGGTTTAATCGCCTCCCGTAACACTCTCACCTATGATGAAATTTGTGAATGAGCCCATACACCTATCCATTCCTATACGTCCATATCCATGCATTAGGAAATGACTAAATTTAACCATTTCAATAACAAAGAAGACCCACAACAACACTCATGGTCTTTCAAACATGGGTGTTATCTATTTAATCTGTGATGATGCATTGCTCCGAGGACCTTTCCAATGTCTCTAACCGGGCCCGCATTAGATTGACATAGTGGGTTGCCTAGATATTCTATCTTCTCATTTAATCGTAGTAGCCCAAGCCTTATTGGATCACTTCTCCATCAATATTGTTAAGAAGGTTACCATGACTGACCTCTACTCTACACATCAATACGACAAACGAATCTATCATAGATTTTGTCACTCATTGCGTAGCCTAATACATCAACTCACATTCCAACTACCACAAACTGAAATCATAGAGCTCTTCACACAGGCTTGTGCTAGACATATCTCACCAACCCTACAGTGCATAATTTCTAACCTTAGATGAATTTCCACCTTAGAGGTATTCACCATGGCATGAAAGCCAGAGATTCGAGCCATCGAAGAAAAGAAAATCCAACTATGTAATAAGAACTCAACATTTAAGTCAAATGATACCTCTTCTTCTTTGAAACCACATAACAATTATTCAAAATCCAATGGAACCGCTTAACGCAGTGGTACTTAAGGTCGGCTCACTCACCCTTAAAATTAGGCTAACCCCTCATCTAATCTTTCTCCAATCCAAACCTTTCAATTCGAGATGGGAACAACGGAAATACACCCCAATTGGGGAGCCTTATTTGTTTGTCTTAGAAAAGCTCATTAAATCTGGGGCCATCACCCTTCCTCCCGTAAACCACACACTAGTTTATATCCTACTCACCCCACACCCGTGTGGTATAACAAGCATGACTTCTATAACTATCATTGGGTAAAAGGTCACAAGTGACAACAATTACATCACTTTCAAAAACATTGTCCAAGAAATGCTCGAGAAAAGTGAGTTAACCTTGGATAATCCTAACACACCTGCCAATAAAAACCTACACATATTCAAGAGACCATTTCCTAATCATGTCCCTTTTTCTAAGAAAACCAAAGAGACCTCAACTCATGATAGCCATACCTGCATGTGGGTGCATGCTATTTTCAAAGTGATGCACTAGTTACTTCCCAATTACCTCATATTCCTTCCATAGAGGAAATTCTAGCCCGTAGTCCTCCACCTACACTTGAACCCACTTCACCTGCTCCTCTACCCATGAGGAACACCCTTCATCTCCTCCCTCACAAATGAAGGAGACTCTATTAACATTGAGACCATTTCACCTTTGGCTTCTCCACCTTGAGATATATCACCCGCAGTACCTCTTCAACCCGCAGAAGATGTTTTTTTATCTCCTCCACCCATAGAGGAGCACCCATCATCTCCTCCACCTATCAAAGATCCAATAGAAATTCCTTTACCTCTAGGTGACCATTCTCCATCAGTTACCCAAGATCCTCGCAGACTTACTTTCGGCTCTCTTACCCACAGAAGTTGAAGCTAGAAAATTCCCTATTTCTAAGACACATTTTATGGGAATTTCCATTGGATCCTCATCAACCTCACCTATAACAATGCCTTTCTCATGCTTAGCCGACCACCTAGATTATGTGGATAGAGCCTTACTTTGGGGGCATCTTCTACTTCCTGTCTCAACACAAATGTAGATGTCACTTCTTTGACACTTCCACTATCTATCCAAAAATATTTCGGCCAATCGAACCAAACACAACCGCAACAATCACAAATTCTTCCATGATACCACTCATAGCTCAACTTACACCCCTACCCATAACCCAACATACATCTAAATCCAAACCCACACTTACATCATCTTCCATGCCTAAACCTATTACTACCTTAGGGGTCATCCCAATGGCCAACCTTACTCATCCACCCATCAAATTAGATTTAGCCACATCCTCCAAAACTAACATCAAACCTAATCTGACCCCCAAATAGAAGAACCAATCCCCTAGATCTCATACCCAAACCTCACCAATCACACTTTCATCACCTTCACCCCTTCCTTCCATCTTAGGACCTCACCCCTTCACCATGGTTAAGAAACCTCCACCTGCAGATAAACAAAAAACATAAGAGCTCATTCCTCCCCTTGGACCTCTAACATACCCAAGTGTCTGACATAACTTCCGCCTACACCTACAACATTTTTACCACCTATTCCTCCAATACCATCAGTAACTTCTTCACTACCCACAACACTTCAATCTCTTTCCCTCACACGACCCATGCCATCTACGTTCATAGCTCCTTAGTTTTCCCAGGGAAATTTTCCCTCTTCCATCATCTACTTTTCCCTCTATATCTTGTGTGCCCATATCACTTTTATCCAAGAAGGTGCAACCTAAAGATAAAAACCCACTACCCTCCAATAAGGTAGTCAAACCAACCACACACTCTCTTACCAGTTCATCTACCATACCCCTACCCAAGCAAACACGACCAACACCTAAAACCATAGCTCGACATGCTCCCCTCCTTTACGATCATGGTCACTCTACACCCAAACCTACTTTCACTTCCCATTGTGATCCACTAGTGGGATCCTATGCTAAAATCTTAACCAACCTCCTTGAAACTTTTGTCATCACATTACCACCTCTTAGACCTTATGACCCACTCAAACCCAAACCAAAGGGGTTTGACGACACCAAAATTTGTGCCTACCATCGTGTGCCAGGGCACAATGTGGAGAACTACAAGGCTTTGAAATGCTCTTATCTAGTTGTTTTCTCTTGAAGAAAACTTTGACAATGATGACCTTATCAATGAGGACCCCATTTCACCAGCACCCATTCCCACCATTCTTCCCTCATTTCCTACTCAGTGGCCAAGACCTCCACCCCCACAACTCTTAGAGCCACCCCCATGATTCAAAATTAGCATGGTTCGCATCGGATAACTCATCTAAGCTCCACCCACATGTTGGTGTGCCTAGCTTATTTCACAAGGTTCCTTCCCGCTACTTGGATTTTTCCCTTCATATCGCTATACCTTTCATGGCTCACCTACTTCACCTACCTCCCCACCTCAGATCAACATGATCCATGTTGCTACTCACGCCTAGAAGGATAAAGGAAAGGAAAAGGCAACCGACCCACCAACCAATCCTATACCCAACATACCATCTGCACCCACACCTAAAATCACTATCCATGGCCCCACATATCCTATTTCTAATGGGGTTACACATCGCACCATGCTCAAACAATTACACCAATCCCCCTCAAAATGTCTCTATATGACCTCATCTAAACCTTAGAATCCCATCCTCAATCTCTCATGGAGGTTCTTCAGTCTATTGAGGTCTTACCCAATGACCCTACACTCGTGGCCTCCATTATTACGCATCATCATGTAGCCTCTCTCAAAAATTACCACCATCTTCTCCTACACCTCCACCTACTCACCAAGTAGCCTCCCGTAGCTTCTCGGATGGAGAGATCACACCACACCAACTGATGACCCGGATCCACCTCTCTTCATCTCTATCCACATCGATGACTAGCATTAATATCATCTCCTCCCATGCGTTAAGCCCAAATGTGCATAACTAAAAATTACATGAATAAACATCCCGTCATGTTGCATTAATTTAATGACGCTATCATCTCTACACTTGGCACCGTCATCCTCCATGTTCACGTGGCCCCTACTATTCTAGAGTTATTTTATGTCTTGGAGGGGGAATTTCAACACAACCTATTGCTTAGTAGACCCTAGATTCATGTCATGGGTGTCCCTTCCACTTTACATCGTTGTGTAAAGTTTGAGCATGAAGGACACACTCTATACCATTCTATCCAACCCATCACCTTTCAAAACTTGTAACATGCTCCACTCACCAATGTCATCACTACCTTAACTACACCTACATCATCCATTCCTACTACCGCCACAACTTCCACTCTTGACCCATCGCTTCCCAATCAGCTAACTCCACCTCCGATCCAACCTCCGATCCAACCTCGACACATTGTCTATTCTAGCTACCCACATGCCAACTACCAATCCCTTGGAAGGCATTTTTCAACACCTCACTTTGGGGGAGTATCACCTATATAGTGTCAGCACATTCCTTACTCCACAAGAGTATGGAAGTCTTCACCAACACCCTCACTATGATCACCATATAGGAGAACACTTCCTTTATGGTCCTCCCCACCTTCATACCAATCTCACCTATGGGGGACTTGATACTACCAATTATACACCTAAACCACCATCACAAACCCACCCATTTTCTATTGACCTCCAGTCACTCACCAATTTCTGTTTCACCCACACCTTCCTGCACCGATGTGCATAGAAGGGTTTTGGTTTTGGCTTTAACAAGCGGGCTGTCATACTATTATTCCATGTACTACCCACAAACATAACGGCACCGTAGTGGTATCACTTCACTAAACCACCTACCAAGAAGGCTCGCATTGAACTCACGTGAGGACATCATCCCTTCTCCCCTTCTTCACCACCTTCACCGACGGAGTCGATGGATCCAAAATCCATTCCTCCTAACTTTTTTTTTCATAAACACCATTTCCTTAGGGCCTCTGACTTATCAACGTGAGGGCAAGGCTCCCTCATCTCTACCCTTCCTGTACCCTAAAATGATCGATGACGATACACCTTCAATTAACATTGTTCAATGTCAGGATGATGAATCTATACTCACCTACCTTGGTGCAAAAGACTCATATATTCATCGGTCATTACCATCTAAGATACAAACCGTGTTAAATGAATCGACTATCAAAATCAACATTCATACTTAGGATGACTCGCACATTCTAAAGATTGGTCAATCTTTAGATCTTGCTAAACAAGAATCCATCACTTTTTTTCTCAAAACTATAACCATGCTTTCACTTGGTCTTACGCAAACATGCCCGGTATTTACCCCACCATAGTGGTCCACAATATCATAACCATTCCCGATGCCAAACTCAGTAAAATAAAAGTCGAGGAAAATGCACCTCGCATTGCTCTTCCGGTCAAAGAATAAATTCGGTGACTCCTTTCGATTTCCTTCATCTTACCCATTGATTATCCTCGTTGGATTTCCAACATTGTCCCAATCACACTAAGTTGACAGGGGGACTTTGCATTTGCACAGATTTCTATGACCTCAACCTAGCTTGCCCGAAAGTTGACTTTCCTCTGCCTTATTTGATCAACTAGTTGACCTTACCACTAGTCACAAGATGATTTCACTCATGGATTGTTTCTCATGTTATAACCAAATCCTGCTTGCCCCGAGGATAAAAAAGAAATCGCATTCATCACCCTTGGGAACCTTCTACTATCGAGTCATGCCTTTTGGTCTTAAAAACGCCGGTGCCACATATCATTGGGCTATGAATTACATCTTCCATGACATCATGCATCGTATATTGGAAGATTATGTGGACGACCTCCTTGCCAAATCCAAGCACTACTCGAGAACCTCGCTGTCCTAAAAACATCTTTGATCGTCTCATTAAGTATTGCATTTTCCTCCACCCAAGAAGTGTGTCATCGCGGTTCTCTCAGAAAGCTCCGGGATTTTTATTTCCTTACATGGTATAGAGGTTGACCCTACTAAAGTCAAGGCCATTCTTGAAATGCCTCTCGCCCCACCAACCTTAGAAAAATTCGTAGCCTCACAAGGTAAGTTGCGTCTATTCACTGTTTCATTTCACAATTGTCGATCGGTGTCAACCATTTCATCATCTTCTCAAGAAGGATGTTTCCTTTAAATGGGATGATGACTTCCACAAAGCATTTGAGGCCTTAAAACAATACCTTCTCCAACCACCCGTACTCATTCCACCTAAATATGATCAACCTTTCTACCATACATCTCTCTTTTGATCACTCCTTGGGGCCATACTCTCTCATCACCATGAAAACATAGGAGTTGGCGGTTTATTACATAAGCAGTACTCTTTTGGAATATGAAACCTGATACACCTATGCCAAAAAAAATTTCTTATCCTTAGTTTTTGTTGCCACAAAACTCTGCCATTACCTACTTAACCACAAAACCTATGTTGTGACCAACACCGACCCCTTACATTTCATGTATGCAAAACCTTACCAAAATAAATGTGCCACATGTTGGCTTATGCTTTTGCCGACCTTGAACTTGAATTCATCCATCAAAATTCCATCAAGGGCCAAGCTATCATCGACCAATTGGCTGACACACCTATTTCCAGGGATCAACCCTCTAACTTTGACTTTCCAGATGAGTCAATTTCTACCCTTTCCTTAGACGAACCCGCTTACCAAATGATACTCTTCTTCGATGGTTCCAAGTATCAGTGTGAGGGTGGGATTGGTGTTATCCTCATTCCACTTGATGGTGAACCTATTCCTTTGTCTTTAAAACTTGATTTTTATTGTACAAACAATATTATCGAATACGAAGCACTTGTATTAGGTCTTCAGGTGGCCTATGCCTTAGATGTTAAGTCAATCAACATCTTTGGTGATTCTCAATTGGTTGTAAACCAAGTAAATTGTATATACCAATTTCATAATGAGATAATTCAAAAGTATAAGCATCATGTGGACATACTTTTGACCACCTTTGATTGTTATGACCTTCAAACTATCCCCCATTCAACCAATAAATTTACAGATACCATGGCTTGCTTGGCTTCTCAAATACCCACTTCACCCGTAGACTCAAAAATATTTTTCACCGTATAAATACTCCAATCACCCTCTTATTTACCTCATGAAGTTTACTCTATCAAAACCATTGCTCCCGACCCGAGTGACCTTTGGTATAAACAATATTCGACTATATTTCCCTCTCCATCTTACCTCCCGACCTCACTCGTAATGGACAATGTGCCTTTCTTAAAAGGTCTCTCGTTATGTCATCATGGGTGGCCTCCTCTATAAGTGTGGCTTTGATGGTATTCTCTTATGGTGCCTTACAAGTTTTGAAATTCCTTATACCATTAAGGAAGTTCATGATGGCATATGTGGAGGTCACTTTAGTGGCCTTGCTATTACTAAGTGTATTCTTCGCCTAGGCTATTATTGGCCGACCCTCAACCATGATTGTTGTGACTATGTTAAGCATTGTGTAAAATTCCAACAACATGCCAACCTTCATCATACACCCATTCATGCCTTACAAGTCACCCGTGACCTTTGGCCCTTCTCTCAATGGGGTTTGGATCTTGTTGAAGAAATCAATCCCCATTCTTCCCAATGACATCAATGGATCATCACCGCTACCGAATATTACACCAAATGGGTTGAAGCCATACCTCTCATCTCCACGAAAGCTGAGAAAATATGTGAGTTCAAAAATCATCACATCTTCTATTGCTTTGGTGTCCCACATCAACTCATCACCAATAACAAAAACAATTCAAAAATAAAACATTTTGGAAAATTTACGACGCCTTCGACATTCAGCTAATTTTCTTGTCACCTTATTACCCACAAACCAATGGCCAAGCCAAATCCACTAATAAAACCTTAAACAAAATTCTCATGAAAGTGGTTAATGATACTGGAAAGGACTAACATACACACATTCTTTTCACCCTATGTCCATACCACACTAGTATTCACACTTCCACTGCTGCCACACCTTTTTCTCTAGTCTACAATACGTAAGCTATTCTACCTCTCGAAGTCTAGATTCCCTCACTCCGAATTTCTCTCCATGACATGCTCAATGATGATGACTTTTTAAGACCATTTAGCACAAATTGAGTTATTAGAGGAATGTCATCTTCATGCTCTTGACCACCATCAAGTTTACCAAAAATGTATCAAACATTCCTATGAGAAACATATCCATGAACGAACCTTCCAAGTCATCAAACTTGTCCTGAAATAAAATTAACATGTAACCAAAGGAGAAAAAAAATAAACGGGAAAATTTGATCCTAATATGCTTGGACCATACATCGTGACTCATACTTATGGATCATATGCTTATCATTTATCTTCACTAGATGGTAAACCCGAGCGTGAGCCCTTGATTCCTTACAACTTTGACCATTCTACTATTGAATTTTAGTCCTACCTCACCTTCGCCTCTTTCCATGCTCATCCTTTGAATGCTATCCACTTACTATGCCATCCCCAACTATTAAACAAGAATCATTTGCATACCGTTACTCTTTTATCTTCTCTTAAATATGTGTACCATGGTGTTGCACATGGCATGATTCTCATGGATACTTTTCATCTGCTTTTAGATGAGATCCCATGGTCATTTCACCTTGCCTTCGAACAAGAATCCAATTCTTCACCTTAGTCTTGTCCATGACTTAAAAGTCCTCACGCGGGATCCAACTCCTTGAGTCAAACTTCCAACAAAAAGATGACTCCCTCAAAAGGACATCTTTCTCTCTACCTCGCTACTATAAATAGACTACTCCCTCGAAGGACAACTATGTAAAGATCTTTCAAGAGAGAGAGAGAGAGAGAGAGAGAGAAATCTGAAGCTTCCCGCATCAATCAGCTTCACGAAGACCTCAAGGAGTTAATTTCTTCATCCCACATAGACTTCTCACATTGATAAATCTATCTCAAATACAAGTCAAACAAAAAAATTTTTGTCATGGACTTGCTCATTATGACCTTGGATTTCTTGCCAAAAGAAATGCTACCAAATACCATATAAACTAACCACTTTTCACCCTCTCACCATTCACATTTTCATTTCCCTCGCCTCAAGGGACCTACTGGAACTGTGACATTTGGTGATCATGTGACTACTTTTCACCTTTAGAATAATCAATCATGCAGTGTTTTTAGGGTCTTACGTTCATCCACCTATCTAAGGTATGACCCACCCATTGTGATCCTTACCAATTAGGTGGCTTTCTTACCTCCTCTTATCTTTTAACCTTCTTCATTATGTATTGATTACCTTATATAGGACTAGATCCTCGATGCTTATCTTTGGGTAATTTCTCCTCTTTCACCACAATCAACTCAAAATCACCCATACCAATGTGCCCACAATTCACCCATACCTAAAATACCTAGACTTAATCATGCCTATAACCTACCAACCCATACTCATACCTCCTCACATTTTTCCCTAGCTTATGGGAGAACTACATCAGCCTAAGGTCCCTTTTCACCGGGACTATGTAGGCAGCACTCCGAGGGCATGGGGCCCTTGGAGGTTAGCTCGGCCACTCTCTACCCTAACCAATTCACCTTTCATTTTCCTAAATCACATTCTACCCTAGTTAGTTTCCTTTTTATATCAATAATTGGAAATTAAACCCAACAAACAACAGATTGCTTCACATTTTTATCATCATCAAACATACATTCATTATGTCTACCATTTCTTTACCATTATCATGCATGTTACTATAAAACATCTCAAACATGACCCATATCATCATTAATTGCACAAATTAATGAATTACAAACTCAACAAATTTTGACTCAATCCATGCCTATGACCTAACTCCACCAAGCCTAAAACCTAACTCGATCCATGCAAGACCACAACTTAACTCAATCCATTCCTAAAACCACAATCCGACTCAACCATGCCTAACACACTTATAATGAATCCATCTATGCATAATAATCAAAATTCTATCAACACGGATACATCATGACCATAATAATCATCTTCTATATAAATAAAAACATCTAAACATGTGTATCCATGTACATAACTCTCAAATATCTTCGGCACATAGGCCATTGTATATAACCAAATCTCTCAAAACTCTCATATACAACCTCACCATCTTCAGCAGTAGGTATATGATAAAAAATATACAAAACTCTCATACATCCTCACTCTCTTTGGAACACAGGATGGTATATATCAAAAATGACTAAAATACATCAAAATGGAGGGATGTGCATCAGAAATCATCCTACTAAATATCCTCCATATCAGTCTCTCATGTCTCCTCCTCGGCTCCTATCTAGCGGCCTAATAAAATCTCACCGCCCATCATAGGTTGTGGTCAGGGCCCTGCGGTACATCACCTAGAGCTGGCCTCCATAAACTAGTGGCCTCACCCTGATCCTGTCTCGGAGCTTGATGGCCCCCTGTGCTCTCCATGATGTGGGTACAAGATTTGGTCCTCTCACTCGAGGATTTCTATGCCATGTACTCTCCATAGGATAGAAAATCTATCCCGGCTGCCATCAACTGATCCTAGTAATATCTAGCCTCACCTAAGGCATCCCATAACCTAGATATGGGTACTATCTATGGTGGCCCCATCAACCTCTGACCCTATACATGTACTGTCCCATGGGACCATGTCCCAACCCTACCTGTGAACTGAGACCCTATCCCGATTCCTGTGGAGGTGCCATCAGCCTTGCACCCCGTACTCCGAGCCTATAGTGCCTCAATCTGCACTTGTGTAGTGGTCATGGCCCTACAAACCTGTAACCTATGCATGTAGGGCAGCCACCTACTCATCATCACCCTCTCCATCTCCACCTTGGGCCATCTGGGCATGTAGACTGGCCACTTACATATACAATGTGGCCACCTCCACCTTTGAACCTACTAACTGCCCTGTACCATCCCCAACTATGTAATTAGGGTCACCACCTACCCTTGTAGGGTGTCTCTCTCGCATGGTGATGGTGGTTAAATCTGGCTACCCCGACACGGGAGGTACTTCTTGTAAATGAGTTGCCCACCACTATCTATACCTATCAATCACCCCAACATCATCGATACGCCGAGTCTATAACCTACTCCTCCTACCCTATAGGTATTGTCGACTGTGGCAGCAGCAGGTGGTCTCTCCACATCATCTCTCTGGTATTGTGGGAAAGGTGGTGGTATATCCTGTAGTAATCCAAACTGCCATCTGACCTTGTCTACTGGGATCATCTCGTGCTCCCTTACACAATGCCCCTCAATCCATCTGAGTATCTACAAGCCATCTAACTCATCATCCATCTGTCTGTATGAGGGATAGCCCACATACGGTCTCTAAATAATGTCCACACTGGAAAATCCCTCTAGTAACTACCTGTAATAGGCCACATCATGTCTAACCCTACCTACTCAATGCTCTCCTATAACAAGCATCCATCGCCTATACCCCAATCTAAAAACCAGGCTCAAATGCATCTACCTAGGGCATACCAATCGGATGAACACAAACAATGTGCTTGTAGGCCCAACAATGAAGAATAAATGTGTAACATAGACTGAACCTATGGAGCGCCCATATGCCCATAGCTCTCTGTATAGTTGTACTAGGAAGGTCGGCACCCATGAAGAGCGAGTCCCATCCATAATCATATCATGTAATACCCCCATCAGTGATCATGGGAATCTCCCACCCTCTACATCCGGTAGTGCAAAATAGTAGACTGCCTCCATCAATAATACTACTAGCCTCATCTCCTCTAGACGGGATAGGTACATCTCTCCATAAACTCAAAGCTAGTCTTGTGGATAGTCAACTTTTCTAGTCCGTTACCAAATACCATCAACATCAACTCCTCAGATGCCTCTGAGGAGATCGAATATATATATGTCCCCAAAGATAGGTAATCACAAGATCCTATATATGTCCTCCGTGGTGACAGCATCTCCCCGTCAAGAGGTGGAACATGTTGGTTGCGAATTCCATCTCACAATGAGAGTGACCATCGACTCATCTTCTAGACTACATGCCGGTAGCACTTGACCCCACTCAGGATAACATCTATGACATGCCTCCACTCCTCGCCTGTCCGCAAGCCCCCCCGAATCACATGAGTAGGGGTGACACTGTCTTGCATCCTCAATCGATCTCTCACCCGCATCTAGCCAAAACATCATATTAATATACCTTAATCATAACCACAATCCCACTCAGCACCTCACCTATACCTACCACCCTACCTCTCATCCCCTAGAACTCCTTACCTTTGTGTCACATCTTCTATCTACCTAACCCAACCCTAACCCACTATCATTCACCCTTACCTATTTTTACCCCTTTTCTATGTTGTGATTTTCACCAAAACAATTTCGCTTACCCCTACCTATCTCACTCACCTAACCTAAGTCACTTTTGGCCCCTTTTTCCCCATATCATGACTGGTACCAGTTCCTCCTAACCGACCTGGTCCCCCTTCAACTAGCATCAGTCACCTATTTCGTGGACCGATACCAGGTTGGCACCATCGATGTCGGCTACCTTCAACCGATGCTTGTCATTGTCACCGCAAAACCGTGACTCCCAAACCCCCATTTTCCTCAAAACTCCCTTTTTCTCCCTTCTACCCACCCAATCCTACCCAAATTCCCCCTCCACCCTTCCCCACCCCTCCTTCACCCAATCACCTCTCTCCTCATTCATATTTAACCTGATTTTCCCTCCCACCAATTCAAAATTCATTCCCCCAAAACCTATTTTTACCCACCCGACATCTAAATTCAATCTAATAAACAAAACAAAGAGTAGGATTGACCCTTACCTCATCACACTACCATCACCATGGTGGCACGTTGGGCCATTACAGACCGGTTGTCCACTTGATCCCTCTCTTGCCTCTGCCATCACCCAATCAACCTCCTCACCTCCAACCAATCGAATCATTCAATCTAATCTTGTGGACCCACCTATCCACTTCCACTCACCCACTACACCGCTCACCAACTCGATCTCCGTTCCGCATGGACACTTTCCACTTTTCTCTCTCTCACTTTTCATTTTCCCCAATTTGGTAAAAGACAAATGATTTGAAAAATATGGTAATTTTTATTTTTATAACCTACGACTTGACCGATGATGGTTTTATCATGACTGATATCGGTCTCAGTGCCCTATATTACCATGGTCGGTCCATCGTGACCAGCATTGGTTCCTTTAAACCGTCTATTGGTTACCTGTTTAGTCTTTCTCCTACCCTCTTGCCCCCAATTTTTGACCAATCATTTTTTACCTCACCCACACCTCACTTGGACACTTCACTTTATATTCTTGACCTTATCATTTACCTCCTCACATCATCCTCATTCAGGGACTCATTATTTTATCCATACCTCGTCCCTACCTGTGTTGTGACCTAGATACTTAGACTGGAACATCGCTAGCGACACCCGTGACCTCATATGTTTTCTATAACTTGTGGCACTATTACCTATGTTGATGGACACACTCGACCCTACCTTGCCTCTTTCCGTGATCTGCTTATCCCAACCCAACCCTTGGTATAATTTGGAACATACCTAAACATTCATGCACTCGACTGGGACATGATTCATGATCATATCCCATATCTTGATACTGGAATCACCTCAACCTTTTTTGATAAACCTAACGACCTCGAGACAATGTAGAGTTTGCCTAGTCTTCAACTCCGGTACCATGTTACGCTTTATACGTGTGTGTGTGTGTGTGTGTGTGTGTGTGTGTGTGTGAATTTCAATGCTTTGACCACGACCCATTACTTGGATTAATCACGTAGACATTTTTCCTTTTTACCCCATTACCCACCTTCCTCTTCATCACATTCACCTTTTATCAAACCACTCACCGATTTTTCCTTTTACCTCATCAGTTCCTAGTTTGAGGGGGATCACCTTCACCCACACATGGGGCAACCACATCTTTTTTTTTCAGCATCGCTTACCAATACAAGCTACACAACAAAAAGGGGCAAAATGTAGACACCAAAATTGGGTCACACTCCCCTTGGTCCCTCGACAAATAACCAACTCGAACACACTCACCTAACCATGGCCCCTTTCACCCCACTCTAATATTAATTTAATTAATTAAATTAAATTAATCCATGTCCTCACAATATTTATTATTTAAATATCCTAATTGGATAATGCCCACACATCCACCTCACCTATACACCTCATCTAGCCACCTCACACTAATACCTATTCTTAGTAAGTTTCCATAACTAACTAAGACCTACCTAAACCCTAAAAATCAAATCCTACATTCCCTCTAACCACATTTCCACCCGTTAGAAAGGAAGCTTCCATTCTAATCTGTGGAAGGAAATGAATGAGATCCCAAAAAATCAAGAGGATCTACCCAGTTTAGTAAACCTAGAAATCCCACCGTAACTGATGTTGGTTACCCTAAACCACCGCCGATCAACCAAGAACCACCATCGGTTACCATTTAATCCCCAAAAAAACCTTATTTCAAGGTTGGCACATCTTCTGAGAGCAAAGAGATGAAACTAGAGCTACATGCAAGCAAAACCAACATTCATACATGCATCAGAGCATCCATAGCCAAAGGAAGTAATCACAAAGCCTCTTTCCTTCATGGGAGCATTTGGGGAAGCGGTAGCACCACACCAAGTTCCTTTCATTTGATCACCCACCATTTCCAACTAGACATCAATCTCATACAACGATAAGTGTTTTATTAACCAACATTTGTCGATTGTTAATTTGGTAGACTCTTTTATTTCGTTATTAGTTTCTACTCCCATTCCCATTCCCCCACTATTTACCTCCATGTAAACTTGACCATTCCTTCACCCACTCCATTAAACTTCTCATATCCGGTTCTTAGAGATCCCGAGTATACCTAAGACCTACATGACCTTGCCATTTCCTTTCCATTTCCATTCAGCTTTAGATCTACCCTAGCACCACACCAAGTTCCTTTCATTTGATCACCCACCATTGCCAAATAGACATCAATCTCATACAACGACAAGTGTTTTATTAACCAACATTTGTCCATTGTTAATTTGATAGACTCTTTTACTTCATTATTAGTTTCTACTCCCATCCCCATTCCCCCATTTACCTCCATGCAAACTTGACCATTCTTTCACCCACACCATTAAACTACTCATATCCGGTTCTTAGAGATCCTTGAGTATACCTAAGACCTACAGACACTGACATTTCCCTTTCCATTTCCATTCAGCTTTAGATCTACCCCCACATCAAGTTTTTATCGGGATTCCCGTGCCTTCTGAACCATACCGATGCCGGTTACCCACAACCGTCACAGGTTAACCTAAATCGACATCGATCATACTAGACTAATGTCGGTCTCTGTTCTTACCATCGGACCAAGAAAAGATCTTAAAACCTTCACCAAATACCCTAAACAGCCCAAAACCGGACCTTGACCAATATCGATTTCTCAACCAAACCTTGACCTTTAGATTCAGTCATAGCTTATCATGTTGTCAATGAATTTGCTTGTTGTAGTCGAATGAGATACCTAAATCATTTTAACTACAGTAGGATTTCCTTTATTTCTAGCATTGAGTTGTTTTAAACATAGGATTGTGAGTCATCTAAGGAGTATCACACTTCCTGGATCTAGCATACGCTGGCAATCCACTGCATATACTATTTAACTTTTATTTAGTGGTCTTGTTTTCTATTTTAGGTAGTTCCTTCTAGCCAAAAGGAAGATCTCATGATCAACTATGGATCAAGAATTCATACACGCACAACAACCTACAACCAGCATTTTAACAGGTATTCCTCATAACCCTCTACCCTTATATGTTTCGTCAACATTCAAAGAAATGCTTTAGAATCGTGTTAAACATTTGTAATGTAAGAAAGCTTATATGTTTTACAATGTTAATATAATTGAGTATATTGGATGGATAATGGTGTTAAAATGACTTTAACTAGTTTTTGCATGGTTAATCTTATTATGGTTATCATTTCATTCAAGATTCTCTAAGATCTAGATCTGGAATATGCTCTGTGGAATGTTATGCTTATTTATGGTACTAAGTATGTTGTATCTTCATTAACCTAACATCCTGCACAAGAAACTCTAAACAGGGGCCTGGTACCTTTATGAGCTTTGGATGAGCACTTAGCTTAGGCTAGGTGATGTGCCAGCGTGCTTGGGTTTTTCTGGGTTTTCATAGTGGATTCTAGGATACATCATTGGTTCCGTTGTCAGACCTATTTTTCATTTTTTCAGGATGTTTCACGATGAATATGTACCAGTTGACCTTAGCAATCATTGAGGAGTGGATAAAGTATTTGGAATAAGAGTATACTCGAGAGGTTTAACACTCGGATCTCGAGTTTGACGCTTGTGAGCATGAGTGGAGCATAATTTGATGACTATATTAGCTATTTTTCTAGTAGAGATGTACGAGTGGATGGTTTCTTATGATTCTAAAAGGAATTAGAGGTATCACATGTTCATCTGGATGTAGGAAGAATTTCAAGCCCTTTATGATGCTTGATCTGATTTAGACACGCGTTGTGGATACTTGGTTCTATGGTGTTTTGAATAGCTATATTTTGGAGTACTCAATTTCCACCGTTTCTTTCCCAAAGGTAGTTGAGTTCCATTTCTTACATTATCCAAGGGGAATTTATTTA
The DNA here is from genome assembly GCA_018340775.1 of Taxus wallichiana var. yunnanensis. Taxonomy (NCBI): domain Eukaryota; kingdom Viridiplantae; phylum Streptophyta; class Pinopsida; order Cupressales; family Taxaceae; genus Taxus; species Taxus wallichiana. The sequence continues at coordinate 464,870,827 of CM031236.1, read as the reverse complement.
CAAGGAATTCCATTAGCAATCAAAATCTTGATGCTAACCCTAAACTTGGAAAAAAATTGATGGCTAGCTAAACCCCACCACGCATGGGGAAGGAACAGGTTTGGTGAAAGATGAAAAACCTAGTGGTAGAGAGGTAGAGAAAAGAAAGGTAGCTTAAGTATAATGAGGCATATAAGAGGGAGATAGAGAAGCAACATGATATTACAAAGCAGATGGTGTTGAGGAGAGAGATAGATCATGAAGGATTTGAAGCTCACGCAAGAGGCATGGAGCTAGAGCATATAGAACTCCCCCATTTGGGAAAGAATAATAGGGAACCCTCCTCGGCCTCACATGGGAGCACACTAGTAGAGATGACTTGTGTCATGGGCACACATCTAAATCTACCTTGTAACCTAGCCCTTGTGCTTGGATTTCCAATATCTATTATAACCAATAGTTAACAAGCTATTTTGGGTAGTAAAAGAGTAAGAGAAAGTTAGATAGCAAGTACATCGAAGGCGGGAAAATGTCTTCTTTCTTGTTTGTGAATACCTTCTCAAAGTGCATCATCGATAGAACTCAAGCACGCAGAATTTCAAACTCACTTCTAGGAGTAGTACCACTTCATAGACTATAAGAGTTTAGTTTAGTACTATTGTTGGGACACATGGAAGTACATCTTCTGGTCCACTTCTAGCTACGGTGGAGGATCAAGAGGCATAGGTGGCTCTAGTTCTAGTGGATCTAGTGGTTCTAGAAGTAGAGGTAACACAAGAGGTTCTGGATTAGGTGGGCAGGGTCCCCACCAACCCTAGAATATTTACATGGAGATGTCTCTTCATGTTCCAGAGTATAGGAGCATAGAATATGTTTTTGAGTATGTGCACATGTGTGAGATACTTGTGGCGTGAAAAGGAGTTATGTCTTCTGAGTGCAAGGAAAGTCGGGCCAGAATTACACTATAGGGATACATACATAGTTGGTACAAGAAGTTTGACCCTGATCAGACTTGCGTAGATTATGTAACATTAAAGGATGTTTTCCTTAAGGAGTTTCATATTCCTAAGTTTGAGTAGAAGAGTAAGAGTGTGTTGAAGGATATTAAGTAGGGAACTACTGAGAGTGTTCAGGAATATGATGCCTATTTCAAGATGTTGTTGGCCAAACTTTCTTATGATATTCATGTAAGTCAAGCATGCACAGTGGTTCATTGGGGCTTGATCACACCTTTTAGGAGGGCCCTGTCACATAATACTTATACGAACCCACACGAAGCACTTGAATAAGCTTTGCATGCTTAGGCAGTTGGAAGTATAGACACTAGCGTGAGCCCATTCTTGGAGGTACATATTAAAGCTATGGAAAAGTATTTGGATAAACTATCAGAAAATTCATCACATGAGACGCAGCGTCGGGATTTTATGTACATTGTGAAGTGGAAGGGCACACCAAATATAGTTGTCCTTACAGATCAGTGCATTCATTGTTGTTGGACTATGAGATATGTCATTTGGACTATGATGCAAGTCGTTGCCCATTATTACAACGCACGATAAGGAAGAATATATCTTGTTATTGTAAAATTTTCCGGTCTAGGACTCATGAAAGAAAATACTACGAGGTTAATTGGTCGATCCATGATGCCATAGATATCGGTGTAAGACAGATGGAGTACCAGATAAATCTAAAGGAAAAAGTGAGCACCATGAGTGTGATCACACTCAAGCATGCTATGATCGTAACGAAAGGTGTTTTAAAGGAGGTCATGGAATAGGTCGAGGATACCATGGTGGATTCAGGGGCCAAGGCCATGGTGGTGGATGAGGTGAGTTCCCTCATGGAACGTGTTTTACATGTGGATCTCCTGACCACTATAGACATGAATGTCCTCAGAATATTACTTGTTCTTTTTATGGGAATAATCATAGTTATGAGTAATGCCCAGACTTATATGATCATCTTAGCAAGTAGCATAAATAGGAGAAAAAAGGTGCAAGGATGGTTAGAATACAACGCGATGTGGAAAATCAGTGGATGCCAAAGCTGGAACCGAACCTAAGGTATTACATGTGAATATTACTACATGAGCTGAAGCTATGCACGCCCAAGAGGCATTACAACAGAATCCTACCATCACCAAGGAGGAATTTTTACATGCAAGGTACCCAAACCCTACACATCAGAAGGAGGTTTATCAGAAACCATGGAGGTACTCATAAATTTTTAGGGTGAAATACAATGTTCGAAGGAACCGTCATAGAAGTTAGAACAAAATCAATCAGCAGAGACAGTTCAATCAGATATTGATGACTTGAAAGAGGTATGCAAAATGTTGCGTCAGGAGAATATCATTCAATTACTAGGAAATTGGCTAAGGGAAACACTCTGCGCACAAGTGTTGAGACTGGATGAGATATCCTGAATGTTAATCTTCCCCCTCGTAGCTTGGATTATGACAAGGAGATTACTCTGAATGTTGTTTTGGATGGGTGGATATTGAGTAATATATTGATTTATACATGCACATAAGTTAATGTGCTTACTTTAGATGCATGGGTATAGATGGGCATACCTCCATTACAGCCATCCTCTAATGTATTGTTCATGGCCAATCAAACTAAGGCCACTCCCATAGGAGTTTTAAAGGGTGCATCCATTACTATATAAGGGGCCAAGTTCACTGGGACTTTAAGGTCTTAGCACTTATAGAATCAGAAAAATTCTTAGCTCTACTTAGGCGCCATTGGTGTTATGCAAATAATGTTAATTTACAGTTCAACAAGGGGTATATAAGTTTTGAGAACAAGGAAGAAAGAGTAATTATCCCTTTGATAGATGGAAAATATGTGCCTTATGTTGAACCTTTGAGTGAGGAAGACCTGAAAAAATTTATGTACGCATAATTTAAGACCCAAAAGTACTTGAGCCATCAAAGGAAGGAATCCTCTAATGGGAAGATACACAGTCTATCAATGATACTACAAGTATTGATTGTGATAATTGGGCACATGAAACCTATGAGATGGTTGGGTGTAAATTCAAAAGCGCATTTGCGTAGAGAAGTAAGCCTCGATGTATTCATAGAATAGGTAACTAATTTTTACCTCGGTACATTGGAGAAGGAGATCCTATGATATTCTTACGTGCCATGGAGGAGCAAAGTGGAAAAATCAAGTGGAAAGAAGGAATATGTTAGTATATACATTACATGGGACAACAATGCATTAGTGGATGGTTCACAGGGATAATCTTATGGAATGGAATGAAGTCATAATTTCTCTAACCACTTGGTTTTTCGGAGTAATGTGCCTACTACAATCTACATGTATCATGGTAAACAACATGTTCAAAGACCACATTCGGTAGTGTGAGAGACTCTGGACAAAGGGGTAAGAAGATTTACCACCTTCACTTTGGGTGCAAAAACTTTATTCCACTTTACAAGGCTACACACGAGCCTGGTATGTTTATGCAGAGCTGCATAGGGAGACTAGAAATTGGCAGGACTTGATTATAGGAATGACCCAGAATTTTGACTACTTCTCTACTAAACCTCGGTGGAAGAGGAATTAAGGGTTATGAAGTGCTTAACTATGGGAGACAATGCAAAGAATGAAGAACTCATTCATGATTTACTTGGTGAGGTAGACTCAGGAGCATGTTTTGATGAAGTAGAAGAGACAGATGCCACACTACTTAAGCATGCTTGTTGTGAGAAAGAAAAAGGAAAGATGGTCTACATAGTGGATGATGAAGAAGTAGAAAATCTGGATATAGATCATTTAGAACGCATACACGTGAAGTTTTAGACAAAGGTGAAGATAATAACACGCGCACCTATTATAAACCTATGAGGACTAAGAAAGTGAACATTGGCATGGATGTTGAACCTAAGGAGGAAACAATTGGGGATTATTGGTCTGATTCTGAAGTGGCAAAGATAATTGAGTTACTACAAGATTTTCAAGATTTATTTCCTAGGGGATACCATGAGTTAAAAGGAGTGCATGAGTCATTAGGAGAGATGAAGATTAAGCTAAAGGAAGGTGCACACCCAGTCAGGAAGAGACCTTACAGGATGAACCCTAACCATGCATAAAAGTTAAGGAAGAAATTGACAAAAATTTAAATCTGGCATCAATCCGAAAATAATCAGATTATTACTACTCGATATCGGAACCTTATAGGATTTAATTATTTTCCGATAATTTACTCCTTTTTTAAAATAAAATGCAAGACATTTAAGACAATTGCATAAAGATTGATTACGGAGTTCGAAATTGCCTACGTCTCCAGGTTCATGGTCGAACCGTTCCACTAGTCAAAACTTGTAAGTTACAATAGTACTTTCACAAGAAAACCTAATGGAATTTTACTTGCCTATCAGTACACCAGTTCTTCGAAAACTTCCGATGATCATTTGAATTGTTTTTCACCTTCCTGATGCACAATCTCCTTCGGCTTTGATCGGCCTTCCCGACACTATCAATGCGACGCTAGCACTCTGGTCAACAATCCAGGATTTGCAAGTAATTGGTGTGGCTCAATGGGCCTATTGGGTAGTTTATAATTTACTCCCAATCACAAATATTTCATCTACTATTGCCTAAAATAATAGGCCAATAAACAATATTTGTTGACACATCTCACAAAAAAGCTTAACAAATAATAAGCTTGTTGGACTAATGTGTGTGTGTGTGTGTCCATTACAAAGAATGGGTTCCCTATTTATACAAAAATTAGGGCCCTTAAAAAATGCAATACATATTATCTTAGGCTATATTAAACCTTAGCCTCACCCAGTAGCAAAATTAATGGGATTACATACCCATATAGGGCGGTTTGCATTTTTAATGGGATTAAATCCCCAAATTGGCGTTTGAATTTTTAATGGGATAATATCCCAATTTGAGTGGCTTTGAAGGGGGTTTTGTAATGAGGGGTATTAATTCCCATTTTAGGCTTAGACTTAGGATAAAGTGGTATAAATCCCACATTTGGTGCCATTTCATTTGGGTAAGGTTTTAATAAACCTTATCCCCTCCATTCTTCACATGGATAATACCACGCATGGCTTTAAGCTTTAAAACAACCGCTTCATCCTCCTTCCACGTGGTCCTAATATATGCCTTGACCACCACCACTTCCTCCTTCACAAATGGACTTAGCATGTGGTGGTTTAATGTTTGATATTAATAATAATATAACTATATATATAATATATATATATATATATATATATATATATATATATACGATGGTGGTGGCATTTGGAATGGTGTGTAAGTGGACTTACCAAGTAAATAAATACCATTCACCCATACCATGGGGTATCGAAATTAATTAACTCTTGTCATCATGTAGTTCACTTTTCATCTCCCAAGATCAGAAGACCAGGTGATCAAAACCAACAAACAAATTCCTTTAACCTTTTCAAGCCACGTGTCACGCAGTGCCATTGGTCCAATATTGACCAATTGACTAGAGTTGACTTTCTCGTTGTCTGAACTTTGACCGGACATATCTAGAGCTCCCGATGTCCATTTGTCATGTTCTCACAGTCGTTGGAAAGCTCTCGAGATGATATTCTACACTGACACCATTTAGGGATGTTTAGGGAACTTTTAAAAATGATCCCCTGATCACACCTCCCCACTGAGAAAGGCTTTTTGTCCCAAAAAGCTTCCATACTGTCCTGAATCTGAAAAACTCTGCTGCCACCTCGGAAGTGCTGTTGTAGTAGACCCTTGGGTCTTCTCCTCCAACCTTCTCACTTCGAAAACTCTGCTCCGATCCTGGGACCTGTGGGTTATGGGCCCACGACGCTTCCACTGCACCACTTTGATATCCGAAGAAGACCTCCACGCCTCCGCTTTATGGTGCTAAGTTTCTGAATGAAACCTCAATGCTCCTTCTGTGCGGTGCTAAGCTTCTTGATATCTAACAACAAGGATCTTCTTTTACTCTATAACACACTCCTAGGCTCGAGTTGATTCCAGAATCCAAACTGGTTTGAAGGAACTCCATGTTACGTAGAGCTTTGATTGATCCGATGTCAATGATGGACAATGACTTGTCCCTTTTCAGACCTCAACGCCTCCAATGCATGATGCTAAGCCTCTTTCAAGACCTCGAGCCTCCATGCACGATGCTAAGTCTCTATAGACCTCAATGCCTCCGATGCATGATGCTAAGCCTCTTTCAAGACCTCAAGCCTCCAATGCATGATGCTAAGTCTGTTACAGACCTCAACGCCTCCGATGCATGATGCTAAGCCTCTTGTAAGACCTCGAGCCTCCAATGCATGATGTTAAGTCTATTGTTGATCAGCTACCATTCGTATGTGTGGTCACAATGCCTTGACACCAAATGACGTTCTGAGCTAATCCTTTGAGAGCTCCTCTTGTTGACATACTAATATCAGGTACCACTCTGCTACACGGTCATAATGCCTCTACACAGAATGAAGTTCCACCCAATGTCAATGCCAATGGTGATTCAGCTACCATTCTACTGCACGGTCACAATGCCTCTACACAGAATGAAGTTCCGAGCTGATCTCTTGAGAACTCTATTATCTGCACAAATGGCAGATCAATCTCCAAGCTTTATATGAGTTAATTCTCTGTATCCAAGCTATAATAGGTACTCACAAGCTGATTAGGAGATATGTTTGGAGCATTAATCAAATTTTCTAAGTAAGAAAATCCACTGAGTATGGTAAACCTTTCTCTCAGCATTTTCTCACAAATTTGATCTCCAAACTTAATACTGCATACTATTCATCAATCTAAATTATGCAATATATAATTGAAAAATTGTTGACTTACCCATTTTAAAGGACTTTCACTTTCAGGTATTACCTGGTCCTGGGTTGAATTGTCAACTGGTGGTGGAGTAGAAACCTCTTTGCCTTTACAATAGGCCTCCATTCCATCTTTGGCTTGCCATTACTCTGATGGCGAGATGGATGCAGTTTCCAACAATTTTCCACCTGATGCCCATTCCTCTTGGCAATGAGCACAAAAATTCCTCTTAATCTCCTTCTTCTGGGATGAGGAACTCTTTTTGCCATTTCTCGACTCTACATGATGAGATTGGTCTTTCTGATTTTCCTTGTTCCTGATGAACGACATCAACTTCTTCATCAATGTCCTTCTCTTCCAACATCTGGCCACTGAATGATTATGCAATCCACAAAAAGTACATGGAAAGGAATTCCACATCTTCTGAAAATCATAACCATACTTCTTAAGCTGAAAAAGTGGATCATAAGTTTTATTGTGCTTATGATTATGGTAAGAAACTGAGGTGGAATCTCATTACCTCTTCACTGATTTCTCTTACCACATCTTACCTGTGATGATGAAGCACAACTTTCCTACTCAGAATCTTCTTGTAGACTAGTGGGGTAATCACTTTTCTTTCAAAAGCTTGTCTCCCATCAACATTCTTGAGCATTCTCCAATTTCCATTCCCACACTAGGATAACCCAAACCTACAAAATGAGGACGATCCTCGACCTGTATTGGGTTAGAAATGCCTTGGCCATTTTTACCAAGGCCTCTTCCATCAAATCCCATTTTATCTAGTAACTTGGATCCAATGCCTCTAGTATGCTTTTCAAACAAACCAAAGACTTCATTACCTAAATCCGAAACCGAATGGGAGGAAGAAGAAGATTCCAGTGGTGAAAACTTATAGTGTAGTCATCTGCCATGGCCTTTGCATCTAAAGTTGAAGGTATTTCCTTCCTCTGATCACCACATTGCAACCTTGCCAAGAGCTCATCCTTGGTTTTCAGTTCCAATTTCAAACGAGCATTCTCCTCTTCCAAGGAGTAATACATTGATCACAGAGAGAGTTCTCTTCCTGGATCTGGTGATTATAAGCTTCAATTTCCTTGAGCTTTGCCTGTTTAGACATCTTGCCCATAGTGCACTTGTACCCTATTCACACAAACTAAACTAACTGCACCAACTTGAAGCAATCACTCTGTTAATCAGATTTATGAAAAAAAATATGGAGCTAAACCAGCTCTGATACCAAACATGATCCAAAAATAATCAGATTATTACTACCTGATCTCAGACCCTTATAGGCTTTAATTATTTGCCAATAATTTACTCCTTTTAAGTAATCAATTTAAAATAAAATGCAAGACAATAAAGACAATTACACAAAGATTGATTACGGAGTTCGAAAAATTGCCTACGTCTCCGGGTTCATGGTCGAACCATTCCACTAGTCAAAACTTGTAAGTTACAATAGTAATTTCACAAGAAAACCTAATGGAATTTTACTTTCCTATCAGTACACCAGTTCTTTGAAAAACTTTCGATGATCAGTCGAATTGTTTTTCACCTTCCTGATGCACAATCTCCTTCGCTTCGATCGGCCTTCCCGATGCTATCAATGCGACGCTAGCACTCCGGTCGACAATCCAGGATTTGCAAGTAATTGGTGTGGCTCAATGGGCCTATTGGGTAGTTTATAATTTACTCCCAATCACAAATATTTCATCTACTATTGCCTAAAATAATAGGCCAATAAACAATATTTGTTGACACATCTCACAAAAAAGCTTAACAAATAATAAGCTTGTTGGACTAATGTGTGTGTCCATTACAATAGAATGGGTTCCCTATTTATACAAAATTAGGGCCCTTAAAAATGCATTTTCATTATCTTTAGGCTATATTTAAACCTTAGCCTAACCCCTAGAAAAATTAATGGGATTACATTCCCATATAGGGCGGTTTGCATTTTTAATGGGATTAAATCCCCCAATTTGGCGATTTGAAGTGGGTTAATGGGATAATATCCCAATTTTGAAGCGGATTTTGTTTGAATGGGGGATTAATTCACATTTTTAGGACTTAGGATAAAGTGGTATAAATCCCACATTTGGTGCCATTTTTTTGGGTAGGTTTTAATAAACCTTATCTCCTCCATTCTTCACGTGGATAATACCACGCATGGCTTTAAGCCCCCACACAACCGCTTCATCCTCCTTCCACGTGGTCTTAGCATGCCCCCACCACCACTTGTGGTTAAAAATCCTTCACAAATGGACTTAGCATGTGGCATGGAATTTGGAAAGTTTTACTAATGTATAAACATTAATATGTATAGTATATATATATATATATATAGATATATATATCCACGTGGCATGTGGAATGGTGTGTAAGTGGACTTACCAAGTAAATAAAAATTCGACCCATACCATGGGGTATCAAAATTAATTAACTCGGTCATCATGTAGTCCACTTGTCATCTCCCAATAGGCAAATCAAGTGAATTTGAACGTGGTGGCAAGCCACGTGTCACGCAAAGGCGCATTGGTCCAATATTGACCAATTGACTAGAGTTGACTTTCCCGCTGTCAAACTTTGACCGACATATCTAGAGCTCCCGATGTCCGTTTGTCATGTTTCTCATAGTCGTTGGAAATCTCTCGAGATGATATTCTACATTGACACCATTTAGGGATGTTTAGGGAACTTTTAAAAATGATCCCCTGATCACACCTCCCCATTGAGAAAGGCTTTTTGTCCCAAAAAGCTTCCATATTGTCCTGAATCTGAAAAACTCTCACCACACCTCGGAAGTGCTATTGTAGTAGACCCTTGGGTCTTCTCCTCCAACCTTCTCACTTCAAAACTCTGCTCCGATCCTGGGACCTGTGGGTTATGGGCCCACGACGCTTCCATTATACCACTCTGATATCCGAAGAAGACCTCCACGCCTCCGCTTTATGGTGCTAAGTTTCTGAATGAAACCTCAACGCTCCTTCTATGCGGTGCTAAGCTTCTTGATATCTAACAACAAGGATCTTCTTTTACTCTATAACACAAGCTCCTAGCTCCAAGTTGATTCCATAGAATCCAAACTAGTTTGAAGGAACTCCATGTTACGTAGAGCTATGATTGATCCGATGTCGATGATGGACAATGACTTGTTCCTTTTTAGACCTCAACCCTTTATGCTGCTAAGCCTCTTTTAAGACCTCAGCCTCCGATGCATGATGCTAAGTATCTATTTGCATGAGACCTCAACACCTCCAATGATGCATGATGCTAAGCCTCTTTCAAGACCTCAAGCCTCTAATGCATGATGCTAAGTCTATTGATCAGCTACCATTCGTATGTGTGGTCACAATGCCTTGACATCGAATGACGTTCGAGCTAATCCTTTGAGATCTCTGCTTGTTGACATACAATATCAAGTACCACTCTCTACGCATGGTCACAATGCCTCTACACAGAATGAAGTTCTGACCCGACGTCAATGCCAATGGTGATTTAGCTACCATTTTACTGCATGGTCACAATGCCTCTACACAGAATGAAGTTCCAAGCTGATCTCTATGAACTCTATCTGTCTCACACAAATGGCATCAATCTCCAAGCTTTATATGAGTTAATTCCTATATCCAAGCTGTAACAGGTACTCACAAGCTGATTAGGAGATATGTTTGGAGCATTAATCAAATTTTCTAAGTAAGAAAATCCACTGAGTATGGTAAACCTTTCTCTCAACATTTTCTCACAAAATTTGATCTCCAAACTTAATACTACATACTATTCATCAATCTGAATTATGCAATATATAATTGAAAAATTGTTGACTTACCCATTTTAAAGGACTTTCACTTTCAGGTATTACCTGGTCCTGGGTTGAATTGTCAACTAGTGGTGAGTAGAAACTTCCTTTGCCTTTTACAATAGGCCTCCATTCCATCTTTGGCTTGCCATTACTCTGATGGCGAGATGGATGTAGTTTCCAGCAATTTTCCACCCGATGCCCATTCCTCTGGCAATGAGCACAAAAATTCCTCTTAATCTCCTTCTTCTGGGATGAGGAACTCTTTCTGCCATTTCTCGACTCTACATGATGAGATTGGTCTTTCTAGTTTTCCTTGTTCCTGATGAAATGGCATCAAATTCTTCATCAATGTCCTTCTCTTCCAGCATCTGGCCACTGAATGATTATGCAATCCACAAAAAGTACATGGAAAGGAATTCCACATCTTCTAAAAATCATAACCATACTTCTTAAGCTGAAAAAGTGGATCAAAAGTTTTATCTGTGCTTATGATTATGGTAAGAAACTGGAGGTGGAATCTCATTACCTCTTCATGATTTCTCTTACCACATCTTACCTGTGACAACAAAGCACAACTTTCCTACTCAGAATCTTCTTGCAGGACTAGTGGGGTAATCACTTTGCTTTCGGAAGCTTGTCTCCCATCAGCATTCTTGGAGCATTCTCCAATTTCCATTCCCACACTAGATAACCCAAACCTACAAAAACGAGGACGATCCTCGACCTATATTGGGTTAGAATGCCTTGGCCATTTTTACCAAGGCCTCTTCCATCAAATCCCATTTTATCTAGTAACTTGGATCCAATGCCTCTAGTATGCTTTTCAAACAAACCAAAGACTTCATTACTTGAATCCAAAACCAAATGGGAGGAAGAAGAAGATTCCAGTGGTGAACAACTTACAATGCAAGTCATCTACCATGGCCTCTGCATCTGAAGTTGAAGGTATTTCCTTCCTCTGATCACCACATTGCAACCTTGCCAAGAGCTCATCCTTGGTTTTCAGTTCCAATTTCAAACGAGCATTCTCCTCTTCTAGGAGTAATACATTAATCGTAGGAGAGAGTTCTCTTCCTGATCTGGTGATTATAAGCTTCAATTTCATCGAGATTTTCCTATTTAGACATCTTTCCCATAGTGCACTTGTACCTATTCACACAAACTAAACCAACTACACCAACTTGAAGTAATCACTCTGTTAATCAGATTTACTGAAAAACAAATAAGGAGCTAAACTAGCTCTGATACCAAACATGATCCGAAAATAATCAAATTATTACTACCTGATCTCGGACCCTTATAGGCTTTAATTATTTGCCGATAATTTACTCCTTTTAAGTAATCAATTTAAAATAAAATGCAAGACATTTAAGACAATTGCACAAAGATTGATTACGGAGTTCGGAAATTGCCTACGTCTCTGGGTTCATGGTCGAACCGTTCCACTAGTCAAAACTTGTAAGTTACAATAGTACTTTCACAAGAAAACCTAATGGAATTTTACTTGCCTATCAGTACACTAGTTCTTTGAAAACTTCCGATGATCATTAATTTTTTTCACCTTCCTGATGCACAATCTCCTTCGGCTTCGATCGGCCTTCCCGACGCTATCAATGCAATGCTAGCACTCCGGTCGACAATCCAGGATTTGCAAGTAATTGGTGTGGCTCAATGGGCCTATTGGGTAGTTTATAATTTACTCCCAATCACAAATATTTCATCTACTATTGCCTAAAATAATAGGCCAATAAACAATATTTGTCATTGACATCTCACAAATCTCACAAAAATAAGCTTAACAAATAATAAGCTTGTTGGACTAATGTGTGTGTGTGTTTTACAATAGAATGGGTTCCCTATTTATACAAAATTAGGGCCCTTAAAATATGCATTTGCATATCATCCTTAGGCTAATATTAGCCTAATCCCGTAGCAAAATAAATGGGATCACAATTCCCAATAATGGGCGGCTTAGCATTTTTAATGGGATTAAATCCCCCAAATTGGCGTGAAGTGGGTTAATGGGATAATATCCCTTTGAAGCGGCTTTTGTTTGAATGAGGGGATTAATTCCCATTTTAGGCACTTAGGATAAAGTGGTATAAATCCCACATTTGGCGCCATTTCATTTGGGTAAGGTTTTAATAACCCTTATCCCCTCCATTCTTCACGTGGATAATACCACGCATGGCTTTAAGCCCCCAACAACTACTTCATCCTCCTTCCACATGGTCCTTTGCATGCCCCCACCACCGCTTCCCTCCTTCACAAATGGACTTAGCATGTGGCAGTTTATACTAATGTTTGAACATTAATATATAATATATATATATATATATATATATATATATATACGTGGCATTTGGAATGGTGTGTAAGTGGACTTACCAAGTAAATAAAAATTTGACCCATACCATGGGGTATCAAAATTAATTAACTCGGTCATCATGTAGTCCACTTGTCATCTCTCGATAGGAAAATCAAGCGAATTCGACGAGTGGTGGCAAGCCACGTGTCATAGTGCGATTGGTCCAATATTGACCAATTGATGAAGAAGATTAAACTTTCTCGATGTCCGAACTTTGACCGGACATATCTAGAGCTCCCGATGTCTATTTTTCACGTTCTCACAGTCATTGGAAAGCTCTTGAGATGATCGTAGAAAGTTAAGAATCTATTTAAACATCGAGAAGTGCATGTTTTCTACACCTTTTGGAAAATTTTTAGGGCACATCATCTGCAAGGTAGGTTTGTTAGTGGATCTAGCTAAGGTTGCAGTTATTGTAGGCCTAGAAGATCCTACCAAATGTCAGTGAGGTGTGCGATTCTTGGGCCACATGAGGTATTATAGAAATATTATCAAAGGATATGTAAATATTGTCGCACCCATGGAAGAGTTAATAAAAGGAAAAGGGACATTCTATTGGGAGAACTCTAGCATTGCACATTTGAGGCATTGAAGGATAGACTTACAACAACACCCATTCTCGTGTTTTCCTTCATGGAACCAACTGTTTCATTTACATGTAGACGCCTCGCATAACCATTGGCATGGTCTTAGCTCCACTTAGATAAGGTTTTATAGATCATCCTATGTGTTTTGCTATTAGAAATTTGACTCCTACCAAGTAGAATTATACAACAACAAAGAGTGCGAGGGCCTTGTCGATGGTCTACGTGTTGCATAAATTCAAATAGTACTTGCTAGCAACACCTTGTGTATTCTATACTGATCACATGACATTAAAATACTTAATAAATAAGCTCGCTTTTGAAGGGTGCATATGTCGATGGGTGCTCTTATTTCAGGAATTTGATTTCACAGTTGTGGTAAAACTAGGTAAAAGTAATTTTGGCCTAGACCACTTATCAAGGATTCATCAAGGAGGACGCACAAACAATTAAAGATAAAATTCCAAATGCACAATTATACAAGGTACATGGAACACATTCTTAATGGAGGATATTGTTGTCTTTTTATGCATGGGTATTACGCCAGAAATAATGAAATCATTGGAGAAGAAGCAACTTGCAATTCACGCAACACCTTTTATGTTGATCAGTGGAGATTTATACAAACTAGGAAGAGATGAAGTATTACGTTGGTGTGTACTGGAACATGAGTGCATAGATATCATGGAAGAGGCTCATAATGGTATTGCAGAGTGAGCATTATGCATGTGACACCACCGCACGTAAGATTCTACTCATTGGATTATGGTTGGAGACCCTATATAAAGATTGTAAAGCATATTTTAAGGCATGTGATCATTGTCGGCGCCTTTGAAAACTCAGGAAAAGAGATGAAATTCTGTAAGGCCTATTTCTAGTGTAGAGCCATTTGATAAATGGGCTATAGACTTTGTAGGTCCTATTTCACCAAATCGCACGTAGAAATGGATCATGCTATATCATCACTTGCATAGATTATCTTACAAGGTGGGCAGAAGAAACACCTAGAAAGGATTGTACAATAGCTACAACAACCAAGTTCTTATGGGAAAATGTTCTTATTAGGTATGGATGCCCACTAAGATTGACAATTGATAGGGGCACACACTTTTTGAACAAGAAAATTAGGATATTACTAGATGAATTTATGGTTGTGCACCACAAGACTACACCCTATCATCCTCAGGAAAATGGTACTGATTGAGGCCTTTAACAAGATATTGAATCTGATATTGACAAAAATTGTGACCTTGGAAGGAAATATTAGGATGATAAAGTTTTTTTGTACTTTAGGCATATAGAACAACCTACAAGAGGCTGAATAAGGCCACACCCTTTCAGTTGGTGTCTAGTTAAGAAGTAGTTATTCCTATGGAATTCATGTTACCTTCTTTGTGTATTGCACGCGTTGGAGGTCTAGATGATGAGAAATCATTAGAATAAATGATTGACATGTTAATACACTTGGATGAGAGGAATGCCATAGCATGATGGAGTCGAAAGAAAGAAAAGGCCAGAAGAAGGCATGACATGACTGAAACATCAGGGACAAGAAGCTTGAGGTTAGACATATGGTACTACTTTATGATTCTAAGTTTTTATGCCATCCAAGAAAGCTCAAGGTGCATTGGTTGGGACCATATGTTATCACTCATATACTTGACTTAGGCACTTGCCAGTTAGAGGTGCTTGATGGAATGTAGTTACCCAGTTACTTTAACGGGAGTAGGCTGAAGCCCTACTATAAATAAGTCTTCTTGGTGTTTGTAATAAGGAAATGTTTCCATTTAGTATAGGTTTCCATTTCTGTATTTCTTTTAATGTATATACTTCTTCACCTCTATGCTTTTTCCTAAAATTTTGTTGTTTTGTGTAATAAGCACGTTTGTGCAAAGGGAAGCTAATTACAATCTGAAGTATTTTTATGCACAGAGGACTACACATACCATTGGTGTGGGGTGGTTGTTATTCACAATTGGGTATACATGAGAACAAACTGTTACAAGTTTAATTCAAGAATGGAAGGAGCTATTAGAAAGGAAATTTCTTCTAAATAATACCATAGATGGAAATAGATGAAGGAACAATATAACGTGAGGTAAGTAATGTATGGAAACTACTAGGAACGGAAAAATGGTGAGGTATTTGGCACATGGAAGTGCATGGAAGATAATTTTTTAGCCGAGGATAGGAAGGTACGCTAGAAGGTTATAAATTTGGGGCATGAAATTATACATGTGAAATTCTCAAAAATTTTGAAAATGGTCAATTAATGAGAGGATTGTTTGTAGGTGAAGGAGCAATAAATGCACTAAATTTTTGAAAATTTATATAAGGACGTGATGCGGGTTCATTTTTACCTTTGCAATCACAAGTATTTGAGCGAGCTAAGTGCAACCGATCCAATTGAATCATGTTGAGGTGTGGAGAGTTGTGAAACTAGATGTGGAGAACAGATTTGTGTGTGAAATGGCTTACGTCCCCATTAGTGAAGGGTTTGAGTGAATCAGAAGCATCGAGAAGGAGCTAGGGCATGCGGACTCGAGCTAGGGTTTCATATTACTCGACACAGAAGATAAAAGGAATAATTTTGATAATGGCACCTAAGAAAGCACCTGCAGCAGACACAAAAGGAAATAAAAAGTGGAAGTTAAGGTTAAAATTGCTCCCGAGAGAAATTTTTCAGAGATGTAGTACCAAGAAGGAGTAATAGTTGGGAAATATTGGGATTCCCACATCTGCAGATGTAAAGTAAATGACTACAACCACCACACCACTGATAATAAGGGAGAGTTGGATGCTTTGCTAAATAATAAGACCAACAAGTGTACAAAGTGGAAGATATGCTAGTGTATGATGACATTGGGGAAAAGTTTCTTAAGAAGGTAGGAGTTTATCAATTGTATGAGCTCTCATACTTTTAAAAATATGAACCTTTATACTAGTGGCTTATGAGTAAAGTCCATGAGGACTTATTATATTTCATCGGATGAAGGGTTAGGCTCACAACGGTCCTAATTGCAACATTAATAGGATTGAAGGGCACAAGGAAATTTTTTTGAGTGATCGACCGATAAAGCAAAGTGGTTATAGCCACAAGCAAGGAGTTGGGGTATACTAAGGGTCCGTGCGGAATGGAAATTTATAGATTGAGGAAGTACCCTGTGGTGTAGGTAGCCGCGCATCGCTCACCAAGCTAAATGATCAAGGGAGATGGTCACAGGTAAATACAATGTGGTTATACATTGCAAAGAAGATGATAGAGGGAGAAATCTACAACTTAGCAAGTTATATTATAGAAACAATTGTTGAGGAAGTGCACGTAGGTAAAAAGATAAGTTTTGGTACCATCCTCTTATCTCTTATTTTTGTAGAAATTAGAGTGCTCGATGGGCCAAAGAATAAAATTTGGGAATACCCCGCTATTAAGAAGAAGTCCCTCACGGAAAGGTTTGAGAAATATTTATGTGAAGGATCAATGAGTGGCCCATTCAAGAAAAGGGAATAAATGTGGTATGACCAACTTCGCACGGCGTTTGAGGAGGAATGGCACATCCAAAGAACTACCTTCGGTAGTATGCAAGGTAGTATAGTTCGCAGGTAGAACCACTTCGCATCACATGGTTTTCCATGAAGGATGGGACATGGAGTCCATGGTGTAAAATACCTTATGCCTTTACAACGCATTATTTCCAAGCCTCAGTTCATATAATTTCTTATGCACATAGACTGAACTTTAACATGGACAAGGTAGATTGTGCCTACCACACCCTCAGAAAAACATATATATATATATATATATATATATATATATATATATATATATATATATATATATATATATATATCTAGGTCGTCTACCTATATTGAGAGGATTATTTTAGATGTCATAAGTATGAAGCTAGTAAGTTTGGCTATCGGCAATGGTGGACCCACACTCGATATATCTTTAGCTCAAGCCTAGGATGGAGAAAAATAAGTTTGTGGAGAATGAGTTCATTATCCTAGGGCCGCCTAAGGGTAGGCACAAAATGGATAATGTCCCGTATCTAAAGCTTTATGTGACACACAAATTGATGAGGAGTAAGATGAATAAGAAGATAGTGGAGGCTTGGATCATAGAGGCCGGAGGTAGCCCATAGACAAAGTGGAAAGTGAGCGCACGATTCTCCACTATAGGCACATGATGAAGAAGAGGAATTGGATGTGGATGTAGTCCCTAAAGAGCATTTGTTTAATAAGGTATTTATAAGAACCATGACCAAAGGCGTGGGAATACCATAGTTGGTAAGAAGATCACCTAAAATCTCCCCTCATAAAGAGGCACTTGATAAGAAGAGAAGGAGAAAGATGAAGCTAGATGAGGAGGCCATGGATTCTAAGGAGAGCACACCAGGGACCCTAGTAAAAATCAAAGATATGGAGGAGATCAGAGATGAAGAAATGATAGATGAAGAGAAAGGGATGAAGGAAGTAGAAGAGACAGCAAAAGAATAACCTAGTGCTTATATTACTACCTAAGAAGGATAGGGTGAGCTCTAAACCTTGGTGCTTAGGTTCCTAAGGGGCAAAGAATGAAGAGAACCAAAGAAGAATATTGTGTGCCAAGTATGGGATATGATGAAGACACAAGTAAAATCATTCGTTCCCAGTTTGAGAGAACAATAGGTGTTAAGGAATTGTATGGATGGGAGTTGATGGATCTAAACATGGCCACCATGCACATAAGGAAACAATTATCTTGGTCCATGCAGACCCATATGGATGAGCTATATTTTGATGTCTCATGAGGAATATTATGTATTAAGGAGAGTGACGAAGGCGCCCCAAAGTAGACACATGATAGTTAAGCCTACTTTAATGCTTTATGAACAAGTAATCAATGCTCTGTTTAAGGTATCGAAGAGGTGGCGTGGATGAACATTGATAAAGCTGCCACTATTAGAACACTACTTGCAGATAACAAGGCAAAAACTGTAGAAATAATGCGTTTAAAAGGAGAGAAGGACCTAGAATAGAAGAAGAATGAGGCCTTCATTAGCATGGCAGAAGAAATTGGTGACTACATTTTGAAAGCAAGACCTCATCTTGATTCTAAGGTTCCTAAGAAGTTTCCTTTGGCTATGCATTATGTGCACACATTAGTTGATTTGGTGCTAGAAGATGGACCAATTTGAATGCCAACACCAAAAGATGTTGAACAAGAAGCAAAAAGAGCAAGGGCCTCTTTGGTAAGAAAAATTCAACTTACGAGGGACTTCTCCGTGACTTTAAAGGATGAGTCAAGAAAGTAGTCCAAGCTCGAATATTTGTACAACACAATAAGCAGTAATTAGAACTAGAACTATAATTGAAGATAATGAAGTTCTGAAGGCCATGAAGGATGAATCAATAGGGCGTGCAAAAATATTGGCACTAGTAAAACAAAATCATGAATCCCTTGCAGAACCCAAGATCCACATAAGGAAAGAATATATGAGATTGGGAAGCTGATAGCATAGAAAAATGGATCTTCTAGAGGGAATGATGTTTGCTATGGCTAATGTAGTCCAAGTATTGTAGAATGAAAAGGAGAAAATTACTCAAGACGAGTTGGATGCAATAGCCACAGACATTCTAGAGAATATAAGGACCACACTGGATGACTGGTAGGCATTGGAGGCAGAAATCAAAAGTGAATATCCATAGTTGATCCTCCCAATTGAAGAGGAGGGTGCTATAGAGTAGAGGTCTATTCTTTTGTACAATGATTCATTATATTCTTTCAATTCTTATTCTTTATTATTTGGGAACATCATAAGGAAACCCCATTACCGGATGACAATGTACTTTAGTGTGGGGTAATGTTGAGCAGACATATTATTCTAAGGAGTAGGCACACAAAAGATTCACACATGGGAACAAGGCACATTTGAAGGTGTAGAAGGATAGGAAAGGAAACACACGCCAAGACAAGATGATTCGGGACTTAGCCATTTTCATAGATGCGAGCTATTTTTGGAAGGTAATGTGCAGATCACACATCGGGATGGATACTTGCATGACATGGAAATTCTATTTTAGCAATGAGTGTTTGATAAGCGTCATGCAAGAGTTTGAGATAATAATAGGATTACTACTTCCAATTAACTGTAGGATGTCTATTATTAGCACACTTGCATGTGTGTGTGTTATTGTAAAGGCGCATGGCTATTATCAACATGCGACCTATTTTGGGAAGTGTGTAGGTGGTGAAGGGAAAGTCCCCACCCCTATAAATAAGTAGTGAACTGTGTAGTTTAGAGACACATAATTATTGTAGAGTTATGTTGTTGGATCTGATGCGCGCATAGCTTATGGTAATATTTTGTAATGTAATAAGCTTCTATGTTTTACAATGTTAATGTAATGGAGTATATTAGATGGATAATGGTGTTAAGCATGACTGTAACTGGTTTTCACATGGTTAATATTATTATGGTAATCATTTCATTCAATATTCTCTAAGATCTAGATTAGAAATATGCTTTGTGGAATGTTATGCTTATTTATGGTTTTGAGTATATTGTATCTTCATTAGCCTAACATCCCGCACAAGCAACTTGAAAGAGGAGCCCGGGTACCTTTGCATGCTTCGTGGTGAGTTCTCAACTTAGGCTAGGTGATGTGCCAACACACCTTGGTTTTTCTAGGTTTTCATAGTGGATTCTAGGTTGCATCAAAAAGTTAGATAAGAAAAGGCTTCATACAAGGCTACAAGAAGCTTAAACAAGTGAAGGAGTGAGGGTGGAAAAGGTACTTGGAAAAGGAGTTAGAACATAAAAATTTACACAAACCTTAAGGGGTAATATGGGTTACTAAATCTAATTTGATTTTTTTTTGGTTTCTTGTAATTTTTCTAACCACTAACTCATTAGAGAAATTTGGCTTGAGAAGCTAAAAAGGGTAATTTTGGGCTAGGTGAACAATTTGGTGATTTCTTTTGTTTTCCTTCAATATTATTGGTGATTTGGAATTGAATGAGATTTAAGGACATGATACATTGTTAGGAGATGATCATATGAATCAAATATAACCAATGTTTTCTACTTAGAAATTTTCTTACCTTGGAAAAGTAGCTAGATTACCTAGTAAAGGAATGTTTTGGAATTATTTGTCAATCTAATTTGTTTAATTGGTTATATGAGTGTTGTTCTCTACATCATTTTTATCAATGTGAGACTAAAGAGAAAAATTGACTAGAAAAAATAAATAGAAGAACTTATCGGTGAAAAGTAAAATTTCAAGAAGAAGAGAGAAAATAGTCATAATGGCACCAAAAAGAGTGACCATAGGAGTTCAAAGAGGGAAGACTAGGGATAATGAATGGGTTGTTATTCCAATTAATATAAATAATATGTTGGGAGCATTAGAGGCTACTCGGATAAGAGGTAAGGTTTTGGATTTAAAAAGTGATAAAGACGAGAAACAAGAAGAGGTGGTACAAGAAACAATATCGAGTAAGAAGGAACAGATGAGAGGATCCTAAAAGTAGTCATGGGAGCAGGTTATAATCCTAAGATGAAGGTACAAGAGTATGGAGGAATCCTAATTCCGAAGAGATGATAGATTGGATTTCTAAAATGGAAAATAATTATGATTTTGAAGGTATAGATGAGGATAACCGGATGAAGTTTGCTTATACAAAACTAACAACGCATGATGTTATTTAGTGGGATATTGTGCAAGAAGAAAGGATGAGAAGAGGAAAGGATGAAATCAAATCTTGGGATATAATGGTTTCTAATATAAGATGTAAGTTTCTTCCTTGATTATTAAACTACCTTGTTTAATAAATTACAAAATTTATGGAAAAGGGAAATGAGTGTAGTTGATTACATTGATGATTTTATAAAGTAAAAATGAGATCATATAAAAGGGGATGATGAAGAGATAAATAGGTATGTGAATGGGTTAATACTTAACATACATTATGAAATAAATCTATTCACCTTGAGAACAATGGAAGAGGCATACCAAACAACCTTAAAATCAAAAGAGAAGTTTTCTAGAAAAAAATCACAATATTTCAGAAGAAGAAGAGGAAGATGA
Organism: Taxus wallichiana var. yunnanensis; assembly: GCA_018340775.1. NCBI lineage: Eukaryota > Viridiplantae > Streptophyta > Pinopsida > Cupressales > Taxaceae > Taxus > Taxus wallichiana. Next base: position 464,849,212 of record CM031236.1, on the reverse strand, counting down.
ATGAGAGGTAGAAGAAATAATTCAAATAGAGGACAACAACAACAAACTCATGAGGAAGAGGTAAGTAGTTCAAAAATAAAAAAGTACTATAAGAGGTGGTTATCCTAGAGATGGATATTATTATAGAGGAAGAGGTAGTTTTGGAAGAGGAAGAGGTGAATTTAATAGTAGGTGTTTTAAATGCAACAATTTTATTGGTCATAGATATTTTTAGTGCCCAGAGAATCCTAAAGAAATCATTAGTAGAGTGAGTGAAGCTAGAAATCAGATTACTCATGCTGAAGAAGAATAAAGTGTGGCATCACCATCACTTGTGGAAGAAATAGAGATAGGAGAATCCTTGATGATGAGGAGATTATTGATGAATTCAAGAAAGAAAAGTGAAAAACCAATCCAAAGAAGAACACTATTCAGGACCATGTGTAAAACAAATGATAAGTGTTACAAACTTATTATTGATAATGGTATCACAAATAATCTAGTTTCTTCTTAAATGGTTGAAAAGAATGAAGCATATTAAGCCATATAAGGTATATTGAGTCCAAAGAAACCATCAAGTTCTGGTTAGTGAGAAATATTTAGTTAATTTTCAGATTGGTAGATATTAGAATGAAGTTCTCTATGATGTGTTACCTATGGATGCTTGTCATCTCTCCCTAGGAAGGCCATGGAAATTTTATAGGAAAGCTACTCATGATGGATGGGATAATACATATACAATCATGAAAGGTGAATTCAAACATACATTGAATCCATTGAAAGATAACCAAGCATGGACTGAAAACCATCCTAGAGTGATGTTAATGGGCATGAAAACATACTTTAAGTAGATGATTGAAGATGTCCATGAAAATATGAAAGGTATAACTGGTAGAGAAGCTGGAATGATGGAAAGTAAAGGTTGTCCAGTCAAGCATTTGTGGAAGTGGTTAAGTGGTGCTGAAGAATATCAAGGTACCTTGCAAACAAGAGTGAGCAAGGAAGATGGAGTCAGTGGATATGTAGACCAAATTAGGAAGGAATACCAAGGTGAGCTCTTAGGAGCAAAAAAAATTAAACAAGCATGAAAAAATCTCAAAACAAGATGAATTCATAAAGAAATCATAATTTTAAGAAGATAAAAAACAATCATGAAATATGTATCAAAACAATTTAAGAAGAAAAAAAGGTTGCAAGATCAAGAAGGGAGAAAACATGAGAAGGAAGTAGTGATCAAGAATGATGATGTAACTTGTATTTTTCCATATAATCTTTCTCTCGAGTGTTGTGCATGCAATTTTGACAATTGATATAATGAAGGGCAGTCGAGAAAAGATGAGCATTTCAAGAAAAATCTAGTATATTCCAATATTAAAGATGAGATGACTCCGAAAGAAAAAAAAGAAGATAACAAGGAAAGTGCAATAGTCATGGATGATGAAAATTCATCTCATATGAACAAGGATCAGATGTATAATATCGGACACAAGGTGGAGAACATCATACACAACCTTGGAACTATTATCTTGCTCAAGATTATGGTTATTTCAAAGGATAAAAAGCATATGAAAAGTATGATATAGCTAACGAAGAATCACCAAGCATGGTATTCAGTAAAATTCCACCTTCGAAGTCATTTTCAAGCTGGACGTAAAGGAAGAGGGATAAGATAAGCTTATAATAAAAGAGTTCATGGGGAAGCATTTTCTTTCCCTTGGGAGTATTATGCAAGAGCATCACTCCTAAGTCTAAGTTTTGAAGTTTCGTGATATTTTTTGGTTTGATAGGTGGTTTAGGAGTCATTATAAGTCCATATAATTCATTTCATGTGGTTTAGTTGTGTTCAAGTGGTCAAAATTTCAAAATTTGGATGTGTTCTCCTTTTCCCTCCAAAAATGCAAATTTGTATTTTGAGGGATATTTTGGATTTTTAAGGTATTTTGTATGTTTTTGGAGAAAAATGGTCATGAAAAGATGTATTAGGTCATCTATAAGGTTAGGAAACATGATAATATGGTTAATGTTTTGTCTTAAGAGGTCTTGTCTAAGAGAGCCTCATAATAATGTAATCATCTAAAACCATGTGTTGTAAAGAGTTTAGAAGAATCCAAAACTTGGTTAGAGGTGGAGAAGAACCTATATAAACCATATTTGTAACTAATTTTAGGATCATTAGAATGAAAAAGAAATGCAAAGGGAGCTCTAATAAATTTTGATAGGAAATTATTGTTTACAAACAATCGATAACAATTTTCAAATATGTGTGCTTTCTTTTAATATTCATTCAAACTAATACATACAAAATGAAGGACTTGTATGAATGGTAAGTGGTATTGACATTTATTTATATTTATTTTGGTATGATTTTGTTATGTTTTTAAATCTAGGGATTGAACAATCTTTGAGTACCTACAATGACTCGAATTCATAACATTCAAGCTAAGACAATCCATGAGATGAGAGAATTTAATCAAAGGAATTGGAATTTTTGAATAAGAAGGTTGTATAACACTTGAAGATACTAAAAAAATTAGAAACCTTTTATAATAGAGGTGAAATGTTTTGGGAGGAAATTTCTTAGATTTTTTTTTAAAACTCCTATGAAACCCTTGTTTCTTAGAGTCGAGGCAAGAGTTCTTTTAGATCATTTGCACCATTTAATGAAACAAGATCCTTCCCTGTCAAGAAAATTAATTTTTTACAATAATACGGAACTTAGGGAGAAGTCCCGAGTCTTAGAAGAACTTTTTATCATTTTATTTCAAATTTTATCTTACCCAGACTTGGAGAAACAAACCTAGGGTTTGTATAAACAAAACAAATTGAAGGCCTTAGACTTAATTTCAAGGGCTAAAATTCTTAAGAAACTATATACATAGAGCCATTAACAGGATTCGGGAATAGTTTTACATTGAAACATTTTCAGTTAGTGGTAAAGGCTAACAATCTTGGTACAATCCTATAGGAACTAGTGGAAACGTAATTGGAAAATGAGAAAGTGGACTTTATAGAAAATTTCCCTTAAGAAGGTACCTTGAAACTTCACATAGAAGATAATTTCCCAAATGGGTATCCCAAAAGGTATGTTTTTTTCTTAGAAATTTATTCTATTAAAATTTAGATCAATAAAGGGTTTAGATAAGGCTACAAAAGCTTAAACAGATGAAGGAGTGAGGATGGAAAAGGTACTTAGAAAGGAGTTGGAACATAAAACTTGACACACACCTCAAGGGGGAAAATTAGTGCCTAAATATAATTTTAGTTTATTTTGGTTGCTTTTTGTTTTTTCTAACCATCAAATCACGGAGGCATTTGGCATGAAAAGCTAAAAGGGTAGTTTTATGTTAGGCGAACATTTTGTTATGAATAAAACTTAGCTTAATTCATCATTAGTTGATATTTGAATAAATGTAATAAGTTAACATATTTAATTAAATACTTTAAAATTATGTCAATAGATATTAGTTGTCCTTTGTTGTTAGTTAACTAAGTGATAGTGTTCTCATCCCAATGTTTTTGGGATCATATTCTATCTTGCATATTTTGTTCTGAATGATTTCCATGAGGGTAATAAAGGGGCGATTAGGGGAAATATGTTATTTCGCATATTTTAAATAGATTAGATTATTTGTTTCCATATCTGTGGATGAGATAGAAGTTGTCCAATATCTATAAATATTGCAGCTCTCTCATTTGTCTGTAATGCTTGATTTTTATATTAATAAAATACACGAGCACTGTCTTGTTTCTGTGCAAAGCTTCTATGTCAATATTGTTTTCAAGTATTCATTGTCAAGACATTTTAATGATTTATTGTGTTTTCCTTCAACTTAAATGGTGATTTGGAATGGAATGGGATGTAAGGACATGGTACATTATTATGATATGATCGGGGAATAAAATATATCCAATTTTAATTAGTTAGAAAGGCTACTTAACTTGGAAAAGTAGTTAGTTTACCTAGTAAAGGATTATTTTGGAGTTTTTGGTAAATCTAGCTTGTTTGATTGGTTGTATGAATGTTGTGTTTTGTATCGTTACTCCTCATCTACCCCTTGATCTATCACTTCTTTTCATTTATTTTTTAAATGGTGTGAGGCACTTTCATGTTTATTTTAAACCCTTGACTTCAACCCCCTCTCTGGATAAAGAAGATTCTTTGGTTGGTTCAATCTACTTTTTTATTGATTTGAGCCTCAATTTTTGTAACTTTATCTGTAACTTCATGATTTGAAATCAATTCTTCTTATGTTTATAGGATTGATTGGAGAGGATACACTTATGGAGTGTTCAACATTTATTAATGAAACCTCTTCAATATTTGGTTGTTTAACTTGTGTTACATTCATTGTTTCTTCCATGGTGGATTCCTAGTGAGATATTGGGCCTCCTTTCTCCACTTAAATTGGTAATATCTGAGTAGCCTAAAATTTAACATTTTGAGAATGAACTTCTACTCTAGCATCTTGACCCAAGGCATGTAACAATTTAGTGAAGACTTGTTCATGAGATAGATCTTGCACTTCTTTTTAACAACTTCAACTAATGTAGTTTGTCCTTCATGAGTTATAACTAAGACATGTGATTCATGTGACAATGGAGGTAGGGAACTATCAACTACCTCAAGATTCTCTGAAAATTTGGAGCGTACCTCAAGGCGTAGGGTAGCTCTTTACAAGGGTGCACTTACAATTGTTTGTGAAACTGATGCTACCACCTTTTTTATTTTTGTTATCTCAAAGTGTTTGGTCACCAATTTTTCCTCCACCTCCTAAGGAATCGGTTCCAATTTTGGACTCACCCTTGTTTTATTTGGTGATAAACTTCCCCTCATCATTTTCCCTTGCCGGGTGATCTATCTAGAGTAGAGAATGATGCATATACTTATGATTTCCCATGAGTGAAACCTACTTTTGGCCTTGAAATGGGATGGGACACAACTTGGATTGGAGTGGCCTGAGTAATATGGGCATATTTCATTTCTTTCATTAATATATCCTTAGCATTTTGTGTCAATTTAGATACATAGGTCCTAGTTTTATTTGCAGAAAAAATCAACTCCTCTATTTCCTTTCATATTGGTCCTTTGATGGAAATATGTGGAGATTTTTCCTTCAATGTATCCAAGCTTGTTGATAATTTTTTTAGTGGTGGAAACACATCTTTAAATTCACTTGTGGCTCTTTATTTCCTCAAAATTGTAGTGTTTTGAAGTGTTTTCTATTGTTTTCATTGATTTCAACTCCATTAATTGAAAAGGTTGTCATGGTGTAGTACGAGTCTCCACGTGATGTTAATCAATGGTCAAAGATAAAGGTTTATTGGTAGTGTCAATTTTGGTGGTGTTCTAGGAGGTCATGGTGTTTGGTTTTCCAAGTAGAGTCATGGTATGAGATCTCAAGAGTTGGTTGGATGTTTTCATGAGGTCAAACATGGTTCTAATTATGTTTCATGGATGTATATGGAGTCTGCATGAGTTTGATATGGTTAATTCATGAATTTTCATGGTTGATGTAGGTCATTCCATGATTTTTCTAGCCTTAAAGCATGTAGAAGAGTATGGAAGTGTGATATTTGTACCAAATAAGTATTATTAATGTATGGTAGTAGCATGGTGAGTTTGCACTTGAGGTGTATGGTGAGTTTTAGGTCATAACTCAAGCGTATGATGCATATTTGAGGTCCTTAGGAAGTAATTAGAAGAAACAGGTAGTTTAACACATGTAAACAAGATTTTATGGAGAGTTTGAGAAATATTTAGGCTATATGGTGATTCTGAAGATATAAAATTCTAGGTCATTTTGAAGAATATTTTTTAATATATGCAATTTTGGTGAAACCGAGGTAAGTTGGAGTGTGTTTTTAAACCAAAATTGAACCTTCTGATGCTCGTTGTGAATTGTATGATTTGCATAGGGATTTGAGATCTTTGGCATAGATTATTAAGTCAGTTATGTAAAATAATTTTTTTTTATCATCACATTTTTATGAACAATTGTTAAGAAGCTAATTGGTTTTAAACCCTAGCTAAACCATCCCTAGGAGAAGCTTGGAGAAAAGTGCTTGTACAAACCCATTTTTGATTGGTTCTGCAAAATAAATGATTTTATGTTGTATAGGACTCCTCCATATTTCTATAAAGGTATGTTATAACATGATGTGATATGTGGGCCCCACTTGAATTGGCTTGTTTCTAAGAGTTGTAGTTTGAGTAGAAGATTGACAAATGAGGTAAATAATAAATTTCCATTTATGATAGCCCAGGAGTTTTTATTAATGTACATGAAAGTTTCAGATCATTTTTGTTATTAAAAGGTGAAAAGTGTGCTCTATTTGTGAATATTAGTTTTGGGGTAGTTTAGAGAAGCTTTCAATAAAATTGACATTGTAGGAGCTACAGGGGAGTTAAGAATCCATTCAAGTTGTGTTATAACTATGGATCAGAAATATTTGAAATTTTGTATCAAAATTTATTATTGGAAAAGGTATGTAAAAGTTATGATCTGTTCTTTGAGGCTCAAGTTTGGAGGATGCTCATTCTAACAAGGTGCATGTTTATTATGATTTGATCAAGATTGGTGAAGGTTTTTTTGGATTAGACACCATTTATAAGTATTTTACATGTTTTGGGTAATAGTGGAATTGGTTTCTATGGTGATGGAGTATGTTGGGCAATTAGTTAGTTCTTGAGTCATAGAAGGCATAAGAAGCAAGTTGTAGAGATTAGATTGGTTGAAGGCCTTAAATTAGGGTTGGAAGGATTTATTATATGTTATATAAATTTAATTCAAATATATTTAAAATGAGTTATGACTTGTCTCATGATGAGGTGTTTATGTTGGTCATTAAGGTCATTTTGTGAAGAAGTTTGTAGCTGCATTTTCAAGACAGTTTTGTTCTTTCTAAAATGTTGAGTTCGTTGGAGAATCAAATGGTTTAGTTGATGATTTATATCACATGGAATTTGAATAGGGGTTAATTTTTCATCTATTTAACTAATTTAGAGTCTTGAAATTATATTAAATGGTGTTTATCAGTTAATTTTGAAAATTAAGTTTTTGGGCAACTTGATTTGGTGAAGGAAAAAGTAGATGTGGTTTGAACTCGAGGTTGTTTCATGAGTTATAAATTTATTAGAAGTTTTCTAAAGGATATAGGATTTCAATTTAGTGGTCGTATGCCATAATTGAGGTTTTCTTGGGTGCGCTTTAGGCTCAAAGGAGAAACTAGAATGTTAAAAGCGATTGTTTGGTGAAGGTAATGAGCTAGTGGGCCCATTAAATGAAATAATTTGATTGGTTCATATAAATTGTGACCATGGTTGATGTTTAAATTATATATTACTTATGTTTGATGAATATGGGAGATTTACAAAGAATTTTCTAGAATTAAGGGATTTTTCTCATTCTAATGGCAAGGTTTTGAGGATTGTTGGTGCATGAAAAGTGGTTTTGGCTAGGCTGACCTACTTGGGTCATATATGACCCTTTTAATGATTAAAATGGGATTTAATTAAGTTTTTTTTTTTTGTGAATGAGGTATAGGACTGAAAATTTTTGATTTTATGAGGAAGATAAGACTATAAAGGTGATGTTTGAGTTCATTTTTGAACTAGTGCTCTTGGAGGGAAAAGTGTGACCTAGAGGAAAGTGTATTGCAAGTATGAGTGCGTGATTTCAAGTATGAGGAATAACATGAAAGGTTAAGGAATATTAGAGAGCATGTGTGCATTTTTTTAGAGCCATGAAAAGTTGAGAAAGAAGAAGATTGTGTAAGATTGAAGACCTAGGGTTTGAAAAAGATGTGTGAACTGAATAAGTGATCTCCATCGATTGAGGAAACAAAAAAATGATATCAAACATCATAGGTGGATGACCTCAGTGATTATTCATCTTATGAGGTTTTATCCTCCTTGTGGAGTGTGTGCTTCACTAATTTAGGGGTTAGTTCTCGTTGTAAGGTTGGTACTCTACTAAACTAGGGATGGTGCTCCTTGTGAACTTGGTGCTTCACTAAATTACTTTTTGGTGAGTAATATCAGAAACATTTTAGTGTGTTTTCTTCCCCTTGAAGGTTTCCCTAGTTAAATATGGTGTTTATGTGGCTTTTTCTTTGTTTCATGTTGTTTTGAATGTTTAATACACATGTAATGCACACATATAGTTATAAATGGTTAGTGGATGATTGACTCAATGAATGTATGTGATGGTAAATGAATTGAAATATTTGTAGGATTGATTCACCCCCAAATCTCAGTCCATTTTACTTCCAACAATTGGTATCAGAGTAGGTTCTTGAGAATCAAGTCTAACAACTTGAAGGAGATCTTAGAAGCACAAGCTATGGGTAAGTCTTTAGATATTGAGGCTATATTGAGGAGAAGGAATAAAATATCTTAGTAATGTATTGAGACCTATATAAATAAGGTCAAGGAAATGGAGAAATATCATGATCAAGCCATCAAGGGTTTGAAATATCAAATTGAAAGTATGTCATAATGCCCTAAAGGAGAAAGAGGAAGCTTGTTCCAGGTATGAAGACAATTTGAAAGCTCTTGAATCATATTTGGAGAGTGCATCTAGTAGGTTGAGGATGTATGAGAAGCTTGAGAAGAGCTCCAAAGCTCTTGATGAGTGTTTAGAAGGTCAAAGAGACACGAGATAAAAAAATAATCCTAGGGTTTCAAGGAAATCATGATGATGAAGCTAATTTGTCTAGGTTTCAAATCAAATGTGAAGGTGACTAAGAGGACTGATTTGAAAAGGTATACTAACTAGTTATAAAACCTAATTATATGAGATATGGCTCTTCATTTAATGTATATTTCTTTGTTTTTCATGATTTTGGTCATAGAGATAGAGATTGCAAGTGAAGGTCATTTGCGAGATGAAGTAGGTGTTTTTAAGTGTTAATTTTACTCATGTTATGAGTATGGGCATAGATAAAGATTATGGATGGAACTTAAGTGTGTTTTTGAGCCTAGAAGGAAGAGGAGTATTGTTTGCTTCAATAGTCAAGATTTAGTCACATAGAAATATTTTTCCAAAATAAGAAGTTTATTGTGAGGTCTAATCCTATGGTTAAGAAGAAGGTTACTCAGTCAAGAAGGTCATGAAAATTTATTATCAACCAAAGCACGTAGCATATGAAGTTTTTAAGGAGGATTATAGAGTTATCAAGTTTATAAATAAGTCAAAAATCCTAAATCTAGTCAAGGAAGCATGTATGCACTTGGTGAAGAGGATCATATGTGTTGAATTCCTTTCAATATCTTGTGTAAGAAAATTTTAAGAAATTAGGTCTTTACGACACGTCAAGGGTAATAAGATATGGAAAGTGATTTCTCAATGTATTTTTGAGTCCTTGTTAATAGGTGTCTGAGTTTGTGAGTGAAAATTGTCATGTTGTCACTTGAATGTGTGTCATGAGTAAGGTAGGTTTTCATGTACTTGTGTTTATCATGTCATGAGGTTGTTGTCACTTTTGTATATGGTGGTTCAGTCATAAAGCCAAAGATCTTGTAAATTACAAGTCTGTCATCACGTGTGTTTAGTCTTAGTTATGATTAAGTACATCACTCTCAAGTGGTCTGTGCTCTCTATCTAAGAGTCCATGTTTGATCCAACTAATATGATGTCGAGAACAATGAATGCATCTTGATGCTAATATTGACATCAAGATAGTATGTGAAATATTAGTATTTATCATGATAAATGTTGAGGTCTTGATAGAATTATGAATTCTTATAGGTGTGCCTAGTTATATAATTATATTATCAAGGTTGTATAAAGGTCCTTAGTCCAATATCACTAAGTTTCAGGTTTATCTAGTTGTTAAAAAGTGTTTTATACTATATCATACATATGCACTATTATATAATGCATGTGTCATGTAATGAGAAGTATCTATACTCTAGATTGACGCTCTTGGTATCTCCTTATTCCTAAAATCAAGTTATGATTTTATAAGACATGTTTAAACCCAAAGAGAATTTGAAATAATTAATATAAGTCTCTTAATCAGTCTTTATGAGTTTATGTAATATGGTTATGGTATGTGGATGCACCAAATCCATAATAAGAGTTGTATGTGAGTGTTGAATTCTTTAAGAGTGATCTTTACCTACATAGTGACCCTCAAGGAAATTTGAAGTGTACATATTACATATTAAGGGTGTTGTAAAAAATGTGACAAGTCTTCTAGTGCATGTATTCTTTGTTAGAGGATAGTGGTATGGGCCATGCCTTGTAAAATTTATTTTGGGTATAGTATCTTTATGAGAGTTGTCATAAGATCCTTGAGAATGAAGTTTTTGATATGAAGACTCTCAATTTATGATTTGTATTCAAAACATGAAAAGGCTCCGAGGACTATTTTGCCTTGCTCTTGGAGGAGGTGTGAAGATGCTCGGGGGTTCAAAAGAGGTTGCCTAAAGAAAAATCTCCAATATATTATCTATAAAAGAGTCTTAGGTGTTTTGGATCTCATGCAAGTGAGGTCTCACATAGCTTGAAGAATGTTTAAACTAGAAGGTTTGTATATTTTGTTATCCACATCATGTCATGAAGTGTATTATGAGAAACGGAATGAAGCCCATCAAGTGTGTAGAAAATACGGTGAAGGAATATAGTGAAAATTTAAAGAGTTCTTCGAGTTTGAGACAAGTATGTAAACATCTATGGAAGAACCAATAATGTTAAGAAATCAAGGAAGGTGTTATGTCGAGAGGTTTTAGAAGCTTGAGGTAAATAGGCTGGTTTGAAGGATTAGCGGTTCAATAAAGGAGTAAAATATTAGTGTTTGTCTTGGTGAAATTATTAGAAAGTTGAAAAGGTATTGATGTGGTGTAAGATTGATCCCACCTACAAGTTGCAAGATCAGGTCAAGTTGTACCATAGCTGCAATGCATTCAATGCCATGGATTTCTATTAGAAACCATGTCTAATGGTTTATCTTCATCAAGTTCAAAATGAGTCTAAGATGGATTATTTCATGAAGTACAATGGTCTACTTGCCATTTGACAATGAAATTTATAAGGTATGAGCATTCGAGTTAGTAAGTTTTGTGTTCTAAGTTAAGCATGAGATCACTCAAACTGTACAAAGGTTTAAGTTAATGAAAATTAAGCTCATGTTATATTTTTATGATCTTGAATGGTATTGTTCCTTGAGTCTATATTTCATGTTAAGAATGATTTCATGAAAATATACAGGTTTGTTTAACATTTCAATTCTCAAAACTATGTAGTATGCTTCATAGGATGAGTCACTAAGTATGTTTTAGTATCAATGTATTGCAAGGAGTGTGTGGACTCAACTCAAAGGTCATAAATGTATGAAAGAATGACATGTAGAGAGTCTGAGTTAGACATATGAGATTGGATGAAGTCTTGAAAGCTCTAACTTTGCTTAGTTATGATGGATAGAGTCTTAAGGTGTCACTCAGATTTTGTGGTAGTAGTTAAAGTCGCATAAGGTGTGCATATGGTGCTTAGTATTACATTGTCTCATGACATGATTCATGGTCTCCCCAATAATTAAGGTTTCCATAAAGGAGGTGTGAAGTCATGAATACTTCTCAATGGTCAAGGTAAGAGTTATGAAGAATAAATGTGGTGCTTACTGGTACTTAAGAGGTAGAGTAAGCTTGAAGGATCTTTGACATATCTAAATAATATGATTTTTATCAATAAATGCAAGTCCTAATGTGAGCATCTCAACTATTATAAGGTTTTTAATCATTCTCATGGCGGTTAAGGTTAGTGTCTGATGTGTTATCCTCATGAAGACATGTGAATACTGTGAAAGTTTTTATTAATGCTTTAATTTCCTATAATTTCATATGGTACTTAAGTGGTCAGATTTTTGATATGTGATCATGATTTTAGGTACTTGTACAATAAGGTGTGTATTGTGGTCTCTCTGAATGGTTGTGTGATCATGAAGGATGTGTTACATGCCTAAAGAATGAACTTGAATCCCAATAAACAAGAGTGTTTCAGCGTGTTTTAGTACATTGACATGTCATTTCAAGAATACAAGTACTATGTGAAGTCCTTAAGAGATGTGTTGTAAGTATTTTAGCTAAATGAAAGTTTAAAATGCATACCTATAGGTAAGGAAGGTTTGAGAAGGGGTGTCCTAAGGTTGTGAGAGTTGGTTTATACTATCAAGGTATGCTCAATGTGCCAAGGAAGTTGATAAGTTAAATGCAAACTCATTGTCAAAAGTTGTGTTGAAGGATTGAGTTTCAAGAGTAGAGGTAAATAATCTATTGACTTAGGAAGGTCAGAATTGCACAAGAAAAGGTTTAAAATAGTGAGATAGAGCTTTAGAGATATTGAAGAAGTTCTTGACCCCTACATGACATGAAACCAAGTTAAGAGTAAAATTTCTTGTACTTTCAATTAGAGATGGATGTTATGAGACCAAGGGGAGCATATAAAGGTAGTTTTTATGCTTGATGTGATTTTATGGCTAATATAAGTTTGACAAGAATGCATTGAAGATGAGGAATAGGAAAATAATCCTAAATATGGATTTGGTAACAATAGAGGTAGATTTTTATTTGTGCATGGAATAGGCCTAGAAATTGATGTTGAAGTGATATTGAAGGAAAGAATGAGGTTTATTAGCTTAGGGGATTTTTTCCACTCCATAGAATCTTTCTATGTTGTTGTTGGAGTCAAGGAGGAGAGGATTCAAGTCCCGGGGGGTTTGTTGGTCATGTAATTCAAGTTTTTGCATTGTTTTAATTGTGCTTTTCCTTGTGTTGTCATTTTTCCATGTTATAGTAGCATTACACTATTTTTAATAGATGGAAAAGGGGGAGAGAAGAATCATAAACATGGAAAGAGTCCTTTGTGTGTGTTGGTCATGTTGGTTGTCATCAATGTTTCTTAATATGGTTCCCATTAATGAAAAAGGGGAGATTGTTGGCCATTATATGTTAGTGTTGTCAAGGATGTCAAATCCATTGATGGAAATGAGTTTCATGGTGTGGTATGAGTCTCCATGTGATGTTAACCAATGGTAAAAGATGAATTTTGATAGGTAGTTTCAAGTATGGTGGTGTTATAGGAGGTCTCGATGCTTGGTTTTCTAGGAAGAGTCATGGTATGAGCTCTCTAGAGTTGGTTAGAGGTTTTAATGAGTTCAATATGGTCCTAATGATGTATCATGAGTATATATGGGTCTATATGAGGTCAACATGGTCAGTTCATGAATTTTCATGTTTTAGAAAGGTCATTCCCGACTTGTTTCTAGCCCTTAAACATGAAGAATGATATGGAAGTGTGATATTTTGACCTGATAAGTATTTTCAAAGCATGGTAGTAGTATGGTGATAGTTTACTTGAGGTTTATGTTGATTTTAGGTCAGAAATTAGAGGTATGATGCATATTTGAGGTCCTTGTGAAGTAATAGATGATAAACAGACTATTTAACACATGTAAATGAGATTGGATGGAGAGTTTAGAAAATATTTTGTCTCTATTCATATTATGGACAGTTATATAAGGTTTTCATGATGCTTGATGAAAAATTTCAGGTCATTTTGAAGAATAGTTTTAAAGATATACAAGTTTTGGTAAAAGCTGGGTATGTTGGAGTGTGTTTTAAAAGTAAAAGTGAACCTTTTGATGCTTGTTGTGAACTATATGATTTATATGGGGACCTAATATCTTTGGAATAGCTTCTTATTTCAGTTATTAATGTTTCATAAGTAGAATGAGGTGGTTTTATCTTCATGTTTTTATCAACAATTGTTAAGAAGATTAAGTGGTTTGAAACCCTAGCTAGGAGAAGCTTAGAGAAAAGTGCTTGTACCAGCCCAGTTTTAATTGGTTACTCAAAAAAAATTATTTTATGTTCTAGAGGAATCATCCATATTTCTATAAAGGCATTTTAGAGCATGTGGTGATATGTGGGACCCACCTAAATTGACTTGTTTATGAAGAGTTGTAGTTTTAGGAGAAGTTTTCCAAATGATGTAAAGAATAAATTTCCATTTATGATATCCCAATTTTTTTAATTTATTTCCATGAATGTTTCAAATCATGGTTATGATGAAAAAGTGAAAAGTGTGCCCTATTTGTGAAGACTAGTTTTTGGGGCAGTTTGGAGCAACTTTCAGTAAACTTGACATTGCAAGAGATAAAGGGGGAGTTAGGACTCCATTCAAATTGTGTTGTGAATCCGGTTCTTAAATATTTACAATGGTGTCTAAAAATTTATGATTTTACAAGCTATGTAAATGTTATGATCAGTTATTTGAGGTTCAAGTTTGAGGATGCTCATTCTAACAGGGTGCATGTGGCTTCATGAGGTAAGATGTTGATTCTGATTTGATCAAGCTTGGTGAGGGATGTTTATGGATTATATATTATGTATAAGTATTTTAATTTTTTTGGGTAGTCTTGGAAGTGGTTTTGTGGTGATGGAAAATGTTGGGAAAACTGTTTGTTCTTGAGTCCTAGAAGGCACAATAAAAAAGTTTGCGAGAGATTAGATTGGTTTAAGGCCTTCCACTTATATTTGGAAGGATTTATTATAATTTATGGAAAGGAATTAAGATAAATTTACAATGTGGTATGAATTTTCTCATTATTAGTTGTTTAGGTTGGTCATTCAGGCCATTTTGTGAAGAATTTTGTAGATGCATTTTCGAGGACAATTTTGTTCTTTACGAAAGGTTGAGTTGGTTAGAGCATAAAATGATTTATTTGATGTTTAATATCTAATGGAATGTGACTAGGGGTTATTTTTCATATATTTAATGCATTTATATGTATTTAAGGTATCAAAAAGTTTTTATCGGGTAATTTTTGAAAATTGGTTTTTGGGAAGCTTGATTTGGTAAAGGAAAAAGTAGTTGTGGTATGAACTTGAGGTTGTTTCATGAGTTATAACTATCATATTAGTGTTATAAAAGTTCAGGTATTTCCATTGAGTGGTGACATTCCATATTTGAGGTGTTATTGGGTGTGCTTTAGGCTCAAAGGTGAAATAAGGATGTTAGAAGTAGTTATTTGGTGAAGGTGATGAGCTAGTGGGCCCATTAAACAAAATAATCTGATTGGTTCATTTAAATTGTGACCATGATTGATGTTTAAATTATATATTACTTATGTTTTATGAATATGGGATATTTACTAAGCATTTTTTTGGAATGAGGGGATTTTTCTCATTCAAATGGAAAGGTTTTGAGGATTGTTGGTGCATGAAAAGTGGTTTTTGGCTAGGCCAACCTACTTGGGTCATATGTGACCATTTTAATGATTAAAATGGGATTTAATTAATTTTATTTGGTCCTACATGAGGTATAGGACCGACCTATGTTTATTTTATGTGGAAGAAGAATCTTATAAAGGTGATTTTTGAGGTCATTTTGAAATAGTGTGCTCTTGGAGGGAAAAGTGTGACCAAGAGGAAAGTGTATTACATGTATAAGTGAGTGATTTGAATTCTAAGGAAGAGAATCAAGGGTTGAGGAATATTAGAGATCCTGTGTGAATTTTTTTAGAGCCATAATAAGTTGAAAAAGAATAATATCATGTAAGATTGAAGATCTAGAGTTTGAGAAAAGATGTGTGAGTTGAATAAGTGATCTCCATCAGTTGATGCGAAAAAAAGCAGAGATCAAAAATATTTGGGTGGATGATTTGGTGATTATTTATCTTATGGGGTTGTATCCTCCTTATGGAGTGGATGCTTCACTAAATTAGGGGTTTGTGCTTGTTGTTTGGTTGGTACTCCTTGGGAAGTTGGTTGGTGCTTAACTAAATTAATTTTTGTGAGTAATATCATAAATGTTTCAAGTGGGTTTTCGTCCCCTTGGTTGTCCCACTTAAATATGGTGTTCATGTGTTTTATTCTTTGTTTCATGTTCTTTTTAATTCTTAATACACATCTAATGCACACATATGGTTATGGATGGTTAATAGATGAATGAATTAATGAATGTATGTGATGGTAAATGAATTGAAAGATTTGTAGGACTAATTTACCCCCCTCTCAATCCATTTTTCTTAAAACAATTGGTATCAAAGAATGTTCTTGAGAATCAAGTCTAACAACTTGAAGGAAATCCTAAAAAGTACAAGTTATGTGTAATTCTTAAGATATTTAGGCTATATCGAGGAGAAGGAATGAAATAGCTCAGTCATGTATTGAGGCCTAGAAAAACTAGTTCAAGAAATGGATAAAGATCATGAGCAAGCCATAAAGGGTTTGCAATGCCCTAAAGGAGAAAGAAGAAGATTATTTCAGGTATGAAGAAAATTTGAAATCTCTTAAATCATATTTGGAGAGTTCATCTAGTAGGTCAAGGATGTAAAAGAAGATCCAAACCTCTTGATGAGTGTTTAGAAGGTCAAAGAGACACAAATGACAAAATAGGCCTAGGGTTTCAAGGAAAGCATGATGATGAAGTTGGTCTAAGTTCTAAAGAGATGTGAAGGTGACTAAGAGGATTTATTTGAGAAGGTCTAACTTAGTTAGACAACCTAATGCTATGAGGTATGGTTCTTTAGTCGATGGATATTTATTTGTTTGCAATGATTTTGGTCATAGAGCTAGAGATTGTAAGAGAAGGTCATTTGGAGATGAAGTAGGTGTTTTCAAGTGTGAATGTCACTCATGTCGTGAGTATAGGCATAGAGCTAAAGATTATGGATGGAACTTAAGTTTATTTGATCCTAGAAGGAGATAAGTATTGTTTTCTTGAATTTTCAAAGACCTGGTCACATAACAAGATTTTTCCAAAATAAAAAGAATTTTCTTTGCGAGGTTTACTTATATGGTCAAGAAGAATGTTACTCAGGTCAAGAAGGTCTTGAAAACTTATGATCATCCCATCATGCAGCTTATGAAGGTTAGATCATGTGCAAGAAAAGTTGAATAAATTACATCTTTAGGACACTTCAAGGGTAATAAGGTATGGAAAGTGATTTCTCCAATGTATTTTTGAGTCCATGTTGATAAGTGTATGAGTTTTTGAGTCAAAATTTTCATGTTGTAACTCAATGTGTGTCATGAGTAAGGAAGATTGTCATTGTAATTGTCTTCATCATGTCATGAGGTTGTTGTCGATTGTATATGGTGGTTTAGTCATAAATCCAAGGTCTACAAATTACTAGTCCTTCATCAAGTGTGTTTGGTCCGAGTTATGATTAAGTACATCATTTTTAAGTAGTATGTGCTCTATATCTAAGAGTCCATGTTTGAGCCAAGTAATATGATGTGAGAAGCTCAATGAATGTATCTTGATGTTAATATTATCATCAAGATAGTATGTCCACTGTTAATATTTATCATGATAAATGCTAAGGTATTGATAGGATTATGAATGATTATAGGCATGCCTAGTTATACAGATTGTGTTGTCAAGGTTGTATAAAGGTCCTTAGTCCAATATCACTGATTCTTAGGTTTTTCTAGTTGTCAAAAGGTGTTTGGTACTAGGTAAAACCTATGCATTATTATCTAAGGTTTATGTAATGTAATGATAAGTATCTCATGCTCTAGATTGATACTCTTGGTATTTCCTTATTCCTCAAACTAAGTTATGAGTTTATAAGACATGTTTGAACCCAAATAAGAGTTTTGATACTCAATATAAGTCTCTCAATCAGTAATATGAGTTTATGTTATAGTGTTCTGGTATGCGGGCGCACCAAATCCATAATAAGAGTTGTATGTGAGTGTTGAATTACGTAAGATAGATCTTGACCTACATAGTGACCCTCAAGGGAAGGTAAAGTGTACATATTGTGTATTAAGGGTGTTGTAAAATATGTGACGAGTCTGCAAGTGCATTTATTCTTTGTCGAGGATAGTGGTATGGGCTATGCCTTGTCAAAGTGATTTTGTGTCTAGTATATTTATGAGAGTTGTCATAACAACCTTGTAAAATAAGTTGTTCATAGGCGCACTCTCAATTTATGTGTGGTCTTAAAAAAATGAAAAGGCTTTAGGAATGTGTGGCCTTTCTCTTTAAGGAGGTGTGAAGATGTTAAGGATTTAAAATAGGTTTCCTAAACCAAAAGCTACAGATATTATCTATAACATAGTGTTAGGTGTTTTTGATATGTGCAAGTGAGGTCTCTCGAGTTTGAAGAAAGTTTAAAGTAGAAGTTGTGTAGAATTTTTATTTAAATCATGTCATGAAGTGTATTATGAG
This sequence comes from Taxus wallichiana var. yunnanensis, assembly GCA_018340775.1. Lineage (NCBI taxonomy): Eukaryota > Viridiplantae > Streptophyta > Pinopsida > Cupressales > Taxaceae > Taxus > Taxus wallichiana. The sequence continues at coordinate 464,831,051 of CM031236.1, read as the reverse complement.
AAAGGGAATGAATACCATCAAGTGTGTAGAGTATAGTGCAAATGAAGAGAGTGCTTATGAGTCTGAGATAATAATGTAAAGGTCTATAGAAAAACCAATAATGCTCTGAAATCAAGGAAGGTGTTATGTTAGAGGTTTCAGAAGATTCAGAGCTAGGCTTTAGGAGTTTGAAGGATTATCATTCACAATAAAGGAGTCTCATATTAGTGTTTATGTTGTGAAAGTCTCATAAAGTTCAAAAGGTCTTGATGTGGTCAAAGAATGATCCCGAGTTGCAAGATCAAGTTGTACTATAAGCTATAGTGGATTTAGTTCCATGGATTTCTATAAGAAACCATGTCTAATGGTTGACCTTTATCAAGTTCAAAATGAGTCTAAGATGGATTACTTCATAGTACCATGGTCTAGTTTCTAGTTTACAATGAAATTTAAATGGTATCACCTTCATTTAATAAGTTTTTGTTCTAATTTAGGCATGAGATCACTCAAACTGCAAAAAAGGTTTGTTTTAATGAAAATGAAGATTATGTTATAGTTTGTGATCTTGAATGGTCTTGTTCCCTGAGTCTAGAGTTCATGTTAAGAATGATTTCATGAAGAATATATAGGTTTATCTAACATAGCATTTCTCAAAACTTTGTAGTATGCTTTATATGATGAGTCAATAAGTATGTTTTAGTATCAACGTATTGCAAGGAGTGTGTGGACTCAACTCAAAGGACATAAATGTGTGAAATTAAAGACATGTAGGGAGGTCTAAGTTAGCCATATGAGATTGGATGAAGTGCTGAAAGCTCCAATTTTACACAGCTTATGATGGATAGAGTCTCAAGGTGTCACTCGGATTTGGTGGTAGTAGTTAATGTCACATAGAGTGTGTAGATGGTGCTTAATATTACATTGTTTCATGACATGATTCATGGTCTCCCAATCATTATGGTCATCATAAAGGAGGTGTGAAGTCATGAAGACTTCTCGGTGGTTAAGGTAAAAGTTATGAAGGATAAATGTTGTACTACAGAGTACTCGGGAGGCGAGTAAGATTCAAGGATGTTGACATATCAAAATAATCTAAGTTTTTTTCAATAAATGCAAGTATAAGGTGAGCATATCATTTTTTTAAGGTCTGTGTTATCATGCTCATGGCGGTTAAGATTATTATGTGATGTGTTATCCTCATGAAGACATTTGAATACGTATGCAAATTGAAGATTAATGATTTGAAGTCCAATACTATTATATGGTACTTTGAGTTGTTAGAGTTTTGGATATGTGATCATGATTGTTAGGTACTTGGACAATAAGGTGTGTATTGTGGTCTCTAAAATGGTTTTTTGATTAAGGAGTATGTGTTACATGCCTAAAAGTGAACTTCAATCCTAATAAAAAGTGTTTTAGTGTGTTTCCATACATTGACATAACATTTCAAGAATACAAATATTGTGTGGAGTCCTGAAAAGTTGTGTTACAAATATTGTAGCTAATTGGAAGTTTAAAATGCATACCTTTAGGTAAGGAAGGCTTGTGAAGGGGTGTCTTGAGGTTATGAGAGTTGGTTTATACTCTCGGGGTAAGCTCAATATGTCAAGGAAGTTGATAAGTTAAAGTCAAACTCATTTTCAAAAGGTGTATTGAAGGCTCGAGTTTGAAGAGCAGAGGTTAGTAATCTATTAACTTAGGAAGGTCAGAATTACACAAGGAAATGTTGAAAATACTTTGAGATAGAGCTTCAATGACATTAAATAACTTCTTGACACCCTACATGACATGAAACCAAGGTAAGAGTCAAATTTATTTTACTTTCACTTAGAGGTGGATTCTATGAGACCAAGGGGAGCATGTAATGGTAGTTTTGTATGCTTGATGTGCTTTTATGGCTAATAGAAGTTTGACAAGAATGCACTAAAGATGAGGAATAGTGAAAACAATCCTAAATATGGATTTGGTAGCAATAGAGGCATATTTTTATTTGTGCATGGAATAGGCCTAGAAATTTATGTTGAAGTGATATTGAAGGAAACAATGAGGTGTATTATCTCAAGGGGATATTTTTCTAGGTCTATAGAGTCTTATTATGTTGCTCAAGGAGTCAATGAGGAGATATTTTAGTCCTGTGGGGAGCTTGTTGGTCATATAATTTGAAATTTTCCATTGTTTTCATTGTTATTTTCCTTTTGTTGTAATTTTTACATGTTTTAGTAGCATTATAGTATTTTTAATAGATGTAAAACAGGGAGAGAAGCATTAAAAACAAGGAAATACTAACGTGTGTATTGGTCATGTTAGTTACCATCAATGTTTCAAGATAGTCACCATCAATGACAAAGCGGTAGATTGTTGGAAATTGTGTGTTAGTTTTGTCAATGATGTAAACTCCATTGATGGAAAAGGGTGTCATGGTGTGGTAAGAGTCTCAATGTGATGTTATTCAATGGTCAAAGATGAAGGTTGATTATTAGTGTCAAGTATGGTAGTGTTCTAGGAGGTCATGGTGTTTGGTTTTGCTAAGTAGATTCATAGTATGAGTTCTATAGTGTTTGTTAAAGGTTTTCATGAGGAAAATCATGGTCTAATGATGTTTCATGGGTGCATATGGGTCTGTATGAGGTCAACATTATTAGTTCATGAATTTTCATGGTTGAGTCAAGTCATTCCCGATTAGTTTCTAGATGAAGCATGTAAAATAATATGGAAGTGTGATATTTGGAACTCATATATATTTTTCAAGCATGGTAGTAGTATTATGATGGTTTACCTAAGGTTTATGGTGAGTTTCAGGTCATAAATCAAAGGTATGATACATATTTGAGGTCCTTGGGAAGTAACATATGAGAAACAAACAATTTAGCACATGTAAATGAGATTGTATGGATATTTAAAAAATATTTTGTGTATATAGTTATTATGGACAATTAGAGAAGGTTTCCATGATGTTTCATGAAAAATTCAGGTCATTATGAAGAATCATTTTGAAGATATGCAAGTTTTGGTGAAACCAGGTATATTGGATTGTGTTTTAAAAGTAAAAGTGAACCTTATGATGCTCTTTGTGAGGTTGTTTTATCTTCATGTTTTTATGAACGATTGTTAAGAAGCTAAAGTGGTTTGAAACCGTAGCTAAACCCTAACTAGGAGAAGCTTAGAGAAAAGTCCTTATACCAACCCATTTTTTATTGGTTACTCAAAATAAATTATTGGATGTTGTAGAGGACTTCTCCATATTTCCATAAAGGTATGTTAGATCATGTGGTGATTTATGGGCCCCACTCTGAGTTGGCTTGTTTATGAAGAGTTGTAGTTTGAGGAGAAGTGTTTCAAATGAGGTAAAGAAAAATTGTAATTTGAGATATCCCAGGAGTTTTTATTGATTTACATGTATTTTTCAGATCATGGTTGTTATGAAAAAGTGAAAAGTGTGCCTATTTGTGAAGACTAGTTTTTGGGGCACTTTGGAGCAACTTTAAGTAAAATTGGCATTACAAGAGTTAAAGGGGGAGTTAGGAAACCATTAAAATTGTGTTGCGAATATGGTTCATAAATATTTCCAATGGTGTATAATAATTTATGATTTTTTAAGTTATGTAAAAGTTATGACCATTTATTTGAGGCTTAAGTTTGGAGGATTCTCATTCTAACAAGGTGCATGTGGCTTCATGAGGTAAGATGTTTATTCTAATTTGATCAAGATTGGTGAAGGTTTTTATGGATTATATATTGTGTATAATTATTTTCCATTTTTTTGGTAATCTTGGAAGGGGTTTTTGTGGTGGAGTATGTTGGGCAAAAATTAGTTCTTGAGTCCTAGAAAGTATAAGAAGTAGGTTACGAGATATTGGCTTGGTTGAAGGCCTTCCACTTAGATTTGGAAGGATTTATTATATGTTATGAAAAGGTAATTAAGATATATTTACAATGAGATATGACTTGTATCATTATGAGTTTTTAGGTTAGTCATTCATGTAATTTTGTAGATGCATTTTCAGGACAATTTTGTTCTTTCTAAAATATTGAGTTCGTTGGAGAATCAAATGGTTTAGTTAATGATTGATATCACATGGAATTTTAATAGAGGTTATGTTTTCATCTATTTAATTCATTTATAGGTCTTAAAAGTATCAAAAATAGTGTTTATTAGCTAAGTTTTGAAAATTAGTTTTTGGGAAGCTTGATTTGGTAAAGGAAAAAGTAAATGTGGTATGAAACGAGGTTGTTTCATGAGTTATAAATTTATTATAAGTGATATATAGGTTATGGTATTTCCATTGAGTGGTAAAATGCCATAATTGAGGTGTTCTTGGGTGTTCTTTAGGCTCAAAGATGAAATTAGGATGATAGAAGCAACTTTGTTTGGTGAGGGTAATGAGCTAGTGGGCCCATTAAACAAAATAATTTGATTGGTTCATGTAAATTGCGACCATGGTTGATGTATAAATGATATATTACTTATTTTTATGAATATGGGAGATTTACTAAGATTTTTTGGAATGAAGGGATTTTTCTCATTGTAATGGAAAGTTTTGAGGATTGTTGGTGCATGAAAAGTGGTTTTTGGCTAGGCCGACCTATTTGGGTCATATGTGACCATTTTAATTATTAAAATGGGATTTAATTAAGTTTATTTGGTTATGAATGAGGTATAGGACTTACCTATGTTGATTTTATGAGGAAGAGAAGCCTATAAAGGTGATGTTTGAGATCATTTTTGAACTAGTGCTCTTAGAGGGAAAATGTGACCTAGAGTAAAGTGTATTACAGGCATGAGTGCACGATTTGAATTTTGAGGAATAACATGAAAAATTGAGTAATATTAGAGAGAATTTGTGCATGTTTATATAGCCATAACAAGTTGAGAAAGAATAATATTGTGTAAGATTTAAGATCTAGAGTTTGAGAAAAGATGTGTGAGTGAATAAGCGGTCTCCATCGTTTTAGCGTGAAAAAATCGAGAGATCAAACATCTTCAGTTTGATGATTTGGTTCTTATTTATCTTATGGGGTTTGAACCTCCTTATGGAGTGGATTATTCACTAAATTAGGGTTTGGTGCTCGTTGTAGGGTTGGTGCTCTACTAAACTAGGGGTTGGTGCTCCTTGTGAAGTTGGTGCTTCACTAAATTACTTTATTGTGAGTAATATTAGAAAATTTTCAGTGGGTTTTCTTCCCCTTGAGGTTTTCCCACTTAAATATGGTTTTCAAGTGTCTTATTAATTGTATCATGTTGTCGTGAATGATTAATACACATCTAATGCACACATATGGTTATGGATGTTTAATGGATGAATGAATCAATGAATTTATGTGATGGTAAATGAATTAAAATATTTGTAGAACTGATTCACCCCCCTCTCAATCTATTTTTCATCCAACAATTGGTATCAAAGAAGGTTCTTGAGAATCAAGTCTAACAACTTGAAGGAGATCCTAAAAGCACAAGCTATGTGTAAGTCTTCAGATATTGAGGCTATATTGAGGAGAAGGAATTAAATAGACCAGTCATGTATTGAGCCCTAAAATATTAGGTCAAAGAAATGGAGAAAGATCATGAACAAGCCATCAAGGGTTTGAAATCTAAAATTGAAAGTTTTTCCAATGCCTTAAAGGGGAAAGAGGAAGCTTGTTCCAGGTATGAAGAAAAATTGAAAGCTCTTGAATTAGATTTGGAGAGCACATATAGTAGGTTGAGGATGTATGAGAATCTTGAGAAGAGATCCAAATCTCTTGATGAGTGTTTATAATGTCAAAGAGACACAAATGACAAAACATGCCTAGGGTTTCAAGGAAAGCATGATGATGAAGTTGGTTTAAGTTACAAATCAGATGTGAGCACGACTAAGAGGACTGATTTGAGAAGGTCTAACTTAGTTAGACAACCTAATATGAGGTATGGTTCTTCATTCAATGTATATTGCTTTGTTTTTCATGATTTTGGTCATAGAGATAGAGATTGCAATAGAAGGTCATTTGGAGATGAAGTAGGTGTTTTCAAGGGTGAATGTCACTCATGTTGTGAGTATGGGCATAAGCTAAATATTTTGGATGAAACTTAAGTGTGTTTGAGCCTAGAAGGAAGAGGAGTATTGTTTGCTTCAATTGTCAAAGATCTTGTCACATAGCAAGATTTTTCCAAAATAAGAAGAATTTTATTGTGAGGTCTACTCCTATGGTCAAGAAGAAGGTTACTTAGGTCAAGAAGGTCATGAAAACTGATTATCATCCCACCATGTAGCATATGATGGTTTTTAAGGAGGATTATAGTGTTATTAATATTAGATAACATAGTCAACAAGCCCAAATCTATCCAAGGAAGCATGTTTTTAGTTTATGAAGTGGATCATATGTGTTTGAATTCATGTCAAGCTACTACGCAAGAAAATTTGAAGAAATTAGGTCTCTGGGAAACTTCAAGAGTAATAAGGTATGGAAAGTGTTTTATCCAATGTAATTTTGAGTCCCCGTTGATAGGTTTCTGAGTTTGTAAGTCAAAATTGTCATGTTGTCACTCAATTTGTATCATGCATAAGGAAGTTTATCAATGTACTTGTCTCCATCATGTCATGAGGTTGTTTTTAGTATTGTATATGGCAGTTTAGTCATAAATCCAATCTCTAAAAATTACAAGTCTATCATCAAGTGTGTTTGGTATGAGTTATGATTAATTACATCACTTTGAAGTGGTATGTACTCTATATCTAAGAGTCCATGTTTGAGATAAGTAATATGATGTGAGAACCTCAATGAATACATCTTTCAATGCTAATATTTTCATCAAGATAGTATCTAAACTATTAGTATTTATCATGATAAATGTTGAGGTCTTGATAGGAGTATGAATTATTATAGGTATGCCTATTTATATATTTTTTTATCAAGGTTGTATAAATATCCTTAGTCTAATATCACTAAGTTTTAGGATTTTCTAGTTGTCAAAAAGTGTTTTCTACTATGTCAGACCTATGCAATGTTATCTAATGTTTGTGTCATAGAATGAGAATTATTTTTCCTCTATATTAATGCTCTTGGTATCTCCTTATTCCTAAAACTTAGTTATGATTTTCTAAGACATGTTTGAACCCAAAGAAGAGTTGCAATAGTTAATATAAGTCTTTTAATCAATGCTCTGAGTTTATGTAATATGGTTATGGTATGTGGATGCACTAAATCCATAATAAGAGTTGTATGTGAGTGTTGAATTCTTTAAGAGTGATCTTTACCTACATAGTGACCCTCATGGAAATTTGAAGTGTACATATTGTGTATTAAGGGTGTTGTAAAATGTGTGACAAGTCTTCTAGTGCATGTATTCTCTGTTAGAGGATAGTGGTATGGGCCATGCCTTGTAAAATTTATTTTGGGTCTAGTATCTTTATGAGAGTTTTCATAAGATCCTTGAGAATGAATTTGTTGATATGCGGACTCTCAATTTATGCTTTGTATTCAAACATGAAAAGGCTCCAGGATTGTGTGGCCTTGCTCTTAAAGGAGGTGTGAATATGCTCTAGGTTAAAAAAGGTTTCCAAAAGAAAAATCTACAATATATTATCTATAACAAAGTCTTAGGTGTTTTTGATATGTGCAAGTGAGGTCTCCCAAGGCTTGAAGAAAGTTTAAAATAGAAGGCAAGTAGAGTGTGTTATTAAAATCATGTCATGAAGTGTATTCTAACTAAGGGAATGAATCCCATCAAGTGTGTAGAACATACAAAGTGAAGGAATAAAGTGAAAATGTAAAAGTGATTCGATTATGAAACAATTATGTAAAGATATATGCAAGAACCAATATTGCTCAAATCAAGGAAGGAGTTATGTTAGAGGTTTCAGAAGATTTAGGGCTAGGATTTATGATTTTGAAGGATTATCATATCCAATAAAGGAGTCACATATTAATGTTTGTCTTGTGAAAGTCTCAAAAAGTTCAAAAGGTCTTGATGTGGCTGTAATATTGATCCCGAGTTGCAAGATCAGGTTGCACTATAAGCTATAGTGGATTTAATGCCTAGGATTTCTATAAGAAACCATGTCTAATGGTTGATCTTTATCAAGTTCAAAATGAATGTAAGATGGATTACTTCAAAGTATCATGGTCTAGTTTCCGATTGACAATAAAAGTTACAAGGTATGGGCCTTGATCGAAGTTTTGTGTTCTAAGTTAATTATGAGATCACTCAAATCGTAAAAATTTTTGAGTTAATGAAAATTAAACTCATATTATAATTTTGATCTTCAATGCTCTTGTTAAGCTGAGTCTAAATGTCATGTTAAGAATGATTTCATGAAGAATGTAAAAGTTTATCTAACATGGAATTGCTCAAAATTGTGTATTATTCTTCATAGGATGAGTCAATAAGTATGTTTTAGTATCAAGCATTTCAAAGAGTTTGTGGACTCAACTCAAAGGTAAAAAATGTGTGAAATCATAGACATGTAGAGAGGTCTAATTTAGCCATATGATATTGGATGAATTCTTAAAAGCTCTAATTTTGCATAGTTATGATGGATAAAGTCTCAAGGTGTCACTCAGATTTGGTGCTAGTAGTTAATGCAACATAAGGTGTGCATATGGTTCTTAGTATTACATTATGTCTTGACATGATTCTTGGTCTTCCCAATCATTATGGTCACCATAAAGGAGGTGTGAAGTCATGAAGACTTCTCGGTGGTCAAGATTAGAGTTATGAAGAATAAATGTGGTGTTAAAGGGTACTCAGGAGGTAGAGTAAGCTTTAAGGATGTTGACATATCTAAATAATCTTATTTTTGTCAATAAATGCAAGTCTAAGGTGAGAATCTCATATATTTTAAGGTATGTGTTATCATGCTCATGGCGATTAAGATTATTATGTGATGTGTTATCCTCATGAAGACATGTAAATACATGTGCAAACTGAAGATTAATGATTTAAAGTCCTATACTTTGATATGGTACTTCAAGTGGTCAGAGTTTTGAATAGTTTGTCATGATTTTTAGATTATTTGACACTAAGGTGTGTACTTGTGGTCAAGAGCATGATGGTTGTTTTATCAAGGAGGATGTGTTATACCTAAGAAGTGAACTTGAATCCTAATAAAGAGTGTTTCAACATGTTTCATTACATTTATATGTCATTTCAAGGGTACAAATACCCTGTGAAGTCCTAAAAATATATGTTGCAACTATAGGTAAGGAAGGTTTGAGAAGGGTTGTGTTGAGGTTGTGAGAGTTGGTTTATACTCTCAAGGTAAGCTCAATGTGCAGAGGAAGTTGATAAGTTAAATGAAAACTCATTTTCAAAAGGTTTATTGAAGGCTCGAGTGTCAAGAGAAAAGGTAAGTAATATATTGACTTAGGAAGGTCAAATTGCACAAGAAAAGGTTGAAAATATTGAGATAAAGCTTTAGGGACAGTGAAGAAGTTCTTGACCCCCTACATGACATGAAACCAAGGTAAGAATAAAATTTATTATACTTTCAAGAAGAGGTGGATGTTATGAGACCAAGGGGAGTATGTAAAGGTATTTTTGTATGCTTGATTTGATTTAATGGCTAATAGAATTTTGAAAAGAATGCATGAAGATGAGGAATAGGAAAACAATCCTTAATATAGCTTTGGTAGCAATAAAGGAATATTTTGATTGGTGCATGGAATAGTTCTAAAAATTGATGTTGAAGTGATATTGAAGGGAAAATGAGGTGTATTAGCTTAGGGGGATATTTTTCCAGTCCATAGAATCTTGTTATGTTGTTGAAGGAGTCAAGGAGGAGAGATTTCAGTCCTAGGGGATATTTTTGGTCATGTAATTCAAAATTTTGCGTTGTTGTCATTTTGATTTGCCTTGTGTTGTCAATTTTCCATGTTTTAGTAGCATTATAATATTTTTAATAGATGGAAAAGTGGGAGAGTATCATCAAAATATGGAAAGAGACACGTGTGTAACTTAGTCATGTTGTTTTCCATCAATGTTTTTGAAGATGGTTTCCATTAATAAAAAGGGGGAGATTGTTGGCCATTGTGTATTATTGTTTTCAATGATGTCAACTCCATTGATGACAAAGGGTGTTGTGGTTTTGTACGAGTCTCCATGTGATGTTAGTCAATGGTCAAAGACAAAGGTTTATTGGTAGTGTCAAGTCTGGTGGTGTTCTAGGAGGTCCTGGTGCTTGGTTTTCTAAGCGGACTCATGGTATTATCTATCTAGATTTTGTTTGAGGTTTTCATGAGGTCAAGCATTATCCTAAGGATGTTCCATGTGTGTATATGTGTATGTACAAGGTCAAGATGGTTAGTTCATGAATTGTCATGGTTGAGTCAGGTCATTCCCAACTTGTTTTTATACTTGGAGCATGCGAATGATATGGAACATGATATTTGGACCTGATAAGTATTTTTAAATTATGGTAGTAGTATGGTGATGGTGTACTAGAGGTGTATGGTGAGTTTCAGGTCATAACTCAGAGGTATGATGTATATTTGAGGTCCTTGAAAGTAACAGATGACAAACATATAGTTTAACACAAGTAAATGAGATTAGATGGAGAGTATCAGAAATATTTTTTCTAGATGATGATTATGGATAGTTATATAAGGTTGTCTTGATGCTTCATGAAAAATTTAGTTCATTCTCAAGAAAGTTTTTGAAGATATGCAAGTTTTAGTGAAACTAGGTATGTTGGAGTGTGTTTTAAAAGTAAAAGTGAACATTCTAATGGTTGTTGTGAACAATATGGTTTGGATGGGGAATTATATCCTTGGAATATATTTTGATGTTAGTTATGAAGGTTTCATGAATAGAATGAGGTGGTTTTATCTTCACGTTTTTATGAACGATCGTTAAGAAGCTAAAGTGGTTTGAAACCCTAACTAGGAGCACCTTACGAAAATTTATCGTACTAACCCATTTTTTATTGGTTACTAAAAATAAATTATTTTATGTTTTAGAGGACTCCTCAACATTTCCATAAATGTATGGTAGAGCATGTGTTGATATGTGGGCTCTACCTAAATTGGCTTGTTTATGAAGAGTTGTATTTTTAGGAGACGTTTTCCAAATGAGGTAAACAATGAATTTCCATTTATGATATCCCAGGAGTTTTTATTTATTTAAATGAATGTTTTAGATCATGTTTGTGATGAAAAAATTGAAAAGTATGCCCTATTTGTGAAGACTAGTTTTTGGGGCACTTTAGAGCAACTTTCAGTAAAATTGACATTCCAAGAGATAAAGGGGGAGTTAGGACTCCATTTAAAATATTTTCTGAATATTTTTCATAAATATTTCTAATTATGTATAATAATTTATTATTTGACAAGTTATGTAAAAGTTATTATCAGTTATTTGAGGCTCAAGTTTGGAGGATGCTCATTCTAATAGGTTGCATGTGGCTTCATGAGGTAAGATGTTGATTCTAATTTGATCAAGCATAATGAAGATTTTTATGAATTATATATAATGTATAAGTATTTTAGATGTTTTTGGTAATCTTGGAATTTGTTTTTGTGGTGATCTATTATGTTGGACAAACAAGCAGTTAGTTCTTGAGTCCCAAAAAACATAAGCAGGTTACAGGGATTGGATTGGTTCAAGGCCTTCCACTTAGATTTGGAAGGAGTTATTATATGTTATGGAAAGGTATTTAATAAATATTTATAATTAGGTATGAATTTTCTCATTATTATTTGTTTAGGGTTGTCATTCAGGTCATTTTGTGAAGAATTTTCTAGCTGCATTTTCAGGACAGTTTAATTCTTTCTGAAATATTGAGTTGGTTGGAGCATCAAATGGTTGATTTGATGTTTGATATCACATTTAATGTGAAAAGGGGTTAATTTTTCATTTATTTAATGCATTTATAGGTCTTGAAATTATTAAAAATGGTGTTTATCGATAAGTTTTGAAAATTGGTTTTGTGTAGCTTGATTTGGTAAAGGAAAAAGTAGTTGTGGTTTGAACCTGAGGTTGTTTCATGAGTTATAAATTTATTATAAATGTTCTACAAGATATTTTATTTAAATTTAGTCATCACATTCCATATTTTATGTGTTCTTCGGTGTACTTTAGGCTTAAAGGTGAAATCGGGATGTTAGAAGCGAGTTGTTTGGTGAAGGTAATGAGCTATTAGGCCCATTAAATGAAATAATAAGATTGGTTCATGTAAATTGAGACTATTTTTTATGTTTAAATGATATATTAATCATTTTTTATTAATATGGGATCTTTACTAATCATGGTTTTGGAATGAAGGGATCTTTATTAATATGTTTGAGGATTGTTGGTGCATGAAAAGTGGTTTTTGAATAGCCTGATGTACTTGGGTCATATGTGACCATTTTAAGGATTAAAATTGGATTTAATTAAGTTTATTTTATCATTCACGAGGTTTAGGACTGACCTATGTTAATTTTATGAGGAAGAGAAGCCTATAAATTTGATGTTTGATTTCATTTTTGAACTAGTGTGCTCTTGGAGGGAAAAGTGTGACCTAGAGGAAAGTATATTGGAGGTACGAGTGCATGATTTTAATTATGAGGAAGAGCATGAAATGTTGAGGAATAATATAGATCATGTTTTCATGTGTTTAGATCTATGAAAATTGTAGAAAGAATAATAGTGTGCAAGATTGAAGATCTAGGGTTTTAGCAAATATGTGTAAGTTGAATAAGTGATATCCATCAGTTGTGACAGTAGAAAAATTAGATATAAAACATATTATGGTGTCTAATTTGGTTCTTAGTTATCTTATGCAGTTGTAGCCTCCTTATGGAGTGGGTGTTTCACTAAATTAGAGGTTGCTTCTCCTTGTAGGGTTGGTGTCCTACTAAACTAGAGTTTGGTTCTCCTTGTGAAGTTGGTGCTTCACTAAATTAATTTTTGTGAGTAATATCAAAAAAACATTCAGTGGGTTTTCTTCCCCTTGAGGGTTTTCCAATTAAATATGGTTTTCTTGTGTCTTCTTCTTTGTTTCATATTGTTGTGAATTCTTAATACACATCTAATGCACATATATGGTTATGGATGGTTAATGGATGAATGAATCAATTAATGTAGGTGATGGTAAATTAAATAAAATATTTTTAGGACTAATTTAGCCCCTCTCGGTATTTTTGCTTCCAACATGAAGGTATAAACCAATTACTTTACTTATGGGCCAAGAGAGTTTTATTTTCATGACATGTGTTGTCCTCTCATGCAAGTATATTAGCTCTTGTATGGTCCAATAAAGAAGTGGAATTGGTTGTGTTGTAATTTTATTATCTATATAGTACTTTATCACCACAATTTTATCATCCACTAAGCCCTCATGGAAAACTATAATTTTGTAATCAATTATCTGAGAAAGATTCACTCTAAAAATCCCTGAGTCTAACCTTTTCATCTATGTAATCCATCTAGTAGTCCTCGTAATGAGTCTCATGCTCATATGTATTATCCAGGGATCCTTACACTATCCATTTGATTTCATAGTTAGGTATGGCCTAAAGCTTCCGCATGATGACTCCATTCATCTCAGCTTTAAGGAGCCTAGATTTGACCTTTTTGGGGAATTTATATCTCCCAAATGTAATTAGGAATTTGAAATTTTTCTTATGTTTCCCTATAATGAGCTTATGCACATCTATAATTTTCCTTGACAATTCAAGTAGTGCTCACGTATCATCCAAGTACCTGGGAAACATATATGGTCTGCCTTGGAAGCTACTTACCCTGATGTAAATGAAGAATATGAATTGGATAAAGTAACATTCATTTTAACTTATCACCTCCTTGTACTTGGATAAAATCCTATACTTCTCACACTCATGTTTGAACAAACAAAGAACACATGCAAATAAGGAATCATGAACCAACCTAAAATTATACTTCTAATTCTCCAAGTTATGTTGTGGGTATACATCATATACCTTAAAATGAGAAAAATATTTGGCCCTCACCCGCCTAAGGAGTGATTTGTGGTATGAAACTTTGTAAACTAGGTAGGAATTCATATAAAATCCACATTTTTGTTTGGACCCTTCCTAAATTTTCACTACCATTTTGATAAGTTGTTGATAGATGGAGTCACTTATCAATTCCCCAGTGGATATGCTCCTTATGGCTAGGAATTATTTATATGAACCTTAAAATCCAATCATAGTAGTGATATGCAGACTCATTCCCCACAATCCAATTTAATAGGGTGATGTTATCTCTAATTTCTTAAAAAATCAGCTCTAGTCAACCTCTTAAGGATTTGAGTAGCAGAGATTCTTAGATTCTCAAGTGATTTATTGTTTAATACCTCGACATAGTTAGAACTTTTGGCGAGAGAAAACTTATCTATCTTTTCAACTCATATGTTTACCACTTCATTAACATTAAGGAGTCCCCAACATGTCATCCAAAGCATGTGGAGTTTAGGAAAAAACCATAACACCACTTCCATCCCTAACTTCCCTATGTTTTGGGTTATAATTCTCTACACAAGCCCATACCAATTATGGGTATTATGATGAGGGGGAAATTTAGTTAATAAGGAAAAGGACCATATGTAAAAATTTTCCATAATTTCACTCTAGTTAGTTACATGCATCCTATGGAGGAAGTCATCCAAATCTACATTTCCTAGGTTTTTATTAGTTATCTTGTTTACGTCGAAACAAGGTGAGACGAGGTTAAGACACTAGTTAAATGGACATTAATTTTAATATGGTAAGAGAGAAAAAAACATATTTTCAAATAGTGTATTGATTAAAAATAAGGGTGCACAATAACTTCCCTTACTTCTCGACACAATTTCATAATACAACGCAATAAAGAAATGCCATGTTCAAGAACTTACCCGCACACCAAGGTAGATGCAATTTATTATTTCTAAACTAACAAGAGACTTTAAACACCATTATAGATTTGAACACAACCTTCACACATTTCAATCATAGAAACTAGGGATTTTTCTTGTTCTAGGGCTCTAGAGTACTCAATAACTTTGTAATTCGAATGTGAAGTGCGGGACCTAGTCTATATTTTCAACTACATAGCTCTTCACATGTTTTCATTAATGGTGGAAACAACCTCCCATATTTTTTTATATTTTTGATCATTTATCTCATTTAAATATGGGTCTTACACATGTACACCTTTTCCACATGTCCTTGTTCTTGGGCCGACAGTGGTAGGAGAGTAGTTGGAAGTAGTGCAAAAATGTGAAAATACCAATTGTGGGGATGCAAAGTTTCCTCATCCATATGATGCCACCATATGTATCCATGTTTCTTCTTCATTGATTAAATAAAATTAATTAACTATGTAGTATGGGGATAATTAATCTAAGCTATAAACAGTTGTAATAAAGTAAATAAATGCAACAAAAAAGTATGTAAATGATGTAAATAACTATGAAAAAGGAAACACTAACCCTAATGTGTAAGAAAGAAGAGGAAATAACTCATCTGAATAATAGATGTTCACATGAAAGTGTCACGGTGATGACCGGAAAGTACAAAAGCAAGAACAATTGTGCGAAGTTCTAAAAATGATGGAGCTAGAGGATCTAGTTGGTGTAGCACCTAGAGGGGGACCAGGGTACCTTTGGGTGATTTTTTTCTACAATCTAGGCACCTGGTCTATGAAAACAATCTGAAACTGATCTCTACTGGGGCTAGGAGGTGATCTCGAACCTTTTTGTCTGTCCTATCGATTCTCCATGCTCCTTCATATGTTTCCAATAATCCAAGATGAAAGAAAGACCTGCAATACACCAAAACAAACATCAAACCCTAAAAAATAAAAATACATATGAAGGGGTTAGACTGTCCTTAGTTTCCACAATGGTGGAATTAATAACTAAGTGTTGCACTATATCTCAAACCTGATGTAGTTATATGTGCAAGTGTGTGTGAACATGCCCTAGGTTTCTCTTGTGCCATTTGCACTTTGTGAAGTAGTGAGAAATAACTATGTGTAGAAAATATAATAGAATGTGTGCATGGAATAGAATAGAATCCCTCCCCATATGAAGTATGATGCATATGTCCTAGCTTTGTGCTTTGATGATGGAGATGTGTGGATACATGTGATTTCCAATATAATATATATGGATGTAAATATAGGTGATTAATAGTAATGAGTGATGCTAGGTCCCTCATTATGGTCTCATAACTTTATATTTATAGGGTTCTCTTGGTCTAATTTTGTAATTAACCCCAAAAAGGTCGACCACAAGAAAGATAAAGATCTAAAATGGCTAGAAAGATCCCAAAAAGTGGCGGGAAAGTGCAAAAAGGACCGAGGCACCCCTGGTGGGACCAGGGCACCCACAGGCGCCCCAGTACTAATTTGGGTGCCCTAGTCGAGGCTAAAATAACATGGGATGATAGAAGTTGACTGGGCATATGGGTGCAAGAGGTTGATAATGAAGAAATAAAGTAAAACAAGATGGCCAAAAGATGGGGTTAAATAATTACTTTCTTAACTCAACAACCTTCTCGATAACATAAAGTAATAATTAACCCCTACAAGTGTGAATAAACATTCATGCATATACAAAACAATGTTTAAGATATGCAAACAACGTAAAATATACCAAGAAAAATGGTAATATAAACACGCCGAGAAGACAAAGTAAGCCATGAAAAGTGGGCTGCAAACATGGGACATAACCACGATGATGCAATATACATGAAAGGCCATCATGGCCGCAAACAACAAACAAGTGTGCACACCAAAAAAACAGAAAGGCCCACATATAATAACATACAATGTAAAAGACAAGTATGGAAACCAATATCCCTACATAACAAATGTTACACATGAATCACCCATTAACATGTTAGAAAGATAATTGGTATGTAAAAAGTGTGCATAACCAAGTGATGTAAAGTACTAAGTACAAAATGAAACAATAGCACCTGTGAGAGACGAATGTGGATGCCCCTAGTGACTAGTGTAGGAAGGGTAGAAGGTGAGCATCCATGCTACATGTAAGAGACTTGTATCTGTGATCATAACTAGAAAAATATGTGAACACACATGTGTGGATGAAATAGATAAATGACATACAAGTAAGCTAACTATCATGTGTAATAAAGTGACCATGAAAAAGAAAAAGTAAGCAAGAGTAAAATTAACCATAATATACGATGTTGTGGATGGATGGGATGGAATATAAAATGAATTGATAGGATTTGCTTTCCCCGTGAGTGAATATACATTTATGTAGTGAGGCTAATTTTTTTTTCCCCCTCAACACCAAGAATGAAACGTAAATAAGAGTGTGTCATTAGAAAATGGTCGAAGTGTGTGTTGTGTTTAATGCATTGCGATGAATGTGTAAGTGTGGTGATGATATGCCACCTAACAATGATGTGTGCATGAACGCTATAACCGAAGCATATATCACAACCAGATTAATATATATATGTGATGAATTATCCTAAGTGTATATCACTATAAGATGAATGGATGATTGATGATTTATCCCTAAGCGTATATCACTAAAAATGTAAAGATCGAGTGGTGATGTAATCTAAGGTGTATACCACTACAAAATTATATAATAGGTGATGATTTTTCCTAAATCATATGTAACTATCCTAGGATTTTCACACGATGAAAGGTCATATGATAAATGTGTGATGAATGTAAGGTCCATTTGATTTGTAAACCCTCAAAAATTGAGTATGGACTGAGGATATAAAGTGCGTCATCGGGTAGTGAGTGCAACGTGTAGAAGATAATGTAGTTCATGTAATGATAAAATTCGACCATGTGATGAGTGAAATATCGAAGTGAAATATGGAAGTAAAATATGTGTAAGAGAAAATGCAAAAAGTTTAGAATGTATAAAATGTAATGTATGGAATGTACGTATATAAGCTACTAATGTAGGATGTAAGATGATGTAATGCTAGACTCATATGTAATGAATACTAGGATGATATATGATGTGAAAATGCACAAATTTCAAAATCTTGTACACTAAATGTAGAATGTATGGTGTATGTCATGTAATGTATGATTAAATGCAATGTGTAATGCGTATAATACGGTGTGTAGTTTGTTTTTCTTATTCAAAACCCTAGATACGTTGGACCATCACTCAAACAGATCTAAGCACTCAATGAAGCATGTGAAGGTACCAAGTCCCTTTTTTATACCATCTTTGTCAAGGTGTTAGCATGATCATACAAGTATTCCATATTCACAACAGATAATTAAAAATATGATATAACAAATATCAACTCACGACCACAATGCATAATGAATCAAACAAGGATCAAGATCAGATTTACCATACAATAACCCATAATGGAGACATCTACAACCATTATCCATCCAAAAAGACCCAGTATATTAATTCCACCATGAACATAGTATTTGAACACATCAAAAGCATCATAAGTCATGTGTGCAAATACACTAACAACATAACTTTGTTACATTCTCTGTCTAAACTGTGCAAATAAATACATATATATATAGGTAGTGGAGACTTTCCCTTCACTGCACATGCACTATCAAAATAGGTTGTATTCTAAGATTAGCCATGCACCACTACAATATATCTATAAAAGCATGTAATATCCTATTCATAGATCACCTATAGTTAACTCCTAGTTCGATCAAATTAATAGCTTCATGCACCTGTTTGAAATGTAAGTTCTTCCTCAAAAATAGAGTCTTCTTGATTCCATAATCTTCCTTACATGTTGCACACTCTAATTCTATATTTATCTTTAGATACAAAAATCACTAAGTCCTTTTCCTATCTGCAATGATCCTTGCATATATCCCTTTTTATCTTCTTCGCAAAACCCTTCTTGTCTAGTTCACTCACCATGTTTATCCTTCTCGTGGGTTTCTTCGCAACTTACTTGTGCGCACGTGAATCTCTGCACTCTTCAAATACTTAGTCATTTTCCTAGGGCCCAACATTACCCCACACTAGGTATGTTTTCTATCCTTAGAAACACTTTGTTTGATCACCCAAATAATGATAAATAATCCTCCAAGAATCAAATAATGAAAGAATATTTGTCCAGCTTACACCAAAGAATGAAAGAATCCAAGTGCTAATGTGCAAAAAGGAGGGGAATTCCTTATTCACTAATTCTTCCAATGTTTTCCACCCTTCTAATTCACCACGTGCTTGAGTAAAGGCATCCCCTATAATAGTAGTGACTTCTTCAAAAGTTATATCCTCACCCTTAGCTTTCAAAGGTGTCCACCAGAGTCTCCAATTATTTTCCTATATCAGTTAGCGCATCAATCATGTGTGTAACTTGTGGGTAAATTTATTTCAACTTATTTTTAATCAAGGCCCTCAACGAATCAATCGCTTCACTCTTATGCTTAACCTCTGCTGGTATTCTTTCTCGTTCCACCCTATTTCCTTTGTTCTTGGCCTAGAAATCTTTCAAATCAGCCTCATCCTTTTCTACCAGCAGTCCCACTACATGATCTCTATCATCACAATTGTCATAAAAAAATTCCACCATGTGAGTTGTTGCTTTCACTGATTCAATTAACTTAGTGTATTGTGTTATGGTGGCTTTAATATGTTGTTCTCTTGCTTTTCAGCCACGCCATAGCTTCTTTCATAGTTTTATAATGCAAGGGGTGGCTGTTGAGATGTGATTATGCATGTTAAATCTTCCAAACAATGGAAGACATGTTTATACTTGGTTATATCAGGAGGTGTCAGATCTCGGCACACTAGAAAGATTTCATCAGCTATGTTTTCAACCTTCTTATAAGTCATGCGCATTTTCCCTTTCTCATCCCTTAGCTCTTGTTTTAATTATGTAATAATCCACTCCTCCTTTATCTCCTTATCCCTATCTCTTATCTCTTTGTTTTTCTCCTCCAAATCCCTCTACATAAACCTTATATTGTTGTTCTTGTCAAAAATTCTAGAACCCACCTCCACCGATATCTTGTTAAGTGCATTGCACACTTGTTCATTTATTAATTTCTAGGAATCAACTATCATATTTATCTCCCTTGAGAATTTTGACTAACACGTATCCAATAATGAATGGGCGCTCACTTAAAATTTTGGATCCTCAATATGTGACTCAAACACCCAAGAAAACATATTCCTTGTGCGCAATAGCACACCCTTCTTATTGAATGATGACCAAAAAAATAGATTATCCATGGGTATTGTGCTCGATACCTCGCACGCGAGAACCTTGGTGGGATCCTTTACATACTACATTATAAGTCCTTGGGGGATGTACGGTTGTCTCTTTCCATGAGAACTGTTAGGGAAACCTACAACAAGGAACAATTATCCACCAATGATCCCTTCCTATCCTTCACTCCTTACTTATTTTGTGTTGTGCACCACCTTAGACTCCACTAGGTGTTCTATAATCTCTACGACATATTTTTCCACTCTGCTATCTAGCTTAGGGTTGGGATTACGCCTAGTCTCCAAAGTCTTTGTTGTAAGATCCAATCTATCACCTGAATTTTGATTATCATGTGTTCTAACTTCTTCTCCACCCATCTCCATGACATGTGTGTCCTCAAAATACACATTCTGGTCCTTCTCATCTGACTCACCCACTGAATACACAGGTGGACTCAACTTCGTCTCCCATTCTTCCCCACTCTTAGCCTTTTCTTCTTCCTTCAAGCTCTGTCTCCTCAAATTTTGAGCTATGGAATATTTTTGTTTTTTCTCGCACCGGAGACCTTATTCTTATCGGCTACCTTTTGATGTAGGTTCTTGTACCTACCTCCTTCTGTTATAATGTCTACCCTATGGGCACACTTCAAATGGGAGTTTTATCTTTACTAGCCCCTTTGCTTCTACTTTGATATGATTCTCTTCACGCCATTGCTTCTTTGGTTTGACCTTATTTCACACTCCTTGGGAGTTCTTACATCGTATTCCACAAATGTTCCATAAAAAAATTGAGGCCTTAGATAAATGTATATTCTTTTTGTATCCATTAAAGCTATTGGTACTGTGAATCGGTTTAAACAAATGTATTATCTCTCGAACATAATTCTCCTCATATGCATGTTTCTTGGGGTATATAAGTGTTAGAAGCATCTCAAGGTGTTCCTTATCCACATTTCTCAGATCAAACATTAGTTTTTACGCCTCCTTGAACCTGTTCATAGCACTATGAAATTATTACACTGTGAAATCAAAACAAGAGTTTGCAACATGGGATTTTAGTACCATCAGTTAACATAAACCTCCCAATGTAAAATTATTGATAAACGATGAAATCAGCAACTCCATCCGCAAGAGTGGGAAACTAATTTGGAATTCTCCACTCATCATCAAATGCATCTCACATCCATTTATACCATTTGTCCACATGTGCCATGTATGTTGGTGTCAACATATCAAAAGTATACGTAGTTAACCATTTTGTATGGGAGGCATATTATGCAGAATAATCCCCATATATTGTCTTTTTGCCCATCAGGCACCCCAATCTTAGAGAACACTATTACTAATAAGATGTTTCCAAACATGATCTTATCACCATCATTCCCAACATTAATAATATCCTCTTCTATAAAGGAATCAATATTGTATATGGTTCCTTCTGATATTTTCTTACATATATAAGGCCATCCTTATGACAGGATCATTCATCTTAACAATGTCAAACATGCACCCTCCTTCCTTGTATTCAAACTCCACTGCAGATTTCTTTACCTCGACATCATTAGCTAAGTCATTATCAAAAGAATTCCTAGTATTAATAAGTCAAGTATACTTCTCAATCAACTGCGAGGTAATGCACATCCTTATGTCTACAAAATAGAAATAGTCCTCATGCACGCATGATATTAACCACTAATATAACCTCTTAGGATTCTCAAATAACAGAATATTATACATCTGCAATACTCCATCCTTATTCAACACCGTATTCACCTCATCATCATACACTCGGCTTATCATCTAAATTTCTTTCATCTATCATCCAAAAGCTCACATCTGCTATGTCGCACATGGTCAAAAAAATTTGATTGTTATAGTCACTTACAATCATGCTCCTAACATGGGATGCCCACTCTTTTCCCATTAACACTCCATCTAGGTACTACATTTCTGAGTACCATTCCTCTTGAACATCTATTTAGGGTGTCATATTTTCTTTCCCTTGCCTCTCTTCTTTGGTGACATGGTTACTACTTTCCTTGGTGCCATTTTAATTTTACAACATCCAAAATTTTACCTCTCCCTTTCTATACACTCCTTGTTATATACCTTAAACGTAAAGCTGATACACTTCCATAATATAATTTTATACTTTCTTCCCTAATCTTCAAAACCCTAGTCATGGAATGTGTGATTCCTTCAAATTCTCACCACACCATCTCAACCTACAATATTCTACCCACTGGAACTCACACTCCACTTGGTCATGTCGTCTTTTACCTTCTAGTTCAAAATTCTTCAACTTTGCACTCAATTTATTTCTCGATCGTCAAAGTTTTCCCTAGGTCACACAATAGCTCTTCACAAATTTCACGCAAGGTAAGGTAAAAATGATTTTACCTCAATGCTTAATTTATAGTGTTTTAATTTTTACCCACATTAATTAGATTCCAAATACCATCGTACAACTTCTTTTAATTCTACTTTTCCACTTTTCTCACCTTTTTGTAGTTCTCATCATGCTCAATGCATACATTCATCATGCACTCCAGATGCAACCTTTTGGTGCATAAAATATTATAACTACAGACCTCCTCTCACATGCTCCATGTGTTGAATGACATCACCCTCTGTGCCTTATACCATGTAGTATCCATGTCGCTACCTACGTCACATTACACTACGCGCTCATTCACCGTGTACATGGATTTTCCTTTGGCATCGTCCTTATTATCACCATTTTCTTATGATACCTCATCACCATTACTCTATAACCAACATCACTAATGACATGTGTTCTCCTTGATACATAGGCCTTTGTAATTCTCATTTTTCTCCCGCATGCTCTTGCTTTCCTTATACCCCACACTAATCGCATGTGCGGTCTTCTGTGTATGAACTCACAAAAATTGTAATCAACTAAATGTGTGCAAGTGTGCTTATTACAAAAAAACACAAAACTAAATTTACAAAGCATAACAATAATGAAAGGAAACACATATAAAGAAAACGCATTTAAGGGAAATCTAATCTCACTTGGAAATACTTGCCTTATTACAAACACCAAGAAGACTTATTTATAGTAGGGCTTCAACCTACTCCCATTGAAATAATTGAGAAACCATGTTCCATCCAATTCATGTAATTGACAAGCACATGAATCAAGTATATATGTCACCACATATGGTCCCAACCAATGCACCTTCAATTTCCCATGGTGGCGCACAAACTTAGAGTCATAAAGAAGAACCATATGTCCAATTTCAAATTTCTTATTCTTAATGTGCCTATCATGTCATGCCTTTTGTTTGGCCTTCTCTCGTCTTTTGTCTCCAATGTGCTATAATGCACCACTCATCCAACTACATCATTTTGTCTATACATTCTTCAAGTGTTTTCTCATCATCCAATCCACCTAGGCGCATAATACGCAAGGAGGGTAATATAAATTCCACTAGTAAAACAACCTTCGCTCCAAATACCAATTGAAAGAGAGTGGCTTGTTAAATATTTTGTAGGTTTTCCTATATGCCCATAGTACAGAGATACTTTATCATCCTCGTCCTTCCTTCCAACATCACAAATATTTTTCAATGTATGTCCCAATGTTTTGTTGAAAGCCTCAGTAGTCCCATTAGCCTATGGGTGATAGGATGTTGTCTTTTGATGCACCACCATAAATTCTTCCAATAGTATTCTATTAGTCTCATTCGAAAAGTGTGTGCCCCTAGCACTTGTCAAAATCAAAAAAAATCCATACCTACTGATAATGTTTTCCCATAAAAAATTTGTTATTGTAGCTATCATGTAATCCTTTTTAGGTGCCACTTCAGCCCACCTTGTCAGATAATCGGTACATGTTATAATGTATTGCGACCTAGTCCTACTCTCCCGTGGGGAAATAGGACCTAAAAATTCAATTTCCCATTTCTCAAAAGGTTCTACACACGCAATAGGCCTCAAGAGAATCTCATCTCTATACCCATGCTTCCCAAAGCACTGAAAATGATCATACGCCCTAGCATACTCTTTACAATCCTTGTATATTATTTCCCACCAAAGGCCAACTAGAAAAATCTTACAGACGGTAGCATTACCTGCATAATGTACACCAACAATTATACCACAATCTTCCTCCATAATAGCTTCACGCTCATGCTCAAGTACATACCGGTGTAAAACCTCATCCCGATCTAGCTTGTGTAAACCTCCACTGATCAACATATAGGGTGCAACACGTATGATAAGTTATTTTTCTCTAATCTCTTCATTCCCTTAGGTACCACACTAGTACAAAAAAATACCACAATATCTTCTAAGTTAGAGGGCATGTGGTTCAATTTGAATATTTTTGCATAAGACATCATGTTCTCTATGCTATGTGCATCCACACTTGACTTAATTATTGAAAAATGATCTGGTCCTAAATTGCACTTTGTTGATTTGTCTACAACTATAAATTCAAACTCCTGAAACAACAGAATCCACCTACATATGTGCCCCTATAAAATAGGATTATTAACCAAGTAATTCAATGACATATGATCTCGTATAAAATATAAAAGGAGTTACCAACAAGTACTTTATCTAAATATGTGCAACGTAAATTATAGAGAAGGATTAACACTCTGTAGTCGTATGGTTTTTCTCGTAAAACAAATAGGATGATCAATAATCCCATCACCAATGGCTATACCAAATACATAAACATGTACATGAAACAATTTATCCTAATAAGGAAAGCACAAAATGGGCACGTATAATTATATCCTTCAATGTCTTAAACGCTATATGTTACACCTTATCCCAACATAACTTTGCTTTGCTTTTCAACAATTCCTCTAAGGGTGTGGCAATCTTAGTATACCCTTTGATGAAATTCCTATAATAACTTATATGTCCTAATAATCCAAACACCTCGGTCGATAGACAGTGCTCCTCCAAACCCAAGATAACTGTAACCTTAGTAGGATCTACCAACAAGTCTTCCTTGCATATAATGTGTCCCAACAAAGTCCTAAAAGGTGTAGCAAAGATACACTTCTTAATATTCAAGGAGATGTTTAATTTCCTAAATATCTAAAACATGATTCTCAAGTTGTCACAATGATCCTTTACCAGCCCATATAAATTCCAATTATCCAAATAAACCTGTAAAAATTACGTATAAAGTGTTCAAATGTTTCCACAACAATGTGCGAAAAGACTGCAGGCACATTCTTCAATCCAAAAGGCATTATCGTGAATGCAAAACTTCCCCATTCAGTGGTGAAAGTTTTATTTTCTTGATATTTCTTAGTAATGCACACCTGATGATAGCCATAGAACCCATCTGTAAAGGAGTATATTCCGCACCCTACAATGCCTTCTAATATCTCCTCTGTAAAAGGTGTGGGAAAAGGATCTATGACACAAGCAACATTCAACTCTCTGTATTCCACATAGATCTTTATCCTACCATATTTATTTATACTTATCACCATGGGGCTAACCCACTCTGATTCCTTAATGGGCTCAATGATTCTATATTTCAACATCTTATCAATTTCTTTCTTAACTTTGATGTACAAATTGGGATTCATCCTGTAATGCCTCTTCGTAACCGGGTGTGCACCTTACTTTAACTTGATCATCATCTTGCCTAAAGAGGGGTGCACTCCCTTAAACTTGTGATAGCCTCATGGAAATAAGTCTTGGAATTTGTGCAACAACTCAATTATCTTTGACACCTCTTGTTCAAACCAATAGTCACCAATAATAGCCTCCTTAGGTTTTGTATCTGTTCCAATGTTGACCTTCTTCATTTTTATAGGCTCATGATAAGTGCACACCTTCTCATCAACATTATCTAAGACATTTTGCATACCTATAGTGTGGTCAACATCCAGATTATCTACTTCTTTATCATTAATCATATAAACCAGCTTACCCTTTTCTTTTTCATCAAGTGTGCATAATTTGTTCCTCATCTGTCTCTTCTTCTTCAAAGTGTGCCTCCAAGTCTAACTCTCCAAACATATCTAATAGGAGTTATTTATCCTTTGCACTACCCCCATCATAAGGTGCTTTATAATCTATAATGATTCATTCATTGGAGGTTTAGTAGAAAAATAGTCAAAGGTCTAAATCATACCCGAAGTCATCTCCTACAAATTAACTGTTGCTCTTGTTAATTTTGCATGAACATACCATGTGTGTGCACAACCGCTTAAAGTGGTGTAGAACTTATGTACCTAGAGTGATGGTGGCAAGGCCTCCTACCCTCCATCTAGAGTCTCTCACACTTCTGAACGTGGTGTGAAGCAGAATCCTTCCCATGGTATTTGTAGATCTATGAAGGTACATTGTTCCTAAGAAACCTAGTAGAGAAGGTGATTCTCACTTCTCACCACTCCAAAAGGTTATCTCTGTGTGTAGTCCACCAATGCAACTATCCCGCATAGGGTATAAACTAGCATATTTCTTCTTTCTACTTGATCTTTCCACTGAGCTTCCATGGCACACATAAATACATCGAGGTTTGCTTCACCAATGTATCAAGGTACTTGGTTATGACCCAAGTTCCTAACCATACACAACATGATTACATGATTAAATGTGTTCTTGATCTCCTTCCCGATAATTTCATATGTTTTATGCACTTAGTTATCACAGGAAACACTAGTTGTATATCTCATAGACTAAGCATCATCCCACTAAATTATACCTTCCTTGAATGGCTCGAGGGCTTCAAGAGCTCTAGTTGTACGAGTGTATATCTTGTTCAAATATTTTTCACTCGGGGGTTTTACAAATGGTGCAACCTTCCCATCTATCAAAGGAATAATTATGCGCTCTTCTTTGTTCTCAAAACTGATATAACCTTTATTAAATTACAGATCAGCATTATTCACATAACACCAAGGGCACCCAAGTAATGCTAGTAAACTATCTGCTTCAAGCGCTAAGACCTCAAATTCCCTAGTAAACATGGCCCCCGAATAGTAATAATGGCATCATTCAATACTTCATGGGCATGGCTTTAGTCCTATTCACCATATGTATCACATTTGAAGATGGTTGTAATGGTGGGCTCCCCATCTGATTCCATGCATCCAAAGTGATTACATTCACTTCTGCACCTATATCAATTAGTATATTACTCAACAACCGCATTCAAAGTTATCTCTTTATTGTATTTAAGAATGTGAGGAGGTCGCTTAACATGCAATATCTATCTCTCGCTCAACCCCATTATGTGGTACCTTATCCCTTAATCATTCCCATAACAACATAATGATGTGTTCTTAATGCAATATCTTACAAACATCATTTAAGTCATAAGCATCTTTCTAAGGTAGCTCAACTACCTTTTCCTACTCCAACTTCCATGATTGCTTCTTTAAGCATTGTATCTAACCTTGCAAGTTTCTAATAAACTCCATAGTTTCCTGATAGAATTCCTTCCGATGATCGGGATCCGGATACTTCACATTTATCAACTCTTGCTTCATAATAATAGGCTTCTACTTTGGAATCCCATGATCATGTATAGCCTCGGTGTGTGTGTGTGACTAACACAGACAACATCTCAAGATCGTGCATAACCTTCGACATCCACCGGTCTTCCACAACGTGTTGTACTTTAACCATTCACATGCCCTTATAATGCTTGTGTTACTTGCTCATATGCTCATAAAAATCTAAACATTCCTTAAAATTATGATTCTTTCCACACCATGAGAAAATAATGTTATGAGGGCATTAATACCTATAATGATTTAGGGATCCGTATGTAAAATAGGCTTCAGAGGGAACTCACCTCTTCCACCACTTCGACCACAACCTCTACGACCTCCATTAGAGAACCCTTTATTGTGATTATGATTATGATGTTTACCTTTCTCCTTAGAAACACTTCAAACACTATTCTGATGTACACCAATTTTAATGGCATCATGAATCTGATCAATCAATTTGTAATTCTTTGTATCATGAGTGGTATACTTACAAATATTAATTTAATAATACACATTCTTTTGGATCACACACTTTGCAACAACAGGCACCAAATTGAATCATGATCCAAGTGACATATCTCATAATCCAACAACATGGTGGGCACCAATTTATTAGGGTAGCTATCCTTAGTATGTCCTTCCACCTCGCAATCCATACACCAAATACCACTGCACATCTCATGAGCTGAATTAGCTGACAATTTTTCCAACTGTTTCACCATAAATGCTATTTGTGCCTCCAAGAATGGACTAACTCCAATGTCTACACTCCCAACCACCCCAACACACAGATCTCGCATCCAAATCCTTACGTGGATGTGTAAATTTCTTATGAGAAAGCACCCTCCCAAAGACATGATTAACCTACCAACAAACCTGTGTGTGTGATGGTTAGGTGGATATCATAAGATAGCTTTGATAATAGAGTTTTCAAATGTGCATCATACTCCCTGACACTCTCATCCATGCCCTGATTAATTTCCTTCAATGCGTTGATGCTCTTTTGTTCAAAATCAGGTATATGGAACTCAACTAATAAGGCATCATGTAGTGCATTATAGTCTACACAAGTCTGGTTCGGATCATACTTCTATGTGCACATCCTTGTAAAGGAGTAGAAAACTAAATTTCCTTACTCTCAAGAGCTGTGATTCCCTTAGCATTCCATAGTATTTCACACATGTACATGCTCAATTGCATCTTCAATACCTATATACTCTGGTAGGAAAATATACATCTCGTGATAAAATTTCTTGGGTTGGTGGGGACCGTGCCCACTAGATTCGAACTTATATTACCTCATGTATTCCATCCACCTCTAGAACCACCAGATCCACTAGATCTTGAACCACCTGATCCTCTTATTATATTGGGCACTTAACCAAAGTATGTGCTACCTTATGTTCCAATAGTTGTAGTAAATTTAACTCCCACGGTCTACAAATTCATATTACTTCTAGATGTATTACCAACATTCTACGTGCCTGAAGGATGTGCCAAAAAATATACCATCAATAGGGATACCAAGCAAAG
The DNA here is from genome assembly GCA_018340775.1 of Taxus wallichiana var. yunnanensis. NCBI lineage: Eukaryota > Viridiplantae > Streptophyta > Pinopsida > Cupressales > Taxaceae > Taxus > Taxus wallichiana. Next base: position 464,801,935 of record CM031236.1, on the reverse strand, counting down.
AATACTATGTGGCCATCTGAAAAACTCATGTATTTAAATGAAAATGAAAGCTACCTATCGCTATTGAAGCACCTACACTATCTTTATTCTTAATAACTATCTCAGAACCTGAACACCAAACGTAAGAGCTAGGTCACCATGTTGGATCAGATGTGCACCCGCAACTCTTAATAATTATTACTCAAACTTGATCTCATCGAGAAGCCAAAGGGGGCATTCTACCATACTTATCTAAGGATGGGAGAACCAGATGATCTGGCTCCACGTATTCTACGTGACCTCCAAATCCTTCCCGTGACATCATCCTCCACAACTCCACAGACTCCTCAATAACACATTTCTTCACCATTTCCCTCTCTCGCACCTCATTATACTTTATCCAAATTTCTTCTCTCTATCTTTCTACCTTCAATTCCACCATATTTCACCAAACCTGATCCTTCCCCATGCGTGGTGATATTTAGCTAGCCATAGGGAATTCTTCCAAATCCAGAGTTACAATCAAGATCTTAATTGCTAAAGGGATAGTGTGCAAATAAGATCCTTTGGGTTCACACAATAATTAAAACTCAATAACCTCTAGATAGGAATAATTAGAAACAATGTACTCTAACATGTAACTGTTCAAAACACCACTCCACCATGATCTACAATGTGTGTCCACGTCAAATTAGCATCATGTAAATTCTAGTAGTCTTCTTGTGTCTAAAATTTTTCTATACCTCCAATTTATCTTCAATGCATATGCTATCGACTATTCGTCTAACTCTATAGGAAAATAGAAAAATAAAATCTCATAGAGTTCATGATACATATGTTCTTTAACCCACACACAAGCATCAAAATCAGGTCTAGTGTTATATCGTGAGAAAACTCTTCCTCTAAATTTTCTACCCAACTCTCAATACTAGCCAAAGTTAACCGATACGTCTTCATCATGTAACATCCTTACAACTACTTTAAAAATAGGTCCCAGCAATAGAACCAAAATTTATTCTATTTTTCTTACTCAAAACCCTAGACACATTGGCACATCACTCAAACAAATTTGAGCACTCACCCAAAGCACGTGAAGGTACCAGGTCCCTCTTTTATACCAGATTTTTCAAGGTGTTAGCATGATCATACAAGTATTCCATATTCATAACAGATAATTAAAGATAAGATATAACAAGTATCAACTCACAACCACAATGCATAATGAATCAAACAAGGATCAAGATCAAATTTACCATACAATAACTAGTAATGGAGACATCAACAATCATTATCCATCCACAAATATCCATTATATTAATTCACCATGAACATAGTAGTTGAATACATCAAAATCATCATAATTCATGTGCACAAATACACCGTAAACATAACTCTATTACATTCTCCATCTAAACCGTGTAAATCAATATATATATATATATATATATATATATATATATATATATATATATATACGGGGGGACTTTTCCTTCACCGCCATACAAGCTCCTCTTATTAATAGATCACCTATAGGTTCCGATCCTATTAATAGCTCCATGTGTTTGTTTGAAATATAAGTTCTTCCTAAAAATAGACTCTTCTTGATTGCATAATCTTCCTTGTGTGTCACACACTCCAAGTCTATATTTAGCTTCACATATCAAAAACTCACTAAGTCCTTTTCATGTTCACTATGACCCTTAAGCTCGTCCCTTTCCATCTTCCACACACAAGCCCCCGGTCTTCTAGTGTGCTCACCATGTTTATCCTTTCATGCTTTTCTTCTACAACTTACTTGTGTGCGCACAAATCTCTACACTCTTCAAATACTTAGCCATTTTCCCGGGGCCCAACAAAGGTGTGGGGTTCATGTGCGAGAATCCCTCAATAGTCAAGTGCGAATCAAGCACAAGAGTGTTTCATAGGGTAATGACACTACAATGTAGGATGAGTATGTAAATTGAGAAGATTGATGTATAAAACATGCAAAGATGATAAATGTGTCAATGTGGTGATGGTTTTGTGGAGATGTATTAGATGTTATACCCCCAAGTGTATGATATAGAAGAGGACTATGTGTTGCTATTAAGGAGATCATCATTTTCATGATCAAAACCTATCGAGGCAGCATTTGAAACCTAATAAGCTATAGAGTGAGGAGGGTCATTCATATAGGAACCCATTGTGGCGGAGTGTGTAGACATTCATTTTATATTCTTCATCAGTAAAGGTGATTGATGGAAAACCGTGAGCATGCCAATGAGAGATATTTGGAGCATAAGAAAAAGAAGAATCATTATGTATAGAAATATTTCTTAAAGGTATAGGAAATTTGAGCCAAGAGTGATGAGTATCTATTATAGTGCTACTATAATCAAGTCGAGTATTTTCCAAGTGTGAGTGGAGAGTCATAAGGGGTGTGTGCAAATAACACCGTCAGATGAAAAACATGCAACCCATAAGATGTCATAGTGTGAAAATATCCATGGTAGAGATGTGGTGAATGAAGAGGTGGTAAAATGACATTGAGTTTTATGTCGAACCTAGCCAAATTGTCACATTTACAAATAGTTTCTAATCACATGGAGTCAATAGGGGTGTGTTTCCAAATAGTCCTATTACTGAATAATGTGCATGTAAATGGAGTTAGTGGGGCTACTGACCCAAGGAGGACAAGATGAAATAGCGTCGACACTATGGACATATCCCCGATATAATACCATAACATTAGTAAATGAAGGTTTATTAAACCTATATTCACCTAGGCCATTAGCTAAAAAGGTTTTTGTTGAAATAAGAATTGTCTACACCCAAAGGGGTAAAATCAAGTTGTTTTAATGCTTCATCCATAAGTTTGATAGCATCAAATTCATCATCAAAATCATCAATGTGAACATCATCATGTGGTATAACATTATCAAGGATGTTGGTAGGTGGCACCGTAGGTGGAGTGGTAGAGGGTTCCGTGAATCGGTTGAGAAGGAACACTAGTAGGAACTAATACTGTAGGTGAAATAATAGTCGTTGTGTGAGTGGATATAGCTGGAGAATTACAAGTGGTAGAAGGATACTATGAAGTACTAGATTGACCAATGTCATATGTGCTAAGGCTGCTATATGGAATGCATTGCGAAGGTGGTATGGGAATATAATTAATGGGATCTATGCGACAATATTTGAATGGCTCAGGATCAACAGTGATGGTATGTTCATAACCATCATGCAAGAACTTGACACATTGATGAAAAGTAGATGGGATTGTGTGCATTGCATGAATCTAAGGCCTTCTTAATAAGATATTAAAATGAAAGGATGTGTCGATAACAAATAATTCAAAGTGAGAACAATTTTAGGCTCAACACAAATATGTAATGAGATAGTACCTAGACATGAGCGAGTGGTGGAGTCATAACTTCTAATGAGGGTATAATTCGTAGTAAGTAAATCATCACTAATAATCAATTATTTAAAAGTGATTGAGTGCATAAATTTATGGCTAATCCATTATCAATAAGGACCCTTTTAATGTAAGTAGTGCTAATAATGGCAAAGATAAGAAGAGGAGCACACAAATTGATTTTAGCAAAAGGATAAATATCCTCATCAGTAAAAGATATAGCATGAGGTAGGTTACAAAGAGTTTCTATAAGATGTGCAAAGGCCACCACAAAGTTATCTCTTTCAATGTGAATCACAATAAGGAAGCTTTGAATGTGTTACAAAAATCTGGTGCATTACGTAAAAATTCATAAAGAGAGATCTTAGTACGCATATTTTTAATTTGTTCAATGATGACATAGCCCTTAGAAGTTGTGGGGGAGCTACCATAGTAATGAGTGGAAGAATATATGCAGGTGGATCCATGGTGGATAAACATGAGTAGTAACTACATTAATAAATGTATTAGCGGTAGGTGTGAAAAAATGAGGAGGATTTTGGGTACGCACGCGCATAAAATCGATGACCGTAGTAACTATTCCTGAGACCTTAGTTGGTGAAAAGTTAGGATTAGAAGATTGAACCATGACTTAAGAAGGAGATGACATAATCAAAAGTAAGTGTTGAAACAATCGGGTACACCAAAATGATTAACTAAAATTAACTAGCTATGTAGTATGGGAATAGTTAATCTAAGCTATGAACAATTTTAATAAAGTAAATAAATGTAACAAATAAAGTGTGTAAATAATCTAAATAGCTATGCAAAAGGAAATGCTAACCCTAATGTGCAAGGAGGAGGAAAAAACTTAGATGAATAATAGATGATCGTAGGACAAGTTTGCAGTGATGACCGGAGAATCCGAAGCGGGAACAAAAGTGTAGAAGTCCTGAAAAGGATGGAGCTAGAGGATCTAGCTAGACTAGATTTCTTGGAGGGGTATTGGGGTGCCTTTTGGTGCTCGGGTCTATACTATGGGTTCCTTGGTCCGTGAAAAATCTCTCAAACCGATATCTATATGGTGGGAGGTGATTTAGAACCTTCGCTGTGTGTCGTATAATATTCGTCATGCTCCTTTAGATGTCGTCGATAATCCAAGATGAAAGAAAGACTTGCAAAACCCCAAAACAAGCATCAAACCCTAAAAATAAAAATACAAATGAATGGGTTAGACTAACCTCAACTGCCACAATGGTTGACTTACTAATTGAGAACCGCACTACATCTCAAACTGATGTAGTTTTATGTGCATGTGTGTGTGAACATGCCATAGGTTTCTCTCGGTACCAGATCGCACTTTGTGAAGTAGTGAGCAATAACTATGTGTAAAAATGTAATAGAATGTGTGTATGGAATAGAATAGAATCCCTCCCCCTATGAAGTGAGATGCGGATGTTCTAACCTTGTTCCTTGATGATAGAGCTATGTGGATGTAAGTGATCTCCAATGCAATAGATGAATGCAACTCTAGATGATTGATAGTAATGAGTGATACTAGGTCCCTCATTATGGTCTCATAACTTTATATTTATAGGGCTATCTTCATCTAATTTCATAATTAACCTCGAAAAGGCTTACCATAAGAAAGATAGAGATCTAAAATAGCTAAAAATATCCCAAAATGTGGCGGGAAAGTGAAAAAGGACCGGGGCACCCTTAGTGGGAACAGGGCATCCACAGCACCCTAGTACTAATATGGGCACCTCAAGTAGAGGCTAAAATAACGCAGGATGAGAGAAGTTGACTGGGCATATGGGTGTAAGAGGTCAGAAATGACGAAATAAAGTAAAATAAAATGGCCAAAATATGGGGTTAATTAGTACTTTCTTCACTCAAGAACCTTCTAAATAGTAGTATGAGATAGAGATAAATAATGTCTAAAGTGCATAATTTTGTGTCTACATTTATGAGGTCTCACAGGGGGTAGCCTTATAGTTTGTAACATTACAAAAACTATGAAACTCTCAACTACCGATGAAAAAATTCTCCTCCCGAGGTACCATCATATGTAACAACATGTCTCTCCCAATGGGCCTTGGGGTTGGAAACGTAGTCACCAAAGATTGCAAAAATTATAAAAATACCAATTTCCACACTGTGTAAATTCTTCCTTGGCCAATCGATACTAGATTTCGTAATGTGTCTCTTCCCATCACACTTCGGAGATGGGAGTGTAACTTGCAATCTTATAACAACTACGATGTTTCAAACTATAAAAATACAAAAATTCTCCCTTCATTACATTGTTAAGATTCTCCAAATATTCTCTTATTTGGGATTCATGGGTGAATTTGTAACTTGCATATCCACAAAAGCTTTGACTTCACGTAAAAAGTCATCAAATGGAGGAATATTCCTTGTCGAGGCTCATAAGTTTCATTACACTTTGCATCTTTATAAAAGTTAAAAAATTTCTCATAAGGACCACATACCCCTAGATTCCTAAAACATTCCTTTTGTTTTACCTTAAGGGTGAACTTTCAGGTTGCAAACTCGCAAAAATGAAGATTTGTAAATTTTCATAGAATTAAACTTGAAAAGAAAGAGGATGTATTTCGAAGGATTTATCACACAAATAAGTTTGTAATAACATCATCCATGCTCCTCGAATTTGTAAATCACTAAATCAATTAAGAGACATATGAAACATTAATGCATTAGAAAAATGTGAATAGTTGATTAGGATCATGGTATGGTTTAACTAACTTGAAGCTTGGGGTAACAATGAACATCTTGAGAAATATTAAAGAGCTAACAAAGAGGGAAAGACACACCAATTTCTTAGGGGGATACAAAATGTGCCATGATTTTCAAAATGATCAAATCAGTCTCCAACATGTCTTAGAGATAGTAACACCCAACAAGGACAATAGTGTCGGTCACGATATTGTCCCTTCTTGGTGTTTTTGTCCAATATTTATTATATTTTAATTTTCCACTTGGCGTGTGATTTTAAATATTTTCTAATTCCTATTCATATTTATGGTCGGCCTTTGGTATCACTAAGTGTTAAAATACAAACCAAAGAGTCATACACGCACACACCCACGCACACGCACATGCACACACACACGCACACACACACATGCACATGCACACGCATGCACACACACACACGCACGCACGCACGCACGCACGCACACACACACACACACACACACACACACACACACACACACACACACACACACACACACACACACACACACACACACACACACACACACACACACACACACACACACACACACACACATAACCTACTAACTATTATAAGGGTCACTAGGTTACACTTTTTTTATCTACTACTTAGGAAAAAGTATCAACTTAAGGACTAAACTTGGGAAGCATTATTCACCATATAGGAAGGGAAAATTCTGAATTTCATGACACACATTATCTTAGGGAAAAGTAATTGTATCGCTCTATCTTGGTGCAACTTGCACAAGGAAAACTAGTTTCGAGGACACACACACACTAGAACTACATAGAGTCTCAAATGTAGTACAATAATTGATAAAAATATCATTGGGGTGATCACCAAGGTTAGTATGACTCAAACATATGCATCATTTTTTTATAATGTATGCTTGAGTATTGTGTAGGTAACTAGGGTTTGTTATGCGGTATAGGTGTGATAGGAGAATCCTACAATGAACTAGATGTGACTTAAAGAAATTTTAAGGTGAAATTATTGAAACTAAAATAACCAGGTCCACACCCATCACCAAGAAAATATATCCCAATTTAAACATCGAGCTAGGAGATACTATCCATACTTAGGCGATATTGTCCCAACATAAATCTTAGACTAGTGTTTTCCAGATGAAACATAAAAAAATTAAACTAATTATGTTCTACCATCAATCTAGATAGCCACATATTATTGAATTCACTCATATCCTCTCATTGGTTATAATTTCTCATCATTACATGTTTCCGATATATTTGATTTACTCTATTCCTCTAATTAAGACTTAATTTTATTAAATCAAGTAGTAATTTCCATATATGAGAATGTGGGTCAAGATCAAGAAATGATAAAATACATATTAAAAAAGAGAATTGTGTGAGAAAGGATCCAAACAAGAGCCAAAATATATCTTGTATATTCAATACATAAGAAAAAATATTTAAAAGAGGTGTATAAATATGAAGTGGGGAAGCGTAACCACAACCTAAAAAGGTGGAGAAGTGTAACTCCCATCTATCCCACTGAACCTAAGCAAGCTAAATATATTGCAATGGAATAAAATTAATGAAATGGGATAAAAACCTACACTAACACCCACCCTCATTTAATCTTAGATTAGGTGGGTAAAGTACATGGGTCTTAGAAACAATTATTGATAAGGTACCTATGTATAAATAAAATCCCTTATAAAATGGAAAAAGGAAAAAACCCATAGGAAAAACTCCTCCCTAAAAATAGAAAAGATAAGTACATATAAAATATCCCTAAGTACATATACCCCTAAAATAATATATAAAATCCCCTCAAAAATAGAGAGAGAAAGAAGAGAAGAAGAGAGGAATAGAAATACCCCTATAAGATTAGGCCTCATGAACTCCAAATAGATCTATTCAATGCAACATCCTTTTGTTGGAAGAGGAATTAGTACATATTGACTCACAATCCTTAATGCAACATGTTCCACTATATTAACATGGATTGGAGGAAAATATAAACTAAATCGACGAGCATTTCATAACTATGAGTGTGTCTTCCTATCACCCGATCGATCACCCATCAAATAATCTACATCCTATAGTTTTTGTCAACTCTAAATAATACTAGATTTCATAACGTCAAATGAAATTGTTTGAGAAGTGTGCAAGACAAAAGGATTGAAATGATTAGTGAGTTGAATAACAATTCTATAATTTTTGCAAGGATATAAAATCACCATTCTCAATTTTATCTCTTCTCAAAATTTTCTCCTGGTAATGATTCATCTACGGATGAGGTGAGCCCTTTGAGTTTAACTCCTAACACTTGACATCCAATGACATTATAATCACTTGGTATTATTGATAGTTCTGAGGATTTGGATTCACTTAGGAATACTCGTGATGATTATTCTTCCCGTGAAAATGATGGGAAAATAGATAACAAGGATTTAGATTTTAGTATAGATGATGTGAGAAGTGATGAAGACTCTCCTCATTCCTCTTTTATTCATGTTTCAAAGGCTAATTACATACATCCTAACATTCCTCATTTATCATCTGGTCATGCATCATAAGTTGATGAATATCCTCAAAACTCTCTATCTCAGTAACTTTCATATAAGGTCAGTAGAGGGAAGTAGGCCCCATTACTACTATTATCCTATATTTATGAGAGTTTCTTTATGTATAGGCATACAAAGACATCACTACAAGTAGTGGGAGATTCCCTAAGGATAATATAATCGAGATAGTTCTAAAAGATAGGCCATATTTTGGTTTTATATGGTTTCTATAGGTCAAATAAGAGTGCGTGATATGGGAGCCCTACATAGGGATGGTGGATCGATGCCTAGTTAAATGACTATAATAGTCACTAAGGAAAAATTGGATATCATTGGTCATTAAATGTGGCGGGTGGAGAAAAACCTAGTAGATAAATTTCCATTACAATTTGCATGACTATCTCTTGTGGTAGCCTTATCTCTCCCAGAGTATTAAATATAACATGCTAGTGAGAGGAAGGAGAGTGGGACTAGTGCTATTAGTTCCATCATTGCAACCATGCTAAGTGATGCATTAAACACAACTTGGTGCGAGGTGATAGTAATTAAGGGGAGTAAGAGGTGCAGAGGGATCTCAAGTGATAGAGGTTGAGGATATCTCCAAGAGACATGTTTTTAAAGAGGAGAGGGTGGAGAATCCTTGAGGTTCCTCGAGGATGGTACCATGAATTTCACTTATGAAGGCCAAGAATAGGGTATGTTTCATATTTATATGTCAATATAGAAATATATATGGTGGGGTGACAAGGAAAAAGAGAAGAGGCTCCTAAGAGATCAATAATGATATTGGCTCCTAAGTTAGATGGAAACAATTAGGAGGCATCCGATTTAAATATGAAGAGGCAGAGGGAGTTTTGGGAGGTTAAGAAGATATATTTGTCATAGTGGATAATATCAGGGAGCTGGTTGAGCCTTAAAGTTAGATTCTTTGGTAATGTAGATTGTGATGAATATATTTTGAATAGATTGCTAATAAAATATGTGTTTTGTGATTTGCGAGTGAATCATAATTGAGTGAAAAATAATGAAAATGGGTACACATCATGATATATTAGATGACATATTTTACTTGATAGATATGAATGTGATCATGGATCTAGTGTCAATGACAACCGGGGCTCAACGAGTACATTTAGGATCATGGAGAGTTATCTCACAAGCCTCATAGGAATATAGATGCTCTAGTGGTGGTGAGTGTAGGAGGTATGATAACCTCACTATAGGGAGGTTTCCAGATATAGGTGGAAATGACATGAGATTAGGATATGAGGTTATCATATCCATAAGGAAAATGTGTGTGCTAAGTGATGGATGTATCCCATAATGCAACATTAGAATTCCACGTGGATAGGGAAGAGGGAAAGGATTCAAGGGATCAATTTAGAGCCACATCCTTAGCAAAATATCTATATACAAGTAGTTATGAAACATTATCTCAAAGAATCATTTGACCTCTATCAAAGGGATGGGATGCTTGTGGGATGTTCAATCTATTATTTTGTGAGAAAACCAAAAATTGATGATGTATCAAAATTGACACATTTTAATATATACATGCATGTAGACATACATACATACATATACATATACATATACATATTGTGAACAAGGAAACAATTTGTAAAAGCTATGAAATGGGGTAAGAAACACTCAAGAATCCCCAAATCTTTAAACAAACAATTCAATGGACCATCGATAAGAGATAAACAAGGATTCATTACTTTTGCATGCATTAATCTTGAAAGAAACAAGTAAATCTAACATATCTAGTTATCCTCTACTCTTGAAAGCTTTACAAATGAACCTAGGTAGATTCTAAGCAATCAGTTTTGTGATTGTGAGAATGGAAGCTCTCCATTAATGGCTAAAGAGCCACATGGTTCCTTCCATTTACTCAAACTTGTGAGTGTAGTGCAATAGCAAAGCAAAAGCAATATTAGCTCAATATGAAAAATGAAGAGAAGCTCTAATCCTAGCAATAATACTATAGTTTAGCCTAGAAAGGGGAAGTGTTCTTAGGAAATGAGAGGGGGTCTAGTCCTATTTATAGTTTTGGTTTCCAAAGATGGAATGATTTGGGTGCATATGGGACAAATGAATAAGCCAAAAAGTAATTTTAGTGAGTCAAAGTAAGATTTGACTAGGCTTAGAAGAGGTTAAACATGGTTTAAGCTAGTTAAACTAGGTTTAGGCTAATTAATCACAATTAGTGAGAAATTAGGGTTCTAAGAGGTCTAATCAATCCAATGAAATGGATTGATTACCTAGGAAGCTAGTAGAAGTGGTCTAGAATAAGACTAGAAGATGTTTTAGTCAATATGAGGCTATATTAGCCTGATTATTTGGTTACAAGAGGAATACGACCAAAAGGATGTCATAAAATGGGAGTTAGATGGATCTAATTGATGACATGTCATCAATTTTCAAGGATTAGAATAGTTAGTGCAATATTAAGAATAATATTGGTTCGATCAAACTACAGGTGTCTACATTTTCCCCTCTTTGGGGTGGCGTAAGCTACGTCACTTCAAAGAAAGTAGACAAACACAAACAACTAAAAATTTTTTGAAGGGGTGGAAGAAAAATTAGTAGGGTGGAGGATGCCCCCTTGAATGTCAATAGGGCAATGTAAGAGGTCGATCGATAAGAGGAAAAAGAAAGAAAATATCAAGGGGGAGATATTGAGCTATTAACTTTGTTGTGTACAAGATAATATTGATTACATCATATTGCTAAGAATCTTCATCATCGGTCCTTATTAAAATATAAGCATATGATAAAAGTATAAAATGACATGAAAATCCATAATACAAATAATTATCCATTACGAAACCGCCAACTCCATGCAACATACAAAATGCAATGCAATACGAGAAGTAAACAAGTTGATCTAACAGGGAAATAAGTAAACACACACACACACACACACACACACACACACACACACACACACACACACACACACTCAAACTAACTAACGTTTAAGATAGTTACACAATTTTTTTGTTATCGAGTTGTAGTCCCAAATGTTTTTGATAAATGACAAGGGCTGAAAATGATGCCCCAAGCAAATTTTACATGCAAGGGAAGAATAAAGGATACTTGGGTCCTATGGAAAAATAATGTGCATGACAAAATAGTACCGTGCAACTCATTGCGCCCGTAGTACGAGACAAAGTAGGTAGCATAGCTCTTGTAAATGGTTGTGGATATATATGATCCATGAGTTGTTGTTTCAAAACAAGTGAAAACACCAAAGAGCTATGAGACAAGTGTTGTTCGAGAGACACAGATTTCGGTTGAAAAATGATTTTTTTCCGATTGTAGTCCATTTTCAAAGTTTAATGGTTTTTTTTTGGATTTTTGAATGATTTTATAATTTTTTAAAATTTTTGATCAGTTATAAAAATTTAGGAAATGGAAGATCACCTAAAATCATGTGAAAATTCCCCAAGGTGAAGAAAATGGCGTCAAATAGCAGTAAAATTCCTTAGCGGGAAGAAGAACAAGCCAAAAATAATTATTTAATAAAAATAATTACTGCGATAAGTAAAATAGAAGAAAATAACATAAAATAGCACTTGGAATATTTGAAAAGTACCCCAGGGATAATAAATGACTGCTAGGTAGCACTTAGTGCTCCAACATAAAACAAAGTAAAAATAAAAATAGTTATTTTGGTGAGAAGAAGAATCATTAGAATGATCACAAGCTGCCAAAATAAGCCTCAAGGACATTGTGGCGCTTTAATATACCCACTTGGGAGGGTAAACCATCATGGATAGTTCATTTGTTGTGGAGCTCTTGTCAATTATCACCGTGAGTGACTTTGTGAGATGAGAGAGAGATGGCGAGGCTTTAGAGGAGGAGGAGACAAGGAGATCACATGGGAGTACCAATGGGATGACACGGATGGACCCTTCGTGAGTGCCCTATCCTTTCTTGTTAATTTTTTAATGTTTTTATATGTCTTTATGATGATGACTCATGTTTATGGATGTGTTGAATATATCATGATGTTGTATGATTTTGATTTCACATGTATGTATCATGATAGATGTTGATGATGTACCACATGTTTTAGATTGATGATATATCCTTAGATGATATCATATGTTTTGTACATGAGATACTTGGTAGATTAGTATACAGGATGATAGGGATGATATTGGTGGTGGGGGATATATTTGTGATCATGCGCAATCCCTCTTGCCCCATTGATGATACAATATGTGATGATTAGCTTAGTATACATGATTGATGTAAAACTTCACATTTTTTATAAATGATGTATTATATTATGTTGCATGTGATGAATGATATATGATAGACATGATAATAAAAAATGTGTATGGAATGAACAAACACACAAGAAAAAGGTATAAAAACTAAACAAATATACACATACAAAACAACACAACAATACATGACTATAAATGAACTCATGTAAGCCTTAACAACAGATTAAATTGGTACCCAATCTAAATAAATTAAATTAATCCTAATAGATACATACAACAAATGATGAATACATATCAATATTTTACAAGTATGAAAGTTTAAAGATAAACTCAATGTGACACAAAATTAAATAAAATGAGATTCAATCTAAGGTAAGAAAATGAACCATACTTTAAATCATACAATGTGAAAAGATGCTACAACCAAAACTATACAAACCGAAAACTAAAATAGATTTAATCACTACTTTGTTTTTGTGGGACAACATTGATGTATTTTCTAATGTTTTTGGTGTTATCTCAAAAGATAAGTTTTCAAGGCTACTGTTCACATTGTTTTAGGTTTCCTTAAGAAAATGTTATGAAGTTGGTGTAGCTTCATTCCTAAAAGGGGGTTTTTTTAATGTTTATATTTTTGTATCCTTTTCTGAATGTATTTGTATTTTCTAAGGTCTTATTTTGAAAGCACTATAAAGTGAAAAAGAAGCATGGATGCCCCTAGTGTGATTTGGTAATATACAAAAGGAAAAATTCCATGCATGTATGTTCAAGAAGGTGAAATGTGAAGGTGCCCCCAGTGTTAGATGGGAATATACAAAGGTGATTCCTTCACGTGGATATAAGAACAAATGAACCAAATCACAGGCTTGGAAAGATAGACTCGGTAGGGTTCCTAAACCTAACAAGGGAAACCAATCCTAGATAGAGATGAGAGTTACCCGTCTAGATGTAAGAGGAGATTGTGACCAACAAATAATCCTTGAGTGTTGGAAATTGGTTTTCACCCAAAGTGACCCACCCAAATGTGCCACAATTGTGTGGTTTTAACATGTGGACGACCTGTTTTCTTTTTACTATTTTCTTGATTTTTTAATTTTTTTGTTTGTTCTTTCTTTTCTCTTTTCTAATTTTTTAGTTATTTTCTAACATCTACCCCATGCTTAAGCGTAGAACCACTTGAGGTGCATGGCATTCATGGGCTCTGGAATTTCTTCTCCATCGGAATGTGCAAGTTTATATGCTCTTGATCCATATTTAGCAACAACCACATAAGGTCCTAACCAGTTAGCCTAAAATTTACCTTTATTTTCTCTATCCTTAATAGTGTTTCTATGATTTTCTTTTAGAACAAGATCACCTACATCAAACTTTCCATGAATGATTCATTTGTTATATCCTATTGATAATTGGTTCGATAAACTTTCGGTGATTAAGTTCTCTCATACAATTATTATCCAACAAATATAACTATGCCAATGAGCAACTCTATAGTCTTCATCTTTATAAAGATAGTGTAATGCCTCTTGCCATGGTTGTTATCCTTGATCACTTCTATAATTAAAGTTGCAAACGTTGATAGGTGATTCTTGTTTGAAGACGGTGTACTCTTTTGAACTAAGTAATCATGTTTGTTGTAGATGATATGTTTATCTTCTAAAATTGGATACAATCATGCCATGAAAATTCTAAATTTATAATGTAGTATTTCATATACTCTTGTTGGCAAGAAAATTTTTTACGGATAAATTGGTGGTTATCTTTCCAACGCTCTAGGAGTATAAGTACCTCTACTTAACCAGTGCATCTACCGTATAGGCATGCATGAGTGAAAGTGAGTTTTCTCCAGGTGGCCTTATGGCCGGGGATCCAATAGGGGCACTCCACTGACCTGACCTGCGGAAAATCTTACAGATACACCGAAAGAGAATAATTTTCAAGGAGAGAAGAAAAGGGGAGTGATAATATGAGGTAGGGAAACTAATGTTACAGGTAGAAAATTATATTCTTGTACACACTAGTTAAGAACTTCATCACATGCACTAAAATTAGGAAGAAACAATACTACAAATAGCAACAAGACCAATTAGAATTTAATGAACACAAAGTATCAGTAAACCCCTTAGAAAAAGACTTCAAAATCCTTCTTCTTGTATTGATGCTCAAGAAGAAATTATACTGAGTATGAGAATGGAAGACATTAAGAATAAGGGAAAAGTGGCCAACTCTTTTAACTCAAAATTGAGTAAAATATCTCTCATGAACTTACGATAATAAAACCAGCTAGAAGAATTTCATAATTAGAACCCCTTGGAATGAGGAGCTCATTACAATTTATAGTGCTTTGGAATTATCTTCACCTACCCCCCATTGACCCTTCATATGTCATGAGAATTTTCACATTCTTAGGAGAACATTAAGTCCCCTTTTATAACTTAAGGGTGACTTATTACATTGAAAAAGTGCAACCCCCACATCAAATTAGAACATTGAGGATAGAGGAAGTTGGGGGAGAGAAGAGAGGGAGGGAGGGAGAGAGGGGAAAGATGAAAAATGAAAGATGATGTCAATGATGATAGATTATGCCTCTGATAAATCCCACTTGATTCTTCCAGATGACTCGATGAAATGCTCCAATGTGATGAACTCTGAATCTTCAAACTCTTGTGCACGTTGAAGAACTTCCTTTGGATGATGTGTGAACATCGTGTTTAAATACACTGTTGCATGACTCATTCGGTGACCATGGGCAGCACTCATGGAGATTCACTCTGAAAAAATCTTGTCCTGACTCCCTTCAATGATTCCACACTTCTCAGATGACTCAAACATGATCTTGATGAAGCATCTTATGAATGATCTGATGGTGTTGATTTTGAATTCTACCTCCCACATACCAATTCAATAAAGAAATGAGTGTCAAAAGACACCATTTACATCCTCACTATAACCTAATCTACATGATATGATGATAGAGACTACACTTTTTTATATCTCTTACTCGGAAGCAAAAGGCTACGTTGGATTCTCGCCCTATCAATTTAGGATTCATGATTTCTTCGTAAAAAATAACTTGCTATTTTTAGTAAGTATGAAAAATCAGTTTCCTCGAACCTCAACTGGATGTTGCAAATCATATTTCCCTATCTTCCAACCTTCCTCTCACCTTCTAGATCAATTTTCTATTTTTGGTAGGTGCTCGTGGGACCACTTACTATTTTTAGTAAGTGTCAATTTTGGACTAAGACGACAATTTCGACGATCTCTCTTTGCATACATCTTATGTGTTTAACACCTCTTTTGCATTTTCTTTAATTGATGAATTTCCTAAAATGGATTTCCTCCATGTAGAAGACTGTTATTTTTGAAAGTGAACATATAGTGTTCGGATCACATGAAACAAAGTTTTCTCGATATGGGTTTTGAAAATGAACATATAGTGTTTAGATCACTGCGAAATAAAGTTTTCTTATATGGGTTTTTTCCTAATATTTCCCCTCTGAAATCTTGGACCTATCCATTCAATAGTTTGGGAGATTTTAAAGTTTTAAAATTTTGACTTGGTAGTACTTAAATACGACTGACCATTAATGGAGCTTGAGAGTTGTAGGTCTGATTTTCTTCTCCATTCACGATAAAAATTACATTTTTTTGGGTTTTTGTTTCTCATTCTGCCGGTGAAATTTCTCTTCAAACCGATTGTCGGTTTGATAGGAAATCTGACTTTTGTCTTCGTTGGGCCAAGAGTAAGCTTTCTTTGTTGCAAAAATTTAATGTAGTGAAAGGGATATTTGAAAATGATTTTTTGATGGCCTTATATAATGAATAAGACAACAACAAATTATTCTTTGTTTCGTGTGCACCGGTTTGCAAGATATCTTCAAATCTTTGTTTTATGGTAGTGAGGATTTTCAGATGATTTCTTTGTTTCTCTCTTCCGTTCTTCGATCCTTGAGCTCTCCTAATCAATCTTCCTTCAAAGACCTATGTATTTTTATGTTTTTAGGATGTGGTTTTTGTGGTTGATCTAGTTCAAGGTTCATCAATGGTGTGACCAAGTTGCAGAGCTATGGTGGAATGAAGTTGTGCACAAGAGAGTTAGATGTTAGAAGCAGGAAGTAGGTAAGTATTTAAAATTTTAAAATTTAGCTGAGAAGGGAGATGGGTGAATTTTTCAAGTTTTTCTATCCCTAACATGTGATGGATGTGAGGGACATCAAATTCCATGATGAGCAAGGTGACGACATGTGGCGAGGATCCGACGGTAGGGAATGAAAGCTAGAAAATCATCTTTAAAGCATTGAGGGGCTGGAAGTGGGTCGTATGTGTGATCAGAAGTCTCCCTTAGGGGTATGGGCACATTTTTCAAGGTTTGATGTTCCTAACTTGTAATAGACATGAGGGACATCAAATTCAAAGGAGCTTCTGGAGCTGACACATGGTGGAGATCCGACGGCAGGGAATTTGAGCTCCCACAACCACCAAAGGGTGGAGTGGCGATCTGGAGGTCACATAAGGTTCCAAAGGTCATCCGGGGATAGGATAGTTTTCCATGGTTGATTTCCACCCTGAACTTGAGGGACATCGGGGACACAAAATCCCACAAGGCTACTAGAGCTGACACGTGTCCTACCAAAATTTAGCTAACTCCCGAACTCGCTCCAAGAGGACAACTTGAGACAATGATAACTTGAGCTCCCGATGGACGTTTTGATGAAATTTTATATGATACTGACTAGAAATGGAATTTTAAATCCAATGGTGGGGGTATCATGTCTTTATTCTTCATTTGATACTAAAATTTGGATTTTTGATTTGGTACTCCACATATGCATGAGAAAAACTGCTTACAGACCTAATGCGCCAAAGTGTTGTGAAAAACATAATTTCACCATCTTATAGGGCTTGGAATATTATTTCTAGAGATTTTTGATTTTTCTCCTAACTCCATTCGTAGATCCTAGAATCACCTTCAAAATTTCAGCAGTTGTTTTGGCTTGTGCACTAACTAGGCCTATGAACCCTAATTTTGGCAAAACAGCCCCAACTTCTCCAAGCCCTTCCAGAATCTTCCAGAATCACTTCCATGATATCCCATGACCATTGAATTTCCTCCACACTTGTTTTGGATTTTTACTCTACTCCATGGGGTCACTCCAATCCTAGGAAGGCCAGTGATAGCCCTTCCCACAACTACATGAAGCTTGCAACTTTTAATGAACTCCTAAAATCACCTAGGGGAATGAATGGAATTTCCTAAATCACCTAGGGGAATGAGATAACATTAATTGGGAGGTCACTTGGACTGATTGGATAGACCTGGGGTGTCTTGGAATGATAGGAATTGAAAAAATTAACACAGGGGTATAGTTGTCATGCTCGAAAATTGTTAATTTCCTTATTGCACATTTGCATGACAAAAATGGATCTATCTTGGGGACATGACATCGACAAAGTACATAGAGGACATGACATGGAAAATCCAAAATCTCATCTTTAGACCATATGATCCATTGACCAATTCCTTATCCATTGGGCCCTACAGAGTTATGTACAACTTACAACAAGAGAGATAGAGAGCGAAGAAGGAAACACACACAAATAGAAAAAAAACAATGGAAAGGAAACACACAACACACATCAGGAAGGGAAAAACAAGAAACATAAAGGGAAACACACCTAGCAATCACCTATGGTACAAGGTGGGGGACAACCCACTTTCACTAAAGCATTTTTCATTCCTCAAAATTTACCCCTAAGTGGGAAACACTGAGTGATGTTTTTCTGCAAAGCCATTGACTAGTTCCATAAAGTAGCCTCCTCTCCTTAATTTTTATGAAATCTAGATGCTTTCATGACCATCTGTGTTTTTTGTAGGAGTGATTCCACGTGAGATTTTTAATACTCGGGCATTTTCTTGGAAATTCCACTGCCTTCATGTTCTTTGTAATTGTTTTCATAGTGTCAGTTGCCTTCCGTGTTTGTCAACATAGTTTATTATTCATTAAGCATCTCATCGATGCCCCGAAGCTGATTTTCATTCAAATTTATTGAATATTCTGAGTTACTTGCTTTCCCAGTTTATGCTCATTGATATCTTCTCCATGAGAAACCTTAGATTCATCCTTTATCTCTATTTGATTGTGAGGTGTTTTAGTACTTGGTGTGAGGATCGAAGCAACCCCATACTTGTCTTGTATGGCCATGGCATGAGTTAAGAGATCAAGAATCAGCTCAGGGTCTTCCACAACTTCCACTACATCCAATAGTTCTTGCATAAAGATCTCCTTTGTTACTTCTTGCAGCTCATCTTTGTATGCCTTCAAAGGATATTTATTTTGCAGCTCAAGGAAACTATCTAGAGGGATTACTTCATCATCTTGGGAATCTCTACATTTTATCACTCCTTTGTCCATAGGGGCTTCAGCTTCAAAGACCTCAAAACTCTTTGCTTCAATTTTTTCATCACGGAAAGAGTCTTCCTCTTCAAATGGGAAAGAAAATACCTCGATATCATCATTATATTCATCAACCATTGGCTCGAGAGGGACATCATATTTATCTTCTTGCTTTATTTCAACATGAATGATCTTCACTCTAGTTAAAGCTTTCAAATCAGATTCAAGTTTGTCTTTCATATTTATGGCTTGCGTCGAGTTCAAGACTCGAGCTCAGGGTATTTTTTTCTTATGTGGCTCTTAGCAGTTCTCATACAAATGGTTCTTTCCCACTATTCAAGGACTCAATACAGACTGGATTGTTCTATTCATGGGTGACATGGTCGAGGGATTCCTCATCTTCGAATGGGAATAAGAATATCTCCTCATCACGTATAATCACTTAAGTTGATTTTCCTGCTTAAAAATCATCAAGAAACATGTTATCTTCTTCATGGTTTGCATCGTCCGAAATTCAAGGTTTTCCTCTTATAACTTGAATCTCCTCAATGCTTCTTCAAGGTCCATACTTCTCCGTGAAGGAATTTATAGCCCTATCAAGGGGGAATTTTCCTCCCAAGTCTAAACAGAAATTTCTACTCAACAACATTCCAAACGAGGTTGGGACGTTTTCTACCAAAATCATCACCGAAAATTTCTTGTCTAGAAATCTGGTGAGAGCCACATGTGCATCTTTGACCTTCCTTACAAGTGGGACCTATTTTGAATCTAAAGAGTAACAAGAGCCACCGGTGGACTCATGGTAAGTTTGGTATCATTGATGACCTTGAAAGGAATCACATTGTTAGAGGCACCAAAATCTATTATGAAATTGTTCAGTACATATTCTCCAACAAGAAGGGAGACGTAGAAAGGATCAACCTTGTCAGTCTTGGATGCACTCAAGGAAAGCATGTTCTATGAGGGAGGCACAAGTGGGTTTGGTAGTACTCATTTAGAATTGGGTGTTACAACATTGGGTGTCAAACTTCCATTCCTAATATATCAGAAAAATATCTCAAATTGTTCAGGGTGAGTCCACAAATATTCGGTTTCAGTAATATGCACTTTTTCCTTTTTTGTGTATTCTATGAAGTAAAAATGAGTAGATGCAAAGTAGAGGGTGATGAAGGGAATGATTTTGGATTTAGGTCAGGTTTGGAAGAAGGAATAGATTTTTGGGAAATAGAGGAGATCTTAACAGTACATTATGATCTTTCAAAGTACTAGATTTAACAGAGCAGATTTAGAATTAGAATTAGAAGGGGCATTAGAAAACTTACATGGAATTGTTGGAGACTTGTTATTTGTTACATGATCAGCTTTAATAATGTGGAATCCATGGATGGTGGGAGTGGAGATACGTGAATAATTATTTTCTCTATGGAGTCATCACAGAGAATCTTCAATCTTATTTTTCTTTGCAATAGTGGAGGAAGATCCCCTTTCTCAAATTGAGAATGAGTGAATACCGCACATGAGAAGCTAGGTGCATCTTCTTCGTCATCTTCATCATATCCATAATATCCACAGAATTTGATTTATGTGTCATAATTAAACTCATCACTTTCTAGGAAATCACCACCTTCACTTTCTTGTTCAAGCTCCTCTTCATTTTCCTTACTCCTACAACTTGCATTGACAGGTGGGGCCTCCAAGGCAAGCCTTCGGGGTGCTCCTGTAATCTGATTTCCATTGCTTCTTTGAGAAGAAACTCATTCAAATATTTCCCTCCTCAACGACGCCATTTCATTTGCCATTTTTGTAAAAAGGGTCGTTCTTTCATCTCCAGGATGTTGAGCTTTACCCTTTGATGGATTCTTGATTTTTCTAGAGAGGATGAGATCATCATAAAGTTCAATGACCATCCTTTGTGCTTCTACAATGTTCCTTGGTTGAAATCTTCATAGGATAAATCCTACCTCTGGTGATTGAGAATTGTTGAAGAATCCCTTGACATTGTTTTCAAACGACGAATCCTTTTCCAAAGATCCTGCGAAGCAACAAGTCAAAATGAGCCACAAAGTCTCTCATAATTTTATTTTTACTTTCTTCATTTGAGCCAACTACACCAAGAGATCCTAAAAGTATTCGATTGATTTAAATCTTTCCTTGAAGATAGTTTGTATGTCGTTCCAACAAGTGATGGATTGGGAAGGTAGGAGATAGAACCATTATGTTTCTTTTTCTTGGAGAGATGCCACAAACTGTCTTACACCGACATCTTCATGTTGAACACCAAGAATTCTGCATGATTTCATGAAAGCACCGATGTAGTATTTAATATGTTGTGTGCTATCACCTTTGAACTTTAGAAAGTTCGTACAGGAACCTGTTGGTAGGTCATGAAGAGGTGGTTCAAGAGCGAGTGGGCATGTATTTCTTCCCCACAGGATAATGGGTTGGGATATTTTTGCTTCATCTTCCATTGTTGTTTCTACTTCTTCTTCACTCTTTATTCTACAATTTTTCTTCAAATTCTTCTTCTTTTAGGAAATCAATTCTCAAGGGTGGTTGAAAAATGGAATTATTTGAAGGGGGTATCAATAGGAGTTTGGATAGGATTTCTAGGTGAACTGGCAGAAGATCCGGATGGGGATGAGACTCGAGAAAAATAGTAAGGATTGTCTCGAACTAGTCCTGGTTGATTTTGCAAAGCCTCAAAACTAGGGTCAACAATTCCTCTCAATCTATTCACCCTGGTGTATCTAATTTCATCAAGATTTTAGAAATTCTTATAGTGGGAACACAAAAGGACACTATGGAATATGAAAGGTCACATGTAAGAATTTCACAGTGTATCTTTCAACAATGGATTTTCATGAACTCTTTTTTTCAATATTTGATGTTTTTTAATTTCTAGACCTTGCGGTTGTATTTTGGGTGTAGATGCTGCTAAATCTACACCACGGTGGGTTCCAAAAACTGTTAGCGAGAAAATTTGTTAGGGAAACATTGGTGGTTATCTTTCCAATGCTCTAGGAGTCTAAGTACCTCTACTTAACCGGTGCAACTACCGTATATGCATGTGCGAGTGAAAGTGATTTTTCTCCAAGTGGCCTTATGGTTGAGGATCCAAAAGGGGCACCTCACTAACCCCGCAAAAAATCTTACATATACCTGCAAGAGAATAAATTTCTAGGAGAGCAGGAAAGGGGAGTGAGAATATGAGGTAGGGAAACTAATGTTGCGGGTAGAAAATCATTTTCTTGCACACACTAGTTAGAAACTTCATAACATGCACTAAAATTAGGAAGAAACAATATTATAAATAACAACAAGACCAATTACAATGTAATGAAAACAAGGTATCAGTAAACCCCTTAGTCAAAAAAGGCTTGAAAATCCTTCTTCTTGTATTGATGCTCAAGCAGAATTTGTACTTAGTATGAGAATAGAAGACATTAAGAATATGGGAAAAGTTCCCAACTCTTTTAACTCAAAAGTGAGTAAAATCTCTCTCATGAACTTACAAGAATACAACTAGCTAGAAGAATTTCAGAATTAGAACCCCTTGGAATGAGGAGCTCATTACAATTTATAATGCTTTGGAATTTTCTTCACCTACACCCCATTGACCCT
Organism: Taxus wallichiana var. yunnanensis; assembly: GCA_018340775.1. NCBI lineage: Eukaryota > Viridiplantae > Streptophyta > Pinopsida > Cupressales > Taxaceae > Taxus > Taxus wallichiana. Next base: position 464,779,026 of record CM031236.1, on the reverse strand, counting down.
TCATATTTCATGATACTTTTTACATTCTAAGGAGAAAATTAAGTCCCCTTTTATAACTTAAGGGTGACTTATTACATTGAAAAGTGCAACTCCCAACATCAAATTAGAACATTGAGGAGAGAGGAAGTTGAGGGGACAGAAGAGAGAGAGGGAGAGAGAGAGGAAAGATGAAAAAGGAAGGATGATGTCAATGATGATAGATTATGCCTCTCGATAAATTTCCATTGATTCTTCCGGATGACTCGATGAAATGCTCCAATGTGATGAACTCTAAATCTCCGAACTCTTGTGCACGTTGAAGAACTTCCTTTGGATGATGTGTGAACACCATGTTTAAATACACTATCGCATGACTCATTCGGTGACCATGTGAATCATTCATGGAGATTCACTCTAAACAAATCTTGTCCTCACTCCCTTCAATGATGCCGCACTACTCAGATGACTCGGACATGATCCTGATGAACCATCTTATGAATGATCTGATGGTGTTGATTGTGAATTCTACCTCCCGCATACCAATTGAAGAGTTGAATGAGTGTCAAAAGACACCGTTGACATCCTCACTATAACCTACTCTACATGGTATGATGATAGAGACCACTTTTTTCTATCTCTTACTCGGAAGCGAAAGGCTATGTTGGATTCTCCCTTTTCCATTTAGGCTTCATGATTTCTTCAGAAAAAATAACTTGCTATTTTTAGTAAGTATGAAAAATCAGTTGCCTCAAACCTCAACCGGATGTTGTAAATCATATTTCCCTATCTCCCACCTTCCTCTCACCTTCTGGATCAATTTTCTATTTTTGGTAGGTGCTCATGGGACCACTTACTATTTTTAGTAAGTGTCAATTTTGGACTAAGACGCCCATTTCGACGATCTCTCCTTGCAATACATCTTCTCGTATTTAACGCATCTTTCACATTTTCTTTAATTGATGAATTTCCTAAAATGGCAGTCCTCCATGTAGAAGACTTGCTATTTTTGGAAAGTGAACATCTATTAGTCGGATCACCGTGAAACAAAGTTTTCTCGATATGGTTTTTTTTCCTAATATTGCCCCTCGAAATATTGGACCTATCCGTTCAATAGTTTGGGAGATTTTAAAGTTTTAAAATTTTGAATTGGTAGTGCTTCTTAAATGTGGCAGCCATTAATGGAGCTTGAGAGTTGCAGTCTATTTTTTCTCCGTTCACAATTAAAATTACATTTTTGTTGTGGGTTTTTGTTTCTCATTCTTCCGGTGAAATTTCTCTTCAAACTAATTGTCGGTTTGAGAGATCTAACTTTGATATTTTAAGATATGTTTTGTTTTTATCCTAACTCCATCTAGAGATCCCTTAATCACCTTCGAATTTCAATAGTTGTTTTGGCTTGTGCAAGTGACTAGACACCTGTGAACCCTAATTTTGGCGAAACCGCCCAAATTCCTTGAGACCTTCCGAATATTTCTAAAACATTTCCATGATTTCCCAAGACCATTTAATCTCCTCCACATCTATTTTGTATTTTATTCTCTGCTCCCACAACTACCTAAAGCTTACAACTTTAAATGAACTCCTAAAATCACAACTCACTTTCAAAGCTTACAACTTTAAATGAACTCCTAAAATCACCTAGGGGAATGAATAGACTTTCCTAAATCACATAGGGGATGAGATAACATTAATTGGGAGCTCACTTGGACTAACTAGACTGACCCGGGGTGTCTTGGAATGATAAGACTTGAAAATATGAACACGGGGTATAGTTTTCATACTCGAAATTGTTAATTTTCTTGTTGCACTTTTTATGAAAACAACTCTTTATGCTGAACTTTTAATTTATTATGCATGTGGATGAAGGAAATAAATTAAGTTTTATTCATTTATTACCTATTTTTCAATATTAAACTTGTTCTTGATCTATTGATTTCAAAATGCAAGAGCATCCATACTTTGGATAAATTTAAGTGATCGAGGCATGTCTTTGATTTTGCGATGTTTCGATCATTGTGATTGATCCAGTCAACATGTTTTATTACTGAACTTAGGCTTGTTTTGGGATCATAAAGGCATCATGTAGCATATTTTTCATGCACCCTTCTAAGTAATCTAATAACTTCATAAAGATACATCAAAAAAGGTAATGTACTTTGATTAATTTATTGGGACCTAATTAATCTAAGTTCTTTTGATTTTTATCCTATCCTTAAACTAAGTTAAGGTGATTGTATTATTTTTGACCTAAATAATCTAAGTGCCTAAGATTTTATACATTACCCTAACCTAAGTTATGTGAATAAATGTATTTTGATGGATATTAAAGGACTATCCTAAGTCTTGGATACTAATTATGCTAAGTTATTATTTGAACTATTCCTAAGGTCATAAGCTATGGTTTATAAACTAATACTAAGGGAACCTAGCCTAAGGACATCGAACTAACCTAAGGGAAAGGTGGTTGGCTTGTTAACAAGTTGTTGGATGGCAGTGGCACCATTCCAAATGCATTAGCAAGGTTTAAATGTTTCATTTAATAGGTGTGTTACCGCCAATTTTGGCCAAGGCATGAAGGTAGAGAAAATGCTGAGTTGTTGAATCTGCTAAATTTGATTGGATGAATTTTTTAAATCAAAAGATAACGCTTGGTGGGAGTTTCGGTGGGGGCACTCGTAGTCCTGTTGGCATTAATGAGCCTCAACCTGAGTGAAAACCACCTGGGAATAGTAGAATGGGTTGGAGGAAAAAGAAATGGTTTTGTTTTATTGTGCATTTGGATTTTTTGAGATCTTGGGCTCTGCATGTTTTATTTCTATTTTTTGAAATTTCAATTTGATTCTGTTTGCATGTTAAACATTGCCATTGCATGAAAAAAATAATGGCAAAATTTGGTTGTGGAAACTATAAGAAGAAAGTAGAAAAAGTTTCAAAGGATTTGTTTGGAATTTTCATTGTAAATATTTCTATGAAAGATTTTCTTGAAGGATTGAAGCAAGGAAGAGAACCTGAAGCACTACCAAGAATCATATGCTCTATCTCTTTAAGATATCTTGATTTTAACTAAAAATTTTCATTAAAAGAATGTTGCTCTTCATGAAAATATCTCGAGAATGGTTTCTTTTGTGTTGTTACTTCTATGAGTTTATTATGGTTATGGTTCTAGTGTATATGATGATTCTTCGGAATGAAGTTGTTATACGTGATTTTGGGGTTTTCGAATAAGGTTGGAATTTATTTATTTTTTGAAATATACTTAAATATGAATGATTGTTATTTGGGATATTATGATATATTGCTTCGTAAATGTATCTTCTTATGTTTGCAAATGGTTGGTGTTAAAAAAATTCACAGGGTTAGGTGGAAGTATTTTCGAGTATTGGTAATGACCCAGGTTGTCATTAAGTTGTGTTAACAATTGGATATAGTATTCACTTATTGCATCTAAAACGTGGCTCCGGTTTCGATTTTATGGGTCATTCGTTTTGATTAAAATTTGTAAATGATATTTTGATCTTTTGTTATTTTAATGAAGTCAAGCTTCGACCATACTGGGTATCTTTGATGGTCGTATTTCAAGCACGCTTTATCGATGCATAATATGAAGGGCACAGATATGGGTTTCTTGTCTCTATCATTTTACGTTACGTTTCATTTTTTTATTTACTCTTCTTGGGTGGACAAGTTTGAGAAACATGGACTGGTAATCTCCTATCTCTTCCTATTTTGTAAGTTATGTTTTTCATTGCATGATTACCCTTCTTGGGAAAGCTTAAGTTTTTTAACTTAGTGATCTTTTGGAAGATCCCAGGTTGTTTTAGTCTTTGAAATGGGTTTCATTTCATTTGGTTAATGTCCCTTAAAATAATTGTTATTCTTGAGCATCGTGAGTGAAATATCTAGGTTTTGTTGCAGTTCTTGTTTAATCATGAAGTTTATCGAGGTCTTGGTCATCGATGTTTTTAAAGGAAGTAATCCTTGGTAAATGTTGCATGTTTTTGAATGTTTTTTATCCTATGAAACATTTCCTTGACACTCTAATCACATCTTTATGATAGTTTAAAACGTATGAGTGTAAACTCTTACTCATATTTTGATTTCATATCAAAAATTTGGAAGTGTGAGTTGTTGTGATCATTGTTAAGGAAGTTTTTAATCCTTAAAACTTGGATCTTGGTCTTTTTGGGTAAGGTCGTACTCTATGTTTTGGTATTTGGGAATTTTTTTATTTCATTATCATGTAGCTTGGAATTTGGAGTTATTTAGGCATTCAACTTGTGGATTGATTATTTGAGATGCATGTTGTGTTACAACCTTCTCTCTGTCGTAATGGTTAAATGGATATGTTTTGATCAAATGGGTTTTGATCTCAACTTGTTATTTTCGGCAGATCCTTCAAGAGTTTTGTATCTTTGTGATTGTTTTGTCTTGACCTTGGCTAGAGTAAATCTCCTGTAGGAATGTTTAGTGAGTACCTTAGTTTCTATCAAAGTTTCTCTCTTGTTTTTGAAATGATATCGGGATTTGGTTAGAGGAAGTAGAGACAAATTTTTGTTCTTATCAATTCAGTTGTGTTGTATATCAATTCCTTTGTGAATGATGATAAGAAATTTATGGTAACATAGTGAAACTTATGGCTTGTTGAATTAATGGATATTAAAGAAGACTAATTAAGAATTTTTGGTACTTATCTTCTTTAATAGGTTGTTGGAGTTTTAAATGTTATCATGTTGAAATGATATCATGATTGTAACATAGTTGGAATTAAATTTTTTTGATAGATTAACTTCTATTTGGGTAGTCTTTCTAATTGATCTTATTTTGTGTACTTGGAACCTTTTCATAAATAGAAAGGTTTATGTTAAAAAACATTTATATAAAAGCATATTTTTTTAACGTTATAGCGTTTATCATGCTCAGTTCTTGTGAACTAACTCATGCTAACAATTTTGCAGATGGACTTCATGAAAAGTGAAAGGAGAAAGACTTATAGAAAGTTGCATTTGTTTTATTAATGAAATCATTTTCTTCATTCAGATGCTTATGTATTGAAATTCTCTTCAAATGAATTTGTTGGAAAATCTATGAGGGTGTATTAAATTAGTTTTGTAATGATGAAAGAAGTTTCTTATAAACTTATGTAATACTTAATAGCTATGGAGTGAAGTGAATTCTCTATTTGATAAATGAATTTTTGTGTAAAGGTTGTTGATTTTTGATTTATTCTAGGGTCATATATGAATTATATTTTATTAATATTCTTAAATATTAACATGCATGATGATATTTTATTAATATTCTTAAATATTAACATGCATGGCTTAATGGATTCTAAGGTATAGATTAATGCTTTGATAAGTAACTATATATATTCCTGACTCAATTCATTTTGGGGTAATGTTATAACTATGGTGATTATGATTTATTAACCCTTATTTGGAAATGATAATAAGGATAGTTATATATAGTGGAATGTGTCATTGTTATTATGAATCTACTCTTTATGTTTATTGTTTTAATGAATAGGACAATAGTCATTAATTATGAAGAAGAGGATATTTAATTTTATCATTAAATAAGAACTAAGTATGTTATCCTTATAATATAATAAAGTATAACCATTATTGATGATTGGTTGTATGCTCTTCTATATGAAAACAATAAATGGAAATTGGAAAGTTTAAAAGAATTAGTAAGATGGATTTAAATACTATGATACCTCTAAGTCTAATCAACAAGCTTTAAATCAATATTGTTTACATTGTTTGAACAATAGTAAAGAAACTTAATGATCTTTCTTGCTTGATATTGAAATAATATTTATTGATAAAATAGAAATAATGGATTAAGATTAAAAAGTTCATATGCATGAATGCATATTTTATCTACATACCTTCAATTGGTGTAAAAGTACAATTTTAATCCTTTCTTTGGATCCATCATACTTAGTGGACCCTTAGGTGCGTTGTTTAATGATTAATTTAAACAAGATAATAATTTGAAGGTTAATAATCTAATGTTTCTTAAGTATGTTAGTTTCGTTGAAAGAACTTAGTAGGTTGTTGTAATATAGGGGCTGCAATAGAGTACCCTCATAATGACGGGAGTCATTACGAGGATACTTGTGATGCAACCAACTATGCTTCAACACCCCACTTAATTCAATTAACTCAATTGACATAAGTGGAAATTGGTTTCATAGCTCTACTCTAAACATACATAGACACATGGACTAGCATTGTGGTCAAATCATGTTGACTTAGTGTAACTAAACACACCCAATCGATGAGAGTTCATTGAGTATGTCTACTTATCCTTAGTCATCACAAGTAGACTGCAACACTAGTGTATGTGAGCTGCCCCTATTTAGTCTAAAACTTTGACTCGGATTTGGTTAATGGAAGTCAAGGAAGAGAAATCTAGATAAAAATTTGAGTGGGGTGAAAGACATATTCCTTTTGACAAGTATGTCGTCTTGGAATGTAAACATGGTAAACATGTTTAAAACTTTGGCCAAAGTATCATAAATTGTTGGTTGCATTGTCTTATGTCACCTAGTCTAAGAATGTGGGATTTTAGATGAATATCAGTAACAAATATTTAGATAGGCTTCTTAGACAAAACACTTGAGTGACCCTTAATGGGTAAAAGAACCAAAGTATACATAGTATACACTTGAACAAGTTAAACATGAGAGATCGATTTAATATCGAGTCATGAAATGAGAGATCGGTGTTTCACCGAGTCATTACAGCTACATATGGTTTTCATTATGAGATGGACTGGAAATGGAATGTGTGTTTTGAATTGTATGAATTTAGAATAGAGAACATTATGTAAAAAAATTCCCTTGTTTATAATTCATAAAAAGTGGATGTTACATTTTTTTATCAGAGCTAAAGGTTGCATCTCTCGAACCTATTGAATCCATATCTGATTCAAAATTAATTTCTTGTTAATAGAAAATTGTTAGAACAAGGGGAGGTGTTGCAAATAATCCTCTTCCAGTGGAGAGTCATGTACCACACAAAAACTTAATGGGATTCTTCCTTCCCTCTTGGACACAAGAGATCATCTTGATGCACTTGAACAACAAGTAATGGGTAATGAATAGGAGGGAGATGATGTTTATAATACCAATCAGCCACCTCCAGGAAACAATGTCAATGCTAGAAATCAGGGCGTTGATAACAATAATGAAATAGATAACAATGTTGCAAATTCCCATAACAATGTTGTGAATGAAAATGTACCTAATCCTCCTGAAAATAAAAAGGGAAGATTAACAGTTGAACTTACTAATGACATAAAAATCATAATTCCACCAAAATTTTATGACATTACACTGGGGGATGGGGCTGAGAATTGGCTCAGTGAACTGGAGAATTACTTTGAAATAAGGAACTTCTCGGAAGAAATAAAGGTAGTATGGGGAGCTTATCAACTTTCCCATGAGGCATCCTCTGTTTGGGATAGTCATCGGGATGAACTGAATATTGATGAATCAAGCATTACATGGGATCAATTTAAGGGATACATTAGGAAACACTAATTGCCACAACTCTATTATGATCAGAAAATGAAAAAATTCAAAATTTAGTTCAAGGAAAGTTAACTATAATTGAGTACTAGGAGAGGTTTACTAAACTTCTTAAGTATGTTCCTTAGTATCAAACTGAAAAAAATTTAGGATATGCAATTTTATTATGGGATTGAATCCTATCATAGGAGGAGAGGTAGATGTGCACAACCCAACCACCATGGAAGGGGTTGTATAAAAATCCATAAGGCAAGAACAAAAATTGAAGGCAATTTCTACACATAAAGAGGAGAATCGAAAGAAAATTTCCAACTCTTCTTCATCACTTGCACCTAAGAAGGTGGCATGGAAAAATTTTGGAGTTAAAAACAAGTTTGTGACTGATAACAATAAGAAAAAACAACAGAAATAAACCTACTACGAACATTAGAAACAATTTTGTGAAGAATAACAATAATGGGCATAAATCTTATGGAGGTCAAAATAGTAATTTCAAGACCGGAAATAAGTTTGAACCAAAAAGGGGACTTGTAAGGGGTTGTTTTAATTGTGGTAAGGATCACTACACAAATTAGTGCCCTCTAAAGAAAGATGACAACAATCTGCAAGTAGCATAAGATACATGTTGCAGTAGTTGATAAACAAGCTAAAAAGCAAGTTACGCCCATAGAAGTTCCAGGTAAATTATTTGGTACATCATTACTATATTTTTTTATATTGGTGCTACAAAAAAATTATTTCTAGTAATTAGCTGTAAAATTGAAAAGAAAAGAAGGAATAATGGAGAAATCTTGGACTATACATTATGGTAATAATGTTTTCCATACTATTAGTAAATGTCTTTTTGGAGCAGTCTTAGAGTTACCAAGTTTTTCAACTAAAGTAGATCTTTATGTTGCTCCTTTGGGGTCATATGATGTCATAATTGGTGTTAATTAAGGCTTTCTGATCATAAAGAAAAAGTTGATTTTTTTGAAAAACACATTAGATGCCTTGATGATCTGTAGAAAACAACAAACATTCAAGGGGTAAAATGAGAAATTTTAGTTAGGAAATTGTCAGCTATGTAGCTTAAGAAGGCAAAAAACAAAGGTTGCACGTTATATGCAGTAAAAATATCTAAAATAGTAGAATAAGGTAGTAATTTCTTGGAAAAGTATCCATTGTTAAGATATTTCAGTGATGTGTTTCCGAAAGAACTACCTGGTCTTCCGCCTAAATGAGAATTTGACTTTTCAATAGAAATCAAACCTAGAACTAAACCTATTTCCAAGGCACCTTATCGATGACTACAATTGAACTGGTAGAACTTAAGGCACAATTACAAGAACTTTTTCTAAAGGCTTGATAAGACCGAGTGTCTCACCTTGGGAGCACCGGTAATTTTTTTGAAAAAGAAGGATGGAACACTTAGGCTTTGTATTGATTACAAAATGTTAAACAAAGAAACAATCAAAAATAAATACCTAGAATTGATTATTTGTTTGATCAGATGCGTGGTGCATCAGTATATTCAAATATAGATCTTCATTTTGGATATCATCAATTGAGAATTAAGGATGAAGATATTCATAAACAACTTTTAGAATAAGGTATGGACATTATGAATTCATGGTTTTACCTTTTGGTTTGACAAATGTACACCTGTATCTTTTATGAATCTGATGAATAATATCTTTCAAGAATACTTGGACAAGTTTGTACTTGTATTCTTGGATGATATTCTTATCTATTCTAAGAGCATTGATGAGCACCAAGAGCATTTAAAAATTATACTTGAAATTTTGAGAAAGAGAAAATTGTATGGTAAGTTGTCCAAATGTTCTTTTTATGAAATATAAGTGCATTATTTAGGACATGTTATAAGAAAATATGGAATAACAATTGATCCATCAAATATTTTTGTCATAATTGAATGGCTTGCACCTAAAAATGTACATGAAGTCAGAAGCTTCATGGGGCTTGCTTTAGTTATTATAGAATATTTGTTAAGGAATTTTTAATAGTCGTTGTCCCGATAACTTATTTACAAAATAAAGATAAAAATTTTGTGTGGATTGATAAATGTGATACATCATTTAAAACTCTAAAGGAAAAACTAACTTCTGCACCTATTTTGACTGTTCCGGATCCAAATGGAATTTTTACGGTAGCTACGATTCTGAGATGCTTCGGAGAAGGACTAGGAGGTATACTATTGCAAGATGATAATGTTACAGCTTATAAGACCAGAAACTCAAGTTACATGAGTTGAATTATTCTCCCCATGACCTAGATATTGTTTCCATAGTTCATGCACTTCAAGTATGGAGACATTATCTCTTAGGAAGACCTTTTGAGTTAAAAACTAACCACCTTGGGCTAAAGTATATTTTCACTCAGCCAAATCAAATGCAAGACAATGAAGATGGTTAGATTTTTTGTCACAATATGATTTTGACATAAGTTACATTAAAGGTAAAGAAAATAGAGTGACATATGCACTAAGTCGTAGGAAACATATTTATGCACTTGTAACTTTGAGAACTCGGTTTAAGGATGAAGTAAAGAGTATCATGGATTCTTATTCATAATTTCAACAAGTAAAAATAACACTTGTTGTAGATCTTATCGATGCAAGATACGAGAGGTTTTAAATTTGATAATGGAGGAATTTTAAGATTTGAGAAGCGAGTGTATGTACCTTCAAAAAATTATGTAAGGAAAAATTTAATGATGGAATTTCATAATTCACCTTACTCAGGACATCCCGTGTTACAAAAATGTTTGCTGATGTAAAACAACAATATTTTTGGAAAGGGATGAAGAGAGACATAACTAATTTTGTTTCACATTGCCTGGAATGTCAGCATGTTAAGGCCGAGCATATGTATCCATCTAGTTTACCATATCCTCATAGCATACCGCAATATAAGTGGAAATTTTTAAGTATGGATTTTGTTCAGGGGCTACCTATGTCTAAAAACAAGCATGATGTTATTTTAGTTGTCGTGGACAAAATAACAAAGGTAGCACATTTTATTGTTGGTAATCTTAAAAATGATTTACCTATTTTAGCAAAAATATTTTTGCATGAAATTTTCAAATTACATGGAGTACCTGAATTTATTATATTTGATAGAGACCCTAGAATGACATCCCATTTCTAAAAACACTAAATGCATCCTTAGGAACAAAACTAAATTTTAGTTCTCGCATACCATCTAGAAACATATGGTCAAACTAGGAGAGTAAATAATGTTTTGGAGGATATGTTACAAATGTATTGTATTTATCAACATAACAAATGGGAATAATACCTTCCTTTAGTTGAATTTTCTTATAATAGTACTTTTGATTTCTCTTTTAAAATGTCACCTTTCGAGGCATTGTATGGAAGGAAATGAAACTCCAGTTAGTTGGGATAGCATTGAAGATAAAGAGGTAATTGGACCTGAAATGCTTACTGAAATGGAACAACAAGTGAAAATAATTCGTGAATGATTAAAAGAAGCTACTGATAGGTAGAAACGTTATAAAAATCTGAAAAGGGTTGATAAGAAATTTGAACTTGGTGAAAAATTATTTTTACGTGTTAAGCCTAAAAAGAGCTCTATTACCTTTGGCAAGGCAACCAAATTATCACCTCATTTTATGGGACCTTTTGAGATTGTTGAAGTGATTATCCCTGTAGCTTATCGCTTAGCATTACCTCCCACCTTGTCACGAATGCATGATGTTTTCCATATTTCTTTGCTTAAGAAATACATTTCATATTTATCACATGTATTAAATTGGGATTCCTTGTAGGTCCAAGACCCAAGAATAATCATGGTTGAACCCATAAGAGTGTTGGAAACTCACCAATTGTACTTATGAAATCATGAAATGGGTCAATGTCAGGTCTAGTAGGACTAGTTTAATGAAGAAAGTGCAACATGGGAAAACCTTGAGGATATGAAAACTGATTTTCCTCATCTATTTAAACAGAATTAATTCTGATTTTTGAGATAATTAAAGACTTTTATTGAAAAATATCTTTAATTTCTGCCAATTTTGGGTAGGTACTATATTTTTTAGTACAGGGAAAACTATTTTGATGTTGTAATAAGTTATGAAAAACTTGAATTCTACAAATCTGGTTTTGTTTGAAAATTTTGTGGAATAGAAGAATTATAATTATGATTATTTTTCTTGTTTATGATTATGGATTAAGTTAATCATTAGGACGATGATGATTTTTAGAGGGGAGGTATGTAATTCCTTTGCCATGGTTGTTATCCTTGATCACTTATGTAATTAAAGTTGCAAATTTTGATAGGTGATTCTTGTTTGAAGATGGTGTACTCTTTTAAACTAAGTAATCATGTTTGTTGTAGATGATATGTTTATCTTCTAAAATTGGATACAATCATGCCATGAAAATTATGAATTTATAATGAAGTATTTCATATACTCTTTATGTTGACCTTTTAATGTATTATGCATGTGGATGAAGGAAATATATTAAGTCTTATTCGTTCATTGCCTATTTTGCAATATTGAACTTTTTCTTTACTCTATTGATTTCAAAATGTAGGAGCAACCATACCTTGGATCAATTTAAGTGATCCAAGGCATGTCTTCGATTTTGTGATGTTTCGATCATTTTGATTGAGTCGATCAACATGTCTTATTACTTAACTTAGGATTGCTTTGGGATCACAGGGCATATTTTGCATGCACCCTTCTAAACAATTTAATAACTTCGTAAAGATAAATAAAAAAGCTAATGTACTTTGATTAATTTATTGGGACCTAATTAATCTAATTTCTTGTGATTTTTATCATATCCTTAATCTAAGTTGATGTGATTGTATTATTTGTGACCTAAGTAATCTAAGTGCCTAATATTGTCTACATTACCTAACCTAAGTTATGGGAATAAATGTATTTTGATGGATATTAAGGGACTATCCTAATTCTTGGATACTAATTATCCTAAGTTATTATTTGAAGTATTACTAAGGTCTAAGCTATGGTTTATAAACTAATACTAAGGGAACCTAACCTAAGGACATCGAACTAAGCTAAGGGAAAGGTGGTTAGCTTGTTAGAAAGTTGTTGGATTGCAGTAGCACCATTCTAAATGCATAAGAAAGGTTTAAATGTTTCATATAATAGGTATGTTCCCGCCAATTTCAGCCAAGGCATGAAGGTAGAGGAAAATGTTGAGTTGTCGACTCTTTAAATTTGATTGGATGAAGTTTTCAACGGTTAGCTATAACTAACAAAAGATAAGGTTTGGTGGTAGTTTCGGGGGACACTGCAAGTCCTATAGGAATTAATGAGCCTCGACCTAAGCAAAAACTGCTTGAGGAATAGTAGAATGGGTTGGAGGAAAAATAAATGGTTTTGTTTTATTGTGCATTTGAATTTTTCAAGATCTTGGGATCTGCATGTTTGTATTTCCATTTTTGAAATTTTAGTTCGACTTTGTTGCATGTTAAACATCACCATTGCATGGCAGAAATAATGGCATAATTTTGTCATGGAAACTATAAGAAAAAAAGTGGGAGACATTTCAGAGGATTTGTTTGATGTTTTCATAGGAAATATGTTTGTGGAATCTTTGCTTGAAGGATTGAAGCAAGGAAGAGAAACTAGGATTACTACCAAGCATGATAGGCTCTATCTCTTTAAGATCTCTTGCTTTTATTTAAACATTTTCATTAATAGAGAATTTATCTTCATGAAAACATCTCCGTGAATGGTTTCTTGTGTGTTTGTTTCTTCTTCTTACTTTTGTGAGTTTCTTATGGTTATGGTTCTTGTGGATATGTAGGATTCTATTGAATCAAGTTATTATACATGATTTTGGGTTTCAAATAAGGTTGGAAAATAGATTTGTTTGCAATATAATTAACTATGAATGATTGTTATTTGGGATATCATGATATCTTGCTTTTGGTAAATGTATCTTCTTCTATTTACAAACGGTTGGTTTTAAACAATTTCATAAGGTCCGTGGAAGTATTTTTGAGTCTTTGGTAATGACCCAAATTGTCATTAAGTTGTGTCTTAAAACTATGATATATTGTTCAATTATTGCATCTAGAATGTGGCTCTAGTTTTGATTTTGTGGGTCATTCATTTTGGTTAAAATTGGTCTTTTGATATTTTGTTGTTTTAATGAAGTCAAGCTTCGACCCATATTGGGTATCTTCGATGGTGGTATTTCAAGCACTGTTGGTGCATAATATGAAGGATACTTGATATGGGTTTCTATCTCTCTGTCATTTTACGTTACGTTTCATTGTTTTATTTACCCTTCTTGGGTGGACTTGTTTGAGAAACATGGACTGGTAGTCTCCTATCTCTTTCTCTTTTGTTGGTTTTTTTATTGCATGATTACCCTTCTCAGGTCAGCTTAAGTTTTTTGAACTTAGTGATGTTTGGGAAAAACCTAGTTGTTTTACTCTTAAAACCGTTTAAATGTCCCTTCAAATATTTGTTTTGTTTCTTTTTGTTAATGTCCCTTAGAAGATCTATTATTCTTGAGCATCGTGAGTGGAATATCGTATGAAATGTTTCCTTGATATTGTACTCGCATCTTCGGGACAATTTAAAATGTTAGAGTGTAAAATCCTACTCATATTTTGATTTCATATCAAAAATGTTGGAAGCTGTGAGTTGTTGTGAACATTGTTAAGGAAGTTTTTAACCCTTAAAACTTGGATCTTTGTCTTTTTAGGGTAAGGCCATACTGTGTTTTACTCCTTGGGACTATTTTGATTTCATTACAACATAGCTTGGAAGTGGAATTTATTTTGGCGTTCAATTGTTGATTGATTATTTGAGATGCATGTTGTGTTATGAACTTCTCTCTGTTGTAATGGTTGAATGGATATGTTTTGATCAAATGGGTTTTGTTCTCAACTTGTTTTGTCGAAGATCCTTCAGAGTTCTGTATATTTTTATTTATTTTTCTTGACCTTGGTTAGAGTAAATATCCTATAGGAATGTTCGAGTGAGTACTTTAGTTTATGTTAAAATTTGTCTCTAATTTTTGAAATAATATCGGTAGGATTTGGTTAGAGGAAGTAAAGACAAATTTTTGTTCTTATCAATTCAGTTATGTTGTATATCAATTCCTTTATGAATTTTGATAATAAATTGATGGTAACATAGTGAAATTTATGGCTTGTTGAATTAATGTATATTAAAGAAGACTGATTAAGAATTTTTACTAATTCTCTTCTTTAATAGGTAGTTGCAAGTTTTAAATGTTATCATGTTGAAATGATATCAGGATTGTAACATAGTTGGAATTAAATTTGTTGGATTGATTAACTTATTTTTGGGTAGTCTTTCTAATTGATCTTATTTTGTGTACTTGGAACCTTTTCATAAATAGCAGGGTTCCTTTTACGAAACATTTAGATAAAATCATATTGTTTTAACGTTATAGCATTTATCATGCTCAGTTCTTGTGAACTAACTCATGCTAACAATTTTGTAGATGGACTTCGTGAAAAGTGAAAGGAGAAATACTTATAGAAATTTGCATTTGTTTTATTAACGAAGTCATTTTCTTCATTCGATGCTTATGTATTGAAGTTATCTTCAAATGAACTAGTTGGAGAATCTATGAGGGTGTATTAAATTAGTTTTGTAATGATGAAATAAGTTTCTTATAAACTTATGGAATATTTATTAAGTATGGAGTGAAGTGAACTCTCTTTTTATAAATGAATTGTTGTGTAAAGGTTGTTGATTTCTGATTTATTCTAGGGTCATATATGACTTAGATTTGATTAATATTATTAAATATTAACATGCATGATGATATTTTATTAATATTCTTAAATATTAACATGCATAGATTAATGGATTATAAGGTGTAGATTAATGTTTGGATAAGGAACTATATATATTCCCGACTCAATTCATTTTGGGGTAATGATATAACTATGGTGATTATGATTTATTGACCCTTATTCGGAAAGGATAATAAGGATAGTTCTATATAGTGGAATGTGTCATTCTTATTACGAATCTACTCCTTATGTTTTCTGATTTAATGAATAGGAAAATAGTCCTTAATTATGAAGAAGAGGATACTTACTTTTATCATTAAATGAGAACTAAGTATGTTATCCTTATAATATAATAAAGTATAACCATTATCAATGATTGGGTGTACGCTCTTCTATATGAAAAAAGTAAATGGAAATTGGAAAGCTTAAAAGAATCACTAAGATGGATTTAAATTCTACGATACTTCTAAGTCTAATTAAAAATCTTTCAATCAAGATTGTTTACATTGCTAAACAATAGTAAAGAAACTTAATGATCTTTCTTACTTGATATTGAAATAAGATTTATTGATAAAATAGAAATAATGGATTAAGATCAAAATTTCATATGCATGAATGCATATTTTTCTCGTACCTTTAATTTGTGTAAAAGTACAATTCTAATCCTTTCTTTGGATCCACCATACTTAGTGGACCCTTAGGTGTGTTATTTAATGATTAATTTAAATAAGATAATAATTTAAAGGTTACTAATTTAGTGTTTCTTAAGTTTTTAGTTTCGTTGAAAGAACTTAGTAGGTTGTTGTAATATAGGGTCTACAACAGTACCCTCATGATTATGGAATTCATTACAAGGATAGTGTGATACAACCAGCTATGCTTCAACACCCCACTTAGTTTAATTAACTCAATTGTGGAAATTTGGTTCATAGTTCTACTCTAAACAAAGATAGACACATGGAATAGTGTTTTGGTCAACTCATGTTGCCTTAGGGTAACTAAACACACCCAATTGACAAGGTTTGATTGAGTATTTCTACTTATCTTTAGTCATCACGAGTAGACTGCAACACTAGTGTATGTGAGCTGCCCTATTTAGTCCGACACTTTAACTCGGGTTTGGTTGATGGAAGTCAAGGAATACCAATCTAGATAAATGTTCAAGTGGGGTGAAGGACATATTCCTTTTGAAGAGTATGTCATCTTGGAATGTAAACATGGTAAAAAAATTAAAACTTTGGCAAAAGTATCATAAATTTTGGTTGTGTTGTCTTATGTCACCTAGTCTAAGAATGCGGGATTTTAGATGAATATCACCAACAAATATTAAAATAGGATTCTTAGACATAACACTGTAGTGGTTCTTAATGGGAAAGAGAACTAAATTCTACATAGTATACACTTGAACAAGTTAAACATGAAGTATCGGTTTAATCTTGAGTCGTGAAATGAGAGATCAATGTTTCACCGAGTCATTACAAATGCATAATATTTTCTTTATGAGATTGATTGAAAATGGAATTTGTGTTCTAAATTGTATGAATTTAGAATAGATAACATTATGTAAAACAAATCCCTTGTTTCTAAGTCATAAAAAAATGGATGTTACATTTTGGTATCAGAGCTGAAGGTTGCAACTCTTGGACCTATTGAGTCCATATCTGATTAAAAATTAATTTCTTATTAACAAAAATGATTAGAATAAGGGGAGGTGTTAGGACTTTAGGCCTTGCTTAATTCATCATTAGGATTATTTTTTAATAAATGTAAATGTTAAAGTAATTATTTTTTATTACTTTAACTCTCATCATTTGTTGTCATTAGTTGTCTTAGTGATAGTTGTGATTTCCTATGTTTGTGGGATTGGGGGTTATTGTTTGTATCCGGATGATTTTTGGGAGGTTGCTACTACCTGCAAAATGCTATTTCTGCATTTTGCTTAGTTTAGTATATTTGATCAACTTCTTGTGGTTTGGATAGAAGTTGTATAATGCCTATATACATTGCAGCTCTTTCCTTTTATTGTAATCAAGATTTTCTCATATTAATAAAATTACACAGGTATCGTCCTGTTTCTGCATTCACATTTGGTTTTAGAGCAGATTCTGATCCCGGAGGTTTAGGGAGTCTTGTAGACTTGTAGAGATAGGAGGAGCCATAGTAGCCCCGAGTTGATTCACATCCCCTACCCCACTTCCACAAACTTATTTGTGCAATTATGCAATAAAAATTGCTTCCTGGAAGCACTGAGATTCAGGAGCCATAAAGGAAATTAGAATTGGAAGCTACACAAGAGAGCCACATAGCCTCAATCTAGCATGCAGAGGATTACAGGAGATTTCTCAAATCCACACGGTTGTTGCCAAATTGACCTCTCATCATACTGCAGTAATTTTGGTAGTAGCATTTGTTTTTTTGTATCTAAAGCTCTGCATATAAAATATTTTTATAATAAGCTTTGTGAGGAAATATAAGTGCGAGTAAGCTTTGATATTTAATTGAATCTCTGCATATAAGTGTGTTGCATTTAGAAATAAGCTATATGTAATAATGTTATTTCTATATTGAGGTGATTCAAGTCGAGAAAAGAAAATAATGTGATATCTTTTAATGACAATCTATCTCTTTACAAAACATTATTTCAACGCTTCTTCCCTACACAAAAGAAAACACATTTTCTATTCATCACCATAACTACTACTAGCGAGTTACATTGAGGAAGAGCCGAGCCGTATCTAAAGTGTGTCTTGGCAAGAAACACCTGTAAGGAAAAAAATAGATTTGAATCAACTCAATTAAGAAAATTGTGGGCAAGGGTTCTTAAAGCAACCAAGGAAGAGATAGACTTCAATCTTTCCGTAAAACACACCGAGATCATGCCACATATCAGTTGTGCATGTAGAAACCGTAGCGGCAATGGAGAAACCAAGTGCATGTAAATTGTGGAGACAATAGTAATGAGTTTAACATTTTTTGTAAACTCATGGCATTCGCTACTGAAGGCACCTCCTCATACACCACAACATAATGGTGTTGTTAAAAGGAGAAATTGTACTATTATGGAAACGGTGTGATGTGTGATTGATGATGCAGGTTTATCAAAAACATATTGGGCCGAAGTAGCTAAAATGGTAGTTTATCTACTAAACAGAGTTCCCATTGTTTCTCTTAATGGAATCACACCATATGAAGCATGGTTAGGGAGAAAGCCATCAATTTCTCACCTTATAGTTTTTGGGTGTAAAGCTAGCATGCACATACCTAAGAAGCAAAGAACCAAACTTGATATGAAATCAGAAAAACTTATCTTCTTAGGATACAGTGATGTAGCACTTGGTTATAGATTGATGGATCCAAAAACAAGAAAGGTCTACACTAGTAGGGATGTTGAGTTATTTGAGAAGAAAGAGGAAGATGCTCCTTCCATTCACTCACATGATGAAAATGTCATTCCTATAGTGAAAACAGAGCATGGTAATCACTTTGATAATGACAGTGATGATGGGGAAGATGGTGAAATTCAACCTCCCACAGGAACCACAAAAAGTATGCCTAAATGGTATACAAGTATGATTAGAGATGCAAAATTGGATTATTTCCCGACACATCTACCACTGGAATGAGGACTTGAAATATGGCTTGAAATGAGGTAAATTTTGCCTTAATGGGTAAATTTTTGAAACTATTGAGCCATCCACAGTTTCAAAATCCCTACAATCTAAACCTTGGAAAGATGTTATGGATGCAGAATATAAGTCACTTATGAAAAATAATACATGGCAACTTATAGATCTTCCACCAGGGAAAAACTGATTGGATGTAGATGGATCTTCAAAATGAAGTACAAATAAGATGGAAAAATTGATAAACATAAGGATAGACTAGTTGCTAAGGGATATGCTAAAAAGAAGGCATTGATTATGAGGAGACTTTTTCTCCCACAACTAAGATAAAAACTTTCAAGTTAATATTTTCTCTAGTTGCACAATTTGGTCGAAAAATATACCAAATGGATGTGAAAAGTGTCTTTCTTAATGGTGATTTGTAGGAATAAGTTTACATGACTCAACCGAAGGTTTCGTCATACCGGTAAGAGGAAAAGGTATGTAAACTCACAAAATCATTATATGGTTTAAAGCAATCTCCTGACATGGTACATAAAAATCAATGAGCATCTCATTCAACATGATTCCATACGATCCTAATCTCTATCTCAAAAAGAAAGGGGGAGATAGTGATTGTTTTAGTATATTTCGATGATCTAGTCATCACTGGAGGATCAGTGAGGATGATTGAGTCAACAAAGAAATATCTAACACGATCATTCGACATGACTGATCTCGGGCTTCTACATTATTATCTTGGACTTGAATTTTGGCAAAAATAAAATCATATCTTTGTGTCACAATTGAAATACGCTAAGAAAACACTTGAGAAATTCAATATGATGGATTGTAAGCCATTTTCCACACCTATGGAGACAATACTTCAACTGTCTCGAATAGATCCATCACCACAAGTAAATGTAACTCTTTATCGGTAGTTGATTAGGAGTCTCATCTACTTGACTTACACTAGGTGGATATCAGCTATGTAGTCAGCTATCTTTCATGGTTCATGTAAGAACCAAGGGTTTCTCACTGGAAAGAAGCAAAGTGGATATTGAGGTACATTAGAGGAACTATGGACTATGGCCTAGAATATAAGAAGAATAATAAATTCTTCTTGACAGGATATTCAGATTCAGATCATGTAGGAAACATAGATGATAGGAAATCCACTTCAGGATTTGTATTCTTTTTGGGATCTGGACCGATATCATGGGGGAGTAAGAAGAAAACTTGTGTTTCAAGATCCTCCATAGAATCAAAATATTGTGTAGCAGGTGGAGCTGTCTATGAAGCGATATGGCTCCGATGTATACTTGAAGGATTGGGAATACCACAAAAGTTCCAAAATCCTACATGTTGATAATGAAGGAGTAGTGAAACTTGTTCGGAATCTAGTTTTTCATGAGCACACAAAGCACATTGAGGTGCAAGTACATTTCATTTGTGAACATGTTCAAAACGACATCATCCACTCCAAAGATTGCCCGAAAGATATGTAGTGTGCGAGATGTCTTCACAAAGTCACTTGCTCGAGTCAAATTTGAGGGCTTCTGCAAGTTTCTCTCCTGTTCACTTGAGATCATGTTGAATTAAGGGGGGGAATGTTAGGACTTTAGGACTTGCTTAAAGTAATTTTTTTATTACTTTAACTCTCATCATTTGTTGTCATTAGTTGTCTTAGTGATAGTTACAATTTCCTATTTTTGTGGGATTGGGGGTTATTGTTTGTATCTGGATGATTTTGGGAGGTTCTTACTACCTAAAAATGCTCTTTCTACATTTTTCTTAGTTTAGTATATTTGATCCACTTTTGTGGTTTGGATAGAAAAGTTGTCAATGCCTATATACATTGTAGCTCTTTCCTTTTATTGTAATCAAGATTTTCTCATATTAATAAAATTACACGGTATCGTCCTATTTCCACATTCACAGGAGGTGCTACAAATAGTCCGCCTCTAGGTGGAGAGGCAACTACCACACAAAAAATTGATGAGATTCTTGCTTCCCTGTTGGACACAAGAGATCATCTTGTTGTACTTGAACAACAAGTAATGGGTAATGAAGAGGAGGAAGATGATGTTGATAATAACAATCAGCCACCTCTAGGAAACAACATCAATGATGGAAATCAAGGCATTGATAACAATAATGCGGTAGATAATAATGCTATGAATGCCTGACGTAATGATGTGAATGTAAATGTAATCGATCCACCTAAAAATAAAAAGGCAAGATTGGTAGTTGAACTTACTAATGACATAAAAAGGATAAGTCCACCAAAGTTTGATGAAACTACACTGGGGATGGGGCTGAGAATTGGCTCAGCAAAATGGAGAAGTACTTTGCAATAAGGAACTTCTCGAAAGAAACAAAGGTAGTATGGGGAGCTTATCAACTTTCCCATGAGGCATCCTCTTGGAGGAGACAAATCGTAAGGCTGAACTGAATATTGATGAATAAATAATTACATGTAATCAATTTAAGGGCTCCTTTAGGAAACGTTGGCTGCCAAAACTTTATTATATTAAAAAAATGAAAAAAATTTCATAATTTAGTTCAAGGAAGTTAATTGTAACAGAGTACTAGGAGAGGTTTACTAAACTTCTTAAGTACATTCCTCAGTATCAATATGACGAAAAATTTAGGATATGTAAGTTTATTATGAAACAACAAGAAAACAACAATAAATAGACACTTGCGAACATTAGAAACAATTTTGTGAAGAATAACAATAATGGGCAGAAATCTTATGGAGGTCAAAATAGTAATTTCAAGACCAAAAATAAGTTTGAACCAAAAAGGGGACTTGTAAGGGTTTTTTTAATTGTGGTAAGGATCACTACACAAATCAGTGCCCTCTAAAGAAAGATGACAACAACCAACATCATAAGATACATGCTACAGTAGTTGATAAACAAGCTGAAAAGCAAGTTACGCCCATAGAAGTGCCAGGTAAATTATTTGGTACATTAGTTACTATACTTTTTCTATTGGTGCTACAAAAAAATTAATTTCTAGTAATTAGCTATAAAATTGAAAAGAAAAGAAGGAATAATGGAGAAATCTTGGACTGTACATTATGGTAATAATGTTGTCCACACTGTTAGTAAATTTCTTTTTGGAGTAGTCTTAGAGTTACCAAGTTTTTCAACTGAATTATATCTTTATGTTACTCCTTTGGGGTCATATGATGTCATAATTGGTGTTAATTGGCTTGCTGATCATAAAACAAAAGTTTATTGTTTTGAAAAACACATTAGATGCCTTGATGATCTATAGAAAACAACAAACATTCAAGGGGTAAAACGAGAAATTTCAGTTAGGAAATTGTTAGCTATACAACTTAAGAAGGCCAAAAACAAAGGTTGCACATTATATGCAGTAAAAATATTTGAAACAACAGAAGAAGATAGTAATTTCTTGGAAAATTATCCACTTTGTTAAGAGATTTCAACAATGTGTTTCTAGAAGAACTACCTAGTCTTCCACCTAAATGAGAATTTGACTATTCAATAGAAATCAAACCTAGAATTAAACCTATTTCCAAGGCACCTTATCGAATGACTACAATTGAAATGGTAAAGCTTAAGGCACAATTACAAGAAATTTTGGCTAAAAGCTTGATAAGATTGAGTGTCTCACATTGGGGAAAACCGGTAATTTTTTTGAAAAAGAAGGATGGAACACTTAGGCTTCGTATAGATTATAGAATGTTAAACAAAGAAACAATCAAAAATATATATCCACTTCCTATAATTAATGATCTATTTGATCGGATGTGTGGTGCATTAGTATATTCAAAGATAGATCTTTGTTTTGGATATTATCAATTGAGAATTAAGGATGAAGATATTTATAAAAACTTTTAGAATAAGGTATGGACATTATGAATTCACGGTTTTACCTTTTGGTTTTACAAATGCACCTACAACTTTTATTAATCTGATGAATAATATATTTCAATAATGCTTGGACAATTTTTACTTGTATTCTTGGACAATATTCTTATCTATTCTAAGAGCATTGATGAGCACCAAGAGCATTTAAAAATTGTACTTGAAATTTTGAGAAAGAGAAAATTGTATGGTAAGTTTTCCAAATGTTTTTTTATGAAATAGAAGTGCACTATTTAGGACATGTCATAAGAAAAGATGGAATAACAGTTGATCCATCAAATATTGTTGCCATAACTAAATGACCTGCACCTAAAAATGTACATGAAGTCAAAAGCTTCATGGGGCTTGCTTTGGTTATTATAGAAATTTTGTTAAGGACTTTTCAAAAGTTCTACCCCTATTACTTCATTACAAAAGAAAGATAAAAATTTTGTGTGGAGTGATAAATGTGAATCAGCATTTAAAAATATTAAGGAACATCTAACTTCTGCCCTATTTTTACTATTCTCGGATCCAAATGGAAGCTTTACAATAGTTACATATGCTTCGGAGAAGGAATAGGAGGTATACTATTGCAAGATGATCATGTTATAGCTTATGAGAGTAGGAAAATCAAGTTACATGAGTTGAATTATGCTCCCCATGACCTAGATCTTGTTGTCATAGTTCATGCACTTCAAGTATGGAGACATTATCTCTTAGGAAGACCTTTTGAGTTAAAAACTAACCACCTTGGGATGAAGTATATTTTCACTCAACCAAATCTGAATGCAAGACAACAAAGATGGTTAGATTTTTGTCACAATATTTTTTTTAGTATGGGTAAATAGTTTTTGAAAGGGACTATACCCTTCTACAAGAAGGCTCAAATAGCCAAAATTTAACAATGAAACCATTATATAATGATCAAAGTTGAGATAGAACATGAACACCCAAAAGAAGGAAAAATCCCACACAGAATAAAACCAAACCAACAATAGATCAACTTAAAAACAATTGATGAATATAAAACAAACTGCAGTGACATACCAACATCGAGTAATAGAGCAAATTGTTTCCCAACAACATCGAAAGCGAGTAGAAGAGACCAAAAGCTTCAAGGTAGGGAAGATGTATTCTTAGATAGAATTTTTTTCTTTTTACGTATCGTTACCCAACCTGTTGATTCATCCATAATTGAAGGATTAAATAAAGGAGAATTATTTTCTTTATCCACTATGATTCCAATTAAGACAGGATTTTGGTTAGATAGAGATATGTCTTTTTATTTTCCTTCTACCAACAACTGAATGATATTTGTTGTTAACTGGAATTTCTGATAGAGGAGTATCCAAGACTGTACTCTCCTTGTTTCCCATGACTGGAATTTTAGAGAGAGTAGTTTTCGGGACCACTTCAAAACCAATGCCTAAATCGGGATTTGATTCCATATCCTCATTAGCATCAAATACCATATGTTCCGGAGGGCATCTTTCCACCAATTTTTTCTTTCAGTTTGTCACTTAGCTATCCCACATTCAGCCGCAGTGTGACCTAGACAAAAACATCTTCTACATCTAAAAGGTAAACCTTCGTAGTCTAATGGCTGAGACCATGTTCTATTTTACACTTTAAGATCCATTCTTGCAAGGAGGTTTTTAGAGGTGTCCAGTTCAACTAGGATTCTAGCATATGTAGTATGGGTGAAGTCAGTAGTTTGAGAATCAATAAATATTATGTGTCCCAAAACATTTTCAATGGAGATCAGACAATCTCGACTCCAAAACTACGAGGGGTAGATGAGGCAACCTAATCCAAACTGGTTTACAGGAAAAGGATTCAGTGAGCGGGTTAAAGGATGGAAACCAAGGTTTTATGACTAGGTAGTGCGATTGACAGACCCATAGCTTAGACTCTATGGTATCTTTGTTAGTTATTGATGAAAAGATGGCTATAAAAATTCCTTTTACACAAGGGTAAATATATAACCTTCCAGCAAGAGGGGGATCCAAAGTGTTTGGATATCCGGGCATGTACGACAGGAAGGCCTAGCCGAAAACCTCCGAATCTACAAATCGGTGCATGTTCCTAATAAAAAAATTCAGATTAAATGACTTATTCACCAAAAGTAATGTCGGGTGTAGTATCAATAGGGGTATGGTGGATATCTTTCCATTTAGTGCATCCTTGAATGAGCTTCCTAATACACCATTCTGTGCGAGATTGACGGGTTCCTATCTATTTTTCCACCACTTGTATCTTCTCTTTTTTAGATCCACACTTAAAATAGGAACCCTAGGTTTGTTTTTAGCATGAGATCCATAAACCGGGATCTTTCCTCCCTTTTCATATTTTCCTGCATATTTCGAGTTCCATCATTCCCGATAAGAGCTTGATCAAACCAAGATAAAACCTACCTTACATTCTCCTCCTATGTGACTAGAGGAATTTGTCATCACAATTTCCATTTGTTGTAAGGGTTTTTGAATCCAATCCACCACTCTGCTAATAGATTTTCCATGGATATCACCTCTATCGGGGCCATCGCGAAGATACCTACGGTTTGAGACAAGGGGGGTGGGTAGGTTTTGCATACATTGCATACATTACCTTCTAGAGATCAATTTCCCACAATATGATTTTGACATAAGTTACATTAAAGGTAAAGAAAATAGAGTGGCAGATGCACTAAATCGTAGGAAATATACTTATGCACTTGTAACTATGAAAACTCAATTTAAGGATGAAGTAAAGAGTATCATGGATTTTGATTTGTATTTTTAGTAAGTAAAAATAACACTTGTTGCAGATCTTAATGATGCAAGATATAAATGTTTTAACTTTGATAATGAAGGAATTTTAAGATTTGAGAAGTGAGTTTATGTACCTTCAGAAAATGAGTTAAGGAAAAATTTAATGACGGAATTTCATAATTCATATTACTCAGGACATCCCGGTGTTAAAAAAATGCTTGCCGATGTAAAACAATAATATTTTTGGAAAGGGATGAAGAGAGACATAACTAATTTTGTTTCACATTTCTGGAATGTCAATGTGTTAAGGTGAGCATATGCATCCATCTGGTTTCTTTCTTTATCCTCATAGCATACCACAATATAAGTGGCAAGTATTATGTGTGGATTTTGTTCGGGGCTTCCTATGTCTAAAAATAAGCCTTGATGTTATTTTAGTTGTGGTGGAAAAATTAACAAAGGTGGAACATTTTATTTTTGGTAATCTTAAAGATGATTCACTTGTTTTAGCAAAAATATTTGTGCATGAAATTTTTAGATTACATGGAATACTTGAAATGATTGTATCTGATAGAGGCCCTAGAATGACATCTCATTTCTAGCAAACACTAAATGCAGCCTTAGGAACAAAACTAAATTTTAGTTTCGCATACCATCTAGAAAAAAATGGTCAAATTGAGAGAGTAAATCAGGTTTTGGAAGATATGTTATGAATGTATTGTATGGATCAACAATACAAATGGGAAGAATACCTTCCTTTAGTTGAATTTTCTTATAATAATACTTATCATTCCTCTTTTAAAATGGCACCTTTTGAGGCATTGTATGGAAGGAAATGCAGAACTCCAATTAGTTGGGATGGCATTGAAGATAAAGAGGTAATTGGACCTGAAATGCTTACTGAAATGGAAAAACAAGTGAAAATAATCTGTGAACAATTAAAATAAGTTGTTGATAGGTAGAAAAGTTATGAAAATTTGAAAAGGGTCGATAAAAAATTGAACTTGGTGAAAAATTCTTTTTAAAGGTTAAGCCTAAAAAGACCTCTATTACCTTTGGCAAGGTAGCCAAATTATCACCTCGTTTTGTGGGACCTTTTGATATTTTTGAAGTGATTAGCCATGTATCTTATCACTTAGCATTACCTCCCACCTTGTCACGAATGCATGATGTTTTTCATATTTTTTTGCTTAAGAAATATATTTCATAGTTGTCACATGTATTAAATTGGAATTCTGACGAGGTCCAAGACCCAGGAATAATCGTGGTTGAACCCATAAGAGTGTTGGAAAATCACCAGTTTCACTTATAAAATCATGAAATTAGTCAATGCAAGGTCTAGTGGGACTAGTTTAATGAAGAAAGTGCAACATGGGAAAACCTTGAGGATATGAAAATTACTTTTCCTCATCTATTTGAATAGAATTAATTCTAATTTTTGAGATAATTAAAGACTATGATTGAAAAATATCTTTAATTTACACAAGATTAGGTAGGTACTATCTTTTTTTAGTACAAGGACAACTATTTTGATGTTGTGATAAGTTATGAAAAACTTGAATTCTACAAATCTGGTTTCTGTTTGAAAACTTTTTGGAATAGAAGAATTATAATTATGATTATTTTTCTTGTTTATGATTATGGATTAAGTTAATCATCGGGACGATGATGCTTTTTAGAGGGGAGGTATGTAATGCCTCTGCCATGGCTGTTATCCTTGATCACTTCTATAATTAAGGTTGCAAAAGTTGATAAGTGATTCTTGTTTGAAGATGGTGTACTCTTTTGAACTAAGTAATCATGTTTGTTGTAGATGATATGTTCATCTTCTAAAACTGGATACAATCATGGCATGAAAATTCTAAATTTATAATGTAGTATTTCATATGCTTTTTATGTTGACATTTTAATGTATTATGTATGTGGATGAAGGAAATATATTAAGTCTTATTCATTGATTACCTATTTTGTAATATTGAACTTTTTATTTATTCTATTGATTTCAAAATGTAGGAGCAACCATACCTTGGATCAATTTCAGTGATCCAAGGCATGTATTTGATTTTCTGATGTTTCGATCAACATGTTTTATTACTGAGCTCAGGCTTGTTTTGGGATCACATGGGCATCATGTAACATCTTCTGAATGCACCCTTCTAAGAAATCCAATAATGTCGAAAGATACATCAAAAAAAGGTAATATACTTTGATTAATTTATTGGGACCTAATTAATCTAAGTTCTTTTTATTTTTATCCTATCCTTAAGCTAAGTTACGGTGGTTGTATTATTTGTGACCTAAATAATCTAAGTGCCTAATATTGTCTACATTACCCTAACCTAAGTTATGGGAATAAATTTATTTTGATGGATATTAAGGGACTATCCTAAGTCTTGGATACTAATTATCCTAAGCTATTATTTGAACTATTCCTAAGGTCCTAAGTTATGGTTTATAAACTAATACTAAGGGAACCTAACCTAAGGACATCAAACTAACCTAAGGGAAATGTGGTTGGCTTGTTAGCAAGTTGTTGGATTACGGTGGCACCATTCCAAATGCATTAGTGTTGGGATCCCGAAAATATTGACTAAGTACGAAGGCACGTGAGTGCGCGAGACCCCGATTCTGAGGATGGCGCGCAAGGGAAAAGCGCGCAAGAGAAAAGGCTCAAGGAATCATATAGCATACGACACAAAAAAGGAGGTTCAAGACTTAGCTGATTCAAGCAACAAAGGTAGAACATGTGAAAAGCGTGATCGGTTATGTGCGGATAACATGCCAGCCTGACAACAAGTGGCCCAAGAAAGAGCATGCCAACAAAGGAATCTTCTAGAAGACCATCATGAGATGGAGTGGAGAGCTCAGGCCTAAGGAAACATGCTCACTGAAGGACCACATTCGACACTTGGTGACGGATCTGAGGGTGCGGCAAGGTGAGTTGGTAGTGCGGGAAGGTGATAAATACAAGTTCCTATGGACCAAGAAAGGTGTGTGGAGATAGAGATAGAGACCTAAGAGGAGAAGATAGGAGAGATACACACAGAGAGAGATAACATGGGTAGAGCTCTGTAGGATTACTGTGCGAGTGGGGCTCTGATGTATTGAGCTCAACATTGTAATTTCTTTTCTATTTTTACGTAGTTATACAAGCCTAGTGATGTGCATGACTGCAGTCTGCCATCTATGGCTCTTTGTAATGAACCAATGAATATAATGAGGTTACTTATTACAATTAGATATGAATATCAGTGGGTTTCATGTATATTTCATTCATAGAAGTTCTCTTTCTTTTTCAGCTATGAATGAATGGTTGTAGCTTTCTTTCTGTTATATTATGTGTTATGGAGTCTTTTAAAACACACGACCAAGAAACTACAAGGATCCGAAGGTCGTCCCGAGCCACCGTGTAATCTTTATATGTCTAAACTTCTTTCCTGAATACTCCTATACTAATCTTTGATGAATGCTTCCCACTAAAAACTCACATAAAAGAGAGACTCGGCACCCAGCGCGTG
Organism: Taxus wallichiana var. yunnanensis; assembly: GCA_018340775.1. Lineage (NCBI taxonomy): Eukaryota > Viridiplantae > Streptophyta > Pinopsida > Cupressales > Taxaceae > Taxus > Taxus wallichiana. The sequence continues at coordinate 464,749,972 of CM031236.1, read as the reverse complement.
CCTCGGGTGAGCACTCAACTTCTGTTGGGTGATAGGCCAGCGCACATGGGATTCTTTCCTCTTATAATGGGAGTAAAATAGACTACAATTAACAAGGTTTAAATGTTTCATTTAATAGGTATGTTTCCACCAATTTTGGCCAAGGCATGAAGGCAGAGGAAGATGTTGAGTTGTCAACTCTACTAAATTTTATTGGATGAAGTTTTCAACCATTATCTGTAATAAACAAAAGATAAGGCTTGGCGAGAGTTTTGGGGGTATTGAGAGTCCTATTGGCTATAATGAGCCTCAACCTAAGCAAAAACCACCTGGGGAATAGTACAATGGGTTGGAGGAAAAAGAAATGATTTGATTTTATTGTGAATTCGTATTTTTGAGCTCTTGGGCTCTCAGTATGTTGTATTTACATTTTTCAAAATTTTAGTTTGATTATCTTGCATGGAAAAAATAATGGAAAAATTTGGTCTTGGAAACTATAATAAGAAATTAGGAAAAGTTTCAAAGTATTATTTGGCATTTTCATTGGAAATCTTTCTGTGGAAGCTTTTCTTGAAGGATTGAAGAAAGGAAGAGAAGCTAGGAGCACTACCAGGCATGATAGGCTCTATCTCTTTAAGATATCTTGCTTTTATTTAAAAATTTTCATTAAAATAATGATGCTCTTCATGAAAACATCTCTGAGAATGGTTTTGTGTGTGTTGTTTCATCTTCTTGCTTCTATGAGTTTCATATGGTTATGGTTCTTATTGATATGAATGATTATGTGGAATGAAGTTGTTATACATGATTTTGGGTTTCAAATAAGGTTGGAAAATAGATTTTTTTGCAATATACTTAACTGTGAATGATTTTTATTTGGGATATTGTGATATCTTGCTTCTGTAAATGTACCTTCTTATATTTTCAAAGGGTTGGTGTTAAACAATTTCACAAGGTTTGGTTGAAGTATTCTTGAGTACTAGTAATGATCCAGGTTGTCGTTAAGTTGTGTGTTAACACTAGGATATACGGTTCAGTTATTGCATCTAAAATGTGGCTCTGGTTTCAATTTTATGGGTCATTCATTTTGGTTAAAATTTGTAATTCCTCCAAACTTATGGCCTCTCTGGTGCCATAATAATTCTAAATGATTCCCTATCATTATTACTCATACTAAGCATCCTCTTATAGATTATCTTATCCAAACTAAGACAATCATTGACTCATTATTTATTGACATTTCTACACTTGATTACAATAATGGTTATGCTCTAGATGATACCTTCTTATCCAAATTTACTCCTAGGAAGAGAATACATAAACATTTCATTATCGAATCATTACAATCTACTTTTTTCATAGCATCAACACTATATTGGTCTTCTTGTGAAGCATACATACTAAATTCAACCCCAAGATTGATGAGCTCATATAAAATGAAGATGCCTACTCTTATTTTGACTCTAAGGATAAGATCATGAACTAAACTCCTTTGATTAGAGATATGATGTTTGATCGAAAATAAGCTCCCATGATTATATCATATACTCCCGTGATACCTAATATGATATATATTCCTTCTCCCCCTCTCCTTCACCAAACATTGCTACAACTCTACCCTCCATGAGGTAAAATTCATTTCTTCTTACAATTTTTGTTCCTAAACCACCTATGATTGAGCCATATTACACATGGCATATAGCTCATAGGAATGATATTTCATATTATAGAGCCTACCGACCATATAAGAATAAACTTGAAGTGGGGGTTAGGATAAACACACACACACACTCAACCATCTACTTTAGCACCACTCTATTTGTCTAATCATGGAACTTACTCACATGTAGATGATACTTGATGTGTTATCTCATATTATCGCTGAGTACGGAACCTTCCCTTGTGCACCTAAGCACAAGGTCCAATATCCTCTATCATGATAATAGCCTTTCATGTCTTCATCTTGATCTTCCCCTACTTATTCTTCCTCTCATCCATCCCTTGATGATATCCGCCATGATATTCTCACTTGGATATTTGAATGGATTGACGATTCTCTCTTCACCACATGATCTCGAATTCCATTATAGTATCAACATAATTGATGACAACTTAGAATACCCGATGATTAATACTCGACATCAAATACTACATGAATTAACTAACATTATAAATAATTCATGTCAATATTTCACACATCATTATTGATTCACTCAAATCTACTTGGCGTAACTCATATCTCTATTTTTTTCTTTTCCTACTTAGTTTTATCTTCTCCCTCTTGGGTTTATCTTTCCCCCTTGGGTTTATATTTCCCTACTTGGATTTATATTTTCCCACCTAGGTTTATATTCTCTCACTTGATTTTACCTCTTCTCACTCTATTTCTTAAGGCCATTTCTTCCTTATTTGGATACTTTGGTACTTTATCTCTCACTTCCCACTTATGTTTCTATGGTTGTTACTTCCTACTTTGGATACTTTGGTAATTTATCTAGCGTCTCCCACTTGGGTTTCTACAGTCATTTATTTATTCTTTGGATTCTTTGATAGCTTTACTATCATATCTTGTTTTTTCCTACCTCTCATTACTTGGGCTAGACCTATAATTGGTCCCCATCTTAATCAATCCCACACACATGCCTTACCTACTCTATCATCATCATTTTAAACCTTTTATTATTCCATTTCTCTTATCCATGAATGTTCCTCCATTTTTTCACAAATAATAAAATGAAATCATAAAATTATACATATATGAAACATCAAATACACAAGACATCCCCAAAAATATTATCACACACACAACACCACACACACACACACACACACACACACATCATCATCATCGTTAAAATATGCATCTCAAAAATTACATCCTTCCCTCAAACACCTCCTCCCTTAGTTAGAATATGTCCGATGTTTTAAGATGATGAAGCAAAAATAGTGGTACATAGGGATCATGTCGTGATTTGTATCTAGATTGGTCCTCTATAATTAATCCCTCTTCTCTACCCTCCCAAACCTCCATCTTTGAAATACACATTATATCATTTTTCTAGTACATAACCCTCATATGTGCATCTGCAAGACATGTTTTCTTTCTCTCGTTCCAATGTTGCATGTTCTTAGATAATTCCTTACACCAATCTATTCATAGCATGTGCATTAGCTACCACCTAAGCATATCTATAACTTTTAATATCACAAGCTTCCCTCTAAGAGTATAAATTCACTCGCTACATCCCTAGCCATTAATAACATTGGATATGCCATCACAAAGGTATCTCGAAAAGCTAATACGACATCTATGATATTATGATGTGCACCCTCAATCAATAAGTTTCACTTAGTTGCGGTCCACTTTTAAAAAAATAAAAATAACATACCTCATTAGAAATCTAGCCAACATCCCAACCTACAATAAAATAATATATTATATCACAAACATTGAGGCTCTCCTTTCTCACTAGGTTTTCAACCATAATGACTCCATATTCTCACCTCCCCTAACTCCACCTTCATCATCATACCTTTATTGGTTGGCCCCTACAAATTTTTCCAAACTATCTCGAGGCACCAATATCATTTGTGGTCTCTCTTCGTTGTTCCAATATCTTCTCGGGATGCTCCATCATATACGTAATAATCATGACACACATAATTAATATATATCCCCTATTGTTTCTTTGTAACCAATACTTTTGATGTCATCCCCTAGGTATTTCTACTCTATCCTCCTCATTGGAATAGTTGTTGCCAAGATATTTCATAAAACCCTTGAAGAAATTTATATAGATTGTTACTATCAAAATCTTGAAGCATCCATACATTCCTTTAAATAACTTTTTTTGAGTTCATTAAAGACTTTGAAATGAACAAGTTGTTACGAATGGGAATCGGGAGTTATTTCATATCAAGACAAAATAAAACAATTCTTTTATCCACTTTATTTAGGGTTGGCGATAAGTCCTCTACTATTACATGAGTGCACCAAATATAGATCAAACAGAACTCTATGACATCTTCCTCTACTCACTTAAATGAAAAACCAAGGAGGAAGTGCATAATTTTACACTTTGTAGTTGCGAGGAAGTGTTAAAGGGTGTACTCCACATTGACCAAGTGGTTATTTATAGTGGACATAAGACATATGGTCCCAATGGGAGGTTGATCACCTTTAATCATAGTAATTCAAATTACCAAAATAACTCAAGCAATAACCAAGGACCTAAGGTCCTAAATCGAACCGTGGTGCCACTACGGATGGTGTGAAAAATCAACCCAAAAATCCTAATATTGTGAACACCAAAAATGGGAACAATAACAATGGGAACATGAATATCCAAAGAGTTAGTAACCCCACTCCTTATGTCAACATGGTTGATTTTAGTCATCCTCCTCCTCAACAAGTTCAAGCCCAAGGCCAAAACCAATATCAAAACCCTAGGCAAGGGGCTATGAACTATAATTATAACAACCAATTCCAAAAACATAATCGGAGCTATGACGAAAAACAAAGTAAAAAAAAAGGCCGTGGGATTATGATCCCAATTTATATTATGGGTTTCATAGATTAATTGGTCATGATTCTCGAGTCCTATAGGGATTATAATAAGTTCATTCAATGACTCCCATAATACCAACAACAAATTTTCATTGATATGTTTTTAGTGAACTCTAGAGGAACCTCTCATAACACTCATACGGGACTGTTTCACCCTAAAACTCCAACCTAGGAATCTATAGAGATACTTTCCCAAGTGTCTAGAAAATGAGAAATCTAACCATCATAATGTTAACAAAGGGATTCATGTGGCAACTCATGATCATGAAGCTTCTACATCTAATTATCCTTGATTTTCTCCCAACTTGGACCAAAGAAATAAAATGAAAATTATAGGTTTGGTTGAATTAGAGACAGATCCAGAGGTTAATGTGACTATTGGTACTCAATATTACACATCACACCCTCTTCCCATTTATCCTTTAGTTCAGGATGACTTACTGGTAGTTCCTAAACCTGTATGAGCCTATGATTTAATCACATATCTTAATAAGACCTTTTCTCACATTCCTTTTAGATCTTTCAAAGAATTTACTATCTCATCGATACACGTTTTTGGAAGCATTGGGCCTTGGCCATTTAGTACATGTCACACCCCTTTGAAGGCTTAGATCAAACATAAATACTTTCATCTTTATCCTCCAGGACAAAATGAAAAGGACACAGGATTTGTGTTTCACACAAGAAAGATGACTTTAGGCGTCGAGTTGGCACAAAGAGGTGATCTTGTGTTATGCTTGCAAGTGAGGGTTTACAATAAATATTTTAAGAGGGAAATGATCGATAACGTGGATACTATGAATATTGTTCATTTCTCCTTCCTACAAAAACTAGGGTATGGAGAAACTAATTGCTCCTCTACCAGGAATATGCTTTGAGAGCTTATATCATCTTGAAAGCCACTTGATTAGAATAATAGTTCTCCCACTCACCCTTGGACCCAAAAATATCTTAACCAAGTTTTATATTATAGATAGGGAAATCAACTACAATACGATTCTTGGTAGACCACAGATCTACAAAATGAAGGCCATTCCATCCACGTTGTTTCAAGAGGTAAGGCTATTTCATTTAGGAAAGGTATAAAATATAAACCCATAGTTCATTCTGAGTTTGAACTCCCAACCAACCAACTAAATAAACTAACTCCTTCTAAAGAACTAATCTCCATTGTAAGACCATTTCAAGTGGACGAAGTTGACCAAACTACATAAATCAAAGGAGTAAAGAAGAGTGAAGGTAAGAATGTTGTGATATAGGCTATATCTACTAAGACAAAAAAAGAAATTGTAAATCTATTAAAAAATGACTTGTCGGTCACTCTCCTATTTGATTGTCAAGGTATTGGAAATTTCATTTGACTAGCTTCTCTCCCATCAGATGGTATTATAGATATGTGTATAGTCGAAGTATCTAAAGTCTAGGAAGAAGTTCCTAATGACAATGAAGATTCAATTTTTCCTATCAACTACTTGGAAAATCCACTATAATGGAGCTCAATGTTGATATGGCATAGGGGTTGGGGTAGTTTTGAATTCCCTGGGAGGTAAAATCATGTCTTTTTCCTTCAATATAAACTTTGAATGTGCCAACAATGGATCAGAGTATGAGGCTTCGCTTCTCAGTCTCATTGTAGGCAAGAGAATGGGAGTAAAGAATATTAGAGTCCTGGGGGACTCACAACTTATAGAAACCCAAGTCTCAGATGTATATGAGACTAGAGCAGAACATCTCCAGCTCTATAAATCTACTATGTGTGAAATATGCAAATAATTTTACTTTATCTCTATTAACGTAATCCCTAGAGAACAAAACCAACTTATTTATTCTATGGCATCTTATTACGCATGTGTACGCCCTAATGAAGGTTTGAAGGAAACATAATTCATGTTCTCTATCTAGGTCAAACTCTTAATTCAAAAGATGTTAAACAACACGATATTATCATATGTAGATAATGGGAACAAACCCATCACATTAGACTTTACTGAAAATGATGAGGTGATCCTAGGATTTCTACATTCTTATACCGATATCCCTTCCATACATAGAAAGAAAGGTTTCTCTCTTGTTCCCCACCCTTCTTCATACTTTGGGGGAAAAAAATGTATCTTTCCTCATCACAATATTTAGAGATCTACAAAGTTGAAGAAGAATATCTGGAATTACCTCCAACTCCCACTAAATTTGAAAAAGGAAACGCCTCTTTGATAAAAGTTACAATTGATATTAATATCGGAACATAGAAGGATCTTGAGATTTTAGGGCTTGGTTCTTCGTTCTCGGTAGAAGAGATAGAAGAATTGACAAAGGTTCTCAAAGAGAATTCTCGATCCTTTGTGTTCAATTATAAAGACGTGATATGAGTTTCTCCTAATGCAATAGTCCACAATCTATTTACCAAACTCCGATTGTAAACCCGGTGAAACAAAATTTGAGGCCTATGAAGCCCAAAGTTGCTTTGATGGTCAAGGAAGAAGTAATGAAACTTCTACAAGTGGGGTTCATAAAACCAGTAGACTAGTCCATGTGGTTGTCAAACATTTTCTGGGTCCTTAAGAATAATAGGAAGATAAGGATATGCATTGATTTCAGAGATATAAATAAAGCCTTTCCTAAATATGATTTCCTACTACCGTTCATCATCATGGATGGCAATGGCCATTCTGAGCTATTATCCCTCATGGAAATGTTTTCATGATATAACTAGATAATAATCTCTCGATGAAGATAAAACCAAAACCAACTTCACCACTCCCCGGGAACCTTTTACTATGCAATCATGCCTTTTGGCTTAAAGAACACCGACACCACATATCAACAAGCCATGACCTATATATTCCATGATATTATTCATAAGATTGTGGAAACATTTTTGATGATATCTTAGCAAAGGCTAAGAAGAGAGGTGACCATCATAAATTTATTTAAGTCAACCTTTCACATTTAATCAATTATGGAGTGACCTTGAACCCATAAAAGTGTATCTTTGGAGTTACATGAGGTAAGATCTTAGGTTAGATCATTTCATCTTGAGGTATTGATGTAGACCTAGAAAATATTTGGACAATATTTGAAATGACTTTTCCAATGAATGAGTCCATTATAAGATCTTTCCTAGGAAATCTTGGGGCAAGAAGTAGGTTTGTTCCTTATCTCACATAAGTCATCCATCCCATTAATGGCTTGTTGAAGAAGACATGTTGCAAGATTTGGAAAAAAGAGTGTCACAAAGATTTGGAGTCGGTCAAGTGGTTTCTAGGGTTCATTTTAAGAGGCCTCTGGGAAATTGGAGGTGGAATATTCTGTGCAAATATCCCAAAACCACTTTCGTGACACAAGTGAATTTCCCAAGTTTTGTGTGCAAAATTTTCACCCAACGAAGCTTTCATTTTCGAGGCACACGATAGGATGTTTGCAGGTCATGTGACATAAAGTGTGTTGTCACACGACAACAAATTTTGTCATGTGACAACAAAATTTCTTTCACACAATCAAATCTCATGTCGTGTGACCTTATCTTTTTATTTGTGTGCCTCCTTTATTTTCATGCGTCCAAATGTCACCCAATTATTTTTACACATCTCTTAATTTCCTGTTGTGCATTTGTAAGCTCTTTTCATGTGTCAACAACACAGGATTATCACATGTCAACAATCTCTTGTCATGCATCAACAACTTCTTGTCGTGCATCAACAACCTACCCTACAATTTCACAATACTTGATATGTCGGTACCTCAGTAAGCTAGTAGTAAGTTACTAGTATACTACCCGACGAATTACCTAGGTTTATATAGGAGTAGTTTTCAATGGTAGGTGAAGCTGACCCTAAAAAAATTATACTAGAAATTTTAGGTGAACAGGACATTGACTTATTCCGAAAATTTTGCCATTTCAAATTTTCCTAAAATGGAATTTTTGCCAAATTATGAATATTCACCACTAAAAAAATCCTTGACGGTTTCTTATTTCTCTTCCAAATCTTATTGATGAGGCCATAAATTACCATTATTTTTTCCTTCCAAGTTACCTTTGAAAGTGGATTATAATGTAATCTTAGAAATTATAGTTTCCTTAAGATAGAATATAGGATATATATCTTTTTCATTCTTTATAAATATTTTGTTATCTATTTTGTTGACTAATCCTATTGATTATTTGGGAAAAGATGCAAAGTCTTGTGTATGTAGGCCATAAAGGAAAGATAATGCTAGTTTTTAGAAAAGTGGAATTAATCATGAATAGTAAATTTAAACTTAAATATGATTTCATATCCATATTCCTCTCAAAACATTATGCAAGTTCAAAAAAGAATCATCTCAATCCAATATTGCATGCAAAAGTTATAGTTGTTTTAGTTAGCTCCAAAACCATTGGAGTTAGCTCTAGAACTTGCATCAGCAGAGCAACATTAGCTCTAGAATCATTGGAGTTAGCTCGGAACTTGCATCAATAGAGTAATTTTAGCTCCAGAACCATTGGAGTTAGCTTCAAAACCATTGGAGTTAGCTCTAGAACTTGCATCAATATAGTAACGTTAGCTCCAAAACCATTGAAGTTAGCTCCGGAACCTACATCAATAGAGTAACATTAGCTCTAGAACCATTGGAGTTAGCTTCGAACTTGCATCAATAGAGTAACGTTAGCTCCAAAACCATTGGAGTTAGCTCTGGAACCTACATAAATGGAATGACAATTTTGAGGAATTGTGAATAATTAGAGAATCCAATGGAAAATATGAGAGAGGTTTTTATTCATAGAAATGTTTTTAATATAAACCTCATTCATATTTTCTACAGGTTTTACCAATAAAGAGAAATCTAACTTTTAGTGAGCTATAGTCCAAGGAAAAAATGTATCACTTGAGCACCAAAAGTTCCAAAAACAAAAGCAGAAAAAAGTAAAATGGAAAATCGAGAGATGTTTTTATTCATAGCAATGTGTTTTAAAAAATTCATTCATATTTTCTATAGGTTTTACCAATAAATAAAAACCCAAGTTTTAGTGAACTACAATCCGAGGAAAAAGTGTATCAGACAAGCGTCAAAAGTTCCACAATCAAAAACAACAAAGTCAAATAGAAAATCCAGGAAAGGTATTTTGTCAAAATCATCTTTTGAGGAAAAAACTCCTTCCAATAATGTAGGAAAATAAAATCATTGTGATTCTTGTTACCAAAAATCAAGGAGAAGATTTGGGAGAAAATCTTCCTAAAACAATGAGATAAGACTTTGACTCCAATAATATATCTCTCTCCATATTTTGTGGAGATGGAGATCTTAGTTGTTAGGATTGGAATAAAGATAATTTTAGATTATATTTCCTAAAATAAGGATTTGGTTGGATGCATGAATTATAAATGCAACCTTCCACACTAAGATATGTAATTTTTCTCAAGAAATAAAGATTTGTTCTTTTCTCTCAAATATTATGTAGTTTTAAGATCTCGGAAGTGTGATTTGAACCCTCTTCCAAGGAATGAGTTGGCCACTCATTTCGAGAAAGATGGATCTGTATATTTATGTTTATGTTTATTAATTTGTCTGTAATTTATTTTTTTGTATTGTTTTTCTCTTTGTATTGTGAAAATTTAGTATGTTGTGAACCTGCAGGTGTTTGGTTTAACTATGTTTATTTCCAATTCAGCAATTTCAATTTATGAAAATGTTTTTTGTTCCTGTAAGTGTGATTTCATTCATGCAAGTATGATTTATTTCATACAAACTTTATTTCTACAAGTGTGCCTTAATTTATGCAAGTGTGCCTTTATTTTTGCAAGTTTGATTTGTTTTATGCAAGTTTGGTTTGTGTTTAAATGAGTTGTTTTCCAAAGATAGTCTTCTCTTAATGCATACAATTTCTTCTGAAACCATCTCTGGATTGACATTATTAATAAAGAGGATTGATGACCCTCATCACTTATGACACCAAAATATGATTGTCCTCTAACTTTGTATTCTATAGCCACAGACGTTTCAATTGCGTGCATCTTATCTCAAGAATATGACGATGCTTATGAGTGAGCTATCTATTTTATTATCCTTATACTCCTTGATTATTAAAATTGGTACTCACTAGTAGAAAAGGAATATTTGGCTAATGTTTTCACAACTAAAATATTGAGACGTTATATGCTCAATCAAGAAATGATATTCATTATTAAATCTAATCGGATGTGAACATTCCTAACCCAAGCAACTTTGTCTACAACAATTTTTAGGTTCATCACATTGATGAATGAGTTTCAACTTACCTATGTGAATCAAAAGTTTATCAAAGGAAAAATTATCATTGAATGGTTAGCTGAAAACCCCATAGACTCGTGTGGATTAGTTGATTTGGATTTCCCTAATGAATGCATCTGCTACATAGATAAACATGTCATTTCTTCATGTCCTTTGTATTTGGATATAATAAATCGGACATATCCGTAAGTGGTTAATTATTAGCAAAGGTGATGAATTCACATCATAACCACCAAATACGTGATTGTAGAACAAGACTTTATATCAGAAATCCTTTGATGGTATGTTTCTTAGATGCATTGATGAAGAAGAAGTAGAGAAAATCCTCTTCAAATCCTACGGGGAGTTTGTGGTGGTCACTTCGGAGGGCATTCAATAGATCATAAATACATCGATGGGTTACTTTTGGTCCATGTTGGAGCATGAGCCTATGGATTACGTACGAAATGTCAAAAATTCTAAGAATTCTCACATGCCATACATATCCCAGCTCAAGCTTTACAACCTATAGTGACACCTAGCCATTCTCCACTTGGGGTTTGGATCTGATAGGGAAATTCTCTCCCACATCAACAAACAACCATAATTTCATAATCATGGCCATAAAGTATTTTACGAAATGGGTTGAGGCCATGCCTCTAACTATGGTACTTGATCCATCATAGCCAAGTTTATCTTGAATTAGATTATCTACAGGTATGGCATTCCATAAGTCATTATTTCAGATAATGGCTCCCCTTTCAAGAATGATGAGATGCGAGAGTTATGTGCAAAATTCAAAATATCTCATCATATGGACACTTTATACTATCCTCGGCCAATGGATAGGTGAGGCAAATAATAAAACCTTGAAGTCCATTCTCCTTAAGACGTTTAAGGAGAATAAAAGGGATTAGCATTTAAATGTATTTCCCTCCTTATGGGCATACATGAATTCAATTTGAACACCAATGGGGAAATTCCTTTTCCTTAGTGTTAGGAAATAAGAGATAAAATATGCGGAATAATCCCTTACAGAATTGCAACAGTAGAAACTAATATGTAGAAAATATTACAGATCTCAAATAAAAGTGCAGAATAAATAACACAACACAGAGAGACAAGATTTAACATGGTTCACCCAATTTGGGCTACGTCCACCAAGAATCACTTGCTCAGATTTTATTACAAGCCTCCACTCTCTCAATATAATACCCAGATCCATTTGGAGCTATGCTCAACAAACTCTACAGAATTCACACCTGAATTCAAAACACATCTACAATACATTTGCTTGTCTATCTATCATATGCATAAGACCATATAAATAGACAATTGCTTAAGCAGTTTGATACAAAACCATGGGTATCAAAACCATGGGCAAAAACCGTGGGTATCAAAACAATGGGTACCGAAAAAACCATGGGCCCAAAATAGCCCATAACGGTTACCCATTACCCATGGGTTAATAAACCACCCATGAAAATTTACTTCGGGGGCTTCGCCCCCGAACCCCCTTGACCCGCTCACCGGCGAGCGGGACCGCCATAAAAATACCCGAGTGTAACACATAGAAGGTGTACCACACTCTAACATGAAAATAGGCTCCACAAACATAACAATCTCCCACTTAGAGACTGATTTCCACTGAGAAAGCTTCTCAACCCTTCACTGTCATCCGCGAAGGCCAACCAAAGCTGAACATAGCTTTAGTTTATCCCTTGTGACCACCTTGGTCATCATGTCTGCAGGATTCTGACTGGTATGAATCTTCTCCAACTTCAACTTATCTTCCTCCAAAGTTGTCCTGATGAAGTGATATCTCAAGTGTGTATGCTTCGTCACCGGTGGAAAGCGAGTTCTTAGCTAGGTGTATAGCACTATGACTATCACTATGTTGCTTACATTCCTCCCGCTTATGCCCCAACTCCTCAAAAAAATTATAACCAAATCATATCTTTCCTTGCCTCTATTGTAGCAACATACTTAGCCTCCGTTGTTGACAAAGCCACCAGCTTTTGTAGTCGTGAAATCCACTTCTTGTTGTCCCACCTACAGTGTAAATATAACATGTCGTGCTCCTCCTGCTATCTACATCTCCAGCCATGTCTGAATCTACATAACCATGTAAAGTGGTGTCTGATCCACTGTAGCATAAAATTGTCCCCATGGTCCCTCTCAAATATCAAAGGATCTAATTTACTACTTGTCAATGCTCTTTACCTGGATCACTCATAAATATACTCACAGCTCCTACTGCATGGGAAATATCAAGCCTAGTGCATACCATAGTATACATCAAACTGCCAACCGCTGATGAGTAAGGTACATTGGACATATGGTTTCTTTCCTACTTTATTTTGGGACACTACTCCTTTGATAACTTAAAATGGTCTGCCAAAGGAGACCCAACCGGTTTAGCATCCTGCATGTTAAACCTATCCAATACCTTCTTAATATACTCTTCCTGAGATAAAGTCAACTTCCGTTCCTTCCTATCCCAAGTTATCCTCATACCAAGGATTTGTCTGCAGCCCCAAATCCTTCATATCAAAGGATTCACTTAGCTGTTTCTTGAGTACTTTTATTTCCTGCATGTTTTTATCTACAACCAACATGTCATCAACATACAAACATAGGATAATATAACTTCCATCCTCAAATTTCTTTGTATACACGTAATGGTCAAAATGACATCTAATATAACCTTGCTCCATCTTGAAGCTATCAAACTTCTTATACCATTGGCGTGGAGCTTGTTTCGAATGCCATACAAGCTCTTTTTCATTTTTCACACCATCTCCTCTTTACCTTTGACTTCATATCCTTTTGGGCTGCTGCACATATAGCTCCTCCTCCAAATCACCATGGAGAAATGTAGTATTTACATCTAATTGTTCTAAGTGCAAGTATTATGCTACCACTATTCCAAGAACAGTTCTAATAGAATTCATTTTTACTACAAGAGAAAAGATCTCATCAAAATCTATACCTTGTTTCTGTGCAAATCCCTTGACCACCAATCGGGCCTTATATATTTTCTTTCCTCCTTCTTCATCTTTAACTTTGTACACCCACTTGTTCTGCAATGCTCTTTTTCCTTCTGGTAGCTTCACCAAATCCCAAGTCTGGTTCTCCATGAGAGACTTATGCTCCTCATCCTTGGCTTGCTCCCACTTCTTCCTGGCATCTACCTGCATTTCTCCATCAAAGATCTTTGGCTCTCCACTATCAGTGAGTAATAAATAATAAAGAGAAGGATAAAAATGTTCAGGTTCTTTTCTTACCCTAGAAGACCTCCTCACTGTAGGAGTTTGGGGTTCTGTGGAGTAGGTTCTGAAGCGATTCATGGGTCACTGTCCCATCCGGAAGATCCTCTACCACTGCATATTCTTTCTTGGATTCTTCCCTATTTTCCTGCAACTATTTCTTATACATGAATTTCTCATTAAAGACCACATCCCTAGACCGAATGATTTTCTTGTCCTTAATACTCCAACATTTAAATTCAAAGTCATCCCCACCATAACCAATAAAAGTGCATTTTTCGATTTAGCCTCTAGCTTGGTTCTATCATCCTTGTCAATATCAACAAACACCTCACATCCAAAGACTCTAAGAAATGAGTAATCAACTTTCTTCTTGTACCGTACTGCCTCCTCGGGTATGCCTCCATCTAAGGCACTTGAGGGTCCTCTATTTATCAAGTACACAATTGTGCTCACCGCTTCTACCCAAAAATAAAGAGGTAGTCCCGCATATATCCTCATGCTCCTAAGACGTTCCATTATTGTTTTGTTCATCTTTTCGACACCCCATTCTCGTTGTGGGGTTCTTGGAACCGCTCTTTTTCTGCGCGATTCCATTCTTAGAACAATAATCATCAAATTCATTACTTTATGCAATACTCCCCTTCATTATCGACTGAGATATTTTAACTTAATCTACCTATTTCATTCTCTACCAAGGCTTTCCATTTAACAAAAGTATCAAATACATCAGATTTTTTCTAATGCAATAAACCCAAAATTTCCTTGTTGCATCATCAATAAAAGTAACATAATAACTTGAGCCCCAAGAGATGATATGTGAGCCGACCCCCAGGACATCGAATGTACTAGCTCTAACTTACTCTCTTTCTTCGTAGGTCCAACCTTGAGAAACCTTACTCACTTCGATTTCCCATATATGCGCTTCTCACATAAATCAACATGTTTCGTATATCCAGAAAATTCTTCTTTATGATGTCCATGCCCTTATGGCTCATATGACCAAACCTATAGTGTCATAATGTTGTATCTGCATCTAAAGCCACAAGATTACAATCATTAGTACTATCAGTGGTTAAATACAAGGTTCCAACCTTCATACCTCTTGCCACCACAAGATCACCCTTGGTAACCTTCCAAGAGTCGGCTATAAATATCACAGTACAACCATCACTTCCCAATTGCCCCACCGACATCAAATTTCTCCTTAATGTCGGCACATGTCTGACATCCTTCAATAGCCATATATTCCCATTATGTATCTTAACTTAACAGAACCTTTTCCAACTATCTTTACCGCAAGGCTCGTCATCACCAAGAAAAACATGCCCAAAATCCCCTTGAACATAATCAACAAAATAATGCCTATGTGGAGTAGCATGAAAAGAAGCCCCTGAATCTAAAACCCAAGATTTAGTAATATTATGCAAAGAAAGAATCAAAGCATACTTGACATACATTACTCGATGCCACATTTTTCTCCTTGTTTTCTTCCTGTTGTTTCTTCTTTCCCGAAGCTCCCAACAATCCTTCTTTGCATGCCTAGACTTTCCACAGTGCCAACATACTATCTTGCTTTTGGATTTTGACCTTGTCTGATCCTTTGATTTTCCACGGTTTCCTCTATTCTTCTGTCTCCCTCTAGTTTCCATTTTCAAAGCATTCCCTGAAGTAGAAGATTCATCGAGATTTTTCTTCACATTTCCTCACTTAGAATCACCCCTACAACATCCTCAAACTTCAACTTTGAGTTAGCAAGAACCGAGTTTCTTACCGCCATTACCAGGCTATTCCAACTCTCAGGTAAAGAGCACATAACTAATAAAGCCCTAACTTCTTCATCAAATTCTATTGTAACCGAAGCTAGCATATTTACAATTGTATTAAAATCATTTAGATGATCTACTACTGAACCATTCTCAGACATCTTCATATTAAACAAATTTTTCATTAAAAATATCTTATTAGAGGCAGAGGTTTTTTCATACAACTTCCCTAATGCATCCATTAGTTCTTTTGTATTCTTTTCCTTTGAAACATTAAATAATACCGAAGATGCAAGACACAACCGGATCGTTCCAAGTGCCTTCCGATCCAAAAAATCCCATTCCACATTTTTCATACTCGAGGGTTTGTTCACCTTCTCAAATAGCAAAGTATAAAGATCCTTCTGATAAAGGTAATCTTCTATCTGCATCTTCCAAAGACTGAAATTCTGCCCGTTGAATTTATCAACCCTAGATCTTCCATCATCTGCCATAGCTCCCACTCAAGCTAAAAAATTTCCCTGTGATTCAACACTTCAACAAACCAAACCAGAAGCTCGATACCAATTGTTAGGAAATAAGAGATAAAATATGCAAAATAATCCCTTACGAGATCGCAACAATGTGAAACTAATATGCATAAAATATTACAGATCTCAAATAACAAGCAGAATAAATAACACAACACGAGAGAGATAAGATTTAATGTGGTTCACCCAATTTGGGCTACGTCCACCAAGAATCACTTGCTTAGATTTTATTATAAGCCTCCACTCTCTCAATACAATACCCCGGATCCGTGTGGAGCTATGCTCAACAAACTCTCTGAAATTCACACCCGAATTCAAAACACATCTCCCATGCAATACATTTGCTTGTCTATCTATCATATGCATAAGACTATATAAATAGACAATTGCTTAAGCGATTTGATACAAAAACGTGGGTATTAAAACCATGGGAAAAAATCGTGGGTATCAAAACCGTGGGTATCAAAACAATGGGTACCAAAACCATGGGCCCAAAAACAGCCCATAACGGTTACCCATTACCCATGGGTTAATAAACCACCCATGAAAATTTACTTCAGGCTTCACCCCCAAACCCCTTGACCCGCTCACCGGCGAGTGGGACCACCGTAAAAATACCCGAGTGTAACACATAGAAGGTGTACCACACTCTAACATGAAAATAGGCTCCACAAACATAACACTTAGTTTTTAGTGTTGGATCGGTCTTACACTAGAGGTAGAACTACTTAGTCTTTGTATGTCCCTACGAGGCATTCGGATGAAGATGAGTATTGAAGTGCATGTTTAATTGACTTAGAAATCCTAGATGAGAAGTTTATAGTCGAAAGCAACATGATCGGTTTATACCAATATAATGTTTTGCCAATATAATAAAAAGGTTTCAAAACATCCAATTTAGGTATAATACCTTGTCGTAGGACTCGATATCCATATAGATAAGAAAGATGGTGAAGGTAGGAAATTCAAGCCAAAATGGTCAAGCCCCTACCAAGTAACAAAATATTTCAATAATGGTAAGTACCACTTATGTACTATGTAAGGTGATGAGTTTGGAAAATCTATTAACTCATTTCACCTCAAATGCTTCTACATTTAGTCATTGCATTTCCACATTGTCCATTTACATTCTCATCATCTTTGTCATTTGCATTGTCACTTTGTTAAAATTATATTATGGAAACTTATTTTTCAAGTGAGTCTTAAACTTCCAAACATTGGAAACTATCTCGAGTCATGACTCTTCTACGGTTTCTTCACACTCTCAAAATTATTTAATTTGTGTCATCATTTCCATCCATGAGATCTAAATTTTGACATTGGTATAATAAGGAATTACATGCTTCATCCTTTTTATGATTTTTTTCTTATTTAGGGTTTCTCGCATATAGTTTTCTCTATGAGATTCTTGATGGTATATATTTCCATAAAAATATCTCTCCATATCAAAAACATTCTCGAGAATTTCACCGGAACTTTTGTTCACCTATTTCAATATTCAAAGTGATGAGACCTCTCATCTTACTAGTTACATGGGGCTAAGATTGGGAGAATATGTTCCTCCCAAAAGAAACAATTCAAAACAAGGAAAGATAAAAAAACAAAAGATTATATATAAGTAATTACATATATTATTACTAAAAATAACTACATTTTTCATCCCTCCCAATATTTGGTGATGAGCCCATGATTTTTACTAATAGCATGAGGTTGGGAAAGGAGGAAGGTTCACTTTCTCAACTACATTTTTTCCTTGGTGATGAGCCCATGCTTCTAAATGGTAGTATGGGTAGACACCCATAATTTGGATCGAGCAATTTAAATACATAAACTACGCTAATTATCCTCTTCCCTATAAATTGACAACATATCATCAATAACGCACCTTTTCTCTTCTATCACCGTTAATTAATTATATTACGCTAATTAATTAACCCTCCTATCACTCAAGATTCTGATTAACGACCTTCCGTTAATTAGTATTCGTTTCTATTCGAATTAATTAATCATTCCTAATTAATTATTCTCTCTTCTATTAAATCAATAAATCATCATTTATTGGATTAAAATCCTCTTATTTGCCTAGATCATGTTAACTTTCCTCTAAAAATATTCTATAAGCTTACACCTACCTATTAATTAATCACTCTTGATTAATTAAGTTCCCCCTCAACTCCCATGAATCACTAATGATAAATTAAACTCCCCTAAAGCAAACTTAACCATTCAAAAGTATGTTTATCCATAACTAACCTAGCTTTGTTATTATCCCACATACAATAGGATGGAAAGATCTTTCAAACTAGAGGGTTATATAAAGAACCCTCCTCCTACCTTTCTTCTTACACCTTTGCATGCATATAACATAAACTATAGGAATTTTCATCTTTAAGTATCCTCCATTAGTTTTGAGCTAATGTCATCATCTTTCATTTCATCCATCCAAACCTTGAGTAATAGAGAGAATCAAAATGGCCTTGTAGAAATGTCTTGATGAGACTCCATTCTCAAACCCTTGAGATCAAACAAATAATCACATTTTGATTGCTAAGGATCTACATAGGCTCATTTCTAGTTTAGCATTCAAAGAGTAGAGAATAAGCTTAGCATGTTAGTTTGATTTTATTCAAAGTTCTATGCATGTTGATGATGTTTAGTCTCCTTAAGCTCTTAGCATGATGGTTTATGTTTAGTTAGCTTTATTTTGGAACTATTAGGTGTTAGTTTCAATTATCTTAGCTTAGTTAACTAATACATGGGCACATTTGGTACACTCGGTGGGATGAATTCATAGTCTCTTTGATTTTAATGGCAAGTTTTACTAGTTTTTCTCAAGTTTTACTAACCCAAATTATGCTCATGTGAAATAAGCTAAATTCCTTAGGTATTTCACTAAATTTATATGCATTGAATCTCTCTTGTGGTGTTTATTGTGATGGTTTGTCATTAGATTTGAGCTAAATTAGGAAAAAATTGATCTTTTTAGGTTACATACGTCAATTTCCGTATTTTAACGTCACCTACAGGTACATGTGTAGGTTTTTTATAGGGTAACACATACGTTAGAACTCACGCGTAGGTGTCTAAATAGATGGACATATGCACTCATATCTATGCACTTGTTTTTCTATCGGTTTACCCTATGTCAATTTTGGTCAAGCCACATGCATATGCTTGTGGGGGCATCAGATGCTTCTCTGCATGCGCACGTGTAATTTAGGCATCTATTTTCCCTACAATTTTTCAGTCCATACATATGCTTGAACACACACATAGGTGCATCTCATGTGTACATTTAGGTGTTTTTTATACCTTTGTTTCACTCTTTGTTTGATAGTCACATGTACTTTTAACTTTCCCATACATACACTTCTCTGCCCATGCACATGCTTTAGCTCACTATTTTATTTTAGTAGAGGTACACAAATGTTTCTAGTTGTGTGCATGTGTTGTTTTGGGCACCCATATGTTCTGAGGGCGTGCGTAGTATCACAAATCTAAATCTGATTCTTATATAAATATTTACAAAAAAATTATTTTCTTGATATTCTAGCACCTTGTAGGGTTATTTGAGACTAACTTCTATTTTGTAGGGTATATCTTCATGCTTTGTGCTAATTTTACTTGATTAAAGTTAAATGGTTGTTGCATTTTCATTTAGGAGGCTAGGATCATGTATGCTCTTCCCTCGCACCTTTTAGGTGATCTTGGGAATCAGAAATGATTCTACACCTTTTATATGCTTTCAAAACATCTCATTAAAATTTTTATTAAGGGAATGAACTTCAATGGGAGAAAATGAATTATTCATGTATTTTAGTTAAGTTTTTCCATTATTTTCTAATAATTGGATTTTTGTCACGTATGCTCTCCTCTTGCGTCTTAAGACGATCTTGAGAATTAGAAACAACATTTTATCCTCTTTATATGATATTTTGGATTATGTGGAAAACTACTAAAACTCTACGTGTAGGACCTAAATATGCTTGCCAAATAATTAGGATCAAAACAAAATACTAATGAAATTTCATGTAGGTTGTCAAATGGTGTACGACTAAACCACATTAAGTTCAAAGATAAAAACACCACATTCAAAACACTATAATTGCAGGTTCGGTTAAGAGCTATGGCTTGACCGCTTAACTAGGAGAAACTCCCCTTGGCATAAGCCTTAAGCTACAACAAAGGGGATAATCCTAGGAACCCCAAAGTATTCCATGCAAGATGGAACCTTGTGGACAAAACGGGAAGTGCTTCACACACCTACTTGACTAGTTTACACTTGTGACATTTAATGTCAAAGTTATCTATATTGGGACTCCAGTGAGAATACAACTAAACTCATTGATTTCTCATTGTATTTTAAGGGGTTAAAGTAAATTTGGGATACTCCAAGACTAGTCAGTGTGACTTTCTTGGAAAACCGAGATTGTAGGGGTACCTTGTGACACCTAGTTGAGGGAACCACCTAGGAAAGCCATATCGTCTTGGGATCCAACTGGACCATCTCAATCCAATCATTTTTAAAGAGCCTTCACAAAGTGGGAACTTTCTTGAGTCGAAACCTTGTTTATCAAACAAGGGGAGAGTCCATTAAAGTTCAAAATAAGTGTCATTCACCACGAAATTTGTGAAGCATTACTTTTTCTTAGTTTTTCACTCGCCATAAGACAAGGTGAAACTTTTCTGAAGTGAAGCCAAACACTTTTCAACCTCACTTGATCTACTTCATTTTCTTTCTTTTGACACTTTGTTGATCAAAAGAAGAGAAACAAACATGTAATATCAATTGATCATTTCCACCACTTTTGCACCCGTTTACATTCGTTCTTGTTTGAGACTGGATGGTAAACGTTGAAAGTGTGTTGGTACATTTTCATATCTTGATAGTCATTTGATCTTGATACCCAAGTCAAGATCATAATTGTAGTTAGGCTTGATTATTCATTGATTATCCTTTGAATTGTTACATTTCTTGCTTGTATTGTATCGAAACAATTTTGATACTTACATCTTGTTTCTTGCAAACTTGACCTAAGTGTCTAGATTGTAACATTATGCTATGTGCATCTTAACAATTCCTTGGTATATTTATGGCATTATGTTTGTTTTCAAACATTACCTCAACCTTGAAAGGTGTTTTTACCTTGTTCACATCATATTAATATTATTTTGATACTAATACCTTACTTTTTCACAAAGTTTGGTTAATGTATCTTAGTGGTATTATTGCATTGCTCACATTCATAACCTCCACTTTTTGAGATTTAGGTCTTGCTTGGATCTAAAATTCGCTAATAGTATACTTTGATTAGAAATCACATCAACCTCTTGTTATTACTTACGCCTTGTTCATCTTGAACTTGACATAAGTATTGAAATTAAGTTAATCATTTGACGTCAAACTACCAATTGAAAAAATATAGGGAGTAGTTCCTTGTTTGATTGATTGGTTTATTGAACTTGTGTGATTGTGCCTTGTGATTATTCATCATATTGACTTATCCCTTTAGGAAAATCCTTTTGATCCTTTTTTATCCTTTGCACTTATAACTTGTTGTCCAAACCTTGTTGGATTGTTGAAATTGCGTTATCATGATGTATGTTTTCCTTAGAACCCCTTTAGAAAATCACACAAGCATCCCCTATCTATTCATGAAATGTCTATTTGGTTGTCATTATGCTACCCAAATCAACATGGAACTTCCTTCTATTTGAAGGAATTCAATCACACTATCTAGGTCTAGGCATTTGGACCCAAAAATTCCAACATGATTTATTATCAGTAGGGTTCCTTATACGTATGACAATAAGGAATCAAAATTTAGGTTCACATGGAAGACACCCATCATGACTAAACCATGTTTGGTTCTTCAAGCTAGAGAACCCATTCAACTACACCTTTCCCCACCTTCATCTCATATTCAGTGGTATGATTCTTCTGATTCTAATCCAAACATTTCTTCCCGATTCTAAGGATTCTAATCCAACTATTTGTTTGATTCTTCTACTTCTCTTGATTATTCTGATCCAAACTATTATTCAGATTCTTCTCAGTCTCTTGAACTTCATCCAATCGACCTTCTTCTAAGGAATAATAAGTCACCTAAACAAATTTTTACTCCTCTAAATATTTGTGCCACCAAAAATCTTCCCATCATTAATCTAATTCGATTCTCAAATCATGGTACTTCCTTTCTTTGCAAGACCCCCTTAATCAAATTTCTAATTTAACTCTGATTTTGATCCTCTCTTTCTTCATAGGACCCCTTTATCATTCATCTAATGCGAGTCTTGAATCATGGTCCTCCCTTTCCTTAGAGGACCTGCTTTATAAGTTTCATCGATAGTGTCTTCCTCATAAGATCTTTATGCACCTAATTCTTCCAATGAATCATCTAATATGACTCCTAAGTCACAGTCCTCCCTTTCTTTGTAGGACCTCTTTCATCAATCACCTCAACACACTCTTCCTTCTTCAAAGATTTGTGTGACTCAAAGTCCTTATATTCAATCAATCGAGTCCACTCCTATGTCACAAACTATGGAATTTTGACTCAATCCTACTAGTTTCCAACACTATATCATTGTATAGGTAAGTCCATTTCATCTTCTTCTATTCATGAGACATCTAGCTCCATGTCTACTTCGTTTCTTGCATCATCTTCTTCTGTTAATCATCATCAAACATATTCTCAATCTTCCACACTAGTTGGACCTTTTTCTTCCAATCAAACCCATGTGGTCGATCAACAACCCATACCGATTGATTTCTTTCAGAATGAAGGAGTGATCATGGCATTTATAGGGGCACACGAATATATACCTCTAAAAATTATGAGCAAGGATTCTATTTAGACCTCGAAGAATTCACATATTGTGGGGAAAATTTTTATTCCTTTTATCAAGAAACAGAGGAAGAACCTCGATCATCATGCAACTTGATTCTCCTCTTATTCTTATACTTCCTCATTCTTCATTCTTTGATGAACTTCTTTGGGTCTAGTATTAAGCCATGGCCCATGTTCTCATCACCTAATTTTTCTTTACATATCACAATTCCTCAATCACAATCACACTTTGGGTCATCGCCAAGTATCCCATCATCTTCTTCTATATATGGGCCACCTCTAAGTTTCCCTTCATCATCTATCTGTGGGTCTCCTCTGGGTAGCCCATTACCTTCTATTTTGGGGCCACGTCCAAGTAGCCCCTTGTCTTCTATCAATGGGACACCTTCGGTAGCCCATCATCTTCTATTCTTGGGTTACATCCTAATAGCCCATCACCTTCTATTATGGGGCCACATCCTAGTATCCCTTCATCTTCTATTTTTGGCTCACCTCTTGGTAGCCCATCTTCTTCAATTCTTAGACCATATCCCTTTCATCCATCACATTATTCTTCTATAAACAATTGTGGCAAGCCCACCATCATTCCTCACATTCCTCTCATCAATTCTAAACATCCACGTTCTCCTCCCACTTCTCGGATCATAAAAATTAAGCATTATCTTATAAGAAACCCAAACATTTTCTTTATCAAGCTAAGATAAAAACTCCAAAGCTCTCTAAAGCTCCCAACAACTCAAATGATTATAAAATTCAAAATCAAACGTGATTCCAGAATGCACACCAATGCAACCATTAAGTATAGTGAAAAGTGTAGAAACCTATGGATAGGGAACTCAAGCTCACACATATGAAATCCATGTTTCAAAACAAATCATAGTCATTTGTTGAGTGTGAACTCACCACAATCATTGAGATCAGGGATAATATTATGCTTGATAAAAAAATGTGTTTCATCTCCCTTATCAAGGAAATCACAAACATCATTGTTGGATCTTATCATGCAGAGTGACATTATTGGTCCCACTTCCCAAAAACATAAAATACAAAAAAATGAGAAAACATTAAAAATCAAAGGTACAAGATCAAACATTGCAATCAAGTATTGCATACACATGGATGTTATTTCTTCCCTTTCTTTCATATTCCTTTGTAAGTCATCCACCATTTACATCCCTTTGATGTTATTTTGGTTAGTTTATTTCATACACATTTTACGACATTTATCTCTATGGTATCCATTTGACCTTGGTCTTTCATCACCTTGGTAAATTAAAGAACGATTGACCTCTTAGAGATCCTATCACTATCTACATCTAATAAACTTGTTGTGAATAATTTTTGGGTGTATTTGTTGACACTAGCCAATGTCTTCATCACAATCACTTCCATATCCTTCCATCAAGCCATCAATGGTTCTTAACTCCTTATCAGATCAAGAGAGTTGAAATAAAAAAATTAGAATTCTAAAAGCAAAAGAATCAATCATAATCAAAAGAAAAAATCAAATCAATATATAACTCTCTCT
Organism: Taxus wallichiana var. yunnanensis; assembly: GCA_018340775.1. NCBI lineage: Eukaryota > Viridiplantae > Streptophyta > Pinopsida > Cupressales > Taxaceae > Taxus > Taxus wallichiana. Next base: position 464,725,257 of record CM031236.1, on the reverse strand, counting down.
TGGGTATTTCAAATATCTTTACCAGGGATATGGATGCACTGGATGGTAGTAGAGAAATGTTTTGATTAGAATCAAATACATATCCATCGGGGCTATGGATGCCTAGCGGCAAAGTGGAGCAATGTACGGCTATCCTTCCACCCTTCATTCATAAATCACCATTCAAAATAAATCATTCCTACACATTGGATAAGGTGTCTTCACTTGTTGTCTATCAAATCTTCCCTCTAAGAGGTAATTAATTTCCACATGCACACACTAGATCTCTATAAGAAAAAACAGACTAGTATGTTACCAAGTGTCTTATTTTTGGACCTTGTTCAAACTCTTTCTTTAGTGCATGTCTTGTCTCATGATTTGTGCCTTTGGCTAATCAATTTTTCATCGACCACCTTCTAGCTACATTTTCCATATCTTTTCATAGAATTTTTGTTCTTCTACTTCATTCAGAACATCCATGTGTATAAGATTTCCTTTTACTATGTTTGAGGGAAACTTTTCCCTTCATTCAATAAACAATCTTCTACTTCTTTCTATCAGTGACTTCTTGGCCAGCTTACGTTGGGGGCATCCTTGCTCCTTCTTAGCACTTCATTGGTTTGTGTTCATCATCAGGTTGAACATGTCTATTTTGGCCTTGATCCAACCTATCCTCTTGTATATACATGTGGGGCTTTCCTTTGTATATTCCCATCTCACGTTGGGGGAAACTTTACATATTCACCTTCTTGTACAGGTGTGTGGCATTCTGCCCTTATACATTCCATCTACCATTGGGGCATCCATGTTTCTTCATTTTCCTATACATAGCTTCAAAAACTTTCAAAAACACAAAAACATTCGTATAAAATTTCAAAATATTAAAACATTCAAATATGTTAGTCGAAAAACTCAAAACATTCAAATATGTTTCAAAACACAAAAATCCATTAAAAAATCATAAAAATTGAAAACTAAAAAAATTTAAAAATCAAAACTTTGCAAAAATTGGTAAAAAGATGGTACACAATTGAAACTTGTATCAAACATGGTATTCATGTCATATATTTCTAGTTTTTTTCACTTGATTTTGTGCAACAACTCACAAATCATTTAGATCTACCCTCCTATTAACAAAGTTGGTATGCTTGCTTCGTTTGTACTATCTTGGCACAATGAGTTGCCTGGTATTATTTCGTAGCACATGAATGCTTTCTCATTGGACCCCTACATCCACCATATCTCCCCTCACATATATATTTTCTTAGGGCACCACTTTTAACCCTTGTCATTACACATGAACATTTGGGATCTCCATCTTGATAACAAAACATTTATGCAACCTTCTTGAACATTGTTGGTTTGAGTATGTGTGTTTATACTTGTTTCCATGTTAGATCATCTTGTTTACTTCTTCGTATTGCATTGAATTTGGTATGTTGCATGGAGTGGGTGTTTTTAGCAATGGAAAATTGTTTGTATTATGGATTTTCATGTCATTCTACACTTTTTCGTATGCTTACATTTTTAATAAGGACCAATGATGTAGATCACTGGCAAATATGATGACACCAAAGTTGTTTAAACACACTGGATGAAAGCTAGTTCTTTTCTCTCCGTCTTCATTTTTCTTCTATATCATTCTCCTATCAACATTATTCTTCCAATTCACTTGGGGCATCCTACCCCTCCTCATTCTTCTATTCATTTCCTTCATCTTTTTGATCATCGATCGACCTCTTTCATCACCCCATCGACACTCGAGGGGGCATCCTTCACTCCACTAAGTTTTCTTCTATCTCTTAAAAATTCATGTGTTTGTACTTATCTACTATCTTTAAAGTGGCTCCACTTACACCACCCCAAAGAGGGAAAATATAGACACCCATAATTTGGATCGAGAAATTTAAATACTTAAATTGCGATAATTATCCCCTTCCCCGCAAATGGACGACTTATCGTTAATAACACACCTTTTCTCTTCTATCACCATTAATTAATTATATTATGGTAATTAATTAACCCTCCTATCACTCATTAACAACCTTTTGTTAATTAGTATTCATTTCTATTTAAATTAATTAATTATTCCTAATTAATTACTCTCTCTTCTATTAAATCAATAAATCGTCATTTATTGGATTAAAATCCTCTCATTCACCTAGATCATGCTAACTTTCCTCTAAAATTTTTATATAAGCTTACACCTACCTATTAGTTAATCACTCTTGATTAATTAAGATCCCCCTCAACTTCCATAAATCGCTAATGATAAATTAAACTCCCTAAAGCAAACTTAACCATTCAAAAGTATGTTTATCCATAACTAAACTAGTTTTTCTATTATCCCACATACAATAGAATGCAAATCTCTTTCCAACCAGAGATTTATATAAATGACCCTCCTCCTACCTTTCTTCGACACCTTTACATGCATATAGCATAAACTATAGGCATTTTCATCTTTGAGCATCCTCCATTAGTTTTGAGATAATATCTTCATCTTGCATTTCATCCATCCAATATTTGAGTAATATGGAGATAATCAAAATGTCCTTATAGTAATGTCTTGATGAGAATCCATTCTAAAACCCTTGAGATCAAACAAACAATCACATTTTCATTACTAAGGATCTACATAGGTTCATTTCTAGTTTAACATTAAAAGAGTAGAGAGTAAGCTTAGCATGTTAGTTTGATTTTATACAAATTTCTATGCATGTTGATGATGTTTAATCTCCTTAAGATCTTAGCGTGATGGTTTATGTTTAGTTAGCTTTGCTTTGGAAATATTAGGTGTTAGTTTCAATTCTCTTATCTTAGTTAACTAAGACATGAGCACATGTATGGGGCAAGATGTAGGGGTTGTGTCAAAAATAAAATAAAATCTTGAATAAAAAAGAAAGAAAAGTGCTTGAGAATTTGAAATCCTTAAGAAAATGATTTAGATGCACATGTTAGGAGAGACAATCATTCCTTAACCAGATCCTTCCAATCAGTAGGCCATTCACACATCTAAGTCCAGTCAGAGCTTAAAACCAGAAATCATCTTGAACTTGGTTAGTTTATCCTAATTAGGGTTGAGTTGGGGGTTTATTAATAAATCTTTGTTAAAATTATTGCTTCTTGATAATATTTCTTATACACCCATTCTTCAGTCATACATGTCTCACATCCTTCTTGAATCTCAATGGTGAGCCCTTGCATCTTAATAGTTGTGTGGGGTCAAGAATAGAGTGAGAAAATCCTATCATCATATTGTATTCAACATATTTTTCTAATGGAATAGAAATTTTAAACATTGTTTCAGAAATAAAGTTTCCTACGTAAAATTTGTTATCATGTGTGTAGTTATATGCATCATTATGTATTCACATTATTATGTTATCCATAACTGAGACATTTAAAATCATAAAAAAACATCAGAAATTCATATCCATCTAAGAGTGCACAAATGAGATGAAGTATAATGAAATGAACTTTTTCAAAGGAATGTTGAGACAAAAAGATAGTACTACACACACATCCATATGTCAAATTTATCAAGTACAATTCCATCACACTAAAGGAAAAGTGTGGTCAAAACACTCAATCATGAGCCAAAAATACAAAAAATATTGATATATACACAAAAATGAATCAAAATCAATAAAGGCCCTTGGCCTTTCCCTCTCTCAGATATCCTTGTGAAGGATTCAGGTGAGGACTCCTATTGTGGCTCCTACAATGAGAGGCCGAATGGAGTCAGCATAAGAACCTCCATGCATCAAGCGGTGAGAGTTCCTATGAGAATGTCTAGTGCTAGTAGCCCCATTGTATGAAGAAAAATTTCACCTCTCCCTATCCAAGAATTCCTTCACCCGATGTTCCAAAAATATGTTCTTGGTCTTGATTGAGATAGATCTCCCATCGCATGCCATGATGGTGTACTGAACATTAGTGTGGTGGTTGGCTTGTGTTGGAGCTCTACCGGGTCTATTGGCATAGTCCTCAAAGATATAATAGTAGTAATCATGAATAAATTTAAGTTTGTTCACTTGATAATATCTTATCATCCATCATTTATGGCTGAAAAGAGGAACATACAATGGTGAATTAGAAAATGTAAAAACAAAACAAAAAGAAAAGGATTTTACTAACATCTAATCTAGGAAGTAGAAGGAAAGATAAGAGCATAACTACTCACTAAGATCTCAAGGGACTCAAGTTGGATCCATTGTTTCCCCATGGCCTCTACAGGCCCTTATTTAGCCTCATCTCCCTCCTTTATCTCCTCCTCCTCCATATCCTTTAGGTGAATGACCTCCTCCTCTGCCTCATCCTTAGCTCTAGAAGTCGCCAATGCCTCTCCCATACCCTGTTAGTCGAGTGTCTAACTCCTCCTCTAAACTTGAGTTTTTCTTGGCCTCCCCCTCCTCACTCCCTTCCATACCCTCACCAATCTGTAAAACCTAACATGGCTTGACCACAATTCTACTAGTTGGGTTCGGTGCGGTTCATGGTGTCCTAATCGCAACACCTGGGAACTATGGTTGTCCATTAGAATCAAACTTTACGTCGGCTCTTGCCTATCAAATGCCTTTGTACATGGTGCTAACTACCGGAAGGGAATCCGTAAATGGTAACTGAATTGTTGGGGCACCTAAACCACTACATGGGTCTCAACTCGACTACTATAGTCAACTAACTAAGAATTTGTCTTTGGAGGATGTCAAATAATTTTCTCCTCGCCACACTTTGGCCTATCATATCCTGATATGGTTGAGCCACCATATATGTTATATTTAGTTTAACCGCTAGTTGTGGTGTAACCACTGAGTGGATCCATGCCAACCCATATGGCGTCCCCCGATCTCTATGTGATTTTCTATATATATAAGTCTAACCTAGAATTTTAATATATGACAATCATCTATCTATACACCACTTATTGAAATGATTAAGTAAGGAATACATGTGCATACTACATACATAGAATATGAGGGCATAATTATGAAGTTTTCATCTACACATAATGGTTTCGTTGGGATAAATTAGAATTTACCGCTATCGGTGTTGAGGGAAAAGGTCCAACCTAGGTCAAGGGATAGTTGCATTCATCTTTACTGAAAGTACTATGAGAAATATATTAAGTTAAAATGTAATGTAACACTCTATGATTCAAAATGGGGTGATCACCAAGGTTAGTCTGAATCAAGCATTTTTATTCTTTATTTTTAGAGCTAATGATTGCTTGAGTGTGTTTTAGGATAACTATGGTTTGTTTTACAAGTTTCAGGTGTGACATCTAGGGTTTCATGTGAATTTAAATATATCAAAGAAAAAAAATAACGACAAACATCACAATGAAAGTTGTAGATCGTGATTACTGAAGATCTAAAAATATTGTTTGGTCATAACCATACCATGCAATCCTAAGCTATTTGTACATTCCTAAGCCAATAGTTCTACAGCTCCATAAAGTGTGCATTCGAGATTTCGACTCTAGCCTTTCCCAAATCACTCATCGACATATCCTAAATAGTTTTTAAACCAACTAAGTGCCTCTTGCCACCTTGTTTGTACTTCAAATTAGATGTGCTTGATTGCATTATTGTTTGTTATGATCTAAAGTGTAAATATAAGTGCTTTCAATCGTGTAATATTTGTAATATTAATTCAAAGAAAACCTAATTAAATTGACCTAAAATTGAATTTAGGGTAAACAATTTCTTACAAGTCGAATGTATTTGTCTTTGATATTTAAATAAATATATATTATAATATTCTAGCTCATAATTTATGCATGTCGATGAACCCTAAACTCGCATTGGCAAAGAGGTAGTCTTCGAACCCTAAACCAAACATTGGAGGTGGTGATGGAGGTAGTTATGTCATTTCAATAGGTATTCGAATCTTGGGTATGAGGGTATAGGACACCTTATCTAAGATCGTTCTACATTTATTGTGTATAATGAAGTCATTTTTTCTTATGCCCATAGTCCTAGAGTTCAAGGTGGTGGCACATGGCAAGGTAGGGATAAGGGTGGATGGCCGATGACACCCTTAGATGGTGAACTAGAGGATAAAATGAAGACTATGGCAAGGGCACAGGGGATTGAGGGATCTGGCCATGGTAGGCCCAGAACCCCTATTTTTGGTATCGGTTTGGGTGAACATTTTTTAGGGCCACATATATTTTAAAGAGGTTGTGGTGGCCAAAAAACCCAAAGTTAAACCAGGCGTTAAACCACCTCCATTAGCTTCATTCATCCCAACGAATCCTATTTAAGGATGGGGTTTTAGAGGAAGTTCTTGAAACTCGAACGGGAATATGAAAAATCAAGCTTGATCTACATATTTAGTGGTTTTTACCAAGCCTCCCTTCCCTTCATGCATGGATCTTTGAGTTCTATCAACCCATTATGGGGGCTAAAGATTCTATCTATCCATGTGCAAAGGTTTCTTTGCTTTGTGATTTTTGAGCTTAGTAGTGATAGGAAAATCATCCTCAATATGGTTTGGGCTTGCATTGGCCACTACATGGCCATCAAACCACATTTTTGTCATTCAATCCTAGCACACAATATTCTTCTATAAGATTGGCATGGTTTCTTCCGTCACATCTCCTCTTCATTATGGTGTGCATCAAGCCTCATAGATATTATGTCGCTTTGGGAAATATCGTGATGATAGATAATGCTACAATACTCATGACCCATCCCACTTATACACAATTTCGGTTGAAATGAACACTTCTCTTGCCTTTCCAAATATCATTGTTCTTAAGATATAAGACACATATTTGTCTATAACGATTGACTATGAAGTTCTTCCCTTGATGTCATAGACGTTTTGATCGTGGAGACCTTTCTTCCAATTGTGAAATCTAGAAATGTAAAATGGTGGATATAGTGTCATGGTGGTGGGATGCTCTCCTCAACACTTGGATGTGAAAGGAGATGCGGTTTTATTTCAATTATAGGATGAAGTTGAGGTTATGGGTGAACATTTGGAGGATTTTGAGGAATAAAAAGGACCTAGTCAAGTTGGCTCGAGCATCCCACTAAAAGTTGTAGAGATAACCTTTTAAGAGGACCTCGAGAACATAGTTATTATGGCATCGAAAATCAAGGTGACACCACCCCATCATACGTATGGAAAGTATTATCCTAGTTACCCAAATCGAGGAGGCTATGGACTGGACGATAGTGGGTAAAAGAAAAAGGTCAATCAAGAATTTACCCAAATGAGCTAATATGTAGCTTCGCTCTCATAAATAAGGGTGAGAGTGGTGATTAACTATTAGAATTTCTGCTACTTGGTAGCAGAATTTTCACTGCTGCTACAATTCTAAGGGTTTTATTTGTTGATGGAGCTATTGTTGGTAGGGTAGATGCAGTCCTAAAGTGCATATGATGAATTATGAGGGTAAGAATTCTACTTATTCCAAAGTCTGAGGGTTTTTTTGTTGTGATTTTTGAGCTTAGTAGTGATAGGGAGATTATCCTCAACATAGTTTGGGCTTGTAGTGGCCACTACATGGCCATGAAACCATGATTTTCGTCTTTCAATCCCAACAAAAAAACTTTTTTCTATAAGATCTGTGTGGTTTTGTTTGTTGCATCTCCCTCTTTAATTCTAGTCTAAATCAAGCCTCATAGTTATTGGGTAAGCTCTAGGAAATATCTTGATGATAGACAATACTATTGAACTCATGACCCATCCCACTTATGCCTAGTTTCTAGTGGAAATGGACACTTCTTTGGCCCTTTCGAACAACATTGTTCTTAAAGTATAAGAAAATCTTGGTCTCAATCAATTGACTATGGATGTCTTCCCTTCGGATGTTGTAGATGTTTTGATCATGGACACATTGCTTTAATTTTCCAAACTTAGAAACGTAAGATGGTTGAAAATGTGTCATAGTGGCGGGATGCTCTCCTCAACACCTAGATATGAAGGGCAAGGTAATTTTATGTGAATTCAAGGATGAAATTCTTTTTTTGGTTGATCATTCGGAGGATTGTGAGGAATAAAAATACCTAGTCTAGTTGGGCGGTCATCACACGGAAAATTTTTATATCCAACATTTCAAGAGGACCTTGAGAATACAACTATATTATGGCATCAAAAATCAAGGCGACATCAAACCCTTATAGATATGGAATTGTTATCTTGGTTACCTTGGAAGAGGAGGCTATGGCCTAGAAAATAGTGGGTAAGAGGGAAAAAGGTCAATTAAAAAGGTTACCTAAATAAGCTAAGATGCACCTTTGCTCTCATAAATAGGGGTGAGAGTGGCGATTGATTATGATTTTTTTGCTACCTAGTAGAAGAATTTTCATTGTTCTGCATTCTAATGGTTTAATTTGTTGATGGAGCTATTGTTGGTAGGGTGGATGTAGTCATAAAGTGCATACACTCGAAGTATGGGGTAAGACTTCTATTCATCCCTATAAGAGGGGTTTTTGTTATGATTTTTGAGCTTAGTAGTGATAGGGACATTGTCCTCAACAGGGGTTTAGGCTGTAGTGGCCACTACATGGCCATGAAACCATGGTTTTCCTCTTTCAATCCCAACATGAAAGATTTTTCTATAAAATTAGTGCGGGTTTGTCTGTTGCATTTCCCTCTTTAATTTTGGTCTAAATCAAGCCTCATAGCTATTGGGTCATCTTTTGGAAAGATCTTGATGATAGAAAATGCGCTTAAACTCATGACCCATCACACTTATGATTATTTTCTGGTGGAAATGGATACTTCTCTTGCCTTCTTAGACAACATTGTTCTTAAGGTCCAAGACAAATCTCGGTCTAAATCGATTGACTAAGGAGGTCTTTCCTTTAGATGTCATAGATGTTTTGATCATAAACACCTTGCTTCAAATTATCAAACCCATAAATGTTAAATAGTGGATAGATTGTTATGGTGGCGGGATTCTCTCCTCAACACCTAGATATGAAAGGGGACACAATTTTAATCGAATGGAAGATGAAATTGAGGTTGTGGATGATCATTTGGAGGATAGTGAGGAACAAAAAGGACCTAGTCTAGTTAGGCTGAGAAACCCACTAAAGGTTGTACAACCAATATTTTAGGAGGACCTCAAGAAAACCACTATTATGGCACTTGAAAGTCAAGGTGACATCAGTCCCATCATAGGTATGGAAATTGTTATCCCGGTTACCCTACCTAAGGAGACTATGAACTAGACGATAGTAAGTAAGAAGAAAAATGTCAATCAAAACGCTTCTACATTTAGTCATTACATTTCCACACTATCCATTTACATTCTCATCATCTTTGTCATTTGCATTATCACTTTGTTAAAATTATATTATGGAAAATTATTTTTCAAGTGATTATTAAACTTCCAAACATTGGAAACTATCTCAATCATGACTCTTCTACAGTTTCTTCACACTCTCAAAATTATTTAATTTTTGTCATCATTTCCATTAATGAGATAAATTTTGACATTGGTATAATAAAGAATTGTATGCTTCATCCTTTTTATGATTTTTTCTTATTTTGGGGTTTCTCGCATATAGTTTTCTCTAGAAGCTTCTTAATGGTATATATTTCCATAAAAATCTCTCTGCATATCAAATACATTATGAGAATTTCACCAGAACTTTTGTTTTCCTATTTCAATATTCATTGATGAGACCTCGCATCTTACTAGTTACATTGGGATAAGATTGGGGAATGTGTTCTCTCCCAAAAGGAACAATTTGAAGATTAAAAATAAGATTAAATATATATATATATATATATATATATATTATATATAAATAATTACATATATTCTTACTACAAATAACTACATTTTCCATCCCTCCCAATCTTTGGTGATGAGCCCATGCTTCTTACTAATAGCATGAGGTTGGGAAAGGAGGAAGGTTCACTTACTTGCCTACATTTTTTATTGGATTAAAATCCTCTCATAGCCTAGATCATGCTAACTTTCCTCTAAAAAGATTCTATAATCTTACACCTACCTATTAATTAATCACTCTTGATTAATTAAGTACCCCCTCAACTCCCATGAATCACTAATGATAAATTAAACTCCCTAAAGAAAACTTAACCATTCAAAAGTATGTTTATCCATAACTAACCTAGCTTTGTTATTATCCCACATACAATAGGATGCAAAGCTTTTCAAACCAAGGGTTATATAAATAACCCTCCTCCTACCTTTCTTCTTACACCTTTGCATGCATATAACATAAACTATAGGCATTTTCATCTTTGAGCATCCTCCATTAGTTTTGAGCTAATATCTTCATCTTGCATTTCATCCATCCAAGATTTGAGTAATATGGAGAGAATCAAAATGGCCTTGTAGCCATGTCTTGATGAGACTCCATTCTCAAACCCTTGAGATCAAACAAACAATCACATTTTGATTGCTAAGGATCTACATAGGTTCATTTCTAGTTTAGCATTCAAAGAGTAGAGAATAAGCTTAACATGTTAGTTTGATTTTATTCAAAGTTATATGCATGTTGATGATGTTTAGTCTCCTTAAGCTCTTAGCATGATGGTTTATGTTTAGTTAGCTTTTTTTTTGGAACTATTAGGTGTTAGTTTCAATTCTCTTAGCTTAGTTAACTAATACATGGATACATTTGGCACGCTTGTGGGACAGATTCATAGTCTCTTTGATTTTAATGAAAGTTTTACTAGTTTTTCTCAAGTTTTACTAACCCAAATTATGCACATGTGAAATAAGTTAAAATCCTTAGGTTATTTCACTAACTTTATATGCATTGAGTCTCTCTTATGGGGTTTATTGTGATGGGTTGTCATTAGATTTGAGCTAAATTAGGAAAAAATTTGATCTTTTTGAGGTGCATACGTCAAATTTCCATATTTTGACGTCATCTATAGGTACACATGCATAGTAATTTTTACATGGGGCACATGCACACATTAAAATCACGCACATGTGTCCAAATAGCACACACACACACTTTTTATCGCACTTGTTTTTCTATTCGTGTATACCCTATGTGTAGTTTTGGTCATCCCATGCATATGCATTAAAAAGGGGCATATAATGCATCTCTCTCTCCATGTGCATGAATTTAGGCCTCTGTGTTTTTGCTATGTTTTCTAGTCCATGCATATGCTTAAACACACACGTAGGTGCATCTCTCTGCGTGTGCACACACATGTTTGGTATAGGCCTCTATTTTTACTCTCTTTTTGATAGTCACACACACTGTTAACTTTTGCATGCATACTCTTCTCTACCCATGCACATGCTTAGCTCACTCACTTTGTTATTTTTAGTAGAGATGCAAACATGTTTTATAGTTATCCATGCGCACATGTGTTGTTAGGGGCACACCATATGTTACTAAGGGTGCATGGTGTCATAAATATAGTATAAATCTAAGTCTTATTTTAAAATTTACAAAAGTTTGTTTTCTTGATGTTCTAACACCTTACAGGTTTATTTGAGATTAACTTCTATTTTACAGGTATATATCTTCATGCTTTTGCTAATTTGGTTTGTTTAAGTTAATGAATGTTGCATTTTTTTTATGAGGCTAGGATCATGTATGCTCTTCCCTCACACCTTTTAGGTGATCTTGGGAATCAAAAAATGATTCTACATCTTTTTCTATGCTTTTGAAAACATCTCATTAAACTTTTTATTAAGGGAATGAATGTCAATTGGCTAAAATGAATTAAATTATGCATTTAAGTTAAGTTTTTTCCATTATTTTTAAATAGTTGATTTTTCATCATGTATGCTTTCTCTCTTGCATCTTAGGATGATCTTGAGAATCAAAAACAACATTTTATCCTCTTTATTATTTTGGATTGTGTGGAAAACTACTAAAACTCTTCATGTAGGACCTAAATATGCTTTCCAAAGAATTAGGATAAAAAAAACTACTAATTAATGTGTCATGCAGGTTTCCAAATGGTGTAATGACTAAACCACATTAAGTTCAAAAGATTAAAAAAATACACCACATTCAAAACACTTATAATTGCAGGTTTGGATAAGGTATATGCCTCAACCACTTAAAACTAGGACATAACTCCCTTTGGCATAAGCCTTAAGCTACAACAATGGGGATGGTCCTAGGAACCCCAAAGTAGTCCACAAGAGGGAACCTTGTGGATGAAATGGGAAGTGCTCTCACACACCTACTTGACTAGTTTACACTTGTGAGATTTAGCATCAAAGTTATCTATATTGTGACCCCAGTGAGAATACAATTAAACATTAATTTCTCATTGTATTTGAAGGGGGTAAAGTAAATTCGGGATACTCCAAGACTAGTCAATGTGAAAATTTCTTGGAAAATCCGAGCTCATAGAGGTAATAATGTGACACCTAGTTGAGGAACCACCTAGGAAATCCATTTCATCTCTAGGAGCCAACTTGACCATCTCAAACCAATCATTGTTGTAAAGAGCCTTCAAAAGTGAGAAATTTCTTGAGAGTCAAAACCTTGTTTTTCAAAAAAGGGAGAGTCCATTAAATTTCAAACTAAGCATCATTCATCATGAAATTTGTGAAGCATTACTTTTTCTTAGTTTTCACTTCACCATAAGGTGAGGCAAAACTTTTCCGAAGTGAGGCCAAACACTTTTCAACCCCACTTGATCTACTTCCTTTGCTTTCTTTTGACACTTTTTGATCAAAAGAAGAGAACAATACATGTGTTATCAATTGATCATGTCCACCACTTTTGCACCCATTTACATTCATCCTTGCTTGAGACTAGATGGTAAACATTGAAAGTGTGTTGGTACATTTTCATATCTTGATAGCCATTTGATCTTGATACCCAAGTCAAGATCATCATTGTAGTTAGGCTTGATTCTTCATTTGATTCTCCTTTGAAGTGTTACATTTTTGTATCATATCAAAACAATTTTGATACTTATATCTTGTTTCTTGTAAACTTGACCTAAGTGTCTAGATTGTAATGTTACACTATGCACATCTTAACAATTCCTTGGTATACTTTGGCCTTATGTTTGTTTTCAAACATTACCTCAACCTTGAAAGGTGTTTTCATTACCTTGTTTCACGTCATATTAATATTATTTTGATACTAATACCTTAATTTTCACAAATTTTGGTTAATGTATCTTAGTGGTATTGTTGTGTTGCTCACATTCATAACCTCCACTTTTTGAGATTTAGGTCTTGTTGGATTAAACTTGCTATAAGTATACTTTGATTGGAAATCACATCAACCCTTTGTTAATACTTATGCCTTGTTTATCTTAAACTTGACATAAGTATTGACATTAAGTTGATCATTTGACATCAAACTACCATTTGAAAACATTTAGGGAGTAGTTCCTTGTTTGATTGATTGGTTTATCAAACTTGTGTGATTGTTCCTTGTGATTATTCATCATATTGACTTATCCCTTTAGGAAAATCCTTTTGATCCTTTTCATTCACACTTCGCAACTTTTTTATCCAAACCTTGTTGGATTGTTGAAATTGTGTTATCCATCACTGATGTATGTTTTCCTTAGAACCCTTTGGAAAATCACACAAACATCCCCTATCTATTTGCAAAATGTCTAGTTGGTTTTCGTTATGCTTCCCGAATCGACATGGAACTTCCTTCTATTTGAAGGAATTCAATCACACTATCTAGGTCTAGGCATTTGGACCCAACAAATGCCAACCATGATTGATTATCATAGGGTTCCTTATACATATGACAATAAATAATCAAAATTTAGGCATTCACATCAAAAGATGCCCATCATGACTAAACCATGTTTGGTTCTTCATACTAGAGAACCCATTCAGCTACATGCCTTCCCCACCTTCATCTCATGGTCGGTGGTATGATTCTTCTAATTCTAATCCAAACATTTCTTCTAATTTTGAGGATTCTAATCCAAACTATTCATCTGATTCTTCTAATTCTCCTAATTATTCTAATCCAAACTATTATTTGATTCTCCTCAGTCTCCTGAACTTCATCCAATCAACCTTCTTCTAAGGAATAATCAGTCACCTAAATGAATTTTTCCTCCTCTAAATATTTGTGCCACCACAAAAATCTCCCCATCATTCATCTAATGTGATTCTCAAATCATGGTCCTCCCTTTCTTCACAAGACCCCCTTAATCATTTCTAATTTGATTCTTGAATCATGGTCCTCCCTTTCTTCACAGACCCCTTTAATCATTCATCTAATGTGATTCTTGAATTATGGTCCTCCCTTTCTTTATAGGACCTCCTTTATCAGTTTCCTCAATCAACATCTTCCTCCTTTGAAGATCCATTTGACTCCTAATTCTTCTAATGAATCATCTAATATGAATCCTAAGTCACAGTCCTCCCTTTCTTCATAGGACCTCTTTCATCAATCACCTCAACACACTCTTCCTTCTTCAAATATTCATGTGACTCAAAGTCCTTCTATTCAATCATCCGAGTCGACTCCCACATCACAAACTATAGACTTTGGACTCAATCCTACTATTTACCGACACTATATCATCATATAGGTAAGTCCATTTCATCTTCTTCTATTCATGAGACATCTAGCTCCATGTCTACTTCATTCTCTCGTGTCATCTTCTTCTATCAATCATCATCAAACATCTTCTCAATCTTCCACACTAGTTGGACCTTTTTCTTCCAATCAAACCCCATGTCATGGTCAATCAACAACCCATACCGATTGATTTATTTTAGAATGAAGGAGCGATCATGGCATTTATAGGGGCACACGAAGATATCCCTCTAAAAAATTATGAGAAAGGATTCTCTTTAGACCTCGATGCGTTCACGTATTATGGGGAAAAGGTTGATTCCTTTTATCAAGAAATAAAGGAAGATCCTCAGATCATGCAACTTGATCCTCCTCTTATTCTTCCATCCTCACATTCTTCATTCTGTGATGAACTTCCTAGGTCTAGTATTGAGCCATGGCCCATCTTCTCATCACCCAATTCTTCTTTACATATCACAATTCCTCAATCACAATCACACTTTGGGTCATCGCCAAGTAGCCCATCATCTTCTTCTATATATGGGCCACCTCCAAGTTTCCCTTCATCATCTATTTGTGGGTCTCCTCTAGGGTAGCCCATTACCTTCTATTTTAGGGCCATCATCCAAGTAGCCCCTTTTCTTCTATCAATGGGACACCTTCTAGGTAGCCCATCATCTTCTATTCTTGGGTTGTCCTAATAGCCCATCACCTTCTATTATGGGGCCACATCCTAGTATCCCTTCATCTTCTATTTTTGGCTCACCTCTTGGTAGCCCATCTTCTTCAATTCTTGGACCATATCCTTTCATCCATCACATTATTCTTCTATAAAAATTGTGGCAAAGCCCACCATCATTCCTCACATTCCTCTCATCAATTCTAAACATCCACATTCTCCTCCCACTTCTCGGGATCAGACAAGTCAAGCATTAGCTTATAAGAAACCCAGACAGGTTCTTTATCAAGCTAAGATCAAAACTCCAAAGAGATCCAAAGCTCCCAACAACTCAAATGATTATAAAATTCAAAATCAAACGTGATTCCAGAATGCACACCAATGTACCCATCAAGTATGGCACAAAGTGTAGAAACCTATGGATAGGGAACTCAAGCTCCCACATATGAAACCCATGTTTCAAAATAAATCACAGTCATTTGTTGAGTGTGAACTCACCATGATCATCGAGATTGGGGATAATATTACACTTGATAAAAAAAACATTTTCTCTCCTTATCAAGGAAATCACAAACATCATTGTTGGATCTTATCACACAGAGTGACATTTTTGGTCCTAACTTCCCAAAAATAAAAAAAATCATAAAATAATTCAAAAATACAAAAATGAAAAACATTAAAACATTAAAAAACAAAAAAAAATCAAAGGTACAAAGATCAAACATTGCAATCAAGGTATTGCATACACATGGATGTTCTTTCTTCCCTTTCTTTCATATTCCTCTGCAAGTCATCCACCATTTTCATCCCTTCGATGTTATTTTGGTTAGTTATTTCATACACATTTTGTGACATTTATCTCTATGGTATCCATTTTTGACCTTGGTCTTTCATCACCTTGGTAAATTAAAGAACGATTGACCTCTTAGAGATCCTATCACTATCTACATCTAATAAACTTGTTGTGAAAAATTTTGGGCATATTTGTTGACACTAGCCAATGTCATCATCACAATCACTTCCATATCCTTCCATCAAGCCATCAGTGGTTCTTAACCCCTTGTCAAAACAAGAGAGCTGAAATAAAAATTTAGAATGCTAAAAGAAAAAGAATCAATCAATCAAAATCAAAATCAAAAGAAAAAGAAGATTGATATATAACTCTATCTTGGGGTATTTCCAATATCTCTATCGGGCTATGGATGTCCTGGTGAGATAGAGAAAATGTTGTGATTAGAATCAAATACATCTCTATCGGGGCTATGGATGCCTAGCTGGCAGCAGAGCAATGTATGACTATCCTTCCACCCTTCATTCACAAATCACCTTTCAAAATAAATCATTCCTACACATTGGCTAAGGTGTCTTCACTTGTTTTCTATCAAATCTTCCCTCCAAGAGGTAATTAATTTCCACATGCACACACTAGATCTCTATGAGAAAATAGACTAGTATGTTACCAAGTGTCTTTTTTTGGACCTTGTTCAAACTCTTGCTTTAGTGCATGTCTTGTCTCATGATTTGTGCCTTTGGCTAATCAATTTTTCATCAACCGCCTTCTAGCTACATTTTCCATATCTTTTCATAGCATTTGTTCTTTTTCTTTCATTTCAAAACATCCATGTGTATAAGATTTCCTTTTTACTATGTTTGAGGGAAACTTTGTCCCTTCATTCAATAAAAAATCTTCTACTTCTTTCTATCATCTGCTTCTTGGCCATCTTGACACTTAGGGGGCATCCTTGCTCCTTCTTAGCACTTCATTGGTTTGTGTTCATCATCAGGTTGAACATGTCTATTTTGGCCTTGATCCAACCTATCCTCTTGTATATACATGTGGGGCTTTTCCTTTTATATTCCCATCTCACATGGGGGAAACTTTGCATATTCACCTTCTTGTACATACATGTGGCATTCTTCCCTTGTACATTCCATCTACTGCTAGGGCATCCATGTTTCTTCATTTTCCTATACATAGCTTCAGAAAACTTTCAAAAAAACAAAAACATTCATATAAACTTTCAAAATATCAAAACATTCAAATATGTTTCAAAATAATAAAAAAAATCAAAACATTCAAATATGTTTCAAAACACAAAAAAATTCATAAAAATTCAAAAAAAAAACCAAAAAAATTGTAAAATTCAAAATTTATCAAAAATTGGTAAAAGCATGCATGCAATTGAAGCTTGTGTCAAATGCATGTATTCACATATTAAACATAAATTTTCTTACAAAACATCTTTCTTTTACTCTTTCTTTTTTCTTGTTCAATGACTCATGGATCATCTAGATCTACCTCCATTAACAAAGTTGGTTTGCTTACTATGTCTATACTCTTTGGCACAACGAGTTGTTGGGTATTGTTTCATAGCACATGAATGCTTTTTCATTGGACCCAAGTGTCCTCCATTATTCCCTCGCATGTATCCTTTCTTGGGGCACCATCATTTTTAACCCTTTTTGTTAATCACAAACATTTGGGATCTTCAAGCTTGATAACAAAACATTTGTGTAACCGTCTTGAACATTGTTTGTTTGAGTATGTGTGTTTGTACTTGTTTCCCTATTAGATTAGCTTGTTTACTTTCTCGTATTGCATTGTATTATGTATGTTGCATTGAGTTGGTGTTTTTAGCAATGAACAATTGTTTGTATTATGGATTTTCATGTCATTCTACACTTTTTCGTATGCTTATATTTTTAATAAGGACCGATGATGTAGATCATAACAATATGATGACACCAAAGTTGTTTAAACACAACACTGGATGAAAGCTAGTTCTTTTCTCTCCATCTTCATTTTTCTTCTATATCATTCTCCTATCAACACTATTCTTCCAATTCACTTGGGGCATCCTACCCCTCCTCATTCTTCTATTCATTTCCTTCATCTTTTTTATTGTCGATCGACCTCTTTCATCACCCCATCGACACTCGAGGGGCATCCTTCACTCCACTAATTTTTCTTCTATCTCTTCAAAATTCACATGTTTGTACTTGTCTACTATCTTTGAAGTGGCATTCACTTACACCACCCCAAAGAGGGGAAAATGTAGACACCTATAATTTGGATCGAGCAATTTAAATACTTAAATTGCACTAATTATCCCTTTCCCCAAAATTGATGACATATCATCAATAACACCTTTCTCTTCTATCATCATTAATTAATTACATTACACTAATTAATTAACCCTCCTATCATCAAGATGTCCATTAACAACCTTATCATTAATTAGTATTTCCTTTCTATTAATTAATTAATTATTCCTTAATTAATTATTCTCTCTTATTAATCAATAAATCATCATTTATTGGATTAAAATCCTCTCATAACCTAGATCATGCTAAATTTCCTCTAAAAATATTCTATAAGCTTACACCTACCTATTAATTAATCACTCTTGATTAATTAAGACACCCCCCTCAACTCCCATGAATCACTAATGATAAATTAAACTCCCTAAAGTAAACTTAACCATTCAAAAGTATGTTTATCCATAACTAACCTAGCTTTTTTATATTATCCCACATACAATAGGATGTAAAGCTTTTCAAACCAAAGGGTTATATAAATAACCCTCCTCCTACCTTTCTTCTTACACCTTTGCATGCATATAGCATAAACTATAGGCATTTTCATCTTTGAGCATCCTCCATTAGTTTTGAGCTAATATCTTCATCTTGCATTTTCATCCATCCAAGATTTGAGTAATATGGAGAGAATAAAAATGGCCTTATAGCCATGTCTTGATGAGACTCCATTCTCAAACCCTTGAGATCAAAAAAATAATCACATTTTGATTGCTAAGGATCTACATAGGTTCATTTCTAGTTTAGCATTCAAAGAGTAGAGAATAATCTTAGCATGTTAGTTTGATTTTATTCAAAGTTGTATGCATGTTGATGATGTTTAGTCTCCTTAAGCTCTTAGCATGATGGTTGAGATAATCATTCCTTAACTAGATCCTTCCAATCAAAAGTAGGCCATTCACACATCTAAGTCTAGTCAAAGCTTATAACTAGAAATCATCTTGAACTTGGTCCTAATTGGGGTTTAGTTGGGGGTTTCTAAATAAATCTTTTCAAAATTATTGCCTCTTGATCATCTTTCTTATCCACCCATTGTTTATTCATACATGTCTCACGTCCTTCTTGAATCTCAATGATGAGCCCTCACGTCTTAATAGTTGTGTGGGGTCAAGAATAGAGTGAGATCATCCTATCATCATATTATATTCAACATATTTTTCCAATGGAATAGAAATTTTAAACATTGTTTGAGAAATAAAGTTTCCTAAGTACAATTTGTTATCATGTGTGTAGTCATATACATCATTATGTTTACCACATTACTATGTTATCCATAACATACATTCATAATCATAAAAAACATTGGAAATTCTTAACCATCCAAGAGTGCACAAATGAGATGAAGAATAATGAAATGAACTTTTCAAAGGAATGTTGAGACAAAAAGATAGTACTTACACACACACACACATCCATCATCACAAATGTCTCAAGTACAATTCCATCACACTAAAGGAAAAGTGTGGTCAAAACGCTCAATCATGAGCCAAAAATCCAAAAAGATTGATATATACACAAAAATGAATCCAAAGCAATAAAGGCCCTTGGCCTTTCCCTCTCTCGAGATCCTTGTGAATGAGTCGGTGAGGACTCCTATTGTGGCTCCTACAATGAGACCGGATGGGTCAGGCATAAGAACCTCCACGCATCGAGTGGCGAGAGTGCCTATGAGAATGTCCAAAGGTGCAGTAGCCCTATTGTGCTAAGAACAATGTCACCTCTCCCTATCCAAGAATTCCTTCACCGATGTTCCAAAAATATGTTCCCGATCTTCAATCGAGCAAGATCTCCCATCGCATGCCATGATGGTGCAAAAACATTAGTGTGGTGGTCAAACTTATGTTGGAGCTACTGGGTCTATTAGCATAGTCCTCAAAGATATAATAATAGTAATCATGAATAAATCTAAGTTTTTCACTTGATAATATCCTCGTCATCCATAATTTATGGCTGAAAAAGAGGAACATACAATGGTGAATTAGAAAATGTAAAAGAAAATAAAAAGAAAAGGATTTTACTAATATCTAATCTAGGAAGTAGAAGGAAAGATAAGAGCATAACTACTGACTAAGATCTCAAGGGACTCAAGTTAGATACATTATTTCCCCATGGCCTCTACAGCCCCTCCTTAGCCTCATGTCCCTCCTTTGTCTCCTCCTCCTCCATCTCCCTTTAGGTGGACGAACTCCTCCTCTGCCTCATCCTTAGCTCGGAAGTCGTCGATGCCTCTCCCATACCCTATCACCAATGTCTAACTCATCCTCTAAACTTGAGTTTGTCTTGGCCTCCCCCTCCTCACTCCCTTCCATACCATCACCAATCTGCAAATCCTACATGGCTTGACCACAATTCTAGTAGAGTTGGGTCCGATGCGGTTCGTGGTGTCCTAATCGCAACACCGGGAAATGTGGTTGTCCATCGAAATCGAGACTTTACGTCTAGCTCTTACCTCTCAAATGCCTTTAAACATGGTGCTAACTACTGTAAGGGCATCTCGAAAATGGTAAACCAAATTGTTGGGGCACCTAAATCACTACATGGGTCTCAACCTCACTACTACAAATAACTAACTAATAATTAGTGGTGGAGGCGAATAAATAATTTTCTCCTCACCCCATTGGCCTATCATATTCTGATATGGTTGAGCCACCATATTTGTTATATTTAGTTTAACCGCTAGCTATGATGTAACCCCAGTCGATCCATACCAACCCATATGGCGTCCCTAATCTCTATGTGATTTTCTATATATACAATTCTAACCTAAGCATTTATAATCTGACAATCATCTATCTATACACCACTTATTGAACTGATTAAGTAAGGAATACATGTGCATACTACATACATAGAATATGAGGGCTTAATTATGAAGTTTTCATCTGCACATAATGGTTTCTATTGGGATGAAGTAGAATATCCCACTATCGGTGTTGAGGCACAAGGTCCAACCTAGGTCAAGGGATAGTTGCATGCACCTTTGCAAAAAGTACTATGAGAAATATATTAAGTTAAAATGTAATGTAACATTCTATGATTCAAAATGGGGTGAACGCCAAGGTCAATCCAAGTCAAGCATTTTTAATCTTTATTTTTAGAGCTAATGATTGCTTGAGTGTGTTTTAGGATAAATAGGGTTTGTTTTATAAGTTTTAGGTGCAATATCTAGGGTTTCATGTGAATTTAAAGATATCAAATAAAAATAATAATGACAAAACATGATAAAGAAAGTTGTAGATCATGATTACCTAAAGATCTAAGAAATGTGGTTTGGTCGAACCATATAATGTGGTCCTAATCTATTTGTACATTCCTAACCTAGTAGTTCTACAACTCCATAAAGTGTATGTTCAAGATTTCAAACTCTAGCCTTTCCCAAATCACTCGTCGACATATCCTGAATAGTTTCGAACTAACTAAGTGCCTCTTTCCACCTTGTTTGTACTTCAAATTAGATGTGCTTGATTTCATTATTGATTGTTATGATCTAAAGTGTAAATCTAAGTGCTTTCAATAGTGTAATATTTGTAATATTAATTCAAATAAAACCTAATTAAATTGACCTAAAATTGAATATAGGGTAAACAATTACTTACAAGTTGAATGTATTTGTCTTTGAGATTCAAATAAAAATATATTACAATATTCTAGCTCATAATTTATGCATGTCGATGAACCCTAAACTCGCATTGGCAAAGAGGTAGTCTTCAAACCCTAAAGCAAACATTGGAGGTGGTGATGGAGGTAGCTATGTCATTTTAGTAGGTATTGGAATCTTGGGTACGAGGGTAGAGGACCCCTTATCTAGGCTCGTTCTACATTTACCGTGGACAATGAAGCCATTTTTTCTTATGCCCACAATCCTAGAGTTCAAGGTGGTGGCACATGGCAAGGTTGGGATAAGGGTCAATGGCTAATGACACCCTTAGATGGCGAACTAGAGGATCAATTGAAGAATATGGTAAGGGCATAGGGGATTGAGGGATCTGGCCATGGTAGGCCCGTAACCCCTATTTTTGGTTTCGATTTAGGTGACCCTTTTCGGGCCACATATCTTTTGCAGAGGTTGCAGTGTGGCAAAAAAACCCAAAGTTAAACTAGGCGTTAAACCACCTCCATTAGCTTCGTTCATCCCAACGGTCCTATTTAAGGATGGGGTTTTAGAGGAAGTTTCGGAAAATGAACGAGAATATGAAAAATCAATCTTGATCTACATATTCAATGGTTTTTTACCAAGCCTCCCCGCCCTTCATGCATGGATCTTTGAGTTCTATCGACCCATTATGGGGCTAGAGATTCTATTTATCCATGTGCAAAGGTTTCTTTGCTATGATTTTTGAGCTTAGTAGTGATAGGAAAATCATCCTCAATATGGTTTGGGCTCAGTATTAGCCACTACATGGCCATGAAACCATATATTTTTTCATTCAATCCTAAAGACAAAATATTCTTCTATAAGATTGGTGTGGTTTCTTCACACATCTCCCTCTTCAATTATGGTGTGCATCAAGCCTCATAGATATTAGGTCAGCTTTGGGAACTATCTTGATGATAGATAATGCTACCAAACTCATGACCCATCCCACTTATACCCAATTTCGGTGGAAATGAACACTTCTTTTCTGCCCTTCCAGGATATCATTATTCTTAAGATATAAGACACATATTTGTCTATAACGATTGACTATGAAGTTCTTCCCTTGATTTCACAAATGTTTTGATCATGGAGACCTTTCTTCAAATTGTGAAATCTAGAAATGTAAAATGGTGGACATAGTGTCATGGTGGTGGGATGCTCTCCCTCAACACTTTGGATGCGAAAGGCAAGGCATTTTTATTTCAATTATAGGATGAAGTTGAGGTTATGGGTGAACATTTGGAGGATGTTGAGGAAAAAAATGACCTAATCAAGTTGGCTCGAGCATCCCACTAAAATTTGTAGAGCCAACCTTTAAGAGGACCTAGAGAACATAGTTATTATGGCATCGAAAATCAAGGTGACACCACCCCATCATAGGTATGGAAAGAATTATCCTAGTTACCCAAACCGAGGAGGCTATAGACTGGACGATAGTGGGTAAAAAGAAAAAAGGTCAATCAAGAATTTACCCAAATGAGCTAATATGTAGCTTCGCTCTCATAAATAAGGGTGAGAGTGGTGATTAACTATTAGAATTTCTGCATTGCAGCGAGAATTTTCACCTTTCTACAATTCTAAGGGTTTTATTTGTTGATGGAGCTATTGTTGGTAGGGTAGATGCAGTCCTAAAGTGCATATGATGAATTATGAGGGTAAGAATTCTACTTATTCCAAAGTCAAGGGTTTTTTTGTTGTGATTTTTGAGCTTAGTAGTGATAGGAGATTATCCTCAACATAGTTTGGGCTTGTAGTGGCCACTACATGGCCATGAAACCATGATTTTCGTCTTTCAATCCCAACAAAAACTTTTTTCTATAAGATCTCGTGTGGTTTTGTTTGTTGCATCTCCTCTTTAATTCTAGTCTAAATCAAGCCTCATAGTTATTGGGTAAGCTCTAGGAAATATCTTGATGATAGACAATACTATTGAACTCATGACCCATCCCACTTATGCCTAGTTTCTAGTGAAATGGACACTTCTTTGGCCCTTTCGAACAACATTGTTCTTAAAGTCTAAGAAAATCTTGGTCTCAATCAATCGACTATGGACGTCTTCCCTTCGGATGTTGTAGATGTTTTGATCATGGACATCTTGCTTTAATTTTCCAAACTTAAAAACTTAAGATGGTGGACAATGTGTCATAGTGGTAGGATGCTCTCCCTCAACACCTAGATATGAAGGGCAAGGCAATTTTATATGAATTCAAGGATGACATTCATTTTTAGTTGATCATTTAGAGAATTGTGAGGAATAAAAATACCTAGTCTAGTTGGGTCTATCATCACAATAAAAGTTGTATATCCAACATTTCAAGAGGACCTCGAGGAGACAACTATACTATGGCATCAAAAAATCAAGGGGACATCAAACCCTTATAGACATGGAAATTGTTATCTTGGTTACCTTGGAAGAGGCGGCTATGGACTAGAGGGTAGAGGGTGAGAGGGAAAAGGTCATTTAAAAAGGTTGCCTAAATAAGCTAAGATGCACCTTTGCTCTCATAAATAGTGGTGAGAGTGGCGATTGATTCCGATTGTTTTTGCTACCTAGTAGAAGAATTTTCATTGTTCTGCGATTCTAATGGTTTTATTTGTTGATGGAGCTATTGTTGGTAGGGTGGATGTAGTCATAAAGTGCATACGCCGAAGTATGGGGTAAGACTTCTATTTATCGTTATGCAAGGGTTTTTGTTCGATTTTTGAGCTTAGTAGTGATAGGGACATCATCCTTAACAAGGTTTAGGCCTATAGTGGCCACTACATGGCATGAAACCATGGTTTTCCTCTTTCAATCCCAACATGAATTTTTTTTCTATAAAATTAGTGTGGGTTCGTCTTCGTATTTCCTCTTTAATTTTGGTCCAAATCAAGCCTCACAACTATTGGGTCATCTCTGGGAAAGAGTTTGATGATAGAAAATGCAATGAACTCATGACCCATCGCACTTATGCTTATTTTCCGGTGAAATGGATACTTCTCTTGCCCTCTTGACAACATTGTTCTTAAGGTCCAAGACAAATCTCGATCTAAATCGATTGACTAAGGAGGTCTTTCCTTTAGATGTCATAGATGTTTTGATCATAAACACCTTGCTTCAAATTATCAAACCCGAAATGTAAAATGGTGGACGGATTGTGATGGTGGCGGGATTCTCTCCTCAACACTGGATATGAAAGGGGACGTGGTTTTAATCGAATGGAAGATGAAATTGAGGTTGTGTATGATCATTTGGAGGATTGTGAGGAACAAAAAGGAGCTAGTCTAGTTGGGCTAAGCAACCCACTAAAGATTGTACAACCAATCTTTTAGGAGGACCTCGAGGAAACCACTATTATGGCACCAAAGAATCAAGGTGACATCGGTCCCATCATAGGTATAGAAATTGTTATCATGATTACCCCGACCGAGGAGACCATGAACTAGACGATAGTGAGTAAGAAGAAAAAATGTCAATCAAAAGCTTATCAAAACATATAGGGGTGAAAGTGACAATTGACTCGAGAATTTTTAATACCTAGTAAATGTGAGACTTTTCACTGCGCCTATAATTATAAGGGTTTTATTTGTTGATAGAATTGTTGGTGGTAGGGTGGATGTAATCCTAAAGTGCATATGTTGAAGTATGACTAATTGAATTGGACTTTAAAGACTCTATTTTTTATGTGTCTATGTAAAGGGTTCGAGGAACTTTCAAAACCTCGCCCATTTATGTAAGGGTTAAAAAAACTAGTTAGTATATTCCGTTCATATTGAAATTTAGACTAGGCCTACAAATTTGATTATTAGATTCACTTTTTATATATGCATTCCAAAAGCAGGTACTATAATACTCGTTACACTTATTGTTCTTGAAGAAAAAGATGTAAATGCAATAGAACGACTTTGAAAATGGAGGTCTGAGTTGTTAATTTGTGAGAGAAGAGAGGCTCTTTACGACTTAGGTGAAGGTGGTCTGGAAAATGAAATAAAATAATGCACTTTAGTGGGCCCTGCGACGAACAGTTTCGCCGCTTTCATTGCACGTGTATTGACCCTACAAACATTTGAATTATTGGCATATAAATAAAGTGTCTCGGGAAAATGACTTGTGAGTTCCCCGACGTGCAGGGAAATGGAATGCATCCAAGTGAGCGTTTATACGTTGACTATATTACTAAAAGCATCTTATTATTATGAGGCAATGAAATGAAAAGTCAAAGGTAAGGAACTGTTTCATTCACAAGGAGACGAGTACCTAATAATGGAGATGCACTTGATCCGCCGCCTCTTTTTGAATCGTCTTCCAAACTTTTACTTCTTTAAATACACTTAAATCGTGTGAATGTAAATAATTTTTGTAAGTGTTGTCGCTACTCTATAGGTATCAGCGTTGTTTAGTTAGTTATTATTATTTGTCCTTTTCAACCAATCAAACATTGTTATTATTTTCATTAACAAAATATATACTTTCCACATTAATAAATATTAGTAAACCTGCACATTTTTTAACAAAATAATTGTAAAAATGTATTTATCTTCAATTTGATTGGCCTAAAAATTAACATGTTATTACAACCTTCAACAATTTCGAGGAAAACATGATGTCATTAGCATTTATGATATCATAACAACATTTATAACATGTATTATAATTTGTACAAAATGACTGTAATATATATTTTACTTTAAAAAATGTCTTACGACAAATTTAAAGCTTTGTCGTATCCAAGGCGCCAAATCTAGAGCGAGAATGGTGACTGAATTCGAGGGGGAGACAACTCAACAATAAAGTATCGAGCTTCGCATAGTGGACACGTGTCCACATTCTGCGGAAGCAATGCAAAAGAGAGGGGCATCGGATTCCAAATGCCTAGAATAAATCTAAAAAAATTCAATTTCGGGTCCGCATTTCACGGGTATAGTCGTAAAGGTTGAAATGTTACTTTTTCCCTTTTATAAACAAATTATGACAACACTTGCAATTCTACTATTTATAGTCAATTTCATACATAAATCTTTATTATTCATATTTAAGTTAACTATACCTCAGATTCACTCAAAAATGCTAAGTCAAATTACATACATGTATACAAAATATATAAATCCAAGGTTAATTAAAAATAATCCGCGAAGCTACAACTAAACATGATTAATTAAGGTTTTAAAACTGGAGATACGTGTCATAATTCTGCGGTCTCCCAAAACAAATCTATTTTGTGGACACCAGGCTCCCTGAATTAATAAAAACTAAAACATTTTCGAGTTTGGACGGTCAAAGAACAAGGATTGGTGGCAATGTCTCAATGGCAATGGAGTAAACAGAGTTAGATAAAGTTTTTCAATTCCGCCTTAATTGCGAAGCAAAGAAGCAAATTGCGAAAAAGGACAAATGGATGACACCACAAAATGCGAAAGACACGTGGAGTCTTCTTATCAACTCGTGTTTTGCAGGTGTCCAAAGAAGGCAAACAACGATTTAACACCGTGAAGTCCATATGTACGTGGTTTTTTATTATTAGTTTGCACTTGCAAAGATCTGACTTACATGACAAAAAGATCATTAACTAAATAATGGTCCATTACAACAAAGACATATGTGGAACCTTCTTAGAGGTTCACCTTTTGCACTCTTACAGGGTTCTTACAAAGGGAAACAATATGCGAAAAATCATGGACACGTCTTATTGGTTAATCAATTAACACAATTGACACATACCGACATTTGTGAATTGTGAAGTGACTTAGAGCTTTTCTATTGATTCATGTTTTGCATCAATCGAATACAAGTTATAAAAATTTGACATTGCGAAGGGGCGTGGAGAGTCCTTATTGGCTCGTACCTCGTGGCGGTCGATATAAGGTTAAGAACAAATCTAACAAAGAAAAATGCACTGGGATTACTTATTGGATAGAACTTCGCAATGATATACTGATGTAGCAAACTTAAAACCACAAAATTAACCGTATTCAAGGAAACTTTCGGATCCACAACATAAAGACACTAAGCCAAGGAGTCGAGCAACATCCACAACTAGGGAAATCCAAGAAGCAGAGGATGGGGCATAGATGCAAGTCCATAAGGTGAATCCGATGAACAAGGTGAACTGATGGGCCTAGCAAAATGAGCAATACAGGGGTAGAAAAACCATGAGTGGTCGAAGGCCTTGAATGTAAACTTGATGCAATCTGAATACCCAAAGGCCAAGCTAGTGTTGAGTGGGTGCAGTGGAACGGAGGGTCTTGAAGAGGCAAGTCGGGTCGGATAAGGTCATGATAGTATCACGGTGAACCGAAGGAATACACATGGGGACATTCCGCGAGAGTCTCAAGGAGATTGTGGTGTGAAATCCATACTTTCAATTTAAACAAGACAACCGCCACCTGTCCTACTTGCTCTCACTAACCCTTTCACTCTCGACCCGTCCATTATCGAACCCGATGCTATTATATAAGTCGGTTAATTCTAGGGACTTCATGTTCGCCTTGAGCTCTTCACCTGGAGAGCCCAAAATATCGCCACACGGAACCCCTTTTTTCAACCGCAACAAGATTTTGCAGCATTATTATCCTTGTTAAAGTTAAATTTTTGTTTGTATTTTATAAATAAGAATATTGTACATGTTGAAATTCATATGACAATTATATTGATATTAATTATAGAGAGAAACATCTAATAATTGAAATAGATCAAAACTTCTTAAAAACATTGCTTGTTAAATGATATTTAATGTCATTTCATTTGTTTCAAAAAAAAATCTTTCCATTTATGTTTCTTTTTCCATATACTTTTTTGGTGAAGATATAAGAAATCATTTAAACAAAAATAAGTGATAAGAAAATATTGAGTTCATTGTTATTATTTTCTAGTAAGTGAAAGATAATATGATTTTTTTTTGTGACTTTTGAGATTTGTATTGTTTGAAAAAATAAAATTATTATTATTATTGTTTAAGATAGACAAAGGCTCAATAATAATATGTTATTACCAAAATTTTGTTCCTAAGTAAATGTATATAATGGTTCCATTGATTTATGTTAGCTAAGTTTCCAAATTTTCTAATTATTAAAGTGTATAAATACAATCTAATATGGAGAGGTTTTATCTCATATTTTTTAAATTTAGTTTCATTTTAAATATTTATTTATATTTTTCCATACAACATTGTATTGTGATGCTTCCATAAAAAAACCTATAATTTGAGAATACTATAAGATGTTATGTAATATACAAAATTTTAATTCATTTGTTGAAAAGATACACATTAGATTTTTTTGTTAAATATTCACGAATTTATTTGATTTTGCTATTTTAATTATTTTCTCATGTTTTAATTAGAGTAGTTCTCCCCCCCCTTTCCACCCCTTTCCCTTCTCGAAAGCATTTGTATAAATATAAGAGAATATTAAAAATAGTTTTACATTATACATTAATGTGAGGAGCATTGTGTATGAAAAACAATACTAGTCATAGATTTGAATTGTGTATATTCATTTAATTCTCAAAAATGACTTAAAATATGCAAGCAAAAACATTGATATAATCAATGATTTCTTATTTATATAATCAAACAAATCATTTAAACATAAATAAGTGGCAAGTAAACATTAAGTTCATTACTATTATTTTTCAATAACTAAAAAATGATATATATATTTTTGTGATTTCTAAGACTTGTATTTTTGAAAAAATAAAATAATAATTTTTGTTTAAGATAGATAAAGGCCCACTGGTAATATGTTATTACCAATACTTTGTTCCTAAATAAATGTATTTAATGGTTCCATTGACTTATGTTAGGTAACTTTATTAATTTTCTCGTTATGTTAATATCTAAGTGTATAAATACAACCTAACATGGAGGAAAAGGTTTTATCTCATTCTTTTAAGCTTAGTTTCATTTTAAATATATATTTATATTTTTCCATGTAACAATGTATTACATCATTTTATGATGTCTACATTAAAAAAACCCTTCAATTTTTAAATATTATAAGATGTCATGTAATATAGGAAACTTTACTTTTGTTGAAAGTATATATACAAGATATATACTACATTTTCTTGGTTAAATATTCATGAATTTATTTACTTCTTTTCAACTTTGTTATTTAATTCATTTCTCATGGTTTGATAAGATTAATTCTCCTCTCTAGAAAGTATTTATATAAATATAAAAACATATTACATTTTTTTCATTATGCATTCTATGAATGTGAGGAACATTGTACATGGAAACCACATTGGTAATGGATTTGAATTGTGTATATTCATGTAATTTTCAATAAGAAATATATGTATGCAAAAATAATTATACACGTCGAAGGGCCCTTGGTTCATTGGTGAAGTTGAATGGCTTGGAATGAGCCCACCAAGAATTAAGTCTTCTTGAGTATACGGCCTAAAAATACCCGACCGGTATGGAGAGTCAAGCGAATAGGGATAGGATTGTTCTCTGGGTGACTTTGACGGATTAGATGCCCCTAGTCGTAGTTGTTTAGCTAAAGGCATGTCTTCGATGTAGATGTATGCTTACTCATTAAATGTAAATCAACTATATATGTAATTTCTATTTAGCATGGAAAGAAATGCTGATATCTATGTAATCGATGTCAAACATAAAAATAAAATAAAAAATTATACACATATCACATTTATACATATCCAACACAAATGAAGTTACAAATATATTATGAAAATACAAAGATTCGTTTCTATCTCTTACCTTTAAAATTTATTTTTAAACTATTATTAAAAGAAACCAACATTGATTAGAAAGCAAATAGACTTTAACCCATCATTTTTTTCCCTTTTTCTTGAAAAATTGGTCAAATTATGTTTATTGAGTACTATAATATGTATTAATAATGCATTGCACTCTAAATTGATAAAAAGAAATATAATAATACTATTCAACTTCTCATTAAATTTAAAAAATTAATATTGTCATAGTTTTTTTGGGTTATAATTATTATAATCTATTGATTTAAAGAAGGTTGTTGATTTTTTTACTTTAACCACTAATTATTTCGAAGAAAGCCCTACAAATTGTTCTATAAGTACTGCAATATTCTTTGATAGAGCTCCCTTTTCATTCATGTTTAATATTCCTTCTTCAAAAATTTAATGAAATTTTTAATAATATATATTAACAATATATCTATGACATAAACAAAAAGTCATTTATATAAAAAGTAAAATTAAAATTAAATATAATATAAAATTATTTAGATATAGGAAGAACATAATTAATGATCTTATAAAGAGATATAATTATTAATAGAAATATAAAAGATGTCATAAAGATTTTAAAAATTAAATCTTATGTACATATATTTTTTCAAATAAATGTTATTTATAATGAATGGGTTATAGTCTAAAAGTGTGTAAGATGGTGTAAAAGATGTTGCCTGTCAAATTCTATAGACCTAATCTGTGAAAACTTCAAGTTCAATTTCTTTTTATAAATAAAAATATATTTATTACCACAATATAAATTCATTTTATCAAATCTTTTAAGCTTCAATTGAAATATTAATTGCAGTTTTATACGTAAATGAATTGAATCATTGAATCATTAATGGATGAAGACGTGTATTGAAACATTAGTACAAAGGGGCATCATTGAAAAGCTTGAAGTTTGTGGCGATTGTAAATGAAAATGAGTTACGAGCACTTGAATTCCTAGGACTTAGATGTTTTGGCAAAATCTAAAATATTTGATTTTGTTGACATCAACTATAATGATATACGTTCGTACATATTTGTTTGTGATTTTTCATTCGAATTAAATCGGTAAGGCTCTTGAGGCGGGAACTGAATATGAGATTTGAAATATTTGAAATAGTCAAGAGAGAACAACTGGTATTGGAATTTATTACTAGCAATTGTACAGAATTGTAAGAGATAATCCAAATATTTATATATTTATTTTGGCATGGGAGAAAATAATATTGTCGAAAAAGTCTTCTCAGAAAACATTGCCGGATTTTGACACTTTCCAGCAAATACAACTTCAAAGGTGGATGCCTACACGTAAATTATCATTTATTTTTTGTTATTGTTCTTTAAAAGTTATGATGTGATGTTATTGTAAGTTAAAAAAAAAAAACCCAAATTAATTTATGGGTACCACTTGTTTAAATAATAAAATAAAGTGTAAGAGGCGTCTATAAATTACTTTTAATATGTTTGTAGGTGTTCCTATAACACTAAAGGCACAATAGCTAAAGGTATGCATGTGTAACCTTTAACTAACATATTCTCATATTAAAATTATTAAATTTTGTTATAAAATTTATCTAATAAATTTTAAAATAATAAAAAATACTATATTAATTTTACATTTTTATACCGAGAGGTGTTCCTACAGTGGTAGGTAAGGAGTGTAATGGCATGCATTGATTGAAAAAACTTTTTATTTGTCGACTAATATTTAATGGTTAAAATAATTTATTTTTAATGTCTCACTCAATGTTTAATAAATAAAATAAATATATGATTATGTATTTATACACGGAAATGTAAGTTATTTTAAAAGTGTGAAAGATAACAAGTGTTAATCAGTAAATAATTGTGCGGGGATATTACTCCAGAAGGAAATTCAAGATAGGTAAGTAACAAGTTTTTAGATTTTTACTTTTGGATGTATTGTTTACTTTTACATGTAAGTAACTATATTAACTTTGGAAGATGATAAATGATAGGTGTGAATAAGTGTGAATCTATAGTTTTTAAATGTTTTTATTTATTTATTGAAAAGCATATTTATATAATAATGATGAAATGTACAATGGTAATCATACAAAATCGGGCGAAAAGATCACACCCCACATGCAGAGTAAAAGTAGCCATTAAAAGGCTATGAGTGACACATATTACATAATCATATCAAGATAAGCTTATCAATCAAAAAAATTTTGAGCAAAATTTACGAAACGAGCGAAAAAAAACCGCTAAAGCGCGTGGCGAACATGGAGGTAGGAGGCGATTGCAGGGGGCTCTTCGGACGGTCACCCCACCCACCAAGAGGGTTGGCGGGCGTCGATGTCGGCTCCCAGCCGTCAGTATGCGGTTGCTCCTCCTCATTGCCTCGCTGGTTGGGCGAAATGGCTAAGGAGAGCCAAGGAAACTTGGAGTGATCAGGCGCCTGCCACCCAGAACCGCCACCGCCCAACCAACCAAACACCCTTGGTGCGGGAGGAGCTGAGATGGAGGTGGAGAAGGACCCCGCCGATGAGGGGAGGTGCTTCGCCGCCCACGAGCTGGACCCCGATCAAAATTGTATTTTTACTTTTAGATGTATTTTTACTTTTGGGTTAGTTTTATATTAATTTTTACTTTTACGTTAGATTTTAGTTTTTAATTTTAGATGTATTTTTACTTTTAGGTTAGTTTTATTTTAGTTTTTACTTTTAGATGTGTTTTATAAATAAAACATATAAATAAATGTTTTATATTTGTAATTAAAATTTAACTAGCATAGATATCTTAAATACATCTATCTAAAGATATTAATCTCGAGGTACCTATCTAACTTAACCTCAGTTGATATCTCTCAGTGTCTTTTAACTAGATGCATTTAAGATATCTATGCTAGTAATACTTATATAATTAATAAACTTTAATTTTGTAATATATTATGAAGAAGTAAAATTATTAAACCATAACTAAGTGTTTGTAATAATATAATATAATTTAATTTGTTGAATAGTGTTTTGTAATTAAATATTTTTACAAAATGCTATGGTTTTGATTTATGCGTAATTTATTGATGGGCTTTATCAACTTTCTATTTATATTATGTATTGAAAAGTATCATAAGGGGTGATATACAAGTTGATAATTTAGTAATTTCATGGATGAAGTGTTAATATTATTTAATACTCATAAACATATATTTTATTGTTAACAATTGTATGGAAATGAAGACAAAATTTATTGGGATAAGTTTACTTAATCGGTATGCTCCTTTTTTTAAAATATGTATTTTTTTTACATTCAAATATAATGCACTAAAAATTCTAAGATGGATGAAGAGACACATCCAACTTGAGATGTTAATACATGTATATTGACCTACCTCTATCTATAGAATTAGCAAAACATATTCTTTGGCACAATGGTAGTGGCATGTATTAAGAGATGGTTTTATCTTTAGAATTAGGGGAAAATATACTATCAAAAAAATTGTAATGAAAATGTACTCAAGGAGTGGCTCATCATTGTGAAATTCATCTAAATGGGGAGTTCGGGAGAGGTAGTGTCATCAATAAGGTGTGGATGAAATGGTTGCGAACTGGAAGAATGGGAAGTAGTGCAAATCTCATAATAGGAACATGCAAGGAGAAAAAATCAAGAAGAAAGTGCGGTAGAGGAGTGAGGGACAGAATTGAAGTTGGTTTCATCAAGATTTTTAGGGATGGATATGGGATCAGTGATGCCTTGGCAATTCTTGCCAAGTCCCGAGCCAGAAAAGCCATGTCGAAGAAAATACTTATAACTAACACCATAGGTAGTATAATCAACAATATGTGGGGTGGGAGGAGATGGAGAAGTGGATGGGTGGTCAGTGGTATTACAATAAGTAAAAGGGGATGGATCAGCTAAGACATCATAAACAACACCCTAAAAAAGAAACTTAAGTCTAACATGGAGAGTAGAGGGAACAACATGCATAGAATGTAACCAAGGGTGACCTAAGAGAAAATTATAATTGAGATTATTAGGCATAACATGAAATGACACATTGAGGGTACATGGTCCTAATGTAATGGGTAGGGAAATTTCACCTAATACTTGCTTGGGATTATTATCAAAGTCATAAATACACAAAGTAGATGGGGTAAAATTAGCTACTACTGAAAGGCATATATGATGTAAAAAATAAATATTATAGATGTTAAGAATAGATTCATTATCAACCAAAGCACGCATGAATAACACATTGTGAATATGAGCTGAATATACAAAGGAGGTGTATTATCAACTATTTCCTAGGAAGGAATATCATCAAAAGTAAAAGTAATATGTTCATGATTTAAATCTAAGGAAGACGATACTCGATGGGTAAAGTACGTGGGGAGGTATCAGTTCATATTAGGGTATGATCCATAATGTGCCATGAAGCATCAATACACTTGAGATGAGCTTGATAGAATGCATCAAAAAACATCCATGGAGGATGCTAAGGTTTGATCAAGAAATGGGTTCACCAAATGATCTAACAAAATTAAATATAAGATAAGGACACTTCTAATTAGATAAAATAATAATAACATGCAAGATCTAGCTAATGGATGTATAAGAAAGAGTTATATATAGGCTTTGTAGAGTGACTTAGCTTGCCACCATAGGTATGGATTAATTCTAGGATGGTGAATGAGTTGAATAGGCTTATTATGGACTACGTAAGATCTTACTCTAAAACTAGCATGTGACAATCTCGGGGATAGGGGTACCTAAGAGAGGACACGGGTTCTGTGCATTTGTGTTTGTTCGGGAACTAGTTTCGATAGGACATATCTAGATTTGATTCTTTTTATGTCTCTTCTTGTCACCTTTAGTTTTTTATAGGTCATGTCGACTCATACTTATACTCTTTTACACATGTACCTACAAAAAAATCCTAGCTACTTCCACAAGACTCAAGTGCACATTAGAATGAATGAAAAATGCATATGAGAGAGGTGAACCGACCCCGATGGTCACCCCGATGTGATCTTGTTTTCGAGAACTACACTACATTTCATAACCCATGTAGTTCTTATGGTGTGTGATTGAAATTGTGTCACCTAATCTAAGATGCCCTGGTTCAAGTTGCACAAAAAAATAGAGGGCTACAATGAATTTTCCCCCAAGGAAAGAATGTGTGATATGGAATTCAGAATAGCCTCCCCATATGCAGTGAAAATGTATCCCAAAGTGTAGTCCCTTTTTTTTCTCTTATGTATGTAGTAGATATAAAAATGATAGCCCCAATTGCAACTTAGAATAGTTAGTGTGTGTTTGTGTGGGTGTGTGTGTGTGTTCATTGTTTGAATTTCATCACATAGTGACACCAAAATATGACCTAGGTCATGAAAAGAAGATAATAAAATACCCAAATCCAAAGTAAATTGATATAAGTGAATAGGAGAGGAGCGCCTTAAATATATTAACACCTAGGTGCTATCGTCCTATTTGGGAAGTATTGTCCTACAAAAAGCAAATAGAAACATAATGAAAGACAAGAACATGGCTCCCTGTGACTCGACCAAAAAATATGCAAATTCCATATAAAATATGTAAGAAGAGCCAAACCAAGCAAGAAAAGGACCAAAGAGGTGTCATTAATGCCTAGTTTCCAAACTTAGAAATCATGCATATAACATACTAGAGGAATAATGTAATAGTAATAAGTGCATATATATTTTAGTGACTATAGAGGGTGGAAAACAAATATAGTGTGGGGTGATGTTAGACCCCTAAATTTTTATTCTTTACTCTTTACATTTGATATTAGAACTAAGCATTCTTTATTCATGGTCTAATATTCTTTTGAGGTACATGTGGCACTTTGTGGAAGTTTTTGCAAAGAAAGAAGAATAAGGAGGAATTATGTAGACACAAAATCACACACATGCGTACATTTCTAGGCCCATGAACACATGCATACATTCATATGATTCCTAAGAGATAAAACTACTAATTGAAAACTATCTTTGGTATTTTTGCTTTGTCTCTAGTCTTCTTTCTAGTCTTTTACACCCTACAGGCCAGTTGGTACTTCACTTTCTTATCTTTTATGGCTCCTGGACTCCAATGCCCAGTCAACCTCTTTCTATATTACTCACTCTTTTTGGGCCTCTTTTATCTTTTGGGTATCTTGTTTTCTTATGGTCCAGTCTTTCAGCTTTTCAATTACAAAATTCATCCAAGGGAATCATATAAATACAAATCTATGTGACCAAAATGAATCATTATCATCACCTAAGGTTACATCTAGAGGAATTATTATAACATCAAAGGCATCCATATAGATTTCATTTAAGGGAAAAGGGACTGCATTTCCTGCATACATGCATAATAAGGGAAGTTCATTTTTCCATCCACACATCTACTTACATTGGTACATCTATCTATCACTCGTTGTCACATGCACTTGCACAAGGGATTCCTAGGGCACGATTCTATCACACACACAAGAAATAGATGGAGTCTAAGATGTAGTACAATGCTCATTCATAAGTTCACTCAGTTGGGTGACCTCAGGTCAATCCGACTCCCCATATTGTATCTTTTCTTTTGGGATTTGATGTAGTTTGAGGGTTTTGCAGGTCATTATCTCTTTGCGGTTATAGGTGAATTTTTCAATCATCTAGCAATATACGAGACCAATAGTGATTATTAGCGACAACCTTGTGACACCAAACAATATAGGTTTTGGCCATTTTCGTAGTCATGGGAAACTAGTAGCAGACTCAGTGCCTAGTGCCCCTTACCCGATCCAGACACCCTGTTCTATGCTTATCTCGGTAGTTCCATATTTTATTGTGCATAGTTGTGACAATATGCCCTTCCCGTGTTGTCGGTTTCTCCAGTTTGTAATCCCGACATTAGGCGTAAATCAACTAAGTCCTTTACTCTCTCTCTCTCTTGGACTTAGGGTTTTATATTTATCTAGCTTATTTCTTATGTAAAATTTATACTTTAGTAGGATTTATTTATCATATGTGAATATGCAATTATCTATTTACAGGTTATAGGAAAATTATTCGATCATCCAACAACATACAGATGACCAATAATGACTATCAGCGACAACCTTGCGACACCAAAAAATCTAGGTTCTGGCCATTTTAGTAGTCATGGGCGCACAAAGATATGTGAGACTTTAGCGCTAGTGCCCCCGACCTAGTCCAGACACCACTGGTCCATGCTTATCCAACATTTACATATTTTATTGTGCATAGTTGTGACAAGTATGCCCTTCATGTTTGTTAGTTTCTCCAGGTCTATAGTCCCGACATTAGGTGTAAATCAGCTAAGTCCTTTACTCTCTCTATCTTGCACTTAGGGTTTTATATTTAGCTAGCTTATTGCTTGAGTAAAATTTGTACTTTAGCATTTATTTATCATATGTGACTCTGCAATTAGGTTTTTACAAATTCTATATTTTTAAATCATTTGGTGAATCGATCACTCAAATTCCACCTTATTTATAGGGTTTTCTTCTTATGCCTATTACTTGTAGTGGCCGTTTTGGGTCTTTTTTTGAGCACATTGAGATCCTTCCATATTCCCGTAATTTTTCTAAATCAATGGTTGAATATAATAACCCCTTTTCCAACTCTCAAAATGTTCCTCTTGAAAACATTGAAACATCTGATAGTGAGCAATCCTATGATGAGGACACCAATGTTGATCAAGAACAATTAGAAAAGGTTACCAATTTTTGTCAAGATTTGCGTGAAAATCCTACGCATATTTTGCATATTCTCCATGCTTTGATGACTATTAAAAATCTCGAGATGGTTCTTCCTTGGCTGTCATGGCCTCCACTCAACCCCTTCACATTCCTACTTCCATTCCCAATACTACCACTTCAATCATTCAACCTAATGCTTCTATTGCACAACCCGGATCTTCATCAAACACTCCTAATTTAACTTCTTTAAATCAAGACATAATATCTCAAATTCTTTAAATCCAAATACTAAGTATCGTGCATCTCCATCTCTTGATTCCACCTTACTTCTTCATACTCCTTTCGTGCCCATCATTTCCACTTATGCACTTCCTCCAAACTTCGTCACTCCTAAGCTTCCCACCTTCAATGGCCATGGTGACCCTCAAGAGCATCTCTAATATTTTCATGTGGCATGTCTAGATTATGCGAATGATCATACTTTACTAGTAAAATTCTTTCCTCGAAGCCTTCAAGATTATGTTATGCGTTGGTTCTACGATATACATATCCATTCGGTAACATCATTTATGCATTTAGTCGATGCTTTTCTCACACACTTTTCAATCAATATTGGTTCTAAGATATCCTATGCTCAACTTGCACAAGTCAAACAAGGATCTAATGAGCATCTAGCACATTACATGTTATGATATAAGAACAACTTAGCTAAGATGTCTAATATACTCGCAGACTCTAAATTGTAAGATCTTTTCATCCAAAGCCATAGCTCTCGAGTATTCCTTGGCTCTGTGCTAATCAAGCTATCATTTCTATGAATCACTTGTGTATAAAATTAATTCATAATAAGCAATTTGTCACTCTCAAAGGTAATCCACCATCACTCCATTGCGTCACCCTCCTCTTGACTTTGCCATTGCACTCGCTAGAGCATATAGGCCCCATGGGCCTCTCAAATCTAAGGCACATTCTTCATCTAGTTTTCCCATTTGCACATGACCTACTCATTTTCATTGGTCCACTAGTCCATCGGATTGTTATCCTAAGTCCTCTATTTAGGTAGCCTCTTCACATAGGTGTTCATCACCTCCTCATTCTCCTTCCTATGCATGCTCATCACCTCCTGGTATATTTCACATAGGTATTCATCACCTCCTAGGTCTACTTCACATAGGTGTTTGTCAACTCCTAGGTATACTTCATATAGGTGTCCCCTACCTCCTTTAACACATAGGCCTCATTCACTAATACGTTGTCACTCTCACTTATATTTGATCTCATAGCATAGTCACACGCTTTTATCTCCTAATACATCGGG
This sequence comes from Taxus wallichiana var. yunnanensis, assembly GCA_018340775.1. NCBI lineage: Eukaryota > Viridiplantae > Streptophyta > Pinopsida > Cupressales > Taxaceae > Taxus > Taxus wallichiana. The sequence continues at coordinate 464,685,677 of CM031236.1, read as the reverse complement.
TGGAGGACCCTTGACCTTAACTTTTGTTGGACACTTGGGGAATCATGCTTACTTCTCTCCCCTTCTAATATTGTTAGTTGTTTCTCATTTCTACTATTATGCTCCATGCTTCATACTTCCTATTTCTAAGCATCTATCTTACTTAACGGATACACTTTGTATCATCATTATCCTATGATGCACTCTAGTTCCACAGTTCATACCCAACTTCTGAGGGTATAAATATGAAATTAACCTTACCTCTTCTTCAATCTATGGTCTATAATTTATTGATATATCTATCTATTACACATTATCAAACCATTAACCTATGACACATTCTTGTGTTATGGTTCACACTTGACCGTTGAGGGCATACCACATCTATGAACCTCATACACTTTGCACATTTCACGCTCTTTGCTTCATGATACAGATTTCTAGAATTACATTCTCACACATCATACTACCTTATGACACACTCTAGTTCCATGGTTCATACTTGACTGTTGATGGTCTAAATCTGAAATGAACATCACACCACTCACACTTTTCATGCTCTATGATTCATTGATCATATCATTCTAGCGCACACTATCAAACCATTTCCCGATGACACACTCTTGTTCTATGGTTCATTCTTAACTATCGAGGGGTATTTTATAAATGAACCTCACCTCATGTATACTCAGCCACATTCACTTGGGGGGAAAGCTGTTCCTATCACACTTATTTTGCATTCCATTCCATTCACACTCATTGCATATTGCATATCTTGGTTGTATCTATTCTTGTTAGCTTATACTCACATGTTACACTTTGCTTACTATGCTAGATGAATATCCAATATGTCATAATATTTTCTATATAAACATGCGCGCTCACTTGTTCTTTAGTTGTGGATGCAGTCTTTCTACAAATATTTACACACAATAATGATGCTTAGCATTGTACCTTTTACTAGTCCCACCGAGGCTCTGGGGATATACATTCCTACTCTTACACATTACAGTGCTATCGTTTCATTTTCTACCACTTCCTATTCATACTAGCACACTATTGATCTATACATGCTTTGACACACTCTTTATTTTTCTAACATGCTAATGGCTACTTCATGTGCAACATTTGTCTTGTAGAGGAACTATTTTCCACAAGGGTTATCTATTACTCTTTTCTTGTCACTATTTACTATTGTATGCCATTTTTATGGGCTATGCCCTTTGTCTTGTATGTGTACTATATGCTTTTGGCCACTTCATCCTTAATGTTCTTGTGACATTGTGAGTGATGTCCCATGTATGAAACCCACTTTTCACGATCTCTCTTTTGTATGCACATTTTCTTGTTACACTATTTTTCTATTACAAGATTTCTACATTTCTACTAAAACCATGCATCTAGCCACTTTTTTTTCATGTTCATTAGTTTCTACCATGCACATTATCTCCCCAACAAGGTTATAGTTTAGTTCAACATCATGTCCTCTCTTTGGGCCATATTCTCCTAATGACATCACATGCACCCCAAATGAGGGGGGCATAAATTTGGTGAATCATTCACCCCATACATCAATACAACATAGTTCAATATAGGAAAAGAACAATCTACAAGTCACATAATGGCCTAGATTTTGACTTGGGTCCTTATATCGCATATAGACACCAACGCCGATATAGAAACTGGCACCTAGGCACTCCCGATATTTCCTAGGTGCTTATGACCATGGGTTAGTTACATTTAATTTCTCAGATCAACACAGTTCATGACATTACACAAATCCATTTTCATAGTATAGACACAGCCCTCTAGTAATCATAATGCATTATTTCTTCATTTTCTACATGAAACAATACAAAAAAATATAAAACTAAACACGAGATGTACCATCTGCAGTGGTTATTATTTGGGAAGCATTAATGGAAGGAGAGTAACACTAGACCTCTCTCCCCAACACTCTTCTACCATGGCATGAGAAAACCCAAAATATCACACTTGGCGTGATATTTCCCAAATAATTCACTCTTCTACAACATTTTTAGGACATTTTCTATCCTTTTCACTCTTCACATCAGTGTACACTTTCCTTTTACTAATTTTCACTTTTACATACTTTTACATTGTTTTCATAATACATGATTTTGACTACTCTTTCACTCTTATTTTGTTGGTCCATCCTTAATACGCAACAAAAAGAAGCCCCAGCGTCAGAAACATCAAGCACAACAACAGGTACAACATGGTAAAACATGATACACTTCACCCCTAGGGCCACTTCCTCTTTCTTAGCTTTTATGCTTCATTTTTATCACTTCATGCTTTGAATTATCTCTTCGGCATGCTACCACCATCACAATCTACATGGTTAATAGGTACACATCTCTAATCTATTTTATGTTATTGAGTATTCAATCAAAAAAATAAAGTGGGGACAATGTACATACAAAATCACACACTTAGGTACATTTCTAGGTCCATAAACACATACTTGCATTCATATGATTCCTAAGAGAGAAAACTAGTAATTGACAACTATCTTTGGCCTCTTTACTTTGTCTCTGGTCTTCTTTATGGTCTTTTACACCCTACAACTAAGTCAATATTTCACTTGCTTATCTTTTATGGCTTTAGACACTAGTGCCCGTGCTCCTCGTCCCATATGGGCGCCCGACATCTTTCTACTTACTCGTTTTGGGCCTCTTTTATCTTTTAGGCATCTTGTTTTCTTATGGGTCGGGCTTCTAGTTGTCAATTGTAAAATTCAACCAAGGGAATCATATAAATACAAAGCTATGTGACCAAAATAAAGGACAAATCTCTAAGAATCTATTATCATCACCTAAGGTTGCATCCAAAGGCATTCTAAAAGCACTAAAGGAATCCATTTAGCTTTCATTCAAGAGACAATGGACTCGCATTTCCTGCATACACACATAGGAATGGAAGTTCCTTTTGCCATCCACACATCTACCTACATTGGTACATCTAGATATCGCCCACTATCACATGTACTTACACAAGGGATTCCTAGGGCATGATTCTATCACACATAACAAAGAAATACATGGAGTTTGAAATGTAGTGCAGTGCTTGGTTGTAAGTTCACTTAGTCGTGCTAATCACGGGTCATCCGAATCCCCATATTACATCTTTTATTTTTAGGATTTGATGTAATTTGATGGTTTTATAGGTCATTATCTCTTTGTAGGTTGCAGGTGAATTATAAAATCATATAGTGACATACAGGTGATCAATAATGACTATCATTAATAACCTCGCGACACTAGAAAATTTAGGTTCTGGCCATTTTCACAATCACGGGTGCCTAGTAGTACAATCCGTAACCCAGTGCCCCTAACCCACCCAGACGCACTAGTCTAGGCTTATCCAATAGTTATATATTTTATCACAACAATTACGATAGTTAGCCCTTCATTTTTTTAGTTTCTCCAAATTCTACACACAATCCTGACATTAGGCATAAATCAGCTAAGTCCTTTACTCTCTCTCTTTCTCTTGCACTTAGGGTTTTATATTTATGAAGCTTATTGATTGTGTAAAATTTGTAATTTATCATTTATTTATCATACGTGACTCTGCAATTAGGGTTATACATATTCTATATTTTTAAAATTAGGTTATGAAGTGAGCATGCAGAAAGCGGTAAAGGAAATCACTTAAATATGAGAATAAATATTGTATACATAAGACAAATGGGAACCTAAGTAAGGAAGGTTGAAAAGGAACTATTAATAAGGGATAAAAGAACATGCAACAAGGAAAATTACAGACAAGGCATGTAGGAAAGCGAGGACCAATTATAGACAGTGCCTAATAATAGACCATGAGTTGAAGATTGGAATACTTGTATGGAAGCAATAAAATAATGGATATTATGGGAAATTGATAAAATATAGGAGACAAAATTCTATAAGTATCACTATGTAGAGTAGAGGTATGATAGTAGGTGGCTATATTTAGATATCACTCATGATGTAATAGTTTAACCGGTAGTTGTAACTCAAGGGCTATTAATAGCTCTAAGAAGACTGGTGAAGGAGAAAGTCCCCACTAGTATAAATACCCCATGGGGGATTTTTTATAAAGCATAGAGTATAGAAGATTTATGTAGCAATGAATATCATCATACTTTATGTCAAGTTTTTTTGTATTCATGTGAATGGAACATGTTTGTGATTCGTAAGTCACTCAGATACTTTGTACATGTGTAATTGATGATTAATATATGAACAAGTGCATTTTAGAGTAGTAATAGTGTTTGTGCATCAAATGTGTTGCGTTACTTTATGTTTTTGTCTTATGTGTGTGAAAATATCTTACTCCACTTCAACTAAGCTAGCGTTTATGGAACTGAAACCTTCCACACTTTGGGTGAGCTCATCTTAGTTCCCACTCTAGTGTGATAGGTTGGTGTGAAGGGTAAGAAAAATTGTACATGTTGATTGCTATAAATATTGTGTATGGGTATGGGGTTTTGGTACAACTAGACACACAATAGAATAACAAGAGAGACAAAAATATGATATAGAAAAACCCAAAAATGATGATATTGAAGTAGAATTTTTTAAGAGAACTAAACAAATAGGAAAGATGTGTGCACATAGAGGTTTTATTCTATTGAGTAATCCTAGGAACATAAAAGTTGGTAGACCATATTAATGAAGTATAATATTACTTTGAGTTGTAGACCCTAAGAGATTTAAAAAATTCAAGAAAAATTGAAGCTACATTATATACTATGGTAGAAGGATGTGTAAACTAAGGGAATAAGAAGAGGGAATCAAAAGATCAGTAAATTAGAGAGAATTTTTTCTAAGTAGGAGAGTAAGTTTATACTCTTAGATTATGAGCTATCCTTTTGAGAAAGATACAAAATTTGAGATTAAAGGATAAATTAGAAAGGGAGTACATTGAATACTCTTACAAGATAATAATTAGGTTAGGAAATATTTATTTTTATAAGGAGAATGTAGAAAGGTATATGAATAGGTTGAAAGTGAGCATAAAATATGAGTTAAATGTATGATAAACATGAAGTGTATAAAAGAGAAATTCCAATATCACATTAAGGTTGAGAAAAAAATGAGAGAGAAATACTAAAGAGATAATTAGATAATGAGTGTGTGAAAAGGAATCTCATTCTAACAGATGAGATCATGCATGAAATAAGTTCTAACAACCATGCATTTGATTGTGATTTACTTAGTTATGTTACATAAGGACACAAAGACTATGACCATAAAAATAGTCAAAGTAAAAACAAGAAGAAGAAAGGATTAGAAGATCATTCTTATTAATAATATGAATTAGACATAAGGAGAGGATAAAGATTAAATTTATAAAGCCTCAAAAAAGTTAATAATAAAAATGGGAATCCAATGTCCCTAAGGAAGAACACCAATATAGTCAAGAATAAATAAGATCCTTGACAATGAAGGTGAATCTTCAATAATATATAAAAATTGAAATGTAAGTTCTTGATTTTGATTATTGATGGTAGAAATTGATTTAACAAATATTGAAAATTTCAAAACCCTAAGATATTGAAGAGTCACATATAGTAAATAAATGATAAAAGAACAGATCTAACACAAGCAATAAGCTAAAGAAATAGAAAATCCTAGGTGCAAGAGAGAGGGAATATAATACTTAGTTGATTTCACAATAAATACCAAAGTGTTATGGACTAGAAAACTGATGAACATGAGGAGGATATTGTCCCAACCGCACCCAATTTTTTTGTAATTTTTGGGTAAGCCTGGACCAAGGCACCTAGATCGACCAGGGCGTCTGGGCTGACCCAGCAGCGCTTGGACTGGACCAGGGCGCCTGATCGGGCCAGGGGTTCCTGGGAATTGGATTTTACTTATGAGCTCATGTGACTATGAAAGACCTCAAAAAGTTATTTTTATTATGTCACAAGATGGTCACTAACCTTCGCTATTGATCTCATGTGTGTTGCTAGATGATCATAGAATTCACTTGTAACTTTGCAAAATAAATGACATCCTATAAAACCCCAAAACACGTCAAATCATAAAAAAGAAATATGTAAATGGGGATTCATACGACCCTAGTGGTCACATGACAGAGTGAACCTATGACCGAGTGTTGCACTGCATCTTAAACTACATGTGGTTTTTGTGTGTGTGTGTGTAGAAATTGTGCCCTATAAAGATCTTATGCAAGATGCACTTGAAAGCGAGTGATAGCTAGATTTGGCAATATAAATAGATGTGTGGATGGAAAAATGAAATTCCCCTCCTATGCATGTATGCAGAAAATGTAGTCCCTTGTCCCTTGTATGAGTGTTAGATGGATGCATTTAATGCTCTTAGAATGCCTTTGGATGCAACCTTAGGTGATGATAATAGATGCTTAGAGCTTGGTCCTTTATTATGGTCACATAGATTTGTATTTATATGATTCCCTTATTTTAATTTTGTAATTGACAACTAAAAGGCCGACCCATAAGAAAACAAGATTCCTAAAAGATAAAAGAGGCTCAAAAGAGGCAAGTAAGATACAAAGAGGTTAGGGGTACCCAAAGAGGATGAGGGTGCCTGGCGCTGGTGTCCAAAGTCTATAAATTTAAGGCAAAAAGATTAGAATGGAATGTAGGGTGTCCAAGGCCAAAGAGGAAACCAAAAAGATAGAAAAGAGGACAAATATAGATGTCAATTACTAGTTTTCTCACTTACTAATCATATGAATCATAGTATGTGATTAGGACCTAGAAATGTACCCAAGTGTGTGATTTTGTGTCTACATTTTCCCCCACTTTATGTTGTTGAGTGAATGCTCGATAACATAAAGTAGATAAGAGATGTGTACCTGATAACCATGTAGATTGATGGAGAAATCATGCCGAAGAGACAAGAAAAAGTGTGGAGTGATAAAAATGAAGCATGGAAGCTAAGGAAGAGGAAGTGACCCTAGGGGTGAAATATATGTGTTATGTCATGTTTGTACCTATTGTTGTTTCTTTTTCTTGCTAATGTGGGGTTGCTTCTTATTGCATATTAAGGACGGACCTATTGTCGGTGTTGTGCTTTTTTGATGTGGGGCTGCTTCTTGTTGCATATTATGGATGGCCATGCAAAATAAAAGGAAAAGAGTGGTTAAAGTTATGTGTTATGAAAACTCTGTAAAATTCATCTAAAATTATGTGAAAATGTGAAAATTAGTAAAAGGAATGTGCACACTTGATCTATGATGAGTGAAAAGGATAGAAAGTGTCCTGAACTGCTATAGAAGAGTGAGTTTTTGGGCGATCTCATGCCAAGAATGATTTTTTTGGGTGATCTCATGCCAAGTATGATTTTTTGGGGAATCTCACAAAGCAAGTTCAAGTTTTGTGGGTGATCTCATGCCTTGAAAGAAGAGTGTTAGAGAGAAAAGTCTAGTGTTATTCTCCATCCCTGAGAGCTTCCCAAAATTTATACACCACTACAGATGGTGTGATCCTATTTTGTTCCATTTTTTATCCAAGTAGAAAAGGAGATAGGATGAATTCGATTGTTGGAGGATTATTCCTATATTGTGTAAACTAGTATATGAACTGTTGAAAACTATGCCAATATGAGAAAGTAACTGTAATTGCCCTTAGTCATAGGTACCCAAGAAAGTTCAAGAGTGCCTAGGTGATCATGTCTCTATTAGGGCACCGATGTCTTTGCTAAACTACACTCCAAGTTAGGATCTAGGTCATTATATTTTTGAAACTCATTATGTTCTTCTATTGAAGCTCTAAGCTACTAAATGGGGTGAGTGATTCACCCAATGTATGCTCCCCTCATTTTGGGTTCATGTGACGTCGCTAGGAGGATGTATCCCAAAGGAGAGGACCGGATGCTGATCTAAAAATGGTACCCTTCGGGGAGGAGGTGTAGGCACTAAATCACATACTTTGGGTATATTTCTAGTCCTGATCACACCACTATTCATATGATTCTTAAGTGAGAAAAGTACTAATTTACCACTTTATTTGGCCATATTTTCTTGCTTTATGTTATCTCTCTTGGTATTACACTCATTACCCAAAGATGTCTTTTCATACATTGGAATTTATCATTATGGACACCAATGCACTTTGGGTATATTTATAGTCCTGATCACATACCACTCTTCATATGATTCCTAAGTGAGAAAACTACTAATTGACCACTTTCTTTGGCCATATTTTCTTTCTTTTTGTTTTCTCTCTTGGTCTTGCACTCCTTCTTTCCCAATATTTCTTTTCATACATCGATATTTATCATTCTGGACACTAGTGCCCAACCAAGATGCTTGGCACCAGTGCCCCCAACCTCTTTGTACTTTAAAAAAAAATTGCATCTTTTCTATCCATTTGGGCATCTTGTCTTCTTACTAATTGGCCTTTTAGTGGTTAATTATGAAATTCAAACAAGGGAATCATATAAATACAAAGCTATGTGATCATAATAAAGGACCAAACACTAAGCATTAGTTATCACCACCTAAGGTTGCATCCAAGAGCATTCTAAGAGCATTCAAGCATCCATCTAGCTTCACACAAGGGACAAGGGACTGCCTTTTTATGCATACATGCATAGGAGGGGAAGTTTCATGAACATGTCTATTTACATATTTTACATCTAGTTATTTTATCACTATCAAGTTTGACATGCATAAGAGCCACCTAGGGCACAATTTAAATACACACACACACACACACATAATAAACTACATTGGGTATAAGATGTAGTGCAATGCTCGGTTGTAATTTCACCTTGTTAATAGTGAGGACAATCTAACCCCTCATTTTTCATCTTTCTTCTTTAGGATTTGATGTGCTTTGGGGGTTTTGCAGGTACTTATTTTTTATTGCAGGTTTCAGGTGAATAACAATGAAGTCCAACAACATAAAGGAAATCAAAGGTGAAAAACATCTTGTAACCTTGCAAAATTGGGTTCCATAGCTTCTGAGCAGTGACATGCACCCAAAATAGGTCTCCAATATGTCAAACGTCCCCGACCCTCCATGACGCCCTAGTCCCTGGTAGTTTTGACACTTCTATAATTTTTTGGGTCCGATTGCGACATCCTACTTCTTTTTTCCAATAATTTTCCAACTCAACACACCTTTGGCATCATTGTGAACCAACTAAGTCTTTCTATCAATCCATTTGCAACTAGGGTTTCAAATTTAAATTGTTTATTTGTTTGGATCAAATATGTACTTAATTTTTATATTCAAGTGTTGTTTCATATTAAGATTTAGGCATCTATTTATTTCAATATTTGCTTAATCATTTGGTGAACCTGTCACTCGATTCCAACCTTATTTTTAATTTTTTTTTCTTATGCCCATCACCCATAGTGGTCATTTTGGGTCTTTTGAGCATCTCGAGCTTCCTCCATCCTCTCGTAGGGTCTCTAAATCAATGGTTGAAATTGATAACCCTTTTGATAAATCTCAACAAGTTCCTCTTGAAAAACATTGAAGCATCTAATAGTGAGAACTCATATGATGAAGACACAAATTTTGATCAAGAACAATTAGATAATCTTACCAATTTTTTTCAAGCTTTGTGTGATAATCATGCCCATCTTCCACATATTCTTCATGTTTTGATTGTTACTAAAAACACTCATGATACTGCTTCGACGCCTCTTGTAGGTTCTTCTTCAGCTGCTATGGCCTCCACTCAACCCCTTCATATTCTCGCTTCCATTCCTACTACTACCACTCCCATCATTCAACCTAATGATTCCAATGTATAACCTGGATCTTCTTTGAATACTCCTTATTTAACTTCTTTATATCAACATCTGTAGCTGCAAATTCACCAAATTCAATTGGTTACCTCACGTGCATCTCCATCTTTGGATTCCACTTCACTCCTTCACACTCCTTTTGCACCCACTATTTCTTCTTATCCGCTTCCTCTCAATTTTTTCACCCCTAAGTTGCCTACTTTCAAAGGCCATGGTGACCCTCAAGATCATCTTCAATCATATCATGTAGCATGCCTAGACTATGTGGATGATCACACTTTACTTGCAAATATTTTTCTTCGCAGATCCAAGGCTATGTAATGTTTTGGTTCTATGAGCTACTGTCCACTCAATAATATGTTTTATGCATCTATTCAATGCTTTTATTACTCATTTCTCCATCAATATCAGCTCTAAGATATCCTATGCTCAACTTGCGTAACTTAAACAAGGATCTAACAAACATCTAGTGGATTATGTCTTGTGATATAAGAAAAAATTAGCTAATATTTCTAATGTACTCACAAACTCTAAGTTTCAAGATCAATTTGTGCAAAGTCTATTACCGACTTTATAGAGAGTGTCATCTTTGAGACCTCTCCATCATTCAATCATTTGTGTCATTCTCTTAAGCTATATAAAACTAAAATCTTATCTATAGGAAAGCTTAAGTATCAGGAACATGCTTCATCCTCTACACACTTTCAAAGTAAATCAACTTTAAATCCATCTACAAATCCCACTGAAGCTAAAGCTATTGTCAATGCAACATACGTATTTAATACTAAATAGCTTCAATGGCAACCTCATAAGCGTACATATACAAAATTTATCGTCACATACTTCTTCTATTGCCACTAATTGTTGAGAGAAATCTTATTATGCTTCCTCCTCCACTTAATTTAGACCCATCTCATCCTAAAGGTTATAATTACAATGAAAATTTCAAATGCGACTATCACCAATGTGTTGGAAATTCTATAGATCAATGCTTCAAACTTCACAATATTATTCAAGATCTTATCGATAATAATGCAATTGAGCTTCCAAAGCCTACGGATTCTACACCCATCAATGAAAATAACAAGATCAAGATCTTCAATAATATTCTTCCTAAGCATGACAAGCAAACAAATAACTCTTTAGCCAATCATACGTATCACGCAGTCCTCCTCCTACATTAGGGGCTCTCTATTTTATAGTTTCTCATGTTGAGACATCTCTACCACTCATTACTTTCTCCAATCATGACTATTATGCTACATTCTCTTCTGATTGCTAGCACATTAGTTCTTCTATTGGATCCAATTATATCAATAAAACTATGGTTAATCCATCATTTCACATCAATGCATGTTCTATTACACTTCTTATCACTATTGTCTATCCACTCTCACAATTTCATATCTAGTTCCCAACCCATATGGATATGCTAAACTTCCAAAGAAATGTTAGTCCTCTTACGATGCTTGTGACTTTCCTTGTGGCACCTTTAGTCGAAGGGTGTGACATGCTCTTAGGTCTTCCTTGGCTCCATGCAACTAAGACTATCATCTCCATGCACCATTTGTGTCTAAATTTCATTCAAAATAAGAAATTCATAGCTATCAATGGTGTTTCTCCATCCACATCATGGTTGTAGCTCCTCTTGATCTTGCAATACACTTGCTAGAGAATCTAGGTCCCTGTGACCTATCAAAGTAAAAGCACAACCTACTCCTAACCCACCTATTCACTCATGGTCTACATGGTCTCATCACTATGCTAGTATTTCAAATCAGTCTAGGTCCCTCATTCAGACCATTCCTTCACATATGTATACTTCACCTCCTCAAGTTATTTCACATAGGTGTTCATCACCTTCGTGCTCTCATGCACATAGGTATCCATTGATTTTAAAGTATCATTCACATAGGAATTTCTCTCCTCCACGTTCTCCTTCATATAGGTTCACATCACCTTCACGGTCTCCTCCACATAGGAACTCATCACCTCCTAGGTCTCAGTGTATCTTTCTTACTCACCAGACTCAACATTTGTCTCATAAACTGATCTTTGAGCATGGTCACACACCTTTATCTCCACAAGCATCGGGTTAAGGACCCTCATCTTTCACTTTCATCGAGAGTATATTCATTGGATACATTTGGGGGGGAATCATACTTATCTCCCCCCCTAGCATTATTAGATGTCTTAAATACTTACATTTCACATATGCTCTTTCACATGCATTTTACACATCTTGATACACTCTTATATAATCATTAACTCGATGACACACTCTCGTGCTTCGATTCAAACTTGAATGTTGAGGCATACTATACACATGAACCTCACACACTACACACTTCACACATCATACATTCATCACATCTCTTTCTTGTCACATCCACTGCATCATACGCACTTCACACTCTACGCATTCACGAAATATTTTTTTACATCTATGTCTACATGTTATGCTCATTACCCTATAATGCACTCTAGTTCCATAGTTCATACTCAACTACTAAGGGTCTCAATCTAAAATGAACCTCACCACACTCACTCGCACTCTTTATGAGCTATGTTTTCTCAATCAAATCTTTCTAGCATACACGTTCAAACCATTTCCTAATGATGGAATCTTGTTCTACGGTTCATTCTTGACTACTGAGGGGTATTTTATCAATGAAACTCATCTCATGCATACACATCCACTCGGGGGCATGCTGATCCTATCACACTCATACTGCATTCCATTCCATCTCATCCACAACATATTGCATATATTGGTCAATTTCTCTTACTTTCTTATTCTTACATGTATACTTTATTACACATGCTACACAACTATTTTATATGTCATTATATTTCTATATACACATGCACATTCAATTTCCTTCAAGTTGTGGATGCATATTTTATATAGATCGATACGCGCATCTTGGATACTTGGCACAATACCTATTACCATTCCCACAACAACTCCTAGGGGCATCCACTTTCGTACACTACAGGTGTTATTGTTTCATTTTTCATACATTACTATATCAGATTATACACACTTTGACATAGTTTATATCTTTCTAACATACTAATGAGTGCTTCATGTGCAACATTTTCTTTGCATGTCTATTTTCTTTCCATGCTTGTCATTGTGTTTCCATTGTTTGTAGGCTTTGTGCTTTTCCCTTGTCTTGTATGCACATTGTATGCTTTCGTCCACTATAACCTTGATTATCTTGCAACATCATGAGTGATGTCCCATGTTTCAAACCCACTTTTTGTTTTGTACTTTGTCTATACTATTACTTGTCTAATTGTCTTCCTATGTGCTTAGCTTACATTTTTCTTTACATGCATGTGTATCTTATTTTCACTAACTCTTGTTTTCAGCCACATTTTTTGTGTTCCTTGGTTTCTACTAAGCACATTCCTCGCCATTGTAGGGCATCAATTACAGTTCAACTGTCGATCCCCCTTTTGGCCACATACTCCTTGTGATGTTGCATGTATCCCAAACAAGGGGGCATCATCAGTGAATCAATCACCTCATACAACATTCTTCATCACAGTTTAGTACAACTTAGTTCACAATCAAGACAAGATTAGGTCTAAGAATGGCCCGCATCTGACTTGGTTCCTCGGCATAACACACAGTACACCCTCACACTGCACCCAAACAAGTAGCACCTAAGAACCCCCGACCCTTCCCCGGATGCTTGTGACCGGGGGTGCATTTTTTTAGTTTAGCACAATTTTCGGCAGTTTACACAACGGATTTTACTGGACACACTGTCCCTTCAACACTCGACATGCATGCATTACATCTTATTTTCTACTTTCATGTTGGATCAAATCGATCATATTTTTACACACCATATATAGTGGTGTTTATACTTTGGGAAGTAGTCAAAGGTTAGATAATAACACTAGACCTTTCTCCCTACATTTCTTTTGAACCAACGTGAGATCACCCAAAAACTTGCACTCAAAGACAACCGGCATGAGATTGCCAAAAAAACTTGTTCTCATACAACATCTTTAGGATCCTTTCTATCCCTTTTCACTCATCACATATTAGGTACATATGTTCCTTTTTTATTTTTACATACTTTTACACAATTTTTTTACATATTTTCATCATATATACACATGTTTTGACTACTTGTCCATTTTATTTTTTGCAGGTATGTCCTTATGGGAAGCGGTATTCACATCAATCACATAACATCACACATCAAGCATAATCAAAAACATGTACAAATGTCACATCTACACATACGCTCTCACCCTAGGGTCATCATCATCATTTTTCACTTCCTCTTCTTTAGCTTCCATGCTTCACTTTTTATCACTCCATGTTTTTTCTTGTCTCTCTTAGCACACTTTTCACCATCAATCTACATGATTATTAGGTAAAAATATCTTATCTAATTTATTTTATTGAGCATTCACTCAACAACATAAAGTGGGGGCAAATGTAGACACTAAATCACACACTTTGGGTATATTTCTAGTCCTAATCACATACCACTATTCATATGATTCATAAGTGAGAAAAGTACTAATTGACCACTATCTTTGGCCATATTTTCTTTCTTTTTTGTTGTCTCTCTTGGTCTTACACTCCTTTTTGCCTAGTCTTGTCTTTTCATACTTTGATATTTCTCATTCTAGACACCAGCGCCTAGCCAGACACCAATGTTAGGCGGCCTTGTCCCCCAGGTGCCCCCGACCTCTTTGTACTTTATTCACATATTTTAGGTCCTTTTTAGTCATTTGGGAATCTTAATTTCTTACTAGTCAGCCTTTTAGTGGTTAATTACAAAATTAAAACAAGGGAATCATATAAATATAAAGCTATGTGATCATAATAAAGGACCAAGCACTAAGCATTAGCTATCACCACCTAAGGTTGCATCCAAGATAATTCTAAGAGCATTCAAGCATCCATATAGCTTCACACAAGGGACAAGGTATTTTCATTTCTGCATACATACAAAGGAGGGGAAGTTCATTCTTTCATTCATACATCTATTTTTATATTTTACATCTAGCTATTTATTCGATATCAAGTGTGACATTTACATAAGACACCTGGGCATGATTTCAACACAAACACACACATAAAACTATATTGGGTTTGATATGTAGTGCAAAGTGCTCATCATAATTTCACCTTGTTAATAATCAAGGACAGTTTGACCCCTCATTTTGCATCTTTCTTTTTAGGATTTGATTTGGTTTGGGGGTTTTGCAGGCGCTTATTGTAGGTTTCAGTGAATAACAATGAATTCCAAGGTGACATACATGAAATCAAAGGTGACAAGTATGTAACATATCATGACCCTATAAAATTGGGTTTCACAGCTTCTAAGTAGTCATAAGTGCCTAGAACAGGTCTCTGGTGCCCCTGACCCTACATAGGTGCCATGATCCTAGCTTTTTGAAACTTCTACAATTTTTTTGGTGTGATTGTGACATCCCGCTTATTTTTTCCAACAATTTTCCAACTCAACACACCTTCAAAGATCACTACAAACTAACTTAGTCATTTTATCTCTCCATTTGTAACTAGGGTTTCAAATTCAAATTGATTATTTACTTGGATCAAATATGTACTTAATTGTTTATATTCATAGTTGTTGCATATTTAGATTTAGGCATCTATTTAGTTCAATATTTTATTAATCATGAGGAATTTGCATTGAAGAAACCAAGGCACATGCAAACAAAGTGGATAAAAATATGTGTCAAAGTCAATCAAGACAAATATGCATATAGAAGATAATGTGTGAACTAGCAAGCAAGAAGAAAATGTAGACCATGAAATGCAGGTTTCAAACATGGGACATCACTCAAAATGTTGGAAGAAATTTGAGGTTGAAGCGGCTGAAAACATACAAGCAATGAACTAGAAAGACATGGGGCAAAGCCCACAAATAATGGTGTACAATAGAAAATAATGAAAAATAATATGAAGCAAAGTATCTAACAACCATGGTGGAATATAGTTCCTACAAAGAAAATTATGCACATAAAGCACCCATTAGCATGTTAGAAAGATAAAAAGTATGTCAAAGTGTGTAGTTATTAATATAGTAGTGTGCTAGTAAGAATAAGTAGTTCATAATGAAACAATAACACCTGTAGTGTGTAGAAAATTAGATGCTCGTGGGAATTTTGAGAGGTATAGTTCCAAGCATCAATTTGTGTAAGGATATGTAAGAAGTATGCATTCACAACTAGATAACAAGTGAACGTGCATGTGTATATGATAAAGATAATGACATATGAAGTATTTTTTTAGCATGAAAACAAAGTGTACATGTAACTATTATAAGAAAGCAAGAGTACATGCAACCAAGATATGCAATATGTTGTGATCATCATGCTAAGAGTTTAAAGAGACTAACTACCAACATTATGCATTATAACTTTAAGGAAAATCAAACTAATATGTTAAGCATTTAACCTCTACTCTTTAGATTACAACTACAAATGAACCTAGATAGATCCATGTGGAAATTAAAGTTGATTATTTGATCTTCAAGGGTTTGAGAATGGAGCCTCATCAAGACATGGCTACAAGACCATTTTGATTCTATCCATATGAATAAAAAACTTGGATGGATGAAATGCCAGATGAATATACCTAGCTCAACACTAATGGAAGATTCTCAAAGATGAAAATGCCTATAGTTTATGCTATATGCATGTAAAAGTGTAAGAAAAAAGGTAGGAGGAGGGTTATTTATATAACCCTCTCTGGTTCAAGAAGCTTTACATCCTATTGTATGTGGGATAATAGAAAAGCTAGGTTAGTAATGGATAAACATGGTTTAGAGTGGTTGAGTTTTCTTTAAGAGAGTTTAATTTGTCCTTTAGTGACTCATGGGAATTGAGGAGGGTGCATTAATTAAATCAAAGTGATTAATTAATAGGGATGTGCAAGCTTATAGAAGATTTTTAGAAGAAAGTTAGCATGATCTAAGCTATGAGAGGAATTTAATCAAATAAATGACGATTTATTAATCTAATAGAAGAGAGAGTTAATTAATTAGGAATAATTAATTAATTTAGATAGAAAGGGGGAATAATTAATGGAAGGTCATTAATCAACATTTTTGATTGATAGAAGAGTTAACTAATTAGCGTAATGTAATTAATTAATGAGGGATAGAAGAGAAAAGGTGCATTATTAATGATATGTCATCAATTTGTGGAAAGGGTGTAATTAGCACAATTTAAGTATTTAAATTGCTTGATCCAAATTATAGGTGTCTACATTTTCCCCTCTTTGGGGTGGCATAAGTGATGCCACTTCAAAGATAGTAGACAAATATAAACACACAAATTTTGAAGAGATAGAAGAAAAATTAGTGGAGTGAAAGATGCCCCCTCGAGTGTCGATGGGGTGATGAAAGAGGTCGATCGACGATCAAAAGATGAAGGAAATGGAAATGGGAATGGGAAGGGGTAGGATGACCCAATTGAATGAGAAGAATAATGTTGATAGGAGAATGATATAGAAGAAAAATGAAGATGGAGAGAAAAGAATGAGCTTTCATCTAGTGTAGTAAAACAACTTTTGTGTCATCATATTGCTAGTGATCTACATCATCGGTCCTTATTAAAAATATACGCATACAAAAAAGTGTAGAACGACATGAAAATCCATAATACAAACAATTTTCCATTGCTGAAAACACCAACTCAATGCAACATACATAGAAAGTAATGCAATACGAGAAGGAAACAAGCTCATTTAACAGGGAAACAAGTACAAACACACATACTCAAGCCAAAAATGGTCAAGATGGTTACACAAATGTTTTGTTATCAAGATGAAGATCCCCAAATGTTCATGATCAATGAAAGGGTTAAAATGATGTCCCAAGAAAGGATATATGTGAGGGAAATTGATGAAGGATGCAAGGTCCAATGATAAAGCTTTGTGTGCTACTGAAATAGTACCAAGAACTCGATGTGCCCCAGAGTATAGATGAAGCAAGTAGGTGAGCTTTGTAAATGGTTGTAGATCGATGATCCATGAGTCATTTGGTTCTTGAACACGTGAAAATACCAAAGAAAGATATGGGATGAATACCATGCGTAGGACATGAGTTTCAGCCGTTATGGGCTTATCACCAATTTTTTGCAATTTTTGAATTTTTACAATTTTTTTGGAGGTTTTGAACATTTTTAAATTTTTAGAATTTTTCTGATTAATTAATTTTTTTGGAAATTTTTTTTTTATAATTTTTTTAGTGATTTTTAATTTTTAGAAGAAATGAGAGGATGGAAGATCACCTAAAAGCAAGAAAAATTCCCCAGGGAGAAGAAATGGGTGCTAGGTAGTAGAAAATGCCCTAACGTAGCGAAAATGAGTTAAAAATAATTATTTAATAAAAAATAATTATCACGATGGATAGAAGAAATGTTAGAATGACCATGGTGGTCAAAACATGCCCGAGGGGAAACACGAGGGTTAAAATGGCTAAATATACCCCTCCAGAGTGGGGTAAACTATCACGATTAGTTTTATTTTCACCACAACCCTTATTGAATTTTTACTGTGAGACCCCGCAAGTGACGAGCGAGATGGCGAGAGTGCAGAACCATGGAGGTGTGTTGATAGCATTCAAGAGTACATCTAAGATGATGATGATGGACCATTCATGAGTACTCCATCCCTCTCTATCAATTTTATCTTTTAATTGCATTTATTAGGGTAGTTAGTAGGTTAGTTTTGTGTGCATGCATGCCCTAGGGGCACGTAGGCATCCACGGCACGTGCAAAGGCATCAAAAAAGTATGTACGCATAGGTGTACATGTCAAAATGGTGTATGCATGCATGCATAGGCACCAAAATGGGTACACATGTGTCCAGGGTTGGAAATTATGTGCGCTAGGCGTACACATAAAATGTTAGCGCATGTGACCAAAAGGGCATGTAGCAAAGGAAGGTGGGTTAGGGTTAGATAGGTTGGGAGCACATGAGAACATGAGCATGTAGGTGTCAAAGATGGTGCATATATGCGCTAGGCGTGCACACACTAGAAAGGGCGAGTATGTGCCCAAAAGGGCACAGGTGCTAAAGAAGGGAAAACTTGTGACTTAGAAGAAACAATAGACTTTTTAGAAGAATTTTAGTTGATGAATAGGATAGTTTAGATGAAAAATTAGTGATACCAAAGAAGAAATAGAAGAAAATTAATAGAAGAATAAGAAATTCATAACATGCTTGTGTTATTTTGCAGAGACAACTGTCATCACTACTAGACTAGAGAGTGACATAGCCGACTAGTCACCATAGAGGCGAGCTTCATCAACGACACAAGTGGATGATGGACATCCTATTAGAGGTCACAAGGTTATCTTATGTAGCTCAGATGCCTTCATTACCCTAGATCATGGCCTACTCAAGACCCTTGGCTGAGAGGTGGCACTTTGAGAGTTAGTGCTTCCAGATCCCTACTAGGGAGATGACTATTACACTTGAGGATGTCTGGATATATATTGTGAGTTCCGATTGTTGGGCAGTTGATTGAGTATGTTAGTGATGATGTTGTGATTACAAACTTTCCTTATTGAGGTTTTTGGATGTGTTGATATACCTCATCGAGGTATGATGGTTCATCTGAACCAATGTATTATAGATCCTAGTTTACATCACATACCCATGTACTTGATGGCCCTTGTTAATGGATTTCTACTTATTGAAAAGACCGACGCTTCATTTCCACTTGACCTTATTGGTGTGATGATGCGATTTTATGAGAGTGAGAGATATTGTTGGGGCAGTGCATGCATGTTATACACATCTATACTTGGGATCTACACTTGATTACATACCATGGTCAAAAGACCATGGGTCCCACCTTGTTGCTGCAGATATGGGCATGGGATCACATAGCCATTGGCCACCCTAAAGTGTCTTACAAGTTTGAGATCCACAAGAGCCCTCAGTGATGGGATGGGTCCCAGTTGGAGATGATGTCCACAGACACATGGGGGATACCTACCATTACCATAGATATTTTGATGATATTCAACAACTCATGATAGTATGGAGGCCCTATCACTAGTATCAGTGGGCTGAGGATGCAGATGAGTTGAGTGTGGCTATGGTAGAGCATTTCTTGATTGGCATACAAGGTTACATTACAAAGTTTTTACCATATAGACTGATGTGCATGATAGTTTGACATGTAGTGCGAGGATGTTCCTACTCTCCATATGTGGTATGTATGTATACACACGCATTGAGAGAGATTTGACATGGGGCCATAGATTCAAATAGCTAGGGCCCATGCTAGTTTCTGACTAGATGGTACCACAACCTTGGCTTCCATTGAGACACATTAGAGATGTTGGAGTCATAACACAATATGCGCCTTGGTATGTGATAGTATTACCTCATCATCTTACCATTCCGTAGGAGGTATGGGATGCAGGGGTTAGGCTGCCTCCTGAGGAGTCCAGTGATAGTGATGACGAGGAGGATGAGGATGATGGTTTTGATGGTCAGGGCCATGATGGTGGTGATGGATAGGGTCCCCCACCATTACAATAATAGGAAAAGAGGAAGAGAGCAACACCACATGATAAATGCCTCAGAGTGGGAATTCCAGTTAGTATACAAGCTCCTTTATAGTAGGTGCCCATGCAGAGATAACAATACCATAGGGTCCTCCTCCAGGAGGAGTTCTACAACAGGGTTCTCCACATAGGGCAACACCATAGTAGGGTTTGGGTCCTAGCCCGCCACATAGTCTACCAAGAGGTGGAGAGGGTGGAGATGGAAGAGGAGATAAGGGGTGATGGAGGGTAGTAGTTATGTTATAACAATAGTTATAACGGTTATAGCCATTCATCTCTAGGTGATGACCGAGAGGGATCAAGCCAGAGCCCATGTACAGGTTCTTATCTAAGTGAGACTAGGCTAGAGTGCATAAGCCGGGTCATGGGGGGAGGAGATGGTGCTACCTAGTTTCAGAGATTCCAGTAAATGGCTGCCCTGAGTTAATAGATTATGAGTTTATTACAATAGCAGTCATACAGTGTAGAGTGTATATGCCACTTACTAGCAGAGAGGGACCAATTGGTGGCCAAGAGGATAGTAGGTCAGGCCGAGCTAGCGAGATTACAGGAAGAGGTGGCTTCATTCCGAGGAACTGATGGAGCTACCATGACACCACAGATCTACATGGAGCTTGGATATGACCAATGACAAGGGATTCCTAATATAATTCCTGTATTATGATGTTATTCCAGAGGGTCATAGAGTACCCAAATTTAGTGAGAAGTCGATGGGAAGATCATAGAGGTCATAAGACTAGAGGGCATCGATGAGATCTATGGAGCAGCCATGAGATCCCTAGATAGGGTGGAAGATAGGAGATCAGAGTACATAAGTGATGTGCCCTCTACTAGATCGTAGGCCTCCGAGTCCCCATGAGGGATCGAGTCAGACATGACTCATTTTTTTATTATACACATATGTATGTATTTTTGATGTACGCCTCTTATGAAGGCTCAGTTTTGATCGATGATGTATGATGTATCATTTTTTATCATGCCTCATGATGAAGGCTTATTTGATTCATGCCTATGATGGCATATTTTTTATATCTAGATGATGTATACTCTTTGAGACACATATGTATATGGACATTTGATTTTGACATGTATGATGATTATGATGATGATTGACTCTTATATTATGATGTTGTTGTATATGTATCACATGTTTTTGATTTATGATATATCCTTAGATGATATCATTTGTTTTGTACATGAGATGCATTTTGATTAGTCCACATGATGATTTGTATGATATTTTTGGGGGGGATAGATTTTGATATTTGTGATCCCTCTTTCCCCATTGATGATATGATATGTGATGATTAGCTTAGCATACATGTATGATGTAGACTCAAATTTTATTGATATATGATGTATAGATGATGTTATATGTGATGATATAGATGGAGATATGATGATGTGATAACAAAACAATGTACAAGTAACAAAAAACAAGCACAAAAAAATGTTAACAAATCTACCAAATATACACATTAAGCAACTTAATTAACACAACTATGTACAATTATTCACAAGCATGCAAAAACACACTCCATATGTACAAATAATAATGAATCTAATTTAAGAAAGAAAAGATCAATCTTTTAAGCAACACACTATACAAATGTACAAACAAGTAAAACTATACAAAATGTACACACAAACAAACAAAGAAAAAAAGAAAACAAAGAAACAAAGCAAGTAAACCACTACTATGTTTTTGTAAGACTATTTTCAACCTATTTTGTATTGTTTTTGGGAGTTGTGTGAAACAATTTTCTATTGTTTTTGTATTTTCTAGTTTTCTAATGTTTTGGGTTTTTCAAATCTTATTTGAATGTTTTTTTATTTTCAAATCAACAAATATAATGAAACTAAGAAATGTGGATGCCCTAAAGCATGTAGATGGGAATATACAAGAGTAAATGCCATGTGTTATAGACAAGAATGTGAATGTGTGAAAGTTCCCCCAACGCAATCCCTTCACTTATTTACAAGAGGAGAACCAGCCAGATCAAGGCTTTGATAGGATAGGCTCACAAAGAATCTCATATGTGTAGGTGTGGAACTAGCTCTAAGCTAAGTAAAGGTACCCCTAGATGCAAGATGCTTGTGAAAAATGAATCCTCCCAAGGTGCCGGAAACTAGTTTTCACCGAGGGACTTATCCAAAGTGCCACAATTGCGTGGGTTTTCACATTTTGACCTTTTTTTTTCTTTTTCTCTGTTTCCATTTTTTTATATTTTTCATAGTTTTTTACTTTTTTGGTTTTTTTTTTTTTTTGCACTATGTTTAAGCATACAAACACTTGAGGTTCATGACATTCATGGGATCTCACATATCATCTCCATCAATATGGGCAAGTTTGTATGCTTCTAACCCAAATTTGTCACAATGACATAGGGTCCTAACCAATGAGGTTCAAATTGCCTTTTCTTTTCTCTTTCCTCCCTTGTGTTGAATTGATTTTCCTTCAACACCAAATCTCCAACCTCAAACTAATGAGGTATGATTCTCTTGTTGTAGCTCCATGACACTCTATTATGATACACTTTGAGATGGTTGAGTGCGCAGATGCGCCTTTCATCTAGGAGTTCTAGTTCTGTCAGTCTAGCCACTCTGTAATCCTCATCTTTATCTAGATAATCCCTAAGAGATATTCTTAGGGAAGGGAGCTCTATTTCTAGGGGATGATGGATTCCATTCCAAATACTAGGGAATAAGGTGTCACACCAATAGGGGTGTGAATGGAGGTCCTATAAGCCCAGAGGGTTGGGTGAATTTGTAAATGCCAATTGCGACTTGTTTTACTCACCATCTTCTCCATGATTCAAACAAGTGTTTTATTAGTGGATTCTTCTTGCCCATTACCTTGAGGGTAATATGGCATGGACCACTTTAATCATATCTAAAAGTGCTGACATAGAGCTTTTATTGTCTTGTTCTTGAAAGATTTTCCATTATCTATGAAAATGGTGGCAATAATGCCATAACGATAGATATGAGGTGGTTCATGATGAACTTTGATATTTGAGCACCTGTAACATATGTCAATGGAAGAACCTTCACCCACTTGGTGAAATATTATGTGGCCATTATAATATGGGTATGACCATAAGATGAAGTAGGGGTGAGCTTCCCTATTAGGTATAATCCCCATTTAGAGAATGGCCATGGTGTTGTGATCGGTCAGTAGAGGTTGTGATGATAATGCATGTGAAGCTCCCTTATTTTAGGAATAACACACACTTCTTTTTACATGATTTCAGCAATATGTCTCCATGGTAGGAAGGTAATAATAGCCTACCCTCAATAACGCTTTTGCTAAAACTATCCCATTTGTATGGGATTTGCACTCCTTTGTGTACCTCCTTGATTTCTCGTACTGACTCTGCTACATCTAAACAACGTAACATATTCCCATCATAGCCATGATGATAGCGGGTGCCTCCTAGGAGGGTATAATGGGATAATTTACGGATAAGGATTTGTTTTTCAGAATGGGTGATATTGGGACCACTTTAGAGGTAATTAAAGATGGGTTCATACCATGGGGAAAAGGGACCAATGACCTCACATGTAAAGCACGATTCTGACATGTCATATGTAGGTTGACGTATATTTTCAACAAAAAATGGCATATCATTGCTTTCTGGTGGAATCCGTAACATAAAACCCACTGTTGTCATTGCATCTGCAGATCAGTTTTGTGCCCTTGAATCTGCTTCAAATGTGATGCGCACAAAATATTCTTTTAGAGTTTCTACCAAATTTTTATATGGGATGATCTTGTCATCCTTGAATTTATACTCATTGTTGACTTACTTGATAATCAATTGTGAGTCACCAACAAATTTAAGATGGTGGATATTCCATTTTATAGCCAGCTTCATCCCAATGATGAGCACTTCATATTCTGCAATGTTATTTGTGCATGGAAACCCAAAATGGAAAGAATGAGGTATGGGGACTCCTATAGGAGTGATTAGCACTACACTTCCCCGAACCATGGAAAGTAAAGGATCTTTCAAAGTGTATTTTCCTTAAGATAAATTCTTCAATGTACATCAATGATGCATTTGGCATGTCCAAACACATAGGCATTATTCCGTAAGGGTGCCTCTTCCAATTAGTTTGTGAGCACTGTCCTTTAACGAATTTTGGTGTACATACTCAATATCAATCAAATTCAGCGACTAGTAAGGGAGGGTTTTGACAATAGGTATTTGAGTGGGTCAATCTTGGATATAAGCTTGGTTTTAGTATTCAATAGAAAATGGAAAAGTTTCTGGAAGGTAAAAATAATGGCTAAACAAGATTTTTCAATTTGGGGATAGTTGAGATCATATGTAATTAGGGTATGAATAAGATAGTACATTGATTTTTCTTTTTGACTTAGGTCATACTTTGGGAAAGCAAGGCACCATTAGAAAACTTGGTCATAGATATATATAAAATAAGTGGATCACCCGGAGTTGGTGGCATGTGGACTTGTAAATTTTCCAAGTATTGCTTGAGCAAGGCAAAGGCCTGTTGTTGCTCTGGTCCCCAAATGAATTCAACATCCTTTTTAAGCAAATGGGTGAAGGAGTGACATTTTTAACAAGCTATGAGATAAAGCGTTGATGGCTTGCATTTTCCCTTGCAAGATGTGTAATTGTTTGATGTTCTTGGGTGGAGGAATTTTGTTAATGGTAGTCACTTTGGAAGGGTCTAACTCGATCCCCGTCTTGATACAATGAAGCCTAGTAGCTTCCCTGATAATACTCTAAAAACACACTTCTTTGGATTCAACCTTACCTTATTCTTTGGCCGAATGGATGGTTGTAAGCACGAGTATGAGCGAAGGAGAAAGTAATGGAGGTACTTGTCGGTGCGGTCTCTACATTTCCTGCTGAGAATGTCTGCGCGCTAAACCTAAGAATGCTGAGGAGAGGTAGATCTCTGGCCAAAATCAGACGGTTGTAAATCTACAAAATGAAAAAGTGGAAATGCTGGGATCCACACCTATGGCCTGGAATAAGATGCTTCAAATCCCTAACATCAAAGTGGGTCCAAATATACTTGGTCGTTCACGTGGGAAAAGGACAATGAGGGTGCCACCTGCCTGAGGGTCCCAGATGGATGTGTTGATAGAGCTTTAAGCAAAGTGAATCTCTCCCTTGTTGGTAAGTTTCTTGGCTCTAGACCTAATATTGATTTCATTAGAAAATGGGCTTTGAGAAAGTGGAAACCTAAGGGAGCCCTGAGTATTACCATCATGCCAAAAGGCTTTTTTCTGGCAAAATTTAATCAGCAAGAGGATTTGGAATCGGTGCTTCTGGGAGGACCTTGGTGGCTGGGTAATATGGGCCTTTTTTGAAAAAATGGTATCCTGGATTTGACCCTAATACTGAAAATATAAACACCATCCCAATCTGGTGTAGGCTACCTGGACTACCATTACATTTTTGGGATGATGAAATTCTGCTAAATATTGCTAAATCCTTAGGTGCTCCTATCGGTCTGGATGGGCCCACGAGAAACAGATCCAGACTTGCTTTTTCTCGTTTCTGCATCTTTTCTGAAATGGAACAGGAGTTACCGGAGCACATCATCTTGAAATCTAGATATGGGATATGGACCCAAAAAATTGAGTTTGAAACTTTTCATTTGAGATGTAAACATTGTCATCGCATAGGACACTCTGACAAAAGTTGTTCCAAGAAGAAGATCTCTACAATGGAAGCTGAACAACCTGTGGAGGGCCCAACTCTGAGCAAGGAAGGTAGGGTTCCTAACACGGATAGCCGGTTTGAAGACAAAGCCCCTAGTCAGAAGGAGTTGGATTTCAATAGAAAGGGGAAAAAAAGGGGTTTTAGAACTCAAATAAGGAAACATTTGGTCTGGCGTCCCAAAATCTCAGCAGCAGCTTTGCCTGAAGCACCTAACAAAGAGGACTTGGAAAATCCTGTAAAGGTATCCATGGTGGTGAACGAGCAAGAAGGCTCTGTGAAGATTAATATAGTCCCTAATGATCAATTTCAGAGCAGTAAGGAAGCCGAGATAGATAATCATCTGTGCATCATTAAGGAAACATCGAACAAGGACTGTATGGTTGATAAAGAAATTATAGAAAAGCACTCCTAGGAGAGATGGTAAATCATCTACAGAAATACCTCCTTGCTCCAGCAATAGATCAGCGGTTTCACCTACTTGCTATAGCACCAGAACAACTGATACACACACACCTGACAGGATTCAGAAAGAACGTGAAGAGGGAGAAGTTACGCCTGTCAAAGATGAGGAGGATCCAGATTCTGGATTCACAAAGGTCATTTCAAAAAAGAAAAAAAGAATGAAAGGATTTGAAATGATCCCAGAATCACTCTATAGTGATAAGAAAAAGAAAAAAGACAACTAGGACACCTCAACATCCAGAACAACTAGGTCTTCTGCAAGATGACTAGTTGACTTTGGAGGAAGCACAAAAAGAGGAAGGCCCTCTAAAAAGGCTCTTAGATCTAAGAGAATGGAGAGAGACATTGCAGATGGCATTCAGCGCAGTTTGAACCATCAGGAAATTCCAACTACCAATCATTCCAAATGAAGATTATTTCTTGGAACATCCGAGGCCTAAATGGAAACTCCAAGCAGAGAATCATCAAGGAGTTACGGGATTCTAGTAATCCTAGTATTTTAATTCTGCAGGAAACTAAGATGAAAGCTAAGGCCCTTGAAACTAATAAAAAGAGTTTCTGGGATAACTCTGAAATGGCGGTTGTAGACTCCCAGGGAGCCTCTGGAGGACTGGCTACTCTTTGGGATAAAAGGCACTTTGTATTGGTACGGTTCTCAATGCTAGTACTAATCATCTTGCAATCAAATTTATTGCTATTGAGAATAATGGTGAATGGATCCTTTCTAACATTTATGCCCCTAATACGGTTAGTGGAAGAAGAAAACTTTGGGCTGACCTTAAAACATTTAGAAACCAACATTGTTCAGCTAACTGGCTTATTATGGGGGATTTCAACTCTCCACTAAACCCAGGTGAAAAGTATGGAGGAATCTCTAGCTTTTCTACATGGTATGGAGGATTTTGCTGATTTTATTGCTGAACATAATCTCTTAGATGTGGATCTTCATGGAAATAAATACACTTGGAATAATAGAAGGTTGGGAAAGGAGTTTATCCAGGTGAGATTGGATAGAGCACTGATTTCAGCAAGCTAGATTCTCAGTCAAGACTTCCACCTCTCTTCCTTGCCCAGAGTTGGATCGGATCACAATCCGATTGCTTTAAATTTTCTCAATTGGACTAAACCCACCAGAAGCTCATTCAAATTTGAAAAGATGTGGATGGAGCATGACAATATCTATGACAAGATAAAAGAATGGTGGGGATGGAATGGTGAAGGTACTGCTCAATTTAGATTGGTTCAAAAGCTCAAAAATGTCAAAAAGCAAGTCAAAATCTGGAATAAAAGCGTTTTTGGCAATGTGTTTGATAATAAAAAGAAGTTAAAACAAAAACTTCAGGATCTGGAAATAAAAATGGATACTATGGGGAGATCGGCTGAAGATGAAGCTAATGAAAAGAATATTCTTTCAGAGTTGCATACGATCTGCAACAGAGAGGAATCTTTATGGAGACTTAAATCTAGAGCTATTTGGCTTAAAGAGGGAGACAGGAATACGAAGTTCTTTCATATGACAACTTTGAAACACAGAGCCTGTAATAGGATCTTAGAAGTTTCTAAAAGTAACGGAAATATCATAAAATATCCCAATAGCATCAAGAAAGAAGCGCTTGATTTCTATAAAAAGCTTCTTGAGGAGAGGAATATCATCAATTCTGAAGCTATTTCTTTTATGTTGGAGGCCATTCCCCAAGATAAAATTGAGGAACAAAAATTTAGAAATATCACCAAAGCGGTCACACTTGAAGAGCTGCAAAAGGCTGTATTTTCTTTAGAGGGTGACAAGGCTCCTGGTCCGGATGGGTTCTCCATAAATTTTTTCCAGAAATTTTGGGAAATCTGTTCGGAGGATCTTCTCAGAGCGGTGAATGAATTTTATAGAATGGGAAATCTTTTGAAAGAGCTAAACAACACTCACATTGTGTTGGCCCCAAAAAAATGGATGCTAAAGACTTCAAAGACTTCAGACCTATCAGCCTTGTGAATGCCATCTATAGAATTTTTACCAAAATTATTACTACTAGGCTTCAACTCATTATGAATGATCTAATCTCAAGGCAGCAGAGTGGCTTTATCAAAGGCAGGATTATACAAGACGAGTGATTATGGTTCATGAGACCATACATTCTATGGAAAATAATAAAAAGGAAATATGGCCCTCAAGCTTGATATGAATAAAGCCTTTGACAAGGTCTCTTGGGTTTTCCTTGACAAAGTCTTAACTAAATTTGGTTTTCCGGAAAATTTAGAAAAATTATTAAGGCTTGTATCTCTACGGCCAGATTCTCAGTGGTGGTTAATGGTGAGCCTGTGGGTTTTTTCACTAGCAGCAGAGGGCTTAGGCAAGGGGACCCTATCTCCCCCTTGCTCTTCATTCTTTTGGCTGATAGCCTAAGTAGAACAATTGGCAAAGCAGTTAATGACGGTCTTTTAAATGGCTCTAAGCCCACTTCCATCAGTCAAGTTGTCTCCCATCAGCAATTTGTGGATGATACTATCCTCCTTCTTCTGGCATCAGTCATTGAAGCCAAGGCTACCAAGGCTTTACTGTGCAGCTCTACGAATCTACTTCTGGGCAAGAGATCAATTATGATAAAAGCTCCATCTTCTTTTTCAACACTCCTGAGGAAAGGCAGCTTAAAATTGCTAAAATTCTGGGTTGTAAAATAAGTGCACTTCCAGCCACTTACTTGGGCCTTCCTCTCGGCACTAGGAAAGTCTCTAGCAAGGTGTGGGATGATTTATTGGAGAGATTCCAAAAAAAAATGGCTGGTTGGAAAGGAGCCATTTTATCTAGTGTTGGTAAGTGCCTGCTCATTAAAAGTACTCTTCAAAATCTGCCCATTTATGTCATGTCGCTCTACAAGATCCCCTCTTCCTTCAGAGATAAGATTGAGAGGATTCAGAAAAAAAAATTTATGGCAAGGCATGGAAGAGAAGTTCAAATTTCACTTAGTTTCTTGGGATAAGGTTTGCACCCCGAAGTTTATGGGAGGACTGGGTATAAAAGATATTGAGAAAATGAATGAGGCCCTCATTGCTAAAATGGGATGGAGAATGTTGTCTGAGAAACAACCCTGGATTGATTTAATCAAAGCAAAATACCTAAATCATCAAACTGTGTACTCTTTCCTGCAAGATGAGCACCTCCCCTATGGTTCCATCTTTTGGAATAATCTGGTTAAGAGCAGAAATTTCATTAAGCAGGGCAGTAAATGGAAAGTGGGGGATGGTTGGGACATAAAATTTTGGGATGATAATTGGTTTAATGGCAATCTCATGGATAGATTTGGGATTGTTAAAGACAGTCTTGTAAGCAAGTATGGCATTAAAATCAAGGACTATATTGAGGGAAATGGCACCAGCAAGAATTGGAAAAAACTTTCTATGGAGAGAGATGATCTGATGCAAATTACTTCCTCCCTTCAAGATCAATTAGATCTTATTCCCTTATGTCAACTGGATTCCAAGGATGAGCTGGTATGGAATAATTCCAATGATGGGAATTACTCTGTCAAAACTGGGTATAATAATTTCTTCCACAGTAGTCAAACAGAGTTCAATTGGAATAAGATTTGGATGACTGAATTAACTCCTAAAATAATTTTTTTCCTTTGGCTGGCTATCAGAGGCAGGATTCTTACCACTGACAACCTGATGAGAAGAGGATTTATAATGACTAATAGATGTCATCTTTGTAAGAAATATTCTGAGGATATCAGTCATCTGTTCATTCATTGTGAATATGCTACCAGAATATGGAGTTTTTCCCTCTCTAAATTTGAAGCTCTCTGGGTGATGCCAAAGGATCTAAAGCAGCTATGGACTCAATGGAACCCACCCTTTAGGCATTGTGTTGTCAAAAGGATCTGGAAGCTGGTTATCCCTCATTTAATCTGGAGGATATGGAAGGATAGAAATGATATTATCTTCAGAAATAAGAAGCAAAACTATAAACTTAGTATTGGTAAAATTTCTAATGGTATCAAAGAGAACATTGCTAGATTTAAACCCCCCAAGAACAAGAGATATCCAGAGAATGAAGAATATATCTTATCCAATGGTAGATTGGAACCGTCAATAGCCGTAGCAATCCCGGGAATAGCATTGATAGATCTTTGATTAAATGGCATCCTCCTGATTTTAATTGGTTTAAGTTGAACTTTGATGGGGCCTCTAAGGGGAACCCTGGGATTGCGGCAGGGGGAGGAGCGATACGGGATCATAAAGGTAGTCGATTGCTTTGCGTATCTTTGGGAAAATGGGAATTCAAACCAATCATTTTGCCAAAGCATTATCTACTTTATGGGGCCTGAGAATTTCCCAGACTCAAAATATCCAGAATCTCATTATTGAAGGAGACTCCCTAAATATCATTAATCTCCTTAAACAGTGCTCATCTCCAAGTTGGAGCATCAAGGATTTTATCTCAGAGTCCATAAGTATTTGTCAAACATTCAATAACATCAGGATCATGCATACTTACTGGGAGGGTAATAAATTGGCAGATGCACTGGCTAATTATGGAATTAATGTTAATCACATTGTTTGGGATAACAATAGCATCCCTAAGTAGCTTCAAAACAACATTCATGCGGATTTCTATACGCACGCAATTTCTTGAGTTGAGTTATGATTATTGGGCGTGGATCAGTATCAATAAAACTCCCACACATGTTGACTTAAAAACTATGATTATGCAAATCCTGTCGAATAATCAAGATAGTGTGAAGTATATGGGGAAGTCCAAGTGGAGTTACATTGATATGAAAATCGTGCATGCGGGCAGCACTGTGCTTGCTAAAATTTGGATACAAGGCTCCACGGATACCGAAGACAGTAATAATGTAATTGATGATAGGGAGTGGGCTAGCAAAAAGGCCATTATTCCCACATGTGAACTTCCATGAGGCTCAGATCAGCAGGCACGCGGATGTTCATGGGAAGAGCAACGGCTCTCATTTTCAACATTGTGCGGATTACAATAGTAAAAAGTAAGGTCTGGCTTCAGCGCTCTCAAGGATTTTGGAATTTGTTGCAAACAGTTAAGCACGGTGAAGATGGGGGGTCCCCCTTGCCAAATTGAGCCTAGTGCGGACCCGGACATGGAAGGATAATGTAGAGCTATGGAATATACTCAGCAAGGGTGGCATCACAAACTTCATGGAGAAGGTTCAGGGACATGATCAAAGCATCTCAGTGTGTTTTGCGAAGGATTGGAAGGAGCGAATCAGTGGAATATGGGGGGCAGAAGATCTTGGTCAATGAGGAGCTTATTGCTGAAGTGACCGGCCTTGGCATGGAGGGCTACCATTTTTTTAACAAAAGGGTCGACAGAGATGCTGAAGAGAGGAGATTTGTGGAGGGATCTGAGAAGCTGATCCATGTTACCGTGGGCCTGCTTGTTAGCTCGATCCCTCCGCCTTATGATGAGGTTACTCGCATGATGATACGGTTCATTTCCTTGGAAGGGAGGTTTGTCACCGTACCTGCTAAGCACCTTATCTTTCTCAACCACTTCCGTAGGAATCGCATGGTTTGTTTCCCCCATTATTTGTTGAACTCTCTTGAGCACTCCATTTTGGAGTTTCAAAAGCATACCCGGGTGGTTCCTTTACACCAGGGGCTTATTTTGCTGCTTGCAAAATTTTGTCTTCTTTGGTATCCTGGTCTCCCTTCCTCCCCAGCTCAATTCCCCCTCTGCCGGGTTCTGCTGCTGCTAGCCCCGTTTCTCCACTCTCTGCCCCCACCACCGCTGTTGCCACCCCCCTACCGGCCATTCAGGCTTCATCTCCCATTCCCCTACTGCTGCTCCCGCCCCCACTTCACTTCCACCTCGGCCAGACCGGTCACCAGGTCATCTAGAAGGCTTAACCTCGATACTCTTGCTGTGGGGAAGGGTCCTCATGAAATTGAAATAGCACATGACCTCCTGAATATTAGCAGTGCTAGTCCCCAGGATGTGCATATGGAGAGCTCTACAAAAAGGCTGGAAGCCTTAGAAGCTGATATGAAGCTGCTGAAGGATGAGGTTAAGAACTTGGCAAAACAGAAAGGAAAGAGGAAGAAGGAGGAGGAGGTGGGTATTGATAACAACCAGATTGAAGATATCTACAAGAAGCTGAACTCCTTAGACTCCCATTTAGGGAAGGCCAAAACTCGTCATGATTACAATATGGCCATTTTTAGTGCGATTGAGGAATTCATTGAGCAGCATGTCAGAAGTGTCTCCAATCTCAGCGGAGTTCCGAAACACTTTGGGGCAATGATAAGGAAAGAAAAAGGACCATTGATCAGCTAGATAAGACTGACGCTGCCCACATGACAACTTTGGGAATGTTCAAATCCTGGAAGAACATCAAAACCAACATCGACAAAGCTGCCAAGAAGTAGTTGTAGGTGCTTTAGCTGCTCTTGATTGTTTTTTTGTTTTTTTTTGCGGTCTCTTTGCTACTTTTTTGCAGAGTTTTTGTTGTTTTGTCTTGATTGGGTAGCTATTTTTTGGCTACTTTGGGCTTCATTGTCACACTTGGATTCTGATCCTTTTTTTTTCTAGTTTTCATTCCTATTCTGGCTCCTAGGCCCTCTTTTGTACACAAGGGTATTGATTGTTTGATCTTTAAGGGTTTGATAATGGAGGCTCATCAAGACATGGCTACAAAACCATTTTGATTCTCTTTATATGACTCAAAATCTTGGATGGATGAAATGAAAATGAAGATACTTGTTATCCTAAATTCACCCCCGAAAAATTTGGTCAAGACAACTCCCGCACATAAGGAAAATATGAAGGAAACAACTCGTGGCCCATGAGCTCAAATTCCAGGATGAAAAATAGGTTACAAATGGGCTCGGAAATGAAGGAGCAGAGCCGAAAAAGAGAGCCATGTGTCCTAGTGGCGCTTCTCCATAGATGAATCTATAAAGGTAGGCTCAAATAAGTGCCGCATCTCCACGTGTCTCGGGATGAAATGGAGCCAGGAGAAAATGGTCAAGCAGAGTCAAAAGGCGGAGCTTCGGGGCCACAGGATTTTCTCGAGTTTTGTGTTTCGTGAAAAGGGGACCCATTTTTCAAGTTGTTTTCCTACCCTCATGTACGCACCCGATACAAATTTCGAAGGGGCATATCTTTCAACTCGTGGATCGAAATATCATGAATCTGACACCATTGGAAAGATCTCACCTCACCTACACCATGGAGGTCTAAGAATTTAATTTTTGAGGGGGTTAGGTAAAGAAAAATGGAGGAAACATCTTCAGACCTTCAATGTAGGATCCATCTGTCTCAACAACCAGATCGGATTCGATCTGTTTCTGCCATTTCCTCTTCTTTCAAGGTGCTGAATCAAGGAATCATGTAGTAAAGATGGATTTGGGGCATATTTTATCAGAAGAATTAATAGCAGTGGTTGAGCTTCAACCCACTTTTCCCACTTCCTTCTCTCTCGATCAAATCTATAAATACGGGGTAGGATTCATTGTAAAGGGTTGTTCATTCTTCTTCCCTGCCCCCTCTCTCTTTCTTCTCTAGGGTCGAATGTGGAGTTTAACCCTCCTCCCTTGGATTTGTAATGGCATTTTCCTACCTCTTTCCCATTAATGGTGTATTGTGTGAACTCCTTGAGAAATAAAATATGTTTTGTGATGTGTTTTTTCCATCCTTTGCTCATTTTGTTGTCTCTTCTCACCTCTCACCATTGCAAGGTATATTGTGCATATCTCTAATGTCCATTGCAAGTTTTGGGAGTTGTGTTTAAGGGGTTTGAAATGGTGTTCTATGTGAAATTTATCCTTAGTCTTTGATGCATCTATCCATCCTCTCCATTTCTCATCTCTCTCCATTTCAGGTAGTTGGGTTTGTGATCAACAATTCCCTTTTCTCGGTGCTATCACCTCTGTAGTGTAGGATTTATTTATTTTGATGCTCTCTCTCTCTCTCTCTCTCTCTCTCTCTCTCTCCTTGGTCCCTTGGAATTGTTAGATTAGGAGTAGATAGTCACATTTCCTTCCTTATAAGTAGTTTAGTGCTAGGATTAGGAAGAGGAACCAGCCTTCTCTGGAGGATCATTCCCATTTGCAAGTCCCACAACTTGGGGAATGATCCAATGTTATGCAAATCACACCAAATGACCCTGCCTTAGAAAAGAAGATCTATAACTCATTTGTGGGTACTGTGATTTCGCACTAATAATTTTGGCACGCCCAGTGGGACAGGTCTTAAGCACCTTACCACTTCACTTTATCAGGTTTGATGTGCTCTTGGTGAAGATTTCAGCCTTTGGAGGCACTTTCAAGCACATCTGGTGACTCCATCCAGTCAACAACCCATCCTCTGAGTTGAAGACCTTCTTCCCATCCAGTTCCACCCATTATTTCTTCCATCTCCTTCATCTTTTTCAATCCCATGAATTTGTGTAATCATGACTTCTTTCCCACCATGGAATTCTCTATTGCAGCAACATAACTATTTCCCTCCATCCCCACAGTTTCAAAATCCTCCCCCAAATCATTTTAATAAGCCCCATTACCTCGAAAAGGCATACAACCCCCTTTTTCTAACCAAAATGTTTATGAAGAACAGTTTATGCAGATGATGGTGGAAAATCCTTGGCCGAAGCTGATTTTGAGAGGTAGATGTAAAATATTGAGATGGACATGATGCAGCTCAGAGTCAAGTGCTCCATAATGGTAGCTGAAGTTGGCTACAAGGCCCTTGTCCATGGGTCACCTGTACCAGGTTGGTTTAGTGCCCAACATAAGTTACACCTCATCACTGAGATGTTGCCCCAGATTACAGAGTGGGTGGAAGGAATGGAGGCTCAAAAATCTAGCGCACCTTCCATCCCTTCTGTGTCCATCCTCCCATTTTCTTCCAAGTCCCCTCTTCCTAGTTGTACCATAAATGAACAGCCCCTACCAACGCACCTTCCCCAGCCAATGTCATCATGTTTGATGACTGTAGGATAGTTGAAGAATGACATGACTCATATGACTCTGATTGGGAAGAGGAAATCATACGGTGCCTGTTCTAGATGAAAATCAGTTAGCTCCAGAGGGTGCGGTTCTGGAGGAGAACCATACGGTTTCAAAGGCAACA
Organism: Taxus wallichiana var. yunnanensis; assembly: GCA_018340775.1. NCBI lineage: Eukaryota > Viridiplantae > Streptophyta > Pinopsida > Cupressales > Taxaceae > Taxus > Taxus wallichiana. The sequence continues at coordinate 464,650,081 of CM031236.1, read as the reverse complement.
AGTGTAGAGCAAGCCACGAAGAACCTTCAGTTATTCCTCCCACTTCATCCCCTTCAAACTCTAATGTCGAAGAAGAGTTTGAGCTTTCAAACTTCATGTTTGAAGATGAGGGGAACCATGGTGAGAAAATTGCATATTTGAAGGACACCATGGAGGAGGTCGAACACATGTAACAGGACAATGAGGAGGCAGATTATTTGTCTAACTTGGAGGATTGTCTTGATGGAGAGGATCCCAAGGAGATCACATCATTTTATCCTCCATCATCTCGCCTTCCAAGAACATGAGTCTACTGCCATGACGGAGAACATCTAAGGACAACAACCTGCATCTCACAACAGCCCTCAGGAACCAAGGTTGGAGGATCTTAATCTTCCATGTTCTTCTTAGGAGGAGGAAGGAAACAATGAAGACCCCATCTCTCCCACACCATCCACTCAAGAAGGTCCATAGGAAGACTCCATTCTTGGATTTTAAATTCAGAGTAACAGGCACATCCATCGGATCAGACCGTGCCCAATCAGGTACTTGGCTTCATTAGAGCCAAAGGAGAAGCCAAAACCAGTCATGCCTACTCTAGGGCATGAGGATGAGCATCAAAGTACCAAGGGTCATCATCAACACCTCCAGAAGTCTGATGCAAGTCAGCTTAAGGAGGTATTTTCCATTAATGTTGATACCTTGATGATTTGGGTGGAGGACCGACTTATTGTCAGTTTTTCACTCATCCAACCAGCCATGTTTAGTGCCAAATCAGTTGCATGGCTACCATTTTTGAGGAAGGGAAGCTATTTCTCCCTGCCAGTTGTAGGCTTTGTTTGAGCTCCCTTTTCTCTTGGTTAGAGTAGTGTAGGTAGGTTTGTTTTCAGCAGAAGAAGTGCTTATGCACACTTTGCATGTCTCATTTGAGGCATGTATGATTTGGTCTTTGTATATAAGTTTTGTCCATTTTTCTCTAAGGGTGCATAAGGCCAGGCTCTTCAATATTCATGGCAAGAAGACTCATAGTGGTCTATAATAATTGCTAGCTCCAAAAGGGAACAAATCTAGAGCAACTTAAGTTGTTTCGAAATAGTCCATTTCAAGGATAGGTGAAAGCCCGGGTCAATACAATTTTCTACTCTCAGAAACTCCATTTTAAGATTTTCTTATGAAAATTGAGAGTGCCGATGCGCGGTGGATTCAGAGTCAGGAAGAGGTCATCAAAGTGCAGAGAGTCGGGGAGTCCATTTTAGAAGAAGGATAAATGTCAAGCCATCATTCTTTACTCCATGCCTAATGGATGCTCCAAGGCCACTGATCTCTTCATCTAGCAGGTAGATGTCCCCGTGAGTCACCAAATTGTTATCCCAAATTCACCCCGGAAAATTTGGTCAAGACAACTCCTGCACATAAGAAAATTATGAAGGAAATGACTTAGACCCATGAGCTCACATTCCAGAATGACAAACAGGTTATAGGTGGGCTCGGAAATGAAGGAGTAGAGCTAGCAGAGAGAGCCACGTGTCCTAGCGGTGCTTCTCTAAAGATGAATCCATAAAGGGAGGCTCAAACAAGTGCCACATCTCCATGTGTCTTGGGATGAAATGGAGCCGGGGAAAAATGGTCAAGCGAGTTAAAAGGCGGAGCTTTGGGGCTGCGGGGGTTTTTCTCGAGTTTTGCATTTCACGAAAAGGGGACCCATTTTTCAAGTTTTTTTCCCACCCTTCTCAGTATGGACCCAATACAAACTTTGAAAGGGCATATCTTTCGACTCAGGGCTCAAAATATCGTGAATCTAACACCATTGGAAAGATCTTGGCCTCACCTACGCCATGGAGGTCTGAGACTTTAATTTTTGAGGGGGTTAGGTAAAGGAAAATGGAGGAAACATCTTTGGGCCTTTAATGCAGGATCCATCTGTCTCAACAACCGGATCGATTCGACTGCTTCCACCGTTTCCTCTTCTTTCATGGAATCGAATCAAGGAATCATGTAGTAAAGATAGATTTGGGGTATATTTTATTAGAAGCATTAATAGCAGTGGTTGAGCTTTAACCCACTTTTCTTGCTTCCTTCTCTCTTTCTTCTCTCTGATCAAATCTATAAATACGGGGCAGGATTCATTGTAAAGGGTTGTTCATTCTTCTTCCCCCCCCTCTCTCTTTCTTCTCCAGGGTCAAATGTGGAGTTTAAGCCTCCTCCCTTGGCTTTGTAATGGCATTTTCCTACCTCTTGCCCATTAATGGTGTATTGTGTGAACTCCTGGAGCAATAAAATCTGTTTCATGATGTGTTTTGTCCATCCTTTGCTCATTTTGTTGTCTCTTCTCGCCTCTCACCATTGCAGGGTATACTGTGCATATCTCTGATGTCCATTGCAGGTTTTGGGAGATGTGTTTAAGGGGTTTGAAATGGTGTTCTGTGTGAAATTTATCCTCGTTATGTGATGCATCTGTCCATCCTCTCCATTGCTCACCTCTCTCCATTTTAGGCAATTGGGTTTGTGATCAGCAATTCCCTTTTCTCGGTGCTATCACCTCTGTAGTGTAGGATTTCTTTATTTTCATTCTCTCTCTCTCTCTCTCTCTCTCTCTCTCTCTCTCTCTCTCTCTCTCTCCTGGTCCCTTGGAATTGTTAGATTAGGAGTATATAGTTGCATTTCCTTCCTTATAAGTAGTTTAGTGCTAGGATTATGAAGAGGAACCAGCCTTCTCTGAAGGATCATTCCCATTTGCAAGTCCCATAGCTTGGGGAATGATCCAATGTTATGCAAATCACACCAAATGACCCTGCCTTAGAAAAGAAGATCCATAACTCATTTGGGGGTGTTGTGATTTTGCACTAACGATATACCTAGCTCAATACTAATGGAAGATGCTCAAAGATGAAAATGCCTATATTTTATGCTATATGCAAGCAAAGGTGTAAGAAGAAAGGTAGAAGGAGGGTTCTTTATATAACCCTCTGGTTTGATGAAGTTTTGCATCATATTGTATGTGGGATAATAGAAAAGCTAGGTTAGTAATGGATAAGCATGGTTTAGAGTGGTTGAGTTTTTTTAGGAGAGTTTAATTTGTCCCTTAGTGACTCATGGGAATTAAGGAGGTTGCATTAATTAAATCAAAGTGATTCATTAATAGGGATGTGCAAACTTATAGAATATTTTGAGAAGAGAGTTAGCATGATCTAAGATATGAGAGAAATTTAATCAAATAAATGACGATTTATTAATCTAATAGGAGAGAGAGCTAATTAATTAGGAATAATTAATTAATTTAAATAAAAATGGGGACTAATTAACGGAAGGTCATTAATCGAAACTTTTGATTGATAGAAGAGTAACTAATTAGCATGATGTATTTAATTAACGGGGATAAAGAGAAAAGGTGCATTATTAACGATATGTTGTCAATTTGTGGAAAGGGTGTAATTAAAAAAATTTAAGAATTTAAATTGTTTGATCCAAACTACAGATGTCTACAATTGACACCCGATGATGGTAAGAGGGGGGAGTAAGCGTGGTTCCCCCAAGTGTGTAAGTAAGGGTGAGGTCTATGTGATGATGCGAGAGAGACCATGCCCTAGTGGCGGAATTAGAATGGGTAGGAGAGTAAAAAAGCTACCAAAGAATAGTGTAATCATGGTGAGGGGAAAACCCGATAGAGTCTAAGATCTACACTTGATAGATAAGAAGTGTATAAGCAAGAATAATGCACCCATTAGGAGAAAATAGAATAGATGTAGCATTGTGCATGCTTGAAATAGTAGAAAAATAAGTACAAACATGAGGATCAACATGTAATTCAAAAGATGTGTAACATATGTAATGCTTGGATGCTCATCAGTAGTAATGAAAAATAATAAGTGCAATTTGGGAATATTAGAAGCAATAAAGTAGTATGAACTAACCCCTATGATCATAGACAAATATGTACAACGAGAGGCCCCCATAAATGTAACAAGATAATTTTTATCCATAGAAAATGAATCATGCATAGGATCTATTATCACCAAATTACAAAGACCCCGAATGACCTGATTTATAGATGGGGTATTCGGTGTAATTTGTGTAACATTGGATCATCTCTCAAGCTATGGGACTTGCGGGCTTGAGATGACCCTCCAGAGAAGGTTGGTTCCTACTCCTAAACTACCTGCCACAATCTAATCCTAATGCAGGCAAGAAAACTAATCCTAATCTAACCTTCTAAGGGACCAGGAGAGAGAGATGCATGAAAGTAAAACCTACACTAAAAGCAAGGTATACTAGAAAAGGAGGTGGTTAATCATAGTCCAACTTCCTGAAATGGAGAGAGGTGAGCAATGGAGAGGGTGGAAAATATGCACCATATACCAAGGATAAGATTTACATAGAACACCACTTCAAACCCACTAAAAAAAGCTCCCAAAACCTGCAATAGGCATTAATAGATATGCACAATATACTCTGTAATGGTGAGAGGCAAGAAGAGACAATAAAATATGCAAAGGATGGACAAGATGCATCACAAAAATAGATTTTATTGCTCCATGAATTCACATAGTACATCATCAGTGGGAAAGAGGTAAGAGAATTTCATTAAAAATATTAGAGATGAGGCTTAAGCTCCACATTCAACCCTAGCAGAGAAGAAAGAGAGAGGGGGCAGGAGAAAAATGACCAACTCCTTTACAAATGAGCCCAAGATTACAATTTATAGAATGAGAAGGAGAGAGAGAATTGTAATCCCAAAATTTTCCTTTCAACTACTTGTAAGATGTCATAAATGTGCCCAAATGATGATACATGACCTGTAGAAGGCACCCCATACTATCCCATGACTTGTAGCAGTGAAAAATGTTTGCTCATACCTTTTAATTGCACTTCACCACTTTCCAAAATGTCTCCTTGAACTAAGATCATTTTTCTTGGTTTCTTTCCATTAGAATCAAAGCCACAATTCCAAGAAGTATTTGTTTGATCGAGTTCATTGAGAATTGCTCAAGATATGAGCTTATGAGTGTAGGTGGTTGATTTGAGATTGCTAGGATTTCTTCATTGTCACGTGATCGAGAATTAATTGGCGGTTGGAAATCATCATTTAATTATTTCTCCCTTTCCTCTAAATTTACTTCATCATTTAAAGTGATTTTGCATTTAATATTTTTGGGGCCCACCCTATACTGTCACATGACTTGTATTTATATGGAAGGGGGTGGATGTTTAATGTTAAGGTGCTTAGAATAATGGCCATCTCGACCACTCTCTATCCAACTCGGCCTTCCTTTTCTTTCTTGGCACCACATTACCTACATTTCTGAACTCTATCCACTACTTTGTTGACTCCATGCTTCCCACTTGGTGCATTGATCTACCCATATCAATTGCCTCATTTACCCCTAGTGCCAACTCAGTTGGCACTATTCAACTCGGCATTCCTTTGCATGTTTACCGCCTACCCTTACTTTGTATTTCGGGTCCAAACTCTTTATGGTAAACTTGGTTATCCATGTCTCGAGCCCCTTTTTCCGTTCTAACCCACATCACTCGCAACATGGGCTTCCATCCTTCGCTTCCGCATGAGTTTTCCCACTTCACCATTGGGATCGGCCACCGGGTCGTCATTGACCCTCGAAATACCCACACTATTCTCAAGCTCATCCTTTAGCTGACTTGCTCTCCACTTTGTCCGTGGATCGAGACTTCTTGCAAAGAACTCCACTCACCACAACCTCGGGCTGTTTTTTCCTTTGAATTCTGCCTCGCCCGCATCCGGGATGTTGATCGAATGCTCACCCACACTATGTATTTTAGTGAAGTCATGTTTCATGAGCACGTGCATCCTAGTGCGGCTTAGGCCACCTTTTCCGACTTCCATGCATTGCGGCCAACTCAGCCTTCTATCCACACATGAGTCCTAAATTCACCCGGGCCATGAGGGACCCAATCTTCTTTGCCTCTCCACACTACTCTCATCAAGTTCGCCAATCATGCTAAGCATTAATTCCCACATTTAGCTCGACTTTCCCTCATCAAGCTCTAAGTGAGCCATCTCCATTGCACTATGCATGATCCTAAAAGATGGCTTGGTCACACCTCCCTATTCTACTATGGTTGGTTTTGAACCCATCTCGATGGTATTTATGCATGATTAATTGTTCTTTCGTGGAATAACTCAATGGATTGGTGAAGCTTCCCCCATGCAATGTAACATTCATTATTGTAGTGCCATCTTGTCATGGTTTTAGAGTAGCTCGCCTGTTATAGTAACTCCAATGGCTCATTTTATTGCAATAGTTTGGTTTATGGACCGATGAGCTTGATGAGCTATCCCTAGAGCTAAAATCTTCTCATCAAAATTTTTATCCTCTTTAAACATTTTATGAAACTCTTAGATATTTTAGGTGCATCGGAACTCGTGGAATTTGTTAGAGGTTATTTTCGGGTGAATGTCAATTTTTTCCATTTCTGCATAGTGGGTCCCATTGTAATTGTTTCAATTTAAATCGCATGTGGTCCAATTTCACTTGGGGGTTGAAATTGGATAACAATTTGGTGACTCATGGGGCCATTTTCCTGCTAAATGGAGTATGACCAACTACCTATAGCAATCCATTAGGCATGAAGTTTGTGTTATCATCATGAACTAGCCCAAACTTTGAAAATCTTGACCCTGAAACACATGAAACACTTGAAATGCCACTTGCTTACTTTTCGGAACTGTGCTCCATTGCTTGCATTCTCAACTCTCATAAGAAAATCTTGAAATTTTTTTTGTGAGAGTAGAAAATTGTTTTAAAACTTGAATTTCACCCATTCCTGCAATTGTGATCCATTGAGGTTGAATGATGAACACCTGTCAATTTGGACATCATGGAACTCTATTAAGTTATGATTTTCTTTCTTCTTTTGAATGTCCAATTTCAACCTATTACTTGGAGCTTTGCTTGAAGGCTAGAGTTGATTATGACTTGGGCCACCGGATGATCTTTAATTGATTACATGGGTGTGGAGGTTTGTTGCAGCCATTCTTGGAGAGGATCATCAATATTTCCTCCTTAATTGATTTTAGTTTCTCTGCATTTGTTTTGATTTGAAATTTACAACCGTTACATGCAACTATGAGATTTCAACTACAATCGAAGGGCATGGTGCCTTGTGTTGGCTGGAGCAATACTGAACACAATCTATATACATAAGATGAAATCATACATGCCTTAAGTAAGACATGCGGAGTTTGCACAAGCACTTCTTCTATTGAAAACAACCAACTCCTACCCTATGCTAACAAGAGAGACGAGAAACTTCAAACAAAAATTGATATTGGAAATGCAAAGTAGCCTCCCTTTCTTATAATTTTCATCCATGAAGATGATTTGATAACAAATCTAGAAGAGATTAGGAGTGAAAGGTTGGCTGCAAATTGACTTCCCACTCCTTTATACATCAAAGTATCAACAAAAAACAAGGTATATACTTCTTCCAATTGCTTCTCAATTGGTTATAAGAGGGTATTATTGTTGATCCTTGGCACTTTGTGGCTCTCCCTCATGCTTAGAAGCAAGCATGACTAGTATTGGCTTCTCTCTCGGCTCCAATAAAGTCGAGTACCAGGTTTGGGCAAGGTATGGTACTTCGAATGTGGCCACTACTTTGAAACTTAACTCCAAAAATGGAGTCCTCATGTAGACCTTCTTGAAAAGGGGGACTGTCTGTAGCTTGATCTTCTTCTTCTTGCACATCTACAAACAATTGATGTCCCTTTTGAGTGAATGGTATGGAAGAGATGATAGATTTATGCTCTTTTCCTTCTTCTTCCTTTAGCATGACACTTGGAAGACCAAAATCTTCCAACTTTTGTTAAAGATGCACGTTACAAAATGCGGGTTGTTGTTGAACATTCTTCTCCATGACAGTAGGCTCTTGTTATTGAAGGATGATTGATGGGGCCGCAAATATCATGATTTCCATGGGCTCTTCCTCATCAAAACACTCCTCCAAATATGATAAACATTCGAGCTCTTCACTGTCCAAATATGCCAAAGCTTCTTCCTCTTGCATGGTGACCTTCAAATCTGTATCTTTTTCACCATGTGTAGCTCCATCTTCAAACATGAAGCTAGTGAGTTCAAATTCTTCCAAAAAATCATATTTTTGGAGAGATTGAGTGGGAGAGAAATATGCAACTTCTTATGTAAGTCGATCATGATTAAGTTCCTCAAATTCATCTTGTTCACCTCCATATGCTCCTCTTCAACTGGACTTGGAGTTGGTTGTTCTTCCTCTTCTTGAACTGATTGTGCAACTTGAATTGGATCAAAATTATTTTCAAATAGAGTGCCATCATGGAAACTACCCTAAGAGAACAAAATCAACCTTAGCCACCACTGGCTCATCAACTTTGACTTCCTCCTTTGGATTTATGAGAAAGGTAATTTTTTCAATACCAAACTTAAAAGCCCATATTTTCAAATTTACTGTCATTTCTTCTTGGTTGGACTCTTCTTCTCATTTCCCTTAACTGGTTTTATGACTATTTTCTTCCCAAGATAAACTTGAGATAGCAAGAGGAGGATTAGGTTAGGATACAACTGATTCTACAATTGTTTATGGTGATGGAAGGGGTAGAACTTCTTGTTTGTTTAGAGGGAATGACTACTTGGAAGGGAAAAGGTTAGAGAAGATGAGATGAGATGGTAGATTAGAGGTTGGAGAAGGGAAATCAACACTTGGGGTAGCATACAATGGGATTGAATCTTGACACTACTAAAATGATAAAGCTTGGGACGAAGAAAAAGAAGAACAAGGAATTGGTGCTTGACTTACCTAGTGACAAGGTTTTCTTATACCTTGCTCGTATGCTTCTATCTCCTCACCCATTGTGCAATTCGGGGTAGCATTTTCACCATGAAATCAAGCTTCTCTTACGAGCTAAAGTGTTTTGGAAAAGGGCGTTCCCATGGACAAGGTGCCCTGCAACCAATTCTAAATGCTTGCCAACCTCCATTATTTGAATCTTCTCTAGAGATCGTGTTCTCCACATAACCATTGTCATCATATGCATACCCTTTCTCTTGATAAGCTCCATAGCCAAACTGGTTTTGGCATTGCTCATATGGGTAAGCATAATGGTTCTAAATTTTATCATAATGCTGATCTGGAGGAGTTGTGAAGCTCATTAGAGGCTGATTGCACTACTACAAGTGTGAATTCCACTATGGGAATGAAGCCATGATTACACAACTTTATAGAATGGAAGAAAATGAAATACGTGGAAAGAAATATGATAGGAAATGAAAAGAGAGAAGGTTTGAAAATTCAAAGATGGGTTGTTGACTAGATGGAGTCACCAGATGTGTTTGTGAGTGCTTCCAAAAGCTGAAATTCCAACAAGAACGCACCAACCTCGTTTGAAATGAAGTATGTTCCAAAGATTGATCTCGCACACCTACAAGTGATCTTCAATCTAACTCTGCAGCAGAACACCTTTGAAGGATATTACATTGACCTCTTTGATGTCCCACATGGCATTCTAGAATTTTTATTAAGTAGTGAAGGTCATACGGTGGTGTAATGTGCTTAATAGTGGAACAACTATGCAAAATGAAACCCTAACTCTTGCGTTGTCACACCGGCTTCAAGATTACGACTTAATTTTTTTCCCACCGAGTGTGCTAGAACTGTTATCACCAAATTACACCACCCCAAAATGGCCTGATTTGTAGATGGGGCATTCAGAGTAATTTGTGTAACATTGGATCATCTCTCAAGCTGCGGGACTTGCGGGCTTGAGATGACCCTCCAGAGAAGGTTGGCTCCTACTCCTAAACTACCTATCATAATCTAATTCTAATGTAAGAAAGCAAGCTAATCCTAATCTAACCTTCCAGGGACCGGATAGACAAAATGCATGAAAATAAAACCTACACTAAAAGTAATGATACACTAGAAAAGGAGGTGGTTAATCAGATTCCAACTACTTGAAATGGAGAGAGCCGAGAAATGGAGAGGGTAACAACATGAAGTGTGGAATCTACTATAATAGTGTACGTAGAAGGTGAATCAAGTGCATTGTGTGTATTGACATGGGTAGTAAAGCGAGTGTATATATATTGTAACCAAGGATGGCCTAGAAGGATAGTATAAGGAATATCATGACGCACAACCTGACATGGAACATTAAGAGTATACAATCCCCTAGTGAGGGGAAGAATAATTATTCCCAACACTTAATTAGGTGTATTATCAAATCCACAGATACGAAGAGTAGATGGATTGAGATGAGTAGTAGAAAGTCCTATCTGATGGAGAAAGGAAAGATTGCATACATTAAGACCATATCCAAGATCAACTAGGACACACTTAACAAGGATATTAAAAATTTGAACCTGGGTATAGAATGGGGAAACATTGAAATGGGAAGCCATGTGAGAAGAAAAATGAGGATCCAAGGGTATTTGAATGCGGGTTCACCAAATGATTTAACAAATATTGAAATTTGTAAAACCCTAAGATATTGCAGAGTCACATATGATAAATAAATTATAAAAGCACATATTTGACACACAAGCAATAAGCTAAAGAAATATGAAACCCTAAGTGTAAGAGAGGGAATAAAAGACTTAGCTAATTTCACAATAAATATCTAAGTGTTATGGACTAGAAAAATAATGAACATGAGGAGGAGACTATCTTAACCACACTGAGAAAATTATGTAATTTCTAGGTGAGCCTAGACCAGGGCGCCTAGATCGGGTCAAAGGCGCATGGGCGCTGGAGTCTACTCATGGGCACCCGTGACTGCAAAGACCTCTTAAAGTGAATTTTATTATGTCCCAAGATGGTCATTAACCTTTGTTATTGATCACTGTGTTTCATTGGATGATCACATAATTCTCATGTAGCTTATAAAACAAATGATATCCTACAAAACCTCAAAACACATCAAATCTTAGAAAAGAAATTTACAACCAGGGAGTCATACTTGATCCTGACGATCACCTGATAGAGGGAACTTACGACTGAGCGTTGCACTACATCTCAAACTCCATGTAGTTCTTGTTTGTGTGTATAGAAATTGTGCCCTATAAAGCTCTTGTGCAAGATGCACTTGATAATGAGTGATATCTAGATGTAGCAATATAAGTAGATGTGTGGATGGAAAAATGAGCTTTCCCTCCTATGGGTTTGTGTAGAAAATGCAGTCCCTTGTCCCTTATATGAGTGTTAGATATATGCCTTTGATGCTCTTAGAATGTCTTTAGATGCAACCTTAGGTGATGATAATAGATGCTTAGAGCTTGATCCTTTATTATGGTCACATAAATTTGTATTTATACGATTCTCTTGTTTGAATTTCGTAATTGAGAACTAAAAGGATGACCCATGAGAAAACATGATGCCCAAAAGATAAAGAGAGGACCAAAAAAAGTGAGTAAGATACAAATATGTCGAGGGCTACCATATGGGATGAGGGCTCCTCGGTGTTAGAGTCTAGAGTTAATAAATATAAGCCAACGAAGATCGAGACTAGGTCGTGGGGTGTGCAAGACCAAAGAGGAAACCAAAAATATAGAAAAAGGCCAAATATAGATGTAAATTACTAGTTTTCTTGCTTATGAAGCATATGAATAATAATATGTGATCAAGATCTAGAAATGTACCCAAGTGCGTGATTTTGTGTCTACAAAAATACTTAAAAGTCGATATCTAGATATGTCATCAACAATTTAAATTTAAACTAGACCACATATATATCCCTATAAAGTGCCTTAGCTAAAAAGAAATTATGAAATTAATATTTGGGAGCAATGTTAATCTAATATGATGATTTTGACATATGAGGGGAAAGTTTTGTGTTATGTATTGACTATGAATAAATGACAATTAATGTTAGTAACAAAATTGAAATTTGAAAACAAGGCCATATATGATGGTGAAACAAATGTAGTATCATTTTTTGAAGAAGGATGGTGAAATAAAAGATTTAAGCACTTTTAAAAGATAAGGTAGTGAAGCGAGAACACCAAAGTCATTTAGTCTTGCTAAGTATAATAAAATATATTATTATGCAAACAAAATGCTAAAGATGATCCAATGAAGGTTTTGGACGAGTGTGTGATGGTAGAGAGTAATGAAAGATAACATTTAAAGGATATTAGAAGCTAGAACATAAAGTAAGGGGTGAGTTATGGGCGTCTTTAGAGAAAGGGGAAGATTTGGAGAGTACACCTAAGGCTAATAATGTTGATCCTTTGCTTCGGATTGCAAAAATAATAACACAATAATCATTCACACTAATTCAATAGTAAATATTACAAATTTATAGGCTTATAGAACTCCTTAATACAATGAATTTATAATATATAAATCCCACTAAATCTCAACTAAAATTTATGCAAGGAAAATTAATAGACAAACAAAAGATAAATGAAATCAATATAGTTATACCTTCTTTGAGAATCTATTGCAAACCTCAAGTAAGATCATATAAGCACTTGGACTTGTTTGATCTTGTTGATATTTTGATTGTAGATGCTCTTGATATGATCTATAAAGTGGATGAATTCAATGCTACGAGCAAATTTCACGGGGATTCGAACAACAACCGAGCAAAGCTTTGCTGCATTTCTTATGGATTTACAAGGATGAGTTTGTCAAGGAAATGTCCTCCTCTTATAGCTGAGGGTAAGACCATGAAAGGTGGATGCAAGTTTGACTAAGCTCCATGTTATTAAAGATAACTACATGTGAATAAAGTAGACTGAGTCTGGGAGTTGCAAATTTGAAGGGGCAATAGACATTTAGAATGAAAAAAGTTACATCTTGCAATTAAATTGCACGTACAACTCAAAACCCCACCTTTATAAGAATCTAGAAGTGGAGTCCAAGTGGAATAGGGAAGTGGAGTCCAAGTAGAGTTAACTAGGATAGTGAAGCGGCGGTTGATTAGGAAAATATATGTATTGTCCTAATTAGGTAACCCGATTTAACTAGCTATAATGTGCAATATAATTAATTAACCATTTATTTAATAAATTTCAATTAAATTAACTAAAGTGTATTGTGGAATAATTTAATTAATCCAAGGGTGTAATGTGCATGTTTAATTAATTGGATTAATCAATCGTAAGGGGATGAATAACGAGAATGTGGACTGGAATAATAATGGGAATAAGTAAGTAAATTTGGGGTGTCTACGGGGGGTTTGAAATGGCCCCTTTCATTTTACATAAAAATATTAGAAAGATCAATATATTGAAAGAATAAGAAAGAAAAATAATAATAGAAAAATATAATGCCCGAACACAAAGTAAATAGTAATCTACAAAATAGTAGTCTACAAAATAGTAATCAATAGACTACAAATAAATAGATATAAATAGATATGAAATAACATCAAAACAAAAAGAACACAAAATTAATAATAAATGTTTACTAGGTCCCTTATAGCCTCCCATTCTTAAGCAAAAAAGTTATAGGAAGCCCTAGGATGTGCTCTTATTGTCCTTTACCCCATATTTCTTGGTTTTGTGAATAGATTTAATTATTTTTCTTACTCTAGCCCCTCCACCTTTCTCTTTAATTTTCCTCTTTGACATCTCATAAATCATATGTATTTTAGCAATATAGTTCTTTATAGTAATCTTGTTTAGATTGGAAATCTTCTTCAAGATCCTCTTTGAGTCTTATGTTCTCTTCTTCTAACATACTATTTTTCTTCTCCACAAGAGTTTCCCTATTTTGCAAATTACTAATATTATTATAATTGGATATCAAAATAGGGGAGAGGTTATGTTTTTCTCCATCAATAGGGTGTAGAAAAATAATATTTTGCTCACATATATAAATAAATTATTAGTTGTATAGGTGAGAATAATAATGAGATGTGATAACAACTCACGTAAAATAAAATAAAATAAAATTGATTAGAGGTAAAAGTTAGGGTTGAGGGGACCTACCCCTATTATTAAGCAAGTCATTATTACGGGTGGTTGAGAACATCCACTAAATTATAATTAAATAAGGGATATTATTGATTTTCTTAAAACTATCTGCTACAATAATGAAGAATAAAAATATCTATATATTATAATGTCTCACATGAATTCAAGAATTAGCAATCCGTGTGTTGAACTTAAGTATGTAGTGTGAGTTTTATTTGACAAAACTATGACCAAAATTTACATTTGGTATCACAGGGTGTATTCCTACAATATAAAAAGATTACGTTCTTGGTTTGTGTTAAGGGGTTTTGAGATAATGTATGTGCGATGTTTGACCCAAAATTGTGCTCATACGCCTAGATAATGTCTCTAGATAATGTCTTGCACGTGGTTTTGAATCTGAATTGAATAATAATGCTGCAGATTTTATTCATAGAAGTATTTTTAAAGAGCGCTGATTAGGATTTGGACAATCAATTGCATACGTTAACACTGCCCACGTGCATTCCCAATAACTATGCGAGAACTTTTCAATGCATTTTTAGTCTCCAATAACTTTTGTTAATGTTTTTCATTTAGTAAGTATAAATTTATAGGTTGGTCGATTAATGTCTTTTGAGTCATTGTTGATGTGTAAGTTTATATTAGTGGTATTATTTTATTCATTTTAATAAGCTTTTTAATATTAAAAAAGCTCCAATGTTCATTGTCGTAAAAATATATATCTTAGTTTTTAAATACGTTTCAAAGTCTGAGGCTATTATTTAATTCGATCATTCGGACTTTAGGACTTTAATTGTCTATTTTCAAAAATACATTTGTATCATCATTGTAAAAGTCATCTAGCATGTATATAGTCTTAGAGGTTATGGAAAATTAAAATTTGGAATGGACTTTTATTTAAGTTTTATTATGGTTAGTGTCGTATCATTGTCACATAAATATAAATATAAAATTTATTTTATCGTCATCAAAAAAAGATAGAGGCATTATGAGTGGCAATTGATGTCTAAATTTGGGGGCCATACTTTTGAGTATTAACTTTCAATTAACTAAGTAACATGGTACTTGATGATCTAGAGGTAACGAAGGCTTGAGGGCATTCAACATCCTCTCACAAGATGTTAGCAATGGAGCCACACAACAAAGTAGTAGTGAATAAATAGCACAAAAACATTGAACGCCAAGACTAAAATCTAACAATAGAAACCGATTATATCATGCAAGATCAAATTCCAATGATCGAGTGCAAAGGTTACAAGAGGATATGAGGACTTAGTCCTTGTTCTTTCTTTTTCATGTTGAGAATAAGAATAGACGTACATTCCTATTCAAATTTGTAAAAACTAAGTATGATTCTAATTTAATCCCTAATGGAAAAAATGTAGTAGGAAAGGTAACCGCAATGTGTATTGCAGCATCATGATACTTGAAAAGGATGAACAAATGTGTGTGTCCTTGTTCATACCTAGGTTAGTGGTCATCCTATGAAAACCATTTTTGAATGCTAGACAAATGTAGACTTCATCGGTGTGGTTCCCACACTAGTTTGGTTAGATGAGTTCCCAACAGTACATGATTGATGAGACGGTGATGAGTTCCTTTTCTACATTTAGTTTGAGTTGATGGACCAAGATCATGAACAAATAGACCGCTCACTACAAAAGAAGTGTAACTATTTCCCTACCATGTTTGCACTAAGGGGAATGTTAGGGAAATAATAATTGTTAGTGCCCACTTATATGGGCAAATTATTGATTGTATGGGTCAAAATAATAGTGGGATGTAATAACAACTAACGTAAAATTAGTTGTGTGAGTATTATTATTATTAGGAAATTAATTGTTATGGGTGGTTGAGAACTTCCACTAGATTGGAATTAGGTAAGGGATATTGTTGAGTTTGCTAAAATGATATCCTACAATAGTGGAGAGAAATAATGTCTATTTTTGTAATGTCCCACATGAATTCAAGAATTAGCAATTGGTGTGTTGAGTATAAGTTTTTATTGATAAAACTCGACAAATTTTGCATAGACTGACCATTACCTTTGCTAAGATTATTTTCTAAACTCTCATCGTCTTTCACTATCGAATTCATTATCCCTTTATACATATCCAATTCAATTGTAAAGAATTATTTCTATCCTTGAAAATCTCAACAATATTAGTAGTCTAATAATATTTCAACTAAAAGTTTTCCTTCTCAATGTATTTCTCCAAAAAATTAGAAAACACTATTTATCTTCAAAATTCATTCTATGCTTATTATTGATATGATCGACAAATGGGGTAAATCCATTTTTAAGAACTCCTAATTAGAATAAGAGCCAACATTCATAGTATCGGAGAGAAGTCTTAACAACATTTTTAAGCTGGTGTTTTTTCAGCAAAAGGAATACAAATGGCTATTAAATTTGATAAGGATTGGTCACAAATATTTTTAATGTGTTAAATAAAGAAGGGATTGGGTAAATTCATTATATGGGAAGACTCAAAAACCTTCATACATTGAATATGACTAGGTTTAAGGGATTTTTCTTATTGGAATAATAGTAATATAAGTGTAGACACTCAAATTTTGTAATTCTACTCTTTGACACGATTGTTCTTAACATTGCTCTCTTGCTCAAACAAGTTCACTTTACACATTATTAAAAGTACATCCCTAGGAATCTTGTCTATCTTTCTTGCTCTTACACATTGATCTATTGATAGTTTCTGAAAATTGAATGTATGAAATGAAATAACAAAATCCACTTGTCAACTTCCAAACATCACATTCTAGATTGCCACGCTTGGGTAAAAATATACAACATGGGCATTAAAATTTGTACAATCTTGACCCTATCATATGATCTTGACCCAGCTTACTTTGGTCCCTAACTTCCCATTACACATTATTCTTTGGGTCACTTACTTCCCCTCAACCATCCTTTCTAACATAAATCACCTTCAGAAGCATATATAAGAAAGTGAAACTCACCTCATTAAAAAACCAAGCACTCTTATGAACTCTTATTGCAAAAGCTAGCACAAAAGGCACCCAAAGCTCCATACACTCTAAGACATACATATGCACATTCATTAGGGGAAAACTATCTACAGGTTAGAAGCTTCCCACTAGGTCTATGGAGTTGATTCCCACATTTGCAAGCATCCAAAGTCATCCACTCAAGTAGATTGCACACGAGAGAAACTCATGTCAAGAATTTTAAAGAAATGATGCCAAATATGATTGCACTACAACTAGATATCACAAGTTATGTGGAGAAAGACATCCGGTTTGAGGCCTCTTCATAGTAATGTTAACATTAACGGTGCATAGGGGTGCCCACTACCCATAACCCAACTAATGTTTGTTTTGCAAGACTTCATCCATGATTAAGGGTTTGAAGGATTGATAAGAGTATTTAGAAACTATGACAATGTGATTGTGAGTGACTTAAAGACAACGCAAAAGAGAATCAAATAAGAGACAAACCTAGAAAGTCACAAGTTGTAGTTATAAACATGTGCAAAACCATACAAAGGGAAAAATGTAAAATTATTTCCCCTACTTTGTATGGTTCTACCCAAGGTGGTATTTAGTTCACATTTTCGGTGCCGAAGCTCAAGTGAGTTCCAAAACCCTTGTTTCAACATTCATAACACTCATATTAGTCCAAAATCACTCGTAATTAGCTAAGTGCAATCAATTCCATGTATATGTGAGTTTGTATTATATCGTGTACATTTGTTGCAAACTTATCAATTCATTAGTCTTATATTTAATGGTTAATGTTGGAATTTATTTAATTAGAATAACACACTGTAAAATTTATTTCATTCCTTATTTGATTATAGTTGTAAAATCCTAATCAAACTTCAAAAAGGGTGAAAACATTTTGTGAATCTGACATATGAATCAAGCATTGTGCCTTTTTTTCCTAGGGGTTCCATTTTTAGAAGTATATACTACTTTACATTCTTAATACTTTCATTTTATTTCAGTTTGTATATGTTTTCCTCCCATGCCCTTGTGGCATAGTGTTTGGTTTACAAGTCAACCTATTGAGCATATTGAGCTTTTTCCTCCTACTTGTAAGCCTCATGACACCATATTTTATACCTATTGATGTTAATCCATCCATCCTTTACACCACTCATGAGGTCCTACTACATGATATTAAAACCATTGGTGTTCATTCTTATGATGATAATTACCCTATTGTGGACCAAGACTACGTTACACTTCTATCTAATTTTCATTCTCAAATTCATGATAAACCTCATCAAATTGATCATGTTATCAAATTTCTTCTTGATGTTAAGCTTTCTCATGACCATCCATCTTATATTTATTCTCTTTGAGGCATGTCTTAACTGTCTCTTTGTGTGTCAACATTTGTAATCCCTACGTCTATGATATCCAAATCCTCAGGGGCACCTCATATTCCAATGCACAATTCTTATATGCATCTTCTTGCAACCACTATTTTTACTACACCTCCCATATCTAATGGTTCGCATGCTTCTTCATCTAGCACACAAGCTCTTGAAACCCTTGTTCACATATTACAAGCTCAAACCTTACAATTACAACAAGGTATGTCCACTTCTTTTCATGCTATGAACTCAGTCCAATTCTTACAAAATCCACTAGCTCATGGCGTGGTCAATTAATCTTTACCATTTTGTTTTGTTACACTTAATATTCCTATGTGCAATGGTAAAGGAAGGAAAATTTTAGTGGCGAATATTCGTAATATGGTGAATATTCCATTTTTGAAAATTTTGAAAAGGTGAATTTTCTGGCGCGGGTCAGTGACCTGTTCACCTAAAAATTACACTTTAATTTTTTTAGGGATCAGCTTCGCCTACCCTTGAAAAATATCCCTATATAATCCTAGATTATTCACCAGGTAGAACACTTCTACTTCACATTTTGTCAACAATATGATATATCCTGTATTGCAGACACGCAACAAGGGGGTAAGTTATTGTGCGTGACAAGGAGGGTTTGCAGACACACGACAATGGGGTTATTTGTTGATGCGCGACACTGACGGATAGTTGACATGTGACAAGGAGGTACTGCAGATATTGACACATAGTAGACGCATGACAAAGAGTTTGTTGATGCACGACACGGAGATTTTTTGATGCGCAAAGCGATGGTAGAAGGCTGCAGACACGTGACGGAGATTTGCTATCGTGCGTTAAAAAAATGCATTGGCGCGTGTCAATGCAGCAACCTCGACGTGTGTCAACAACCTTGTTGATGCGCGCGCCAAAGAGGTTTGTTGACGCCGGCGTCAATGAGGATGAGGTCGGTTTGTTGGCGCGCATGTCAATGAGGATGCGATCGGTTTGTTGACACACGTTAATGAGGTTTGTTGGCGCGCGTGTCAATGAGATTTTTTGATGCACAAGCAGAGAGGCGGAGGTTGCAGATGCACGACAGGAGATTTTCTATCGCGTGTCAAAAAAATTCATTGACGTGCGTCGATGCACATTTTTGATGTGTGACAACAAATCTCCCATCACGCGTCTGCGACCTTCTACAACACCACTTGAAAATCAGGTGAAATTTTTTCATACAACCTCCAAAAAATCACCTTCCCATGAAACTGGTTCCGGGGATATTCACGAGGTATTTTCCACCTTCGATTTCCAAGAGGTCTCTTAAAATGAACCACAGGTAAAGGTAATCCCATATAACATCTTAAATCATTTCATGTGGATTGCATAAATTATGCCTCTTATGAAATCTTGCTTACCCAGAATTCCCTAAGAGTCTTAAGTACTTTACATTACAGTGGTTCTATGATCTCCCAACACATTCTGCATTCTTTCTCTACATTAACATATAAATTTTTAGCCCATTTTTCTATCAACATTAGAGATAAGGTTTCTATTCAAAATGTCTAGGCTACACCAGGTATATGATGAATATAGAAATGATTATGTCTTGTGTTATCAAAATCCTATACGCCTTGCAAATAATCATTCATGTTTGAAAATTTTGACCATCTATGTCATACACCAAAGGACCATGAAGCTAATTTATTACATATGAATAATCTCAAGCATGTTACTAACAATCCTATTCAATATTATGTTAAACCTCAAAGAAAATTTACATGCAAAGTAAAATCCAATGATGTTAAGGCTCTTCCCAAATACATTGTCAATTTTATTACTCAACCTAATAATATCCAATTACAACCCACTCGATGTTATTTTACACATTTACCCTATCATCCTAATGTTTTCCTAAAACAATTACTTGAGTATAATCCGCTATCTCTCCCTCACTGTTTGAGGTTGACATGAGAAAGCCTCAAAGTAAGAATTTTGATGTCAAAGCCTATTGTGATTGTCATCGATGTGTTGGTCATTCCACGAATAGATGAATCAAGCTTTATCATGTTATCCAACATCTTATTGACTCTAATTCCATTGAATGGGATGATCCCACTAAATCTTCTAAGCCAACCAACAACAATTCTAAATTGAAAATCTTCATGACCCACTCCCTAAGCATACAAATGATACATATAATTTTGAAGTGCACAATTACTATCATACAAAGTAAAACTACCACCCTCTTATGATCATCCCTTAGACTCTATGACTCGTATTATAAATTGTATACCTCCTTATACACCATGTATTACTTTCAATGACTCTGATATAGATGACACATTTATTTCTGATACATTGTCTATTCCTATCTCTATTAATCAAGTACCTATACATGGTGTATTGGTTGATCCACACAATAAAGATAATGTTTTTATTTATCATTTCTTATATCTATTGGCATATCTACTCGAGAAGATTGCATTAGACTCTAATCCTCATTACCTTCATATCACATTATCTATCACTATTTATCTTCTTACCACACCTATTTCATACTTGGTTTCTAGTTCTATTAGCTCTTGTACTTTATGCCTTGGGGCATGTGCATGGTATGGGGGACAAAAAAATCAGGAAAATCAATATTTTGGTTATTTTGACCATAACATGTGCACGTTATTGTTCATTGCGTTATAACATGAAATGGTTAAAAACATTCACATTATGGATTAGAAATACCAAGACATAATGTGATTGCGTTATAACATGAGAATGTTATGACTATTAAAAAGGTATATTAGTCTTGGGTGAGACCTCCCATTTTATTTTCTTACCCAAAAACACAAGTAGGAAAAAACATGAGTGACTTTATAAATGTGAAATCTTGTATGTAGATTGAATCAACCACGGTGGAGATTTGAAAAGGTGGATTTTAATTAAATTTAGGTAATTTTAGTCATTAAACTAACATTTTTTTGCATTATTCATGATTCATTTTTTTATTTCTTTATTAGTGGATCCAGTCTCTTCACCTGAAAAACCCTCCTTTACTCATAGACCATGGTGAAAAAAACATACTTGAAACACCTCCTTCTATTCTTTGACATCCTCATAATATCCAAGAAATTTTTTTAGGGGAGATTCAAAATAACAAAACTTAAATTTAAAGTTTAATAGATACCCTAATATACCCCAATGCCATGAGTACCCATCACTAAAATCTCGTGTTGTTATGAGAGTCATTAATATCTAATATTGATAATGTGATGGATAAAATAAGAACATGGGAAGGTTCAAAAACTAATTGTCACATTTTTTATGAAAAAAAAATTGTCTTATGATGCGGTGAAGAAAAAAACACCAAAGACAAGTTGTGTGCTTTGTTCACTGACCCCAAAACTAATGCACACTTATTATTGATCTAAAAATATTCTTGATCCATTAGTGTAACCATGAGGGGATCAAAACCAATTTTTGGGATAGGTGGTGGATGGTTTTTTACCAACCACCTTGCAACAATTTTGATGTACCACTGTATTTCTTGAGGATTCTCTATTGTGAGTTCATCCTTAATGAAATACCAAAATATTTTGATATTCGAGAGTTCTAAAGTAGAGGAAACGAATTTGTATAAGATATATTGGGGGGAAAATGTTTTTATAACTAACCACAT
Organism: Taxus wallichiana var. yunnanensis; assembly: GCA_018340775.1. NCBI lineage: Eukaryota > Viridiplantae > Streptophyta > Pinopsida > Cupressales > Taxaceae > Taxus > Taxus wallichiana. The sequence continues at coordinate 464,628,155 of CM031236.1, read as the reverse complement.
AGACCCCTTGCTCGCTCATTTATTCAACATGTTTATGTCCCTTCACTTTTGAAAGAAATGGTAGAGGTTGAGACACTCGAGTCTATTAGTTCTTCAACAAATTCATTACTTCAACATGAAACCCATCTCTTAGGCTAATGAGGATTTTCCTCAGAGGCATATGACATCATATACAATAGTTTATCATGATTTTGGGAGTTTACGAACCTATGTGGTTGATGAGGCTACTCCACATCCTAGTCAGGCTTCTCCATAGTCTATTTAGGTTACTCCATAGCCTAGTTAAGATACTCCACAACCTAGTTAGGATACTCCATATGATGAGCAATCTGTTCAAGTGGAGGAGACATATTGTGATTATGTGTTGGACACTATACTCGTCACAAATAATCTAATGGATTTGACCTTTGGTATTAAACAATAGGTACTTTTAGATGAAGTTAAATGTAATTAGTATATATTTTTCAAACATAAATTTATAATTAATAATATTAATTCATTTTGAATGAAAATCAACAAGTAGTTAGTATTTTTAATAAACTTTTAAGGTCGAACTACACATCCAAATCACATTCCACGCCTCACATTTGTTTGCAGACACAACAACGCCTCAAGTGTAAATTTGTAACAAATTAGTAAATATTTTGTGTTAATTTTTTTTTCTATATAAAGATGTTATCTTAAAATGACAATTTGATGTTGAAAAATAATCCTATGGAAATTTGGCATCCGAGGACATCGATATGAGTGTGCATGCAAAAATTTAGTAATGTGAGTTTTAGTATTTTTAATCATCATTTATGAAGATAATGAACTATATTTAATGTATGTAGATAATGTCATGTAACTTGTATATGTGACCTTCTTCTTATTTTTTAGTTGATGACATCATTAGAGTATCTTTTCAACAATTGAGGATCATTATATATTGGAGTTGTTATGGGCATAATGTTTGCGATGCCTCTTATATAGGCATGAGCTAGTAATATAATTTTAAAAATTTATTTATTGTATCAAATAACATCATTTAGTATAAATAAATGACATTCATACGTATTCTAATTTTCTTCACCATTGTTTCCACAGGAGGAGGTAACAAGTCAAGTTCACATACTTTCTATTGAGGTTATTACCTCGAGGTCGATCCTGAGAGGAAGAGGATGATTTAGAGTGATTATGAGATTGTAGTAAGTATTTATTTATAAGTAATGTCATTTTATATGTCATTAGTTGTATACTAATGTGTATGTTATTTATTTGTATTAATATGTGGAGCTATAATTATCCCTTGAGCACAAAATGTCGATGGACAAAGGGACGTTCCACTTATGATATTAGTTCATCTTCTCGACCAACCACAATAATCAAATGTTCGATGATACCCCATAGTTTTTATGTATACACATTTTGTTATATGTCTTTGTGGCATGTAGGTGTAGATTTGTATTTTGTTGATGTATATCATTGTATGCCTATATGGATCTATTTAAACATTCATTTTGTTTAAATTTTTATGCCATCATGGATTTCAAAAATCAATATAATGTACGAGACAAAAATATTTGTTTTCAAACTTGTATAGTGGATGAAACACTCTTTATATGTATCTAAGTAGATTAATATGATTCCATATGTATGTTATGCTAACATGTATTACTAGTTTTAATTTTTTAATGTTTTGAAAATGGGTATTAAAATATATACAATTAACATATAATTTAGCCACTATTATAATCATTCAATTCCATAAATGTAACACCCATGTTTTTTAGATAAGATAAAAAGTTTGGTTTTAAACGGGGACCAAAAAACCCCCATACATAGAGGAGAAATTTTTCAGAAACAAAAACTAAAACAAGGCCATGAAGGCAGAGTCAAAAGAACTTGACAACATCCCCCACATAGATGGGCCAAACTACAAGAGTTTGCAAAATTAACAGAGTTTTTTTACCCCAAAGGGAAAAAGACAAAAAACCAAAACAAACAAAAATGTGTAGCAAAAGGAATGCAATTAGTTCACTGTGGCCTGCTACAGATTTAATGCTCAAGCCACCATCCCTCCTACCAACCACCTTGATAATGACCCTTTTCGGTAGGTTAACAACCACATTCCCCATCTAGGAATTCACCTGCTCTTCCCTTTGATTCTTTCTTTGATTGTAATTGACAACCATACCCGAGCTATCTCTAATGTCCGAGTCCTCGCTATCGGACATGCTCAAAATCAAATTCTTCTTATTTTTCCCTCCTTAGTAGCAACCTGATCCTACAAAATAGAAATCCTCTACTCTTTCATAATGAAATCAGCTTGGATACCCCTGATGGTTTTGTTCTAGGAATCAATACACTGATGGTTTTGTTCTAGGAATCAATACACTGATGGAAATATTTCAGCTCTTGAATGAGGTTTTTGTTGATGGTGAGAATGGTGTCATTGGTGGTCTCAACCCTCATAAGTATGGCCTCCCAATCAGCAAGTTCTGGGCCCTTTTGGTGGAATTATCATCTAGATTCTTGATACCCTTTTTGAGATTGCACAAGGCATCAACAATGCCCTTCTCCGAGTCAATCACTTTCTGTTTCTTAATTTTGTTAATGCGGGAGGCTAGGGTTTCCTGATCAGAATTTTGATCAGTAACAGGGAAAGGAATATCCATTTTACCTCTTTGAACCATGAGGAGGATGAGACCCTAGTGAAGGGGATATCTGTCTTTTCCTTCTTAAAATCCTTGATGGTTGAGAGAAATGAATGATAAAGAAAATAAGTGAGGCTCATAGACTGATCCCGACGGAAGAGATTGAGAATAGACAGATGATAGGTAATTTTTATTTTTAAATTTCCCTTCAAGGGTCAAATACTTCATGATAACCATGCAAACATACACCCACCTATCTCGGAAAGAAAGTGCGGGAAATCCCATCATCATAAGCAATAATGTTTTCCCTAGCCTCAAATAAAGTCATAATTTCATGCTTCTTCCTAGTTTTATCTTTAAAATTTTTGAGGCCCTCCATTTTTAACCCAATAACTTCAGAAATTGCTTCCTCCAAGACATCAATATGAACCCCATGAAAATCAAAACTACCATCCTTCTAAGAAGCAGCAAATTCAACATACATGATAGGGTCATTACCTTTGAGCCTTCGAATGAATTTGGTAAAACCCCCTTTATGCAACACTTTCCACATACCCATGTCATTTTTGAGATGGAGAAAAGTAGTGGGCTCTGTTCTCACCCTATTACCCCTATGAAACTTGTAAGAATAGTACCTTCGCATAGCCGAGAGAGAGACTGAATCAATAACCAAATGAAATTGACAAGGTTGGTTCTCCAAAAAGGAAAGTCCTATCGTAATCCCGAGTGTGCAAACCCGGGTTGTCATCAAGACCCTTCTTCCTACATTGCATCATAATTAATGAGCTTATTCACCTAAATCTAGGGAGTACGTGGCCCAATCCATGTCTCCAAATCCACCATGGTCATATCTTGCACATTGAAGATGCCTGGATCACAACAAAAATTGAAAAGAGAAATGACATTCCATAATTATTGCTTGATAGTTTCTTCATTTTCCTTACATAACCCACATCTATTAATAATGATCATTCCCTTCCTTCTTAGATGGTCAACAATAAGGATCTTACCTTTGATGACTTCCCAAAAAAAAAAATTGATCTTAGGGATAAGATGTTTGTTCCAAACCTTCCTCCAAATGACATTTGAATCCATATGGTCAAAGTTTGTCAAATATCCAGATTTAACCTCATAATCCCCAGTATCAGTGAGTCTCCAAACAAGCTCATCCTTGACACTATCAGGAGGGATATGAATATCCCTTAGTTTTCTATTTAACTCATGAAAAGGTTGGATATCCCCATGAAAGAAAGGAGGGGAAGGATAGGGGACCATCTGTGTTCCTCATCCCAATAATTGCACACAAGATCTCCTTTCTCATCAGAGTAGAAATGCCAAAGTTCCCTCCAAGGATTTCTCAAATTTAGGGCAACATCCTCCACCCAAGGGTCCTCCTAGAATTTGATTTTAGAGCCATCTCCAAGGTTCCATTTGCACCCTTTGATAAGTAATTTCCTAGTTTGACACAAATTATTCCAGAAAATAGAACCTCTTGGTAGCACCAAATCACTGAAAAAATCCAACATTTTGCCAAAGGGCAGCAAATATTTCACTTTTAGAACAGTCACCCAGATACCAACTTCTTTATGGAGCCTCCACCCAACCTTAGAAATGAGGGCATGGTTCATAAACTGAATATTCTTAAGACCCAAACCACCCTTATCCTTGGGTTGGGTAACCTTGTCCCATGCAACCAAAGGGATTCTATTTTTATCCTCAGATCCAATCCATAAGAACCTTTTATGAATCCCTTCAATGGCCTTCTTGAATCTTCTTGGAAGAATAAATATGGACATTATAAACACAGGAATACCTTGCAAACTTCTCTAAAGAATCTAAGCCTTCCTAGCTTGAGAGAGAAGGGATCCTTTCTAAGAGGCCAACTTCTTATGAAATATCTCTAAGAGAATATTCCACACTCTTTCATCGAGTTTACTCCCACAGAGAGGCATTCCCAAATAGGAATCAGGAAGGATTTTGATACTACAATCTAGGATGGTAGCCAATCTGATTTGTTGTTCCTTTCCCACATTTATGAAGAAACAAGAGCTTTTCCTAAAGTTGATTTTCTACCCTGTAGCCCTCTCATACTTCTTAGTAATGCCTTTGATAGTCTTGGCTTCTTGAACAACAACTTGACCTAGAAGGACCGTATCATCGACAAACTGCTGCAAACATTGATTTTCTATACCTCTAGCCACCTTAATCCCCTCCATGTGACCTTCTCTCTGGGATTTAAGGCATAATCTACACAAAGTTTTAGCAAAAATTATATATACATGAAGGGGGATAAAGGATCTCCTTGTCTCAAGCCCCTTTAGCTTTAAAAAAACCATTGGGTTTACCATTTATGATAATATAAAAGATCATATCCTTAGTACAAGCCTGAATAATTTTAATGAAATGAGGATTATAGCCCAACTTAGAAAGAAGAGAGTACAAAAAAACCCAAGAAATTCTATCATAGGATTTTTGCATGTCTAGCTTCAAAATCATGGCTTCCCTTCTAGAAAGTTCCATCGAATGAATAGTTTCATGAATTGTAATTATACTATCCATTAAGTTCGTTTTATGTTGTAATGATTATCATTGATACTTAGCTCACTACAAATATTCCAAAGAATGTTTAATATTCTATAATCCTTCTTGACAACATATATTAACCATGTGTAACTATAAGGGTCCTTTAGATCTTCCCAATCTCTATTATTCACTCTACCTAAGTGTGTATACATTATATACATTTGGTTAAACCTTTTTTAGGTTATGAGAACTTATACATCTTCTTAGTGTTAGCTAGTAAATTATTCAAGTAATTCCCTCCAACTCAAGACACCGTTGATTAGAAGAAATGGTGAACAAATAATGCAATCAATCATTTACATTACTATGGCCATAGTTATCCGGCATTGCACTAGCAAGCCGCCATTTGAGAGCTGTATACACTAGCCTACGAAACATGTCTTCCCTTCACCACACAACCATCTCAATATAGTTATTAGGATTATTTTCCATTGATTAAGAAATTAATTTTTAGTTTGAAGCAACAGGGACCATGAATCACCCTTCTAGCAAAGGAATCATATCAATACCACCTTAGGATCCATATGGGAAGGATAGTGACCACATCCTCACTACCCTTCCCATAGCCATCCTAAGATGGTATGTGTATGATACCGCCACAAGGATGATAAGTCATAGAGACTAAGCTTCATTTTCGTATTTTAGCTATCCATTTAAATTAGGTAGATAAGTTTGTCTTATAATAGGTTATTTAGTATCAATACACGACATTCCTTTTTTAGATAGAGAGTTACAGTAACTTACTAAGTTACTACCTTCAATAAGTATCTCTCATCGTGATATCATACCATAGTGATTGTTAAAGGATAGAGTATAAATTTACCAAGTATCATGTTTAAATGATACAATTGTTTCATATTTAATTTCGGTTTGATAGTTAATTTTTGTCTTATTCTCATTCACATAAGTTTAACAATTAATATGAATAGTTCACTTAACTACAATGATCATCATCCGTCAAATTATGATTGACATGTAACATGATTTTAATTAATCACACCTCATATGTAGTTATTCTATTTAATAATTACTAAAACAACATGTATACTTATGTGTCGTCATGGTGTCATAATTAGTGTACTTGTTTATATTAAGGTACAACAACACTAAAACATTGTCTTCATGTAATTGATTTCCTATAATGTATTATTCACATTAATGACGTAATTATCATCTTTAAGACACTATAAATTCAATGAAAATTGTTATTTGCTAACAATAACTCACATATGGACACTGTTGTTAATATAAGTCCTTAAATGCTTTTAGCTTAAATAAAATGATAACGTATAAAGGTCATTATTATCGTAATAATATCCATTTCATACTAATGTTTTTAGATCGACACAATTAATCATTACTCATATAAAATGATATTTTCAATACTTATAAATATATTACAAGATCTCATATACTTGTCATCATTCGTGAATAGTATAATTTATGTCACAAGTGTGATAATACCCTTCATTATTTTTTGGTGTTATATTCATCGTCGAACTTGAACGCGTTATATACCTAATCAATCATCCAAAATGAAAACATCTAAACAGATAAAATATCATAATATATCTTTATTTTATTTCAATCATATAATATTTTAAAATAATGTTGTACACTTTCTTATTTTGTAAATATGATGACAAAACAACATAATATTTATTTGATAAATAATAAGGATAATTTCCATGTTTTCCAAAGCAATAATATCAATTAATCGAGAATAGAACATTAGGCTAAATGTTACTATTCAACTTACTTAAGTTAAAAATTTAATATTTACAATCAAGTAAAATAATCTAAATCAAATATATAACAATAATGCATGATGAAATCATGTGTAATCTAACTTGTTAATCACTTCTCAAAGTTATTCCATCCTGCATGTTGTAGGAGAGATAAAAATTGTATACATGGGAAGTTGAAAGAATTGGCATGAATTATCCAATCAATTCACGATGCTTTAATTTAAAATAAATAAATATGACAAGTTTTCCTCAAATGATAACATGTAAGCTTCTTAATTCATCAAATATGTTATTTCATAATGAATCTGGTAAGATAATATTGTATAACGTAGCTATCTATATCATTTTCCAACAAACCACGATTTCAACAAAGATAACAACATTCAAACCTTGCTTATATAAATAAATTGTAATATAACTAAACATTTTCAAACATTTATATCAACAAGTATCAACTACTAAAGATGTTGATCATATGTTTAATAAATCAAGATCAAGAAAAACTTCATTTTCAAGTTCATCAATAAGAATAATACCAATGTAGTAACCTTTTTAAAGTTCAACCTTCATGATAAAGTTTTCTTAAGCTAAGGAACTTCATAATTCTATAACAATTTTATATTCACAATGAATGAATAGAATGATGTTACATAATGAAACTATCGTATTGGATATTGTTGGCGAGAAAATTTGTTGGTGGAAAAATTTATGGATTTATTGCCAACACTCTGGGAGTCGAAGTCCCTCTACTTAAACAGTGCAAATTTCATATTTACATGCGCAAGTAAAGTGAGTTTTTATCCATGGTGGCCTTGTGGCTAGAGATCCAATAGGGGCACTCCACTAACCCCCAGTGGAAAAGCTAGCAATCACTTGCTAGATAGTAATTTGTATGAAAGGTGGGAAAGGGAGTGAGAATGTTAAGGGGAGAAACTAATGTCACAAGTAGATGTTCAGAGCCCTAAGCATAGTAGTTAGAAATATTACACATGTATTATAAAGAAGAAAACAAAATGATTTTCTGAGCCACTGGATAGAATAAACCATACGTACAAAGGCGTACAAATTTATATGCATTGGAAAACATAAAATTCTTCCTTTATTAGCTTGAAAAATCACAATTGTACATAATGAGGAATTGAAGAAATAAGAGGTAGAGAAACAAAAGAAAATCAGCTATCTCTTTGTTCCTTCACAAGAATTACTCTCTCATGAGATTACAAATTGACAACCAACTAAGAAGAAGCCCAAATGAGGGGCTCATTACAATTTATAGAGAAAGAATGACTCTTCATCTTCCTCGATGACACTTCATATGCTCTATTTCTAACTTTAGACTATTCGTATTCCTAAAAATATTAAGTCCCTTTTATAAAATCAAGGTGAATTAATTTTACATTATGTTTCTAAAGTCACTTTTAATTGACTTAAAGGCATATTAAAAAGTGCAACCCCAATGCGAAATTAGAACGTTGAAGAGAGAGAAATTTGGGGGAGAAAAGAGAGAGAGAAGGAAGAATAAGGGGATAAAAATGATGAAAGATTTTTCTCTAATGAAATCCATTACTCCTTCCAAATGACTAGATGAAATGCCCTATTGTGATGGACTTTGAACCTCTACAACCTAAGAAGCTCTTGAAAACTTGTACTTAATGCCGGAATTGTTCTCTGTTCCATGTTGTTGAGAAGGTCTCCACTCCATTAAATTCCTTGTTCTACAATGTCATCGTATTCTCGCTAACGAATTCCCCATAGAATGATACATTTTTCCGTAAAGGTGATAGGTAATCTTGATGTACATACTATTAAAATAGTGAAGGGTGCTTGTTCCGTAATAAGAAACAACCATTACGAACCATGGAATGAAACCAATAATTTGCAACTGATTACACTTGTGGAATGAGGGACTGGGAGAACTTGTGAACTTGAATTCCATGGTGTTTTCAACACTTACCACTCTTGGATAGAGTGACTTACTATTTTTAGTAAGTGTAAAAGTCAGCTTTTTCAGACCTCAATCGACTATGACAACTTGAACTCCTTCTCACTGTGTTCCTCTCACCTTCTAGACCAACTTGCTATTTATAGTAGGTGCATATGGGACCACTTACTATTTTTAGTAAGTGTCAATTTTGGGCCGAGATGACCCTTTCAATGATTTTCACCTACGATACTTCCCTTGTGTTCACTTCCTTCTTCACAACTTCTTCAGATGGTGAATTACCCGAATAATAATAGTCTCCCATGTAGAAAGACTTACTATTTCTAGTAAGTGTGCTTCTCATAATCAGATCACAATGGAATGAATATTTTTGATATGGGTTTTTTCCAATATCACTCTTCTAAAATTTTGGATCTACCCGATTGCTGGTTTGTGAGATTTTAAAATTTGAATTTTTACCTAGCAATGTCTACGAGCACGAAGTTATCATGATAGTCATTAATGGAGACTGAAATTTACAGGTCCAATTTCCCTCCTCAGATCTTGATGAAAATGACATTTTTGATATGGGTTTTCCTTGTTTGTTTCACAGATGAAATCTCGTTGCAAACCGATCACTAGAATGAGAAATAAACTTTTAAGTTTTGGTGCAAGGAAAAGAGGGTTTCTTTGCTGCAAAAATTCTCACCATGCATGTGAAATATATTACTTGGGTTTTTATTGCCTTTGAAAATGATGAAGGAATAAAAAAATCTCACTTTGATTTGTGCCATAGTTTGCAAGTTATGACAATTTCTTCACCAGTGACTACGAGGGTTTTTTCGATGAAGATATTTATTTTCTCTTCGTTCTTTGTCATTTTTATCCATTTATTTTCTGAGATATTTTTATTTCAGTATTATTAATCTTTCATGGATTTGGTTGAGTGCATAAATGGAGGTTGGAAGATCTGGAAAAAAATTCCAAAGTTTTGGCAAGGTATGGAGGCGTGGGGGATAAAATGAAATGAAATTTGGTTAAGTCTAGTATTTATTCATCCCAAATACAAGATTTGGGGTTGTGAAAATTTTCTTGTCCCTTATGTCCCTTTGTAAAGAGAAATTGGGGACATAAAATTCCCTTAGGTGCATGGCGTTGACATTTGGCGTGTTTCGATTCAATGAGCTTTTAAGTGAGGGGGCTGGAAAAAAGCACTTGGGAGCTGACTTTTGGGCACATGAGGAACCACAAGGCTTAAGTGGGTTGGGAAATTTTTTTCCCCCTATGTCCCTTTTCTATAGGGATTAAAGGGACATACAATCCCACCTTAACCACAAGCTACCATGTGTTCACCCAGGAGAAATGACTAACTACGAGAGCTCTTACCTTGGGCCCAACTTGCAACGATGATAACTTGAGCTTCCAGATGAGTTTCAAGGAAAATTTTTATATGAAATTGAATTGAAACCACCAAATGAGTTTAATTATGATGTATTAAATCTTAAATTATGATTATATCACCTCCAAATGACCCCTTATTTATCGGGACTACCAATTGTGCGCCAGAAGAATGAGTTGTCTCATAAAGTGTAAAATGTTTCATGATGTATCATTTTTCCACCATTTAGGGAATGAAAAATAACTTCTATAGGTACTTTTTGGGCTCTTGAATCTTCAAAATCTCCCAAAATCTCTGTTTGAAGTTCAAGAACTCCTTCGCAGTGTTTTCTCCTTTAGGCCCGAAAACCCGCTTTTGTTGAATTAGCTCCAAAACCTTTGGATATTTCCAAAATATTCCAAAATATTTTCACAAATGTTCTTGGAACTTTAATTCATCTCCATGTTGAATTTTTCTCCTCCGTTCCGCTCCAAGGGGTGCATTAGTCCCGGGAAGGCCAATGGTAGCCCTTCCCAAAACTGCTCAAAAGTTGGCATTCTCCAAGAGATCCTAAATCACCTAGGGGACTGAATTTGATTTCCTAAATCACCTAGGGGGATTGGATGGACATCCAATTAAGGACCAAAGATGACTGAGTAAGGATAGTGTTAAGAATAGGATGATCTGGGGTGTTTTGGAAAGGTAAAACTTGAATTTTTTTCGACACAACATGGATGGTTATCCTTCTTTTTATTGAATTATTCCCATACAAAAACACATGAAAACAACTCGACTCTAGATTGGGGGCATGGTACGAATGAGCGCAGTGAAGACATGACATGAGGAATCCCATAATCTCAACATATAACACATTGACCAATGCCTTATCCATTGGGCCCTGTGGAGTCATTTACAACTTATGAGAGAGAGATAACAAGGAAGAATACACACACAAAACAAAAGAAAGGAAACACACAACACACACGAAAGGGAAAGACACACACAACAAAAAGGAAAACACACCTAAAAATCACCTATATTACAAAGTGGGGACAACCCGATTTCGTTGAAGCAATTTTCTTTTCAAGGGTTACCCCTGAAGAGGTAACATAGAATGTCGATGTCTTCATGAAGCTATTGAATTGCTCAAGGAAGTAGCCTCCTTTCCTTAAATTCATATGAAAGCTAGGTGCTTTCATGATTTTCATGTACTTTGTAGGAGTGAGCCTACATGAGATTTTTGGTTCTCAGGTCTTCGCCTAGAAATTCCCTTTCCTTTACATTCTTTGAGATCATTTCTAGAGTGTTGATTGCCTTCCATGTTTATCCATAACACCAATATTTCTTTGAACATTTCATCATCATTCCGGGCTGATCTTTGTTCAAGTTGTTTAAATATTCTTATCTCTTTTCATTACCATATTCACTCTCTGTATTCACGAAAGTTCCAAAGTGATGTGATCAAGTTGATTTTGAACATATTCCCAATGCTCTTTCCGTGGACAACTCTCTTCCATGTGAGTCGGCTCAATATTTTCCCTATCATCTCCCACCATGACGAAGGTGTTTCCTTTAAAATTAGAAATGTCTGAAGAGGCTCCAAGGAATTTTCTTCTTTTACATTCACAAACTTCCTTGTGTAATGTGGGAGAAATAGACATGTTTTCACTTTCATGCTCGTCATTAGAGGAAGTCATCCAAACTATCTAACTACTCTATATCCACATCAAACATTAGTGTATCGAAATAAGGAGCACTTATTGATTCACACCCATGTTGTATCTCCATGGCTCAAGTCAAGAGTTCAAGGATAAGCTAAATATTTTCAATGTCTTTTACATATTTCAAAATATCTTGCATGGATGGATCTTCCAAATTCATCATAGATTCATCTTTTTTTCAAAATATTTTCTATATTGTGACTTATAGGAGTGGTAAAAAATATGATCCATACCTTCCCATGATTCGGTCTGAAGCAACTCCATTTGATTATTTTGTTCTTTGTGTTCCCAGGTTTTTTTCATGTACATACGGAAACTATGACTTATGAACCGTTCGCACAAGGAGAGGAGGTCCATGCTTTGTGGGAATGGTACTCATTAGAGATCAAAATATATATCATCCTCAACTTGAAAAATAAATTGGATTCCTCCATATGTCCCTCCATTATTGAATCGGAAGAGATTGTTATTCTTTAATCGTCTATGCTTCTTCACATATCTCCATCTCATCATTAATTGAAAAATCAAATTTTGAAAAGAGGTTACTCATGAACACCCAAACTCATCATTTTGTATTTCTTCATCATTAGTGGGGTCTTTAGAAAACATCAAATCATCCATTATGCAACTAGGATTTTCCTCTATTGAATATGTTACTCCTCTAATGAGATGTCTTTCGTGCCAGAAAAATATTGCATCTCATCCTCCATAAGAAAAATTTCCTCTTCTTCTTTCATGGTGAGGAAAGGAAAATTTCATCTCTCTCTAATGTGAGGAAATAGTTTCCTATCCTGCTATCTTAAAACAATTTTTTTCCCATGGATCATCTGATTTTTACATTATGTATTTCATCTTCCACATCAAAAACAGTTTCTTCATTTCCCCTTTCACAAGTATGATCACGGAAGACCATTCTAATTTTATTTCATCACCCAAATCCGTGCAAAAAATATGCTTAGGAGTATGTCAAATGAGGCTGGAATGTCAGCTACCAAGATAGTGAGCAATACTTTCTTCTCTGGGAAGTCGACTAAAGCAACTTAAGCATCCTTTATCCTTCCTACCAATGCTACTTCTTTATATTCTATGGAATATCAAGAGCCATTCGCACAGAGTCAAGTTTTTTTATATTATTGGCAAATAGTTTTTGAAAGGGACTATACCTTATGCAATAAGGCTCAAAACCAGTTAAAACATTTAAGGCCCACATGGCAGAAAAGAAACCAATCTACCAAGAGAAGTTCTAAAACCAACAGAACAACAACAAAAAAACAACACATGAACAACAAACAAACAACCGCTGTCTAGCTCAGAGATAGCCAAACAACAGAACTATCTCGAAGGAAAGGCAGTTTTCCTGGAAAAGGAATTTTTCTTTTTCCTAACAGTGATCCAAGCATCAGAAATTTCCTGCAAAGGGATAAGAACTTCAAGGTCAGTTATCGGTTGATAAGTATTGCTTGAACCAGGGGGGACCTCAGTCGCTAAAGACACGTTTGGTTCAATGTTTCTGGTCCTTTTAGTTTCATCCCCGGGGTTTTTTCACGCAAAGGGGTCATTTCCAACCTGTCATCCATGCCAGTATCAATATTAGTATCAGGGACAGTAGCCACCTCCTCATTCGCATCGGGAATGCCATTAGGTTCAAACACCATATGTTCAAGTTAAGTCCTAAGGAATTTGTGACTTTTATAGGAATCACATTGCGCAGGCTCTAAAATATATGATACATTTGTTGAGTTGGTAGCCTTTGATTAAGTGGGACAGTGAAAGGGTTCTACCTTGTTAGTTTTGGATGTGCTAAGTACTAACATGTTCGTGAGGATGGTGTAGATGGTGTGGGAAGAAGGCCTTTATTATTGGGGTTTGTGACATGAGGCTTTGGGGTACCACTTCAAATGGTGTCAACAAACCTTTCAAACTGAGCAAGGTGTGTTTGAAAATATTCCATCTATGTGATTTGAACTTTAGTTCTCTTCGTGTGTTCAAAATAGTCAAACGGAGGTGTGGGGAACACAAATGATGTTAAAGGAACATTAGTTGTTTTTCCTGTGAGGATGATGCTACCTTTAGATATTGAGTTTATTTAATGGGTGTGGTAGCGGGTTTAGAAGGTGAGGGAGAAGCTAGTTTGGCTTGAGCCTTAATAGGTTTATCCTGGGTAGCATTTGATGAAAGATTATTCTTAGAAATAGCTTTTGAATTGGAGTGAGTACCAGAGGACTTACTAGGCATGGTAAATATATTCATGCTTACTGGTGGGTTTGGTTTCTCCTTGGATGAGTCCATTGAAGGTGGCAGCGTGATCCTTTGCGAGATGATCTTATTTTGTGGAATTCTAATGGCAGGATCTTCTTTCTTCTTCTTCATTGTGGATATTGAAGACGAAGCATATTTCTTTGATTGAACCCACATGAAAACCACACATGAGAAGTTTGGAGCTTCCTCGTCATTGTTATCTTTGTCTCCTTCAACATACTTAATAAGTCCATTTGGAGTTTCACCATTAACTTCTTCAACCTCAAGGTAGTCTCCATCGTCACTTTCTTTTTCTCTTGGTTCATTAGTGTCACATGTGGCATTAACCGGTGGTGCTTCAAGACAAATCCTACGAGGAGGTGGGGTGATTCTCATCCAGTTTGGAGGGTTTGGATTCCTTGGAGCATTTTTCATGGTTATTTGAGATAATTGTTTCTTCATGACAACCATGTCATTGACCATTTTCTCGAGTCATTGGCACAACAAATATTATTTTGCAAACTGTTCAAATTATTGTTTATTATTTATTAAAATCATGATCCAACAATGATTCTATTCCACTATGATCATCAAATAAGAATGATACAAATTCTTACTCAAATGAATCAAACCGCTACTTCACTCTTTTAAGGAATGACTATATGGTAGACAAATATCGTTACAACCAAATGATTTAATAAATAAGATTTCATTATTATGACATCATAGTCTAGTTATATTCACTTTCACGTTTCTACTAAGGAGTTCCAAAAAAATGTACAAACAAATAAGAAAATTCCTTCCTACCTTCTCACAATAGACCAACTATACCATGATAGTTAATATTTCATGTAATATTTCTCATTTATACCAACATTGATTTTTCTCATTATGAGATTACTAGTAAATAAGACGTAATACAAATAAACACAAACATACTATACTAGGTAGAATAATCCTCCAATTTTCTATTCCCTTTAAGGTATTTAAACATTCATTTCATTCATTAATAAAATAAATCAAGAGACTCTAACCATCATTCAAAGAGAGAGTTAAGAGTAAAGCTCTAGAAATCTACATCTTTTAAAAACACTTTCTCATACGAATATATCAAATCAATATGAATGAACAACAATTGGATATTCGTCAAAACTTTATAACAATATGGATTTATGATAGGATGTATATTATTTATATCTTGTAGTTTTAAAATAGAAAATTAATTGTTTTATACATATAAAATTTTAGTATACAATCATATGCGAGCTACATAGGGTAAAAATGTATATATGAATTTACATTCACAAATTAGCCCAATATCTATGGAATCGACTCCAAGATTCAAGGCGTAAAATTTAACAAAACGTAACCCATATCCTCGATAAGGGTTCGGTTTTGTTTACTACTCGTATCAAAAAGTTACTTATGGGAGTATAAGTATTTAGCAAGAAAATTATTTGTGCAATCTAATACACCAAATCAATAGTTCAAAACCATCACTTTTTACATGCAAGAACCAAATAACTTATAAAATAAATGAATTACAAATAAAACACCAGATTTAACTATCACAAATAAATGAACCCAAACAGGATCGGGGTGCTTTCTACAATTTCCAGATGATAAATCAGAATACAAACATACCATGCATTGAAAAATTTAAAATGCAAACTCCATCAAATCGATTCCATTATTTATAGAAATCTGAATCGAATGTAATAGTCATGAATACCCAACAAAATAGGAGAAAATACATTTCCCAAAATATCCATTTTCCATTTATATTTCTATTATGATTTCTCATTTTTTTTTTTTTGTTAAAACTCCAAAAAAATCACACCAGGTTTGTATATGGGTGGAATAAACGTGTATTTTTAAATACTCATAACATATTAAGTACAAAAACATCACTTAATAGAGATGAAGACCATATTTCCATCAAAGTAGATGCATTTTAAAACAAAACACCTAACCTAGAAACCTATTCCTCTAAGGAACAATATTATAATGGCAACCTTTTTTTATATCTTTGCTTTAGAAACTTAAATCCTTCCCGATTTAACTTAGGTAAAGGAACCCATATAGTATTTCTTTACTTTAAAGTAAAACAATAACTAAAGATTGAAGGATTCATTTCTAAAATTGATTTTCCTTTCTTCCCTCTTTTTCCTTAAAAATCGAAACTTGATGCGTTTCTACAACAAACATATTTCAGATTTTCTAATGCCAAAACACCCCAAACAAACCCAACTCACTATTAAAATAACTACATATCTTAGATGAAATGACAAAATTTTTACCCAATTTCTTCTCTCAATCTGAGAAAAAATCAACCACAACACAAAAATTCAAATGGAGGAATGTTGGCATGTAGTAGGTTGAAATGCAAGCTTCCCAATTCTAAGAAAACCATGCACAATTAAATTAATGCCATTAAATTCTGCCAACTCTCATTTGTTTCCCACTTAACTCTCCACTATGTACATTTCCATTCACCTTGAATGGTTTGGTTTTAGATTTGTTTAATCATTACCAATTTTAAAACATTATCCAAATCCCCATGCAAAATTATATGAATGGTAATCAATCAAAACCAATACTTGATAATGCCACATTTCATGGTCTATGACCAATAAACGAGTAAACTAATAAAATATTAATCACTTGCATGGTGGTCGATGACCACATAAAATAACCAATGCAATAATACCTTGTTAGATACTAAGCTCAATGGTAAAAATCATGGCTTCCAACAACCACACAATTTAAATGTAACCATGGTAGACAACCATTTCTTTTAAAATAACTTTGGAAGGCCAAGTTTACATGGTCAAAGACCATTATAGGATTTAATAAACATTAACATTCAACCTTATATTATTTGAATCTACTCGCGGTCCAAGAACACATTAGTAGAATCCTACAAATAACTTTATCTCACCATATAGTCATTTCATTATAGTCAAATAATTTACTTAGACAACTTTAATTGATCCTTGGTCTGTGACCAATTAAGCTCTTGATCAAACAAGGCAATCAAAAAAATTAAACATTTACCTCGTCATCTGGTCAAAGACCATTATCTAAGAAGTAACAAAACTTTACGATTTCAATGCTTTACAGTCAATGACCAAGCTTGCAATGCCATGAAGGGAAGTTAGAATATTTAAGCAATAACCTTACGTTATTATATTTTCTCTTTTAGTATAAAATGATATTGATAACATTTCTATAATACACAATTTTCCAAGTAACGATAACTCCCACAATGGTTAACCAATTCGATACACAAATTAACATGATGTTAACCAATTATGAAGTCATCTATAATATTTATCATGTAATAATGGTAACCCAAAAATGGGTGATTTAAACAGATCAACGTCATACAACCATGAAAATGGTTATTCAAACAAAAAATCATACAACAAAAATAGTTTCTCGCATATACTTATATGATCATATATGCATCTATGTATGTATATGTATATGATTCTACATATACATATATGTAGATATGTGTATATACAATAATATAAGTATAATTATAAAACCAACTTTTATTGCAAAATAATTCGTCAATCATCACTCATGTGATAAGAAAGCAATGAGTTATGGGGTGTGACATACTTCCCATTAAAGAATCATCATCCCGATGATCAAACCTTAATGTTTTCTAACATATAAACTGAAAACAACAAGAAATCAATGTAAAAGATAATTAGTTCATACTTTTTCATAAAAATCTGAAATTTCCAAAACTTCATCAACCAAAAGTTATAAAGCTTGGATGTAGCAGCCTTAAAACAACAAATATTCTCAAACAATATGTAATATAGCAATAATGTTTGATTACAATAAATGTTATTATCAAATACTATATGATATATTAATAGAAGGTAGTCAAATAATGATGTTAATCATTGACTGATAAGGAAAAAGTAGTTTTGTTACTCTTGTATGCCCAAAATATACTAGATTGAGTAATTCTTTCATAATTTCCATTTTTAGATCATTTTCTAAGGGTACTTATACTATGTCATACACCATAATACTCCTTCATTCTTCAAAATCAAAGATTAATTTTCCTATCATGCGGTTTTGTAACTTACCCAATTCATATGTTAATAACACAAATTGTTTTGCATTTGTTTCTTTACTTCTTCAAAAGTTGTGTTCTATAATCACCATAGCAAAATTATGCTTCATGTGACTCATCACATCAACCATTCGGTCCTCTTTTTATTAAAATTAAGTAATTTTAGTCTTATTAGGCCAAAATTCCAACTATCTACGCTATATTGCATTCATATTAGGCTGCATGAAGATATATTTCAGCCCCAAATAGTTTGTTTTCAATTTAAAAGGCTTTCCTAACAGGTAATGCCTCAAAAATTGCTAGGCATAAACTATAAAACAAGTTCTAAATCTTATGAGGCATATTTTTCCTTACATACTTTATGTTGTCTACTCTTGTAGGTAATCAAAAATTTGTTTTGTATAATTATTCCACCCAATCCCTCACCAAAGGAACCAATTACCATGAAGAAGTTTCCATTGGGATTTGGAACCTTCAAAATAGGTGCTACTATTATTTTTTCTTCATCATGTTAAATGTTATTTCAAACTTGTCAGTCCACATAAATTTATCCAAATATTTTTGAAAAATATTACGCATGAAGTTCATGAAATAATCTGGTGTATTTGTAAGTTCAAAAGTAACATTATAACTTTCAATGCTCTTGTCTTGTTTTGCATGCTATCTTATGGATATCTTCATCCTTTGTACATAGATAATGATAACATAATCATTAAATTTATCCTTCAACACTCGAGATAAGACCTTTGATATCATTTTGGTTCCAGATTTGATGTCAGGTGGTGAAATCAACTCACATTTTAAGAAAAAAGTACCTTTTTTGTGCCATGTATGCTTTCTATTTTTGCATACCATCAAGGCATTTTATTTTGTTTTTCAATCCAATATACAATTACCTTATGTTGGGACAACCAATGTTATATCAATAATATCATAGGTCCATAAAGTAAATTACATATAACTCTAGTTCTGTGGTAAAGTTAAGTAACCTTAATGTCGCATCAATAGACATAAATCTAAAGCTTGGACATTTTTTTCCACTTTGCAAAATCTATATACTTTCATATGACTAGGTTTCTCATTTAGTTTTATTTCCAGCTAATTACTAGATACACATAACTCATTTTCACTAGTGTTATATTACAATAGTAATAGGAAGTCCTACCTAGCTTACTTGGTATTTAGTTAGGAATAATCTGGTTCCTCGGCTTAGCGGTTAGTCAACTGCAACATGCATCATTAGTTGCTAATTATTCCCCTGGTTCCTCTGGGGAAATTTATTAACATAGTGGTCACCACCACATTTGAAACATCCCTTTACTGTAAACCTCTTTGACGGCATCTATTTTTACCACAAGAAATGATGTTATGTTGTTGAACTTGCTTGTAATTACAACATTTTTTGTTGTTGTATTCCTCTTGACAGTCCACGTTTTACTGCCATATTTCATGGACCAAATTTTCCTAGAAGTCAATGGTGAAGAAGTGTTAACAATCTTATTACAATTTTCCTCTTTACGAGTTAGAATTGCTTACAAGTTCTATTTTTTCCCATTGGATTTTTTGAACATTGTTTCTATATTAGACAATCCACGCTTATCTACTTTGTCTCCCATATTTGGGTTTAATTCCATATTGGATTTATAGTTTAAAAATTTATTGTCACTAAAAAATTCAGAAGTCAAACGATTACCTTTCTGATTGCTACCACTTTTTTGTTCAAGTTGTTTTTCCTCGAACTTATCATTTTCACCCCTTACTAACTACTCCATGGAAGCTATCTAGTTTCGCGTGTCCTAAATAATTTTTAGAATCTCATATAACTTCTAAACCGCTGAACTTATAGTATAAACTGATTTGGTTCATTTCCCACGGTTCAACTTTCTCAAATCCATTATATTTTGTTAAATAAGAATACTATGTTTAGCTAGTGTATGAACCCATTAAGTCCAAGAGCTGATAAACCTTCAATTCTGATACCAAAATGTAACACCCATGTTATGATTCATCCAAATTAAGGGATTTTTTTAACAAATCCCTTAAGTTCCTTTTATGTTGTAATGATTATCATTAATATTTAGCTCACTACTAAGTATTCCAACATTGTTTAATATTCTAGAATCCATCTTGACAACATACATTAACCATGTGTAATCGGGTAAGTGCACCAAGTTGGGGGAAGGGGGTCTTAAATTGATGATTTTTATGAAGAATAAAAAAATTCGACTTGTACGAGTTATTTGAAATAGTTACACTCAAAATTGGAAGATGTTGTAAGAACATGAAGAGTTTTTAATCTAGTTTTTGAGCTACTTAATTTTATTGAAAGCGGTTAATTTTAAGTGGGTAAAATAACTAAAATACCAATTGAGGCTCATGTTTTTGTTAAAAAAATATAATAGAGTGACTTTCGTTCCCCCACCATTTTTTGAGAACCATTTAGTATTTTTGAAAACCCTTTGGTAGAAAGATAGCTAGGAGCATCTAGTTTGGGCTCCATTTTTTTATGAGTACTTTTAAATGATTTTTCTAGTAATTTTTTTAAATTTTGAAAAATAACGAAGCTTCAATCATGTGCACCCCCTAACTACCT
This sequence comes from Taxus wallichiana var. yunnanensis, assembly GCA_018340775.1. NCBI lineage: Eukaryota > Viridiplantae > Streptophyta > Pinopsida > Cupressales > Taxaceae > Taxus > Taxus wallichiana. The sequence continues at coordinate 464,607,238 of CM031236.1, read as the reverse complement.
CAATTTTTTTGAAAATTAGATTATTTTTAATATGTATAGAATTAGGCCTAGTGTAATTTTTTTCAATTTCAATGAGCCAAAAAAAGATACACGACGAAAGATAGACGTGTTTAAACTTCAAAAATAGCTACAAAAAGGCATAGTTAGAAAATAAATAATATGAAAACCTTATATTAGTCAGAAAATTTGAAAAATTATATTTTTAGAAAGAAGAAAGTTTGTTCTATGTCGTAGTCATATTTTTATTAAATGAATCGATCATTTTAATTTGATTTATTATGGTGGAAGTGGCATTTTAGCATTTTTCTGCAAAAACACGTTGTTTGTTGTGTTTGTGCAAGTCCATGCCTCAGGATTGGGGATCCAAACTAGATCCAAGCCTTGAGGCATGCCTTGGAAAAAAGGAAGAACATAAAATACGTACGTGTTATAACGCATACACACTATAACGCATACACATTCCACATAGTATATACATTATATGTGCTTTTGGCATGCTTCTATTTACAAAAATAAATTTTCTAGTATGTTTTTCATTTATTATTATTTATTTTAGTAAATATAAGAAATTTGGGTCACTCTGCACCTTCTGGAACTAGTCTCACAACTCCATGAGTCATGATTTAGGAGATAGTTTTTAATAGTATAATATGGTTAGTACATACTATAAAAACTATTTCAGCATTTAACCTAAAGCTTTTAGTGTATAAATTTTACAATCAAAACCATAAACCCTAAACCCTAGGCCCTAAACCTAAATTCTAAACCCTAAACCTTGAGCCCTTAACCCTAAACCTTGATCCCTAAAACCTAAACCCTAAACCCTAAACCCTAAACCCTAAAACCTAAACATTAAACATTCATCCCTTACCCGTGAGCCCTAAACCCTAAACCCTAAGCCTTAAGCCCTAAACCCTAAGCCCTAAGCCCTAAACCATAAACCCTAAACCATGAACCATGAGCCCTAAATTCTAAACCCTAAACCCTAAACCCTAAAAACTAAATCCTAAACCCTAAACCCCGAACCCCGAACCCTAAACCCTAAAAATCAAATCCTAAACCCTAAACCTTAAACCTTAAACCCTAAACCCTAAGCCCTAAATACTAAAACATAAACCCTAAACTCTATGACCTAAACCATAAACGCTTAACACTTTGAGCCCTAAACCCTAAACCCTAAAACAAAAATAATAAACCCTAAACACTGAACACTAAATTCTAAACCCTAAACCCTAAACCCTAAATCCGAGAGCCCTAAGATCTAGACCATAAACATTAAACCTATAACTCCAAACCTTGAACCCTAAGCCATAAACCCTAAACCATGAACCATAAACCCTAAGCCCTAAACCCTAAACCCTAAACCCTAAGCCTTGAACCCTACACCCTGAGCCCTAAACCCTAAACCCTAAACCATGTACCCTAAGCCATAAACCCTAAACCCTAAACCTTGAGCCATAAACCATAAACCATAAACCATAAACCTTAATCCCTATACACTAAACCTTGAACTCTAAACCCTAAACCCTAAACCCTAAATCATAAATCTTAAACCTTTAACCACGATCCCTAAACCCTAACCATAAACCATAAAAACTAAACTCGAACCCTAAACCATAAATCCTAAACTATTAACCATGAACCTTAAACCTTGAACCCTAAACAATAAACGAGGTAAGTGCACGAAGTTGGGGGGCCAAAAAGAGGACAAAAACTCTGAAAAAATAAAAACTCAAATGCATTCTATTATAACGCGATCATGTTTTAAATTGTCGGGTTTGGGATTTAGCGAGGCATAACGCATATGTGTTATAATGTGTATGCATTACATAATGTGTACGCATTATGCCAACTATAAAGAAAAAAATAGGCCCGAGCCTCTATCATTTTATCTCCCTCAAATGCGAGTTTCAGAGCTTAATCGTGCCCTCACATTTTTCATTCGGCAAGATCTCAAGCTCAAAGGATCAATTCTAGATCTCTGAGAAGATCTGAATCGACGATGGCACCACAGAGAAGAGGTAAGCACAATTCTTTTCTCAAAATTGCATTGAAATATGATAATTATAGATTAAAATTTGAATTGAATACATATTTTTTTATTGTTACAGTTAGAGGTCAAGGGAATCAATCACAACCAAACCCTACTATTCTTGTCATCCCTCCCGACACTCCCACAATTTCTCAACATCCCTCGGGTAGTCAAGAAGATTTAGTAGCCCACATAGTTGAAAACAAAATTGAAATTGAGGATTTAATCAAAATAATGAGGGATTCACAATCTATAAACCCCCACCGCGCCTCTCTTGCAAACACATTGGAGGCATTACTTGTTCAAGTTGATGCGGAAATGGGGAAAATTGATCATTAGACAACTTACAGAGAGGGTTTTAGGGTTTATTATTCCAACAAATTGTCATATGTGGATGTAAAGAAAAAAGAAATTTCAAAAGACCTCATATGCACCTTATTCACGGACCCCCGCACTAATTTTCTGTTCCATTGTCATGTAAATGGTTTCCCATCCATTGGTGCAATAATAATTTGATTAAAAATAAATTTTGGGATCGATGGTGGATGGTGTTTGATTTTCCACCTTGTAATGACAACAAAGTTCCACTATACTTTCTGAGGAAACTCTATTGCGAGTTTATCCTGAACGAGATCCCAAATTATTTTGATTTCTAAGATTTCCAGGGCCAAGGAAAAGGATCTACACAGGATTGACCCAGTGCACGACGTGCACCTATTCAATAGGGTGGATTCCCCACACATAAGCCCCCTCAACCTGAGATTGTACCTCAAATAGTGAAGGAGATAGTAGAGATTGATACACTCCATATGCTTGGGGGCTATTTACACTCTTGTTCAACATACGAGGAGATTTCTGCCATGATGCTTGTAGAAGTACATAGAGTAGTCCCTCGGGAGTACTAGTATGAGATCACATCTTTTCTTGTCATGTGGTAGCATATGTTTGGGGCCCGAGGAGGACGATACTTTCATGCGTACTGATTTTGGTGCACTTGGTGCTAGGGGTGCACATGATAATGTCACTATGTCAGATGTCCTTTTGAGTGAGACATTTGGATTACATTCATTAGTGTCACCTTCGCGAGTAAATTTTTATGTGTGTTACAAAAGTTTAGAGTACTTGATTTACTTCTATATGTTAAATTTTTGAAATAATTGTATTTATACATGTATATGCATTGATATTACAGTGCGCGGGAGGCGTATTTTCATCCCGACCATAGGAAACGAGCACCATGTGTACACATACATTCACAGAGGTAATTTAGAATGTTAATTATGTAAAATTTTCACATACATGTGTGTGTGTGTGTGTGTGTGTGTGTGTGTGTGTGTGTGTGTGTGTGTGTGTGTATTTGTATGTATATATATAAATATTAGTTTTGAAGTCAAATATATGTATGTTCTTGTATGTCCATCTAACTCACATGATATACATGTTTGATAAAGATGTTGACTTCACTAGACACCCCACCATATATGTGACAAGTAGATAAAGGTGTTGCTGCTGCAATTTCATCTGCGTAGCAACTCATTGAGGTATTCAAACAACACGTAAATTTTGTTAAATTTCTTGTGTAATTCATATTATGTTAAATTACATGTTAGTAATGTCTTTCATTGTAGAATTATTAAATTATGTTAATAATGTCCTTCATTGTGTATATGCAGGAGTTACCTGTGATAGGTAACAGCCCTGTTCATTTGATTCACAGGTGTGGCGGGGTAAAAACAATAGTTCTATATTGATAAAATTAGTTAAAATATTGTCATTATGTACATACATGTACTTAGTTCTAGTTTCGCTAATTCTGATGTTAGATTTTTGATCTTATGTGTATGTAAGGAGCTTCAACCCCTCCATCTCATCGTCTTCATACCCCCATTTGTACTGCAGGAGCTCCCGATGACTCATTTGAGCATGAGATGCAAATTCAGCGTGATTGACAACTTGCGGTAAGTTTGTGTATTTATGTAAATACTTTCATTCTAGCATGGTATTAAATACATGTTGAAAACATATATAAATTAAGTTTTGACAAAAAAACATTGTTTGCATTTACAGGCTCATCTACGGGAGTATTCAACGAAAGAGGACTCAAAGCATGGGCTCAGATGATCCAAATTCATCTCATAGATCTCCATCTTCGTCTAAGGGAGGGCCTTCTTTGAGCAAGGCCAAGAGAGGGATAGATTTTGATGAGTAGGAAATATATATATGTCTTACATGAAATTGTTTTTGTATGCCTATGTGCATGGCATTGTATGTATGCCTATATGGAATTTGAACTTGATGGTATATGACCTATTTGGGCATTTTTGTATTTATTATGCACATTAAAATACTATTTTCAACTTGATAATTTTGTATGAGACCTTACATTTTTGAGATTATTTTCGCATGAAACTAATATGATGTGCACTTGACAATATTTAAGACATTATGGATTATTTTTTCATTTATTGGTGATGTACATGTACTAGCATTTTCAATGTATAATATGCATCAAACTTTGGAAATCAATATTTATATAATGTATGTATATAAAGAGTTACCTAATCTGAGTAATTATTCATTCAATTTATCAATGTGTATATGTGTATTTACCTTGCGCTTCTTCTTGCTCATGGTCTCTTTGTATTGGTTCCTATCTTATCATGCACTTACTACATTCTTCTATGCTTCTTAGTCTTCTCCTTGTTAAAACACTTGAGAGTCATCACAATTTGATGCCTTTCATCTGTTGATATTTTGAGAATGTCTCTCCATATACATTGATGCAATACTTGAGAATGTCTCCAGATGCAATGAAATTCTAATTCAGAAACTCAATGATTCTTGATAGTCTAATCTTGTCCAATTTGTGTTATTACCTTTAAATCTGTAGGCATTTCAAGTTATTTAGAAATCACATCACACCCTTCACTAGGCTTGATGACTACCCCTATCCTTTAGAAGGCACTTTTGAAAGCATCCATGGGTTTATCATAGCATAAATTATCAATGAATAGAAGGTCACTAAGCCATAGACCATCTAACTCCCATCTAGAACTAAACAAGAAAGAATTACTAGGTGATTGATAACTACAGTGTGTTCTTAGACATACCCCTATCAAATTCATTCTTAAGCCAATCTATTCATTCAGGGATCTTAAAGGACTACGCCCGGACACGGTAGCCCGAAAGCACGAGTAGCATAGGGAACCAAAACAAAGCCTCCACTAGCATTCACCTGGCCACCTTGATGTGTTGGCGTAGTTGGTTTGGTCCCACGACTTTCCATTTGCAAACTACAGTGTCTAGGAGCCCTACACTAATTCAGAATGCATTATTTTGTGCATTTGCAAACAATAGGACAATGAGAGAACCAAATGGATATGGAGAAAATTGGGAGAGTCTTTTGTAGAGGGATTCAACATGGAGGTTTCAGATTTGATGAGATGTCTCTAGGTGTCACGGAGTGAGAAAATCACATGTCGAAGATATAACGTGTTTTGGTCTCAAGGCTCTTAAGAGACTATGCCCAAACGAGGTAGCCCGAAAGCACGGGAGCATAGGGAACAAAAAAAAAGCCTCCACTAGCATTCACCTAGCCACCCCAACGTGTTGGTGTAGTTGGTTTGGTCCCACAAGCTACCATTTGCAAAATACAACATCTAACAACCTTACACTTGACTCAGACTACACTATTTCATGCGTTTGCAAACAATAGAACAACGAGAGAACCAAATGGAGATGGATAAAACCACAATAGGGTTTCATAGAGGGCCTTGACATGGAGGTATCAGATCTAATGAGATGTCTCTAGGTGCCATGGAGTCTGAGAAATCACCTGTCGAAGATATACCGTGTTTAGGCCTCAGGGCTCTTAAGGGACTATGCCCGGATGAGGTAACCCAAAAGCACGTATAGCGTAGGGAACCAAAAAAATCCTCCACTAGTGTTCACTTGGCCACCCCGATGTGTTGGCATAGTTGGTTCAGTCCTGTGAGCTTCCGTTTGCAAACTACAATGTCTGGGAGCCCTACACTAACTCAAACTGCAGTATTTTGCGTGTTTACAAACAATAGGACAACAAGAGAACCAAATGGAGATGGAGAAAACTAGGAGAGGCTTTCATAGAGGGCTTCAACATGGAGGTCTCGGATCTGATGAGACATCTCTAGGTACCACGAAGTCTGAGAAATCACCCGTCAAAGATATATCATGTTTTTACCTCCGGGCTCTTAAAGGACTATGCCCAAACGAGGTAGCCTGAAAGCACAGGTAGCATAGGGAACCAAAACAAAGCCTCCACTAGCATTCACCTGGCCACCTTGACGTGTTGGCATAGTTGGTTTGTCCCATGAGCTTCCGTTTGCAAACTATAGCATCTGACATCCCTACATTGACTTAGACTGCAATATTTCGCACGTGTGCTAACAATAGGACAATGAGAGAACTGAATGGAGATGGATAAAACCGCGAGAAGCTTTTATGGAGGGCCCCAACCTAGAGGTCTCAGATTTGAAAAAACATCTCTAGGTGCCATGTAGTCCAAGAAATCACCTATCGAAGATATAGCTTGTTCGGGCTTCAAGGCTCTTAAGGGACTACGCCCGGACGAGGTAGCTGAAAGCACGGGGAGTGCAGGGAACCAAAACAAAGACTCCACTAGTGTTCACCAAGCAATCTAGCTGTGTTGGCCTAGACGGTTTAGTCCCATGAGCTACCATTTACAAAATATAGTGTCCGAGCGTGACCTTACATTGACTCAGACTGCACTATTTCACGCGTTTGCAAACAATAAGACAACGAGAGAACCGGATGGATATGGATAAAACCGTGAGAGGATTTCGTAGGGCCCTGAAAATTTTTCCATGTTAGTACTAAAGAGATTCAAACTTTCATTGAACAACTACAAATCTAACCTAAATAGTCAGAGTAATAGACTAAATCAACATTCTATTTCTCACATATAAAATGAATTTCTTCCTTCAAAAAATAAACTATGGGTGAATGCTCAATCAAAAAATAAATTACAATTCTAAATGAGTTTTAGGCTCAATTATCAATACTTCATTGTAGTTTTTCTTACCAGTATGCTACTTTTGGAACTACTTGGTTTGATTTGTGAAGTTGAAGTAATTGGGATTAATAAAAATAATCAACTTGGCATGTTGTCCTTAAGATTATCCATGATTCTATCAACAACATCACATAGATATTCCATTCCAGTTAAGTTGTGATCCTTCCATGCTTCCCATATTTCCTTTTCTTCTGCTCGTATCTTCTCTTTAAGTTCTTCTAGATGTTTTTGGGTAATCAAAATGACTCTTTATGAATATTAGGAGGCATTTATTCTTGAATCATAGTGACATCTTCACCTAATTGTTTTTCTTCACGATGTTCATTATCATCTAAAGTTGAAGACTGAAAATTTATATGGCCTTCGGCTTCTTTTTGGGCACAAACAACCTTTTATAATGTCTAAACAAATTCAGGCTTTTCATTCTCTGTTTGATTGAAGATATTCATTCTTTCAAAATGAACAGTTGGAACATTGGTGGTCTCACCAACAAAACTAAGTTCATAGTATACATAGTTGCATCCTGTGGAAAAATCATTGAACATTGGTGGTTTCCTCCACCCGTGCTTTTGGGCTACCTCATCCGGGCGTAGTCCCTTAAGAGCCCTAAGGCTAAAACACACTATATCTTCAATGGGTGATTTCTCAGACTCTCGTAGCACCTAGAGATGTCTCGTTAGATCGAAGACGTCCACGTTGGGGCCCTCTACAAAATCCTCTCATGGTTTTCTCCATATCCATTTGGTTCTCGCTGTCCTATTGTTTGTAAACGTGTGAAATAGTGTAGTCTGAGTCAGTGTGAGGCTACTAGATCTGTATTTTGCAAATGGTAGCTTGTGGGACAAAATTTTCTAGGCCAACACGTCTAAATGGCCTGGTGAATGCTAGTGGAGGCTTTGTTTTGGTTCCCTATGCTACTCATGCTTTCGGGCTACCTCGTTTGGGCGTAGTCTCTTAAGAGCCCTGAGACCAAAACACCTTATATCTTTGACATGTGATTTCTTGGACTCTGTGGCACCTAGAGATGTCTTGTAAAATCTGAAACCTCCATATTGAATCCCTCTATGAAATATTCTCCCAGTTTTCTCCATCTCCATTTGGTTCTCTTGCTGTCCTATTGTTTACAAACACGTAAAATATTGCAGTCTAAGTCAGTGTAGGGCTCCCAGATGATGTAGTTTGCAAACAGAAGCTTGTGGGACCAAACTAACTATGACAAAAAATCAGGGTGGCTAGGTGAATGCTAGTGGAGGATTTTTTTGGTTCCCTACGCTCCCCGTGCTTTCAACCTACCTCTCTTGGGCATAGTCCCTTAAGAGCCTTGAGGCCAAAACACGCTATATCTTTGATGGGTGAGTTCTCGGACTCTGTGGCACCTAGAGACATATCGTCAGATATGAGACCTCCATGTCGGGGCATTCCATGAAATCCTATCATGGTTTTATCCATATTTATTTGGTTCTCTCGATGTCCTATTGTTTGCAAACGCGCGAAATAGTATAGTCCTCAAGTCGGTGTAAGGGTACTAGATGTTGTATTTTGCAAACGGTAGCTTGTGGGACCAAACCAAATACACCAACACATTGGGGTGGCTAGGTGAATGCTAGTGGAGGATTTTTTTGGTTCCCTACACTCCCATGCTTTCGGGCTACCTTGTTTGGGTGTAGTTTCTTAAGAGCCTTGAGACCAAAACACCTTATATCTTTGACATGTGATTTCTCAGACTCCGTGGCACCTAGAGACATCTCTTTAGATCCAAAATCTCCATGTTGAATCCCTATATGACAAAATCTCTCGATTTTCTCCATCTCCATTCGGTTCTCTCGCTGTCCTATTGTTTGCAAACGCGTGAAATATTACAGTCTGAGTCAGTGTAGGGCTCCCAGATGCTGTAGTTTGCAAATGGAAGCTCATGGGACCGAACCAACTACACCAACACGTCGGGGTGGCCAGTGAATGCTAGTGGAGGATTTTTTTGGTTCCCTATGCTCCCCGTGCTTTCGGGCTACCTCGTCAGGCGTAGTCCCTTAAGAGCCCTAAGGCCAAAACACGTTATATCTTCAACATGTGATTTATCGAACTCCATGGCACCTAGAGACGTCTCTTTAGATCAAATACTTCCATGTCGGTTCCTCTATGAAATATTATTGCGGTTTTATCCATCTCCATTCGGTTATCTCATTGTCTATTATTTGCAAACACATGCAATATTGGGTGCCGAGTCGAAGTATAAAAATCTGCTAGATGTTGTGTTTTACAAATGGTGGCTTGTAGGACCAAACCAACTATGCTAACACATTGGGGTGGCTAGGTGAATGCTAGTGGAGGCTTTGTTTTGGTTCCCTACGCTCTCCATGCTTTCAGGCTACCTCATTAGGGTGTAGTCTCTTAAGATCTCTGAGACCAAAACACCTTATATCTTCGACATGTGATTTCTCAAACTTCGTGGCACCTAGAGACGTCTCTTCGATCCAAAACCTCCATGTTGAAGCCCTCTATGAAATCCTCTCCCGAGTTTTCTCCATCTCCATTCGGTTCTCTCGTTGTCCTATTGTTTGTAAACGCACAAAATACTGCAGTCTGAGTCAGTGTAGGGATCCCAGACGTTGTAGTTTGCAAATGGAAGCTCGTGGGACCGAACCAACTACGCCAACACATCGGGGTGGCCAGGTGAATGCTAGTGGAGGATTTTTTTGGTTCCCTACGCTCCCTGTGCTTTCGGGCTACCTCGTCCAGGCGTAGTCCCTTAAGAGCCCTAAGGCCAAAACACGCTATATATTCGATGGGTGATTTCTCATACTCCATGACACCTAGAGACGTATTGTCGAGATCCAATACCTCCATGTTAAGGGCCTCTACAAAATCCTCTCACAGTTTTCTCCATCTCCATTCAGTTATTTCATTTTCCTACTATTTGTAAACATGTGAAATATTGTAGTCCGAGTCGAGTGTAAGGTTGTCCATTACCAATCACCTGAATAATATAGGTGGTTCATACAATATAGGTGGTGAAATGAAAATTTTAATAAGATATTTTTACAATATAGGTGGTGAAATGAGAATTTTTGTTTGTTGTTTCTTTCTAATATTTAATTTCTCTTAGTTTCACTTGGCTTTGAGAATAATAAATTCTCAATGTCAAATTCTAACCACGTGAAGGTGGAAGATTTTTTGGCACCACTAACCTACATAAACATGTTAGTAAACAATTAAATAGAATTTTAAATCATAAAAATATGAACAAAATCATTTAAGTAAATATTCAAATTAAATTCATGAAAAACATACCTTTGTAAATTCAATCCAATGAACCATGAGGATCAACTATATTATTGATAATAGCGACAATTTCTTCATGATATGATTCAAAAACCTTCCAAAAATTCTTGTTTGATGGCCGACCTTGATATTTGATCAATTTAATATTTTTTTGCGATGACCAAATGTGAATAGTGAAGTATCTTTCAATGTACTTCATAGTCTTCAAATAACCAAATGTTTTATTTTTTGATAGAATATCATCGAAGCCATTTTCCGGTGACTACCACTGACCCAGTGGGATACTCAAGGTCTTCACCATCAATGACTGTGGAATTCAAATTTTTTTCCCCTCTACACAATGAGACAAGAAGTAGTATGTTCCCTCTTCATTAAATTCCATCACAATAACTGCAAAACTATGCCCTATGTATCACAAAGTAAAATTGTTCAGTCAATTTAAAAATAAGAGTTGACCATTTAATAATTTATAAATCTAAAACATAGCATGTACATATATATATGTACCTTGTTGCACTAAATCAAAGACTTGGTCAAAATCAGGTGATGTTGTCATTTGATCTGAAGACCTTGCAAGTTGTAATGCTCGTGGAACTTGATGTGTGTCAAGTGGAATTAGAGGTCCATAAGTCCATTCATCCACCCAATGCTATGACTCACATTCATTCCACGTAAAATCAATACGTGATATACAAAAACATGTCATGCACCTAGTATAAATAGTCCAAGCATTTGCATCTGAACTATGGAATGAGTGCATATCACTTGATCCTGCAACTATCATACAATCTTCAAAGTTTTCCAGGATGTTGTTCCTCTATCAACCAAAAATCTATGAACCATTGATATCTCTTGATATTCATGGCCTATATTCTTTACACACCAATCAAAAATATTTTTACATCTCGTAAATTTAGCACCGTCCTTGAAATTTAACTCTTCTCTTGCAAGTGCTCTTTTCACACATGCTCTTGCACCATCATGCTCTCCTTTTCCATGCCCGCCTCAGTAAAACTCTAGATATGTTGTACATTTGTTTCTTTGTGCATCCTACTTAGCCAATAAAACATCCGTGCATTCTTGAATTGTGATGTGCAGTTGTCCGACCAAATGTAATGTTGATCAAAACTAATGTTCCTTTCATTCAAGTTCACATAAAACACTTGGAAACACCCTTATACATATTCTCAGAGAAATTTCGATCATCACGATGTATAAATGATAATCTTTTAATATTTTTGATCTTGATCAGTGCTTTTAGGAGAGTGCATGCATGCTATATGCACAAAAATAGAAACTTGCAATGAGTTATAATATTGAGACTGAACCTCCATTTGTGGCTGCAATGTGTAATTCTCTACGAAGTTAACTACTGAAATAATAGTACTAAGTGGGAATGTTTCCTTTCTTAACTTGAATTTTTCATCCAACCATTGAGCTCTATGTGTGTGCCTTGCATACTCATAAAAATTTCCTCTCTGAATTTGACCATATATTTTGATACAGGTAATTGTTTTCTAACAAGCTCACACCTCTTAGATTATTTTCCATCTTTTAATTGATATGCCACTGATTTATATTTGGTGAAATCAACCAATTATTTTCCTATTGAATATGTACTCTCCTCATGGATACAAATTTTCAGATTTGGCAAGCCACCGCATACATTGCACATTCCATCCAAACATGCTTTGTTATAAAAAAATTGTCTTGTTGATTTTTCACAAAATATTGTTGGAATAAATTCCCTTGAAGATTTTTGTGGGACATTTATTCCACACTCCTGCAACATGATATCAGTATGCAAAACATGATGTATTTGACAAAAAAACATCATAATGCATTGAACATTCAACATGATGCCTCTGACAACAACAAGTGGTACGTGAGTGATTGATTTTCACATAAAATGGTTTTCTCATTTCAAAGAATCTTTGGTTAATGTTAATTTTTGGTTTTCATTCTTAAACTTAGAGAACAATTCTATTTGAGTCATATCTAAGAAATGTTTTGCACACGATTCATGATTATGAGAACCTGTTCTTCTTTTTACTGTATCTCTTCTATTCGGTGACACCCTTGTGTTCTCATTCCAAAATTTTACAATTAATTCTTTTAGAATATCGATGTATTCTTGTATTTTTCATGGAATTCTACTAAAGAAATCCCAATAGTAAGTGTTATTGACTGATTTAAGATGTTTATGTATCTCTATTGATTTCATTAGTGTTTTTCTGTTTAGCTTCAAAACACCTTGCTTGTTTTCTTATCAAGTATTTATTATTTATTTTATCACTTACTATACAATTAGTAAGTGCACGTTGTGTAACATTACTATCTTTAGTGCGTCTTTTGCCACCTATAGTTTGGTATGCTTTATGTATGTTTTCAATAATTGATGCATTTTGATCAACAACATTAGATGTTCTTAACCCCAGGGTCTTCATTATAGGTCTCATCTTAATTAATTTCATCAATGTAACAAATAATTGACATCTTTGTGTGTCATTTAAATTCTCAAAGTAATTATCCCAAATTCCACTAGCTTTTCTTCTCACATTTCTTTCAGACATTTTGTTAGGCATTGGTTTTATAATGTTTTCATCAATTTCAATTAAGTGAATTGGTTTTCTTTGCAAAATGGAAGGAGGTGTTCTTAGAGGTGAAGATTCGTTTACAAGGTTACTTTTTTCATTCAATGTTTTCATACAAATTTCGGGGTTAACATTTGGATTCTCAGGTAAGGGTTCAATAATTGGATTCATATCAATTTCTTCATCCATACCAACATTATCATTCAATTCAATATCATTATTCATTACAAAATCATTATTCATTGCAAAATCATTATTCTCTACATTTTCATTATGTATTTCATCCCCATTTTCTAATACATTAGCTACATTTGATATAGCGAGATGTACCTTGCCCTTCGAAGTTTTTGCATTCTCTTGAATTTCTTTATTCTCTTCTCTTCCAATTGCTCAAGTGTCTTGTTCTTGACTTTATTCTTATCCTTAGCTTGATGTTTATCACCCATGGTTAGAAAAAAAAACAACTAGTGGGGTAGGGGAAAAAATTAACTACTAAAAAATCATGCAAGAATGTAGAGAAAATTGCAGACAAAACAAAATGTTTGCTGAATTCTTGTGAAAGAGATGAAAGGGAAGTTGGGGGGCACAATATATAAACAAAGAAAAACATGTATGCGTTATGTATTTTATCTTTTTCTAAGCCATGCCTCAAGGATTGGGATCCAGTTTGGATCCCCAAGCCCAAGGCATAATTATATACATATTCAAAAATAATAATCTAATTTTCGATATTTGTTGAGGTAGTTGGGGGGCACGGTCGAGCTCTGTTATTTTTCAAAACATAAAATTTATGTAATAGAAAACCCATAAATAAAAAAATATTCACTATAAAAATCTTTTAAAAAATGGAGCCCAACCTATATCCTCCTAGCTATCTTTCTACCAAAGGGTTTTGAAAAATACCGAATGGTGCTCAAAAAATGGTGGGGGCACGAAAGTCATTCTATTATGTTTTTAACAAAAACATGATCGTTTGTTAGTATTTTAGTTGTTTGACCAACTTAAACTTATCTTTTTCAATAAAATTTAGTAGCTTAGAAACTAGACTCAAAATGCTACGATTCATATTTCTGTAACATATTCTAATTTTGAGTGTAACTATTTTGAAAAACTCGTACAAGTTGAATTTTTTTTTTTCGAAAAATGCGTCCACTTAAGACCCGCTTTTGGCCCCCAACTTAGTGCACTTACCTAAACCCTAAACCCTAAACCTTAAACCCTGAACCTTGAGCCCTAAACCCTAAACCCTAAACCCCAAACCATGAGCCCAAAAACCTAAACCCTAAACCTTAAACCCTAAACCCTAAACCCTTAACCTAAACCCTAAACCATAAACCATAAACACCGATCCCTAAAATCTAAGCCCTAAACCTTGAACCTTGAGCCATAAATCCTAAAATCTATATCCTAAACCCTAAAATCCAAAACCTAAATACTTGAGCCATAAAACCTAAACCCTAAACCCTAAACCATAAACCATAAACATTGAATTCATAAGCCTTAAACCCTAAACCCTAAACCCTAAATCCTAAACACTAAACCCTAAACTATGAAACCTAAACCCTGAACCCTGAGCCCTAAACCCTAAACCCTAAATCATAAACCCTCAACCCTTAACCTTGAGCCATAAATCCTAAACTCTAAACCCTAAACCATAAAACCTAAACACTGAACCCTAAACCTTGATTCATAAACCAAAAACCTGAACCATGAGCCCTAAACACTAAACCCTAAACTCGAAACCCCGAGTCCTAAACCTTGAACCATGAAACCTAAACCATAAACCATAAACCGTAAACCCTAAATTATAAACCCGACCCAAAGGAAATTCCTAATATCATTCTGCATTGTGTAGGGAATATTTTTAAAGGTGATCGATCAACTCATTTAGTTTTGATGAGAGACTACTTCCTCTAAAGGCCTAAAACAACCATTTTTGGCCATTATGTAGCTAATTAAACACCCTTGAAGTTTTTAGAGAAAATATAAAGCATTTGAGGGTGATTTTAGAGAGAATTGAATATTTTTAAGTAAATTTAGGAAATTTTAGGAATAAAAATCTGATTCAGGAGAAATCTATTTAAGATCAGTTTTTAGGTGCAAGGAATGAAAACTAAAACAATAAAATATGACTTCTCTGGATGATTCTAGGAGTTATGGAAATACTTAGGATGAAAAAATAGGAATTGGAAGTATATTAGAATAATCTATAAGGTGGAATAATCAACATTGATTCAAGGCTTAAATATTTCTATAGGTACTGCAAAACTCTTCAACTGCCCTCTAAGTTCAAAATGAAATAAGACCTAAATTTTGAGTTACAAACAAAATTATATTTTTAGAATAGTTTCATTGATCGTAAAATGTGATTTGTAGTATTTTAATGAAGTATGGATGTCAAGAACATGTAACTCATACTCAAATTTCATTCAAGGATTCATCCCCTATTTGGAGGAGGAAACCCATTTCCATGAGGAACAACTTGAGAAAAAGGTGTCCATGTACCATAAGCATGCTTACACCCAAGTTTCATCTTGGTCAATAAATTGAATTGTGAAGGATTCATCATATTTAAAGGTGAAATTTGGAGCTCAAGGAGTGAATTGATGATCATCATATCCTGACTCTGACATTGTACCCAAATCTCTCCAAAGAACAAGCTAAAATGAGCTAGTCATGCCACCGAGGTATCCAGGACCATCATGTGTGAAGTATTAAGGCATCGTCTATCTCCATGAGATACATATGAGAAAAGAAACGTATGAGAATCTTGAATTTGATTCCATGAAAGGATGATTTTAGAGCTAGGAAAGGTGAAGGGATGATCTTTATATGGAGCACCCTATTTCTAAGAATGAACAATCATCTAAGTTCACTTGATGCAATTCACTTGGTACTATTCATAAAAACTCATTCAACACCTAGTAGTGTGATCAAACCTTAAGGAGGAGGCACATTACAATCACCTCATTTTTTCCATAGGATAAGAATCCCATTCAGGAGTAATCCTCTATCTAAAAAGTGAGGATCTCATTTTAGTAAGAAGTAGACAAGCATCATAGAGCTGATTCGTGGTCACTAAAGTGAATTATGGACCAAATTTCAAAATTGGTACCAATTCAAGCAGTGGTAGGGCCAAAATCCAATCTAGAAGGTCAAAAAACCTACAAAATGACTATGTTTTCCCAAAACAAAGTGAGGATTTCATTTTAGTAAGAATTAGACAAGCATCATAGAGTTGATTCATGGTCACTAAAGTGAATTATGGAAAAATTTCAAAATCGGTACCAATTCAAGCGTGGTAGGGAATAAATCTTATCTAGAAGGTCAAAAAACCTACAAAATGACTATATGTTTTCCCAAAACAAAGACCAACTACAATATATATGGCCTAAAAGTTTTAGGTCATTGTTGAAATTTTGAAAATGAGTAAGTACTGACAAGATTAGATTTTATAAGAACTATCTTCTAGATTATAACGCTGTCGAGCTACGTGACCACTTCCATCAGGTGCAGAGTGACCCTAACTTCTTATATTTACTAAAATAAATTTAAATTATAAGATTAAAAATCTTATACTTAACATTTATTTTAGTAAATATGGCTCCTTTAGGCCCTCCTAAACTTCATATAATTCAAAATTCATACGTATTTCATAAAGCACTAGAAATGCATACACCTTTTAGGTTCGCGAATTATCGAACCAAAGAAAACATAACGTGATCGTGTTATTAAAAAATGAGATCACATTTTTCCCTTTTTCATTTCTTTTTGCTTTTTGGCCCCCCAACTTGGTGCACTTACCCAACTTTAAGGGTCCTTTAGATCTTCTTGATCTCTCATTATTCACTCTACCCGAGTGTGTATACACTTTGTATACATTTGGTTAAACCTTTTTTAGGTTATGAGAACCTATACATCTTCTCGGTGCCATCCAAGTAAAGTATTTAAGTACTTCCTCCAACTAAAAACAGATTTAATTAGAAGAAATGGTGAATAGACAATGTAATCATTCATTTTCTTTATTATGGCCATAGTTATCTAGTATTACACTAGAAAGCTAGTTGATGAGGGTAGTCAATCCTTGCCATTAATAATGTAAATCCGGGTTGGTGTTCGAAGGATGTATATATTAAGAGAAGAAGATCTTGGAAAACAAATTATTCAAACACAAACCAAACTTACATAAAGTAAATCACACATGTAGAAATTCAAAGACACACTTACGAAATGTAAACACACTTACAAGAATATAAAGACACACTTGCATAAAGAAAATCACACTTGTAGAAATAAATTTTGCATAAAATAAATCAAACTTGCATGAAGGAAATCAAACTTATAGGAATTTAAACACACTTGCATAAATTGAAGTTGCTTGAATTGGAAATAAACATAATTAAACGAAACACTGCAGTTTACAATGAGATCAATTTTCACAATACAAAGATAAAATCAATACAACAAAATGAATTAAAGACAAATGAATAAACATAAAAATAAAACACAGATCCATCTTCCTTGGAATGAGTGGCTAGCTCATTCCTTGGAAGAATATTTAAATCATACTTTTAAGATCTCAAAACTACAGAATATTTGAGAGGAAAGAATAGATCTTTATTTCTTTAGAGAAAAGCATTACATATCTAAGTGTGGAAGGTTGCATTTATAATTCATGCATCCAACCAACTCCTTATTTTAGGAAATACAATATGATATTATCTTTATTCCAATCCTAACAACTAAGATCTCCATCTCCACAAAATATGGAGAGATATATATTGAATTCAAATCTTATCTCACTTATTTTAGGAAGATTTACTCCCAAATATTCTTCTTGCTTTTCGGTAACAAGAATCATAATGATTTTATTCCTCTACATTATTGGAAGGATTATTTTCCTCAAAATATGATTTTGACCAAATACCTTTCTTAGATTTTCCATTTGACTTTGTTGTTTTTGATTGTGGAACTTTTGACGCTTGTCAAATACGCTTTTTCCTTGGACTACAGTTCACTAAAAGTTAGATTTCTCTTTATTGGTAAAACCTGTAGAAAATCTGAATGATATTTTTTTAAACACATTTCTATGAACAAAAACCTCTCTCATATTTTCCATTTGAATTTTTTTGTTTCTGTTTATGGAACTTTTAGTGCTCATCTGATACACGTTTCCTCAGATTGTAGCTCACTAAAAGTTAGATCTCTCTTCATTGGTAAAACCTATAACAAATATGAATGATTTTTTGTTAAACACATTTCTATGAACAAAAACCTCTCTCATATTTTCCATTTGACTTTTCTATTTTTGTTTATGGAACTTTTAGTGCTCGTCTGATACACTTTTCCTTAGACTATAGCTCACTAAAAGTTATATCTCTCTTCATTGGTAAAACCTGTAGCAAATCTGAATGAGGTTTTTGTTAAAAAAATTTATATTAACAAAAACCTCTCTCAAATTTCCCTTGGAATCTCTGAGTTTTCACAATCCCTCAAAAACTGTCATTCCGTTGATGCAAGTTGGAACTAAAGTTGTCATTCCTTTTATGCAAGTTCCGGAACTAAATGCAAGTTCAAACTAAATCTGATTTGTCCATGAATTGAAAGTTTCAGAACTAACTGTCATTCAATTGATACAAGTTCTAGAACTAAATCTATGAGTTCCGAACTAAACCTGCAAGTTTCGAAACTAACTTTGTGAGTTCCGAACTAACTCTGCGAGTTCCGCAACTAACTTAAAACAACTATAACTTTTGCATGCGACCTCGGATTGAGATGATTTTTTTTTGAACTTGCATAATTTTTTGAGAGGAATCTGAATATGAAATCAGATCTGATTTTAAATGTACTGTTCATGATCAATTCCACTTTTCCCAATACTAGCATTATCTTTTCTTTATGGCCTGCATACATAAGAATTTTCATCTTTTCCCAAATAATCAATAGGATTAGTCAAAAAATAGATAACAAAAGATTTCTAAAGAATGAACAAGATATATATCCTATATTCTATCTTAAGCAAACTATAAGTTCCTAGATTACATTTAAATCCACTTTCAAAGGTAACTTGGAAGGACAAAATAATGGTAATTTATGGCCAATTTATGGCCTCATCACTACTTTTGAGACTGTACACTAGCTAATAAAACTTGTCTTATCTTCATTGCACAACCATCTTAATAAATTTATTAGGATTCTTTTTCTTTTGATTAAGTAATTAAGTTTAAACTAGTTTGGAGCAACATGGACCATGATTCACCCTTCCTGCGAAGGAATCCTATCAATAACACCTTAGAATACTTATGGGAAGGATAGTGACCATGAAATTAATTTCATCATTACATCCTCACTGCCTTCCCATAGTCATCCTAAGATGACACGGTAGGGAACCACCACAAGGATAATAATCCACAAAGACTAAGCTTCATTTTCATTTTTCAGTTATTTGTTTAAGTTAGGTAGATAAGTTTGTCTTACAATAGGTATTTAGTATCAATACATGATATTAATTTTTCTATAGAGAGTTTTAGTAACTTAATGAGTTACTACCTTCAATAATTATCTCTCATCACATTATCATAATGCAATGATTGTTATAGGATATAGGATAACTTAACCAAGTCTTGTGTTTAAATGATACAACCATTTCATAGTTAATTTCGATCTTAGTCTCATTCACAAAATTTTAAGAATTAATACGAATAGTTCACTTAATTACAATGGTCATCATTTGTCAACTTATGATTGACATGCCATGTGAGTTTAATTAATCATGCATCGCATGTAGTTATTGTTTTAAATAATTATTGAAACAACATGTATAATTATGTGTTGGCATGATGTCATAGATAGTCTATTTGTTCATATTAAAGTACAACGACACTCAAACATTTTATTCATGTAACTGATTTCCTATAATGTATTATTCACATTAATGACATAATTATCATCTTTAAGAAACCACAAAATTCAACGAAGATTGTTATTTGTTAACAATAACTCACATAAGGACACTGTTGTTAATAACAACCCTTAAATGCTTTTATCTTAAATAAAATGATAGATTATAAAGGTTATTCTTATCATAATGATATCTATTTCATACTTGATGTTTTTAGATCGACATAATTAATCATTACTCGTATAAAATGATCTTTCAATACTTAATAAAGATATTACAAGATCTCATATACTTGTCATCATTTTTGAATAGTATAATTTACGTCCACAAGTATGATAAGACCCTTCATTTTTGTGTCGTGTTTGTTTTCATCGTCACACTTGAACATTATATACATAATCAATCATCCAAAATGAAAACATCTAAACAGATAGGATATCATATATTTGATTTCAATCATATACCATGTTGTAAAGAAACGTTATACACTATCTTATTTTGCATATATGATGACAAAACAACATAATATTTATTTTATGAATAATAAAAATAATTTCTATGTTTTCCACAACAATAGTATCAATTAATCATAATAGAAAATTAGGCTAAATCACGTTATTCAACTTGCGAAGTTAAAAATTTTGGATTTACAATAAAGTACTATAATCTGAATCGGATATATAACAATAATGCATGATGAAATCATGTGTAATCCAAAAATTTAATTGCTTCTCAAATATAATCCATCCTATATGCTATTAGAGATAAAAATTGTATACATGGTCATTTCAATGAACCGGCATAAAGAAATATGATAAGTTTTTCTTAAAGGATAACATGTAAATAAAGAAATATGATAAGTTTTTCTTAAAGGATAACATGTAAACTTCTTAATTTATCAAATAAATTATGTGATAATGAACTAGTAAGATAATATTGTATAATGTAGCTATCTATACCGGTTTCCAAAAAAACCATGGTTCCAACAAAGATAACAACATTCAAACCTTGCTTATATAAATAACTTGTAATGTAACTATTTTCCATTTTTGCACCCTTGTAAAAATTGAAAAACTTGGATAGCCGTAGAGGCTAAGGTGTGAAAACCGTGAAAGGAAAGAACAAGCCGTGGAGAGGTTTGAATGAGCCATGACACATATGAAAAGATGTGGAAGGATTTGAGTGTCTGCGCAATGCTTTGAGAAAGTCGTGATGAATGTAAAACCAAAGCCACACATAACAAGAAGCTCAAGAGTGAAGCAAACGTGATATAAAATCCACAAAGTTGAAGAAGACAACCCATAATTCAAAGAGAAAGCTGCGGGCATGTTAAAGGAGTCATGAAAGACTAGAAAGATGTGGCTAGGAGAATGATAGCCATGACACATATGAAAATCCATGGAAGCTAATAAAAGCCTCATATCAAAGGAAAAAACAATTTTTCGTGGAGAGATAGAAATGAATATAAATTTTTATCCAATGATTTGATCTTTGTGAAGCGAGCAGAGAGGAAACATCTCCAACATGCAAAGGCCTACCACAGGTGGTGCAACCACCAAAATTTAATGCAGTATGGGTGCCCATTTCATCTTTAGCAAGGAAAAAGGTGTGGGGAAATGGATTTTCAAAGGTTCTCATATATTTTCAGAGAATTTAATGAAAATGGTTGGTGGGTGGAAGGAGGAATTTGAATTTCCCTCTATTTTCTTCTTCTTCTCTCTCCCATTTTTCTATATATTGTAAAGTGATGCTCAATTAAAATGTTGGATACTTTGGGAATGTGAGGGAATCATTTTAATGTTGCAAATTATTCTAAGTATTGCATGCCTTGGATCATGATTCTGTGAATTTTTGCATCTTCTTCCTTCATTGTAATGATATGTGCATAATCTTCAAGTAATAAAATCATCTGTTTTGTGGCTCGTTTCTACCTTAGTGGGTATTTTATTGTGTCTCCTTTCCTTTTCATTCATTTGCAGGTATGTTGTGTGTGTTTTCTAGAATCTGTATCTATTGTGCATCGTGAAAGTGGGAATTTAGATGTTGTTTTGAACTGTGGTCATTGTTTCGACCCTCTTCATCATTGTTTTCTCTCATTTTCTCTCTTTCATAAGTATCTTTCCCCTTATTTGGTGCTATCACATCCCCAATTTAGGTTTCTATTTTATGCATATCCTTCTCACCCTAGTCCCTTGGAAAGTTAGAGTAGAGTTAGATAGTTGCATTTTAATCCCTAGGAGTAGTTTAACATTAGGAGTAAGTAGAGGAAGTCGGCCTTCTTCGGAGGTTTGTCTCAGTTTGAGTCCCACAACTTAGAGATAGTCCCATGTTGCCTCAAATCCCTAGATTCTTGTGATTTAGGATGGGTGAAAATTTGAGCTCCAACAAGTAACTAAACATGTTCAAAAGTTTATATCAACAAATATCAACTACTAAAAATGTTGATCATAAGTTTAATAAATCAAGATCTAGCGAAAATTCTTTTTCAAGTTCATCCATAAGAATAATACCAATTTAGTAACCTATTTAATGTTCAACCTTCATGATAAGGTTATCTTAAGACAATGAACTTCATAATTCCATAACAATTTTATATTCACAATGAACAAATGTAATAATGTTACATAATGAAACTATCGTATTGATAAAAAAATTAATTTCCAAATTTTTAAAACTATTGTTTGTTATTTATTAAAATAATGATCCAACAATGATTTTATTCTCCATGATCATCAAATAATAATGATATAACTTCTTACTCAAATGAATCAAACTGTCACTTTATCCTTTTAAGGAATTAATATGGTAGACAAATATTTTAACAACCAAACAATTTAATAAATAACATTTTGTTATCATCACATCATAGTCCAATGATCCGAAAATTCACATTTATACCAAGGAGTTCCAAAAAATGTAAAAAACAAACAAGAACATGCCTTCCTACCTTCTCACAATAGACCAACTATACCACAATAGTTAAGCTTTTATGTAATCTTGCTCATCTATACCAACATTGATTCTTCTCATTATGAGTTTACTAGTAAATAAGATGGAATACAAATAAACAGAATATTCCTCCAAATTGATATTCCCTTTAATGGATTTAAAGATTCATTTCATTCAATAATATAATAACTCAACAAAACTTAGCCATCATCCAGAGAGAGAGAGAGAGAGAGAGAGAGAGAGAGAGCTCTAGAAATCATCTTTTAAAAGATTCTTTCTCATATGAATATACCAAATCAATATGAACGAACAACAACTAGATAATCATAAAAATTATTAACGGTATGATTTTAGGATAGGTTGTATATTATTTCTATCTTGTAGTTTTAAAATAGCAAGTTAACTATTTTATACATATAAAATTTCAATATACATGTGAAATGCATAGGGTAAAACTTTATATATTAATTTACATTCACAAATTGGTCCAATATCTATTGGAATCGACTCAAGTATCAAGTGTTAAACTTCAACAAAACTTAACCCATATTGTGATAAGGGTTCGATTCAGCTTACTATGTTATCTAATAATTATCTATGGGCATATAGGTATTTAGAAGGACAATTATTTGTGCAATCAAATACACAAAAATCAATAGTTAAAAAAACATCAATTTCTACATTCAAGAACCAAATCGCTTATCAAATAAATGAATTTAAAATAAAATGCCAAATTTAATGATCACAAAAAAACAAATTAGATTGCTTTATACCATTTCAATGATAAATCCAAATATAAATAGACCATGCATTGACCAGGTTTAAAACACAAACCCCATCAAATCGCTTTCCATTATTTATAATAATTTGAATCGAAATGCAACACCGATGAATATGCAACAAGGAGAAAAACACATTTCCCTAAATACCCATTTTCCATTTATATTTATGTTATGATTTCTCATCAAATTTTTGTTAAATCTCAAGAAATCATAAAGAGTTTGTATGGGTGAAATAAAAATTATATTTCAAATAACCATAACGTAATAAGTTCAAACATCACTTAATTTAGATGAACACCAAATTACCATCAAAGTAGATGTATTTCAAATCAAAACTCCTAAGACAAAAACATATTCCTCTAAGTAACAATGTTATAATGGAAATCCAATTATTTTAATGCTTTGGAAACTTAAATCCTTCTGTTTTAATTTCGGAAAAGGAACCACAGGGGATTCACTTAGTAAAAGTATGGTATAACACATGAATTCAAAGGGTATTAAAGAATACCCTTAATGTTAGTTTTTACCTCTAATTATTCAATTGATAATACCCCTCCCATTATATTATTAGAATAAAAATACCCCTATTTTTTTCCATGTAACTTGATTACCCATTTTTCCATTACAATTTTATTTACCCTTTTTATTTCTACCCTAATATATTAAACATAAAATATATCATATTTCTCACTCAATTTTTTTAATATGCATTTCCTCTCGAAAGATAATTTGAAGTCATTCAAGACCTATTACCAATTACCTTATAATTTTAAACTTTAATCATTTATCAATAGTTCTTCAAATAATTAAGATAGTGAAATAATATCACTTGTGTTGAAAAACATACTCAATCCTAGTTTTATACCATCTTATTATTTCTTGGTTAAGAATATCTTAATTGAGTTTTTTAATTCAAAAATATATTATAATTTAACTTTATGACCACACTCCTTTTGCAATTTTAAAGTAATTAGTTTTAAAAACTAGGGTTCAAATGTTTTAGTTTTATATTAAAATTAAACCTCCCTTTCCTTTGGCCCACCTCTCTAACCTACCCCCAATACCTAATTCAAAATATTAATAAATTTCATGTTGATAGTATCATTAAGAGATGAATGGCCCTAACCCTAATCATTATGGACTCCTTGGTTTTGGCAAATTGAGATGGTGGTATCAAGGGTCATGGGGCATCTCTCATTCCCACTAATGGCATTTCTACTTCTTTTTGAGATGTTTTTTCTGTTTGATGGCTTTGGATGGATCTATTTCATCCATGTGTGTGGATGGGAGGCATGAAAACCTAGAGTCTTCTAAAGTGGTGTCATTCAATCGTTATGTAAGGAAATATGTAGATGGTGGAGTAGATATACTCCCTTCTATTGATGGTGGCCCCTGTTTTGATCGATGGTACGTGGCTTTGGCCGAGGCGTGTGTTGTTTCCTCTAGCATAGTAAAGGACTTGGTGACTGTTGGGAAGCCCCAATTTAATGGATCCATTGGAAAGGACGTTGACAGGGGGTAGATCTCAAACTTATGAGGATTTGGGGTTTTAACCAAGAACACTCTGCTCGAGTCTCGGTGCTCATGTGCGCGGTCAATATTGTTAGCAGTGTATGAGGTGTTTCATGGAGATGCATCTAATATGATTCAACCAAGTTTGCAAATTTCTAAATCCCTTGCTCTAATTTCTTTTAAGGATGTGGTTAGGGGTGGAGGTAATAGGAATAGGGTTTTTCCAGAGTCCAAGAGAAATAAGCCTATGGCTTATGCTAAATCTACCCCATCTGTGAGTTTTGGGGAAGAGGTGATTCAATCGAAGATGCTTTCAAGAGGAATGGTCTGATTTGCAGATTTAATAACTTCTACCCGGGATTGTCAGTGTTTCATGCCTAGATTTTGTGTCAATGGGGTCCTTTCTTGGTTGACAGGTTGGATATCTTTCCTAGTGCTCATGGCTTCTTCATTGTTGTGTTTGCTAGTGCTTTAGATAGAGATTTAATTTTTGGGAAAGTTTGGGAGTTTGAGTCTCATATGATTTTGATGAAACCTTAGTTTCCTTTGTTTAACCCAGGTTTGTGATTCTTTCCAAGTTAAACCAGTGTGGATTCATCTTCCTTACTTTCCCCTCCAATTTTGGTTGGAGAGTTGTTTAATTACTATTGGCAATACTTTAGGGAAATGTTTAGTTATTGACCCTAAAACTAAAGAGTTTGAGCATACTACTTATGCTCAAATCTTAGTTGATATGGATACATCTGTGGATTTCCCTACTACTATTGAACTTAAAGTTGAAGATAGAATTTGGATTCAAAACTTGGATTACGAAGGGTTTCCCTTTAGATGCAGATCTTGCTTCTCTCTTGGCCATTTAGCAACAGATTGTCACTTGGCTCATAAACATGCTAAAGGTAGAAGCTCTTGGTGGAAGAACTCTAATTCTAACCATTTGGTAGTGAATGATCCTCTGCATTGTGTTTTTGATTCAATTTCTGAGAAATCAGCCGATGCAAAAATGATGGAAGTTCATCAAGCGTGTAAGGATGTTTTGAATCACCCTTCAGGTCCCAAGACTATGGGGAAAACATTGAAGTTTTGATTCCAATTCATAATGAAAATGTTAATCCAATTTCGAAAGAGGATTGGATTGTTGTGAGTAGAAAGAAGAAAAGGGCTATCTCTCCCCTCAAGATGCAGTTAAGATCCAAAGGGAAGGGGTCTAAAGCTTGAGATAGCTGCTGGTTTTATGTTTTTTACTGTTGGTTTTCTTGTTATTGTTGTTGTTTGTTTGATCTCCTTTACCGCTAGAAGAGGCATCTTTGTTCGCTCATCATTTTCTTATCCTTTTCTCCATCCTTTGTATGGGGTAGGGTCCCCTTAACCCTTTTTTACCTATAATCAACAAAAATATTAATAAATTAAACCCTTTCAACCCTCAAGTCTCTTGTTATATTGAATTTACTATTATTTATTTTAATTACCTCAATATGAACTCAAGTGCTAGGATATTGCCTAGCTAATGACCCCCATGAAAGGAACCCATATAGTATTTATTTAATTTAACGTAAAACAAGGAAAGAGTGAAGGATTCATGGCTATAATCAATTTTCCTTTCTTCCTTATTTCTCCTAAAAATTAGAAACCTCATGCGTGTCTACAATAAACATCTTCCATATTTTCTAATGTCGAAAGTGCTCCAAGAAAACTCGTCTCACTATTAAAATAACTACAAAATTTTGGATGAAACTACAACAATTTTAACCAATTTCTTCTCGAATCTGAGCCAAAACTAAACACAACAAAAAAATTGAATGGAGGAATGTTAGCATGCATTAGATTGAAATGCACGCTTCAATTCCAAGAAAACAACACATAATTAAATAAATGCCATTAATTTTTTTAACTCTCATTTGTTTCCCACTTAACTCTTCACTATGCACATTTACATTCACCTTGAATGGTTTAGATTTAGATTTGTTTAATCATTACCAATTTTAAACCATTATCCAAATCCCCATGCAAAATTATATGGCCGGTAATCAATCAAAACCAATACTTGATAATGCCTCATTTCATGGTCTATGACCAATAAATAAACCAACTAATAAACTATTACTTCAATTGCATGATGTTCGATGACTAAATAAAACAACAAATGCAATAATACCTTATTAGATGCTAGGCTCAATGGTGGAAATCATGGCTTACAAAAACCACACAATTTAAATGTAACCATGGCCAATGACCATTTGTTTCAAAATAACTTTACAAGGCCAAGTTTACATAGTTGAAGACCATTATAGGTTTTAATAAAAATTTACATTCAACCTTATATTATTTGAATCCACTCATGGTCCAAGACCACATTAGTAGAACCCTACAAATAAATTTATCTCATGATATATACATTTCATTATGGTCAAAGACTTTACTTAATCCTTGGTCCATAACCAATTAAGCTCTTGATCAAACAAGGAAATCAAAAAAATTTAAACATTTACCTCATTATTGGTTAGAGACTATTATCTGAGCAACAACAAAATTTACGATTTCAATGCTTTATGGTCAATGACCAAGCTTGTAATTCCATGATGAGAAGTTAGAATATTTAAGAAATACCTTACGCTATTATCTCTTTCCATTCAAGTATATAATGAAATAATTATAAAACAATATTGATAACATTTCTCTAATAAACCTTTTTCCAAGTAATGAAAAATTCAAACAACAACTAACCAATTTGATACACAACATTAAAATTATGTTAACCAATAATGAAGTCATCTATAATCATTATAGTGTAATAATGGTAATCTAGAAAATGTTGGTTTAAACAAATCAACGTCATACAATCATGAAAATGGTTAATCAAACAAATAATCGTACAACAAAAAAATTGCTTGTATATACTTACATGTTTATATATGTATCTATGTATGTATATTAATATGATTCCACATATACATATATGTACATATTTGTATATACAATAATATAAGTATAATTATAAAACCAACTTTTATTGTAATATAAGTCATCAATCATTACTCATGGTGAAAAGAAACAAATGAATTGTAGGGTGTGATGATAAATTAGAATATCATAATGTCAATGCCATCCACTTCCTAGAATTTCAATAATCATATAGTGTCAATTCCAATGTGAGAATGAGAAAGAGAGAGTGAGAATGGGATGGAAAAAGAGAGTGAGAGAGAGAGAGAGAGAGGGATAAATAGAGAGATAGGGTGAAAGAGAGAGAAAGGGAGAAATAGGGAGATATAGAGAGAGATAGATATAGAGAGAGAATTAGATATATATAATAAAGAGAAAGATATAGTTATAGAGAGAGAGAGAGAAAGAAAGTAAGAGAAAGTGAGAGAGGAAGAGAGAGAGTGAGAGTGAGAGAGGGAAAGAGAAAGAGAGAGTGAGAGAGAGAGGGATAAGAGGGAAGAGAGAGGGAGAATGCGTGAAATAGAAAGAGTGAGTGATCTGGAGAGAGAAAAAGAAAGAGAGAGATTGAGAGAGAGCGAGAACGAGAGAGAGAGAAAACAAAATTTTAATTATCATTAGTGTCAAGGCATATAAGGTGATATTTTGGAATCAATACAACATGACACTAAATTGATGGTTTCCACATATCTAGGTGGGCCATTAGAGTCTATTGGAGGTGTCGTTCCACTTCCCAACCATCACTGGTCCTTTCCACCTACATCGGTCTAGAGATGTCTCTTAAGCACCATGAGAGTTAAATGTAGAAATTTTTAATGGTTTATAACTTGCAAATTGTGGCACTTGGGAATGTATTTTATAAACATATGGATGGGAATATGGTCCATATGCAAAAAAATATCTCACTTTCTCCCATTTATCACCAATTTTCTCTTGATTGTAGCGAATAGAATGTGTCAAAACCTTCAATTAGTATCATGTTAGGGCATCTAGGACAATATGTTTTAATCAACACCTCATAGCACCAAAGAAATAGTGTCCAAATATCCAAGTGGGATGTAAGATCATAATGGATGTTTCATTGCACTACCAAACCATCCTAGTCCTTCCCAACTACATTGGTTTAATGATGTATCTTAAGCATCCTGAGAGTAAAAAGTAGGAAAACTTTGACAGGTGATAACTTATAAACTATGGTACTAGGAATGTATTTTCTAAAACTATGTATGAGAATATAGTTCATCTATAAAATTATCACTTGGTTTCTCCCATCTCTTGAAAATTTTGTCGCAGATCATAATGAATGAAATGTGGAAAAAACCTTCAATTAACATCATTGTCGGGCATCTAGGCGATGTTTTACAATCGACACCTCATTTAACCAAACCAATGGTAGCCACACGATCAAGTGTGAAAATATATAATATTGTAGGTTTACTTTTGCTACCCAACCATCTCATTCCTTCCTAAATACATCGGTCTGGTGATGTCTCTTAAGTGCCCTAAGAGCAAAAAGTATGAAAACTTTGACAAACGATAACTCACAAACCTGTGATACCTAGGACTATCTCGATTAAACCTATTAGTGAGAATTTGGTCCATTAACGAAAGTATAAATCAGTTTCTCCCATATATTTCCCATTTTCTCATGATCATAGTGAATGGAACATGGAAAAAACCTTCAATTAACATCATTGTCAGGGCATCTACGATGATATTTTGCAATCAACACCTTATGGTACTAAATGGATGGTGCCCACATGTTTGGGTAGGAAATTAGAAACTACTAGAGGTGTTGTGTTACTATCCAACCGTATCAGTCCTTCCCGACTACATTGGTGTATCAATGTCTCTTAAGTGTATTGAGAGAAAAAAAAATAAATTTGATGGTGATAACTCATGCAAACCGTGACACCTAAGAATGTCTTGTATAAACCTATAGATGGGCATCTGGTCCATATATAAAATCCACTCCTGGTTTCTCCCATCTTTCATCCATTTTTTCATGATCGTAGTGAATGGAACGTGGAATATTTTTTAATTAACATTTGTATCAAGGTATCTATAGTGATATTTCACAATTGACACCTTACATCACCGAATCGATGGTTCCCACATGTCCAGGTGGGCCATTATACGCTATTGGAATGTGTAAGAGGTAAAAAGAATGTTAAAAAAGAGTTTTCATACAATATAGGTGGTGAAATGAGAATGTGTTCTTGTTAAAAATAATGTTAAAAAGAGCATTTTCATACAATATGGTCTCTCTCTCTTCCATCCTCTCTCTCTCCTTCAATATAGGTGGTGAAATGAGAATGTGTAAGAGGTAAAAAAATTGTTAAAAAATAAATTTCATACAATATAGGTGGTGAAATGAGAATGTGTTCATCTTAAAAATATTGTTAAAAATATCATTTTCATACAACACACACACTCTCTCTCTCTCTCTTCCATCATCTCTCTCGCCCTCTCTCCTTGATATAGGTGGTGAAAGGAGAATGTGTTCAAATTAAAGAATATTAAAAATAGAATTTTAATACAACATGCTCTCTCTCTCTATGTCTCTTCCAACATCTCTCTCCCCTTTAATATAGGTGGTAAAATGAGAATGTGTAAGAGTTAGCAAAATATTAAAAAAATAAATTTCATACAATATACGTGGTGAAATTAGAAAGTGTTCTTGTTAAAAAATAATTTTCATACAATATACTCTCTCACACTCTCTCTTCCATGCTCTCTCTCTATCTCCTTCTCTTGCTAGCTCCTCTTGCTCTTACTATCTCTTCCCTCCCTTTCTCACTCTCTCCCTCTCCCTCTCCCTCTCTCTTCCCTCCTCTTGCTCTCTATACATATCTCCCCCTACTACTCTCACTTCACTCTCTCTATTCTTCCATCTCTCTTGAACACTCTTCCCTTCCAAATCACTCTCCCTCCCACTCTTGATCTATCTTCTTTATATGGATATATAATGTATTTTCATCTACTAATACAATATTATCAAGTGAATAGAGGATTAAAACCAAAGGTTCTAAAATTAAATCTTCACTTCACTTCAAGAATATAAATTCTTTAAGAACTATGCCAACCGCGTAAAGGTGGAAGCTTATTTGGAACCACTAACATATACTAATAACATTAGTAATGATATAAATAAATAAATTAAATAAAAAGTTAGTAAAACACAAAAACTAAAGGATTCAACAATTATACTTACAAACTATAAAACTTACATGCCATTATACAAATTCAATCCAATGAACCATTTGGGTCCAATATATTTTTAGAGTGTCGAGTATTGCTTCATGGTCAAACTCAAGAACTTTCCATAAGTTTTTATTATATGGTCTACTTTCATATTTGATCAATTGAACATTAGATACAACAATAAGGTGAGAATAATGAATAATATTTATATGAGTGTCAAAGTCCTTGAACAACCACACATTGGATTTCTTCATTGGGTATCTTCTAATCCATTTTCCAATGAATAACCACATACCCCATAGGAATTATAGGAATTCTCCATCTATTATTGGGGCTATCAATTTATTTTTGCCTCAACATAATGAGATAAATAATAATTTGTTCCTTCAACATCAACTAATAATTTGTTCCTTCAACATCAACTATATAAACATGACCTACATCATAGTGTATACAAAATAGTTAATTTCAATAAATGGTTTATTTTTGCCTCAACACAATGAGATAAATAATAATTTTTCCTTTAGCATCAACTACATAAACATGACCTACATCATATTATTTACAAAATAGTTAATCTCAATAAAATATTCATAAATATTTGTTAATAATGTTTTTCTCATTTATAGGAGAAAATTATTACTTGTACAAGTGAGAATAATACTAAGATGTGATAAAAACTCATGTAAAATTAAACTGTGTAAGTATTATTATTATTATTATTAGGAAAATAATTGTTATGAGTGGTTGAGAACTTCCACTAGATTATAATTAAATAAGGGATATTATTGAATTTCTTAAAAATATCTACTATAGTATCATAAAGAGTGCGGATGTCTATATATTGTAATGTCCCACATGAATTCAAGAATTAGCAATTAGTGTGTTGAGCTTAAGTATTTATTGTGAGTTTTATTAGACAAAACTATGACCAAATTTTACATTGATGTCTTCGTGCAATATAAAAAGATTGTGTTCTTAGTTTGTGTTAAGGAGTTTTTAGGACATGGGTTAATATGGGTGGTAAAGGGCACACCCCACGAACAAACTAGCCATGATGGCTAGGAGACTAAAGTATCAAGCCCAAGGGGCAACAAAAAACATAACAACAATGCCATAAAAACGAAAGGAAAAAAAACTAGGCCACCGCAACAAACATAGAGGCAGGGGGCAACGGGAGGCCCCTTATCCTCCAAGTTACTACTAGGAAGATCATTGCCATCTAGAAGGGGGCGGCCAGCCTAAAGCAACTTCTTCATCTTTGTCTTCCTGCTGATTAGGAGAAATGGCAAGAGCCAACCTAGGAACTTTTCCAGAATCCCACCCATCCCTCTACACAGGAGGTGGGGAGTGGTGGTGGGAACCCCAACCACTGTGCTGCACAGAAATGGTGAGGGGACCCCAACCACATGGTTGATAGGGCTATGCTAATGCTCAGGTTTCACCCATGAGAGATGATGATGATGAGCTTGGTCAACCGACCACCAACAACCACGATGCCCTCTTGAATGAAACACTCCCAAAAGGGGAGGTAGGGGGTTCCCACGCCACAATGCAAGGAGCATTGGCCCAATGATCTAGAAGGGTCTGAAGGTGCCGCACTTCCAGCTCCACCTTGTGGGCCTGGTCCTAGATCTATAAGAACACATTCGAGATAAGCATGGCCTTATCATAATGCGAAAGAATGCAAGAAACTGTGGAATTAGCAAAAACAACAGAATTGCATTCTTTCCATATAAAAAAAAGGATCTCCACTCTAAAAGTATGCCACACTTGTGCAAAAGCATGGGGAATGGAAATAGAATCCCCCAGCAAAGCATGTTGCCAAAGAAATGAGCTGGTCTAAACGGCTAAAGAAATCATGGATCCAAGCCCAAATAGCTTGAGCTTTTGGGCAAGTACCAGAATAGATGTATGAGCATCTCAATGTGCCCACAAAAAGGGCATAGCCGAGGAGCAATCCCGTAATGAGCTAATTTGCACCCAAGAGGGAGGCCTTGATAAAGCAGACACCAAGAAAAATAGGCTAGCTTGGGCTAAATGATGGCTTTCCAAATGGTATGAAATCTAGCTTCCCAGGATGACCATCTAGAATTGATGGACCATCTAGAGTTAAGCAAGGCCACCATCGGCAGCCTGGGGGTGAGCAGAGCATAACCTTTTCTTGGGAGTAATTTAAGAAAGGGGTATCTGGAAACCATTTCCAATCCTTCCACCAAGGCCTGAGAGAGATGACACCAACTTTGTGAAGCATCTCGAGGAATGGAATCAAGAACTTCCTGATAAGACTCTCTGTCAGCAAAAGCAAGTCAAAACTTGGCTTTAGCTTGAGGCCAAGTGAGAAGTAATCTAGTCTACTTGTAAAAGATGTCTTTAAGAGTGCACAAGCCTCGTCGATATAACTTAAGAGCATGAACCCAGGGCACTTGGGCAAGCAACACATCATGAAAATTGATGAGAGGAGACCACCAAATGTTGTGGTCATTAATGGATAGCCCATTTCTGAATCCATCCCCTTCCTAGATTAAAAAGGGTTTGAGTAACTCCCAAGCTTTCCATATGCTTTTGACAACAAAGGTGCCCACAACCTTAACCGGGGCTTTGATAATGAGCAGACTATGAAAATCCAGCCCTTGCCAAGTTTTGCGCCCTTGAGGGGAGCCTTGACAAATACAATTGTGAATCAACACTTTCCAAGCTTCATTGCCAGTGCAGCCCGAATGATCCACTTGGCTACTAGCGTAGACCCTTGGCGGCCAATGTCAGTCAAGACCAAGACCTCCAAATCCCTAGGGAGACAAAAATATTCCCAGGCAACTCTGTGAAAGCCTTTGCCAAGCTCCGAGCTAGCCCAAAGGAAATATCTAAGGAGTTTCTCCAATTTCTTGTAAGAGGATTTAGCTAGACACCCAACACGAAGAATAATAAACATGTGTGGCTACCAATATCTTGGAGCAAATCTGAAATTTTCCTGCCAGCAAAAGGGGTTTAGTAATCCAGTACTCCAACTTGTGGGAAACCCTGTCAATAACATATTGCCAAAGTTGACTAGGAGAAGCATCAAAAGCAAAGGGAATGCCCAGAAATTTAAAAATTTCTCCATGCTGGATATATTTCCAGTCAAAATGATTCAGCCAACCAGGTTTGGGAGAAAATATTTCCTGAAGCACTGGGTCTTTCTCCATTGGATACTGGAACCTGAAGCTAAACAATACGTGTCCAAACATTACATGGCATTGTTGATATTCGCTTCCTCCTCCAGGAGCGTGAGGAAGGAGTCATCTGCAAAATGCCCATTGACAAGTCTGAAGGGGAGTCATAGAAGGGAGTTGAATACCCTCACAAGCCCTTGATCATGAGCATGGGCAAGGAGGAACCCAAAACCTTCAGCGGCTAGCACATAAAGAGTAGCGCTAAAGGACAACCTTGTCTAATAGAGTGAAAAATCCCAAACTACTCGGAAGTATGACCATTAATAGATAGAGAGGCCATGGCATCTATAAAAAGCATTTTGACAGAGGCGATGAAAACCAACCAAGCCCAATGCTTCAAGCATCGCAAGAATGAAATGCCATTCAATCCTGTCATAGGCTTTTTCAAAGTCAATTTTGACAAAAATGGCTGCTTTTTAGAGGTTCTTGCCCACTCCATACCTTCCCGACATAGCCAAAATATTATCTAGAATGTACCTACTTTGTATGAAACCAGTCTGCTCAGGACTGACGATAATGGGAAAGATGGGCCAAAGCCAAAGAGCTAAAGCCTTAGCTATGATCTTGTATGAAACATTGAGCAAGGTAATCGACCGCCAATTGCAGATGAGCTCTGGGTCTCCTACTTTAGGGATGAACTTTATGTGACCCCGATTAATAAGGGCACCGAGGGACCCTGAGTGGAGAGCCTCGAGGTAGACTTGCAGCAGATCCCGACCAACCATGTCCCAAAGGGCTTTGTAAAACTCACAAGGAAAGCCATCCATTCCAGGAGCTTTATCATTGGCCATAAGGGAAACAACTTCATATAAGTCCTCTAGAGTAAGCAATCTGTCACGATAAACTCTATGATCCAAGTGAAAGCTTGCAAGGAACTACCGAGAGGCATTCAACGAGCATGACTTTTCACTCAGGAGACTCTCCTATGCTTTGAAAACCTAAACATAGTGCCTAACAAAGGCTTGGACCATCTGAGGAGTGTCTGAAATCCGAACACCAACATCAACAATGGCAGAAATTTGTTGGTTCATGTGCTTGGCTTTGAGCCACTGGTAAAACTCTTTGGTGTTACGGTCTCCAATTTTAAGCCAGTGTAGCCGAGCTTTAATCTGGGCACCCCGAGTTGTGTAATCATCAACAATGCAGATGATTTTTTGCCACAATTTAGCAACTTGGAGTTACAGCCACATTGAAAGGAGCCTGTTCGAGCCACCATCGAGCGAGTGGCTCAGCTCGGTGGAGGTGGTGGAATAGGCCCACCACCAGAATTTAGCGAGTTGAACACCATACATCCGGAGGAATTTAGTGAGCTGAATTATAGCGTCTTTCCACCAACTTATCCAACCCACCTTACCAAGAGGGCGAGGTGCAAGGTTCCAAATTTGGTGGATGTGTGCCAAAGTGGGGTCATGATGCAGTAAAGTAGTATTTAAATAAAACTGCATCTTTTTAATTTTTGGTAGTTGAAAATTCCATTCAATACGGAACCGAATCGAAATGTGGTCGAAAGAACAATGGCCGGAAAAACACTTCCACCGGAAGAGAATAACAGCTGGAAAATTTAAAGAAAGGTTGTAAAGAGATCATGGCATGATCAAGCCTTTTAAAACCTGATCTTGGCCATTTCTAAGATTAGACCAAGTGTACCATGGCAGTGTGTTGGTGTGACGCGAATAATTAGGGTCATAAAACCCAAATTTATTACGCATGTAAAACCAAGCTTCCCTTTCGCCAGCTGGCCACCTCATGGGTAAAAGGCCCATTTTGTCATTGGGATGCTCAACCATATTAAAATCCCCATTGATTAACCAATGTGCATTTGGAAGGTCATCAGCCACCCACCGCCAAAGTGACATCCTTTCTGACACGTCATTAGGTGCATAAACATTAATAATCCCAAAGGAGAGATTTTCAATATTGAATAACACCCAGAGAATACGGTTGTCAGGGTCACATCCATGATTGACGTAATGTGGCCGCCACTTCGGAGAAATAAATGTGATCATTCCACCTCTGCCTAGCTGCATGGTTGCTAGGGATAGCTAAACTGTCAGGCCAAATAGTCTTGGTGACAGAATCAAGTAAAAAACTTGTAACTTTGATTTCCTGTAAACACAAAATATCCATATCCGGGAAGCTTTTCCTAAAATCTCACACTATGTATTTTGAGTGGAGTCTGTGAGACCCCAACATTCCATGAGTAGCAATTCATGAGGAAACATTGTCCAGATGCATTTCTGAGTCTAGCTCACTCAAACCATCAAGGGCCCCAAAACTATTTTGTAAAAAAACCATTGCTGGTTAACTATAAAAAATCAGACAGTTGAGTAGCCCACTAGCTGTTAGGGCTATACTCCCCTTCCTCGCGCTCATGAGGAGGGCTACGAGAACACCAAACCACCTACTTTCATGGAGAAACCACTTTGTTAGAAACGAGTAATGGTTGAAGACCACCCTCATTCTGCAAAAGAGCAGTTGAGTGTTTGAGGCCAAAGGTGCCAATTTGCTTGAAGAACCAACCATACTACTAGCCATTACCTTCGTATGAACTAGAGGCAACTTGGTATCCGAAGGTTGCTTTGCAGCTGAGCTGGAAGCATTTGGAATTGCCTTTCCGGCTTGAATAGTTAAACCATGTTGCAAAGGCCCGACATGAGTGGCTTTGTTCTTGTTGGATTTTCGGCCACCCACTGTGTGTCAACCCTCCTCTTCAGGTTGAGGGCGAGGATCACCCAGAGGCTTTGAAGTGGCTCGCGAGCGGCCAACAAGGGACAATCCCAATTTTATGCTCAGAAGATTGACAATGGAAGCAAGTATTCGGAAGATTGATGTATACCACCTTCTGAGTGAAATACACATCACCAACCTGGATGGCAATGGACTCTTTCAGGTCCTTCAAAAGATCCAGTTCTATGCAAACCCTCTTTTGTGGATGAGTTGCAAAAAACCTATTAGGCTCTGTGTATATAACATGGCCGAGAGTGGCAACAATACGCTCTAAAAATGCCAGCAAGGCATAGGAAGCCCTGGGAACTCAACCCAAATGGGGACCTTAAGAGCCATCTGGTCAGAGACAACAAAGTCTCCTGGTCCAGGGTGACAAAACCAGCAGGGAGCTTCTTACATACCAGGTTTGTTGCTTATGCAAGATAAGGGAAGCATGACTAGGATCAAGAAAAAAAGGCAAAAAAACCATGGGTTAGGTTCTGGATAGAATCTAGTTTAATACCATGCGTCATCCAAGCAGTTTGGACCCATGATTTAAGCATACTTTCAGAGGGAGTCCTTCCAACAAAATACCCTATTAAGCATAATTGTTCTAGCCATTTACAAGTGGAATCAAATTCTGAAAGCGGTAAAACAATATCAGGGGAAGTGTCATTACCTCATGGAATACTTTTGGCATGAACTTGCGAGGGTGTTTCCCCAGAGCCATTTTTCGTAGAATCACCACTCTCCATCGCAGTTGAAATAACTAGACTAGAGTCGAGCGAAGTCATATTTAAAGCCCGCCAAGCGGCTAGGCTCTAGAAAAGAGGCCGAATAAATGCATTAATGGCAATAAATCTCTCACTGTAGATAAACTTGTTGTTCTCGGCATGCATACCCTAAACTCGCAGCTAGAACCCTCAACTGTTAATGTTTTTTCATTTAATAAGTATAAATTTATAGGTTGAATGATTAATGTCTTTTGAGTCATTGTTGATGTGTAAGTTTATATTAGTGGCATTATTTTATTCACTTTAATAAGATTTTTAAAATTAAAAAAATTCCATGTTCATTGTCGTAAAAATATATATCTTATTTTTTAAATACGTGTCAAAGTTTGAGTCCATGATTTAATTCAATCATTTTGAATTGTTTATTTTCAAAAATACATTTGTATATTCATTCTAAAAGTCATTTAGCAAGTGTTTAGTCTTAGAGGTTGTCTACAATTAAAGTTTGGAATTATTAGTAAATGCGGAGTGGACTTTTATGTATGACTTATTAGGGGAGTGTCATATAATTTTCATATGAACTATAAGAGTTATTTCATGATGAATAAGATCTTATATTAATTTAACAAGTAAAATTATACAAGATAATTCACAAAAAATTGGGTGGCATTGAAGCACGCCCCAAAGTCATAGAATAAATTAGGTAAAAATCCTATGAATGAGGGAGATAAAAAATAATTAGTACATCAAAGAAAAATAAAATCAAGTCATTTTTGCAAATTTTAGGTCTTGAGCATGAAAACCATAACCAAGAAGATGTTTGTTGGAGTCCAGAAAATCCCACCTAAATTAAGTTGGATTATTTCTTGAGTCTCTTAAGTAGAGGCTCGAGAAGGATAAATGACAAATGCCAACCTAGAAAAATAGGTGAAGGTGCTGGAAAGAAGCTCCTCTAAGGAGGCTGGCTATGTGGGGAGCAATGAGCATGTCTAAATGAGTGTCACTAGGAGTGGTTTTGACGGCCACCACCTCGTTGTTGGCTACTAGTAATCTTTGTCATGTAGAGGGAATGAAGAGTGGGAGATGAAAATATCGTGAAACATTATAAGGGGCATCAACCTAGTGGTGCGAAGCATTTGAAGATGCTCCACCTCTAACACCACCTTATTGGCTTGAATTTGGATCTACAACAAGACATGGCAACAACCACATACTCGTTATAAATAGAGAAGTGATGATCAACATCAACATTAGCAAATAAATAAGCATTCCTTTCTTTCCATAACTAGAATAAAATTTCCCCTCTGAAAGCATGCCAAATATGGGTAAAACTTATGTGGCATTTAGGGATTGTCTCCCGAGGTAAATATGATGCAAATTTGAGTACTCTAGGTGGAAAGGTTGGAAGAAGTAATGAATCCAACCCCATGCCCCTTGGGATTTGTGATAGTACTAGAAGAGGTGTGAGAAGGTTTCTAGATGCCCATAGAAGGGGAATTTTGAAAAAACCAATCCCAATTGAACCAAACGTGTTCCAATCGAGAGGCCTTGTTGAAGTACACACCATGCAAAAAGTGTGGAATTTTGGGTTTCATACATGTAGACTAAACCGTATAAAATATCCTTCACCATATTGATGGTGAGGTTTAAATTCCCCATCGAGTGTTAAGCTTATCTAACATGGGAAGATGCGAGATAAAGCTACACATAACCTTGGCTAGATAAATAATTCAACTTGCAATATTTTATAATTTTATATAAATATAAAATTTATTTTTTATTTCATAGCAAAATGGACATTATAAGTGCATTATGAGTGGAAAGCGGCATTTAAATTAAGGGGGCCATACCTTTGAGTTTTAACTTTTAATCAACTAAGTAAGTAACATGATCTTGGAGGATGGAGGTAAGGAATGCTTGAGGAAATTCAACATCCTCTCACATAACACTAGCAATGTGATGCAAAGCCCTACATACATGCTTTAATGCACCCAAATATTTTACTTAGAAGTTACAAAACAACTTTATCATTCACTTTCCTTAAAAGCCAACACTTGTTAAAAGTTAATATGCCAAAATATACTAACCCATTTTACCAAGGTTAAAAATCACTTCAAACATGTGTAACATCATCAAACACACTTGTTAAAATTACTAAATTAGTTTCACAACATCAGTTATCCCTATCTCCCTTTGTGACCATCATATTCCCTTAAGACCATGTTCCTTTCTCCAACCATGCATTCACTCTTTCATAGATATATAGAAGGCCTCACTAATCTCATTATATCACATTTGTCTATGTAAACTTTCCCCTAAAATATCAGCTCTCAACTCTTCATATAATTCCTTCTATGTCTCTTTTTCCATTTTATTCTCAAACCCTCCATCGTGTCTTCTAAAAAATGTGTTGTATATAATTTTCCTTACTTGAGGTAACAAGGTGTAATGTACATGTTTTTAGCACCCATTATTGTATTTTTCTTTCCTTAAAGTTTCTCTTCTCAATTCATAGTATTTCATATAATTCCTTTGTAAATTTCACCCTTTAACTATCCCTTCTAATTGTGTTTGCATGCTTGCTCATAGACTATTATAGAAATAGGAAATTTCAACCCTTAGTTTTTCAAAATTTCTTTGAAATATCTTATTAAAACTCCTTAAGATCATTAGTATCAAGTTTCAGGAGAAGAGGACTTGATTTGCTATTTTAAATCTCTTGCCTTAGCTAAGGCACCTATAAACCCTCATGAAACCCGAGATAATTAATTTGATCATAACTTGTACAAATCACCTACTCAAAACTTTAAATTTTCCATACACGTTTTTAAAACCTCCTATAAGTGATTGAATTACTAGTGGATGGATTTGACCAAGTTAAAGGTTCCTTTTTGTTCTCACGCGGATCACACACTTGTTGAGTCTCCGAGGATCCCGTGCAACGTTGGAGCATCCCCAAGGTGTGGGACATTGTCACCTTGGGATGAACCTCTGGAGAAGGCCTAATTCCTTTGAAATTTGGAGCACTTGATTCAAGATCAACGTGCAAGGCTAAATCACTTGAAAATAACTCTAATCTACTTAGCTCTTAGGATTTAAGGTTAGAGATGAACAAATAGAAAACTAAGGTGATGCACAAAGTATATTTAACAGATATACCTAATTAAATGCACAATCAACATCTCACAACAATATACAACATGCACATGTCTTACAATCTTTCTCCGTCTATGATTGTGAATAATAACGCAACTTGATAACAGAAAGGAGATAACTTTCCAAAAATGTTATTTGAAGATACTATATAATTTTCCACATAGAGTAATATAAGATAAATGAGATAAAGTTAGATTAACCAATCACACCAAGGAAATCAACATTCAAAAGCTATGAATTGATCAATGATTGACATAATAAACCAGATATTTCATGAAAAAAGAATGTTCTGAATATAACTGAAAGGCTCAAAGTATTTAAAGCACTCTTCCAAGCTTGAAGAGTAACTCCTCAATGATCTAAAAGTAAAAAGACTTAATGCATCTAACTATTTATAAGCTCAAGAGGTTGAGCCATTACAACTCGAACCTTTAACTAACTAATTACTAAAAGTAGAGTGCAATTAAGCTCAAGGGAATAGGCTCTCATAAAAATAGTGAAGTTGTTGTAGGAGTTTGACCAAGTTAACCTTGTAACTTTGACTAACTCAGAGCTTTGGAGATGTTCCAACAATGGCCACCAGGCTTAGCTTGTACCTACAACATTTGTTTATTGTTCAGTTTTCTCTTAATCATTTTCCCACATATCCATATGGTGCTTGGAATCAATGAAACATTTGATAATTCCTTGTATTTCTTCTTATTCTTTCCCACGTACATAATGATTCACAAAATTTTCTATGTCAACCTCTCTAGCAACCTTGGTCGAAGTTTTTTCAATTTGTTCACAACCTTCTTAAGTTGGCTTATGAAAATCTAGCATGAAACTAGCTTGTAAATTGAATTAATATTGAAAGTATTGGTCACCTCATCATCCTCTTTAACTAAAACCTTCAAATTTGCTTTAATTTGATCAACTGGAAGAGCATCAATATTCTCATTGAAGAATTTACAGTTAATATTATCAAACTCTTCTGAAATGTCATTTAATCCATCCATTATTTCAACATGTTTATCATCCAATTTCTTGATTAGATCCTACAACACCTGAGATCTAAATTCCATGGCCTTTTGAAACTCAAACAACTTAGAGGCATCATCAATTACACCCTCTTGGAGAAGTAGATCTAGATCCATATCTCTAATTTCCTCCCAAGTAGTCAAATTAAGGTTCAAATTATTACTATCTTCAGAGAGGATTTCATCTAGCCTTCGAATAGAAGATCTTTCCATCTGTAAATCATTATACAGTTCCAAAACTATTTTAATTAAGGGGTTAGTCTCCTGAAGCATCCACTCAATCAATCCATCCACTAATCTTCCCTTCTGACATATCTTCTCAATTTCATGATATGCGATATCATCAAGATGAGAAGAGATAGGAAGAGAAGTTATAGTTGAAGGATCCATAGTAGGAATGGGTTACGTAACTTTTGTTCAAAAGAATAGTGAGTTTCTCAACCTTGCTTTCAATTCATCTTTGGAAGCTTTATCTTTGTCATATTTTTCCAATAAATTCCCAAGGGCCACTTGAACATCCTATTTTGTACCCTCATGCATTGCCTTCCCCAATGAAACATTGGAGATCCGATAATTTGTAGTAGTAATGGTTTCCCTCGTTTTCCGTCAATGGGAGTGGCTACCTCCATGAATCTTTCTCTGATTGATTTATTGACAAATTAGAGATGACTCTTGGCCATTTGGCCTACCTCTTAGGAGTTGATTCCAACACACTCAAATCAATTACATCCACAAGGGGTAATTTCTTCTTCTACTTAGGGGTCTGGTGATATAACCATTTAGGTATAACAGATGCAGACGAAGGTGGCATGGTCATAGCTAAAATTTGAGCACTAGATAAAACAATAACACTAGTGATAGCAGTGGAAAATGGAATGGAGGTGGTAATGATAGAGGGTGTAGGAGTTAGAATAGCCTCGGGAGCGGATGAAATAGGCATGGAAATGGAAATGGAAGGAAATGGAAGCCGCTGAGAAAGTGAAGTGGAAAGTGGAGACCCAATCATTTCTCCAACTAAGAGAATAGGAAGGGATGAGAAAACTTGGGCCATAGATGGAGATGGAAAAGAATAAATGAGCAGAGGAGCTGTAGATAATGATGGAGGAGGTGGAGCTGAGGATGGTGATAATGGTAGTGAAGGAGAGGGTGGAAAACCTTGAGATACAACCAAAGAAGTACTAACATCAACAAATTCGAGACACCGTATTATATGGGACATAATTTTTACAATAGGAGCCTTTGCAAGAGTGGAACCAC
This sequence comes from Taxus wallichiana var. yunnanensis, assembly GCA_018340775.1. Taxonomy (NCBI): domain Eukaryota; kingdom Viridiplantae; phylum Streptophyta; class Pinopsida; order Cupressales; family Taxaceae; genus Taxus; species Taxus wallichiana. Next base: position 464,563,896 of record CM031236.1, on the reverse strand, counting down.
CAACAAAAAATGAAATCTTCCTTGGAGTTTTAGTGGCCTTCTGAGTAAACCTCTTACCTTTTGAAGGTGTAGGAGACTTAGTGTTGGCTGGGATTATATACTTATAGGTTAATCTGACCCTTTGAGAGAGATTCCCAATGTAGCCAACCAATCATATGTCCTTTGCAAGATGGGCCCCACCCTTTCTTTAGTATTACAACATTCCTCTTGGTATGAGTAAATCCATGGTAGAGGTTGATTATCAACGTTGTTACTCCTGTAAATTGGATCCAACACTTCATCGTCATCCTCCATCTCTTCTAGAACATCTGCAATACCAAATTATTTAAATTCATTCAAAGTCAACCTTTCATATTCTTGTTGCATGATAATAACCTCATCCCGATAGTGAATCCAAATGTCTTCCAATTGAGGAACATGAGAACTAGCCATTCTATCTCACTGAACTTACCCTAGTAATCAAAGCTAGTTCTGGGATGAAATGTCCGCAAGGTGACTTCAAACATCTCTCCATCCACATTCTTCACTTTGTAAATACTAGCACAAGTGTATCTTCCAATTGAAATAGGAAACTAGACCCCTACCTTGTGTCGTTTATTTTGAATCTTATGATAATCTAATAAATGATGAACCGGTTCTAACAAGACCCATTTGTTAGTCAGAATTCTTGGTAATTTATTATTAGCACCTAGGAAACTTAGAACCCTGATGTATGTGAATGTTGGGAATTGAAGATATATGTCTCCCCATTCCCTTACTTCCTTGAAAGATTCATTAGAAACTCTACGATTGTACAAATTCTTATTGAAATAGTATAAAAGGACAAAAATAAAGCATCATTTACCCTTCGGAAATGTTTACCTCCTTCCTCCAAGGTGAGTTGAGAATTAAAATCATAAATATGAGAAACAATCCTAACACATTTCATATTCAACCCGTTATATTCTCCCATCGTAGCTGCCGCATAGACGAGGTAAGAAGTTATGAAGAATTTTTAGAGGTTAAGACACACTTTGCCTAACTGAAAAAGATTGAGTTGCTGATATGTTCTCCCCATTGTATGAACTCCTTATTCTTCTTAATGGTAGTAATGTAAAGGAACATCCATTCTTGAAATTCTTTCACCGAAGTGAGACCCAAAACTCTACTCAAAAGCACAATAAGGTCATTTACCTCCTGGATAAATTCTAAGTGGAATAATGTTTTGGGAAGCTTAGTAACACTCTTGGCCAAATAACTCTTCATCATGATTTTTGTGCATAGTTCGATTCCTTATCCCAAAGTTGCTCAACTACAACCTCAAGGGAATTTTTGCATAATCTTTGACATCTAGAAGTTTGAATAGGTCCTCAAAAAAATTGATATATAGCCTGATCACGAATTTTCCATCATCATCTCTTACAAACTTAGGGGATTTATCAAAATGGGTTTATGTAACTAAGAAAAATTCAGGGAAATGGATGGATGAAGGAAAACCAGCAGAGAGAAAGCCCAATGTCAAATATGGTTGACATCCAAGGTTTTTTATTAGGGGCCTTTAGACTTTCCTAGAACTCGGCATGTCTTCCTATCTAAGATTGGTATCTCCAATGTTTCCTAAATCAAGACATGCTTGTGTAAGGGGAAACCCATAAGAAGGTATACTTCATCTTTTCTTTTCCCTTTGAAGTATAAGTTGACATGTATTCGGGGTTTAGAATCTAGATGAACCCTAAGAATTTTATGAAAAAAATTTAGAAATCTGCAAAACACTAAAGTCCAAAAAGTAAAACCTCCGAAAGCACTCTAACTCCAAAACTCAAAAGTAGAGACTTCCGAAGCTCTAATTGTGTCGATTCAAAGTCCAAAACACAAACCTCTTAAACTCCAAAACACACACCCTGAAATTTAAACCTACAAAACTTCTAAGTACACACCCCCAAAATATGACAGCTTTCAAAAACTAAAAGGTTTAAAAAGAACAACTTTCACCTTGGTAGGATGAACTTATAAACTTTTGACTTTTATAATGCAACGACCTTCCGAGAATTAATACCTACATGTTTGAAATTTGGAATTTTGAATAAAAATCCCATCACCAACATACAAGAAAATAATGATAATATGATTGTTTTCAAACTTAGAAAATGAATCATTATCAGAACAACAAGTTAGAAAAACCAAGATCTTGAAAGAAATTGTTAATTTTAGCATACCAATCTCTAAGATCTTGTTTAAGACCATACAAATATTTTTAAGCTTACAAACATAAAGTTCCTTACCAAGTTCTTCAAAACCTTTAGGCTAACACATGTAGATTTCTTCTTTTAAGTCACCATTTAGAAAATCATTTTTAACATCCATTTGGTGAATCTCCCAACCATATTGGGCAGCCAAAGAAAGAAGAATTCTAATAGTGCTCATCTTAGCTACATGAGAAAAGGTCTCAACATAGTCAAGACCAAGTTTTTGAGTGAAACCACAAGCTACCAGCCTTGCCTTGAATTTTTCAATTTCTCCTATAAAACTATATTTGATCTTGTATAAACACCTAGATCGTACAATAATTCATTTAGAAGGAGGAGGGTCTAGTTACCAAGTGTTATTTTTTAATCAAAGCATTGAATTCATCTTTCATATCCTGAATCCATCTATCTTGACAGGATTCTTCAAAATATTATGGTTTTACCTCATAGAGGGTCATCAAAGAATGATAATAGTGTTGACTATGAGTTACCTTTATAAGAATAACAGGATTAGATTACTTAACCAGATTTTGAGTCCATTTAGGAATCTTAGTATGTAAGACATTTTGATATGACTCCCCCTCAATCTCCATCATATCTATTTTAGGATAATCATCCTCTTAAACTTCTATTTCCATAATTCTAGGAGAAATATTATCAGGCTCTATCTCAGGAGTAAAAGAGGAGGGTTCATGAGAAGCATCATAGAATGTATTTTCTAAGACAATAACATTCTTGTTTTCTACTATGTCATGTTTGAAAGGGTCATAGACTCTTAAACATTTTGTTCTACAACCATATCCAACAAAAATACAAGAATAGGAGGTTAGATCAAGCTTCTTCCTATTAAATTTAGGAATAAAGATAGAGGCAGGGCTACCAAATATTCTTAAGTGGGAAATATTTTGTTTTTGCTTTGTCTAAACTTCATGAGGAGTGGTTTGATGAAGGGATTTTGTAGGAACTATATTAAAAATATAGATAATGGTATTCAAAGCTTCATCTCATAGAAATTTAGGCATATTAGAAGTATGAATCATAGTCCTATCCATTTCTAAGACAGACATATTCTTCCTTTCTACAATGCTATTTTGTTGTGGGGAATAGGGATTAGTCAATTCTCTTTGAATCCCACATGACACATAGAAATCATCAAACGTTTTCTAACATATTTAGATTTATTATCAGCCCTAATTCTTTTAATTTTAATATTAGAAGAATTCTCAACTAGATCTTTAAATTCTTGAAACTTAGACAAGACATCAGACTTCTTATTAATAAAATAAGACAAAGTCATTCTAGAGAAGTCATCAATAGAAAAAGTATCATACAAAACACCACCGAGTGAATGAACCTAAAGTGGACCTCTTACATCACTATGAATTAGTTATAATATCTAAGAAGAATTGGGATCATGATGTTTTTGAAATGGTGTTGGGCCCCTAAAATATTGATTAAGTACAAAAAGGCACATGGGCGTGCAAGAAGAAGGTGCACAAGTGCAGGGTTCTAGGAGGGTTTAAGAAGTACCATGTTACACGTCGGCATAACAAGGTCTCGAGACTTAGCCGTATTTGGAATTTTGGGAAGAACACGAGAAAATTGTGACCCGACTGCGCATGCGGAGTGGATAAGGTGCCAGCCTAGCGACAAGATGGCCTAGGAAGGAATATGCCCTGTGATGGAGGCTTCTAGAAGGCCATCATGGCAAAGAGTGGAGAGCTCAAGCCTGAAGAGCATGCACCCATGGAGGACCACATTCAGACACTTGGTATCGGATCTGAGGCCGCTTAAAGGATGAGTTGGCACTTGGGGTGCCTATAAATACAAGTACCCATAGAAGGAAAATGTGTGTGTGTGGGTGTTGATAGAGTTGGTTAAGAATATAGATTAAAAGAGAGTGGAGCTCTATAGAAATGGTTGTAAGGATTCTGTTGGGTTGGGTAGATAAACTATAGGAGATGGATGTATCAAGGGCTTGGGGTTATAAAATTTATTTTTGAGAGCTAAAGGATATGGATCCAGTTATGATGCATGACTTGATCTTGCCATAATGTGGTGTTTTGTAGTGAGTCTAATGAATGTAATGAGGTTACCAAGTTATCTGAATATGACCCTTCTTGGTTTGGATTCATACATGATTCTTCATAGTTCTTTTTCATGTATGTTTATAAGATGAATATGAATCCCTATGCATTTTCCTTTTTGTTTTGATTCAGTTCTTTAAGTCTATTTAAGTCTATTAACAATCCAAAGCGAAACTCAAATGAGTGCTAGCCCTCCATGTGTCTAGGGTCCAACCAAGTCAAGTGGGTAGTAGGCCCGAATCGGCTAAGTATAAAAGAACCGGAGGAGCCCTCTACATTTGAGCTTGGCACAAATTCAAAGGAAAATCGGGAGGCGGGGCCCAAATGTGTGTTGAGCCTCCATGTGTCTAGGGTCAGACATATGGCCCCGCCAAAAAAAAAAGGAACTTAGTAAAAAATACAAAAATACTTTGAATCGACAGCAAAGGGACACATGGCCATGTTTCAAGCATTAGCAAATAGGTGGGCCTTTTTGTGTTTTGATGCCGTTGAAAATTCAAAATAGGAAGCGGGCTGTCATCAGAGAAATTTGGAAATTTTGTCAAGGAAAAAGTCAAATATTAAGCCAAGTCAAAGCGGGAAGCGGGTTGGTGGAGCTATTTGAGATTTTGTGCCCGCGTTGAAAATAAGTAAAATTATAAAAGTGACCCACGGCCCCGCCCATGTCAAGGTAAAAAGTCAAATGTTGATCCCGATCAAAATTCAAAGCAGAGGAAGCGGGTCGGCGAGCAATTTGATTTTGAGCCCACATTGAAAAGAAGTAAAATTATAAAAGTGATACATGGCTTTGTTTCCACTCAAGTAAACCCATGTGTCAAGCTCGTATCAAAAGTGGGTGGATGGACCAAAATATTCTCAAGTTCCATTTCTCAAAAAGGCACAAAATGTAAAAGACATGTCCCAGGCCCGCTTCTATTTAAATCTCTCCCACGTGGATGGATCGGATTCAAAGTTTGTAAAGGCAGGATGAATGGTTGCGATTCAATGTGTTTGGTTTTGCCACCAAGCATGGAAACGGTGAGGCATTGGAGAATCTTAGATGTTAGTTTTTTGAATCAGTTTCATCATTTTTGGAACTGAATGTAACCGTTCTTAGAAGCTATTTAATGGCTTCTCCACGCCATTGTTAGGTTTGGATCCTGGTACAATGTAAAGGTGGAAGATTTAAAGTAATAATTACATAATTTTTCCCTTTCTTCCTCTGTTATTCCTTCTTTCCTTGTTTGAATATTTGGGAATCATCCATCTTTTATGATAGGAAAATTTGTGTTCTTGTTTATATGATTTCTAGAACTTTGTGTCTGTGGAATTATATTGGTTATGAAAGTGAATGATTCTATTTTGCATCTCCCTAGTTCAATATGTATAAGGTTATACTCTGCCATCTATATTTCCTAAAGGTATTGTTATGTTCTTCCTCTCTCATCTCCTTAATTATTCCAGTGTTTCGTATTGATGATATTTGGGCATAAAACATTTCAAAGTATCAGAATACACACTTTGAAAGTTGTACATTTTTACATAATTTTTGTTGCTTTCTTTCAATAAGGGAACCTATCCCATTAAAGAGGAGGGAATTTTTGTCCCTTGACCGTGGTTTGTTAAAGTTCCATTTAAAAACACAATAGAATCAACCCCAGAAAGTGAAGTACATAATATGAGGGAGATTGTGTCTAGGGTGATTGAAAGAGTTGAGAAGGGGAAGCAAACACAAGAGTAGTTGGAGGAGCATAACCAAATTCTATCTAGTTTCATCAAATCCTTATTGGCAGAAGATAAGGTTCTTGATCCCACTCCCCTAGCTTCCATCCCACCTCCTATTATATTTTCCACTGATGAATTCCAATCCATTAAAGACATCCATAAGCATGCTACTTATGGTAAAGAAATGGAAGCTATGGTTGATGATTTAATAATCACATGCCTGAATTTTATTGAAGAGGCATTCAAGGCATATGAGAAAATTGCCAAGATTCAATGAAGTTCTCTACAACACTTAGTGGTTTAGATAGAGATTTGAAATTGTGGAGTGAGTGTATTCAAGATCTAAAATTGATGAGTGGTACAGATGGGCAAATCCTTTTGGCTAATAGGGTTTTTTTATGATGTTAAACAAAATCTGCATCAAACAAAGGGTCTTCAAAGATTGACCGGAAAATCAAAGGATTGTACCCAAGAAAGTGGGTCCCCGGTAACAACACCAAGAAAGTGTTGGTATCCAAATTTGTTATCCTTTTAAGTCTGAACAACATCAAAGATATGGCATGAAGCTTGAATTTAGATAGATCATGATGTGTGTCATTTTGTAGCTGGGGATGTGATCTAACTGGCACTCAGATTTGTGGAGAGATGGATAACACTCAAATAGGACTTGATCTTGTCCTAACTGTTTTAGGTTGTGCCTTTCAACCAAGGTAAGAGGACCTATTTTGTAACCCTCAAATGGTGAAGGAGATGAAGATATCCCTCAATTTGTGCAAATAGTATGGAAAGGGCCTTGGGAAAATATGATCAACACTCCAAATCTGACTTTCACAAGTTGTCACTCCTAGATTATGGAGATATTTTCAATGCAAGGCAAGGGTTACTAAAGACATTGTATGTTCCTGATTTTCTTTGTGAATTTTTGTAGATGGATTAGATTCTTTTGTTGACACACAATGCAATGTAGGGGTAGTATGGGGTAGGATTAGTTATTCTGAATGAATTTTTGGTGGGAGATATTAGACAAGACTAACTAGAATTTTCCAAATTCTTTGAGGACCTTTACTGAAGAAATTTGTAAGACCTAAACAACAGAATGCTTTCAAAGGGGTTAAGGTACTCCTTCAACTAGGATATGTGCACCAAATGGAGGCCTAGATTTTCACTCTTCCACACAATCTTTGACAACCTGCCACAAAATCTTGAAGCAGATGAACCAACAAAGCATCTAGAAACCTCTATTTTATCATGACCTAAGGTGCACCCAAAGGTTTACAAATAATCTCAGAATTCAAGGAAGGTAAAGTGATTTTAAATTTTTTTATCTCTTTATTAGATGAAATCTCTTCTGAGTGTGAGATTACAAATTCCACTAAACTATCAACAAGAAATGAGACCATGTATGATCAAGAGAGATTTTAAACACAAGACTGCAACAAGAGCAAGAAACACAAATTGAAAACATTCTGAAACATAAGTGCATGTAAATTTTGCCAAGAGACAACAAAAATAATCCAGAATGACCAAATTTATCAGCAAGGGAATGTTATAAGAACAATCTTAGATCTTGTTGATGGCTTTACAACTGAAACCAACTCAACATGATACAAATCTGATGCAAAAAGGAATTAGAAATGGTTCTCAGGTGCTTTCTTATAGAATGGGCTTCTTCCTAGATTTTCTTATGAAATTCTAAGTTTCTCCAACCTTTTACATGTCAAAGAACATGCATTATATAACATTATATTACATTTGATCCTTATTTCCCAAGAAAATAATATGCCCAACATCAATTTTGTTACAAAATTCCAACATGATTCGCAGATAGGGACATTTAACAAATTTGCAACAAAATTTGCTAGGTGTTTCAAAAAAGGTGAATCATTACAAATAATTCATCATTATCCATTGTGGATGCATGTTTTTCATTCTCCATGCACGCAAACCCCTTTCATTTCATCATTTTATCTCTATCCCTCTAAAATTTGATTCTGCAACTTCTTCATTTGATATTTCACGTTTTAGACGGCTAGGGAAAAATTTATTTCAAAAATACCTCAAATATGAAAATTGATCCCTAAAACCACTTGCATTGGTCCTTGCAGGCACAAAAACATGAATTCACCAAAAATTTGATGAAAATTGATGCAAAATTTGCATTTCCACACTTCCTGGAGAAAAAATGGTAGCCAAAATGAAAAATGCATAGTTACCATTGATTTGCCCTTTTTCCTTCAATCTGAGCCCTCCACGTGTCAAAATATGATTGGGAATGGATTTGGGATCATTTTTGACTTTTTAACATCTTTGGAAAAATGTAAAATTTTGAATTTTTCTCGCCCCTCCACCCTTGAAATTTGGTGCTGACACGTGGCATATGGTGGGTCCCATTGAAGTTGCAGTTCAATTCTACACATTTCCACCCTTTTTGGAATTTTGGAAATTTTTCACTTTTTCCCGTGGGCCTACACCTCTACCTCTATCCTTGACATGTGTCACTTCCTCTATCACTGAGGATTTGCGGGCTCATTTCACATTTTAACACCCCTTTTTGCCAAGGGAAATTTTTTCACTTTTCCTCCACATGCCCACGCTTCCGATTCCTTCTCTGCCATGTGTCACCTTCTAATTTTTCACAGCCACACCTCAAATTCTCATTCTAATTCTTTTTTACCAAAAGGGAAAATTTTCCCTTTTTCCTCCGGCGACCCACTGACCCGCTCTGCCCACCACATGTCTCCCCGCTATACTTGGCGGACCCGCGGCCCCTTTCATAACTTTCATCCCTTTCACCAAAAAAGGTAAAAAATGCCTAAGTCCTTTACCAGTCCACACTCCCCTCTGACCCCACCCTACCACGTGTCCACCCCTGATTGGCCTAGTGGACTGCGGCCTATTTTGATTTATAATACCTTTTCACCAAAGGGCGAGATTTTCCAAACTACTCCGCCTTTCTCCCTACCTGCCACATGTCCCCCTATGGTTCATTGCAGACCCACGCCCTTTCCTCACCTTTTTTCCTTTTCGCAAAAGGAAAAAAACTTCCAAGTCCCCCACTAGCCTTCCATCCCGCCTTTGAATAAGAACACGACACGTGTCCTCCTCGGGGACTTGCATGGAGTCATGGGGATTTTTTTGAAATTTTCCAAAACCAAAAACATTAAGTTTTCTAAAAACCCACTCGAACCCTGTCCAACCACAAGCGGCCACGTAGGAGATATCATTTGAGATTAATTTTGACGGGCAAATGACACTCATATAACCGTAAAAAACACAGAATTTGACAGAGATGCCCGAATTTGATTTTTTCTTCGTGGGTGAAGGATTTTTGGTCAAAAACAAATGGGAAATGATTCTAAGCAATTTTTGACCATGGAAAAGGATTTTTGAGGGGAAATATGCATGGAATGAAAAAATTCGAGCTCCAAAGTCTCGAGAAAGATGGAAAAATGATAGAGGCCCGTGGATTTGGAAAACTAGGGCATAAAACAGAGCACACATGTATTTTTCACTTGAATTGGGGAAAAATAATAAATTGTGAGCACTTCAAAGAATTCAATCTGGAGGGAGAAAGTTTGCAGACCACCAAATTCAAAGAAAAACGTTTAAGAGCAAGAAAACCAAAGGGGAAAGATGGCAATATAACAGAGGATTAAAATGGGCACCAACAAGAGGCATTCATGACATATGAGAAAATTGCCAAGATTCAACTGAAGTTCTCTACAACTCTTAGTGGTTTAGATAGACATCTAAAATTGTGGAGTGGGTGTATTCAAGATTTCAAATTGATGAGTGAGACAGATGTGCAAATCCTTTTGGCTAATAAGGTTTTTTGATGATGTTAAACAAAATTTGTCCAAACAGTGGGTCTTCAGCATTGACTGGAAAATCAAAGTTCTGGAAGAAGCCATTGGAGAACTCAAGAATATGTTGCAGAAAGGAGAAGCTTTTAAAGCTTGTGTCATATCTTCCTTCTTGGATATACATTTCCAAATCTTCAAAGAGAATTCAAGTGATAAATTCACTATTCAGGAGATCAAATCCCAGTCAAGACTTTTGTTAAAGAAAATCTATTCAAGCAGGACACCATCTCTAAGGAGAAAATGAAAGAAATTTGCACACTACAGGCTGCCATCACAGATGCTAACAAAGAGTTCTTGGAGAATGTAGAGTTCGAGAAGGACATGGAGAAGTGTTTGGGCACTTGGACTCATGCCACTACCAATACAACAATTCCTCGAGGAATGGACATAACTGCATCATTGAAGCGATTCAGAAATCAAATACTAAAGGAAAAGGGGACTACAAGTGCTTCCACTAGTGTCTCAACTTCCTAATTCTTATTTTCCTTTCTTATTGTAGAATATCTAGTTAAGGTGTCTTTATCCCTTTAAAATCATGTGTTATGTAAGCAAGGGATAAATTGAATTTGTAATATTTAATTAGATATTAGCTTTTGGGATTTAGAGAAAGGAAACTGAAAAGGCTCTTTGTAACCATTTCTTGAGGTTATTTAAAGCACTCTTCTCATCATTGTAAAGGATCGACATTTTTGATATCCAGATGTAAAAAGAGAACATTGAAATACTCAATACAAAAGAAATTTCACCCTCTCTCATGCTTCTTCTCTTTCTATTCTTTTTCGATTCATATAAGGCTATATGTATTTGAAGCAAGAAATTTGTGTCTTTCAGTTGATAAGTGTATTTGGAACTTTGTGTCTAATACATGCATGTCCTGTGTTTCATATGCATAGTCTAAATGTTGTTATTTTATCAAGCATAAGTAAGATATCTCTCTGCTATCTATATGTCTAAAAATGCTCTCCTATCTTCTGTTTCTGAATATCAGTCCTGACTTTTCCTATTTTCTTCTATATTGAAAACCTTTTATAAATGCATCTAGAGATATCAAAATCCACACCAAAATATTGAACAAATGTTTATATTGTAAATATGGTTTTTTGGCTTTCAATAAGGGAACCTCTCCCACAAAGAGGAGGGACTATTGTCCCTTGACTGTTGCTTGTTTTCAAAAGATTAAATTCTACAACCAACAATTCGTACAACCAGAAATTTTTCATATATTGCTAGAAAAGATTCCTAGAATATATAGAGGCTATCGTCCGCTAGGCATTTCCTCGAAAAATAAATGGATTCTCCTTGAAAAAAAAATACCTTAGTTGCTGCTAATACCTAATGCTTTATTATTTTAAATCGATTGTTTGAATAACAAATCGTAGCAATGTCACTTAGTGGCCGCTAATTATTTTCATATATATAAGACAATTTGAAATATGTGTCAACTATATTGCTGCCTAACTAGCTTGGTCAAACTTTCCATGTGGCACATTTTAATTAGAGAATTATATTAAATTAGTGTGCACTATATCTAACAAGCTTAATATCAATTTTGAAAAAAATAAAGTTAAATGTCTTTATATTACTTGATTAAAATTTAAAACTATGTTTAGGATTTATTTCTTTTCTTTTATTATAATATATACTTTAATTATGATTTATTACGTTTATATTATAATATTCTATTAACAATAACAAATTGCATTGTTTTTAATTCATGTTTAGTTTTTATTTCTAAACTTGGGAAAAATACAAATTTTGAAATACGAATTCCCCACTTTTTGAATATTTGAAATTTCAAGAGACCATACTTTTTCTTTGATAGGTGGAAAATGAAAATTTCAAATTTTCGTATACCACTCTTTTTCTATTTTTGAAATTTCTTTCGTGGAATGAGCCAAACAAATTATTAAATACCTCAAAGAAATATTGATTAGGGTTTCGATTTTTTTGGTCATGTAGAAAAGAATCTCTTGAAATTAAAAAAATATGTGCAGGACGTAGATCACAGGGTCGAGTGTTTGAATCCCAATTGTTTTTTGTAAGCGATTATAATCTTATTTGCAAAAAAGGAACACAAAGGAATCACACAAAGGATGCACAAAAAGGATGTAGATGAAATAGGCAAGAAACAAAGGTTGCAAATAGAATCACGCAAATTATTTTCTTGAGGTAGTAGACATAGGTTTCAAAAACATCATATACATGATATAATCCCATATATAACTAAATCAGGTATTTATAGGGTCAAATCATATAAATGTGTCCCATTTTTTAAAACATTTTTTGTACTTTTAACAAAATATGTCTGACAAACAAAGCATGACCAAACATGTATTTTTAAGAGCTTATAAATATCAAGGTGTAAGGCATCTAGAATTTACTTGATTTTTTAAATTTTTTTATAGTATTTTAAAATATTTATTTACTAGTCAAATTTTAAAATATTTTTGGCCACCAAGTGGGACACACTTATATGATTTGACCTTATAGTAAATGTGTACCTTTTTTATTATGAGGTGTATTAGTCACTCAGTATTCGACTAGTTCCTCTGCTTTTCACAAAAGTCCAAATACTTTGTCCTACTAAATCGTGCTCTGCAGTCAAGCCTTTCTTTCCAGTTTCTTTTGTTATCTCGCATCAAATAGCCTTGTTCTTCATGAAAACAAAATTTATATTGTGCATTAATGAAAGAAATTTTAATCTTTTTCAGCTCTAGTATTTATCTTTGTTGAACACTTTCCCATTTCTGCCATTCTATGTCTTTCTCTGGTATTTTCATTTTGAATTTTTCGCTCATCTTCTTGCGATTGTTTTTTCAGATAATGATGGCTTGTTGGATAGGATTTTTTAAAAAATTTTAATGGGTTGGGAGAACCAAAATATTTTAATGTTGTTTATTAAAATGATACAAATAAACGTCACTAATTGGTTCATATTACATTTTTTACATGGTTGCCTCTTACACATTTTAGGATAATATATGAGTTTAACAAATTACTTTAAAACTATAAAACCATATTAAGTATTCAATTGTATGATAATTATTTTCAATTATATACGTGTTTCCATGTAGAAATAGTCAAATGTAATGTCTTCAACAATTTTATTTTCTATACAATGGAAGGTAAACATATTATATATACGCGTAAATATTATTTAATATAAATTTTAATCACTATATATTTAATAATTAATATATACTTCCTTTTGTGCCCACTAATCTAAGCCAAAAATTCACATAAATTTGTGGTCGCCATGGTATAATTCTTTGTTTCAAAAACAACTTTACTAAACCTAAAATATATTTCAAAAACCACTTTCACTTTACTAAACCTAAAAATATATTTCAAATTAAATACACGCTTCTACACGTATATTTATGTATCCATTATGTAAACTCCATATTTATTTGTTATCCTTTATAGCTTTTCAATATGATTTCTCCTATATGAATACACTATACCATGAAAAATGTTTCTGCCTAAATACCGCTAGGCTATAATTCTTATTTGGATAAAACATTCATTTACCATAGTAGCCTCATGGATCAGTTATTTTTTTATATAGGCAACAAACTACTTTTTGGGCCTAGCGATAGATTTGTTATTTATCTCTTGTTTTATACGTAAAGATTAAAAATTTAGATTCATAACACAACTTCATTATAAACATGATATATTTACCTTTAAGAATAGCTTAGCGCTTGCTAGTGCGAATGAGTAGATCACGTATTATATAAAAAAATTGTATAGCTTCTTGGCTGCTAGTCCAAGTTTCTTAAATTGTCATAAATGTAAAATAATTCTTCCAAAATCTCATAATAAATAGATAAATCTATATGTATACCTATATAACACATAAAAGGTTGATGTTTAGAATTTTTGGTTAGTAGGTAAAGCCTTTGGAGCATAAAACACATGAATCTTGTATTACCCAAAAATAATTGTATATATTAGTAAAATTTATTGTTTGGATTTAAGAATGTAAACTATGATATTTTTAGCTTAGTGCCTGCTAGGATATGCTACCACTAGGCTAGTTAAAGACATAATATTTGGAGCTTACGGTTTTTAGCATTAAAAAATTAAATAAACATATTTTGAGCTAAGAGGACATTATTTATTTCCATAATATAATATTTCGAGCTAAGTGGTTGTTATCATTTAACAAGTTACTGAATGATATTTTGAGCTTAGCGTCTGCTAGCTTATGACACAACACAATATTTTGATCTTAGTGGTCACTAGGATTTTTAAAATTAAATCAACATACTTTGAGTTTAGTGGTTGCTTTAAGTACTTAAAAAATATAATATTTTGATCTAAAGAGTCTCCAACGTTTAACAAACTAAAGAAAGACATATTGAGTTTAGTGTCCACTAGGTTATGCCTCAACATAACCTGAAAAATTATATTGTAATCTGAGAAGTTGGTTGGTTTTAATAAATTAAAGTAAGATGTTTTGAGCTTAGCGACCTCTATGTTAATCAATGACATTATCTTTGGAGATCTTTATAGCAATAAAGACATGTATAAATTAGTTGAATTTATTTTATGATTTTAATATTTAAATTTAGATCTTTCGAGCTTAGCACCCGCTAGGTTATGCCCCCACATAATATTTAGAGACTATCGGTCATTAGGATTTAATTAATTAAATTAAGATATTTTCAGCTTAGAGGCTGTTAGGTTATGCCACAACATATTATTTGGAGATTGTATTGACTAGGGTCTAATAATTCATAATTACGATATTTTAAAATATGTAAAAATTAGAGGAAGATATTTTGAACTTAACCGACGTTCGGTTAAAAAATATATAATATTTGGATCTTATGGTCAATACGATTAAAAAAAATTAAATTAACATATTTTGAGCTAAGCAGACGCTAGGTACTTTCACAATATATTATTTCAAGTTTAGTGGCCGTTATCATTTAACAAGTTACTGAATGATATTTTGAGCTTAGTATCCGCTAGCTTATGACACAACATAATAGTTAGAGCTTATTGGTCATTGGGATTTAAAAAATTAAATCAACATAGTTTGAGCTTAGTGGTCGCTAGGTACTTCAACAATATAATATTTCGAGCTAAAGAGTCTTCAATATTTAAAAAAACTATAAAAATATATATTGTGTTTAGTTTCCACTAGGTTATGCCTCAACATAACCTAACAAAAACTATTGTAATCTTAGAAGTCACTTGGTTTTAACAAATTAAGTAATATGTTTTGAGTTTAGCGACCTCTAAGTTAATCAACGACATTAAATTTGGAGATCTTTATAGGAATCAAGACCTGTATAAATTAGTTGAATTTATTGTATGATTTTAATATTTTAAATTAAGATATTTCAAGCTTAGTGCCCACTAGGTTATGCCACCACATAATATTTGGAGACTATTAGTGGTTAGGATTTAATAAATTAAATTAATATATTTTGATCTTAGCGGCCGCTAGGTTATGCCACAACATATTATTTGGAGATTGCATTCACTAGGGTTTAATAATTCATAATTATAATATTTTACAACATTTAACAAATTAGAGGAAGATATTTTGAACTTAGTTGGCACTAGGTTAAACAACGACATAATATTTGGATCTTATGATCGATATGATTAAACAAATTAAATTAACATATTTTGAGCTAAGCGGATGCTAGGTACTTCCACAATATATTATTTAGAGCTTAGTGGTCGCTATCATTTAACAAGTTACTTGAATGATATTTTGATATTGGAATCTTATGACATAACATAATATTTGGAGCTTAGTGGTCACTAGGATTTAACAAATTAAATCAACATATTTTGAGCTTAGTGGTTGTTAGGTACTTAAACAATATAATATTTCGAGCTAAAGAGTCACTAGCATTTAACAAACTAAAGAAAGACATATTGAGTTTAGTGTCCACTAGGTTATGCCTCAACATAACCTAATAAATTATATTGTAATCTTATAAGTCACTTTCTTTTCACAAATTAAAGTAAGATGTTTTGAGCTTAGTAGCCTCTAAGTTAATCAACGACATTAACTTTGGAGATCTTTATAAAAATCAAGACATGTATAAATTAGTTGAATTTATTATATGATTTTAAGATTTTAAATTAATATATTTCGATCTTAGCGCCCACTAGGTTATGCCACCACATAATATTTTGAGACTATCGGGATTAGGATTTAATAAATTAAATTAAGATATTTTGAGCTTAGTGGCCACTAGGTTATGCCACAACATATTATTTGGAGATTGCATTTGTTATGGTTTAATAATTCATAATTACAATATTTTACAACATTTAACAAATTAGAGGAATATATTTTGAACTTATTTTGCATTTAGGTTAAACAATGACATAGTATTTGGATCTTAGTGGTCACTAGGATTTGCGAATAAAATCAATATAGATTAAGCTTAGTGTCCGCTAGGTACTTAAACAATATAATATTTTGAGCTAAAAAGTCACTAGTATTAAACAAACTAAAGAATGAAATTTTGAGTCATGTCCCTCCCCCATCGCTTAGTCAAGTGGGTAGCACATAAAGTATAATCATGTATTCCGTGAAGTTAGAATCTTCATTTATTTGATCTTGAACAAGCTCGATATGGTATAGAGAAAGAGCAGAGCGGAGGGGATTCATAGGTTTTATCTCCTAGAGATAGGTTGGGGTGGGGGACTATTCACAAAATATTTGTGACCAAGTTGGATGAATAGATGTTATACTAGTTTCCGCCTCTTTGTAATGCAATAGATCTACGGGTATTGATATATGGAAAACTCCTTGAGAAACTAATTTTTTTCACGAACATGACTTGCAATATCCTTTCCTAGAAGTGAATGTAGTAGCTAGGGCGAGAGTACCCCTACCCCTCTAGCTGATGTATTGGTGGGGGTTATAGTCAAAGCAACACGAGGGCCCTACTCAACCGTAATAGTCTCTGGCTATTTGATGTTGGAAATATCTGTTGATCTCCACTTCACATTACAAGGGAGGGTTAGGAGGTAGTATGAGATGGCCTCCATGTTGGATATTGGTTTTCAGGATGGAAAATCATTTTTCGAGTATATGGCCTCCTACAGGGGTACATTATAGATGGGACCCACGTCCCTTACCTCTAACTAGAAAATTATGAGAGGGAGTTCAACAAATATTTCCAACATCAAATAGCCTAGACTATTTTAGTTGAGTGGGCCCCATGTGTCACTTTGACTATAACTCCCACCACCCAATCGGCCATAGGGGTAGGGTACTCTCTTCCCCAGCCTAACACATTAATTTATAGGAAAGGAGCTTTCAATTCACATTTATGGATAGATATAGGTTATGCTTCAACATAACCTAGCAAATTATTGTTTCGCATGCAATGCTTTCGTTCCTGGAATAGAGTTGCTTCTATCCTTTCATTCCTTTGAGAAACAGATAAGGGTTAGGCCTAGGAGGAATACCTATTGAATGTTGAGAGGGTGTGCACATACCGTAGAGAAAGATCAGGTCGATTGCGAAGAACTCCTTTTTGTCTGAGAAGGACTACCTGCAAGTAAGAATACAAGACCACCAGATTCTAATTAGACAATAAATGAGGGAACCGCCTTGGGCCCAGAAATATTAGACTTCCTTTGAAGGTGGTCCCTTCCCTAATATGAATTAACACAAATTATTGCAAAATTACAATTTAATTACCTTGTTAAAACAATAGAGGAAAGGGCTCGTTTTGGTTTTGAATCACAGTGACCGATGCCGGTCACTTATCACCGGTACCGGTTTCTGATAACCGATATCGGTAGGGGCAATGGTTTAGGGATTTTAGTGAAGGTTGGCTATAAGGTGGCTATAAGGTGGCTATGGTGTTTATAAGGCTAGTAAATGATTGGGGATAGGTAATGGGGTGATGGAGAAGACTCAGAGAGTATGGGGGCTGTTCTTGGGGGCAATGTAGGGGTAGAGGAATGACAGTTAGATGGAGGGTGTTACCGGGTAGTAGATCTAGGAATAGACTTAGAATTGCTGTGATTCAGAAGTCCAAGAAATGTTATTAAAAGAACATACAAGATACTACTTACTAATTCCTGATGGAGATATCAGGTCTAAAGACTGTGATAACGAAGGCAGGGCTCAGGTAGGATGATCGGACAATCAAAGATGAGCTATCTTCTCTCCCAATGCTTGGATGAGTGTCACTGGGCTCCGGTTACTCAGTTGCAGTCTTGGGCTTGATGTCCTTCTCTGCAAACTCCTCTCTTTCCTTCACTTGTCTCTGCTCGGCCAAGTGAATTCCCGATCCTTCCAATCAATTCCCAGGTTCCGATCCTTTGTTTTTGGTTGGGGGAGGTCATTTACAGGGAACCGATGGCGGTTACGTAACCGACGGCGGTCGAGTAGGAACCGATATCGGTTAAGTCAAAGTGAGCTATTTTTAGTAAAATAGCCAACTTTCCCTCCTTTTCTCTCGAGGAATTAGTTGTGGGCTTGGTCAAGTCATTATTAGGTTGATTTTGGTGCGGGTGAGGAGTAATTAGTCATGGGTGTGGATGTAGACCAAGTTATAGGTCTTAATTAGGTTAGTTTAGGGTTAGGACTAGGTCATGATGAGGTGGCAAAATGAGGTGGCAGGTTTGGAGATGTGGATTTATTAATTATAAGGTAATTAATAAATAATTGTGTAAGGTTTAGGTGATGAGGCTAGGTTGCGAAATGAGATGCGGGGCACGGGGGGTCATAAGACACAAATTTGGTGTCTACATTAGCCCCTTGTTGTCGTGTAGCTTGTCTTGTAAAGCTGCACTGACAATAATAAGAAGTGGTTACTCCTGTTAAGGGTATAGGTAATCCCCCTCAAATCTATCATAGATTGAGGTAACGTGAAATCAGGGATAGGGTTGATAAAGGGTAAATGGTGTTGAGATGATGGTAAGATGGTGGGGTAAGTTCAAGGAAGCAGACGCATGTTGAAATGCAGTAGTGCGACCAGGGTACATGATTTGAAGAGCAAACAAGCAATTCATAGGCAAAGGTCGATAGTTTATCCAAACAAGGGTGATATAATCCTGGTATCCAAGGCATAGGAAGTAGCTCCAGGGGATATAACGGGTAAGGTACAGGAATGTTTAGGCATGTTCGGCAGTACCAAATGGTTGGTTTGGTTGAGATAAACGTCACGGTCTCGGTCTAGGAAAAGTTGGTCGACTGATCAAGTCAAGTACCCTAATCATGCTGAAACATGAACAGGTGAGCTCGATTGAACAAAAGGTTACATGATGGGTGGATAAAATTGTAATTTTTTTGTTTTGGCGAGGTATTTAATTGGTGTGGCCTTGGGTCGGGCCGATTGATTAGTGAGGGCCATGGGTCGGGCCTGATTGGTTGGTTGCGGCCTTGGGTCGGGCCAAATGGTTGGTTACGGCCTTGGGTCGGGCCAAATGGTTGGTTGCGGCCTTGGGTTGGGCCTGATTGGTTGGTTGTGGCCTTGGGTCGGGCCTGATGGTTGGTTGCGGCCTTGGGTCGGGCCGATGGTTGGTTGCGGCCTTGGGTCGGGCCAAATGGTTGGTTGCGGCCTTGGGTCGGGCCAAATGGTTGGTTGCGGCCTTGGGTTGGGCCAAATGGTTGGTTATGGCCTTGGGTCGGGCCAAATGGTTGGTTGCGGCCTTGGGTCGGGCCTGGTTGGTTGGGTGCGGCCGTGAATGTGGCCAATGAAGTCAAAAAAGGCTATTTAGCAAAGGAGGGTATAGGCGATGTGGTGAGAAAGGGAGATTGGTGAATAAGGGTAGAAATTTTGGTAAAATAGGGATTAAACCGATATCGGTTAGCTATGACCGGTATCGGCTAGATGACCGATATCGGTATTTTTAGGGCACAATATAACTGATATCGGTTATAGGTCAAAAACCTATAAAAAGAAAAAACACGCCTGTCATTGTCACATTGTCAATTTAAAAACCAAATTTAGTTGTCTGAGGTGTTTTAGTGATATTGTTGAGTTTTTCGGCTGAGGTGGCATTATTTGAGTGGAGAAGTGAGTGGTTGGTAGACCCCAGTGAGTAGGAGGCAGAATTTGATTGGTGGAGAACCCAGCTGAGGAGATTTGGAGCCATGGCACAGCCAGGAGGAGCAGGAGGTGCTGGACCAGCTGGACCACCACCACCTATCCCACCACGACGACGTGTAGTCGTACCGGTAGGCTCTGAGCTCTTACCTTTGTGAATTTAATGAGTTTAAGCTAGATGTGGGTTTTGGGTAGGAATCCAAGTTTTGAATAAAATAATGAATAAATTGAGGTTATTTGAAAAATGGAGTGGGTAGGTAGGTTAGTTAGGTCAAGGTGGTAGGGTGGGTAGGTTTTTAGGGTTTTTCAATGGGTAAAAGGGTAGAAATAGGCAAAAATGGGTTTTTGGGGGCCGCGTCGGGTTTGGCTCGGCCATGGACAGTGACCGATGTCGGTCCCTAGCGGCCGCATCATCGGTCATGAAATTTTAGGCAAAGTGGGTTGTGGGTAGACCGGCGTCGGTCGTATGTCGACCGGCGCCGGTGTATATCAAGTGCTATAGGGGACCGGTGCCGGTCAAGGGTGACCAGTTGGTCATTAGTTAGGTTTATTTTTGTTTTGTTTCGTTGTTGGTGTTTGTGTTTTGTTGTTTGGTTGTTTGTTTTTGGTTTTGTGGAGGGTGAAGAGGGAGGGGGTAGAGTTGATAGGAAAGGTGATTGGGATGGGGGAAATGGGGTGGTTGTGTGGTTGGTTTGGTTAGGATAGATTAAGTGTTGCGTATGAATTAGGAGGTGTTAAATTGGTAGGGGCATAGTTAGATGGCGAGAGTAGATCTGGGTGATTGGTAGGGTGTGAGATAAGGAAAGGGGATATCGTAGATGTTTTAGGGTAAGATAGGTGGGTGTAGATGTGTGTTATAGAGTCGGGGTGTGGTCGGGAGGGTAAAAGGGGGTATAGAGGGTTAAAGGAGTTATTTTTGTAAAGGGTAGGTCTAATGAAGTGGGTTGTTTTTGTAGGCACGTCAGCAGCTTACGATGCGGGATCGGATGCCCCCGCTATTGAGACGGATGCGGCCACATGTGTCTGTAGCGCAGTGGGCCATTATGCGCGAGGTGGGACTCGGCGGAGTCCAGCGGTATAGGGCTGTGGATAGGGACCACAGCCTTATGGTTGCCCTCATCGAGAGATGGGATCCGGCGACCAATGTTTTCCATCTCCCTACCGGAGAGATGACTATTACCCTGGAGGATGTATATCGCATCCTGAGACTGCCGATCGTAGGGGAGGCAGTATTCCAGGTAGA
Organism: Taxus wallichiana var. yunnanensis; assembly: GCA_018340775.1. Taxonomy (NCBI): domain Eukaryota; kingdom Viridiplantae; phylum Streptophyta; class Pinopsida; order Cupressales; family Taxaceae; genus Taxus; species Taxus wallichiana. The sequence goes on along the minus strand of CM031236.1, from coordinate 464,542,728 downwards.
TGTGGAGACGGCTATGGATAGTATCCTTCAGGTATTTGGGGATGCAGCCGCATTATTGACTTATCACAGTGTGAGCATTGCCTATGGGGACATGTATCACGCCCACAGACATGAGACACGGCTTGCCGTGTTGATGATGATAGGTATCACCTGCTTCGCCCTCCCGGACTCAGAGGGAGGCCGCTTCCCATGGGTTTTGATGGGAGTGCTACACGAGATGGTGGAGGAGCATACATGTTATGCCTAGGCGCCAGATATATCAGTGCAGGCTATCTGAGAGAGCTATGGGGTTATCACTTTGGATGAGGTGATTTGGGATTTGCTCCAATTTTTGTTACACTGTTGGGCATATGAGCACATCATATGTATACGACCAGTAGGGCTGCCCAGCCCAGCCGAGGCCACAGGTTATATATAGGTATGGCTTTCAGAGGTGGTTGGGGGTCGTGGGCCAGCCATGAGCGGTGCTTGCAGGATGGGATGTAGCTTACTACCGTCATATGTTAGAGGGCTTGACCGCTTGGACATTGTATGGAGGCCCTACAGAGGCCATCAGCCCCGAGGAGGAGCCCGAGCACAGATGCATGGATCTAGTATACTTTCTGGATAGCAGGACGGAGGCTTAGAGAGCATGAGCGGATACCCCTAGAGAGGGTACAACGACAGTTGGGGCTGCGACAGGATGAGCCGCCTCCCTTCCCTCAGTATCGGAGGGATGATGTAGAGGCTCCACTGCCTGCACCACAGCCTGTGGACCTAGATTGGGTAGCAGAGAGACCGACGGATGATACAGTGGATGATGCCAGAGTGACAGGTGATTTTTGGTTTGGTGGGTAGGTCAGAGAGCAGCTAGGATAGCACAGCCCACACAGCCAGATTTGGTGGTTGTTACAGCAGAGAGGGACCGCCTCCTAGGACAGGTGTAGTTATTATAGGGGTAGCTTGCTGCTGCTGCACGCAGCACGAATCGGGGTATTACAGGGCGGTTAGCTTGAGCACGAGCTCGAGCACGGCCCGAGCACCAAGATACTGACCACGAGCACCAGCAGCCACAGTGCAGCCAGGCACGAGACCTACTGACACAGCGTAGGCACGAGCGCAGTACGGAGTGCCACCACGAGCACAAGGTGTGCCGGTAGGGCGGGGCCACCTTCTTATTAGGAGTCGGGGACCAGCCCAACAGCCATGGTGGCACGGGCCCGTTATATGGAGGTGAGAGTGGAGGCCCGGTATTATCAGGATGTCCTTGATGGTACCGGGGCTGACTATCAGCCATATGTGGTGCACCGAGCCAAGACCTCTCGGCCGAGATCCCGGGGGCGTAGCCACGGCCGGTGGGTCGGTGACAGGGAGGAGGCGAGAGCGAGCACAAGGACCAGGGAGAGGGGCTGAGGGTGGTGGGGAGAGCTGAGATATCCCTGGAGCAGAGAGGGGTTTTTGGATTTTGGATATAGACACCGGTCTGCGAACCGGGTATGTATATAGAGGCCTGCGTGCCCACATATGATTCATTTATTCATTCTTGTTGTATATACCGGCCTGCGAGCCGAGTACAGGTTGTATAGTTGATACCGGCTGTGAGCCAAGTATATTTTGACATGAGAGACCGGCCTGCGAGCCGAGTCGAGATTTTGATAGTGATAGCGGCCTGCGTGCCGGCTTTGTATTATTTTGAGATCACAGAGGCCCCCATGCAGGGCAAGTTGTATATTTGAAACATTGATATATATAGAGATGATGATTTTGATCCAGATGGTGTGTATAAAATGTTTTATGTGTTTTGTCGATGGTTTTTGAAATTTAATGTGTATAGATGATGAGTTAGATCCAAATGGTGTATATACTGATGGGTTTGATGTAGATATTGAAATGTCGTACGTATTTTGTGTTGATGGTTGTTTTATTGTAGATAGATGATGTTGATGAAATTGTGATGATATATTGATGTGATTTTGATGACAAATATTGATAATGGTGTCGTTATGCAGGAAAAAGAGGTGGGCGCCACAAAAATTTGCAAAAAATAAAGAAAAGGCCCAGGTTTAAGCAAAAGCGAGACATGTGACCGATATCGGTTACGTAACCGACGTCGGTAGATTAAGGACCGATATCGGTTAGGTAACCGATACCGGTTATTCCAAAATGAGCTTTTCTAAAAATAGAAAAGCTTGGGCGGCAACTTAAGTTCTTATTTTTAGAGTTCTTATTTTTAGAGTCATGCAACAAGTTAAATACGTGAATGCGACGCTGTTTGATGACTGATACAGGTAATTGCATGAAAGAATTGAGTGATAAGGAGGAAAGAGACAGGTAAAGTGAGTGTGGGCTGAGATTAAGAAGGTAGAAAGGCAAGTTATATTTGAAGAGGGTGATGAACATGGCTAGATGAGGAGAAACATCCAGCAGGCAGGGACGAGAGGGAAGACAAGTTCCACCCCAAGCAGCTGCATCCCGAGAGGTAAACTGTTTGGTTGTATTTTAATTCTTGCATGTTTTGATGAATAGGCTGAGAAAAGGTAAGAGGGTAGAGATGAGAAAAAAAAGGTGATAGGCAAGGGTTTGGGATAGAGTGAGTGTTATGGGGTAGGTAAGCAGGGTGTTCACGTATGTTTATAGGTAGAGAGAGGAGTAAACGAGTAAAATAATTATCGTAGGTGGTGGTTTTAAGCAGGGTGTATAGGATTGACAGTGACCGATATCGTTTAGAGATAACCGGTATCGGTTAGTAAACCGGTATCGGTTATCTATAACCGATACCGGTTACTGTAGGAATTTCCAGAATGTGAGAAAAAACACTTGGGGATTTGATTTATTGAATGGTTGTGTGTCATTTTGATGTATGCAGGCAGAGGTAGGGTTGAGGATGAATGATAGTGTGCCAGCTTTGTTGTCACGAATCCGAGCGGATGTAACACCAGCTGAATGGGCATTGATAAACCATGTGGGGTTAAGTGGAATCTGCTATTATTCACGAATCACATGCAATCATGCTATGTTGCAGGTGTTGATTGAGAGGTGGAATCTAGAAAAGAATACCTTCTATCTGCCAACAGGGGAGATGACAGTGACGTTGGAAGATGTGTTTAGAATTTTGAGGCTCCCAATTACAGGAAGACCAGTGTATCAGGCATTGCCTAGCATGGGGTGGGGAGCGATAACAACAGTATTTGGTTCAGCTGCACGAGATTTGACACAGCGAGGTTTGACATTCACTTATGGTACAATGTATGCAACACACCCTGAGGAAACAAGGTTGGCAGTGGTATTAATGATAGCGGTGGGGTATTATGCATTACCGAGGGTGGAGGGGGAAGATTTCCAAAAGCATTGATGAGTGTTATTTGGGAAATGATAGAAAGGAGCGTGACTTTCGCATGGGCACCCGCATATCTGGTAGTTATACAGGGGTTTATGGGCCTGCAGGTGAAAACACAGGACGACACTAGATTGTTCATACTTATTACATTGTTGGGCCTATGAGCACATTGTTTGTGTGTGACCGATAGGCCGACCCATCCAGTCGGGAGAGACAGGAGTGCAGAGGTTGGGATTCAGACGATGGGTCCAGACAGAACAAGAGGTGAGATCCCAGGCCATGATAGATGACATCGAGTATTATAGGCAGGTATGGGAGATGGTGAAATTACGGATATTTGTTGGAGACCTTACGGGAACTATATGGTGACGAGCACATAGATGAGGAGTTGAGGGGTGTAGAGTGATTGAGGTGGATCGCAGGGCACAGGCCAGGTGAGTACGAGAGGATTCCTCTAGATCACGTGCGGTGAAAATTTGGATTTGTTCAGGATATACCTATGGCTTATAGACCATACATGAGGATCGACACCGAGGCAACATTCTCACCACCCTAGCCAACACCTCTAGAAGGGCCAGAGGAGATAGCAGCCGATCGCAGGGTAATGGATGCAGGAGCGACATAGGCCTATAGATTATGGTGGGTAGTAGAGCTGCGAGGTGTACGTGATCGTCCTGACATAGCTGTGATTACAACGGAGAGATCGTCTGCAGGGTTTAGTTCATCAGCTCCAAATGCGGGTGAATGAGACAACGGGATTGTTAGCGGTTGTAGAGTCACGAGTGGAGAGACTAGAGGCAAGATTCCTCCACGCGAGAGGACATATTCATATGTTACAAGAGATGTTGGCGGATCAGTGGGAGGAACCAATAGCAGTGGCACCTTTGAGGATGGAGAGGCCAAGTGAGTGGCATCGATGATCATGATCACCACCTGATTCGGGAGGAGGCGCAAGGGTCTAAGTGAATTTCATAAAAGTATAAGAATAAATAAGGATGCCGACCTGCACGTCGATGATAGAGAAGATGTATTTTTTAACATCTAAATAAAACTAAATATGTATGTTGATTTGAGTTATGATAATAATAAGAATGGTTGTGTTTTGAATGTTTTGTTTTGAAAAAGGATAAAGATGAATGTGAGCGAATAGAAATACACAAATAGATTTATATATACCACACATGATAGGTTATGGTAGGGGATGGTCGAGCTAACCTTGGGAGACCCCATGTCTCCTAAGTGCTGCCTACATAGCCCATTGCACAAAGCAAGGAGGGGCCTCAGACCGATGTAGTTCTCCCTTAGGACCAGGGAGAGGTGAATTCAGGTAATTTGGTTGTGGTTAGGCAATTTTTGGTTGGTAAAAATATTGATATTGGTAGGGTAATGTTATTGGTGTTAGTAAGGGATTGGCGATGTTGGTGTAGGTATAGGTGAAACGAAAGTTAGCTTACCCAAGTAGTAGGGAACCGTGTCCTGATTAAGGTCAACACATAACCCTAGAGTCGAGTAAAAGAGGCAGAAGTGTCCCGTAGTTGAGAAGAGCTAAACAAACCACATATATTAACATAGGATGGGCTTGAATCCCTAGGTGCCTTGCATAGGCGAGAAGTCAATAGGTGAAAAGAGTCGTATTATCACAATATATCGGATATACGTCACGTCCCTTGAGTTTTGTTGTGTTGACGAATGGTGAGGTGAGGTGGCTGGTATAGCTGGGGTGCAGAGAACTTATTATAAGGTGATTATTCTGACGAAAGAGAACCAAACCTAAATAGACAAGTCCATGACTCAAAAGTGCTTTGGAATACTGCTTTTATTTTTCTGGATATAGACTGATTAATGCGGGAAGTCCATAGGGGATATGTATTTTGTTGTTCTTGAGGTCTTCACGAAGCTGATCAATACGAGAAGCTTCTGATAAAGGCTGACTTTGTATAGCTGTCCTTCAAGGGAGCAGTCTATTTATAGTAGCAGATGCAGTTTTTGTGTATAGCTGTCCTTCAGGGGAGCAGTCTATTTATAATAGTAGAAGTGACTTTGCACATAGCTATCCTTCGAGGGAGTAGTCTATGTATAACTTAGAGGTCTAGATGTCCGTTTGGCATGAAGCATCTAGTTTTGTAGGAAGTTTGACTCAAGAATATCCCATAAGTGTACAATTGAGAACATGTTATTTTGATACTTTTAAGTCATGGACCAGACTAAAAAGGGGAAGGCATCTTTAAGAGGAGGTAATGACCAAACCACGTGAGCTTGATTCTATTTTGAGATGCATGGAACAAAAATGTATGAGGTAGTAAATGAGCTCAAGGGACGAGCACAAGGTAGATAAGAAGTGATATAACACTAAATTCAACAGTAGAATGGTTGAAGATGCAAGGCATTAAGGGGTTCAGGCTCAGGTTTACCATTAAGCGAAGCTAAACGGTAAGTGCCTGATCCATAAGTATGAGTGATAATGTAGGGCCCAATCTAATTAGGAGCAAATTTTCCACGTTTGCTCTTTTCTAGTTTGGTTACATGTTGATTCTCTTTGAGGACAAGATCACCAACCTTAAAGGTACGCTCATGGAGTCACTTATCATAAGCACGCTTGATGCGTTTTTGATAGATTTGAAGGTGGTCAAGAGTTGTAAGATGATGCTCGTCAAGAAGCTCCAATTGGGCTAACCGCTCTTGGCGGAAATCATCATTGGTGAGAATATCCTGAAGAGATATTCTTAGGGAGGGTATTTGTATTTCGAGAGGCAAGACAACCTCGGTACCATATACCAAAGAGAATGGGGTGGCATTAGTGGAGGTGCGAATGCTAGTCCGATAAGCCCAAAGGGCAAAGGGGATGTGATCAGGCCAATTGCTTCTAGAATCGTTAACAACTTTCATGAGGATTTTGGTGAGGGTTTTATTAGAAGATTCAGCTTGACCATTTGCTTGTGGATAGTAAGGTGATGAGAAGCTAAGTTTGATACCAAAGTTGTCACAAAGGTCTTGTAACAACTTATTTTTGAAATATTTTCCATTATCTGTTATCAGGCGATGAGGAACGCCAAAACGACAGATAATGTGATGGTTAATGAATTCGACAATTTTTCTTTTTTGGTTGAAATGAGTGGAATGGATTCCACCCATTTAGTGTAATATTCGGTTGCTGTGATTATCCAACGGTGACGTTGCGAAGATGGTGGGTGAATCTCACCAATAAGGTCTAAACCCCATTGTGAGAAAGGCCAAAGATCTCGTGTGACCTATAGCGGATGGCTAGGAGTATGTTGAAGGTTGGCATGTTGTTGACACATAACACAATGCTTAACATATTTGTAGCAGTCATTATTAAGAGTAGGCCAATAATAGCCTAGGCGAAGGATTCATTTGGCCATGGCAAGGCCACTAAAATGTCCACCACAAATACCGTCGTGGACTTGTTGGATGGTATAGGTGACCTCCGCACCGGTTAGACATCGAAGGAGGATGCCATCAAAGCCACGTTTATAGAGGAGTCCCCCCATGACGACATAACGAGAAACACTTTTAAGAAAAGCACGTTTTCCGTTACTAGTAAGGTCAGGTGGGAGAACAGAGGTTGTAAGATAGTCGTGAAATTGGTGATACCAGGTATCCTGTGAATTAGCAGACACATTATTTATCATACAAACATCCGGGGCGGAGTAAGATGGGGCAAAGAGTTGTTGGACCAAGACGAATATGTCAGAGTCAGTTGGTGAGGCAGGAATTTGCGAGGCTAAGCAAGCCATAGTATCCACAAATTTGTTAGTGGAGCGGGAATGGTTTGGATAGAATAATGAGTAAATAAGGTCAAAAGTGAATCCACGTAATGTTTGTACTTTTGAAGTTCCTCATTTTTACATTGGTAGATGCCCATAACTTGATTGACTACCAATTGAGAGTCAAAAAATGTTAATAGATTTGACACCTAAGTGTAATGCAACCTGGAGACCCAAAACAAGGGCCTCGTATTCCACTGTATTATTAGTGCAGGGGAAATCAAGCCGGAATGAAAGAGGCATAGGCTCAGCATCAAGAGGAATGAGAACAACGCCAGCTCCTCCCGCCGTTGGCATTTGGATCCATCGAAGAAGAGGGTCATTGGATACGACTCCTCACTGAGTGAAAGAGTGGCGATGAGTTCGTCGGGGAAATTAAAATTGGTAAATTGCTCCCCAGGTAAAGGGGCTTCCGCGAGTTGGTCTGCGATAGTTTGTCCTTTGATTGACTTCTGGTGTACAAATTCAAGGTCGAGGTCAGCGAGGAGCATAAGCCATCGGCGATGCATTGGTTTAGATGAGGTTTGGCGTACATATAATGAATGGGGTCCGCATTGGTGATGACAAAAGTTTTGTGATTCAGGAGGTAGTGTCGGAGTTTGGTGGCTACGAATGATAGGGCTAGGCACAACTTTTCTACATGTGTATACCTAGTCTCGTAATCCACAAGAGTATGACTTATGTAATAAACGGCTTGTTCTCGATGCTCGGAGTCACGATGTGCGAGCATGGCTCCTACAGCATGGTCGGTGGCAGAAAGGTAAAGGTAGAAAGGGTGATCATCTTGAGGTGGGATAAGCATGGGTGGTTGCTACAAGAGATAGGATTTAAGAGCCTCAAAGGCTTGGTGGCACTCTTCGCTCCATTGAAAGACAATGTCCTTTTTAAGGAGATGATGGAAAGGTTGACATCGATCTGAGAGTTGGGAGATGAAACGCTAGATAGATTGGAGTTTACCTTGCAAACTACGCAATTGTTTGAGGTTAGTAGGTGGGGGCATTTCTAGGATAGCTTTGACTTTAGCTGGATCGACCTCGATGCCACGCAAAGAGATGATAAAACCAAGAAGTTTTCCCAAAAGGACACCAAAGACACATTTCTTTGGTTGAAGATGAACACAATATTGTAACAGGTGATCGAAAATAATGGTTAAAACATCGAGATGTTCACTGCGATGTTTAGATTTTCCAAGAAGATCATCGACATAATCCTCAAGGATAGTGTGCATAATGTCATGAAAAATGTAAGTCATAGCCCGCTGATAGGTCGCACTAGCATTCTTAAGGCCAAATGGCATGACACGATAATAGAAGGTTCCCCAAGGAGTTATGAAGGTAGTTTTATGTTGATCGGCCGGGGCTACCAAAATTTGATTGTATCCCGAGAAGCCATCCATGAGAGAAAGCATCTCATGGCCGCAGTGAGATCAACAAGTTGATCAATACTTGGGAGGGGGAAGTCATCCTTCGGGCAAGCGAGGTTAAGGTCTCGAAATCTCGTACATATCCGAAGTCCCCCCGTTGCTTTAGTAACATGTACGATGTTAGAGATCCATTGAGGATAGTCAATAGGTAAGATGAAGGAAACAGAAAGGAGTCGTTGAAGCTCTTCTTTGACCAAGAGGGCAATGCGTGGATGCATTTTTCTCAGTTTCTGCTTAACTAGTTTGGTTTGGCATCGGGTTTTAGGGTAATGTTATGGACAGTAATGTCAGGATCAATTCCTGGCATGTCAGCGTAGGACCAAGCGAAAGCTTGGTTGCGGGCACGAGGAAGGTAGTGAAGGCAGTTTGTTCTGATGCGGTAAGAGATTATCCGATCTTCACAATGTGAGGATCATCCTCGGTGTGAATGTTGATTTCTATAGTCGACTCATTCAACATGGTTTGAGTATCAGATGGTAAGGCGCGTTGAATATAAGAGTCATCCGCACCAAGGTAAGTGAGGATGGAGTTGTCATCCTGGCACTCAACAACATTAATTGAAGGCGAGTCCTCTTCGATCATGTCTGGATACAGAAGGGGAAGAGAAGATGGGTCTTCATTATCGCGTTGATAAGTGAGAGGACCCAAGAAGATAGCGTTTATGAAAAAAAAGTTAGGAGGGATAGATTCAGGGTCTATCGACTCTGTGGGTGACGATGGCAAAATGGGTGATGATGGTTCGGAAGGGGTGACTTCGTCATCTTCCTGGATACAACGGATATGCGATGTTTTCAGTGTAGGGGGTTCAGAGAATCCAAGACCATGACGATCTTTGTGTTTGCGTGTAGTAATGGGAATGATTGTATGTCGGCCTTGTTCATAAAGACCAAAACCAAAACCTTTCCAAGCACAGCGAGTCAAGAAGGTGAGGGAAAATGACGATTTGTCAGGTATTGAAAATCAGATTGGAAGGGAACCACACCAAGGGGAGGTTCAGGGGTAACAGAGGATGTGTCGACACCCCCATACGTTAGGTTGGTGTGGCAATTAGGTGGTCATAGGAGATTACCTCCCCCACACGACGGTCGTAGGTAGGATGCACATGTAACTGTCTGTACTCCTGTGGGGTATGGAAAGAGCTAACGTTATATAGGTGATACTCCCCCAGCGTGAGGCGTTGAAAAACATCTACTAAAGGGTCTGAGGTTGGGATGTTGTCCGCGGGAAAGGAAGTGGTATTTGCGATAGCGGTCTCATTGGTTGAAGGTGTAGGTGCGGTTGAGGTGGATGGTTGAGGTGTGGTTGAAGTGGATGGTTGGGTTGGATGAATGGGTGTCTTGACTGGTACAAGCACATCATTGGGGCGATATAACATATTGCAGGTTTTGAAGGGGGGAGGGTCAGCTTTTACGGTATAGGACTTCCCCTCGTACTCAAATTTTATGCATCTATGTAAGGTGGAGGGAATGCATCCCATAGCCGGATCCAAGGGTGGCCTAACAACATGTTGTATTGGAATTCACCCTCAAGGACATAGAAGAGTTCGGGTAAGGTACGTGGCCCTACATGAATGTTAAGGATCACAGTGCCTAAGGTAGAAGTAATAGCATCGTTGAATGAACGCAGCATGGTGGGGTTGGCACACATGTAGCTAGAGGGGATATTCATTTGTTGGAAGGCTTTAGAAGAGATGATGTTTAGGCTAGCACCCCGTCAATCATAACACGGCGTACGTGGATGTCCCGAACGTAAGCTGAGATGAAAAGAGCGGGGTCAGGATCTTCTGCACCAAAGTCAACAATTTCATCTTGGAGCCTAACGGCGGCGGTTTCTTTATATGGGGGAAGTGGTAGATTGTTTGGTGAGAGAGGCAACGTGGTTGGGTGTTAAGATGGAGGTAACGGGAAAGGTTTCATTAGGTAAGACCTCTATACCTTGAAGGATTTCAACGAGAGCTTGTCGATGAGATTCAGAGGCCTGAATGAGATCATACAGTGTCATTTTTACAGGTGATTGGTGAAGCTGTTTGATCATGGTTCGGTGGGAAACTCCATTAGAGATGGGGTAGGCAGGTCCACGAATAACCACTTTAGGTGGTGGTGCGATCGGGATGGTGGACGGAGAAAGAGAGGCCGCAGGTGTGCTTTCTTTAGCTTTCCCATTGTTTTTCTGCCCTCGAGTAGCAACACTAATCATATTGATCTCGTGAACACGAGAGGAGGAAGACGGTAGGGATAAGTCATGGTCTTCGAGAGGTGGGGTTGTAATAATGATAGATCTTGGTGAGGAGGGGACAGGTGGTATAGGAGAGGGGATTGAAGCTAAAGGTTTCTCCCTTCGTAAATTGTCTTTCTTAACCTTTTATCTAAGAGAGGTAGCCCGTGACATATGGCTTTCAACGCTTTGCATCCCTCTACATCATGTCCTGGTGTGCGGTGGTAAGCGCAGATTTTAGACTCATCATAACCTATAGGTCGAGGTTTAGATGGATCATAGGGTCTAAGTGGGGGTAGGGAAATGGTCGCATTCTCCACCAACATCGCAAGGATTTTGGCGTAAGACCCTTTGAGCGGGTCAAAGTCAGAGGAAAATGAGGCTATTGACTGGGTAGGTTTCGGTAAATGACTGGGTATGGTTGATTTGTATGGGTGGCGGCTTAGCCAAGGGGTTTTGATAATTGGATTTAACTAAACGTGACCTCTTGGCACAAGTTATGTTTAGCTGGTCAGATGACGTGGTAGCAACAAACAACCATGGAGAAAGAGGAGTGATAGTAAACAAATCCTTTGATGATGGAGTTTGTTTAGAGTTGATAGGTGGATAGGATACTTGGGGTGATGGTGTTGATATACCCTTGGATCTTTGTATGGGTGCGGAAGGTGTAGGTCGTTTTAAAGAAAACGCAGGAGGTATGATGTATTGATGCAAGGTGGAGGGATGAGGTCCCAATATAGAAGGTAGGTGTGACGGTGATGGTTTTAGTTGTGATAGAGACATAGGTTGGACTTGAGGAGATTGGGTCTGTCTCCTAAGTGGATGGATGGCTTTACTTTTGGATAAATCTAACCGTTTAGGTGGGTGTGTTAGACTGGGTATTGGTGAGGTCCCAAGCATAGGGGAAGGTTTGGTTAGGTCAATAGAGGTGGATGAGGTATTTGGTAGAGATGAGGGGGGTGAAGATGAGGACATAGGCATTTTAAGCTTTTGTAAACACTTCGGGTATATGGTAGAGGCATCTGGATCGGTCATCTGCATTTGAGTAGAATATGGTGTACTCAAACATTCCCATAGGACTCGTCTATCTTCTGAGGGGTGACAATCCTCACGTGTAAATAGGAAATTTTGTATGGAAGAAAGGTGGGTTGTGATTCCGGTCCACTGTGGGTGTGATACAGGGGGTAAATGAGGTACTGTATCAATGGGCGTTAAGAGGTCAACCGGTCACTGAAAAGATTTAGGTGATGAAGAACTAATAGGTAGGAGGGCATGTTTGAGAGGATCCGTCATGATTAAAGAATTTGGTGATGTCGGTTCAAGGGGTTTCTCATCTAAGGATGACAAAAAAGTGGCGAGCCTTCCTCTTGTACAACAAGAGTGGTAGAAGGAGATGTTTGGGAAATAGATAAGTTAGATAACATCCGCTCACAGTCTTGCAAGGATGTGGTGTAAGAAGGCTCATCTGTGAGAAGAGAACTCTGGGCGGTTAATTCCTTTATGGGTAAAGGAATGGCAAGGATTTCATCTTGTCTTGATGGTGGTGAAGGGGGTTCGGGTTCCTGTGTTAGTGAAGAGGCTTGATTCAGAATTTTCTCGATAGAGGCTTTTGGTTGGGAGTCGAAGACTGCATGGATTTCATGAACACTCTCCTCGGCTAAGATATCTTGGTTTATGTTACTGTTAGATGAGTGGTTCGGGAATGGTTTGTTGAAGATTTTCAAATTTTGGTTAGCAGGGGCATTAGGATTATCGAGGGTTATATCCCCTGCATCAACCATTTCCTGCACTATGTTTTTCAACATCTTGTAGTTTTCATGACTGTGTCCCTTCACGCGGTGGAAGTTACAGAAGTCATTTTCTTTGTACCAAGAAGGTATAGCGCGGGTGGAATCAAACCCGGAGTGAGGTTTAACAGGAGGTAAGGTAATAGCTCCTGCCTTGAGCAATTTTTCCAATATCACACCATAAGTTTCTCCCAAGGGAGTGTAATTGATGGGCTCGGCTTTATACTTATAGGTGGTTTTTGGCGGGGTATTAGACGGTGCTTGGGATTTGACCATCACCGCATGGACAGCTCCTTTTGATTTCGAAGCAGTCGATGCATGAGAATTGGTGGTGTTAGGTTTGTTGGTGGAGTCTTGGGTTCGGAAATTGGGGTTTTTGTTGCGCAACCGCAATTTCTCTTCCTCTAAGGCTCGAATCTCTAGTTTTCGAGCCATAGTAAAGGCCTCGTCAAATGTGTAGAAAGTTTGAATTTGGAGGGTAGGAGAAATGTGCTTAGCGCAGGCCCGCGTAAAGAGTTCGATAAGTTCGGCCTGAGGTAAGGCATAAGTAAGTTGGTTGATAAGGCCCCGCCATCGTCCAAAAAATCTGTGATAGATTCGTCTTCAAATTGTCGGATGGCATAGAGGTCGGTGATAGATACTTTCTTAGCAATGTTAATGGAGAAATGATCCAAGAAAGATTGGGCTAATTGGTTAAAAGAGAAGATTGAGTCTTTGGGTTAAAGCAACTTTGTACCACTCAAAGCGGGTCTGATAAGGACATGGGAAAGGTGCGGAGTAGTAAGGCATCATCATGAGCAATCAGATAGCAGGCATGTCTAAATGATCGCAAATGTTGTTGAGGATCCTCCTTACTATTAAAACGAGTGAATTTTGGTAATTCCCATTGAGGAGGATATGAATGAAGGGGGATAAAAGGATGAATAGGCTCTGACAAACTTTCTCGTATGTCAGGGTGCTACGGCTTCCTGAAACAGAAGCCTCCAGATTTTGCATTTTGTCCATCATTTGTTTGATTAAATCAGTGGTTGGATGAGATGATGGTGCGGTTCTTTAATAAACGGAGGAGGATTGGGCCAAGGGCCACCACTAGACAATGGTGGGGTTAAATGTTGATAAGGTATTGAGGATGAATATGTTGAGGCGACCAAATAGGGATGTCCTATATAAGATGTTGAAGTCACCGGATACGTGTGTGGAAATGAAAAGGTGGGCGGAGCTTGAGAAGGAAAGCTTGTGTGGATAGGTGGCAGAGAGCAAGTTATGAAAGGAGTAGTCTGCGAGAGAGACGAGGTAGGAGCAGTCGGTGGTAATGATATATGGGGCCCCAGATTAACAAAAGGAAAGCCAATCTATGCCGTAAGAACCTCTGAAGCCACTGAGTTGGGTGACGGGGCTAAGGATGAAGAAGGCAAGGCGGAATTATCAGGTGGAGAAGGAGCTAAGTGAGTGGCTATACTAATAGGCATACCAACAAGGAGTTGACCATCGGGTGTACGGTCAGGGGCATGAGACAAATAGTATTGTACAACGCTAGGATTAGCGTCCAAAAATTTCACAAATTCCTTATCTCCTACAGGGATTTTGGGAACCTCGGCCCAGTGTCCGTAGGGATTCCCACGAGGATGTGAAGGGGGTGATTCAGGCAAAGGCATGGAGCAGGCATGTGAAACCATGGCTGCAGCTTGTTTCAGTGATAACAACCATGGACAAGAGTACACAGTAGGGATGCAATCTATCAGGAACAGAAGCAACAACAAAGTGTTGGAATTGGTGGGTTCTTTGGTTTTGGGAAGCTGTGAAAGACGATAACGATATCGGTCGGATAACCAATGTGTCGGTCGAAAGTTGTAGCCGGTGTCGGTAAGTTAACCGATGTCGGTATAATAGGACCAGTGTAAGAAGCTATAGGAAGTTGCTGATTTGGGGTTAACAGTGCTTAGTATGCCTACCAAACTGTTCTGAAGTGATCACAAAAAACAGTGTATGACAGAGAAACAAAACAAAAAACAAGCAAGATGCACAAGCAAATTAACAGACTAAACCTAGGATTAGTTTTAATCACTTTGGGCTTATGCCTTAGATGCAAGATGATGTCAATCCTAAACAGAAGACTTAGGGGAAATGTCAAGTTTGTTTTGGCTTATAAAGTTACCTCAATCGGGCGGAGGAATACCACGGAAAAGGGGGATGTTTGAGCTGTTGTGTTAATTATGATGTGATTCGGTATGTGTTGTGCAGTGAAAGTAAGATTAATTTCTTGTCAATACCATGGATATCACCCCCACGTGTATGACCTATTACTTAATCTATGTTCACTAGAATTGAAAACAGCAAGCAAGAATGTGATGCACGTGTTTTAAACCCAAATCGAAAATGATATTCGATGAAGCAAAGAAGATGACTTTCACTAATGCAAAGATGTGAAAGCAAGACAAATTCTTTTACCAAATAACAAAATATCTTGTGAATATTTTAGAAGAAGAAAATAGCAAGTGTGCTCCCTATATGAAAGCAAGCAAGAAAGAAAGAAACCCAAAATGGGTCCCACCGGGCATGCCAAAATGTTTCACACAGAATGCTTCCGTTCTGGAATAGAGTTGCTTCTATCCTTTCATTCCTTTGAGAAACAGATAAGGGTTAGGGCTAGGAGGAATACCTGTTGAATGTTGAGAGGGTGTGCGCGTACCATAGAGAAGATCGGTCGATTGCGAAGAACTCCTTTTTGTCTGGGAAGGACTACCTGCAAGTAAGAATACAAGACCACCAAATTCTAATTAGACAATAAATGAGGGAACTGCCTTGGGCCCAGGAAATATTAGACTTCCTTTCGAAGGTGGTCAGTTCCCCTGCTAATATGAATTAACACAAATTATTGCAAAATTACAATTTAATTACCTTGTTAAAACAATAGAGGAAAGGGCTCGTTTTGGTTTTGAATCACAGTGACCGATGCCGGTCACTGTCACCGGTACTGGTTTATGATAACCGATATCGGTAGGGGCAGTGGTTTAGGGGCTTTTAGTGAAGGTTGGCTATAAGGTGGCTATAAGGTGGCTATGGTGTTTATAAGGCTGGTAAATGATTGGGGATAGGTAATGGGGTGATGGAGAAGACTCAGAGAGTATGGGGGCTGTTCTTGGGGGCAATGTAGGGGTAGAGGAATGACAGTTAGATGGAGGGTGTTACCGGGTAGTAGATCTAGGAATAGACTTAGAATTGTTGTGATTCAGAAGTCCAAGAAATGTTATTAAAAGAACATACAAGATACTACTTACTAATTCCTGATGGAGATATCAGGTCTAAAGACTGTGATAATGAAGGCAGGGCTTAGGTAGGATGATTAGACAATCAAAAGAGGAGCTATCTTCTCTCCCAATGCTTGGATGAGTGTCACTGGAGCTCCGGCTCGGTTACTCGTTTGCGATCTTGGGCTTGATGTCCTTCTCTGCAAAATCCTCTCTTTCCTTCACTTGTCTCTGCTCGGCCAAGTGAATTCCCAATCCTTCCAATCAATTCCCAGGTTCCGATCTTTTGTTTTTGGTTGGGGGAGGTCATTTACGGGGAACCGATGGTGGTTACGTAACCAATGGCGGTCGAGTAGGAACCGATATCGACTTTAAGTCAAAATGAGCTATTTTTAGTAAAATAGTCAACTTTCCCTCCTTTTCTCCCAGGAATTAGTTGTGGGCTTGGTCAAGTCATTATTAGGTTGATTTTGGTGTGGGTGAGGAGTAATTAGTCATGGGTGTGGATATTTTTAGTCATGAAAATGAGGTGGCAGGTTTGGAGATGTGGATTTATTAATTATAAGGTAATTAATAAATAATTGTGTAAGGTTTAGGTGATGAGGCTAGGTTGAGATGCAAGGCACGGGGGTCGTAAGACACAAATTTGGTGTCCTTTATATTAGAATCTTAGAATTAGTATGTTTTAACAAAATAAAGTAAGAATTTTTAGCTTAGCGACTCTAAGTTAATCAATGTCATTAACTTTGGAGATATGTATAGAAATAAAGACTTGTATAAATTAGATTAATTTATTGAATGATTTTAAGATTTTGAATTAAGGTATTTCAAGCTTAGCACTGTTAGGTTATGCCAACACATAATATTTGGAGCATATCTCATTGCTAGGTTTTGTGACAACATGTTATTTAGAGATTGCATTCGCTAGGGTTTAATAATTCATAATTACGATATTTTACAACATTTAACAAATTAGAGGAAGATTTTTTGACCTTATTTGGTGTTAGATTTAACAACGAGATAATATTTGTATCTTGCAATCATTAGTATCTAACAAATTAAATTATAAATTATGAAGTATATGGCTGATAGCTACTCCCATAATATAATATTCTGAGCTTAGTTTTTACAAGCACCTAACTAGTTATAGATTTATATTTTGATCTTAGCCAACGACATGTTATGCCACAACATGAATTTTAGAGCTTAGAGGTTGATATGTTTTATCAAAATAAAGTAGGATATTGTGATTTGAGAAGCCACTAGATTATACCAAGACATAATATTTGGAGCATAACAATCTTAAGGATGTAAGAAAACAAATTAAGATATTAGGATATTTGCCATGGTTAGGATATGCCAAAACATAATATTTTTGGAATTATGGTAAAAGTGAGGGTTTTGAAATGACCCTCATCCTTGTACAAAAAATCCCTCACGACCAGATATTACAATGAAACAAGAAGAGAACAATCTTGTATGCAACAAAAAGTTAAAAACTAAAAAGGCCCAAACCAGAAAAATCCAAATTACATTTTATGGATATTATAGAGAGTAGTTACTTCCTCCTTAGCGTTAGAAGTAGTGATTCTTTCAACCGACATGTCCACTTACTTAATGTGTTCCAGAAACCTTCGTTAATTTTCCTAAAGGTCACGTCTATGTGACTTTTCCATTATTTGATAGTAGATAAATCCATGTTAAGTCTTCCAAATATATTAAGTGTAACATAATATTTAATGGGATCATGTTGGTCAAGTGTGATATTCTTCAAATGATCATGGTGCTCCAAATCTGCAGTGGGGGGTCCCATTTTCTCTAACAGAGGAGAATCAAGGTAAACCAAGGAGAGATCCCAAAACACATCAATAATTTATGATTCCATGCTAACTTCCATGGAAATAGGAGTGGGGTAGCCGTATGTGCTTTTGTGACTAGGTGAGTAGAGTTGGTAGTAGCCATTAAAATGTCTGGGGAGATGGGAGGAGAAACTAGAGAAGCATCGGTAAAAGGTGGAAAGGATGGAGGTTTCGGGTCCGAAAGTGGTTTATAGGGTATGGGAGAGTGCTCGAGGGGTCCGAAGGGTTAAGAGCCACTAGAGAAGACGAGGGAGAGACATGAGAAGAATAATAATAGAGACCATAAGAACACTCGGCTAATGATCATTATGTCCGAATCGAGTTGAAAGGGAGATGAAGGTGGCGGAGATAGAGACGGTAAGAGACAAATGAAAACATGGGGGATAGAGGGAGATAGTTGTAGAGGAGTAGGGGGGATATGATGTTACTTTCCTAGCTTAGAGGGGAAGTGTGAGATTTATTTTTGGGAAGATGCCATTTTAAAGATAAAATAAAAATGCCTTTGTGGAGGAAAGGAATTTCCTCTTCTCTATCCAGTCTAAGGGACTTCTCAAGCGATTAAAATATAAAATCCACAAATTTTACCTTACAATCATGTTGAAGATGCGTAAGAAGAAAAATATGATGTCTATAAATCAATTTGTAGCATCCCTCCAATATGAATTACCTCATATATTACTCAACAACCCTATCTCAAGGTTGTGGAAGTGAGTCTCATTCATAGCCTGAGTGATACTTTCTCATCTTTTCATCAGGACACAGGACCTCATCCATCTCCTCCCGAAGAGATCATTTAAAATAAATTTAACCATCCGTAGGGATCCCTAAAACAGCCGCAATGGACTCTATCGAAAAAATAAATTTCTTATTTCCCACTTTGACTCTTCTAGGTTTCTATCACACTGTTGGTCACTCAAACGGAGTGACCAGAAAATATTTCCATAAATGATGTAACATAACCATCATGTAAAATATTCCATACTTTTGGGTTAGCCTTGACCTCTTCATAAGAAGAAGGCTCAATGTGTTTGATAGTGTCACCCATAGTGAATAGGGAGACATTGACATTGATTTCTAAAGGTCTGATATAGATGATGCTTAAATAGAGATGCCGAGCACATTCATTCCACTCTTCCCCACACATCTCTAAGATTTTGAATTGAAAGTTGTCCTTATTAATAATATTATCTCACATGTGTATAGTCATTAATATATCTCATCCATCACACAAATGCAATCTATCAATGTCATAAATACCCATAAAACCCACACATGTTGTATCCTCTTGTCACTACTAAAAGAGGTTATGCCTCAACATAAACTAAAAAATTATATGGTAATATTGGTTAATCAATGACATTAAATTTGGATATTTGTATAGTAATCAAGATCTATATAAATTATTTGATTTTAATATTTTAAATTAATATATTTCAAGCTTGGCACCCGCTAGGTTATGCCACTACATAATATTTAGAGCATATATTTTTTTAGGATTTAATAAAGTAAATTAAGATATTTTGAGCTTTTTGGCTGCTAGGTTATGCCACAACATATTATTTGGAGATCACATTTACTAGGGTTTAATAATTCATAATTACGATATTTTACAACATTTAACAAATTAGAGGAAGATATTTTGAACTTAGTTGGTGCTAGGTTAAACAATGACATAATATTTTTAGCTTGTAGTCGTTAGGATTTAACAAATTAAATTAATAAATTATAGAGCTATGCGGTCGATAGCTACTTCCACAATATAATATTTTGAGCTTAGTTTTCAATAGCACTTAACGAGTTAGAGAATTATATTTTGATCTTAGCCAATAGTATGTTATGCCACAACATAATATTTGGAGCTTAGTGGTCGCTAGGTTTTATCAAAATAAAATAGGATTATGTGCACGAGCACTCGTTAGGTTATACCAAGACATAATATTTGGAGCATAGCGATCGTAAGGATGTAAGAAAACAAATTAAGATATTAGGAGCTTAGTCGCATGGCTAGGATATGCCAAAACATAATATTTTTGGAAATATGGTAAAAGTGGGGGTTTTGAAATGACCTCATCCTTGTATAAAAAATCCCTCATGGCCAGATATTACAATGAAGTAAGAAGAGAACAAGCCCGTATGGAGGAAAAATAAAAAAGCAAAAAAATCCCAAACCAAAAAAAGCCAAATTATATTTTATGGATATTCTTGAGAGCAATTACTTCCTCCATAGCTATAGTAGTAGGGATTCTTTCAATCAGCATGTCCACTAACTTAATGAGTTCTAAGAATTCTTTGTAGATATGCTAGCTTATGAGACAACATAACAAATTATATTTTAATCTTAGAAGTCTCTAGGTTTTAACAAATAAAGTAAAAAAATTAATCTTAGCACCCACTAAGTTGAGCTAATACTTCCACAATATAATATTTTGAGCTTATGGGTCACTAGCATTTAACAATTCAAAGAATAATATTTTTTAGCTTCGCATCCACTAGTTTATGCCACACCATAAGAATTGGATATTAGTGATCTATAGGATTTTAAAAAATAAAGTAATATATTGTCATCATAGATTTTGTTAGGTTATGCCACAACAACATATTTGGATTTACAACTACTATGTGCATGTTTTTTTGAAAAGGGTAAATATGGGGGTTTTGAAAGGACCCGCATCCTTTTACAAAAAGGCCTTTAAGGCATAATATGACATTGAAGCATAGAAGAGAGAAAACACATTAGCAACAAAAGATAAAAAGCCACTAAGGCACGACCCAAACAGAGAAAATTTACATTTTGTGAATATTTTTGAGGATAACTGTTGCTTCCATAGTAGTAGTGGTGGTTCTTCTATTAAATATAATAAACAACATCTTAGAGTTTCCTTGTTCCTCAAAATCTCCTTCCACAAATTTTTATTCATTCTTTTGTTCTCCAAAATATTTTTGGTTCTCCTACTCTTTCATTACCATATTTTCTCAAAAATACCTCATTGTAATCCACCATCAACACATTGAGTGGAAACTCATTCTTAACATGAATATATTCTAAAATATTGTCATTGAAATGTCAATGACGTTGTAGCCATTGAATTTTACTGAGTATGTGCAACATAGGACTATTTGTGGACATAAATAAGGCCAACAAAATAATATCAACTTTATCTATTCATTGATTCATGTGCACCACCATGACCATAAATCGATTCTAATATTCACTTTTGTATTGTGCATATTGATCCACCATCCATACCACCAGGATTATTTTTCAAAACACAACAAAACAAGTTCTTGGTAGAGTGTTATGGGTTTGTAAAAGTCTATAAATCTTCCTCTCATGTTATTATAGATTAATCTACACCATTTATCTATCAAGATGAGCTCCATAACTTCCTCTTTCACTTTGTTTTTGAATCTGTTAAATAAATTATGAAATTATTTATTTTTAAAAAAATACATTTTATACCACAATAATCCCTAAAATTTAAAAATAATGCATTTGTGATCTAAAAAATATTGCATAACAAACTTGCTTCAGTTTAATTATCTACAAAAGTTGTAAATGAATAAAATCCCTAATTAGCTATGGAAAATTTTGCATAACCCAAATTTTGTAATTTTGGAAGGCTTGATGGTGAGAACACATACCAATCTTTGTTACGGAGAGGAAATTAATTTTTTTTTAGAAATTGTTCACGCACTTTTGACGTTTTCCCTACTCAGTTTTTTCAATTGATGAACATAGTGTCGTACTTATGCATTGACGAAGAGAATAGAGAGGAAAATGTTCAAAACATAGACTCAAAAATGTCTATTTATAGTTCTTTGCAATGGAAAAATCCAACCGCCACTTTCTTTGGCACTTGAATTTAAGAAGGCACATGTGTGACTTTACATTGCTTTGGATTAAATGGTTGATTAATGGCTGAAAAATTTAAATACTCCAAACGGCGCACATATTTCCAATGGTGCATGTAATTTCAAATGGCGCATGTACTTTCAAATGGAACATTTTACATTGTTTGGTTTAATGGCTAATTATTGTTGAGGAAAACACAACATTAATTATCATTTTTCCTTATGAGATGGTTCTCGTTAATACTTCATTTATTATTGTA
This sequence comes from Taxus wallichiana var. yunnanensis, assembly GCA_018340775.1. Classification (NCBI taxonomy): domain Eukaryota; kingdom Viridiplantae; phylum Streptophyta; class Pinopsida; order Cupressales; family Taxaceae; genus Taxus; species Taxus wallichiana. The sequence continues at coordinate 464,520,984 of CM031236.1, read as the reverse complement.
AATAATTAATGTAAGAATTTTATAATGGAATATTTTTAATGTTTGAAATCTTGATAGTTAAACTCCAAATTAGGGAAAAAATTAAAGTTCTGTGTATGCTAGGATAGATAATTTTTAAATCCATACACTATGTGTTTTGTTGATAAATAGATACAAAAATAGTGGGATCTAAAAGTCTAATATAATGTGTTATTTGGTAAAATAGGAGCACTAATTACGTACACAATATATAATGTAGGAGGAAAATTTATGTTCGAATAGAACTGGTTTTATGAGGAATCAATAATGAGCACATCAAAATCTATAGTAGATTTAATTCATATTAAAGTTTTGGTTTTATTCGACATGGAGTAATAAGCAAATAAAAACAACTCTGCGGTGAGGTGGAGGTTGAAGTTTTGAATGTTAGTGATATTAGATGTATATATATATATATATTATAAAGGAAAAATCTTGAGTTTAATGTATGCGAGCACATGACACAATCCATTTCTACTAGGTTATGGGTAAAATAAATCCCTTATATAAATTCAATCCTCTCTCTTTAACTATGACTAAATGCACTTTGACATTATTTTTCTTGCACTTAGAAGTGTAATCAGTTGTACTTGTAAGTGTGATCACTCACATTTTGACATACCAATCTAGTAAATATCTGTATGAGTGCGTGTATGAGAAAAAATTAAGTCTCAAAGATCTCGCTAGTCTAGATAACGGTGTAAATCCATAAACTATGTGTTTTATGGATAAAATGATACACACATTAGTGGGATCTAAGAGTACAATGGTTTATATGGTTCAATAGGAACAATACTTACTGTGCAATATATAATGTAGGAGGAAAATTTGTGATAGGAATAAAACGGTATTTTAGGAATCATTAGTAATTCTATTTAGAATGAAAATATTCATCTAATAACATAAATTTTATAGCCACCTTTTCCTGGAAAACAATTTTTAAGTGAGGGTAATTTGTTTAATATTACCTATCGAAAATAAAAAACAATGTTTTTTTTTTTTATTATTGGCAAATAGTTTTTTGAAAGGGACTATACCCTTATACAAGAAGGCTCCAGAAGCCAGATGTGAACAAAGTAGAAACAAAGGAAAAGATCAAGATCGCGGTAAAACATTCAAGCCCAGTAGCAGGAAACAACCTGCTCAGAATAAAACCCAAAACCAACAGCAAATCAGCATAAAAACAATGGATTCACAGCGAAATAGATAGTTGTCCAACAAAGCAGCCGATGCAGCACTGTGAAACTAACAAGGCAGAGAACCGGTATTCTTGGAGAATTTTTTTCTTTTTACGCACCGTTATCCAGCCTGTAGAAGCCTCCGCGATTGGAGGATTAAAAAAGGAGGCGTATTTTCCTTATCCTCCAACGATCCAACTGGGGCAGCGGATTCATTAACATCATTTGTATTTTCCTTTCCATCGCCAACTGGATGAGATTCATTGGCGCCTTCATTAACTGGAATTTCCGAGAGAGGGGTTTCTGGGACAAAAACATCTTCAGTATCAGTATTTGAATCCTCTTTGGCTTTGAAAATCAGGTGTTCTGAGAGTGCATTTTTCCACCAGTTGTTTTTTCCATTTTTTCACTTTTCCATACCGCAAACATCAGCAGTGTGTCCAGTAGCAAAACACTTTCTGCACCTAAAAGGAAAGCATTCATAATCTAAAGATTGTGTCCAAGTTCTGTTTTGGACTTTAAGCTCTATATTAGCAGGGAGATTTTTGGATGTGTCAAGCTCAACAAGGATTCTGGCGAAGGTTGTGTGCGTGAAATCAATGGTTTGGGGGTCAATGAAAAGGATATGACCCAAAGTATTTCCAATAATGGTTAGGCAGGTACTATCCCAAAATTGGAGTGGTAAATGGGGCAGTCTAATCCAGACTGGCTTGCAGAAAAGGATTCAGTAAGTGGGTTAAAAGAAGGGAACCAGGGTTTCAAAACCAGGTAGTGGGATTGAAAAGCCCAGAGTTTTTTAGCTATGACTTCCTTATCCCTAATAGAGGAAAAAGCAACAATGAACGTACCTTTCACACATGGATAAAGATCTAGCTTACCAGATAGAATCGGGATCCAGTGCTTTGTAATCCAGTCATGAAGGGTAGCTAGGTTTGGCCATAGCCCGCTAAATCTCCCGATCAGGGCATGCTCCTGGTAAAAACGTTCTGAATCGAGGACTTCATCCCCAAAAGAGATGCTAGGGTTAGTATCCGCTGGGATCATGGGTGTGATAGGGCTCATCCCCTGCGTGAGGCTCCTGCCCTGTAAAATATCCTTAAATGTATTTGGTCTGTTTGATTTATCATTCGGGATCTGATTCACACCATCCTTGGAATCTGGAATGCCTGTCCTAGTGGTCTTCGGGTGCAGATCCACTGTAGAAACGTGGCTAGGAAACCCGTCACCAACAATTTTATCACTGAAAAAGCCACCAGAAGCAGCTAAGGGAAGCTGTGTCTTTTCCACAGAGGTCGGTTGAGAGGATTTACCAGGGTAAGGGGTCGAAGAGGCTGCCTTAGCACCGCAAAATGCCTGGTCAATCCACGAAAGAACCTCTACCTGCGCGCCTCCGATAGCACCGCCCCATCAGATCCATGGCCACCAAATCAACCATGGGTCTGCGGCCATTTGACCATTTAGGGTCATCGAGAGATGTTCGCACGAGGTCACCGAAAAAATGTTATTTATACACTACTTATTTATACACAATGTTATTTATACACTACTTAATTTTTTTATAAATGACTATTCCATATTTTTTTCACTATGCTTAATATATATGAATATTTTTTTATATAAATGTATATAAAATTTGACGATCACAATTTAAACATGCAAGTCACACGCAACCGTTTTTTAAATATATGAAATTACTCTACGTCTTAAATCACGAAAAGTGTTTAAATAATTGTCAAACTTAACACCTTTCAGAATGTTAAGTTCTAAAAAAGATGCCATCTATCTTAGAGTATAATTTGGATATAATTTTCAATGTCAATGTTTATTGATTTGATTAAGCTATACGCACAACTAGTAGTATAAGTATGATGATATTAGGATTGATATGTGGCATAAATGACGACTATCACTTATGTATTTTCTTGAATGCTAGCCAAATTCTAAATTTGTTCAAGATTTATATTGAAGGAGGTTTAAGAGATGTTCATATAAGATGTTTATTTTTATTTTCTCATTTTGATTTCAAGCATTTGTTTTAACATTGGAATTTTTATTGATATTTCTCATTTTCAAATTGTCCATACTAGATTTAAGTAGCAACACTACTAATTTTCTATTTTTATGTGTGGATACAGGTTTGAAATTAACTCTGTATTTGAAGGAGTATATGTGTATTTACCCTCCAAAGGTGTGATAGTTGTATAGGGACTAGTTTATCCATCCAAAACTACAATCAATTACATAGAAATGGGGTCTAGACTATTTGATGTCATAATAAGTATTGTATTCAATGGCAGAGTGAGATGGCCATACACAATTAATGGTTTTGAAACCTCGAAAGAAGGTGAAAACAAAGGGTAATGGTACTGATGTCATGGAATCCCCAAGATCACCCATTATGGATACAAAAATCTTGGATAAATGGTGAGAGGAGGGCAGTAAATGGAAATATAGGAAAATAGAAAGGTAAGTAACTAGAAATACAAGAAAATAGAAACAATTTCCAAACAGTGTCGCAACTATTGCATTCATATCCATAATGGTGGAGATAAATTTTGATATATCTCCATACATGTCTTGTTAATTAGGAAATTTTTCCCATGTTTCAATCATCAAGAACAACTTATTCATCAAATGTGACAAGTGCACAGAGATTAAGAACAAACATGTAGCCACTTCATGTCTAGAAACACTAGCACAAGTAGACCAATGTTAGAAATGTCAAATTGATTATATTTCAATTTTTTCATTCAACTTACTATGCTCCTACATGATGGGCAGATGATACTAGTAAGACCAAATGATGGTAAAAGATAAAGAAAAAAGTACCAGGAATGCTAAAAGAAAAAGTAATGGTGGTAAAAATCAAGTGAAACAACAAATATTAATATAGACAACATCATCCAAATTATCATGAACACCAAGAAAAATATGGAAAACAAATCAAATTAAAATACTAAACCGAGGGCACGATGCTATTTTGGCATACCTTGTTCAACTTCAAGAACAATAATAAACAAATTTTAATTAAAATTGGATGAACCAGACACCCTTGAAAGGATTCAATCTTTATGTAATTTTCAATATTTTTCAATAGAATTATCCCAAAGGATTTGGTTGCATATGGAAACAAGAGCCATGAGCAGCCAGCCTTCCTCCAATAGTTGAAAGAAAGAGGACATAAAATAGATTATTATATAATAATGTATGATTATTACATAGAAATGTTTTGCTAGGCTTATATAAATATGGACTCGTAATAATTCTTTTGACAAATATGTATTCTCAAATGTAACAATAAATCTATTAAATTTTTTAAAAATGTTGTCAAGAGAAGTTTTAAAACGTTATTTAATTTTTTTACAATTAGTTTCAATGTTTGAAGTCTTTAATATTTAAATATATATCGAAGTGGGAAATTGTAATTCAAAATATTAATAAAATTATAATGTAATAAAGTTATAATAAATCATTTAGAAAAATATTGAGGGTGACATGCTTTATAAGTAAAAATAATAAATATAATGACATTATGCATTCTTGAGTAGGTGGTATGTACTTATTAATATTATATTTTGAAAATGAAGAAAACTTCATTTGTACACTTATTAAATGTTAATATTATAGCTGTCATAATTTTTGTGACACTTGTTAATTGAATATTTTTCCTTCAAATATTATTAAAAAATATGTACTTGAAAATGACCCATAATATGTCTTATCATGAAAAATTGACCAATAGAAAATCAAATAAATCAATTTTATTGATTTTTTAAAATTATTGAATTGTTTAATTTATATTCCAAAATTTGAAATATAGACACTATAAAAAATAAATGTCTTTGATTGGAGGATGTGGCAAGAACTAATAAGTTGTGGTGAATGTATAATAACTCCGCCATAGGTAGGAACTAATAAATATTGAAATCTATTTTTCAAAACAACGTGTTTAACATAATTCTTAACTCTTTGTTGTTTTGTATGATTTATAGAATACCGAAGCATAAAATTATTTCACATTATCGGGATTATCTTCTACTTTAAACCGCCAGAACCGCTAATTTTGGTTATAATGATTTCCATTTTACAAATTGATCAAATAAGTGTTGATAAGATGTATCTTAGCAATTTTTGTGCTTATGTGTCTTATCGACCGCAAGGATTATGTAGATTATAAGCCACTCATATAACTTATTGGCCATAAGGCTTATGTAACTTAGTGGCTGCTAGGGTTATGTATCTTAATGGCCGCAAGGTAGATATAACTTAGTGGTTGTAAGGAAGATATTACTTTGACACCACTACGCTTATTTAACCTAGTATGCACTTTCATCATGTAAGTTAGCGGGTGCTAGGCTTATGTAAGTTAGCAACCACTAGGCTTAGGTAAGATAACGGCTGCTAGGCTTATGTAAGTTAGCAACCGATAGGATTTTGTAAGATAGCAGCCACTAGGCTTATGTGGGCGAATCAAATAATAACAAAATAGAAATCCTAAAATAGCAAAACTGAAATCCAAAAATTAGGATTTAGAAATTGGATTCCAATAGTGGTAAAATCAGAATCCAATAATAGCACTATTAGAATCCAACAATATCGAAATTATAATCCAATAATATCGAAATTGGAATCCAATAATAAGGAAATTGAAATCCAATTATAGTGAAATCAAAATCCAATAATAAAAAAATTGGAACTAGTATAAGTCCGATAATGACAATATTATAATCCAATATTGATACTAATGGAATCCAATGATAGTGATAATGGAATCTAGTATAAACAAAAATGGAATCCAATATATGCAAAAATAGATATGGATTTATTCCAAAACTTGTAATACTAGAGTCCAGATTCACTGGAATATGTCTAGATTTAGTGAAATAAGTGTTCCATTATTTTTAAAATTATATCACACAACATTACTCTTACCTCTTGAATGATATGAGTTGAGTTTCCTTCTAAAATCCACATCCTTATGTCCATATTCATCACATGAATAACAATAACATTTGAAAGAACTTTCATAATCCCATGAATACTCATTCCTTGAGAACCTTCTTTCCAATTCCCTTTCCCTATGATCAAATTAATTGCAAGTATAACAATAGTGATTGAAATGTTTTTCATACCTTATTACATTAGGCTTCCTAATAGGGTTAGGTATCTTGTTTCTCTTTAAAATATCCTTCATGATCTCCTTCTGATCTTCATTGGTGTTAGGACCAATATTGACCTCCTCACAGCTCTTATTTGGGTCTTCAATGAAACCAAGGCCTTTTTCACACAGAATACTTCTACCTACTCAAAATACCATATAAATCCATTGTAATTTTGTCAAACTTATCATAGGTATTCAATTTTCTTGTTGTTAGCTCTGGCTCTTTCTTCAAGGTCTTCATCTCATTAGCCATGCAACTGACTTACTCCTCAAGTTCTTTGATTTCTAACTTCAATTTGAGATTATTTTTTATTTAAAGAAATAAATCTACTTTTATTTTGACCTCATCCACTCCATTGACATCTTCATAAATACTTATATCACTAACTTCATGATCTTTCTCCATTTTCTCATTTTATGCTTCAAGGATCACCTCAATATTATTAAACTTACTTGAGAGGTCTTGATCTAATACCAATTGTTGGAAGCAAAATCACCGAGGGGGTGCATCGAGTGGGAATTGAAATTTTTTCAATTATCTCTTTAACCATTCATTAAAAGCTCATCAACATGTTTAATAAACCATGATTAACCAAACACATGAACATGCACTATAAGAGCACAAGAACACATGGACACTAGATATAACTAGAAAACCATCAACGGGAAGAAAACCCAATGAAACAAATATTTATTAGAGTAATGAATCAAATTTAGTTGAGCACCAACCCCTACTTTTAGTGAGGCACCAACCCCATAAGGATCACCAACTCCTAGATTTAGTAGAGCACCAACCCTACAAGGAGGAAACAAACCCCTAGATGACTCAAAGCACCAAAAAAAAAAACCAGATTTATTTTTCACCTCTCTAATTTTGTACCAATAATTGATGATCACACCTATGAAGCTAGCTTTCATTCTATCTTATCCAAATCTTCCCTCTAGCCTTAACTCGCTCAATCACTTCCTCTTTAAGTTGATTAGGTTCAATGACCTATCTCCCCATTATATGATCACTCTATAGAACATCATATCATCTTCTCTTCTCTCTCTTGATGGTCACAAATACCCTCATCACTTAGATCATATAATACATGCTTCACATAGAATACTCAATTCAAAGTCCTTTTGGCACATGAGCATCATAAAAGAATGCAACACACATACCTCATTGAAAATTTTGACACATTTTATGACATACAAGCTTCCAATACTTTTTACATGACCTTTTCATGACTCTCTATGTTAACTTCAATGTATTTTGTAGATCAGGACCTTTAACAGACTTCAAAGTACCTATTTAACCCCGATTATGACCTAGATACACACAAATGGGCTCATCAAGGACTTTTAAATTGAACAAGCCTTCTTTACACCATTTGGTGGCATGGAATGCACATGTTACTTATGTAAATTACTATGAAATAAAAAGAGCTTAACATACTATAGACACGATCGAGAACATCATGATCACAAACTATTGTGAGATATAAACATTTCTCATCACATGAACACATACTTTATTTTTATAATTTCACAAAATTTATCTTTAAAGAGCCACTATGTCATATTATTTGTCCACAACACCCTAACATAGACATAAACACCTTTCTAACAAGTTTTAACCACATGTACTGACCTTAGATAAGCTCATTATGCAAAACAAAAGACCAATGTGGAGGACAAGATCTCTTATGAACTCATATATATGCTTGACACTTGCATACAGACTTGGAATACTCATGTAATCATGACTAACTCATAGAATCACTTTCAAAATAGTAACAATACACATATTTAAATTAGAACCTTGACTTGGTGATACTTCTCTTGAATGACCAAACCAAACTCACAATAAGAAGACATAAGTTTTTAGAATGAAAATATGATGACAAGAACTTGAGACAAGAACCATTTAGACTCAAAATCATGATCATGTGAGAGAATTTGCATAAGGAATTTAGACTCATAAGGACAACTAAAGAAACCTAAAAGGACAAGAACTCAAAGAATTCACAAGGGAAGTCATTTTACATACCTTACACTTGTGATGTATTCCACACTCTGGATTCTTAAATTTGTCATGAATTGAGGCATGGAGGCAACAATGATCCATTTGAACTTGAGAAAACATGCTCCCTAGAGCTAGCTTAGGATTGATGACCTTTTTTCAACCTTATTATCAAAAGAATTCTCCTTGATAGTCTTAAAAATTTCCATGATGGGTTGAGAATCACCTCTCTTGACCTCCTTCACTTGAGAAACCTCCTTTTTGTCCTTTGGATTAGATATAGTAGTCTTGGAATCATACATAGGATTTACTTCTATCTTGTAAAACTTTCCATTTAATGCTTTAAATATGCTCTTGGAGTCCCATTTTGAACACAAAATATAACAATATGACCTTGTTTGTGGCACTTGAAACAAAAAAACATTCTTGTTTCTCCTAGGTTCAAACACTCTTAGATTCCATCCACAATCCTTATCTCTATGTCCATATTCACAACATGAGTAACATTCACCCTTGAAGACACCTAATTCATTCCTTGGAGTCCTCTTTTTGCAATCTCTAGCTCTATGACCAAAATCATGGAAAAAAACAATATCCATTGAATAAAGAGCCATACCTCATAGCATTAGGTTGTCTAACTGAGTTAGACCTTCTTAGATAAGATTTCTTAGTCATCTTCTCAGCTGGTTTAGTGCTTGGAACAGCTTCATGATCATCCTTTTTTTCTCTCCTTCAAACCCTAGGCTTGTTTTATCATTTGTGCCTCTTTGACTCTCCAACATGTCATTAAGAGCCTTGGAGCTCTTTTCAAGTCTCTCATACATCTCTAACTTCTTAGAAGAAACCTCTAAATCTGATTCAAGAGCCTTCAATTTTTCTTCATACCTGAAATGAGAATCTTCTTTCTCCTTTAGGGCATTAGACAAACTTTCCACTTGAGATATAAAATATTTAATGAATAGATTATGATATTCCTCCATTTCATCCATTGCCTCTTTTTTCCAAAACCAAAGACTTATAAATCTCATACTTCCTCCTCCAAATATCAACTGACTTACCCATTTGTGCTTCAAAGGATATCCTTCAAGTTGTCAAACTTAAGAAAAAAATTACCCGCTTTGATACCAATTGTTAGAAGAAAAAGGGACTGAGAAGGGGGTGAATCAGCCCATAATAATTTTATTTTCATTTACCAATCATACATGCATCCATTAGATTTATTATAAAACATCCATGATCATGTGAGCTTATTAAAATATGAAAAAACATCCACAAGAGAAATAAAGTAAATTACTCAACACAATAACACCATATTTAAGTGGGAAACCCTCATGGGGAAGAAAACCCACTGAAACTCTACTTATATTACTTAAAGAAAAGTAATTTATTGTATCACAAAATACACAAGGAGCACCAACCCCTTATTTAATGAGGTACTAACCCCACAAGGAGCACCAAAACCTAGTTTAGTAGAGCACCAACTCATCCACCTGAAGATGTTTGATATCTATAAATTCTTCTTACGCCACAATTTATGGAGGTCACTAGTTTAGCTCAAAACCCTAACACATACCCTAGGGAATAAAACTTTCTCTTTCACCTTCTTTCTTTTCTCTATCCTATAGCTCTCATGATATATTATTTTCTTCAACCTTACATGATATTACTTAGAATTAAAAACATGTTTTCATACCTGCAAAATATCTCTCTCTAGGTTACACACTTTCCCTCCATTAGCACTAGTTCAAAAATGAACTAAACAAGCACTTAAATATGCTTTTCTTCCTTCAAAACCAAAATAGGTTGGTCCTTCATGATAAATGTGACCCAAAAACTCTATAAAATTCAAAAATTTGAATTACAACAGTTACATATGACCCATATAGGTCGTCCTAGCCAAAAACCTCATTACATGTGCCAAAAATGGCTCAAAACCCCATGGGCACATTCTTAAAATTGCCCTAACATGAGTAACATACTTTGTCATGACCAAAACCCTTTACATATGAGTAAAATATCATAAAAATTTCATACATGGTCACAATTAACATCAACCAATCAAATTATTTCATTTACTTGGCCCATTTCCCTTTACAAACTTCAAAATAAATATTTCTTACACTCTTCAACACCCCGAAACTTCGTCCGATCACCATATCACTTCTACTCAACCAAAAAATTCCATGTGACAACTCAACAAAAATGGAATAATTTTTATAACACTTATAAACAAGTTATAAGTCATGAAACATCCTTCACTTCACACCACAGAAACATTTTCCTTCACCAGATCAACCTTCCAAAAGATCTATTTCCAAATGTTAACTCATATAATAAAATATAAATGCATTCAATACATATAAATGGATTAATTGGATGAAAAAATAATCCATATTCACTCTCTAGGTTATAGGAAGCATCACCCAATCCATTTCATGCTTCAAACAACATTGAAAGTACACAAAAACATATCATGTCCAGAACTACCAAAAACATTCTTGCTGAAAGAATGCCCTAGAAAATATATCATATGACCTTATCATGAGGAAATAAATATATAAATGGAATTATATATTAATCCTATTTCCAACACAACTTTAATCACCTAAACATTCCACATGTAGCTCAAGTTATGGGAAAAACACTGAATCCTCGCTATTTGAGAACCCAAGACCGCCTTTGACCACCAACGTGTTTGGGCCTCAAAACCTCATCAAACTGCATTAAAATTTCTTGAAACTTCCATGGACATCAATAAAAACTCACATGGATTCCACAATGGAATTTTAGTCCATACCTCATTTGGCAACTTTTTCCTCAAACTGAAACTCTTCAAAAATGGAGTTTTTAAGTGGGGCCCACATATGGTCACATGCTCAAACATACCTTTCTAGAAATATGGAAGATTCCTCTACATCATCCAATCACCAATTTTAAGAAACCAATCAAAACTAGGTCAATATACTTCATCTTTTGCAAATTGCTCCTAGCTAGGGTTTAACTAGGGTTTTTGACCTCTTTACCTTCTTAACATTTGTTCATAAAAATGTGACAATGAACTAACCTAATTATTTTTTTGAAACCTTATAAACATTCCTCAAATCCACAATGCTCCATGAAAAGCACACTATTCACAATGAGCATCAGAAGTTCAAATTCGAGCTTGATTTTCACTTGTTCTTGACCTTGTCTCACATAAATTGTCATAACTTGCAAAATTCACATCATGGGAACCTGAATTTTTTTGAGATCATAATCACTCATCCCTATAACATCTTCAATCATCATAATTTCAATGTCATGGCTCAATCTCTCTAGTCACTAAGACTTACCTTTGTTTGCATGTTAGATCTTCATGGTAGTAGTAAGTAGGCTCAACCGAGATAATCCAATAATTGAACAAGAAACCTATTAAAATGACCCAAACATGCCAAATTTATCATGATACACCTTATATCATGCATCCATGATCTCAAATGGCTCCAATACACTCTTTCACACCTCCAAGCAAACATACATGCTCCCAATGAGCACCTGTAACCAAGAGAATCACCTATACTTGTACCATACCACTACTATGAGTTCTCTAGTACCATAAAATCATTTTATCCATCATGTCAACATGCTCCCCAAGAATCCAATAAGCTCTTACTCCCAAGAAACACCTCCTAGAACTCCGTATGGACTTGCTTGAGCAAGCAAGCATCACCGAATCCCACCAAGCAGTTGATAGACATCTAAACCGGTATGTTAGCACCTTAAACAACATCATGAAATAATCCTACATCATTCATTTTTTCATTAATGTGGTGTTGAATCAGTGACAAAACATATTAGGACACCATGCCAACATTATTGTGATCATAACAAATGTAATGTGGAAAAAACTTTAAATTATCATCGGTGTTAGGGAATCTACAATGATATTTTTCAATTAGTATACTTGTGGTACTAAATAAATTGTGTCCACATATCTAGCTAGGCCATTAATAACTATTAAGGTTCATTCTACTACCCAACCGTCTTGGTACTTCTCGACTACATTGGTCCATCGACATTTTTAAGCACCTTGAGAGTAAAAAGTAGGAAAATTTTTATGGGTGATAAAACGTAAATCATGACACCTAAGAATTTTTCTAAATCCATGGATGGTCATTTGATCCATATATAAACTCTACTCTTGGTCTCTCCCATCTCTCATCCATTTTCTCATGATCGTAGTGAATGGAATGTAGAAAAAACATTCAATTAATGTTAATACTAGGGCATCTACGTTGATGTTTTTCAATTGATACCTTATGGCACAAAATCAACAGAGCCCACATGTCCAGATAGACCATCAGACACTATTGAAATGTGCAAGAGTTTAAAATAATGTCTAAACAAGGAAATTTCACACAATATAGGTGGTGAAATGAGAATTTGTTCTTATTAAAAATAATGTTGAAAAGATCGATTTCATACAATATGGTCTCTATCTATTCCATAATCTCTCTCCTTCAATATATGTGGTGACATGAGAATGTGTAAGAGTTAAAAAGAATGTTAAAAAATGAATTGTTTAATCAATATATGTAGTGAAATGAGAATGTGTTCATATTAAAAATATTGTTAAAAAGAGAGTTTTCATACAACATGGTCTCTCTCTCTCTCTCTCGTCTCTTCCATCATCTCTATCTATCCTTACATATAGGTGGTGAAATGAGATTTTTTTCATGTTAACAAGATTTTTTCAAACAAAATGGCCGATATCTCTCTTTCTCCAATCATCTCTCTCCCCTTCAATATAGGTAGTGAAATGATAATGTGTTCTTGTTAAAAAACATTATCATATAATATGGTCTCTCTCTCTCTATCTTCCATCCTCTCTCTCTCTCTCTCTCTCTCTCTCTCTCACTCAATCCTCTTGATATTAATCTCTCTTCCCTCCTCACTCTCACTTCCCTCTCTCTCTAACTCTCTTCCCTTCCATATATATATATCTCTCTCTCACTCTTGCTCTATCTTCTTTATATGGATATATAATGTATATGCCTCTACTAATACAATAAGATCAAGTGAACAAAGGATTAAAACCAAATTTCCTAAAATATTATCTTCTCTTCACTTTAATAATATAAATTCTTCCATGTGAAGGTGGAATCATGTTTTAAACCACTAACCTACATTTATAACATTAGTAACAATATAAATAAAAAAATTAAATAAAAATATACTCAAGAATACAAAATTTAATAATTCAACAATAATATTTACAAACTATAAAACTTATATGTCATTGTACCAATTCAATCCATTAAACCATCTGGTTCCAATCTAATATTTAGGTTGGCGGGTATTGTTTCATGGTTAAACTCAATAATTTTCCATAACTTCTTATTACACTATCTATTTCCATATTTGATCAATTGAACATTAGATGCAAAAACAAGGAAATAATAATGAATAATCTTTATATGAGTGTCGAATTCCTCAAAAACAAAACATTATATTTATTCACTAGGTATCTTATAAGCCATGTTACAAGAATAACCATAGTGGAAATTATATACCTTCTCCATTAATTATCATGGCTATCAATTTATTTTTTACCTCAACAAAATGAGACAAATAATAATTTTTTCCTTCATCAATAACTACATAAACATGACATGGTTGGCAGGTATTTCAATAAATGATTCGTAAATAAGCTACACAATGAGAAAAAATATTAATTTTAATAAAAAAATGCATCTATAATACCTAGTGTTGGTGAAATAATTTTTTCCAAGGAAGTTTAGTGGTTTTCACCAATAGTCATGGGTTAGGCCCCTCCTTCTCAAGTATGGGGAAGCTATTATTTATTGAATGCAAACTAAATAGAACTTTGGAGTGGACGTTAGGACGGGATCACATAGGAATACTTTACTAAACCTCTGGAAAATACTTGTACATTATACAAGGGAGGAATTTTATTTGAAGAGAAGTAAAGATGAGATGGAGAAATGGATATGGGCATTAATGTTGTGAGTATACTTACATATTTCACACACATTAGCCAAAGCATGTTCACATTCAATAGGAAATCAACCATATAAGCAATAGAAAGACTAATAAATCGTAGACAAAACTTTCTATGGATTCATTAATAAAATACAAAGTAAGTTCCTTCTTGGTTGTAAACGATTACAATGCTTGCAAAGTTGAAAAGTAGAGAGAGTAGAAGAACATAGGAAAATATATAGAAGAAATGTAGCCTTATTTATTGTAGTAGTAGGGATACAAAGAACCAAAACTAACAACAATAAACAAATGATAATTTCCTTGGAATGGAGAGGACATCCCCATTTATAGATTTAGAAAAATTATCTTCCTCTCCCACCCATGTGAATTTTAATCTCACCACCACTTATGACCTTTCACATTCCCTGGGAGTGAAACTAAGTCATTATCTCATTTTTGAAAAGGAAATTTTAAAATATACTATTAATTCACTTAAGTGAATAAGAGGAAAGAGTTGAAAATTTCATTCCCAATAGATAAATAGAATGTTAGAGAAAGAGGTAGGGGAGAGAGAACTAAAAATATGAAGATGTGGAAGCTTTTGTTGATGAAAAGGATTATTCTAAAGAATCTTGAGAGAATGCTCTAAGAATGAATTTATTTTCCTTAAACTTCATGTTGACTTGAAACATTTTGATTGTACCTTCCTCTTCATGTGAGTTGTGGACACACTCCAAAGCATTGACTAGTTGTTAAAAACACTAACATTAGATATGCACTATTGTGAAATTCATATCACTTCCCCAACAAATCAATTATGATGAGCTTGGATACCTCAATTTCCCTTGATTCAAGTGGAAATATTTTACACACACAAGTTTACTATTACATGTTCTTTTCAATGTTGTGACTCACATGAAATCCCCCATCTTGGAAAGATATTTGAACACAAGGTCAAAGTTTCAATGTGAATATCATTACCTTTATCCTCATGACTCTCTTGAACTTCACAATTTACCTCCATGACAATTGCCCAAATAATTCAACCATGATGATCCCCTTTTGTGACCACCAGATGAAATGAGAAATTGAATCTTGGAAATAATTTATTTTATTTTTCCCATTACTCTTCTTAGTAGGAAAATGGAATATGAATATGCCTCATGAAATTCACTCTATGAAAAGTTCTTGTGAATAAAAATTACTGTCTTCAATTTTTTAGCCATGAACAAAGTGTTAGGCCTTACAAATGTGATTCATTCCTTACCTACTCTTGTGAATCATAATCCTGGTTATGATGACCAATATTGCTACTGGTATAAATTTGTAAGCATGGAGAAATTCCCTTTGGTGTGAGGACTACAAGGATCGAGTTATCATCTACCATGATTGTTTTGGTGTTAGAATCATAATGTTTTGCATATGTAAGGATAAGTTCAAGGTGCTCGAATAGATAAATAGATTCCTCTTCCCCGAATAATACATTCCATAGTATCATGTCCTCCACTGATCCTCATGGATTGCTCAACATTCTTGACTTCAAGTCTTCCAAGTCCATGTGCATGACATCATTGTCTCCCACATTGAATTATTTAGTGCTTAATGTTGAGAATGTTTGCAGACATGAATAATTGACCTTAATGAAGAAAACAGAAATGAGATATAAAGAATGTGAATTGATACAACCGACTTGAGTATTTTTACAAGAATTTATAATTTTAGTAGGTCCTATTTGGGATGGTTATTTTTACTAAGTTTTCAATATTCTCACTTTTTGTGATATTTACTTACAGGGAGTAACATGGACACTAAAATTTTAATATTTTGGAAACTTAATATATTTATACATGGGAGAATTGGAAAAATTTACTATTTTTAGACGGAGGTCATTTAGGTGTCAAAATGGAATGAAACTGGTCTCAAAATATTAGGTTTTGTCTTAGGACCTTTTGTTCTAGTTCTTAAGGAATTTTATTTGCAAAAAATCCATAGATCTAAAAAGGAAACGCTAGGGGATGAAAATTTCATTCTACTAAAAACTACATAGATAATTAATTTTTTTTTTCTTTTATAGTCAATATGAAGGCATTTTTTGGAGGAGTGCACTTTGGTGAAATTTTGTAGAGATAGGGTGCACAAATTAATAAATATGAGAAAAAATTAGTTTTTGAGCTTGGGGGTTATGAAAAATTTCAGTAGCATCATTTGGAGAAAATGGATTTTTGGGGAAAAAAATCACACCTTTGAAATCTAAAAATTACTAAGTTTTTAGTTTAAGATTTATTTCATTCACTTTGCGAGTTGTAACTCAAATATGACTCTATAGGCTAAACTAGGGTTAGAATGTGGTTACAACCTAAAATTAGGGTAAAAGAGGTGAAAAGGTAAAAGAGTGGAAAGGAAGTGAACTTCACACCGATGGTGCAAAGTGTGAGGGAGATGTAGGGTGTTAAAAAGGGATTTTGGGGGCTACATATGGTCTTTCACATGTCAAGGAGATGACCGGGAGAGAGGGGAACACATTTTTATGTATCTCATGTACCATTTTCTATTGGGAAAATGTGAGGGGACATCACCAACTGAAAAAATTTCCATTGATCATCATCTCATGAGGAATGAGGAAGTAGTTTGAGAAAGATGCAAGTTTGACATGTTTCTTGGGGTGAAAGTGAAGTTACAAAAGTTGTAGAGAGAGGGATCATGGGGATCACCATTTTTGTGACCCATGTCACTTTTCTCCATGTGTAAAATAAAAGGGAACACACCATGCTTTCAAGTGTCCCATGGGGTCCTGGGAACGTGAGAGAGGGGTCGAGGTTGCATGGGAGCAATATAACTTGTTTATAACACTACATTATGTCATTTAAGTGACGTAAAAATATTCCACATGGGGAGCACACTTTTTGTCCCAAATGTCAAATTTTCACCTTGGGGAAAATCCAAGGGGACACCACATTCTTCCAAGTTTTCCATGTGGTATTCAAGTCATGAGTAGGGGACCTAGGTAAGTGAAACACACACATGCACTGTTAACACTCCAAATTACATTTTATGTGATGAAAAAAATTAATGGATGGTGGATAACACTTTTTAATCCCAAATTTTCCTTTTAACCTTTGTTAAAATGTTAGGGGACACAACATTCTCCAAAGTGCACCAATGCTTTTTTTATATGCTAATGTCATCCCACTAACTCCATTTTAGAATACCAAGAGTTATTTTTATACACTAAGAGCATGGAAGCATGTTTTGGAGTCAAATATTATATTATTTTGACTCTAAATAAACTGTTGAGATCATCCCTAAAATTTCAAGATACAATTATTCTTGTAAATTTATGTTTAAGGCATGTTTTACTTTTGACTCGAAGGGGTAGCCACAGAGTCTTGGATTATTACACAAGATTATGAATTATTGGAATAAAATTAGTGTGTTTATCATGTGGAGGATTCCAAAATATTTCCATATAATATTTTTTCCCTCATAAATCCTCTCATAACTCCCATAATCATTAGGACAAGTCAGCTTCCTCTATTGGAGTGTGACATTGCGTTACACCCGCAATGACCCTATTTTTCTAGTTTGATCCCCACATCACTTGGATCAATATAATTCCACAAAAATTCCTTGAATGCATTAAAAAATCATTTTTTACAACTTCCAAATGGGTTTTTTCCCTTGTAATCACCTTTTATAGGGTATTCACTAGTTGTAAAATTACCAAAATGGCACTCTCTAGGCCTCTAGGGATAGTTATTTGGCTTTAGATCTTAGTAACTTCTTCAATAACCTTAGGAATATACCCCTACACGTGAAACACACTTTAAAATCTTACTAACACATTCTTATTATCCACAATGAGGATGAAATTATGAGTAGGATGGCTAGAGGAATGGTTTACAAAGTGACCAAGACAAAAACTTTTCAAGTGGGGGCTGGGTTGTCATGACAAAATTTTTCAATTTTTCATGCTAGACATTTAGCATGAAAATAGTTGGATATAAATTGGGCACATAGAACATAAGATATACTGAAGGAACTTAGAATTCTCATGGTTAAGAAGACCATTTCCTTTTCCATTGGGTAATAGAGTCATTCCTTCACCAACTAATACAAGTAATGACATGAATGAGGAAAAACAAAACAAACACACCAAATGGAAAAGGGAAACACACCATACACAAATGGAAAAAAACAAATAAAATGAAAGCTATAATATATGGGAGGGAAATTTACAGAGGTGGGAGAATAATATACAAGATTTTCACACACCTAAAAACATGCTGAGAAAAGTTGGTACCATATGGAATAGTGGACTAAATTCATACCACTTTTAGAGCTCAAAAAAGATCAGATGGTCATCTCATGCTCTCATGATAGATCTACATGGTTTGAGAAGAATAATGGAAACCAAATTTCCATTCTCATACTGATGTTTCACAATAAACACATTTGCATTCAATGACCACTTGTTACTTGTTTAACATTTCTGCTTTTTGTAGTCTCTCTCTAATATCTTACAACCATAAGAATCCATTATTCTATGTTTTAAAAATATAATCTCTACTTTTAACATGAAGATGGTTACCATCCTTGGGTAAAATTTTCAGCATTGATTCATTTTTATAATTAGCCGGGAATCCGTAGTGATGAGAACAAGTTGATGTTTTCCCCACTCACAAGATTCTTCTAGATTCTCATTCGTTTATTGTTATAAATGATTACTTTCAGTACATAAAAATTCATCCTTGGTATGCCAATAGTTATATGATACATTCTCCTCATGAAGATATAAAATAAAAAATGTTAGGGCTGCAACATGGGAAAATATAAGACTCCATACTCACAATTATGATTGCTATGATACTCTCTTGTAATGAAAAGGAAACCAAATCATCAAAAATTCATATGCTCTTTTCTCATCAAAAGAAAATATTGAGTGAGATATTGAAAGATTCCATTTTCTCTATTCCAATATTGGGAATTCATGGATCAAATGAAGGGCCAAAATTAGAAAGGAAATCATGAATAATTACCTCAAAATAACTCTTTGAAGAACCTATGGTGGAGAAGGAATATTCATCTCTTAAATGTCTTCATGGTAGGTGGAAATATCAACAAGCATTGGATAATCTATTATGAGACAAGAATTCTTATCTCTCATACACATTACTTCTCGGAGGATTTTTCGTAGGAAAAGGTGCGATTATGGATAAAAAATGGAATTTTATGCTTTCTTCATTATCCACTAAGATGTTAAGTTTATTTTCATCAAAATGATTTAGAATAAAATATTCGTGAGTGGAACTTAAGTATATTATTAGAATAAACACTTCATAGTATTGGGACTCATCACAATCCACTTCTAGAAGGTAGTTATTCTCCTTTTCACTATGGAGTGCCTCAAGTCTGCTCACGGTTATCTTGCATGGTCACAACACAAGTTTGGATTTTAATATTGATTTGAGGGTTGTAACTTCCTTCTAAAACTCGTATTTTTTTCACATCATCCTTTTTCAAGGAGGTCATTTATTCATCTCCATAAGAAATAAAATCATCCAAAAAAGGGAAATGAAAATAAATGTTTAGATTTTTTCAAACAATAGTGTAGAGTCTTAAAAATTACATTCAAAAGGTTCTTATTCTGAAATAATTATCTTCATTTACCTCATCAAAATATTCACTTTCATTTTTTTCATCCTCATGTGCCTGCAACATTTCATATCTCTTTTACATCCTTCTCATTAGATGGTTTGACTCTTGATCATCAACAGGTACAATCCCCATTTTATTTCCTCTAGTACCACTCCTTGTGAACTAAAGCCATAAGGATTTGATAGTAGGAACATCGTATGAAAAAATTCTATCCATTTTGGATATCCTTTTTAGAACTTGTGTAGGAGCATCAATGACTTCCTTTCCTTTTGTTGATTTAAGATTTCTAGTCAAAATAAGACACCTCTTTATAGTTTCAAAATCCCTACTTTAATAAGAGTTTTCTAGGAATGGTGGTTGTTATAAAATTTGGGTATTTTCAACATGCTAAATGTCTAGCATGAAAAATTGAAAAACCATTCCATGACAACTACGTGCATACTAAAAAAATCCCTAAACCGGGTAATGCAAACCTACCCTTTATCCAATTGCTGACTATGTAAACCCCATCATGGTCAAGAGTTATTTGCTAACTATATTTTTAGAGTGTGTTTCATGTGTAGGTAACTCTATGGGAAACAATCCACGAGTTCATTGAGATTCATTTCGAAGGAGCTACTCCTAGAGGCCTAAAAGTTATATTGTTAGGACTATTACACATAATGAACACTTCTTGGGGATGTAGCAAGAAGATATAATACCTACAATAAGAGTGTTACTAATATATGACATCATTGGAGGAATTTAAGGGATTTTTGTAAGGTGAAAACGTTTAGGAATAAGTTCTACAATATCGTGCTACTTGTAGCCAGTCTGCAAGAAATGAAAGGAGTGAAAAAGCTAGTGAGATTGTTCTAGATGTTTCAAAAGCCTGAGGTAATTTTGTGAACTGAAAAAAAAATCATTGGAAATATAAAAATTCATACTTCACATTTCAATTTTTTGGGAGATTATGTTGTTAGGATTTTGAGATATTGGCCTAATAGTGCAAGTGAAGATATATGATCCTTGTAGTAATTCAAATGAGAATTCTAGGAGTTATAAACAGATTTGGGACCTAATTAAAAAATTAAAGTGAATTTAATTCAACCCTTTACATGTACCATGTGATAACATATAAAAATGTGATTTTGTATTTAGTGGCAATTTTACCTTCTAGTGCATAGGTTTGACCAAAATTTTAAAATGGGGTAAATTTTGAATTCGAGGTAGAATTGAATCCTAAAATTAGTACCCTTGGTGTCAAAAGGTACTTAACAGTCAAAATTATATAATTTTTGTCTATGAAACTCTTAGGTAAGCTTTGGGGCAAAGACTCTCTCTCCAGGGTCTATTTTTGGAAGATGTTGATAAAGGCGAGCTTACTATAAGTGTCTAGGTCATGATTTACAAGTGAATAAAAGCACTTTTTTAAATTTTCACCTAGTGTAAAGGTGAGATGAGTGCAATAAAGTATGACCTCAAGGTGAGATAATGTGTTTTCTAAGTTTGCATCACTTAAGTGGTTATGAAGGTGTTCACAACTCATGCGTAATCTTGCCCCCTTACTCATGTTATAGTACCCCCTTTGTGAACTCTGTAATTCTGAAAGAACTTTACCTTTAGACCTAACGCAAAATTTATTAAGGTGCAAAAAGTGTGACCCCTTCGCAGCCCTCTCTCTCTCTGTCCCCTAGTACTTGAACACTCAACTTGCATATTAGAATGTTGTTAACAACTCACTCCAATGTGAAAACTAGTCCCCATCTCCATGAAATATGACGCCATGGCACACTTTTCAATGCTGCAAGAAAATTTTCACCACTTATAAAATGTGCTAAGGTGCAATGGAGGCTCACTTCCCATGTCTACAAATTTTTAAACCACTATCAACTTGGGTTAAGGAGGAGTGCAAGTGAATCAAGAGGTGGGTTTGGCTTAACCACAATTTTAATTAAACATTAAAATAACCATTTTCCATTTTTCAAAATAAAATTTGAATCTCCTTTCCCTTTATTACTATTGTAAAAATATCATGCCTAATATTAAAACCCCACGCTCAAAATACATTTTTACTCATATCTCACAAACCCTTGTTTTGTTTTCCACGAGATTCAAATGAAGGTTCCTTGCATGAATGAAACTAGAATGAGTGTTTGCTTGACCTAATTGATTAAATTAACCAATTTTTATAGAAATCCTAAAATTTTAGTCATGGAAAACTTCATCGTCAAATATCTGGAGTTGCAACAAGCCAAACGATCTAAAAATCGGAGCATGAGATCCTAAAAATCAGCTTTCCAATGATTCCTTTCTTACCTAGAGAAAATGTGTTAAATTAAAGTTATGGAGGACTATTATATTCTAGTATTCTTCTATGTAAAACAAATAATAAAAATACCTGTAATTTTCCTTTTTGAATTTACAAATATCTGAA
Organism: Taxus wallichiana var. yunnanensis; assembly: GCA_018340775.1. NCBI lineage: Eukaryota > Viridiplantae > Streptophyta > Pinopsida > Cupressales > Taxaceae > Taxus > Taxus wallichiana. The sequence goes on along the minus strand of CM031236.1, from coordinate 464,498,563 downwards.
GTAGGAAAACCCTTGAAAATTAGAGAAAAACATCTTGGTGAGAAGTAACATTTTTGGAGACCTTTTTCGGCCCGATCTAACACCTTGTGGCCAATTTCTATTTTTAGTAATTTCCCATTCAAGGAACTTACTAAGGGTGTTAGTTCTGAAGAAATATTTAATTTTAAACATTGAGTTCATCCCCCACGAGGAAAAGTTCTCAAAAGTGACAATTCAGCGAAATTACCAAAAATAGTCACCTAGGAAAGACTTACTAAAAATAGTAAGTATCCAGAAAAGGATAAAAATGGTCATAGTTTTTCATCCTCCATTCATGATTAGTGTAAACCTTCAAAAAGGACTAAATAATTATTTCAAAAGGGTGAAAAGTGGCATTATGTATAAAATATAAGAGAACCCTTCTCATTTCCCAATTTTGGTCACAATGGAGCATTTTGGTTTCGATGTGTCTCTCACTTCACAAGATTGGTTGATCATAAGTTGGAAGAAAGGTTTAATCCATATTATCACCTTTATTATTCACATAATTGAGGTACTCTTCACTAAATCTCATGGATGGCTCTATTTTACCAAAGCGTGGGATCATCGGTGCTCATGTAGCAAAATAATCTAAATCAAGGTTATGTGAATACATTGCATCCAATTTCTCCCATGAAAATGGTTGATAAGGAATATTTGATAGTGTATCAAGGATCATAAGGATGTTTCCAATTAGGTAATTCATCCTTTATGTTTCACAATGGTTTACTCATTAGTTCTCACCACTTTCTATCTCGATACATCCAAACGGTTATTGTGGAAAGTCATCATTTCAAGGAGTCTCGCAATGGATAAAATTTTCCAAATGAGATATTTTCATCAACATTTCATAGTAGTGTTGTAGAGGTAAATCATGGAGCAATTTTTATCTTCAACATCAGTTTAGCTAATCTTCATCAAGGGTGGAGGCATATTCATTCATGTTCGAGAGCATTCTTCCTCTCCTCTCTCATTATTTATCACTCTTTGATTTAATTTAATTTAAATTAAATATAAATATTACATGGTCACTACTAAAAAAAATAATGTAGAAATGTTGGAATACAGAAATGAAAAAAGCAAGCTAAGATTTAAAATATGAAACCCTAAACAAAGAAGAAGGAGAGAGGACTTAGTTAGTTTACATGCAATTTGGAAGTGATATGAATAGGAACAAGAGATTGAAATAATGAAGGTAACATTGTAGTAAACATTTGTAAATTTTTTTAACTCACAACCAAAGTCAAACACGGGTGCTTGAGATAGGTCAAGGGCACTGGGGCTAGAGACCGCTCTTCTAGACTCTGGTAACTACATAACATCTCATGATCTGCTTTCTCATGTTTTACAAGGTCTTCATTATTGTTCTCTTTTAATCTACCGAGAGTTACAAAATGATCACCGAGGGTACCTATAACCTAAAAATAAGAGTTCACCTATAAAATCTCACAAACCACACCAAAATGAAAAATGAAAGTTCATATGGGGAGTTTGACTAATCTTAATGGTCACTGGAGAGTGAACTCATGACTAAGCATTGTACTACATCTCGGACTCTATGTAGTTCGGTGAGTGTGTATAGTAATTTTTCCCTAGGATTCCCTTGTGTAAGTGCACTTGATAGCAAAATGTAGCTAGAATGTAGAAATGTATATCATGTGTGGATGGAATAGAATGAACTTCCACTTCCTATGTCTTGATGAATGGATGCTAGATGGATTCTTTAGAGTATTTTAGGTGCCTTTTGAATGCAAGCTTAGGTGGTGATGGTAATGCTTAGTTCTAGGTCCTTGGTTTTGAATGCATAACTATGTATTTATATGATTCCCTTGTTCTAATTTCATAATTGAAAACTAAAAGGATAACCCATAAGTGGAAAGTATGTCCAAAAGATAAAAGAGACCCAAAGGAAATGAGTAAGGTGAGAAATGGTCAGGGGGTACTAAAACGACACAAAGTGGCACCTTTACACTTCTATTCTGGTGGGTGTTGGTGTCTAAAGCCATGGAATATAAATAAGAAAAGTTATGACTGGGTTATAGGGTGTGGAAGACTAGATAGAAAATAAGAAACAAAGAAAAGAGGCCATAGATAGTTTTCAACCACTAGTTTTCTAACTTATGAATCATATGAATACTAGTATGCTTTTAGGACGTATAAATGAACCCAAGTGTGTGATTTTTTGTCTACATTTTCCCCCACTATATGTTGTTGAGTGAATACTCAATAAAATAAAATATATAGAAGATGCATACCTTATGATCTTGTAGAGCGTGTGGTGAATAGTGTTTCAAGTGGACAAGTAAAGTGTGGAATGATGAAAAATGAAATGTGGAGACTATGAAAGGAAATTGACCCTAGGGGTGAAGCGTATGTATTGTAACATGTTGTTGTAGCTTGTGGTTGTTACTTCTTGTAAAGATGGAACTACAAAAAAAGTGCAAGAATGTATTCAAAGTCCTGTATATGATAAATCAAAGAAAAATGTGCATATGTAAAATTATATAAAAGTGTGTAAAAGGAAAGTGTGCACCTGATGTAAAAGAGTGTAAAAAGGATTAAAAAGTGTCCTTAAATGTTGTGTAGAGATTTTTTTGGGAGATCTCATACCGATTGCATGTTTTTGGTGATCTCACACAAAGTGCGATTTTTTTGGGTGATCTCATGCCAAGGGTGAGCTTTTGGGTGATCTCATGCCAAAGAGCAAGTGTTAGGGAGAGAGGTCTAGTGTTACTCTCCTTTCATTAGTCTATCCAATAAGCACCATTGTAGATGGTGTTTCCTTATCTTGTTCCTACTTCCCTAATTTGTTATGAATTAGTTTTGAGTTGTATTGATTGATCGAGATAGAATGCATTATGTTATTAGAGGATTGTGCATATAACTCGTAAAAGTGGTCTAAAGGATTCTTTGAGTTTTTTTGATCTAATAGGTTGAATTTCTATACCCCCAAGAAATTAGTGCCCAAGGGAGGACACATGTGCCTAGGTGGTATTGTTTGAGTTTGGTCAATAGTTTCGTGTTGTCTTGAGAACCCAAGTCATATTTTGGGCCATTTTGGATCTGTGTTCATGTGAATATTTTGTACTTTGTAGATTCTAAACTATACAAAAATTAATTGTAGCTATGATTTGTTGTAGGGGTGAGTTTTTCACCCAATTTATGCCCACCCTCATTTGGGTTGCATGGTGTAGATGTAAAAAGAGTGTTTAGCGCAAATGAAAACTAGAAATCAAGAAAACTTGATTCCTAATCTAACACTCCTAAGCACTACTTCAGATTGAGAAAGATGGAAGGGAGAGAGAATGTAATACCTTTACTTACCAATGAAGAACTCCCTTGATTATTTTTTTGTGCTCAAGATGGTTGATTGAACTTGCTTGCTTCATATTTTGTGGACATAAATGGGAAGCACCTCCCTTTGTAGATTGGATATTTTCCCGAGAATTCTTGATGGATGTTGGAGAGCTTCTTGAGAGATTTTGGCAACACTTAGCTATGATTTTCCAAAGTTGGCTTCCATGGAGGGTGGCATGCCAATTTATAGGTTTTGGGAGAGAAAATGGAGGGTGAGGATTAATCCAAGTAGGATGAGGATCAATGGTTGTTATTGCATGAGAGAATAGAAGAATCTATAATTAGAGAATTCTATAATTTTTGAGAATCCTAAATTGAATTAAAAATTCAATAGAGGGGGAAGATTTCTTTTAAGTTTTTATATTTAATGGAGGGAAGTTTGGAGAGGCTTCTAGAAATAGAAGCCTCTAGATTTGGAGGTAGAGGATTTGATTAGCTTAGGATTAAATTATGATTAGGGATGTGATTACATGGAGAGGCTAGGTGTAGGGTAGGTGTAGAGTAGGTGGGTAGGTGAGTGTAGGAATATTAAATTCCTAAGAAATAATAATAAGGGTTAGGGTGGGATAATATGTCCTAATAATGAATTAAAAAATTAATGATGAGTTGGGGTATTAAGTAAATGATGAAAATAATTAGGATAAAGGGGATATGTTGTAAAAGGAATTAATAATAATTAATCTTGTGATTAATTATTATATGGTTATGATGGGGGATTGTATTGATAAGTTAGTAATGGGGAAATATATTAATAACGAATATTGTTTAATAATTATTTTATTTATTTATTAATTATTTCAAAATTGCACATGTCTACATTCCGCCTCTTTGAGGGTTATTGCGAAGTAATGACTGTTCAAAGAAAGAAGGTTACTAGGATAGATGGCAAGGGTGATGTCCCCTCGAGAGGCCGAGTGGGGAGGAAATGGGTTGGGTGACCACTCAAAATGAAGAGAAGGTTATGTTAGTAGAAGCATACGAGAAGTGTTGAGATTAGGAGTTATTATGAGAATATACCTTGTCTAAGGTGGTTGGCCAAATGATTAAATTCTCAAGTAAATGGGGGCTAAATGTAGTGATTGGATATCAAATTTAAGAGGCGAGAGTTGATTAACGGAATGAGTCAATTGGATTGATAGGATGCCCCAACCAGGAAGATAAAGGTAGAGGAATTTGAGGGGATGCCCCAATCAATGATATATGAAAGGGGGTTAGGATTGGTTGATTAAGATATTGGATTACAAATATCGGATGGTCATTAGCTTAGTTGAGTGCAATTGTGCCATGTGTCTCTTCTTCTCTTGGTTTGGATTTAAAGATCAATTGGATTTTATCCGGAGTGGTTGATTACTTGGATGGGGTTAAGAATATTTAGAGGATAAATGTTAAGAATAAATGTGGATAATCGAGATGAGAGGAGGATGCCATTAGATAGTTAGTAGTGGATGATGATTAAAGGGGGTGAATTCTGTCATGAATTGTCCACATTGTCATCACTAACATTGTTATTGATGTGACATAGAGAAAATTCCACCAAGGTATAAAGACCACGATGATGGAATTTCCTAATATCATTTTCCTTATATCATTGGACAAAATAGAGGGTCCTCATATCATTGGACTAGGAAAAAATAAAGGATGCCTCATCTCATCGGCCAATAAAAAGTAATAGTTATAATTTACAAGCACACATGTTGAAAAGGAATAAGTAATGATTGAGGTGGATTGATGAAGTTGATGAAAAAAGTTTGAAATTTTTGGTGATGTTTTTAATTTTTTTGTATTTTTACGATGTTTTATATATTTTGAGTTTTAATGATTTATTTATTTTAGACTTTTTACGATTTTATTTTTTATTTTTTTGGATTTTTATGATTTATTAATTTTTTAAATGTATGTGATAGATGCAGAAATTTAGGCAGGGTAGGAAGAAATAAGAGGAAAAATACATGGACTTGGGAGAACAGATGCCTGGAGTGTTTTTAGGGCATCACAACGAGTATAAAAGGGCCTTGGGGACCACATGACAAGTCATTTTAACCATGCGGAATAGAGAGCTAGAGCCTTTGAGAGAGAATGATGGATTATTCGATCATTAGAGGGAACTAAGCAGACCTCGTGAGGGATTATTGGTGGCAGGGGGTGATGGACAGGTGGTAAGTACCTTGTTGATTTTAGTTATTACCTATTTGGCACATTTTTGGATTTTCTAGGGTTTTGGGTAAAGTTTAGTGCTAGGATGGGTGGGAAATGGCACCTATGCACTTAATATGAAACCTATGCACTTTATCATGGCACCTATGGGTTACATTAAGGTGACTAGGTAATGTTTGATGCCTATGCGCCAGTGGCAAGGGATATAGTTTGGCACCTATGCGTGGGTTTTAACGCATATGCATTGGTTTTAGCACTATGCATAGGAAGGTGTTAGGATGTGATGATTAAGAATAAAGTAGGATGGGGTAGAAGAAATGTTTAGGAATGGTGAGGGGAAGATGATATACATGATTTGGTATGTGCATATGGTGTTAGATATTCTTTATATTAGGCATCGATGATTAGTCATTTTATTGTTGATATTACTAAGAGGTCTAGAAGAGGTGGAGGAGAAGGAGGAGGAGGTCGTAGTTTTACATTTGATCGGGTTACTACATGTGGTGAGGATGTCGGATATGTGATCATACTTGAGGTTTATTGACCGTTTTGGTGTAGAGGTGGCATTCGTAGACTAGCACATTTTGGTGCCGAGCTGGGAGATGATGGCAATGTTAGATTATTTCTATCACATTTACTAGATTCCAATGGAGGGAGAGTATGTGGTATGGTATAGGAGAGGCCCAATTCTTATCTACAATTGTTGATAGATGTACAAGGTACACCATGTTGGGGGTTGTGGATAGATTTGGGAGTGTATTTTAGAGAGGGGTATATGGAGTGGATGTTGATGTTGTTATTCTCCCGATTAATTACATTTTGTTACTCCGATGGAGGAGGGAAATATTTTAGTATTGGATTGGGAGATGTGGTGTATTCAATGTGGAAGTTAAAGATGGTATTGTTATCCAAAATGAGCCCCTTGCACATTTTGTGGCTAACTCCCTTCATTCTTCCCTCTCTTGTGCCTCAGTCATAATTTTTTTAATTTTTAGGCACTCAAGACCTTCTAGAAATGGAACCATTAGATAGAACTTTTTCTCAGCTTTCCATAAAGGTAAATTTTTCCTCCTAACTCCATGTATTTTTGAAGTTATGGCTTGGCAGAGATTTTGTGGGAAATTTTCCCATAGCCTAAATGGTGGAAAATGAAGCACAGAAGGCCCACATCCAATGAGAATGTGCCTGTACGTACCCAAAATTTTAGGGTACTGTGCTACCGAAACAACGTAACACGTGCCCCAATGATGATACAAGTCTCCTCGCAAGGTGTTCGGGATCCGGAAAAGATCTCCAAGTGTGTGTTAACATCCCGCATGCCCCGCTTAGCCCCCACGTGCTTTGTTTTCCCCTTTTCCCCTCTTTTCTTGGCCTTTTGCTCTTCAGTGACAAACCGCCGCCCTGCTCAGGTGGTGGTCTTGTGACTGCCACCATGCCTAGGTGGTGGTCTTGTGACCACCGCCCTGAACAGGGCGGCGGTCCTGTAACCGCCACCCTACTCAAGGCGGCGGTCCTTTACGTGTTTTCCAGAATGCTCTTTTAACGTGACTCACGTAAAAATCAACGATTCACCAGCTTTTTTTCACCGCCATAAGCTTGCATTAATGATTTTGGTTCCCTGGAATAGTGTTTTGCCATTGTTTATAGTTTAAGAGTTCTATTTGGTTTTTACCTTGGGTAAATGCAAATGCTATAAATAGTTGGCTTGTGCTCAAGCAAATGGCCCCTCAAAACTTGCCTCTGAATTTCTCATTGCAATAGATTAGTCTCTCATTTTAGAATTCTTAGTTTCTTTCATTGCATGCCTAGTTAGTGTTGTTAGGAAGCCACATATCCATCTTGTGCAAGTGTTGTTGATATTTCATCCAATCCATTGGAGTAGAATAGTTTGTTTTCAATAGGAAGCCATTAAAGTTGCAGGTTTTGTTCTTCAAATAAGATAGTTTCAGGTTCTGGATGCTTTATGTTGCATGACTCACAATAAATCCCACTAGGAATTACATAAGCCAAGCTCTGTACTCTTGCGCTATCTCTCTCCTACTCACATTATATTCAGTCTATATCCTAAGCTGCCTTTGTCCCAATATCTACTTCTGTTGATGCTAGCATTACACGCTTTTCTGGATCCAAGTGAACACGAAGGAACGAGGAGATCACACTGAGGGGACAAGATCACACACACCATCGGATTCGCCACTGTTTCTGCGAATCCAGGTTCTAGCTTTCAAAGTTCTAAATTAGAATCATATCAAATAGAGTAGTTAATTGCTTTATTTTAGTTAATTTTACTTTCGATATTGCCGGGGAAGTTGTGGGGATTGATAGTTTCTGAGAAACTATGATTCATTCCTCACCTCTGAGGTAGGATCGATAGTCTTACAAATAGATTAGATCAGTTATTTCATTGTTTAGAATAGATCTACAAATTACACAGACAAATAGCTATACTCGGTTATTTTGTTTGTTTTAAATTGTTATTTTAGCTATCAATTCTAGATATATTAAACAGTTACTCTTTTAAAATTCATTCAAAAAGTTCATCAGGAAAACACAAAAATATAGAAGTTAGATATGTTCTAGATATATTTCATATAGTTAATTTTGCTTCGCTGCATTTAGTTTATATTGATGCTTTTGCATGACAATCACGGGACCTAGAGAGCCCAGGGAATACGTATTCGAGCCAATCATACCCCAACCCAATCTCATCACAGCCATAACTGATATAGATCAGAATCTCAGGATCCAAGTCTTCCAGACAACGGTAAACTTACAACAAATCAGTTTCCAACTGCACGGGTTAAACATAGAAGATGACCAAGCACACACATTTTGGTCCAATCAACCCAACTATAGATTACCCTAGATTCATATCCACATGACTGTAGAAAGGTTTGAAAGAGAGTAGACCTTTGGTTGTGACCCTTTGGTCCCACAGCCAGATGCAGGAGATACTATCACAGACATAGATACTAGCTTGAGAATTCAGGTTGCACAAACACCTGTAAGATACTCTGAGAAAATCACACAATTATTAATTCTGAATATAGAAGCGAGAAAAGCATACGATTACTGGATATTAGGGATTAGGGACTAATTCTACGCATGACCATAGCAGGACCACAACAACCACGAATCTACGGTTGTGACCCACAAATCCCACAGCCCAACGAATCCATAGGTGAATCAGACATAGATACTGGCCTACGTACACTAGTATTCCGATCTACTCCACTTCCACCTATCATCATCAAATAGTTATCCTTATTAGATGTAGCAGCTAACAGAGCTAGGGAATTCTGGACTAGGCCAGAGAATCACCCATAGAATCAATTATATTTACCATCCACCCTATGACCTTATCTGGAGACATACACGAAACTATCCCAGGTCATTTTCCACGTATTCCACAACCCATAGACCGAATCACGCCAGAGCTTGATATTGATTGGAGCCTTCGAGCAGTCATCCTTGCTGATCGATCTATCACACCAGTTCAGGTTAGGAGGGCCTTCGTTGCCTTAGATTCACAATTTCCATTAGTGCGCATCAAAGATATCAGATTGCCCAACTAGTTTGTCTGCATCCCACGTATATTCCATCTCCACCGGCTGTCTCGGCACGACCTCGGGAAGTCGGGTGTGAGGAAAAGTTACCTATAGATTCCCACGCTCACTTGTCACTTTTCCATCGTACAAAATTGGTGAACCCGACGTGAAACTTTCTACTTTCTAGTCTGGAGTCAGATTTCTACTAGTTCTTTCAAATTAAACGACTCTTTCATCTTTACTACCTCATTAGCTTTCACCATCACCTTCGCTCCTTCCCATTATTCTGTGGGTATTCATATACCCCCCGAATATGTCGGGATTCGATGCATATGGTAGGCCTCTCTTAGGTCTTGAGGCATACTACGCTCAACTGAATGGACAATCATCACCCTCGCTCTCAGTATGGGGTGACAACTACTCAACTAACCAATTATCAACACAAACTCCATCTTCAAGGATCAGATATAACCCATCTTTCCAAACAGAGGAGTGGGATCAACTCGCTCAAACACAACAAACAGAGCCTTCAGGCTCAAACAATATGACGCTCACAGGAGAGTCTAGTTCATCTCCTCAGGTACTACTTAGACCACAAATTAGTAGACAATCAGACCCATATCTAGGTTTAGATGATGAGCATTCGGTACGTTATACCAGGAATGAACAATGTTCTCGAAGTATGTACCCACCTATAGGAGGTTTACAAACACAACCCGAGGTTTCTTTTCAAGGAAATACCTCCATGCCACTACACATAGGAAATGCCCTCGGGAAACTTGGCAGGGCAGCGATCAATTCATAGCAGGATATCACATGCCTATACAAAACCATGATATACAACAAATGCCACTAAGGCAAAACACCGTGACTTCACCAAATGAAGTCATTTCAACGTTGGTAGAAAAAGTGAGAGGGTTAGAACTTGCTCAAGCAAATCAAAATTCCCAATTCATGCAGGTAGGAAGTTCCAATCCTCCACACCATCCTAGCCAAGTAGACCTCCTCACAGAATAGGCACGTTAGGCATGACCCCTCAGTATTTACAACAAACACCAATTAGAACCACCGTTTCTCATACCACTCCAATACCTCCCGGTTTAGTACAAAATAATCCATTCTTGGACAATACCCCTTCATACTTAAACATGTATTCTAAATCACCACAAGGGGATATGTTCTCCTCTCTCGGTATTTTTACTCAACCACAGGGGTTCCCTTATGCTCCTACCAATGCATATGCAACGCCATATCAACAACCCATTCCACCTCCACTCCCTCAACAGCACCATCAATGGTCGAAACATATGCGATAGGGACTTACTCAGAATATTTGAAAGAGCCCTTAGATTTCACCATACGAAGCGTCATGCTTCCAAGACCTCTTCCCGATTTTCCCAAGTACAAAGGTGAGGGAGACCCAAATGCCCATATCAAAGCTTACGCTACGGCCATCCGAGAACTACTCCCATGGGATGGGGTTGTTGCCAAAATATTCCCAAAACCTTGGAAGGTATCGCTCTCGATTGGTATTATAGAATACCTGAGGCTTCCATCCATTCATTCAAGCAACTCGTGTCAGAGTTCATCAAGGCCTTTGACATGAACAAACTATTAAGAACAGAATCAGGGAATTCTTACACATCAAGCAAGAACACAATGAATCATCACCCATTTCATCCAGAGGTGGCGTACAGTTCTTTATTCTTTGGCAAGTGCTCCAAATATGGACCAAATGGAACTATGTGATTTATTCCTTCATTCTCTCAGCAAAGAAGTGAAGGAAGAAGTCCAGAAGTTCCCACTAAGAACTTACGATGAAGTACTTGAGAGCGCTCTCCAAATAGATCAAGCGGTAATTGATAGTGGTCGCAAGACATATGGATCAAACGGGAGGTTAATCACCTCCAACCAAAACACTACAACTTATCCTACTACCACAAATGTCAATCAAGGACCTAAAATTCTTAACAAAAATCACGAGTGACAACGGATGGAGTAACTGATCAGCCTAAGAAGGTAAATGTTGTCAATACTCCATCACAAATAAACAATCAACGAAACAACAACTTTACCCCGATAATCAATGCGGTGGATTTTAATCATCCACAAACAACAACAACAACAACAACAACAATGGCGAAGCCCTACACGGGATCCAAATCAAAATTCAACTAGGTATCAAAACCAGAATTCAAACCAAAGACAACAAACAAAAATTTTAATAAGCAACGGTTTGATCAGAATTTTGGGCCACAATATACATCAAGCCAACAAACTCGGAATTACAATCCTAATTCGTATTGTGGTTTCCACAAAATTTGGGGCCATGACACTAGAACATGTCGTGACTACAATAAATTCATGCAACGCTTGCCAGATGAACAAAGACAACTTTTCATGGATATGTTCTTGGCAGATCCTACGTCACTAGCACCGAATACCTTTACAGGGGCAGTTTCCCCTCAAAATGCACCCCTCAAAATCTTTAATGATCCGCTCCCAAATCACAACAATAACAAGTTAAATCCAAGTGGGACAAACAAGGGTGTAATTGCAAGAAATAATGATCATGAGGCTTCAACTTCACTAAATCCATTAGTTGCGCCACAACTAGGAAGTCAACCACGACCTAAGATAGTCAGTTTAGTGGAATTAGATGCCGAACTACCCATAGAAGCTGTAACAAGGACACGAGAGTATTCCTCTCAGCTAAGTCCAAGCTACCCGCTAGAAACAGTAATATCCAACAAGTGTTAACAAAACCCGTAGGTGCTTATGACTTAATTAATGATCTAACAAAAACCTTCTCGCACATCTCCTTTTTGGACTTACTAAAGAACTCTCCTGCCCATAGGGCTGCTCTTTTAGAGGCATTGGGTTTAGGTCATTTAATTAACATCACTCCGCCTCCTGAAACACAGGTAAATCATGTAGACTTTGATCTTCATCCTCCAGGGCAGGCGGATAGGGATGTCGAATTCATATTCGAAATAAACAAAATGCCAACAGATGCTGAGATTACACGCCGAGGTGATCCAACCTTACATTTGCAAGTATGGGTTTATAACAACTATGTAAAGCGTGCAATGGTAGACGATGGGGCGGCAGTTAATATAGTCCCCTTCTCTTTCCTTCAAAAGCTAGGGTATGGAGAAACAAATTGTTCAACAACCCGAAATACGCTAAGAGGCTATGACAGCCTTAAAGCCACCTCGATTGGAACTATAATATTACCGGTCACCTTAGGACCCAAAACCATCCTGACTGAGTTTTATATTATAGATCGGGAAACTAACTATAATATGATCCTCGGCCGACCATGGATACACCGTATGAAGGCAATCCCTTCTACGCTATTTCAAGAGGTAAGGTTTTTACACTTAGGAAAGATATTCGTAGCCAAAGGTGATCCAAAACCATTCGATGTACACCTAGCTGACCTAAAGAAAAGACCAGGCATGCACTCGGAGTTTGAACTCCCAACGAACCAACTTAATAAACCTACCGACGCGAAACCAGAAGAAAAGTTGGTACCTACGATAGATCTTGAAACTATGAGCCTAGTCAAGACAATCCCAACCCCCAAAGATGAGGCTAACCCTGTGGAAATAGTATCATTAGGAACTACTGCAAAAATTGTTGAATTACTGGAACAGGATCTACCAATGTTCCTACCATTTGATTCTGTAGGCATGGGGTGCACCCTAGGTGTCGGTTCTCTCCCAGCAGTAGATCTCTGCATGGTAGAGGTAGAAGATGTTAGCACAACCAAAATCCCAATGCCCCCATATTTCCAGCTAAGTATTGGACTCTCCATTTCGATGGAGCTAAATGTCATTACGGAGCTGGGGCAGGTATAATCCTTACTTCTCCCGAGGGAAAAGTCCTACCATTTTCCTTTAAACTAAATTTTGAATGCACAAACAACGGCGCTGAGTACGAAGCCCTCCTCCTTGGCCTCATCTTAGCTAAGAGAATCGGTGTTGATAACATCAGAGTCTTAGGAGACTCACAATTGGTAGCGAACCAAGTCTCTGAGATATATGAAACCAAAGTCCGAGCACTTACAGCTTTACAAAACAACTGTATTAGATTTAAGCAAGGAGTTTGACTTCATATCAATTGAAGCAATCCCGTGAGAGAAAAATCTTCTCGCTGATTCAATAGCAACTTCAGCATCACGCTTCACTCCAAACAGTAAGTTAGAGGATACCCATTTCATGGTATCCCTTCGTGACAAACCATTGATAAAAACAATGTCAAAACCTCTTTTAAATGGAAATGAAAACAAATCTACTATCCTAGACCACATCGATAGTGATACAACCACTCTTGATTTCTTAAATGCCTATGCGGCATTACATCTCGCCCATCACGCAGTAGATTTATCTTTGATCCCGCATTCATCTTCCTATTACGGGAATCCCATGACAGAGCTTCCCCCACAAAAGGAACTTAGCATATACTCAGTCGAGAATGGAGACGATTTAGATTTACCCCTAGCCCCGCCTGAGTTTGAAGAAGGTAATGCTTCTTTAATCAAAGAAACAATTGATATTAACATCGGAACGGAAGATGAACCAAGGATATTGAAGTTAGGATCCTCATTAACTCCATTAGAAGTAGAAATACACACTCGGATCCTCAAAGAACATCAGAAGGCGTTTGCATTTAATTATAAGGAAATGATAGGAGTTGCACCCCACATTGTGGTACACAACCTCGTCACTAAATTAGATGCAAAACCAATTAAACAAAAATCGAGACCAATGAAACCTAAGGTAGCTCTCATGGTAAAAGAGGAGGTAATGAAACTCCTCCAAGTAGGATTCATCAAACCAGTCGATTACTCTCAGTGGGTATCTAATATTGTTCCGGTTCTCAAAAAGAATGGAAAGATACGCATCTGCATAGACTTCCGAGACATTAACAAGGCATGTCCCAAAGACGACTTCCCATTACCATCCATAGACGTCATTGTTGATGCAACAACTGGATTTGAGCTTTTGTCTCTCATGGATGGATTCTCGGATACAATCAAATCAGAATATCCGAACAAGATCAAGCTAAAACCACATTTATAACTCCTTGGGGAACCTATTGCTACGTTGTTATGCCATTTGGTCTCAAGAACGCTGGTGCAACATACCAGCGGGCTATGACGTATATATTTCATGATCTTATTCACAAAATTGTGGAATCCTACGTAGATGACTTACTGGCTAAAGCCAAGAAACGTTGTGACCATCCGGAAGTGCTTCATGTCATTCTTTCACGTCTGATAGAATACGAGTCACGCTAAACCAAAAAATGTGTCTTTGGTGTGACAGGAGGGAAGCTCCTAGGTTATATTATATCATCACGTGGGATCGATGTTGACCCAACCAAAATTAAGGTTGTTCTCGAAATGGTTCCACCTTCGGATGAATCTGGAATCAGATCATTTCTCGGAAAACTTGGTGCGATCCGGAGATTCATCCCGGATTTAAGTTTCACCATTCATCCAATCAACAATCTACTCAAGAAAGACTATAGCATTGATTGGACCGAAGACTGCAATGAGGCTTTCAACGCAGTTAAGCATTTCTTGTTGTCACCACCTATGCTAATGCCACCTAAGCCAGATCACCCATTAATTTTATATTCGCGAGCCACCAATGTCTCGCTAGCCTTTGTATGCTGGCTCAAGAAGATGATGACAATAGGGAATGCGTGATTTATTTCATTAGTCAAACATTGCTTGACTACGAAACACGTTATACACAGGCTGAACGAGAATGCCTTGCCATAGTCTTTGCAACCAAATACACTTAAGACATTATATGCTAAATCAAGAAACAAAGGTCATTGTAAAAATAGAACATTTACAAACTTTCCTCACGCAAGGGTCCTTGTCTAAGAAGGCTGGACGTTTTATAACCTTAATGGGAGAATTCAATTAACATTTGTAAATTAGAAGTCCGTTAAGGGACAAATCATCATGGATTGGTTAGCTGATAACCCATTAGACAGAGGTGATCTAGTAGACCTAGACTTTCCGGATGAATGCATATACTACATTGAAACCAGACCTCCTATCTCTGAGTGTCCTTGGTACACTGATATCATTAATTATATCATGGACCATACATATCCAGAAGGTACTACCTCACAACAAAGAAGGTGGTTACGCATTATCGTAGCGAAAAATACGTCATTATAGAGCAAGTCCTCTATCGAAAGGCATTCGATGGAATGCTTCTAAGATGTGTCGACACAGAAGAATCCAAGAAGATTCTCCATGAATCTCACAGTGGAATGTGTGGAGGTCACTTCGGTGGCCATGCCACCGCTCGTAAAATACATCGAATGGGCTATTTCTGGCCCACTCTAGAACACGACGCAGTAGAGTTTGTATGCAGGTGTCATAAATGTCAAGAATTCTCCCACGAGATTCACATGCCAGCACAAGCTCTACAACCAATCGCTACTCCATGGCCCTTTTCTACGTGGGGCCTGGATTTAATAGGGAAATTCTCTCCCTCATCCACCGACGGCCATAATTTTATAATCACGGCCACCGAATATTTTACCAAGTGGGTAGAGGCTATGCCTCTTACTACTGTACCGGGTTCTGTAATCGCCAAGTTCATTTTGAACCAAATCATTTGCAGGTATGGTGTCCTACAAATCATTATCTCAGATAATGGAACTTCTTTTAAGAATGATGAAGTTCGAGAATTGTGCAAGAAATTTAAAATAAGCCATCATACGGCCTCATTATATTACCCTCAAGCCAATGGATAGGCTGAGGCGATGAACAAAACATTAAAAGCCATTCTCCTTAAAACGGTGAAAGAAAACAAACGAGATTGGCATTTGAAGTTATATCCAGCCTTATGGGCCCACCGAACCTCAATAAGAACACCAACAGGAGCAACTCCTTTCTCGCTAGTATTCGGGGCGTAAGGCGCTTCTCCCCTTGAGGTTGAAATACCCAGTCTCCGCATTTCCTTACAAGGGATCCTGATGAAGACACTTATAGAGAAGCACGTCTTTCCCAACTAGAAAGCCTAGATGAAGCTAGGTTAGATGTTGAATAACGGCACAGGGTCTATGCTGACCGGATGTGCCTGGTAGTATAACAAGAAGTCTATGAACGTGACATATATGAAGGTGATCTAGTTCTAAGGCTAGATACCGGATCGACAAAAAAAATAGCGAAGGAAGGAAGTTCCGGCCCAAATGGTTGGGCCCATACCGAGTCATGAAGGACTATGGAAATGGTGCATACCTCTTATGTATACTGGAAGGTGAGGAATTTGGTGAAACAGTCAATTCCCTACACCTCAAACGATTCTACACGTAAGCAACTAGCACTATTTATAATTATATCTACATTGCATCTTCATATAGATTAGGATCATTTTGTCCGCTTGTTTTATACAAAAAATGTGATCAAGGAATTTGTTCTCAAAGCAATTCATTACAAACTCATGATGTTGTTGGCATAAACACTCTAATCATACTTCTCCATTTCCATGATATCATCAAACTATCTCGGAATCATTTCATCAAATAAAGCTAGATATGACAAGGTCTTAATGGTAACCATGCCAAGATCTGCGGGTTTATTCTCACTTTTGGTTTCTTCTTAGGATAGGTGTCTTGCCTATGGTCTGTTCTAGAAGCTTCATGGTGTCACATCTATCCCGTATATATATCTCTTTGGAAATAAGAACACACTGACATTTTGCTCAAGTAAACAAGCCAAATATAGAACCAAACAGAAAATTTTAAATTTACACATTTCCTTGCCCCACCAACCTTCGGTGATGAGCTTGCGTCTCTTACTAGTGACGTAGGGTTGGGAAAGGATGGAAATGCCCTTACTCGCCTATGCCTTGCCCACGGTGATAAACCCACGCTTCTTACTAGTAGCATGGGGCAAAGTGTAGGGGGTCCTCTTGACAAACAAATGTAAAAAGTCATAAGCAAACAATTCAAATCTTGAAATCTTGAGTCAAAAACAAATGAATCAGATGTCCAAAATTCCAAGGGAATTAAAAACCTAAAAACCCAGATTTTGTCTACCATGTGGCCATCTATGGATCTAAGTCTAGATAAACCACAAAGCAAGTTGCATCCCAAAACTATGAAGTCACTCGAGTGGAGTAAGTTTGTAGCATCCTAATTTGGGGCCGCCAAGGCTTTGTCTATCTCTCATCAGTATCATTTCAACACATTTCATAACTTGCGCCCTTCCCAACTCTCGGTGATAAGCCCTCGCATCTTACTAGTTGCGTGGAGTTGGGTGTAGGGGCAAGTTTATCTGCTCATCATACCGGTTTATCTTCACCACTTTGCCAAAACAAATATGAAGTATCCAAAATTGCTTACAGAAACTAAGACTCAACATCACATTGTATCTACATTATCATATATCAGCATCATGAAATACAAAAGAAAGTAAACACTTGCATCATTTTTTCTCCATTACATACATTTTAAAGGCATACAAGCATAAACATCATAATTTACATGAGGAAACCGGAAATGCAAGTAAGCCATGAATGCCAAAAGTTTGATCCAAAAAGAATATATATATACAAATGATCAAAGTTTGTGTACAATGCCATCATGCACTAAGCATGGTCAAAATGCTCAAAGAGCCCGGATATACAAAAGAATATATCATACAAAATCTAGGAGAGCCAAGTGGCTTCTCAATCCCTACGAGACCCCCTCGAAGGTGCACGCCCACGCCTAGGACTCTAGCTACGCCGGCACTCTGAGTGCACGGAGGGCTCAGGATCCCGAGGGGCAGCCACAGTCTCGCCACGAGAATGACTCCTCATCAGGCGCTCGGCTGTCCTATACCCCGCTAGCTCCGTGCGGAGAGTCGATACCATCCTGGCCACATGCCAAACTGGGGCAAAGACATCAGTGTGTCTACCAGCTGTTGAGGGCTCCCCAATGTCCACAGATAACTCTGCACGGGTCCTCTCCATGGGGATCATCAGGGTATCAGTGCATACCCTACGAATCAAGTCCCGCCACTCATCGGCGGTCTCTGCAAACAAAGGAGAAAACAAATTAGAAATAAAACAAGAGGAGAAATAGTAACTAAGGAAATCCTAATAAAAAACAAACACTAAAAGGAAGGATGGTAACTTACTCGGATCACCAGGCCTCCAGGATGGATCTCTAGGGTCCGCACCACCACGATGATGCCACCGCTGACTGAGGTATGCTCCCCATGGCTAGAGAAATGTGGCATCCTACAACGGACTCATCCTCCCCACCATGGCTCTAGGAGAGTGGCTCCTCTAAAGCCAGAGTAACTCTCTCTGTGCTCTTCTCAGCCCTCTCTACCTGCATGATATCCTGAGTGTCATGCCACTCAGGATCACTGTCCTCCTCAGTCTCCTCCTCTATCTCTCCCCCTATAAACTCCTTAGACTTGGAGTCTATTTCGAAAGGGTCATTGCTGCTATGGGCAGACCCATGACAATCTAAAGCAAAGGTGCTTGAGGCACACCGCCTCCCTCGAGCACGTACTACCCTCCTAGCTGTAATAGGAATGCCAGGAGTAAAAAGTGTCCAACCCCGGCCTCTAGGACCCCCTCTGGCCTCTCAACCGACTCTATTTACTTGGCTACTACCGGGGAAGCATGCCCATGTAGGGTAGGCCAAACTGCTGAGGAACTCAGCCAAAGGGGTGTATCTCCACTTGCCCCACTCTATCAATAAGCTTCCCTATGGTGGAGCAGGAGATCAAAGTAAGAGCCTCCTCGCCCCATATACCTACCATAGTCTGATATGGTGTAGCCTCCATGTCAAGCAAAGTGGTTAGAGAAGCAACCGGTGATGAGGTGCTCGAGCACCGACATATCTGTCCATCTAGCTGCCCTCACAGCTCCGGGATCTGTCACCTCTACACCTCTGCCATAGGGGATGAAGTGCTCATAAACCCAACTCATGACCAAGGTCAGGTGGCTCAAGGACTACCCCTGTAAACGGACTACCCTGTATAAATCATGGTAGGTAGTCCCAAGTATATCTACTCCCCAGGCATATATCCGGCCATGTCCCTCTATCTGTGCAATGATGGGGGACCAGCAGTATAGCAGTGTGTCTCCTCCCTTGTCCCCGATCAGTCTCGAGGCAAGGATCCCCATAATGGCCTGGCGAAGCAAGGGGATGGGAAAACTAGGAATGGATCGAACTCTGACCCCCTTCTTCGAACCTATGGAGATGACTGCATCTCCCATATAAGTGGCCCACTGTGCTATCTGGGCCCGTGAACCTGCTGTCTCAAGGGTCAGACATCTCCCAATGATTGGGACCCCCAGAATGCGATAAACATCCTCCAAAGTGATGGTCCACTCACCGCAGACCCCTGGTAATCGGAAGGTGTTCCGATCAGCATCCCAATATGAGAATAGGTCACAAAGAATGTGACTGGATGGTGCAACATGTGGAATGTGCAGATACGTAGTATCCCGGCCCTCTGAAGAGTGTCCTCCTCATCCTGTGAAAGGGCATCTAGTACTCCTGGGAGCCAGTCACACTCCCTCTCTCGGCTCCACCGGATATACTCCTCTCTCACCTGCATACACCCAAAAACACACAAAACAAAGCAAGTTAGCATCCGAGTGATATTAGAAAAATCATGAAAACACATAGAAATGCTAAAAATGCAAAAACAACCTTAAACAGATATTCTTTTGGCATTCTGTGCAAAACCACCGCCCTGAGCAGGGAGGCGGTTTTGTAACCGCCACCTTAAGGGCGGCGGTCTGTAACCGCTTCCCTGATCAAGGCGGCGGTCATGTAACCATCGCCTGGGTTGGGCGGCGGTCGTGGCCTAAAACCCACGCGGGTTTTTACCCTAAAAAGGCCTAAAAATGCTAGAAGAGGACCATTTTAACTAAAACAAGGCCTACCCAAGAGCGCCCCCTAGATGGACCTTTTAAACCTAACATTTTCAAAAATTACCCCCAGACAAAGATTTTAGCATTTTAAAATTAAGGGGGTAAAAAGGATAAATTGAAGAAAACTAACCTGTGATCTAGCGGGTCGATGTTCTCGCTCATGAGGCATGATCACTATCCCGTCATGAACATTTTGACTCTACTCAAGCAAGAAACCGTCATCGTGGGTTCCAGAGCTCGAATCAATCAAATGAACTCATGTAAATGAATAGGAAAATGGGCCCACCTTCATATATATAAGCAAACCCGACTTGTTTTAAAAATGTTTTTTTTAGTGTTTGGAGCACCGACGAAGGTAAGTTCTACCCCCCGCACAAATGGTACGTCCTCATTTCCCATTATTTTAGCATTTATTTTCCGATCTATCTTGTCTATCTGCACTTGAGTTCTCTTTTCATTTTACAGTGGTAGAACTTTGGATGGCATCATTTCAACACACGATGTATCGTGTATAACTTCTAACTTCCCATTTCAGACCACCATACTCGGACTCCACCGCTTTGTGCCTCTTCATGGCTAAAACGCTTCTCCGAGGGGGCAATATGTACGTACCCAAAACCGTAGGGTACTGCGCTACGACCAATGTAACACGTGCCCCAATGATGATATAGGTCTCTCACAAGGTGTTCGGGGTCTAAAAAGATCTCCAAGTGTGTGTTAACATCCCGCATGCCCCACTTAGCCCCTGCGTGCTTTGTTTTCCCCTTTTCCCCACTTAGCCCTAAATTTTCAAACGACCATAACTTTCGATCCGAGCTCGGTTTTCATGTTCTTTATATCAACAGTAAATCTGGTGAAATTCTATACATTATTCTAGGCTCAATTTTGTATTTTGATGGAGTTTGGAGAGAGAAAATTGAAAAACACCTCTGGCACGTGGTAATCAATAGAAATGACATTTCAACCACCATTTTTAATGAAGAATGGCTCGCTTTCTCTCCCAACATCGTGAAAAATGTCAGGGAATGGACCTGTAAGGATGACCATGCTGTTTTATTACATTTTGGTTGGTGGTTGAAGCTCCTCTCACGTTTTCCCACATTTCTCTCTCCTGGGCTCATTTTTTGCATTTTAAAAGTCGATTTAGCTCATTTTTTGAAGGGTTGGACATTTTTTATGTTTTGCAGCATCCCTCTTTCACCTTGAAAAGTGATTTTGTGGAATATCAAACCTCTTCCAAGACTGTAACATGTTTTCTGCCTCTCTCGATGTTGTAATGCATGTATTTTTGATATTGGAAATGACAATGCAAGCTTTGTGAATGAGTTTCAATCCTCTGTTTGTGTTGTTTGCTTCATTTCTGACCTTTCATTACATTTTATTAGTTTATGCATGGTGTTTTGTTGCATTTCTATGATTTATGTCAATTTGCAAAAGTAAAAATGCTCACCACTCCTTTGGTGCATCACCTTATTAGTATTAGTTTCAGTTCTTTTGCATTCTCTATCTTTGTCCCCTTGGAATTTAGAGTAGGATTTTGAGTTTAAAACCTCTGCAACTTGCAAGTAATACACCTGATTAGAGGAGTTGAGGAACCATCCTCTAACCTGGAGATTCTTTTCCCATTTTTACAAGTCCCACACTTGGGGAAAAGATTCAATGTTGTGCAATCACACTGGATGTCCAAAATTTCAAACTAGAAATCTGATCAACATCCAGGGGTGTTGTTGATTTGCTCCAACAGTTTTGGCACGCCTGGTGGGACCTTAGAGGTCTTCATCTTCATTGCAAAAAAATGATGTGAATTTGTTGTAATTTTCTTACTTAAAATATCCCTAAATTGCACATCTGGCAACTCCAAGGAAGAAGAATCAGCTGGTTTTAGTAGTGCAGACCTGAAAACTCATGAGAAGAATCACCACAAGGTCAAGAGTTGGAGAAGAAGAGGTGTTGTTTGAATATCTACAATTATCTCCAAGAAGAAGACAAAGAGGGAGGAGAATTCAAAGGTCTCCATCTCCACCAAACAAAACTCTATCAACTCCTCCACCTGGTAGGCCTTTCATTCAATCAACAAGGGTTCTAAGGCCAATCAGAATGACACAACACAACCCCTATGTCAATTTCACTTACAAAGAGCCCACATTCTCTCAATGCACAAAATCCAATCCCAGTTGCAGCACTAAAGAACATTCCATACTTTACTGGAGAGAATCAGACCACTCCTAGTGATCATGTCAAGGATATTGCTAATATTTGTGCAATCCATGAGATTGATGAGATGCAAGTTGCTGTCAAACTACTGGCATCTTCATTCAAAGGGAAGGCTTTGCAATGGTTCAGGAGTCTTTCCTTAGGTTCTATCCAAAATTGGAACTAGCTATGTATAGCCCTCCATGAGCAGTTTGGAGAAAAGGGAGATAACTTGTCCCTTTTGGAACAATTGACAACCATCAAGAGAGCTCCCAATGAGCAGCTAGCTGACTTCAACTTCAGGTTTTAAAGGACTTGGGAGAGAATTCCAATGGTAGTAAGGCCAACAACAGAAGGTTCTTTTCTATATTACCTTAAATCTTTAAATTCTAATATTTCTATGTTAATTCAATCCATGGGAGGCACAACTATCCCTGCTTCTTATAGCATTGCCATTAGAGCTGAAAAATTGTTTGATTCAGTTGGCAAGCTAGCTCCTAGGCCTCCAATGCCATTGTATCCAAGTTTAGAGAGCCCAAGTACTAGTCAAGTGCCTATTTTAGCCCCTATTCCCACTCCTAGAAATCAGAATTCAAGTGAAGCTTCTACTTCATCTTCTAGTGCCTCAAATGAATTTCAAGAAGTCATGAAGCAATCGTAAAATTTAGGCAATGAGTGGTTAAACTCAAGAGGCAGTAAAGCCAAAGGTTTTAGACCTTTTTCTAGCCTCAAGCTCAGCCTAACAGCAGCCATACCAGCCCAAAGGCCACCCAATCTAGCTATAAATTTAAATAAAGCAAGACCTCCCGCCAATGCACCATTTCAGCCCTATAATCCCAATGCTACATCTCGCTCTAAAGCAATAGTGCCAAGTATAAAACAACATAGCTCAAGAGTATTATTGGTGTTTAACATGTAATGAACCTCACAACCAAAGCTATGTGCTTCAACGGTGCCTTAAATCAAGCATTAATGGTGACAACTACTGGTGTGGAGGGTGAAGGGAGTCAAGGAAATAACCAACAATAAGAAACATTCCTGCAACAATCAGCTCCAAATGATACCACACTTGTAAAATGACAGACATAATATTTTTGTGGCATGAATCAAACAATCTCCCAAAGTGTTACAGCCAACACAAGGTCAAAAAGGAGAAATTTGGGTGAAGAACAGCCATTGACTCAAAGTAATCCACAACCTTCTACCACTCCCACAATTATTGGCAAACAAAATGCAGTTATAAACATGCAAGGACTGCCTAAAATAGCTCCTAGGCCAACTCAGATGCTAGTTGTTGCTGCCCATGTGCAAGGAATGAATGTGCAGGCCAAGGGATGACAGAGAGATGCTTCATCTCCATTCAACATCATTGATCAAATGAAGAAGACAAATGTAAACATATCAATGTGGGAATCACTATCCATCCCAGCCAAAGAGATTTGCTACAAGCTGCCATGAAGGACTGGTCAACTTCAAATCAGCAGGTCCAAATGCAAGAGAAGGTACTCACAAATGCTGCCCAGCCTGAGGGGAATCATGGAGGACAACAAGGTAAAATGTTGAAGCCCCCTCCATTCTATGTTTCGTTGATAATTGGAAACCAATTAGTACACAATTGCATGATTGATTCCAGGCAAGTAGTTCAGTAATGCCCAAGAAAATAGTTGATTAGTTGGGGCTTCAATATGAATTCATATCCAAAGGGGTAGTGCAATTGGATAGGATAGCAAAGAATAATTGGAGTGATCAAAAACTTGAGTCTTACTTTGCATGCATTCCCAACGTTGTTGTTTTACAAGATGTCTCGGTAATAGACCTTCCACCACTCTTTTCCCTATGTTTGTCAAGGGATTTCACAACTAAGATTAGAGGTTACTTATCTACCGATTGGTTACACATGTTGTTTAGAACAAGATATGGAACTAAAGCTACAATCGATATGAGCCTATTGCAAACTTTCACATTGAGCCTCACACTCCAAGCCAAATCAATACCAATTGTTCAAATAAGCGTTTGACCAAGAGTATTATCCAAGCACCGATGAAGCCGACACCAAGGTTGGAAGCATCCCAGATTTGACTCTTGATGAATGGGTAAGCAAGGTGCATGCTTTTGATCCTTATTAATAAATAGAAGAATCTGAGTTAGGAGTCTATTGCATGCATGAAGAAAATCAGCCTATCCCTAGTATCACCAAGCTAGACCACAAGGATGACAATGAGGTATGGCAGTTGTTTTTGATGGATCAAGGAGTAGAAAAGGTGTAGGAGGGGGAGCTATGCTTGTTTCACCTCAAGGAGTTAAGTATTATTCAGCTTTTAGATTTCAGTTTGCATGCTCTAATAACACTGTTGAATATGAAGCTTTGATACAAGGATTGCATTGGTCAATCAAGAGAGGAATAAAGAACTTGCAAGTCTTTGGTGACAGTGAGTTGATTGTCAACCAAGTTAAGGGGCAGCATGCTACCAAGAATGATCTGCTCAAGTGCTATAAAAATAGGGTGTGGGACCTCATTGAAGATTTTGAGGGCTTTGGCATCAAATCCATTCCTAGAAAAGAGAACCAAGCTGCTGACAGGCTTGCAATAGTTGGAGCAGCCTTTGATGTTGTTGAAAGCATCCAAAAAGACAAGGTACAACCAAACATCCATGTGATTGTAAGGCCTTCAGTGCCAGACAACAATGTGAGTTGGCAAGTGTTTGAAAGTGATCAACAAATCATCCATTTCTTGCAAGAAGAGGCTGAGTTCTCAGCTAAAAATCAGGAAAAGTTGGAACAACAGTATGGTGACCAAGTGGTACAGCTGAGAACCAAAAAACTACCAAAGGGACTTATTACTTTGGAGTCCATTTTCAGTCCTAATGATCAGTTTAGGAAGGAGAAAGAAAACATCCAAGTCAAGGGAGAAGATTCGGTGTCCATCTTGGTGGAAGAAGGCAAATCACTCCAAGTTGGTAAAGTGACAACTAAGCAAGAAAGGTATGAGTTCATACAAATTTTTCAAGAATTCCCTGATGTGTTTTCTTGTAGCTATGAAGATTTTAAAGGCTTCAATCCCGAGTTAGCTCAACACACCATTGAATTGGATCCAAGTACTAAACCCATCAGGGAAAAAGAAAGGCCAGTTAATCCACACATGGAGCCTCTCATGAGAAAAGAATTGAATAAGTTGATAGAGTCAAGAATCATATTCCCTATCAAGCATTCTAGTTGGGTGGCCAACTTGGTTCCAGTTAGAAAGAAGAGTGGGGAAATCAAATTGTGTGTTGACTTTAGAGCTTTGAATAAAGCATTTCTCAAGGATCATTATCCACTTCCTTCTATGGAGAAGATTTTACAAGTTGTTGTCGACTCTGAGAGGTTTTCATTACTTGATGGCTATTTAGGGTACAATCAGATTATGGTGAAAGAAGAGGATTAGTTCAAGACATCCTTTACAACCAAATGGGGAACTTATGCATACAAGAAAATTCCATTTGGGCTGTCCAACGATGGAACTACTTTCCAAAGAGCAATGGACATGGTGTTCAAGGATTTGATTAACAACATGGTGCTGATATATCTTGATGATATCACTGTTTTTTCAAAAAATGCAGCAGACCATCTCTTTCATTTGAGACAAGTGTTCCAAAGGTGCAGAAGGTTTGGAGTATCCTTAAATCCTAAAAAGTGTATTTTTCTAGCCCATGAAGGAAAACTCCTTGGCCACATTGTCTCTAAAGAAGGATTAGCAATTGATCCAGAAAGAGTTGAAGCCATAAGAGCACTACCATTGCCAAGCCACAAGAAGGCCCTTCAAAGTTTCTTGGGAGAATAAATTTTGTTTGGAGGTTTGTCCCAAATTTTACAGCCCTAGTCAAGCCTATCACCAAGATGTTAAAGAAAAGCATAGCTTTCAAATGGATAGCAGAAGGCAAGGAAATTTTTGAAGCAATCAAAGAAGCCATATCTCAAGCCCCAACTCTCATTAACCTAGATTTCTCCAAGGATTTCATCCTCTATGCATTTGGGGGTGATGATACTATTTCTGCAATCTTGGTACAGTAGAACAAAGACAATGATGAGCAGCCAGTTGCTTTCTTCAGCCAAATCTTGGAGGACTACGAGGTGAGGTATTCTTTCATTGAGAAGCATGTTCTTGCAGTAATCAAGAGCTTGAAGAAATTCAAGCATCTAGTTTCAAACAACAAGGTTCAATTGCTGGTTTCTCATGTGGGAGTTAAGGACTTCCTCCTCAACAAAGACCTAAATGAAAAGAGAGTAGGCTAGATTACTCATGTCATGGAGTATGACATTGAGATCAAGGTCACCAAGTTGGTCAGAGGAAAAGGATTGTGTGAGCAGCTGGTCTTGAATAAACACAAGGAAGCATGTAATGAGAAGGAGGTTGTTTTGGTGTTGCAAGACAACCATGAGCAAGGAAGCACTCAAGAGGAAAATAATGGTTCCCTCACTCCTTGCTGGACCCAAGACATAATGCACTTCCTAAGAATAGGCCTATGCCCTCCAGAGATGAACAAGACCAAAAAAAGACACTTCAAATTGCAGGCTGTCCCATATGCCCTTGTTGATGGTGTTTTGTTCAAAAGGGATGTGAATGGAGTGCTGCTGAGATGCATTGGTACAAATCAGATTCACAGGGTGTTGGAAGAGTTCCATGGTGGATCAGCTGGTGGTCATTTTGCACTAAGAGTGATAGCTCTAAAGATCATGAGGGCTGGCTATTATTGGCCCAAGATTTTCAGTGATTGTTATGCATGGATCAAGAGGTGCAAGAATTTTGCATTCTTCACGGGTAAGGAGAGGCTAGCTACCCTTCCATTGCATCCAATTTCAGTTGACCAGTCATTCATGCAATGGGGTTTGGACTTCATTGGAGTCATTAATCCAAATTCAAGCCAAGGGCACAAATGGATTCTAACAACAACAGATTACTTCACTAAATGGACTAAAGCAAAGTACTCAAGGAGGCAAATGAATCTAGCATCCTGGACTTCTATGAGGGAATATCAACCAGATTTGGCATACCTACTATAATAATATCAGATAATGCATTGGCATTCATTGGGTCCAAGGTAACTAAATGGGCTGTCAAGAATGGGATCTACCTAAGCACTTCATCAAATTATTAAACTCAGGGTAATGGCCAAGCTGAATCTATAAACAAAAACTTGTTAAGGATCATTAGGAGGAATCTTGATAAAAATCAGAGGTCTTGGCATACTAAGTTGAAATCAGCCTTATGGGCTGATAGGATAACTCCTAAGAGATCTACAAGTAACTCTCCATTCAAGCTTGTTTATGGAAGAGAGGCAATTTTTCCCATGTCATTTGAGTTGCCAACATTGGAACTCATGAAACAGTTGGAGTTTGAGCCCATGGAGGTTAGATATGTAGAATTAATGGAGCTCCAAGAAATCATAAATCAGGCGTCCCAAGCAATGGAGAAGGATCAAGATTTGATCAAGAAGACCTTTGATAGGAAGGATAAGGATAGATATTTCCAAGTTGGAGATCTAGTGTTAAAATGGGATGCGATAAAGAAAAGCTGGGAAGGCATTCAAAATTTGATTCCATTTGGAGTGGCCCATACATGGTCACAAAGTGTAAGGACAATAATGCTTTCCAATTGTCTTCATTGGATGGTGAAGAATTGCAGATTCCAGTCAATGGAATCCATCTGAAGCATTGCTACTGAAGGAAATTCTCCACCTTGTACATATTAGCTTAGGTTTTCATTCCTCCAAGTGCTTATGCACATTTTTTTGTTGTAGATTAGCTTTGCTTTCCCTAAGTGCTTTGGCACAAGCTTGTTGTTCTAGGAAATGTGTTTTATAGGCCTTGCTCCAATCAGATGGTGTTCTACCTTCCATCTTCCTCCTTGTAGTGTTCTAATTAGTTGGGGTACCAAACAGAGAATTTAATGACTCCATGCCCAATGGATTGCTTCAGGCAACTGGTAACTTCATCCAACAGGCAGATGACCCCTCTGAGTCACCAAAATTGTTATCCAAAATGAGCCCCTTGCACATTTTGTGGCTAACTCCCTTCATTCTTCCCTCTCTTGTGCCTCATTCATAATTTTCTTTTCTTTTCAGAACTCAAGACCTTCTAGAAATGACACCATTGGATAGAGCTTTTTCTCAGCTTTCCAGAAAGGTAAAGTTTTCCTCCTAACTCCATGTATTTTTGAAGTTATTGCTTGGCGGAGATTTTGTGGGAAATTTTCTCATAGCCAAAACGGTGGAAAATGAAGCGCAGAAGGCCCGCATCCAATCAGAACGTGCCATGTGGCACCAGATCGGTGGGGCACAAATATTCTTGGGGAAATTTTCCCAAATGCAAAAAAGTGGGAAAATTTTAAATTTTTGGCCCGCCAACCTGTTTTGGCCCTGTTTTGCCCTAAATTTTCAAACAACCATAACTTTCGATCCAGAGCTTGGTTTTTCATGTTCTTTATATCAACAGAAAGATGGTGAAATTATCTACATGATTCCGTGGCTCAATTTTTTATTTTGATGGATTTTGGAGAGATAAAATTGAAAAACACCTCTGGCACGTGGTAATCAACAGAAATGACGTTTCAACCACCATTTTTAATGAAGAATGGCTCGCATTCTCTCCCAGCATGGTGAAAAATGTTAGGGAATGGACCTGTAAGGATGCCCATGCTGTTTTATTGCATTTTGGTTGGTGGTTGAAGCTCCTCTCACGTTTTCCCACATTTCTCTCTCCTGGGCTCATTTTTGCATTGTAAAAGCCAGATTTAGCTCATTTTTTGAAGGGTTGGACATTTTTATGTTTTGCAGGCTCCCTCTTTCACCTTGAAAAGTGATTTTGTGGAATATCAGACCTCTTCCAAGATTGTAACATGTTTTCTACCTCTCTGATGTTGTAATGCATGTATTTTTTATATTGGAAATGACAATGCAAGCTCTGTGAATGAGTTTCAATCCTCCGTTTGTGTTGTTTGCTCCATTTCTGACCTTTCATTACATTTTATCAGTTTTTGCATGGTGTTTTGTTGCATTTATATGATTTGTGTCAATTTGCAGAAGTAAAAATTCTCACCACTCCTTTGGTGCATCACCTTATTAGTATTAGTTTTAGTTCTTTTGCATTCTCTATCTCTGTCTCCTTAGAATTTAGAGTAGGATTTTGAGTTTAAAACCTCTGACAACTTGCAAGTAATAAACCTGATCAGAGGAGTTGAGGAACTAGCCTCTAACCTAGAGATTATTTTCCCATTTTTACAAGTCCCACACTTGGGGAAAAGATTCAATGTTGTGCAAAATGTCAAACTAGAAATCTGATCAACATCCAGGGGGTGCTTCTTTGATTCGATCCAATAGGTATATGTGTGGGAACCTATAGTATTGGCATGCTTATACTATTATTTACATAGGGTAGCTTACCGAGGGACCAATCGCATTGGAGTGGGAATTTTTCTATAGATATAGAGCTATGATCACATAGTCGTGGGAAAGCTTATAGGAATATATCAACAACATCAAGATGGAAATCCCTCGGTGTGTGGTTGGCACATGCATATAGCAAGGAGAGAGAAGTTGGGAGTGACGGTTCACTACATACGAGTTGTAGATGAGGTCATGGCATGAGGATATTACATGGTGGCCATACCATCAATATGAGGCATGGGCTAGAGATCGGTACAAGTGAGCTAGATATGGACTCCATTTTACTTATTAGGGGGCCATCCATAATGATTGAGCAATACAAGTTAGATCATGTTCTTCATTAGTTTGGGATTGTATGGGATATACCTATAGGTTATCATTTACTCACACAGACCACCTAGGAGACTGAGGATTGGGGGGCTCACATTCTAGCGAAGTGGCCAAGGAAATATTGGACAAGGTACATGTTGATCAATGGAGGCATTTACAAGATGTAGCATATCCAGGGACAAAGTAGGGATATGGGCGGTGGTGGTAGGGGATTAGACAAACCAGGATGGCATGACCATTGGGAGGGATGAGGTTTGTACACTGGTGGAAACAGTGTGTACGGGGGGCGCATAGGGATAGGATTTAGTAGTGCATGTTCCACAGATAGTTAGGAGGAGGAGGAGTTACCACGAGCACCACCTATTATCATATTTTGTGGTCCTCTAGTTAAACATCCAAAGGCTTACCATAGCCACCAAGAAAGGGATGACTTGACTAGAGTCCAGATTGGTAGAATGTGGATGTGATGGAGATTTGTGATTCTATGGATCCATTACGAAATGTGATGCCACCACGACAAAATGTAATAGGCGCATCTATTTTGGGACTTACAGTGTAGGGTTGACAGTGTAGGTCCTTTTAGTGTGGGTCCTTCTAGATCACCCGAAACATGGGTAGAGTTATAGGCTTAGCTTAATATATTATAGATTGAGGCTCATGCCCGAGAAGTAGAAATAGGTGACATGAGAGAAAGAGGTTTGGATCTCTAGGAGAGATAAAATATTTGAGGTGGATAAGAGGCATGTTTTTAGTCTTGGTGAGTTAGATGATGGTGGAGGGGAGTATGGAAATGAAGATCCATTCAAGAGATGTAGAGACATCTCAGCTATATGGAGAGGTGGATAGGATACAACAAAGTTATTTATGGTTTATAACACCAACAGGTAGGGGATGGAGATGGGGGACCAGCTGCAAAGACATCGTACTCTATGGGAAGAGTTATAGGAAACTCGCTAGAGAGGTATCACACCATAAGACACCGAGACAGATACCACCACCAGCTTAAAGGGATAGATATGGTGTATAAGAGATGATGGCAGAGGCAAGTGAGACACATGGTGATTCTTATGGAGTGGGGCGATCGCGCAACCAAAAATAGTAATGCCGAGATAATGTAAGGCCCTATGAGAGAAGGCATAATATTACAAAGGAATTGTTATTGACACGTTTCTAGACATATCGTCATATGCAGCCTCTTTAGCAGAGAGAGATCAACATAACTAATGGATTCAGGAGCACGACTCAATGTTTTGCAGCCGAGACCGGATGGGGGTGTTGAGATGAGAGAGGTATCTCGATGTAGGGATGAGTGGAGATATTGTGGATTGAGATGTATATATATTATTTTTTTGATGTATATGATGACCATGATGGTCACAATTTTAATGTATACATGTATTTTTATGGGACAGATGTATTATTTCGATGAGGTGATGTGATTTGATTATGTGGATGATATGCATTTTTTTGATGAGATATTTGAAATGATGATTTTTATGATATGGTGTCATACTTTATTGTTTTATGTGTTTGATTTATAAATATTAATGAGATAGATGAGTATCCTATGTTGTTATTTGTTATGATTGGATGTATGGAGATAATGTGTTTTGATATTTTGGATGTATAGGGATGGTGCATATGATAATATTATGATGATGTTTTTATTTGTACATGATGATGGTGTTTATTTATCGTATATGAGGTTTGATGGTAATGTAATGATGATTGATGATTTGATGTATTTTTTATTATGATGTGATGATGTAAGATGATTAGATTATGTGATGATGATTTGATCAAGTTTTTATTGTGATATTAGATTATGTTTAGATGTTGTGTTGGAGAATGGGTTGATGTGGTTTGATTTTGATGCGACGATGTTAGATGATGATTTGATTGAGATTTATTGTGATGTTAGATTATTAGAATATGTGAGGATAAAATTATTGTGATGTATTGCTAGTGGCAATTTTAATGAATTTAAATGATGTTGATGATGATTTGCTTAAGTGCGATGGATTAGGTATTTAGATAATGATGATTATTGATGTCTATGTGGTTAGATATTGTATTTTTATGTTTAGATGGATAATATGGATGATGAGATGTTGTCATGGTTTTTATGTGGTTTTATAATGTGGATTATGGATAATATGGTAAATTTTATGGAATTTGTACAATGTCACTAAAGTAATAATAATCAAACTGTACAAATATTTACAATGTAATTGTTCCAATAAATAGAGAAGAATATCAAAGAGAAAAGGAAAGTGATTTATAAGAGGGGAGTAAGACAAGGGAAGATGGATAAGGTTGGTTGAAAAAGGAATGAAAGCCTTAGGATATTACAAGGGTTGCATTTCTAATAATTTTCATATAGGTTTGAAGCTTCTAACTACTGTAATATGGAATTTTCCTATGGACAATGTGACTTTGATTGAGATTGAAATAGTGTTCCCGGGCATGATAGATCTGTTACTTCTTATTCAAGACTAGAAGAAGTCTTGATTGGGATAGTTGGTGAGGGATTTGGATAGGGATGAGGATGTGGTTACACCTAAAGGGGATTTCCCTAGTGTGTTGATGCATATGTGAGGCACTAGTGGACATAAGATCTAGTTTACCATAACACCGTAAATCGGTTTTCACTATGGTATTTCTCTAGGTGTCACCGAAGTGGTTTTCACCATTGGATGGATTTATTTTTTTAGTGGGCACTTAGGCATAAAATATTTTGAGATGTATGACGTTCATAGGCTCGCCCAAATCATACAATTCTTGAGTATCAAACTTATAAGCACCAAATCTAAATTTGGCTATGATGATGTAGGGTCTGAGCCAATTGGGTTCAAACTTGACTTTCTTTTCTCATTCAACATTGGTGTTATGTTGGTTCTCTTTAAGGTCTGGTCGAAAAATTCAAATTCATAATTTTTGATGCGCTTTCTATAATGTCTGCGAAGGTGATTTTGATAATCTTTGAGGCGATCCAAGGCTTGGAGGTTCTTCTCATACAGAGCTCAAGTTCTTAAAGATGATGGATGTGTTATTCTTCATTTTTGATAAGGTTCGGAGGGAAATGAATAAGGAAGGGATTTTAATCTCAATA
Organism: Taxus wallichiana var. yunnanensis; assembly: GCA_018340775.1. NCBI lineage: Eukaryota > Viridiplantae > Streptophyta > Pinopsida > Cupressales > Taxaceae > Taxus > Taxus wallichiana. Next base: position 464,465,511 of record CM031236.1, on the reverse strand, counting down.
GACAAGATATATTCAATACTTCGAGATAATTGAGTATGGAGTGGAGCTAGTGGGGGTACATATGGATGTCTGATAGGCCCACAAGGTAGGATATATTTATGTATGGAAGTCACATCTTTCTTGACTAACAATTTTTTAAGGATGCACTTTAGTTTGTTATTGGACGTTTCAGATTTTCCATTTCCTTGTGGGTAATACAGGGTGAAAAACTTGAGTTTGATGTGGAAGTGGTCACAAAGTTCATGGAATTATTGATTTTTAAATGATTTACCATTTTCCATGATAAGGGCAGATGGAATACCATAATAGAAAATGATATGATTAAGGATGAATTTGGATAATTTCTTTCCGGTAACATAGGTGAGTGGAATAGCTTCGACCCATTTAGTAAAGTCTTCCATAGTAGTAATAATGAATTTGTGACCATTGGATGAGGTTGGATTAAGCTTTCCTGTGAGATCAATACCTGGGTAGAGAATTTCCATGGAGTGGTGATGGTATACAAATCTTGTGAAGGTGCATCGATGAGGTCAATATGATTTTGGCATGGGACACATTTGTGGACATATGAGCATGCATATTTTTCCATTATAGGCCAAGAGTAGCTAGTGTATAGAAAATTATAGGAAAGTACCACACCACTGGTGTGAGCACCATAGATGCCTTCATGAACATCCTTGATTGATAATTTGGCATCTTAAGAGTTGAGGCATCATAACAAGATTCCTTCATAGCCTCTACGATAGAGGGTTCTGCCAAGGATGGTGATTTTGGATGTGTAATGAATGAAGGATTTTTGGTGGTTACGAGAAAGGTCTAGTGGAATGATATGGTTGTGGAGATAGGTATAGATGTCATGGTACCATGGGGAGTTGGGACCAAAATATCACACACCATCTTAGATTTAGGGACATTATATGTTTGGACCATAAGATGTTCAACCAAGAAGTGGGAATTATGGGAATCTAAAGGTATGTTTAAGAGGGAACCAATGATAGAAATTACATCTATTGATTTATTATTTTCCTATGGAACTCGCTTTCGAACTGAATTTTTTGAAAGTATATCTTGAAGCTATCCACCATGCGCTTGTATGGAACCATTTTTTCATCCTTGGTTAAATATTCATTATTAACCTAGTTGATGATGAGTTTTGAGCCACTAAATACATTAATATTTTTAATATATTCCATTGGATAGCTATATGAAGTCTAGCTATGAGTGCCTCATATTTAGCTATATTATTATTATAGGGGAAAATGACCCGAAAGGCCTTAGGGATGAGATATCATTTAGGCATGATGAACATGATACCATGATCCATGATTTGTGAAAGAGACATCAAATTATAATGTCTAGCTATCTGATTCTTTGATAGTGAATATTGACTCATCTAGGAGCCATGTGTTAAGAGGTGTAGAATAAAAACTAGAGCTTCTGCTAATTGATCTACTATAACCTATCCTTTGATATATTTTTTATTAACATATTCAATGTAAAACTCACTCAAGAGCATGATCCATTTTGCTATGCGTCTTGTCAAATATTGTTTTGAAAGTATATATTTGAGAGGGTCTACCTTAGTAGTGAACTTCATTGTATTGTTGAGCATATAATGCTACAACTTTTGAGAGGCAAAGAAAATGGTAAGACATGATTTTTTGATAGGGGTATAGTTAAGATCATAAGTGATTAATGTTCACATTAGATAATAGATATCTTGTTCCTTTCTATTTTCATCATGTTGTTCAAAGAGATCTTCCAAGGTGTGCTGAGTAGCTAAAATGTATAGGAGAAGAGGGATTCTGAAGTGGGAGGCACTAAAACTAGAGGATGTAGTAGATATTCTTTGAGTTTTTCAAATTATGTTTGGAATTCATCATTTCGATGTAAATTTGTTCCTTTCTTAAGCGAGATGGTGGAATGGATTACACTTGTTAGCAAGTTGTGTTATAAACCTTCTTATTTCCCGAATTTTCCTGTAGACTTCTAAGTTGCTTTAGATTGGTAGGTGGAGGAATTTTGACGACAAATTTTAATTTATCTAGATATATTTCTATACCGTGATGTGAGACAATGAATCTAATTATTTTGTCCGATGTGACATTGAAAAACACATTTCTTAGGGTCAAGAAAAACTTTATATTCTCAGAGTCTCTTAAAGATGCAGTGAAGAACCATAGGATGTTCCTCTCTAGTTTCATATTTTCCTATAGTTTCTTCGACATAATATTCAACAATTTTGTGCATCATGTCATAGAATATGACAATCGTGGGACACTAGTATATGGATCTATCATTTTTGAGACCAAAGGGCATGACTTGATAGGAAAATATATCCCATGACGTAGTGAAAGTTATTTTTATTGATCTTCTTTTGCTATTTTTATTTGATTGTAGCCAAAATATCCATCCATGAGAGATAAAATTTTGTACCCAACGATAGAATCCACAATCATGTCGATGTTTGGTATCATAAAATCATCTTTAGGTAAATCCTTTTTAATGTCATGGAAATATGTACAAATGCAAATGCCCCTAGTCTTTTTACCTACTAGGATGATATTGAGATTCGCTCAAAGTAGTCGATAGGGTGGATAAAACCAACATCGAGAATCTTTTGAAGTTATTTTTGAAGAGAAAGGATACCTTTATATGCATCTTGCATAACTTCTACTTGACTGGTTTGACATCTTTACATACCACTAGATGATGAACCACCAAGGATGGATCAAGTACAATAATATCCATATAGGACCATGAAAATACGTCTGGTAATTCTTTAAGAAGCATCATAAAGGTGGATTTATCTTCTAGAGATAAGGATGCCCCCATTTTTACCATTTTGGGGTCCTCTTCAGTGTTGATGTTGATATCAATGGTTTCTTTAATCAATGATGATGGACCATCTTGTAGTGTTTTGGGAGCCGAAGGACTTAATTTGTAGTTGGGTCATTATCTAGATGTGGGGAATGTTCAAAGAAGTTAGCAAGGGATCCTCCCCATTTATATTAAAATATGAGTGAGGATGGGGAATGCTAGGTTGGGATTTGATAGATAGGATAGGCTCATATTCACTAAAGTAGGCATTAAAATTTTGATAGATTTCAAAACTTTCTTATGATCACCAATGTGTGTATTTTCCAGAGTTCCCATGAACTCAAGATTTTCTTCATCATTTTCAAATGTGGCAAGAGGGATATGATTATATTGTTGGTCCCATTGGATGAGTTGGGGATAAGTGAGAGTGACGTCAATGGCTAGGATGGCAGTTTCATGTAAAATATTTATGGTGGAAAGATCTTCGTATTGGCTATAGACAAAGCTAGTTTTGATGGTGTCTGTGGCTTCCTTAGTTATCTTGGTCATGTCACTTAAGTCATCTTGGATACCCTCATCAATTTTATAGTACCCTAATCCATGGCCATTAAGGTTGGGGATGACAACAAGAGGTTTAGGGATGCCTTATTCATTGCAACCTAGTCTTTGACTAGAATAACCCATGCGAGTAATCATACACTTAGGGATTGGATATCCATTACTCAAACAAAATGAAGGTATAGAATTGTCTATGAGCCATGTAGTGTCTAATGGTTATAGGTACTCATCGGTGAGATACCAAAATGGATAAAATTGGAAGATCCCAATGAATATGTGTATTGTTTGGCTTTACACATGTCAATCTTGCCACACTATTTGGGTGAAAGTGGAAGTTGTTCAATACTATTTTTTTAATATTTTACATACCTTGAGATTTAAGTTTGAGAGGTGGAGTAGGAAAGAGAGGAGTGGAAATGGAAAGAGTAGGTAAGATAGGTACAGATGATGATGAAGTGTTAGGTGAAGTGGATGGTATTGGTACCTAAATCAGTCCTCTCTTTGTGGCCTACCAAAACCAACATGATGAGAAGGATGCATAAAGAATGATGGATCTATATTTGTGTCATTTTATAGCCAGGAAGGGTGTCATCATTTCTTTATCACTCAATCTCGGAGGATTTAGGTAGCACCATGCTGAGGGTATGACCTACCTTCCTACTTTAGGATCTTCCTTTAGCCAACGTGAGAGGACCCATTTTATAGTCTCAGTATTTGTGAGTGGGGTAGACATATAAGCAATATTTGGCACTCCTTTGTAAAGTAATTGAAAAAGAGATTTGATAAGGCATGGTAAATTTAGCAAAGGCTAACTCTCACGAGTTGTCACTTATAGATAGTGCATATGTCTTGTAACTAGATCTCAGACTACTAAAGACAATATGTAACCATATTGCTTTAGCATATTTTTGGCTTTAATGAGGAAAGCATGAGGAAAGCATGGGTAGTTCTGGATGGATTAGTTGATTTTGGTTGTATTTGATTGGAAAATTAAGCAAGATAAAGTTGATTATACTAGATTTCAAGGAAATTTTAACAAATTTTGGGAGATCTACCAAGTGCAAGACAAATACACCTCAAATAGCTCACAATGAACCTTCAACCAGAAGATGTACACTCATGGAAGCCCAAGAATGCACGGTTTCACACAATCTTTAAGGATTCAAACACAAAATATCATGTTGAAGACTTAATAAAACATCAGAGATTCACAATTTATCATGCCTAAGATACACTCAAAGGATTACAAGAAAAATTTAACAAAGTGGAGACATAATGACTTTAAAATTGTTTATTACACAAATGAAATGAAATCTCTTCTCAACAGTGCAATTGCAATTTCTAGAATGCTACCAGAATGATAAAGTTCTATGTGACTTAAAGGATCTCTAAAATAATATTGCAATGGGAGCATGAATAACTATTTTAAAGTATTTCATCTTGACAACAGATACAAAAATGCTTATGATTGACACAATTAATTCAAGGCTCATCAAATTTATCAGCAAGGGAAATTAAATATATAGTCTCAGTGTTTTTCAATGGTTGTACACTTACAACCATCTTGACATGATCTAATTTGAAGGCTCAAAGAAAATAACATGTTTCTCAGATGAGTTCTTGGGAAATTGGTTTTCTCTCAGTTTTCCTTTCTCTTCTAAAATTTCAAAAAAAAATTAACCTCCCTTATGCCAGAGTCTTCTCATCACCTTTATACAATTCTATTTTCTCACTTACTCCCCAATTTTCCCCCAAAAACATGGATCTTCAAGATAATATCCTTCTTTACAATATACAATTCAATTTATGTTATCCTCATGGAGATGACTCATTAATTGTGCTAGGTGTGAGAAATACAAGATTTTCACATTTTTGTTATGTTTATGTATACCGGATGCAATGTCATCACTTTTGGCCATTTATTTAATCATTATTTTCCCTTGGTGACTGGACATCCACTTTTGGGGACTTTTGAGCGCCTCTAGGTGATTTGATTTGAGATACTCTTATTTTCTTTTCCATAATCTGTTTTGAATGTTGTACATTTATTTTCATGCCTTTTGGGTTAGTTATCACACATGATTCTTGTCAAATCAGATCAATTCACCATTTTTTATCAATGTCAATTCATTTCAAATTTCAATTTCCTTGTGCAGATATCTTATCAGGATCTCAGGAGTGATTTTCACCATGATTGCACCCAACTCAGCTCATATTCTTTAAAATCCTATAAAAACACACCATTCACTTAATCAATTCATAATTTCTTATTTTGCGTATAGGAACTTTGAATAAATTCATTTATATCATGGTGGGGGAACTAGTAGCATCTAGTTTGAAGGAAATATCCCGTGAAGACTTGCATTCCATTTTTTATTTATCAGGTCCAGATGAATCTTTTGTGAGGATGATTTTTGAAATTGATGACCCTGAGGATTACACTGGGCCCTTGACACCTCCAGCTATTCAAGCTACATTAGTTAGGAGACTTATCAAGATAAGTCTTGTGTTCTCTTCCTTTCAAATGATGTACTTTCACTTGTTTAGGCTTGAACTTTAGAGAACTCCTAAGTCACTGAGGAAATTTTGGCTTGTGAGAATTCCTCATATGCACTTTGTTTCCAATCATATTTGTCCATACATTTCTAATGATGCATTTATTTTGAAATAAATACCTCTAGAGTCATATGTGCTTGATGGAGAGATTTCATTAGACACAATACCTTCTATCTATTCTCAATTGAATGCATTATAGAAGTTTTTTTACGCTTGGAGGAAAAACAAACGGCCGGTGAGAACACCTCCCCCAACTCCTGAACCATCACTTCCTTTTGTGAAAAAACATAAGGGTAAATCTAGCTCCAAGACTTCTGCTCCAATTACTACCTCCATGCCTACATCTCCAATTACTACCTCCATGACTTCTACTCCAATTACTACCTCCATGCCTTCTGCTCCAGTTTTTCCAAGGTAAGTTTTGGTTGCACATCTAGTTCTAGATTCTCAACCAACTTATTCTACCAAAGCCACAGGGAAAAGGGCATTTTCTAAAGGTGTTTTGATATGACTAAATGGTTGTCTTCTTACAAGAAGCGGTCAAAATTTTCTTCATCTTTAGATAGTCCCTTGTCTAGTATGGATGACCTTTTACAAATGGGCATGTCTCATAAATTGGTAGGAGACATTATTTTTATTCAAATGGAACTAGGGACTAATGAACATGGGATTAGGAAAAAAAAATAGTAAATAAACTCCCTCTTTTAGAGAGTATTTTGTAAAGGAGCTTGTGGTATTGGATGCCTAAAGTTTCTTATTATTGTCCCCTTTTTGTGATACAAATCTAGACGATATATGTAATCTTTATTTTCATGGGCTAGGGCCCCTATAGATCAACATTTTTCCTTTTTACAAATACAAAAAGTACAAACATCTCATTAGTTTATATACTTTTATAACAAACATAAAATTTCATCCAAGAAATATAAAAATCTAATGTATTGTATCAAATTACAATTTATATTAGAAAATAACAAGTTTTTTGTTTTAAAAGTATTATTCATCCTTCATGAAGAAATATTATCAAATGAAACATCAATTATAAATGAAATATGAAAACAAGATAAAGTTATAAGAATGACAAGCCTAAGCTTGTTCATCATCTTTCATGTCTGCATCCTTTTCTTCTTCATCTTCTTCTCCTACTTCTTTCTCTTCTCACATCCTTGCCACATATGCATCATACCTTCAAAAGAGCTCATTGATTTCTTATTCATTTGGCCCTATATGGTGTTGGAAAATCAATGTATGTCTTATTATTGCATTCACATAGTTTCCCTTTTTTTGCTTGTATTTCAATTGCGTGGCTCTTAACTCTATAATTTTGGTCTCAAGTTTCCTCATTACTTTAATAATTTCATAGAAAAGTCATCTTTCTTAATTATTTTGTCTAAAGAACTAAACAAAAAAGTCAGCCTTTAGATCACCATAGCTTCTCTTGGATTTGTCAAAAACTATATCTTCAAGTTTAAAATCAATAGCATCTAAGGTATCATCAACCCATTTCCTCTTGGCTTCTATATTTTCTTTGATTCCATTAAAAATTCTGCCCTGATACCTACTAAGTCCTCCATAGCATATTGAGTTCAACTGAACTCCTGGCACAATCCCTTATTTTTCAACCAATTCATCACTGAGTTGAGTTATATAGTTTAACTTGGGAAAAATTCCTTCAAAGTAGAAGATTTCATTATCACACTGCTCAATTAGGTCATCAATTTCATTAAGCCTATTCTTGAGCTCTTCATACTTTGTCCTGGATTCTTCAATTACTTCTTTTCCCCTTTTTTTCAACTTCTCAACCCATGTTTCCACAACCTAAACTTTCTTAACAACCTTATCAATCTTTTCCATTCCTTCAAGGGTATTGGTAGAGGTACTTGCTTGAGTTTGACTAGACTACCCAATTAATTGTTGTAGACTAGAACTCAAAGCTTTGACTTGTTCTTTCAATTGTTTCTTAGTTATCCTATCCTCATCCACCTTTTGCAATAAGTCACTTACAACCTCTGATACTCCCTGTTTCAATTGGTCTCTTGAAGGATTTCCTAAGGGAATAAGTTGGACACTATAATCACTAGCTATTATATTTTCTCTTTTTTTCCCTCATGAGGGATTACCACTTCTAAATTTTCAGATCCTAGTGGGCGCTTAAGTTTTGGTGAGAACTCTAGATCTTCTAGAGGTTCTTACTATTTTTGGAAAAGATAGATCTATGAGATCTATTGCCTTCATAGGGATGATTTCCTCTTCTTCTTTTGAGATCATATCTCCTATCCATCCTTTGTAAGAGTGGTCCCAACTATTATTTCCTTCAATTCTTGTTGGTATTTATTTGGGAAAATCACCAACTAATTAGAAACCTCTTGTACCTCTTGAACTAATGATTCTACTTATTTTTCTTATTCATCTCCCATAATTATCTCTTAGTTCTTACTTTGTCTTGGAACTTCCCCTTATTTTTTTCCTTCTTTATACTAGTTTGGGGCCGGCTAGTCTCCTTCAAAGATTACATCGATGATTACAATTTATTATCTCTTTATTTCTTCAGCTGATGCAATCTTAACTTCAGCCTTTTCCTTGGGATTTTCTTGGTGACACCTATTTTTGCGCAGGCATTCCTTTTTCTTCCATGATTTGAGGCTACTATTGAGTTGACACACTATCCTATTTTTATTTTGTTAACACCTTGTGTTAAAACATTGTGGGCTGGATTTAAATTATTGGTTCCTTATCTTTACCCAAATCTTGCACATCCACACTATCAACAATATTATCCTTAATAGTCACATCTTGTGCAACCTCTGCTATCTTTTCATCTGCATATTTTCCTTTTTGAGATGGTTCACTATCCTTAGTGGCCTTGACTTCATGTGAAGGATCCTTCTCATCCAATACCTTTGTACTTAAAATTTTTCCATTAGGTACTTCTAGCTTGCTCAACTCTGGATCTACCTAATCTGCAGAGAGTACCTCTGATGTTTGAACTCTAGTTTCAGTAGTTTGCACATGATTTTTTTACTCTTTCACTCAATTAATGATCACTTACACCCTTTACTGGTTGTTCATCAATAGATATGTCAAATGCATCTAATGTGGAAAAATCCTCACCAATATCAACATCCATTATCTCTACTTGACTCTTTGTTGACTCTTGCAATTATTCAAATAAAGGTATACTGATATTTTCAATTGACATGGTTTCAGATGTTTTCACACCTTGATTCAAGACATCACTATCTATTGGATTAGATAAGACATTACCTTGAGTTGTTTGTTCCTGAGTGCTCCCAATTGTCACTCCTTTGAAGACAAAGATGAAAATAAAGGCACTGATGCTACATGTTGTACTTGGGAAACATCAGTTCTTTCATGTTCTGGGGGATCAATCACTACATCCATGTGCTTATGTTTCTTGTGTGTATGAGCACCTTCTCTTACTAGGATTGGCTCATACACAATTTTTGTCTCTTGTGTGCCCTTTCAAACTTCTTAAGGTCTAGTGCTGCTCTCTTTTCTTCACCATGTGGCTTAGGTTGTGCATGGCCACTTGCTATGGCCCTACTCATTAACTTATCAGCACTTTGGGGTTTTGGAAAAACATCTGGAGGAGTCCTATGAGTAGCCATACCATTTCCTTTTGATTGTAGTGGAACTACAAAAGTGATAGTAGCATTTTGCATTGATTTTAGGATCATTTCTTTAGTTTTCTACTTTAGAGCAGACATAGAAGTACCAGTCCCACTAGTAGCAGAAGTCCATTCATCTACAAGTCCTGAAGTAGGCCTTTTTGAAGGAAATTGAGTAGATTTTCCTCTTAAGGGATCCATTCTTTCATGTCCTTGTTTCAAGGAGTAAGGTTGTATTTAAATTTTCCCAAATCATTAAACTTATCAAGAACGCTTGTTCTTTCAATTGATAAACCAATTTTTTTATTGGCTATCCAATTCAATGTCCTTCTCATTACATTAGTTATTCAGAATATGAGTCATCCGACTCATATTCATTCCAATCCAGGGGACCATTGGTTGTCCCTTGACCTTTTCATCAAGATAGTATTTACTCACAAAGATGTGGATCACCCATAAATCCCTCAGGGATAACAACAATCTTGAAATCTACAATTTGACTGAGGGTCATTCTTGAGAAATATTGTAGCCTAACATCCTGCTCATCTCTTCAATTCATCCAATAATCCTCAAATTGAGGCTCATTTTCAAAAGCCTTTACAAGATTACTAAATACCTACTTGATTTCATAGTTGGCCCTTGCCTCAAACCTTTCCATCTCAAACCTTTTCATCTCATCTTCCATCAATCTAGATTTTATAATTGAAGGGCATGAGTACTTTCCAATCTTAATGGGGAACTTAATGTTTGTCTTGTGTTTTCCAGCAATTAATTTGTGAATTGGTGTCAACCCTTGTCAATTCACATAAGGCAATTTTATCATCTAAATATCTAGGAAAATTACATGGTTGGTCTTCAAATTCACTAACCTTGGCGTATGTAAAATTCTTGTTCTGAATGAAATAGCATCCATATTCCATGATTACTTATCTAGCCTCTTCATAAATATTGTATTATTCCCATTATGGCCTGAATAAGTAGATGATTGGTGTAAAGAAGGCATCATTAACTAATCTAAAATTCTCTCTCCAATTACTCAACTGTAATTGAGGGAAGATCTTATTCATTTGGCACTTCTTAAATTCAACACGTGGCACAAGGCCAGGGAACCATCTGTTGCCTGTAATATTATAAATCAAATAGGTCATCATGTAAAATTCCAATTCTCCAGTGTCATCCATCTGCATTTTTGTTGTCAGTGCTATCATGTGGTCATGAAGTGCTTCTACAATGAACGCGTTTCCCAATAATTTTCCCTTTCTTCTCTTAAATTATCCACATATAAGTACACACATCCACTCTTTGAATTCATTCATTGTTTCTAATCCAGCCATTCAACTCAACAATACAATCACATCTTCTACTTCCTTAATGAATTGTGCCCTAATAAGTCTTTTAGAGATTCGATTGGTTTATTTCTTCTCTGTTAAAATCCATTTGGTATTTATAAGTCGGGAATATTCATTTTCTTAGTTTCATAATATTGTAGGGCTAATTCAATACCTGTGGTTATCTAAATTCTAATCACAGAAATTTTAGCATTATCATGATAATTCGGGTGTCAAAGTTAATACGCTTCACCACTTCCATCTAGTACTTCCATCTTCTTTGGGTTATAATTCATGCATGTGTATCAAGGTGGAATGACACCACTAAAAAAATATTACTGTTTTGAATCGCTTCCATTAATTTACTCTTGTTTGGGCTATTGAATCTTTGTAAGAATTCATCTAGGTCCGCATTCATCAAATATGTATCTGTGATTTTTTTAGATTACTAGTGATTCCGTATCAAAAAAACCTGATGGCATGGTCTTCATATTTAATGCCCTAGTTTTACGTCGAATTTCCTTGTGAATGAATAAGAGTATGGGGTATCTTAGTTATTACCAATTTTCTGGTGAATACCCATGTAATTTCGATCTAGTTTGAAGTCTTTTCAATCTATGGTTCCTTATTCATGTTCAGTGATCAATTTAATGTTCTTCAAGAAATTATGCTAACAATGATGTCTAAATCTCAACAAATGATAGAAAAAATATCTATACGTTCAAATTCTTCAAAAATCCTCCATGATTTGTGTGAAAACACATTAATGATGACAGTCATTAATGTGTTGCATCATGGCCCTCCATTTCTCCTTTCCCAATTTTAAAAATGAGCCATCCACATGGAATAGAATTATGCAATGCATGCTCAGGGAAAATTTTTGCTCTCTCTGCATCATGTTTTAAACACATACATATTCAGCTATATGACCCAATCACCTCGCACTTGACTTCCATCTTGAGTTTAACACATTGTTGTATCCCAATGGTGGTGGATTTGTGGGCCATTTTTGAATATTTATTCACTTTCACAATTGAACTCAAAGTTACCAATTTTCTCCGATGACCCGCTTCCCCACTCTTTGCATGAGAAAGCACCACGTGTCCTTGGCAGTCTTGGGAGATTCTTTACACTTTTATACTTTATCACCTTAGTGTCAAGAAATACAATCAGGGCCCGATCCCCACATTCAACCAACTTGTGACACATGTATCTCCTCGGAGGAGGAATCAATTTCTGTTTTTGCAATTTTTAACTATGAATATTCGAAGGAATATTCGTTGGGCCTCAAGGCCAAGTTATCAAATTGTTAATATTATACAATTGTTGTAACTTTTCAACTTAAATCTACCATACCGTAACCAACTGGAAAATTCCACATATCATCGAAATGGAGAAAAACATGAAATTTACAACATGACCAGCAAATGGTATAAAAATTCATTTTTCATGGTTTAGAACTGATTCATGATTAATTTTTTGCAAGGATCTTCAAGAACAACATGTCTAGGACAATCCTTGATCGAAAAGAGGCATAACATCCTAGAAAAAAGATTTTCAGATGGATTTAGCATGAATGTAATGTTTGTACTCACATTTTTACGTGGACAAACCAAACAACAACAAAAATTGAAGGAGTGTTCAAGACAAAGCGGTGAGATCGTTTCAAGCACCAACACCGGCTCCGACTCGGGGATAGGAACCACCTATGGGTGACACAAGAACCATACAAAGTACACAAATTGTAGACCAAGTTCCAAATTCCATTGGGTTAAGGAGTCAATTAAAATGCACACTAGGTCAAGTGATAATAACACATCTTTAAAAAATGTACGAAGAATAAAGAGAAACTGGTCACTATAGAACAGGAAAATGAAAAGGGAATAAAAACATGCACAAAAATGAAAAACAAAGAAAAAAAGACTATACACTATAAATTGATTCATACCTTGCTTTGAAATTAGTCAAGGAAATGTTTTATATTTCTTCCATTAATAGGAAACTCAAGTAATTCTCCATCTAGATCCTTCAAGAAGAAAGTGTGTTCACCAATTCTGATGTCAATGGAATAAGGGCCCATCCACAATGCATAAATTTTTGCATGTTTCCCCTTATCCTCATGCCTACTATCCCAAAATAATACAATATCTCCAACACTAAAATTTCTAGGAGTTACCTTCTTATCAAATAACCTTTTGAGCTTTTCCCTGAACTTTAGATGCCTTTAGTGGGATTCTCTTCTTTCCTCATCTAACTCAAAAATTTGATTGATCATTACATCATAAGGGTTTAATTCTTCATCCTAAGGCTTCTAAATGAATTGGTAAGAAGATAATTGCATGTGTAGGGGAGAAAGGCATGAAATCCATAGACTAGTTCAAATGGGCTCTTTCCAGTGGCTCTTTTAGCAGTGATTCTATCTACCCAAACAACAAAATTCAACTGCTCACCCCATCTTCTTTTGTTAACCTCTAGTGTCCTTCTAATTATCTTTAGCAAATTTTTGTTGCTTGATTCAACCTGTCCATTTCCCTGAGGGTTGTAGTTAGATGCATATGTTAGGCTTATCCCATATTCTTGACACATGGCCACTAATGGTTTAGCTCGAAAGCTCATGGCATTATCAACAACTATTTTGGCAGGTACTCTAAACCTGCAAATTATATGATTTAGGATAAAATCCATAACAATATGATGAGTTGCTTTCTTAGTAGGGATATCCTCAACCCACTTGGTGAAGTAATCAGTGGCCACCAATATCCATCTATGGCCTGCACTTGAAGGATCTGAAATATCTCCAAAAAAATCCATACCCCATTGTTTAAAAGGGGCTTCAATTGACACTGGTTATAAAGGAGAGAACCTGAAACCTTCATTCTTTGTGAAAATCTTTGAAAAATTTCACATTTTCTTACTATCATGGTTGTATCTTTAAAGAGTGTGGGCCACAAATAATCAACCCTTAAGATCTTGTGGATAGTTACTCTTCCAAAAATTACCCCAACATACTCCACCATGAAAATATGCAATTCATTTTGGGGCTTCATCCTCAGTAATAAATTTTAGGAGAACCCCTTCAGGATTCTTCTATGCCAACCCATAATCAGTGATGATGTACTTCTAGGAGGCTTATTAAAGTTTCCTTCTCTTATTCTTATCTAAATGCCCAGGACACTCTAAATTCCTGAGGTAAAATATGATGTCCTTATACCATGCAGATTTGACTAATTTCTCATGAACATTCATATCTCCCTCCTCAACTTCATTTACTTCTATCACTTGCAAATTGATTTCTACCATTAGATTTTCCAAGCCTAGACCTCTAACCAACTTAATGGTCTGAATATCCATGTCATATTCCTACAATTTTTTCACCCATCGACATATTTTACTTGATATTTCCATTTTTGATAAGATTTCCTTGACCATGGTATGGGGAACATAAGCTATAATATTGGAACTTAATATATGGCCTAAAATTTTTTATTTCTCTAACCAAGGAAAAGCTCTACTTCTCCATGATGGTGTATTTCAACTCAGCCCCTTGCAATGCTTTACTAAAAAAAGTAATTGGCCTTTCATTTCCTTCCTCATCCTTCTGTAATAGTATACAGATGCAAAAGTATTTTCAAGGGAAAAGAAAAGATTTGAAAATCATTTTTGTAATTTGGGGCCACTAAGATAGGAGCATTATTCAGTGCCTCTTGATTTCTATGAAAGTTTAGACATCTTCTTCTTCCCATTTGATAATTTGATCCTTCTTTAGCATATTTGTGATAGGGATAGTCATTTTAGAAAAATTGGAAATGAATCTCCGATGAAGTTGATCTGACTAAAGAAGGATTGAATCCCTTTCTTAGTTTTGGGAATAAGGACCTTGCCAATAGACTCCACTCTTTTAGGGTCAATCATGACCCCTTCCTTAGATATAATTTTACCTAACAACTTTTCTTTTTAAACTCAAAATGGAAATTTTTAGGATTCAATGAGATGCCATATTCTCTACATCTCAGTAACATCTTTTCCACATGTTACAAGTGATCATTCCTTTTTCTTGAAAACACTGTCACATCATCCTTATACAAAACAATAAAATCATTTATATATCCTGAAAATGCTACATCCATAGCTCTTTGAAAGGTAGCTCCAACATTCATCAAGCCAAATGGCATTCTCACATACACATAAGTACCCCATGGAGTTGTGAAAGCAATTTTTATTCTTTGTGATTGCTTCATAATCACCTGGTTATATCCTGAGAACCCATCTAGTGTGGACAACAATTGAGATTCGGAGACTAATTTCAACATATTATCCATATTAGGCAATGGATAGTTTTCCTTGATTGAGGCCTTGTTCAAATTTCTAAAGTCCACACACAACCTTATATCTCCATTTTTCTTTCGAATTGGCACTAGGTTTACCACCCATGAAGAATATCTTGTTGGCTATATGATGCCTCCATCCCTTATTTTTTTAACTCTTCTTGCATTTTGAGGGAAAGGAGTGGATTTATTGGCCTTTTCTTTTTCCTAAATGGCTGACATTAGGTTATAATGGTATCTCATGTTGGAAAATGTCTTCCCTATATGCCTTCAATTCTGAATATGACCATGCCAAGCAATCCTGGTACTTTTTTAACAGTTTGACATAAGATTATTTTTCTTCTTTACTCAAGTTACTACCTAGCCATATTTTTCTAGGTTTTCCTCAGTCCCCAAGTTGTGCTCTTCCACATCTCTTGAGGATGACATATGTCTATTAACAATCCTGTCAGCATTATCAAATTTTGACTCTAAAGCAACCAAACCTCTTGGAATGGTATTGGTCTTTAATTGAATAATGTCTTTTCCAAACAGAGTCTCTTTACCATCATAAACACAAACCATTAGTTCTCAGTCCACATTTTGGTTTGTAAACTCTCCTTCATTCGTAAGAACCTCTGAACCTAGGCATCATCTTCAAAACCTATCAATGTCTAACATTTTTAGGGACATATGGTCTTGACAACACTTCTATATCATATTCACAATAAGGATACATTGTACAATTTTCAAATCTGGATCCCAATACTACCAACCTATCTCAGTAGCATTTTTATTTCTGTCATGGTATACTATGTTGAAAGAGTCAAAAATTTCAATAAATTCCCAAACTGCATGCTTATATTGTTTCATTATTTTATTCTTGGTTGCATACAATTTCCTAACTTGTTTGACTACCAATTCTGAATCTCCTTGATACCATACCTCCAAGAAATCCTTAAACCCAAAAGTAGTGCTTCATATTCTGCAATATTGTTAGTGCACTCAAATCTAATTTTAAAGGAAAAATTGAAAGCCTCTTGGTTTGGAGACACAAGGAAAATACCAACACCATTCCCAAATTTAGAGCAAGCTCCATCAAACATCAAAATCTAGGGAAAGCCAATTTTCTCAGGACATTTACACTTGTCAATGTTATTCTATTTAAAATCTGCATAGCCCACAAAATTATCAACATCTATATCTATATATAATACTTCATAAGAAGCAATGTTAGGGTATTCAATAAAATGTAACATTTTTTCTCACCATAAGATTTAACAAGGCTTCCCTCTACTGGTATGGTTGTCTATGAAATGTCCATATGTACACTCCCACGTACACTAGCAACCCACTTGGCGGACAATCCACAATAACTAAATTCATGGTTAAGCATTTTCCCGGGTAAGCTTCCATCCCATGACCAATCCTTTAATATACCCAATCACTAAAACCTCCCTTAAATCCATATCAATGCACTTTCCAAAAGTTGTTTTAACTTTGATATTCAATTCATTATACCTCAAGAGGCATCACATTACATGAGGCTCCTGAATCAAATATGCAGTTGTGCACTAATCATCCTTGATGATTAAATTAGTATAGAAAGGATAAACATCAAGATGAGATTCAACAAGAGAAGTACCCAGATATACCTCGGGTGATTCTCCCAATTCTTCCAATGCTTTTGGCACTTCCAATTTTGCAATGAAAGGGGAGTATCCACACTATTCACATTCTTGCTTGGGGGTATTAACTCTCCTTTGAACCCCAAATACTTGAATGACCTCTTCCTATTCTTAGGAATCCTAAGAAATTCAAAAATAGGCACAGTGACTTTGATTTGACTCAACACCTGGGCTATATCACAGGTGATGTATTTGGGTAAGCCTGTATTGGAAGAGAGAGTTACTTCCCCTTCTTGTGGTATGAGACTCTTTACATATTAGGCATGAGCTTGGGTACAAGTTTTATTTAGAGTGACTGTATCTTTACTACGTGTTTTATTTTTAGGGGGATCCTTTGGGATATTAGTGAGAAGTGGATTTTTGGTTTGGATTGTTTCCCTCCACCTTTGAAAACTCTACTTCTGAGATTGTACTCCTTTTCTTGAACAACTACTACATTCATCAAAAGTTATTTGTCTTCCTTAGAAGGAATTCCCCCATCATACTTATTAATCATTAGATCTCTCAAATATTCAAATTCATGATTAGGTAAATCAAAATCTTGCACCATATCAACTTCAATATCATCATTAGGAGGAAGAGGAGATACCCGATGAATGCAATCCCAAAATTTTTTATAGTCTTGGCACTTATCAACTCATTTGAAGTGGCAACTTATTGTGGATTATCGGGGTACTTGTACGATGGAAAAGTGACCAGCGAGCATGGGAATCTACAAGTAACTCTTCCTCACACCCAACCTCCCGAGGTCGTGCTAAGATAGCCAGTGGGGATGGAATATACGTGGGGTGTAGATAAACTAGTTAGGTAATCTTATGTCTTCAACACGTAATAATGGGATTTGTGAATCTAAGGAAAAGAAGGCCCTCCTAACCTGAATTGGTGTGATAGATCATTTGGTGAGGATAGCTGCTCGAAGGCTCCAATCAATATCGAGCTCTGTCGTGATCTGATCTATGGGTTGTGGGATATGTGGAAGATGACCTATGGGTGCTTTGTATATATCTCCCAAAAAGGTCATGAAAATGGAATGGCTAAATGTGTAGTGGATCTTTTGGTGCTTTATGGACAATTCTCTGGTCTAGTCCAGAAATCTTTAGCTTGATTAGCTGCTACGTTTAATAATGATAGTTGTGTGATAATGTCTGGTGGAAGTGGAGAGGACCTAAACACCAGTGTTTGCAAGCTAGTGTCAATACTTGATTGATTTGTAGGCCCATTGGGTTATGGGACCTATGGATCACAACCATAAGTTTGTGGTTGCTGTGGACCTCCTATGGTCATATGAAGAGTCAATCCCTGATTTTGAGTATCCAATAATCGTATGCCTTTTCGGCCTCTACGTTTAGAACTAGAAGTTGCACTATTTTATTGGAGTACCTAACAGGTGTTTTGGCAACTTGGATACATAAGCTAGTGTCTATATCAACGAGGAGATCTCCTGCATCTGGCTGTGGGACTAGTGGATCACAACTGAATGTTTACTCTCTTTTAGGTCCTTCTACGAGTCATATGGATATCTATCAAGACAGTCTATAATTTGGCTGAATTTACCGTAACGTGTGTGCTTTGTTGTCTTATATGTTTAATCCTCTTAGCTATGTGCTAACTTCTTATAGGTCTGTTGTTGTTCGGAGACCAATTCGAGATTTTGGTCTATGTCGAGTTAATGCTACAAAAAGATTTGTTTGAGGCACGATTGGCTCAAAAACGTATTCCCTAGGCTCCTAGGTCCCGTGATTGTCATACAAGATCAATATAAACCTAACTAAAATGAAATAAAATAATTATGTAAGATATATCTACAACATATATATTCCTCTATTTTTTGTTTTTGATAGAATTTTTAATAGAATTAAAAGATAAATTAATCTAATATATTCAGAAAATGATAACTAATCTAATAACAAAATTAAAACAAGAAAGGTAGCGCAGTGTAGCTACTTGCCTATGCGATTGTGGAGTTTAAATAACTAAATAGTTGATTAACTTAATTAAAATACTCTTGATCCTACCTTAGAAGTGAGGAATGAATCATAGTTTCTGAGAAACTATCGATCACCATAGCTTCCCAGTAATATCGAAAGTGAAATTTAACTAAAATGAAATAATTCACTACTCTATTTGATATGTTTTAACTAGAACGTTGACAGATAAAACCTAGAATTTGCAAAATAGTGGTGAATCCAGTAGTGTATGACTTTATCCCCTCAGAATGATCTCCTCATTCCTTCATGTTCACATGAATCCAGAAGAGTGTGTATATGCTAGCATCAACAAAAGAAGGTATTTGAACAATGGAAACTTTGGATATAGACCGAATATAATGCGAGTAGGAGAGGGACAACACAAGTGACAGAGCTTTACATTTGCAATTCCTAGTGGGATGTATTACGGGAATACAACACAAGTGTACCGAGAGATTCTATAATCTACCTTCTCTGAAGAACACAACCTGCAACTCTAATGGATTCAATCTACAAATGAGAATACTTTGATCTAAACTAATTTATATGAACATTAATGAACAAGACTGAAGCAAGAAGATCAAATGGCTCCTAACAACAAAGGAAAAACTAGCATGGATGCAAACATGAAAACAAAATGAATTCTAAGCAAGAAATTGAAAGACTAAACAATGGAAATGAGAAGTTGAGGGGCCATTTGCTTGAAAACAAGCTAGCTATTTATAGATTTCACATTCACCCAAAGGTGATTCCTATTAGAACTCTTTTACCATTAAACAATGAAGAAACACTATTCTAGGGAACATAAAACATTAATACGAGCTAAGGTGGTTGAGAAAAGCTAGTAAATGTTGAAAAATTACACAAGTCGCAATCAAAAGAACGTGCTGGAGAATGCATAAAGGACCGCCGCCCTGGCAGGTGGTGGTTTCATCACTAAAGGTCAAAAAGCTAGTAAAATAAAGGTAGAGGATAAAGCGAAGTACAAAATCTTAGACAAGGTGCTTGGGATGCCAACATACACTTGGAAAGCTTTCCTAGATTCTCAACACCTTGTGAGGTGACTTGCATCATCATTGGGGCATGTGTAACATCATTATGGTGGTACGGTACCTATAATTTTGGGTGCATACAGACTCCATCATGCATACATCACCATAAGTTTCATCATCATCTTGCCTCTTCAACTTCCTTATTTAGATCATAGGGGGATGTGGCAAGAGACACTTGTCACACCAATCAATAACATGGTTTTCTTCCACCATGACAACCCTAATAGTCAAAGGATCAAGGAAAAACTTATTTTCTCTTGGTTGTGGTTGTTTATTTCCTGATCCCATGGGCCCTTTTCCTCTCTCATCTGATATGTGATCACCTCTAGGATGATTTCCAAATCTATTTTGGCCCTGAGGTTGGTGTTGGCCTTGAGAGATTTTTCCTATTCCTTTTTTTTCTCTGGTAAGTTTATAAGATATTTCTTTAATCGCTTCGCCGAGTCTTCATAACTTCTTCTAGACCCATTGCCTTACTTGACTGAGGTTTCTCGGGATTAATCAATTTGACACCCTCCCTCTTATGAGGTTTTCCAACTGCCTTAATATTATTTTCAATTTTCAAGGCCATGGTTAAGGCATGCCTTAAAGTTCTAGGGTTCTTATCCCTCAAATAAAAAGCACCTTTCATGTCAAAACCTTCATAATATATAATTAGGCAAGACTCATCCATAGGCCTCAAAATTATGGGCAATCTAGCTAAAGTCTTATTGAATCGGTATTAAATTCCTAAACAGATCTTTAGGATTCCTTTTTATATTCTCAAACTCGTGTAAGCGAACCTAGGGCTATTACTATCCCCATACTAAAATCTAGATGCATTCTTCATCTTAATCCATGAATCAATTGAGTTGTTTGGTAAAGATTTATACCAGTCACATGCATCTTCTTCAAGAGTGTGAATGAATAGATTTACATATACATCTTCATGTTCTATTTTAAAATCCTCCATCATATTAACAAAGAGCTTTAAGTGTTGATCACCAGTGATGGCATTATTTCCCTGAAATTTGGCAACCTATTTCTTACATCTTGTGGTACAAAATTAGGATATCCAACCATGCCTCTAAAATATATTGGCCCAAACACATTGAGAACAAAAAGCGGTCTAAGGGGAGGATGGGCCATGTTATTTTGAGGAGGTGATCCAAAAGAGGATTAAAACGAGTGTAGGACATGAGGTATTTGAGACACAAATGTATGATCTTCAAAGTAAGTATTCTTCAATGCCTCGGTCTCACAAAAACCCTATTAGTTTTAAGTGATAAAGGAGGGAGGTGAGGAATATCTATTCTAGTTACAAATGATGGCCCTTCACCAGTTGGAGTGTTTAGATTTACATGAGGACTACCTGATTCTGAACTATTTAAAGATGTAGAATAATCCTCTATTATAGGTTGATCACTTTCCATGACTAGCACTACCTTCTCTCATGACCTTTGATCCCCCAAATATTTCTAGACTTGTTTCTTATTTGGGTTTTTTCTTCCAAGCTCTGGAAATAGTATTCTAGTAGGATATTTATTAAAGAAGGACCTTCTTCCTTCCATCTTTGTAAATATCAACAACAAATTTCAATTATCAAAGCTTAAGACACTAGTATTTACCAAAAATTCTAAACAAAATATGGAGTCACCACTAAGGATTGAACCTTAGATGTGTAAAACATTGTAAATGACTTGTCAATTGTAAATCAATACTCAATTTCTATAAATCTTGAAAAATACAAGCATCCTTTTTCAATATTTATCCTTAGCCAAGCATACTTAGTGCAAAATTCACTTAAACTAGGAAATATCATGCAAATAACTTCTGATCTTGATTAATTTTCCAAAATCCTAACAGAGGATGACGTTTGGACTACGTATTTACATATAAACATGTATGAATCATTACTAGTGGTTGACATTTGTATGTATTTGTAAAAATTTCCTAGAAATGGAACCAGTAGTATTGTTGGTACCCAAATTGGTCCTTTATTTGTGGCCGAGAAACATGTTATCCAATTTTGCGCACATGGAAAAATTGGACAACGGGGTCCTATTTCGATCAAATCGTGAAACCGATCCTAAGGAATCACTTTCACCATCACGGAGGTAACACGATTAAAATAATTAATAAATTGATAAGTGAGCTCACCTAGCCCAACTCGGGCTCAACTCAGTGCTAGCTCATGGAGGTACTTGGTTGCAACAAGTCAAGCAAGTCGACATGAGCTTGACGAAAGAAAGGTGAGTTGGGTTTAGATGATGGCTTAGTCAATGTAACCGATGAGTTGAAAGTTCAGAGATCACTTGACTAAGCTTGTTGATGTTAATGCGAGGATGTCAGTGTATCAAATCATGCTAAAACCTCGATAACCGAGCGGGAAAATGATCCAAACTGATCTCATGCATGATTTGATACGTGGTAATAGCTTGGTTAGGTGAGTTTCATTGTGTCCTTAGGTGAATCAAATCAAGCGATAAAGAAACGGAGCTCATTCATAACATCAACATCGAGTTGGATTGTGAGCATCCCAGGCATTCTGATATGGTAGAAGAAATGATTTTGGGCTCACATGGGGCTAAGTTCGAAGCTCACAAAGCCTAATTCATCACTCGGTGGAAAATGTTCGAGTTGGAACCAACTTGATTTTTTGGTAGTGGAAAACCAAAGTAAAAGTCCCGCGCTCATTGGAATTATAGAGATTAGTGACCAAATGGCCAAATGGAACTTTGACTATGGCTAACCAAGGAAAATGTCCCATAATGTGGGGATTCATGTGAGCATGGCTGAGTGGGATTTTGATGATGTCAATCCAATTCGGTATTTCCACAAGGTGGGAGAAATTTAACCAATCACCATGGTGGAAATTTTATAATGGAAAGCCATCATGGGGCTTCCACGCAAAGAAGAATTCCAAGTTAGTTACTAATTCACTAGGAGAGTCATCAGGAGAATTGAATGCATGAGAGAGTGGTGTGAAGTAGTCAAGGTGGCACCAAATTTTTTGTAAGAAGGATCCAGGGTGGAACACTATGGATTACCAATGTTGGCAAGTCTAAGCTGAGCATATAGGATCTGACAAGGTCGATTCTAGCTCACAGAGTAAAAATGAATTCTGAGCACACACAGAAGATGAGTGATAAAACCGAGCCATGGAACCTTGATGTAACAATCTCGTAGATGTGGGAACGAGCCAATCCTATACACAGGGATGCATGGCTCGATCAAGTTTTGAGCTGCTCGAGTAAAAGAAGATCAATCACATCTATTTTATATGATGGAAACCACTCGTAGGGGTCCTTCATCACAGTTATCAAGTTTTTCCGCCATAGAGTTTTGTGAATCACCTACATTGAGATCCACAATATTTCCCATAGTTAGAACTCAAGATGTAAAGTATTGTATCAAACTCATCATGGTGTATAAATCCATTTGAGTCAAGGTGAGAGCTCATTCCACCAGTAATGTTGAATCGGGTAAGATGGTAGAGTGATAACACAAGAAATAGGGATGAGTTGTTGGTAATGGCTCAACCATTAAACTCGGTGAGTCATAGAAACAAGCTTGGTTGATATGGAGAAGAGCTTGGTCTATGATCCATATTTGTGAATGCATGCATGGTGCTGAAGATGAGCTCAATGCATCTGTATCATCCAAGGAAACCCAATGGTTGAGTTTTGAGATGCTGTAATCATGGGAGCCTTGGATAGCTCATCTAACTAAGTGAACATGGTGAGCTGATATGTGGGAGATAGCTCGGTTATGAACCATAGGAGTTATGCATAGGCTTGGGATATGGCTTTCAAGGAAAAAAATGACGAATGTGTTAATTGAGGTGATTGGGTTGAATTCATGGTTCACGGAGGTGTATGCGGTAAAACACTATCAACTCAAGTCGGTGGTTCACTCACCAGGTACATAAGGAAATAGCTTTGGGATGAGACAGGTAACACTCACACAAGTAAAGTGAGGGATGTAGAGTTATTTCCCGAGCATTTCAAATAGGATCTAGGGTGGCTCGCTGAACTAATTTGGGGAGGTCTTGATCGAGCTCCCCCAATCACGAGAATGTCTTGTGCACTCGGCGATGAATATAGTGGATGTACAAGTATTTTCAATGTGCTGAAGTATAAGACACTATTCAATCTCGGTATTGAATGAAGAATGACTCGACTGTGTGGACATGGTGAGCCAATTCATGGGGGATTGATATGGGTTTGGTGGAATAGACATCTCACTAGAGCATAGTCGAAACTCGCAAGATGAATGAGGAGCACTTCAAGAGGAATTCAATGTTCATGTGGATGAAAACCTCGTCACATTGCGTAGGATATTTTGGAAAAACCAGAGGGAAGCTCGATAGTTAGGTGATGTTTAGTAACTCAACTCGAGGTGAGGTGATATGATGGAGGGTGGCTCGGTGGTGAGTTTGTGTGTTAAATATGGAGTCCAAATTTCAATACAAGTGAGAGCACTCAATGAAAATGAGCTCGATGCAAAGGAGGAGCAACTTG
Source organism: Taxus wallichiana var. yunnanensis (assembly GCA_018340775.1). Taxonomy (NCBI): domain Eukaryota; kingdom Viridiplantae; phylum Streptophyta; class Pinopsida; order Cupressales; family Taxaceae; genus Taxus; species Taxus wallichiana. Next base: position 464,441,107 of record CM031236.1, on the reverse strand, counting down.
GTAGCTCAGCCATCAATAGAATGACAACTCGAGGCTCAAAATGAGTAGGTCATTCTTAATGGTAATGATCAAAGGATTTTAGGTGATGATTTGAAGGTAGATCATAGAGTTAGGTCACACAATGGAGCATTAATAGCTTGATTCGGTGAAATAAAAACATGATCGAGAAGAGTCAGTGGGAACATGTAGATGAGCCCGTCATATTTGAATGCAAGGGAGCTCATACTTAGAGACAAGTTCAACATTGAGCGAGATGGAAATTCGGTTGGGCATGGATTAGAACTCGGTGGAGTATGACATGAGTAGTGATGGGGAGACTCTACCGAGCTAAGGTGGAGTAACATCGAGTTGGGTAGAATGGAGCATCGGTCGAGTCATTGAGAGCTCATGACATGGACAACGAGTCAAAATAAATAATGAGTTTGTGAAATAGAATCACCAAGATATCGTGGACGATGAAATCACTCAATGCATCAAGCTAAGAACAGGGGTGTCGGGACCAAGTAGATAGCAGAGTTGATAAACTCGGTTGATGTGATGAAGGATAGAGCTCGATTCCAACTCGGTGAGTTGGCTCGGTGAGCCAACCACCGAGTTAGTCTTTTTACCATTTCACATGGAACCCCCTTTTAATGTAAACCAGTCTATGGGGGTCCCACCATTATTTTTAATTAAATTAATATTTTTATTTTAAATATTTTAATAATAATATTTGTTATTATTATTATTAAAATATTTTGTTTAAAATATTCCTTTAATTAATTAAGAAGATTAAGTCAATTGGGCATTAATGACACATGATGGAAGCTTCTTAAGTGGTTCAACCAACTATAATAAATACATCACGTGCCTTCAATTTAGGTGGGGAATTTATGAATCCTTCTCTCCTCTCTCTCAACTTCTTCTATAAATGTAAGTTGGAAACTCATTCCAACAGGTTGGATAAGTTAGACTTCTGAGACAAGTGTATAGTTTTCAAGAAACCTCCTTCTTCTGTAAGTTGTCCTTGTATGTTGAGGGAACTTTCAAGCCTCCTTTCTAAGACTGTAATGGAAACCATTGCCTCTTCTAGATGTATGATGCATTGTGCATGTTATTGAAGTAATAAAAGTGTTTGTTTTGTGACTAATCTTGGTCCTTTCATCATTCTATACTTCTTTATGCCTTTCTCATGCTTGCAGGTACACTGTGCAAGTTCAAGTTTATATTACGATTCTTGGAGATATATGCTAATTAGGTGATTGATCATTACATGCAGTTTAGTTGTGGTGCTTGTTCACCCTTCTCAAGTCCATCCTTCTTCATTGGAATACTGATAACTTATTTTTCTGATCAAGTTTAATAAAGGGAACACGTGCTTCCTAGTCTATGGTACTTTTTTACCCTCTTTAAGTTGTAGTAGTTGAAGTTGTCTTATGGTGCACAACACCCTCTTAAAATTAACACTTCTTAAGTCTAGAAACACTCTTTATTTAATGGATCACCACCCCTAGTATAGTTTCATTTCTTGAAAATCTCTTGTAGTCATTTTTATACCCTTAGATTAAAGATAAAATCCCATGCACGTCAACCTATCACCCAAGTGGGCACTTTGGGCGCTAACCCGAGGCACGCGCAGAACAAAACCCCTCCTTTATGTGAGTCTTGTGATAATGCATCATCTATGATAGATACTTAAGTGAAAAATAATGGGAAGGAACCATGTGTTTATTCTAAGAACCTAGGATGAGTTATCATCTCAATGCATCCATAAAAGAGAAATAATAGACAACATATAGAAATGATTCATAACACAAAGGAAATGCATTAGACTTAAGCTCATGAACACATATATGCTTTAGAATAGAACCTTACATTGATATTAATGAGTTCAATAACCACATTACATTCCTTGAGGCCATAATAGACCCATATAACAATGCAGAAAGGTCATGCATCAGAAACTACACCCTTCATATTACAAGGATAATCACAGACCCATCCCTCTATATATGCTATCTCTCCTATGTTTTCTCTAATCCCAACCCTTAGAATCCTCCATTATATTTTGTAGAGATTTGCCCCTATTCCACCACCTCTACTCTCTCAGGATGATCCTATGCATATCTCTGTCTCTAGTATCTTCTTATCTACTAATTGCACACCTCTATATATAGCTTTCTACCTTCACCACCATGCCTTCTGAGGTAACAGATCAGCTATCAAGTGTCCAAGTGGTCCTCCAATAGAGCATGCCTCCTTTTATCTAAGCTCTCCACTCTTTACAATGATGTCCTTTTGGATCCTTCCATCGCATGCATGGAATATTCCCTTTTTGATCCTATAGCTGTCAGGCTTGCACCTTATCAACTTCGCATGCTAGACGGGTCACACTTTTCTCATGTATTACCCCTGAATGTTGAATATGGATAAGTCTTAAAACATGTCTTGCCTTGTGCATGTGATGTGTATTCTCAGTAAATCACCTCTATAACCCTTCCTTATGCGCCTTTACCCCACACTCCTTTCTTCAAATAGGTCTCATGTGACCATGCACCTTCTTGTACCTATCCAATCTTACGGGGCCCAACATCACCCCATACTATGACTATTCTCCATCCTCAAAAACACTCTTCAATAAATTATAGAATGGTGGGATCTTAAAATGGTTGGAAAGAAAGAATAAAGGAATGAAAAATTGGGAGAAATAATGAAAGAATGGGGAAATTTTTTATTGTTGGAGGAGAGGGAAATCCTTCAGTAATTCTACCTTTAACTTCTCCCAAGAATTAACCTATTTCGAGCTTGATGAAAGAGGTCACCCACCAAAGCGCTCACCCCCTCAAAACTTAGCTCCTCCCTTTTTTTTGCTCATGGTATCAACAATACTTTCCCAAGTCCTCAAGCACATCCATCCTATGGGTGATCTGGGGGTATAATTCCTTTAGCCAGATTTTGATCGAGCCTCACAGGGTCTCGATTGATTCTAAATTATTCTACACCTCGGATAGGACCTTATCTCTTTCGATTTATTCCCCTTATTTTTCTCTTGGAACTCCTTGAGTTTCATTTCATGGGTGGAAACCAAGATGCTTGCCACTCTATCCCTATCAGCACAGTTGTCATAAGCAGCTTCAACAACTTACGCGGTGGCCTTTACCTCTATAATAAGTTTAGTGTATCAAGCCATAATATCGAAAACCTTCATCTTTTCCTCTTTCTCTTGGCATGCTTGTGCCTCTTCTATAGACTCTAAAGTGAGTGGTTACCTCTCCATTGTGAGAATGTGAGTCAAATCCTCCAGACATTACAAGGCTGATTCATACTTCTAATCGGTGGCGCTAAGTCAGGGTGCTTCAGGAAAATGGCATCTGTAATCATCTCCACCTTCTTGGAGACTTCACACACCTTTGCTTTTTCTTCTTTTAGCTCACGCCTCAACTGAGCATTGATCAACTCCTCTTGCTTTAGGTCCTTGCTCTTTTCCATGAGCTCCTTCTTTTTCTTCTCTAATTCCTCCTCTAGGAATCTCACTCTATCATTTCTCCTAAACATTCTAGCCTCAACTTCGATTGAAACCTTGTTGAGTGCATTATAGACATGTTCATCTAGATAGTTTCGAGCATTCACCAAGGGATTTACTCATTTTTTTACGGCACCTTCATTAGCACTCTCTAGATTACTTCAAACTCAAGTTCATCTATGTGAGACTCGAATTCCCAAGATAACATCTTCCTGGTTCGGGATATGTGCCTTCTTCATTAAACGATGACATAGCTAGGAGTTTCTTTGTTAGTACAGTGCTTTGGAAGCATGCACATAACACATTCTTTGGGGATCATTAATGTATCCCATTCCCTACCCTTGTGCCACCACTACGCCTTTCCCACCTATTCGCATAGCTTTTGGGAAGCTTACCGCCAATTTGGGATCCCCACCCATGCTGCCATACTCCTTCCCAATGCTTTCTTCTTCCATCTCCTTCAAAAAAATTTCCACGATCCACTCCAACTTGTGTTCCACCAACTTCATGATTCCCGCCACTTCCCTCTCCATGGATTTCTCCACTTGCTCCTTGGTGAGGCTTGGGGTTCCTTGGTTTTTGGTGCTCACCTCTTCACTCACCCCCTTTCCTTGATCCTCTGCTTCTTCCTCGTCATTCTTCTCCTCATATTCCTTGTTATACTTCTCTTCACCTTCCTCCTCCTCTCGAGTCATGTATATCATACATTGGATGGTCTTCACACCTTCAAGATTGTTTTCATCCTTTTCACCAATGTAGGCATCTAAAATTTCTATCTCCTCTGAGTCTGCCTCTTCTGTCACCTTCTGCTTCTTCCTTACTAGGGATTCCAGTACAAGAGATTCTTCCTTTTCTTTTTCTTCACTAGGAAACATCTTCCTTGGTGACTCCTCATGTGTGAGGGGCTCTTCTTGCTCTGTGCTTCTTCTTCTTATGTCTTTGCCTTGACAGGGGACTTCTTCCTATGTGCATAAGTGCTAGGATTAGCGCTTGCTTCTCAGCACACCCACAGATTGTGATGTCTACACACTTGGTGCCTTCTTCTCCTTCCCTTCTTCTCTTTCTCTCTTCTTTGGTGCAGCCTTCTTTCTCCCTATGGGGTCTTCTAGAATGGAGACATCACTCTCCAGATAGGTTCCTTTCTCAAACTTAGGCCTTATGCACAGATACACCCTTGCTGCAGTCCTTCTAGCGATTAGCAGCGTCATGGGCTTCATCATTTTTACTTCATGGGAGACATAATTCTCCACATATGTGTGATTTTTAGGGTACATGAGCTTTTGATGTAGCTCACGGTGGTCTTGGTACACCTCACTAAGGTCGAACCTTAGTATTTTGGATTCTTTGAACTGGTTGACTCCATCTTGGAAGTATTGTGCGGTGAAGGAGAAGGGTAACTTACACCATGGACCCTTAGTCCCATTTTTTAATGTAAATATGCCAATGCAGAAATGTTGGTATACTTGAAAAAATAGTTCTCCATCCCCGAGCATGGGTAACTACTCTAGGATCCTCCACTCTATCCCAAATTTGTCGCGTACTCATTTGTACCACTTCTCTAGGTGCGCCAGTGAGTGGTCGTCATGGTTTCACAAGTGTACCATTCAAACCTTTTTACGGGTGAGGAATCTTCTTATGGATACTCCAAAAAAAAAAATTCTGGCCCATTGGGAACTTCAATCTCCGAGAATACGATGGTGAGGAGGACGTTGCCAAATAATATCTTCTCTCCTTCCTACGCGCTACTTATGATCTCATCCGTGACTAAAGCGTACAAGTTATAGATGGTCCCATTTGATATCTTCCGGCATACATTTAGCCATGCCTTGTTCACTTGTGTCCATCATTCTTTATCATTAATCTTGGTCACAAAGCATGTGGCCATCCTCATAACTCGGGTCTATAATGTATGCGATGTCAAATTATCACAAACCCTTCTTGTAGTCATATGTTGTTAATGTCTCCTTGATAGCTTCCTTGTCACTCATATCATCATCTATGAATTCCCTAGGCCAACGAACTTGGATATCAACTGCAGTGTTATGCACATATGCGGCCCGGAAAGTAGAAATGGTATTCGAGCACGCGTGACATCAACCATTGATAAAGGTGCTCGGGCTTACCAAAGTAAGGCAATGCATACGATTCTGATAACCCTACTTTCTGTAATTTGAATTTCACCTTGTCAATGTATATAGGCATCCCATCTCGGTGTCCTTTTGTTAGTTGGAGGAACCAACTCTAACGCCATTTCCTTCTTAGTTGTGCGTGTGCAAGAGTTATTATCACTCATGATCATCTGTCTCAAATATAACACCCACTCTTTTCCTAGCAACACTCCATCTGGTATTGCATTTCTACATACCATTCCTAACCGGAGCCCATGACGGAGAGGTTTGCTTTCCTTTGCCCTTTCCTTTTTGTTTCTTTGGTGAAATGGTCACCTTCTTTGGTGTCATTCTTTCTATTGGTTTAAAATATAACACTCCTTTCTTTTCTCTACTACTCTACTCAATCCCGAAACCCAACTCCTAGAAGAAATCCTTCTATTTCGTGCCCTAGCTGCCAAACCCTAACTAGGAAAAACCTTCCACAAGATAGCGCACTTCAAACAAAATTTTCTCACGCTCATGTACTCCTTCCTGGTTTGCAAATCCACTCTAGTCACACACTTAGATTTCTAGGATTCTTCTTCCTTCACACAACTATCTCTGGATTCCCTAGTTCGCAAGAGCGCTTCAAATTCATAATATCAAGGTAAAATAATGACTTTCCCGACCTTATATTTATAGTTTTTCTTCCTCTAGCAATAAATGCTATACCACCTACCAACGTACTTTAACATTAAATGTGGATTTTTCCACTAGTCCGACTTTAAGTTCCCTACCCATGCGCTCAATCCTACATGAAAACCTTCTAAAAACTTCCAAAGTGAAACATCCAATCTGACCAAAGACTCTTACATGCGCATCTACAACACTGAAGGAACTTCTTCTATCCTTTATTTTGTTTTTTCCCTCACCTACCTCATGTTGTTCCTACACTCTTAATCCTTTGTACGTGGTCTTTGTTACAACCTTCTTGACACCATAATTTATTATCCACCATTTCCTCACGCGCTTTCTCAACCTTACATGCTTCCTTCTACTGGGCCACTCAACTTGTATTACAGGCCTATAATTTGCTTTGCATTACTCCACCCCACACTAAAATAGATGTGTGGTCCTTTATGCATACACAACCTTGGAAAATAATGTGGTTACCGGTGCATGAGGTGCAAAATCAAACAAGGAAATGAATAAGCAATGAGAAAGGGAAACATAAGAAAAGACAAATAAATAAAGGGAAATTCTAAGCTAACTGACAATACTACCTTATTTACAAACACCAAGAAGACTTATTTATAGTAGGGCTTCAACCTACTCCCATTGAAATGACTTGGTAATCTCGTCCCATCTAGCGCTTGTAGTTGGCAAGTTCCTGAATCAAGAATGTACGAGATGATGTAAGTTCCCAACCAATGGACTTTCAACTTCCCAGGATGGCGCAGAAACTTAGAATCATATAACATAACTATCTTCCCAACCTTAAACTATTTTTTCTTGATATAACAATCATGCCATGTCTTTTATCTTCCTTTTTTGTCTTCTAAGTGCATCTAGCAAGTGATCATCTTTCATCTAATTTCATCAACTTATCAATCCTCTCTTCCAATGACTTGTTCATCATCCAACCCTCCTATGTGCACTATATGTAGTGATGGTAACATGAATTCAACTGGAAAAATTTTCTCTGCACTAAACACCAACTGAAATGGTGTGGCCTTGTTCAACCTCTTGTAGGTTATCATGTATGCCCATAGAATGATGATACTTTGTCATCCCAATCTTGTCTTCCAACATCACAGATCTTAGTCAACGTGTGACTTATTATTTTGTTAAATGCCTTAGCAGTTCCATTCACTTGAGGGTGATAAGGGGTAGTCTTGTGATGGGCCACCATAAATTCTACTAACAGAATCTTGACCATTTCATTGAGGAAATGTGTACCTCTATCACTTGTTAAGCTTAAAGGAAAACCATACCTGTTGATTATGTTCTCCCATAAAAATCTAGCAGTTGTTACTGCAGTGCAATCCTTCATAGGTGCTACCTCTGCCCATCATGTCAAGTAATCAGTGTAAGTAATGATATACCACAAACCAATCCTTCACGTGGCTAGTGAAATTGGCCCTACAAATTCGATTTCCCATTTTTCAAATGGTTCAGTGCTGGTTATTGGTCACAAGGGCATTTCATCCCTCTTCCCAAGTTTTCCAAGGCGTTGGCAATGGTCATAGGCCTTACAAAACTCAATACAATCCTGGTAGATGGTTTCCCACCAAAGACTTGTTAGTAAAATCTTCCGCACAAAGTAGCATTTCCCGTATATAGTGTACTCCTGCAATCCCACCATGTGCTTTCTCTATAATTTCCACATGCTCATGTTCTAATATGTATCGGTCACGAGAACCTCGTCACGACCTAACTTATACAAGTCTCTACTAATCAACATGTAGGATATTGTGCATACTGCTAATCGCTTCCTCTCTATAGCCTTCATCCCTTCCAAAGCACCACACCTATTTTTAAGAACAACGTGATATCTTCCAAGTCTAAGGACATGCACCATAACCTAAACAATTACACGTCTAGTATGGTATCCTTAATGTATTACGCGTCCTCTCCCGAGTTAATCCTTGATAAGTGGTCAGGTCCTGAATTTCTCTTCCCTAGTTTTACAACAACTTTGAACTCAAACTCTTGAAATAATGGGACCTAATGATATATATTCCCTTGAAAAATGGTCTTGTTCACCAAGTATTTCAATTCCATGTGATCTGTATAGAATATAAACGGTGTTGCCAATAGGTATTGTCTAAACTTATGTAGTGCATAGATCATAAACGATTGCCTCGTGTTAAGTAGTTGTTTAGTTTTGTTCTGCTGGTGTCAATTTCCTACTAGAAAAACACAAGGGATGATCAATAATCCCTCACTAGGTTGTGCTAGTATTTCTCCCATAGTTGTCCCTAAGGCATCAACATGCACATGGAAAGGCTTATCCTAAGAAGGAAAACGTAGTATGGGTGCAGTGATAAGACTATCCTTTAAAGTGTCAAACGCCCTTTGCTGTGCCTCTCCCAAATGAAAGGCACTATTGTGTTTTATCAATTCCTCCAAGGGCACAGTGATTTTGGCATACCCCTTGATGAATTTCCTGTAGTACTCTATATGCTCAATGAATCCATGCACAACACTTTGATTAGTAGGATCCCCTAATCCTACAATAACTAAAACTTTGGCAGGATGCACTAGTAAGCCTTATTTTCATATAATATGTCCTAACAGGGTTCCAAATGGAGTAGCAAAGAGACATTTCTTAATTTTGAGGGATATCCTTAATTACTGACATCTCTCAAACATTAGCCTCAAATTGTCACAATGGTCTTTTACCAACCCATATATACATTCCAGTCATCTAGATACACTTGAAGAAATTTATGGATGAAGTCCTGAAATGCTTGTACCACAATGCACGAGAACACAACAGGTGCATTCTTTAATCCAAAAGGCATAACCATGTAGGAAAAACTTCCCCATTTAGTGGAAAAAGTTGTCTTTCTCTGGTCTTCCTTTGTAATCTTGACTTGGTGATACCCTGAGAACCCATCCGTGAATGAGAATACTTCACGCCCGGCTGGTCCCTCCAAATAATTCAGTAAAGGGGGTTGGAAAAGGATTAATGACACATACTACATTTAGGTCCCTATAGTCAACACAAATCCTTATCCTTCCATCCTTCTTGATATTGATGACCATTGGGCTTATCCATTCTAATTCTTCCACAACCTTAATGATACCAGATGCTATCATCTTGTCTATTTCTTCCTTGACCCATACACGCAAATTTGGATTCATCCAATAAGGCCTCTTCCAAATCGGGCACGCACCTTCCTTAAACTTGATCTTCATCTCCCCTAAGGAATGGTGGATGCCTTTGAGTTCATGGTACCCACAAGGGAACAAATCCTAGAACTCATGTAATAGATCAATGACCTTTGAAACTTATTTTTCAATCAATAGTCCCCAATGATAGCTTCTTTAGGTTTTTTCCTTATCCCAATTTTAACCTTATTTGTTTTCAAGGGCTCATGGTAAGAATGTTCTTGCTCATCAATGCTATCTATGACTTCACACGTACCTTTAGAATGGTTAACATCCAAAGTTTCCATCTCTTCACTATCTACTACATAGACCATTTTTCCTTTTTCTTTTTCCATGCATGCGTGCTCAAGTTGTACTTCCTCTAATTCTTCTTCATTGAGGCACGTTTCCAAATAAGGCTCACCCAACTCTAGTAGCCTATCTTCTACCATAACACTATCTCCCATTATAAGGCGCTTGATTACTTACAACGCCTTATCCACTAATGGATTTGTACTCCTATACTTGAAATCTTGAATGAGATCAGCTGCCAACTCCTACCAATTACCTATTTGACAATGCATCTCCGAATGAATATACCATGTGCACGCATAGCCTTGTAAGGTGGAATATAACTTATGCACCCATAACAAAGGTGGTAAATCTTTTGTGCTTCCCATCCAGGCCTTCTCACACGCTTGGATATGAAATGAGGTGGTATCTTTACCATGGTAATCTTGTATGATAGTGGGCATGTTGCTCCTGGAGAACCTTATAGAAAATGTGATTCTTACCTCATGCCATTCTAGGAGGCTCTCCTGATGTGTAGCCCACCAACATGCCCGTTGTTCCGAGTAGTTTGTAATTGAGCATTACCCTTCTATTGTCCTCATTTTCCACCGAGCCTCCACTCCTCACAAGAAAATTTTAGGGTATGCTCCTCTAGAGTAACTTTTCAACTTCTTCCCTCTGGCACTTGACTAAGCGCACCTTTGTTGTCGTTATTATAGATCCTCTCAACTATCTTCCAATCAACTCATAGGTCCCATAAGCCCAATTATCACATGTCATGCTAGTGGTATCACTCAAGGACTAAACATCTTCAAACTGGATAATTTCCTCCATGGGATGAATTATCTTATAATCTCTAATGGAGCGCACCTAGATTTTGTCAAGGACTTCTTCTCCAAGGGTTCAATATAAGGTTTTTATTTCCCATCAGTTAAAGGGATAATCACCCTTTCTTCCTTGTTCTCAAAACTAATATATCCCTTGTTAAACGAAAGGTTGCCATTATTCTTATAACACCAAGGAGCCCAAGTAATGCTGGAAATTTTTTTGCCTCGATGAGTGCCAAGAATTCAAAGTCTCTAGTGAACTTAGCACCTTGAATGGTGATAACTACATTCTTCAAGATGCCAATGGGCATTGCCTTAGTATTTTTTCCATATACAACACATTTAAAGATGGCTGTAATGTGGGCCTTCCCATTTGATTTCATGCATCTAAGGTAAGAACATTGACCTCTTCTCCCGTTTCAATGAAGATATTGTTTAAAAGCCATCCATCAACAACCAAATTCAAAGTAATCTCCTTATCATAGTCAAGGTTGTGAGGAGTAAGGTTTGCATGCAAAATATACCTTTAGTGTTTCTCTCTCTGCTCTGCACTGTGGCACCTTCTCCCTCAACCATTCTCCTAGAAAGGGAATAATATTCTCTTGCCTTAACATCCTACATACTTCCTTGACCTCATCAAGGTCATCATTTTGAAGCCTTAGCATTCTTGATACACATTTTAAAGGTGATCTACCATTGCAAACTCGAATCACGTCCATAGTTTCTTGATACACCTCCTTCTGATGATTAGGGTCCGATACTTGTCATGTAACACTTCCTCCCTTAAAATTAGTGTTCTTTGTCTTGGAATCTCCCTTATGTGCATAGCCTCTACTCGCGTCACCACTACAGTTCTATCCCCGACTAATGTGTCACTCTTGGCATCCACTGCGAATCAGATTTGTTAATGCTCACAATCTCAACACCTTTGTATTTCTAGTGTTATTGGTTCATATGCTCATAAATCTCTGGACACTCTTTTTACTTATGTTTCTTCCTACACCACAAGCATTGTATGAGATCAAGAAACTCATGTTTGTAATGCCTTGTAGATCCACAGTTATATCAGGTTCCTCATGGTAACTCACGTCATCCTCCGCCGCAATTATTGTGACCACAAAATCCTCCACGAAAACCTCTTCCACACCCCCTCCATCTGCATGCCCTTCATAGCAATGATCATCATCCTTGGAAATAATATCAAGACTATTCTGGCACACACAAAGATCAATAGCATTATAGATTTGATCAATCAATCTATAATCCTTAGTATGATGGGTCGTAGAGATACATATATTACAATAGAAAGAAACATTCTTACAGATTACACATTGTAGTAGGGGCACCTACTTGCATCATGATCCCCATGGAAAATTTCATAGTCTACTACTATAGCACATACCAAATTTTGAGGTAAAAATCCTTTTTGCATGCCCTTCCACTTCACAGTCTATACACAAAATTACACTACGAACCTCATGCGCTGAGTTTGCAGATAGATTCTCTAATTACTTGGCCATTGCAAAAATTTGAGCCTCCAGTAAAGGACTAACACTATCATCAACGCTCCCAGTGGCCTCGACACAAGGTAGCTTCTAATGCCTTGTGCGGTTTTGTGAAAGTCTTGTGTGATATATCCCTTATAAATGGTGTTATTAATCCTCCAACAAACCATTGATCATGTTGAGAAGGATGAATGTCATAGGATAGTTTTGACAAGAGAGTCTTGAAATGCACATCATACTCCCACACACTCTCTGTCATTCCTTGTTATATCTCCTTCAAAGCACTGATGCTCTTCTCTTCAAATTCTAGGATATGGAACTCTCTACTATGAAGGTGTTCTTCAAGTCTACCACCACCTTATGGGACTCATATTTCTAGTACCAACTATGCACGTGTCCTTGCAACGTTGTGTAAAATTAACTTGCCTTCCACTTTGGGGCGGTGATCCCTTTCATGCGCCTTAGTAATTCACAATTGTGCACATGCTCTATAATATCTTCAATAACTCGTAGTTTGGTAAGTGCAATGAAATCTCAAAAATACTTGTGGAGGTGGTTAAGGCCCTTTTCCTCCTGATCCAAGATCCTTGGTTTCCTCCGGTGTTTCCTCCTCCACTAGATCCACTGGATCCAGCATTCTAGGCCCAACCAGTTCCTCCAGCCCTTATTCCACTAGATCCACCACTTGCAATTGACAAATGGCTCAAGTGGTCACACCTAGTGTTCCCAATGTCCCACTGAACTACGTGCTAATGGTTTGTGATATTATCCTGCTACCTATTATGTGTCCCGTGCCACTCCCAGACGTGATACCCAAACCTTGCATACTTGCACCTTGTCTAAAGATTCCTCCAAATACCGGAATGGTTTGAGTAGCCATGGATGTTTTGAATGAGAAAATATATCTCCTGGATGCAGATTGATTACTCCCACCAATACCAACTGGGTTAATAATACTTCTCCCTTGATCTGGAAAAAAATCACTAGGGATTGGTCGCCATGTCAGGTTCAAATGCAAACCAAAGGCTCTTCTTTCTCCATGTGATGAACTCTCATCAGAAGCTAAAGGTTATTTTATCATGTGCTTGCAAAGATGGGGTAACACAGACTGCTCAGGTTCCATGTCCTCTACGTGAACCTCAACACCTTCCCACAATGTCTGCCTCTATAGATCCATCACACTTACAACCTTGCATTGTCTAGTTATCTCCCTTTCATGAGCTTTACTATACTTGAGTCGTCTCTCCTCCCTTTCCTTTTCATCCGTAATGTATTCCATCTTCCTCTACCCTAGCTTCCTCTCACAATGCTCAGAGAAGCTTAGCCAACCATGCATGCAAATGCCTCTTAACTTAAGGTGATGATCAAGATCTTCATAGAAAAAAGGAATAACATACAAAAATGATCCTCTGGGATCCCTCAGAAACTCAAACTCAACAACTTCTAGGAAAGAATACATAGAAATGGCATATTCTAGAGTATAACTAGTTAGCACTCCTTTCCACTAGTGATCAACAACACATGTCCAAGTCAGATCTGCATCCTGTAGCCTCTGATAATCATCTTGGGTCCATACATGTGATCTATAGTACAAGGTCTCTTCGCCCATCTATATCTCATACAATTCATGGTACAAGGTCTCTTCTCGCCCATCTACGTGCATCAAACTTAGGTCAAGTGTGAAATCTTTGAGTGAATTCTTCCTCTATGCTCTTGAACCATGCTTCAATGCTTCCCTATATCGAACATTATGTCATCATGCATCATAAGGACCAATATGTATGCCATTTCTCACAACAACTTCAAAAAGAGGTCCCGACAATAGAACCAATATGTAGTCATTTTTATACCCTTAGATTAACAATAAAATCCCATGCGTGCCAACCTATCACCCAGTGGGTGCTTGGCACTCACTCGAGGAATGCACATCTGTCTAGCCCCTCCTTTATGTGATTCTTGTGAGAATGCATCATCTATGATAGACACTTAAGTGTAAAAGTATGGGAAGGAACCATGTGTTTATTTTGAGAACCTAGGATGAGTTATCATCTCAATGCATCCATAAAAGAGAAATAACAGACAACATATAGAAATGATTCATAACACAAAGGAAATGCATTAGACTTAAGCTCATGAACACATATATGCTTTAGAATAGAACCTTCCATTGATATTAATGAGTTCAATAACCACATTACATTCCTTGAGGCCATAATAGACCCATATAACAATGCAGAGCAAGGTCATGCATCGAAACTACACCCTTCATATTACAAGGATAATCACATAGTCATCCCTCTATATATGCTATCTCTCCTATGTTTTCTCTAATCCCTACCCTTAGAATCCTCCATTATATTTCTGCGAGCTTCGACCCTATTCCACCTCCTCTGCTCTCTTAGTATGATCCTATACATATATATCTCTAGTATCCTCTCATCTACTATCCACGCACCTCTATATATTCTTTATACCTTCATTGCCATGCCTTATGAGGTAGCATATCGGCTATCAAGTATCCAAGTGGTCCTTTAATGCAACATGCCTCCTTTGATCCAAGCTCTGCACTCTTTGAAATGATGTCCTTCTGGATCCTTCCATCGCATGCATGGAATATTTCCTTTTTGATCCTATAACTACTAGGTTGGCACCTTATCCACTCCACATGCTAGACAGGTCACGCTTTTCTCATGTACTACCTGGAACATCAAATATGATTAAGTCCCAATACTTGTCTTTCTTTGCATACATGTCGTGTGTTATGTAAAAACCTACTAGAACCCTTCCCTGCATGCCTTCACCCTCGTGCACCCTTCTTCAAATAGGTCCCATGCACCCATGCTCCTTCTTATACTTAGCCAATATTCTTCAAAGACAAAATCTCTTTCCCTAAAACCCATGAAAATGTTAGCATAGGTCCGGATAATCACTTTATTACACTAGGAGTAGTATATTACTTAGTTTAGGAAGAGGAATCTGGCATTCTTTGGAGGTTCACCTAGAGCCCAAGTCCCACAGCTTGAGAGGTGATCCCATGTGTCCCAATCATAATGAATGTCCTATTCACATTCTAGCCATTCATAGGGTGTAGTCATTTGCCAACAATAGGTTTTGGCACACTCAATGGGACAAGAGTTGGTACTTCTCTTTTCACTTGCATAAGTTAAAGTACACAGCAACTCTATATATCTAGATTCCAAATCTCAGTGCGTTAAATTATGTGAAAAATTTAGACAAGAGATGCTTCAAAGCAAGGAAATTATCAACATATCGAACTATCCTTGTCTCCTCTAAGGAGAAGGAGAAGAGGCATCTCAACATCACCCATTACAACATTACTTCATTTCATTAAGTTGTTGTGCTCTTAGTGAAATTTCAGCCTTACAAGGCATACCCAAGCACAACTGGTGACTCCATTGGTCAAAGTGACCCACTCTGTGTTTTAGGTTTTCAGTTTTACCCATTTCCATCTAGTTTTCTTTGACATATTTCCATTCATGAAGCGATTGCCATCATGACTTCATTTCCACAGTGGGATTCCCACTTGCGAAATGATGGTTATTTCCATCTTTAGGCTATTATAATCCACCTCCAGACCAATTTCATGACAAATATCAGTTTCAGCATGCATGCCCACATGAGCAAGATGTAGATCATTTTGGTCACCCACCGAATGGGGGGATACTAAAGAACAATGACATGCATATTCGAAATCTATCCTACACCTGAAGAAGACCACTTGTAGAAGAAGGTTCAAGAGTTGGAGCATAACATGGTGCAAATAAGGATCAATGACATGAAAAAGGTAGCCCATATTGGCTTCAACATTCCATACCCCCTGGATGACCTATACCACATGAGCTTAAATCCTCAACAAAAGCTTCAATTCATAATGAAGACGATGAATCAAGTTAGAGAATGGATCAAGAAGAGAGATTTTAATGTTAGTCAATCATGTCAATGGGAGGTTCTTACATTACCACTTTGTAACCCTCTTCCCATGTCTCCATCCATGTCATTTCAACTTGAGTCCCATAGTCCTAACCTTCTAGCTGCAACCCCTATGGTGGAATTTAGTTCTCCATCTACTATTTTTCCATCCCATCATGAATCTTCTGTTCCTCATTCTCCTAATGTCCCTTCTTTTCTATGAAGGCCATCAAGACAAGAAGCTGAATCTCTTCCACTTCCTCAAATGGTGAGTAAATCAGTTGAATCCAAACTCATCCCTTGTCTTATAGTCCCAAATCAATTTTGGGGGGAGCATGATCAAGAAATGAGAAAAAGGGGGAAGTATATGGTTGAGGAAAATAGTAAGGGATAGCTTGCAAATAATCTAAAGGAGTGGGTTGTAGGATTGAACATCAAGTAATTTCTAATTCATCCCGCATCTAAGGTTAAAGCTAACAAGCAGATGGTGAAGACCGAATGTACACAAGAGAAAATACAAGTCAATAATGACCAGTAGTCTACTGTTAAGAATGCGGTGTCCATATTAACTCCATATCATCAGAGGAATTTGGATCACCACAAGTGGAAAAATAAGTTGTAGAAGAACATGTGTAAGTTGAAGAAGAAAGATGCTCAAGTATACAAGGTAATTCTAATGAGTGTGATGATCCTAATAGCCATGCATGTCAAGAACTAAAAACACTTCTGAAAGATTGTAACGACTTTCTAATCTCATCATTAGATATTACAATCAGATAAAAATAATTTCATGAGACTAAGGCAGATTCAAAAGTCTTGGATGTAGACAAGGTCATGCAGATAAGGTCCTTCTTCAATTTTTGAAAACTCTTATTTCTTAGATGAATTTGATCTTGCAAATTTTATGTTTGAAGAAGATGAGGAAGGTTATGGTGGATCCACTTTGCTAATTCAAAGAACATCATAGAGGAGGTTGAATCCATCACACATTTAGAGAATGAAGAAGAAAATGAGCATACAAGAGAAATTGAACCAGATTTAGAAGCCTTAAGTGAAGATGACATCATTGGGAGTTTCTTACTCTCAATTATGGAACCTATTTTGTTGATGAACTAGTTTTGGAGGATAATTTTTTGCATGAATATGACCTTGTAGGTTTAATGTGGGATGAGAAGGTTAAAAATGTAGAATAATGTTTTTTTCAAATGGAAGTGGAACTCCTATATGAGCAGTACACTTCAAACACTTGCAGTGATTTTCTAGTGACTTTATTAGAGACTACATGCAATTATAAAGAGTTTTATTTTGTGGGGTAACTTCTTGTTGTTAAATAGGGAAAAGGAAACAAGGAGGACACCACTTCAGTTCCATTCATCCATGTGGAAGATTAGTTGTTTGTAAATGGGAAATAGGAGAAAAGTTAGCTCATAGATAATCATCTTTTTTAGGATGCCTTAAACCATAATTTCTTGTTAAAGATGAAGCTCATAATAGGGAATATGTTTAAAATATTATACTGTGTCCCATAAGGTATTTATCTTCTTTGGAGACAAATGATAAGTCACGATTAGTTACATTCACTTCAGAATGTGAGTATGTGTTTCACGGCCCCAATAATTAGTTGTTATGCTTTTGCAAGACAAATGTAGATAACTAAAAGAGGTATTCTTTCTCTTTCCAGTTAATGCCTCGATGAACCAAGAGAAGAGTTGGGATTGTTTCAGTTTTTCACTATCATTCTCACCATGTTCATTGTCAAACCATCTGCATGGTAATCCATTATGAGGAAAGGGAGTTATTTTGCATAACCAATTGTAGGGTTCATTTAGCTCAACTATGCCTCTAGTTAGCATAGATTAGGTTTAGGTTTGCTTTCATCACAATAAGTTCCTAGCATACCTTGCATGTTTCATTTGAACTTTTGTTTGATCTAATATAAGTTAGGATGTAATTGTCCATCTTTTGTTGATTGTAGTTATAACATTTAAAAAATCTATAATTCCTAACTAAGTGCTTTGGAAATTTAGTTTTGTAATAAAACAAGTCACAATCAGTCAAAAGAACAAAGTATGAAGCAATCAACATGTTTTTGGAAGCATTGGTTTCAATACTGACTCTGTTCGAACTTCCAAACTTAGCTCTAGAACTCCATTACGCTATTCTGAGCTCTATAACTTAGTTCTAAAACTTTTGGGATTAGTTCGGAACTCCATCACTTAGTTCTGGAAATTTCAGACTTAGTTCCGAAACTCTGCATGTAGCTCCGGAACCCTCACAGTTAGATCTGGAATGATTTCCTTTAGTTCGAACTTCTCTAAAGTTTTGAAACCTGAGATAATTTATTTATTCCAACAACATATGATGATTTATCAATCAATGATCCTTTCAATCAGGAGTAGATTGGAAGATTTTGATTCTTCATACTCACAGATCTGGGATAACTATCATACAACAATGCATCCAACCATGATCCAATTCAACATCTATTTTGGGCACGATTCGGTTCTATCTGAATTGGTAGGACAGCTATGGCTATAAATACACTTGTGGAAGAAGTATATATATGTAGACCTGTAGATTGATAGATATATATATAGATAGATATATAGATATATACATAGAGAAAGACAAAGAGATAGAAAGAAAACAATACATTTTTGTAATGCAGAACATTTTATCAATAAAATAGCCATTCCTGTTTTGAGAGTATATTAAGTTGTCAAATCTTGTTTCAAGGTGGAGCAAGGGCCCACTCTTCCAAGAACCAAGATCTTTGTTTTATTGGTATTTATATTTCCAGATCAAATAGTATAGATCTATTAATTTTGTAAATGCTTTTGATTACTCAAGTTGAAATCTATTGTATACTTGTTCCTGCAGGTGTTCTAGATTAGATTCTTCTTTCTTTGCAATCAACTTTCAGCATTCTCAAATTGTGTGTTTATTTCCAAAGCAAGTGTGTTCATTTTTGTAATGTGTGTTTACTTATAGCAAAATCTATTCTATTATGTAAATGTGTGTTTATTTCTAGCAATCTATTTTTGCAGAGAGTGTTTACTTCTAGCAAGTTTTCATAGTTTGATTTCAATAAGGTTTTAGCCAAGAATCCTCAAGACATTGAGAAAATCCCCAAAAAATATAAAAAAAAACAAATACCTACAATCAATTACTAGATCACTAAGATTTCTTGTTGCATATAGCTTGGACACCACCCCTGGTTTGAATATGACATCAACAAAGAGTTGATTAAATGAAGGGAATAATGACACCCATCATTTTTGGCATCATTTTCGGGGACCCAATAGTTAGAATTGTCTAATTAGGTGTCAACAAGAGCAAGCAAATCATACATCTAGTAATTATAGGATCTTCCCTACGTCATCATAAAATTTATGAGTAGACCAAGAGACTCTAAGGGTCGATTCCTCCCAAAAATATCTGAACAAGAATCATCATCAAATAAGGAAGTTGATCAAGAATTAGAAGCACCATTATCCCCTGTTAGGCATGAAGCAAAATTTCCACCTTTGGAATTCTTAGATCAATCACCAGAAGGAAGTAGAACCTTTAGAAAAAATATCATATTCCAAGACCCGTTTAGAGAAAGTTTTGATTCACAATTGAGTAGTCAACCTCCTACTCCTAACTTTTCACCTTCCCCAAAACAAATCACATACCATATTGATTGGGAAAAAAGTCTAGAAGGTACTACGAAATGGCACAAGAAGTAGAAAGAGAACCTGATAGGACCTTCACTTATCCAATTCAATTGGATGATGATGATACACCTATGAAAAATATTTCACCTACACATTTACCCACGTTTAGAGGGATGTCATCTGAAGACCCTGACCAATTTCTGTTTGAATTTAAAGTATTGTGTCAAACTTATGATTACAAAATAGATAATCAAAAACTCAAGTTATTTCCATCTACCCTGAAGGATGCAATAATGAGGTGGTTTATGGGATTACCATCTAATTCTATTACCACTTGGGCACAAATGGAAGTTTCCTTCCTAGACAAGTATCAAGATTACTGTAGAGGGAGGAATAGGAAGGAAGAATTTTTCAAAATCAAGTAGGAGGAGGATGAGAATATGGAAGATTATTTAGACATGATTCTTTTTGTGAGCAAAAGATGTGGATTTGTATTACAAGAAGAGTTAAGAAAACCATTTTTCTTAAAGGTATGGATGATGAATCAAGGGAGGCACTTGATCTGATAGGAGGTGGAAATATTGATCAAATAAGAATGAATGATATTAAAGACATTTGTAGAAGCTATTCATGAACAAGGGGTGGACCTAGAAAAGGAAAAAAAGTTAAAAATTTAAACCTAGATATGAAAAAACTGATGGATGAATTGGCAAATTTCAAAATAGACATTTTAGTTCAGTTAACTTCCACCTTGGATGGATTGCAAGCTAAAGAAAATGCTAAAACTGAACCATTAGCTATGTATTATCCTAGATGCAGGAAGAAGCATGCAATAAGAGATTGTCCCCTGAACAAAATAAAAATGTGCCTTATCTGTGAATCTAGGGACCATGAGAGTGATGTTTGTTCTCTTCTTCCATTTATTAAAAATCATCTTAAACAAAGCAACATTCCATCCACATCAAAAGAAGTAAATTTTGTCCAAAGACAACCTAGCCAAGGCGGTTCATGCCCAGGTTCGGTTCCTAACCCCTGGATGATGCCATGGGCAGCTCAGACAGTGCCAAAAAATTGGGGACAACCACCTTGGGCACCTCAACCAACATGGAATCCTTAGATTGGGCAAGTCAATCTTGGTATGCCCAAGGACACCAACAACCATGGTCTGGTCAAGGAAACCCGAATGCTTGGTCACAACCTAGGTGGAGCCCTAATAATTATGTTCAAGGAGGACATATCCCAATCAGAATCAACAAGCCATAATGGGTTCCCCAACACAAAATTCACAAAATGAAAATGTGGTCCAAACCCAAATACCAAACACCATGATAGTAGCAAACCCAAGAAACAAACAAACAAATCTTGTCTATGGAACAAAACTAGAAAAATCAGTTGATCTGAATGTCATGGATTGTAAGGATATTCAAACTAGATCTGGAAAAATAATTAACAACCCACCTATTATAATCACTGAGATGACAGAAGAAATTGAAACCCCTAGTATGTTGTTCCCAAGAAGGATGAAAAAGAAAAGGATAAGGATCCAGATAACAACTCTATTGAGACTCCATTTCTAGAGAGATTTAAATAAGCCATAGAAACTAAGGAATTTGAGTTGGTACAGAACTAAGGAAATTGAATATTGAAATACCATTATTACAAGCAATTAAGGACATTCCATAATTGAAAAAGTTAATCAAAATGCTATGTTTAAAAAGACCTGGAAGGAAGAAGCAGTACCCCAGGACTATTAAGGTAGATGGGAAACTTGTTGATTTATTAGCAAGAAAACTTTTGCTTCCCAAATACGGAGATCCTAGAAGTCCTATTATTTTTGTCTCTATAGGGAATAAAGATATACATAATGTTTTGGTTGATTTGGGAGTGGCTATAAATGTGATGACAGTGGACACTTTGAAAACATTACCATTAACAGGTATACAACCTACTAACACCATATTGCAGATGGAAGATCAGTCTGTAGAAAAACTAGAAGGAGTTATTGAAGATGTAGCAGTTATGGTGGAGTCATGGGAATATCTAGTTGATTTCCTTATATTGCAGCCAAAAGGTAAAACACTTGGTTATCCCATTATTTTGGGTAGACCATGGTTAGCTATAGTTGTTTCTTTAATTGATTGTAGATCAGGTGATATGACTATCTCAAATGGTAAGAATTCTAAGAAAATCTCCTTATATCCTTCTACACAACCTTCTATTGATTATCAAGAACAATTGTGGGTTGATACTCCTAATACTAATAAGAAAAACATGTCTTCTTTGGCCATGATCACGTTGTAGGATCACATATGTGAGGTAGAAGATATGATTAGTCAACCATTGAATGAACACCAATTTTCCTTGGAGCAATTGGGAATAGTTTCGGAACCTATGAACTTAGTTCTAAACTACAAAATTTGTCCCATGGAATCATCAGATTTAGTTCGAAACCATCACATTTAGTTCTAGAACCACAACAACAAATTCCTTGTGACTATACATAATTTCACTCTGGAGGAATGAGATTTATCTTGGGGGAGGAAGAATCGGTAGCTTTAGTTTCTAAGATATCAGAAATGGTGAAGAATTTCTGGAAAGTAGCAATGACGAGGAGTTCGACCTACAACAAGATAAGTGTCATAACTCTACCTACTATCCTTTTTCCAATATTCTATCTCAAGGAACTTTTGGAGATGTTGCTACATATCATATGTTGTTGCCACATGCATGTCCACTAAATACCTTAATGGAACCCTTTCAACAAATCAGTTCATCACACATTGGAACCAAACATGTTGAGATTGAGCCGGGTAAGATTTTGAACATAAACAATTGGTTGAAAAATGATGAAGAAGCTAAATTGTTTGATGTTTTGAAAAATCATACTAGAGATTTTTCTTGGGACTACAAAGATATGAAAGGAATCCATCCAAGTATTTTCACACATCACATCTATACTGAAAACATTAGACCAATTAGGCAACCTCAGAGAAGGATTAATCTAGCCTTAAGAGATATAGTCAAACAAGAAATTGAAAAACTATTACAAGTAGGTTTTATCTACCCTATCTCAGATAGTCAGTGGGTGTCTCCTCTTGTAATTGTTCCTAAAAAGAAATGGAAAATGGAGAATTTGTGTTGACTATAGGGAACTAAACAAAGCCACACTAAGAGATTATTTTCCCTTACCATTCATAGATCAAGTCCTAGACAACCTTGCAGGTAAGCAATACTTTTCCTTCTTGGATGGATTTAGTGGATATAATCAAATCGAGTTGTTGCTTGAGGATCAGGAAAAAACTACCTTTACATGTCCATGGGGTACCTTTTCCTACAGGTATTACCATTTGGATTATGTAATGCTCAAAACTTTCCAAAGAGTTGTATTAGCAATTTTTACAGACCTAACAAATGACTGTGTAGAGGTATACATGGATGATTTCACTATATATGGAGACACATTTGATGATGCTTTGAGGAATTTAGACAGAGTATTAACAAGATGTGAGAAACACCATCTGTCTCTTAGTCATGAGAAGTGTTTGATGATGGTTGATGAGGGGATTGTATTAGGACACCACATTTCAAAAAGAGGAATTCAGGTTGACCAAAACAAAATCAAAATTATTTCAGACTTACCTATTCCTCAAACCCCCACAGATATCAAGTCATTTTTAGGGCATGCTTGGATATTATAGGTGCTTTATCAAGGATTTTAGTAAAATTCTACCCCCATGTTTAATTTTCTTACCAAGGACTGTGAATTTCTTTGGGATGAAAGATGTCAACATGCTTTTGAGGAAATCAAAGAAAAATTAATCACTACCCCAATATTGAGAGGACCTAATTGGGAAAAACCTTTTCACATTCAAACAGATGCCTCAAATAACTCCATTGGTGTAGTTTTGGGACAGAAAGATGAAGAAGGAAAGATGTATGTTATTTATTACCTCAGTAAAAATCTTACTCCCACTGAAAGAAATTACACTACCACTAAAAATAATTTCTTGTTGTGATCTATGCAATTAATAAATTCAGACATTATATCACAGGGTATAAAATATTTGTACATACAGATCACTCAACAATTAGGTACTTAATGAACAAACCAGTGGTTGGAGGTAGGGTAATTAGATGGTTATTACTTTTACAAGAATTTGATATTACCATAGTAGATACTCTAGGGAAATCTAATGTGGTAGCTGATTTCTTGTCAAGACTGACCACTACAGGGAGCAAGATCCAGTTAAGGACAACTTTCCAGATGAACAATTGTTTGCTATTTCAGTTGATACACCATGGTTTTCTGATATGGAAAATTATCTTGCAATAGGGAAGTTTCCTCCTTTTTCACTAAGAAACAAATGAAAAAATTGATCAAAACCAGTGCACAATATAAATGGTTAAATGGAATGTTGTTTAAATGTGGTCTTGATTTGGTTTTACGCAGTGTGTGAGAGAAGATGAAATATTTGACATACTGAGGGCATGTCATGATGAACCAAGTGGAGGACACTTTTCAGTGAAAATAACAACTCACAAGATACTTGGCACTGGCTATTATTGGCCATCTCTGTACAAGGATGTGAAGAGATATATCAAGTGGTGTGATCCCTGTCAAAGGATGGGACAACCAACTTTTACCAATGAAATGCCTCTGCAACCTCAAGTGGTGATTGAACCATTTGAAAGATGGGGTTGGATTTTGTTGGTCCCTTTAGTCCTCCTTCACAAGGAAAGGAGTACATTCTTGTGTGTACTGATTATGTGACAAAGTGGGTAAGAAGTGCAGGCTTTAACAAATGCCACTGAAGAAGCAATTGTTGATTTCCTTTGGCATAAAATTATGGTAAAGTTTGGTGCACACCAAGAAGTATAGTTTTAGATCAGGGGCCACAATTCATGTCTAATATGATCCAAGCCTTCACAATGCATTATCAGATCAATCATAGGAAGTCATCTCCCTATCACCCACAAGAAATGGACAAGCTGAAGTAACAAACAGAGAATTGGAAAACATCCTTACCAAAATAGTTGAATCAGGCAGAAGAGATTGGGAAAAGAGACTACCTGAAGTTGTCTGGGCCTATAATACAACTTGGAAGACTACAACAAGGATTTTCACCATATGAGTTAGTCTATGGGAAAAATCCCTTGTTACCTATTGAATTTGAACTACAAACATTGAGGACAACAACTAAAATAGGTATTGAGTTGGATGCAACACAAAAGGAGAGAATTCTTCAACTCAATGAGTTGGATGAGTTAAGGATGGAAGCACTTTAGCAGATAGAGATAATCCAAGATCAAAGAAAGCAATGGCATGACACACATATCAAGAAGAGGAAATTCAAGGTAGGAGATTGGGCATTACTTGTTTGATTCTAAGTACCAAAAATTCAAGGGAAAATTGAGAACCAGATGGTTGGGACCCTATCAGATTGAGAGATATTTGACAATGGTTCTATTCAATTACTTCCCATTGATGGCAGAAAAGGACACTTTTGGTCAATGGACATAGGCTAAAAATTTATAGGAAGCCTCCTACTAAGGATGAATTCTTGAGGTAGATTGAAGTAGACAAAGAATTTGATCATATGGAAGAACTCAGTTCTTCCAAAATGATCAAATAATCAGATGGATAAATCTAGAATAAAGGGAAGAGAATGAAAACTAGTAAATGGCATTCTCTTCCCCAAAAAAAAAAATAAATAAAAAAAAAAATAAAAAAAAAAGGAATGAAAACCAGTAAATGGCATTCTCTTCCCCAAAAAAAACTCAGAGATCAATGGTGGTTGATCTCCTCAAATAAATGGCTAATCCAAAATAAAAGGAACTTCCTTGAAATTCCATTTGTCTTTTCTAACCATTTTCTTTTTGTTTCACTTTTAGGAATGATGAGTCATCATGACGGAGGGATCACATCATCAAAGATGGTAATTATGTCTTTAACTTATTAAAGGTTAGATTAAAATTTTGCATGTGTGATTGGATTTGATTTAAAAGTGGTATGATGAGTCATCTATTGTACATTATGATTAAAAGAGAGTAATCATGAGGGTGATGTCGGTGGAGAAAAAGTGGCAGCATGTTTATAATGATCTATCATTTGTGTGGAGTAAACAAAGTGAAGAAGTAGTTGTAGAAAAAAAAAAACTCAAGGAAGAAGCAAAAGAATTAAAATTGCATTCTACAACTAAACACAACAAGTTCCAGTAGCTAAGCACAATAGTTTCCATAGCTAAACCCATCCATTCCACAGCTAAGCAAAGAGTTTTATAGCCAATCCAGGAAGAGAAATAATTCTGAAGGAGAAAGAATCTGAATCACCCTCTTTACCATGGGGATTAAAAAGAAGTCATAACCTGAGGATGATACCCAACTTCTTGCAGATGAAGAAGTGGCAGATGTCTTTGAACAGGCAGGGTGGTTGGAATTCTTGAAAAAAATTCTCAAAGTATAACAATGAATTGGTAAGAGAATTTGTTATAAATTTAGAACAATCCAAAACAAAGGTTAGAAATATTGTAATTCCTTTTTCTATGAATACAATAAGTAATGTATCTAGTGTTCCAATTGTGCATGTCCCAAATCCTATCAAAGGGACCTTAAAATAATTAGTTGAAACCCTACTACAAGAGGGGAAATGGAAACCCCAATATATTTACAACACTAAGAAAATCATAAAAGGGGTCAGAAGGGCCATATTTCCCAAACCCTTTGATAGAGTGGCATTTTGGATAGTCAAGTATTTAACTTGTGATGGTCAATTTGGGTTGGTAGGAAGAGAAGTCCTAAAGATGCTCATACATCTTAGATATGGAGCTACAAAACCAGAATATATAGTAAACCTTCCAGGGTTTCTTTTTGACTCCATTCATACAATGGCCTAGAGGTATTCCTAGGGGTGTTGGAACAATCAGACATCATGGGTTAGTTCATTTGGTGTGCCAACACCATTTTCTTGCAAAGAAAAATGGAGAAGAAATATGGGAGAAATTTCTTAACAAATTTAAGCAAAACCTGATATTATCAGGAGAGGTAATATCAACTCCTTTTTCTCCTACAACTAATTTGGAAATTGGTGCCCCTACAGAGGAAAAGAAGGAAATAGGTGGGGAGACTATACCAAAAAGGAGAAGATCTGGAAGAAGAATTAAAACTATAGAACCTATTGTACCTTTAAAAGAAACTCCTTCCTCTACAACAACTACAGAGAGCTAATATTTGTCTCTGATAGTGATAGTTCACCTAGGAAAGAAAGAAGTGAAAATTAGAAGAAGATCTAGGAGGAAACCTACTTTTGAACATACTTGAAGCTCCTCAAAGAAGAAGAATTCATAAGAGGTCTAGAGAAATTCCAGAGGAGATGAAAGAACAAGACAAGTTGGAAAAAAGAAGCTTGTTGATATTTTGGGCAGCATGGCCATGACTCCTCCTGGACCAAGCCAAACTGAGATGGAAAAATAAGATGAGAGATTTGAGGAACAAGTTTTTCAAGAGTTGGGTGAATCAACAACACTATCACATGAAGAAGAAGAGTTGGCATCTTGGAGATGGAAAGGGAAATTTCCTTTGGTAGAAGAAGAATGCTTAACCCCCAAAGAAATTTTAGAGAAAGAAGAGAAACAATAGGTTAGACAGGCTCTATTCTTGTCCAGAGAGAACTCATTATCAAAGAAAAGGATGAGGAGTTAAACTTCCTCAAACTCAAGTTGGAAGAGAGAGATGCTCATTGGGGAACTAACAACTCAGCTCACAGACAGACTGAGGAATTAACAAGAGTTAAATGGAAGATGATGGAGAAAGAGGAAGAATGTAAAATTTCCAGAAGACATGAGTACTATGTCAACAGTCTCTACACAGACTGAATTAACTTATTGGCCACTCAAGCAGTTATGGGATGATACTTGCAGGGAACTCAGTGAAATCAAAACATCCAATGAGGATTTGAGAAGCAAGATGGAAGATGAAAAGAAAGCAAGAAAGGAATGGGAAGAAAAGTTTTACAAAGAAGAGGGAGACAAATTTAAAAATCTTGCAAAAATACAAATGGTTTGCATAATGAGTGAAAAATTTCTTGCATGCAGAGACCTTCTCCTACATATAGTGTGTTTCTAGAAGAACAATTCATTCATTAGGAAGTATCAAGAATTGCATGTGGCCTTCCACATGAAATAAAAGATGAATCTAAGTTCATGAAAACCTATTCTTTAGCCAGTGTAGAGAGAAAAAAAATCTTCTCTATGAATTCTATCTCTGCAATCTTATGCTAGAAAATAACATAAGCTTCATGATCAATTTGTATGTGGGAGAAATCCAGCTTAATGCATTTGTTTTGTTCTTCAAAATCAGATTGCATGGAAGGAAAGGGATTCTGAGCATCTATTGAAAGCTAGCTCATCTGGTCTCTACATGAGGACTCATTATGGTAAACCATCTACTTTTGTTAAACATTTTAGAACCCATGCCTTTGATAAATGTTCAAGACACATTATCTTGCCAGTTTACAAAAAGTATTGATGCCTTTACTTTTTATGAGGTGGAAAATTTTGAGGAGATTTATGATGGATGTTTGAAAATATGGGAGCTTCTTACAGTTTCCTTGAGGAGAAGGGAAGTAATATCTCCCAAAAATTTGATCTGGAGTCTGGAAAGAGAAAAATCTTTGTGCACACTAATCCCTCATATCAATGAAAAGCACATAGGCATATGGATGGGAATGAGAACAAGGCCTCCCCTTCTTCTCACTCCCATGTCCCCATGGAAAAATAGAGAACCTCAAGATCCCACTCAATTTGAGGAATGGAAGAGGAAAGTAGAATCAAGATCAGGGTATAGTGTTTCTGAACTAAAACACTAGGATATTTAGTTTCAGCCATTTGACCTGAGCAGTCAATTGGAGTGCAGAATACACAATCCAAGGTTTGAAGAGTAAATTTTGTAAGAGGACTTACAAACAAGTAAGTACGAGGGAAATGATGAGGCCAGAATATGTCTCGTTAATGTACAATAAATGATCTTATTTTACTCTCCTTTTTATCAAGATTGATTGCATTTTGTGACTTTTGTTTGATCTAATATAAGTTAGGATGTAATTGTCCATCATTTTGTTGATTGTAGTTATAACATTTAAAAACTATGTAATTCCTAACTAAGTGCTTTGGAAATTTAGTTTTGTAATAAAATAGGTCACAATCAGTCGAAAAGAACAAAGTATGAAGTGGTCGACATGTTTTTGGAAGCATTGGTTTCAATACGGCTCAGTTCTGAACTTCCAGACTTAGTTTTGGAACTCCATTACGTTTATGAGCTCTATCACTTAGTTCCAAAAATTTTGGATTAGTTCACGATCACTTAGTTCTGTAAACTTTTGGACTTAGTTCCGGAACTCCTGCATGTAGCTTCTCCCTCACAGTTAGATTTGGAATGATTTCCTTTAGTTCGAACTTCTCTAAAGTTCCAGAACTGATGAGAATTTATTTATTCCAACAACATCTGGTGATTTAGCAATCAATGATCCTTTCAATCAGGAGAAGATTGGAATATTTCTGATTCTTCATACTCACAGATCCAAGGATAACTATCATACAACAATACGTCTAGCCATGATCCAATTCAACATCTATTTTGGGCATGATTCGGTTCTATCTAATCGGTAGGACAAACTATGGTTGTAAATACACCTGTGGAAGAAGTATATATATGTAGACCTGTAGATAGATAAAGATATATATAGAGATATATATATATATATATATATATAAAAATACAAATCAATAGAAAGAAACAAATACATTTTTGTAATGCAGAACATTTTATCAATAAAATAGCCATTCCTGTTTTGAGAGTATATTAAGTTGTCAAATCCTATTTCAAGGTGGAGCAAGGGCCCACTCTTCCAAGAACCAAGATCTTCATTTTATTGGTATTTATATTTCTAGAGCAAATAGTATAGATCTATTAATTTTGTAAATGCTTTTGATTACTCAAGTTGAAATCTATTGTATACTTGTTCTTGTAGGTGTTCTAGATTAGATTCTTCTTTCTTTGCAATCAACTTTCAACATTCTCAAATTGTGTGTTTATTTCCAAAGCAAGTGTGTTCATTTTTGTAACATGTGTTTACTTACAACAATCTATTCTATTTTACAAATGTGTGTTTATTTCCAACAATCTATTTCTACAGAGAGTGTTTACTTCCAACAAGTTTTCATAGTTTGATTTCAATAAGGTTTTAGCCAAGGAATCCTCAAGACATTGAGAAAAAATACCTACGAAAAATATAAAAATAACACCACCCCTAGTTTGAATATGACATTAACGAAGAGTTGATTAAATGAAGGGAATATTGACACCCAGATCATTCTAAGATGATGAATCTTATTTGTGTGAGTGGGGTGGATGTATAAGTAATATTTAGCACTCCTTTGTAAATTAATTGAAAAATAGCTCTAGGAAGACATGGTTAATTCAACAAAGGCTAACTCTCATGATTTGTCACTTCTAGACAATGTAGATGTCTTCTAAAAAGAGCTCAGACTACTAAAGACAATATGGAACCAGCTTTCTTTAGCATATTTTTGGATTTAATGAGGAAAGAATGGGTAGTTCTGGTAGGATTAGTTGGTTTTGGTTGTATTTGATTGGGGAATTAAGCAGGATAAAGTTGATTATACCAGATTTCAAGTAACTTTTAACAAATTTTGGGAGATCTACTAAGTGCAAGACAAATACACCTCAAATAGCCCAAAATGAACCTTCAACTAGCGGATGTACTCTCATGGAATCCCAAGAATTCATGGTTTCACACAATATTTAAGGATTCAAACACAAAATCTCATGTTGAAGACTTTATAAAACAACATAGAATCAAAGCATCATGGGTTGGGTTGTTTTGTTTTCACTTTGTCTCTCACATTACTAGTGTTACTTTCTTCTATGTTGTTAGTTTTATCTATGTTTTTGTTGCTGTTAGTTTCACTTTATGGGCTCCGGAGAACTCTTATTACTATGAACAATTATATTATAGTTTTTTGATGTTATTGTAATGTTGTCCTCTACTCTCTTGGAGAGTGTTTGATGTTCGGGGTAGGGTCCCCTCAACCCTTTTTACCTCTAATAAAAAACATCATAGAATCACAATTTATCCCGCTTAAGATAAACTCAAAGGATTACAAGAAACATTTAATAAAGTGGAGACATAATGACTTTAAAAAAAATTATTACACAAATGAAATAAAATCTCTTCTCAATGATAAAGTTCTCAGTGTGACTTAAAGGATCTCTAAAATAATATTGCAATGGGAGCATGATTACCTATTTTAAAGTATTTCATGTTGACAACAGATATAAAAATGCTTATGATTAACACAATTAATTCAAGGCTCGTCAAATTTATCAAAGCAAGGGAAAGTAAATCTATAGTCTCAAGTGGTTGTCAATGGTTGTACACTTGACCCCATCTTCACATAATATAATTTGAAGGCTCAAAGAAAATAACATGTTTCTCAAATGAGTTCATGGGATATTGGTTTTCTCATTAGTTTTCCTTTCTCTTCTAAAATTTCAAAAAAAAAAAAATCCCCCTTATGCGAGAGTCTTCTCATATCCTTTATACAATTATATTTGCTCGCCTTCTCTCCAATTTTACCCCCAAAAACATGGATCTTCAAGAGAATATCCTTCTTTACAATATATAATTCAATTTATGTTATCCTCATGGAGATGACTCATCAAATGCTACCAGGTGTGAGAAATATGATCTTTTCACGTTTTTGTTATGTTTATGTATGACTGGGATGCAATGTCATCACTTCTTGGCCATTTATTTAATCATTATTTTCCCTTGGTGACAGAACATCCACCTTTGGGGACTTTCATGCACCTCCAGGTGATTCGATTTGACAGATACTCTTATTTTCTTTTTCAAAATCCATTTTGAATGTTGTACATTTATTTTCATGCCTTTTGGGTTAGTTATCACGCATGATTCTTGTCAAATCAGATCAATTCACCATTTTTTCTCAATGCCAATTCATTTCAACTTTCAATTTCCTCGTGCAGATATCTTATCAAGATATCAGGAGTGATTTTCACCATGATTGCACCCAACTCAGCTCATATGCTTCAAAAATCCTATAAAAACACATCATTCACTTAATCAATTCACACTTTCTTATTTTGTGTATAGGAACTTTGAAGAAATTCATTTATATCATAGTGGGGGAACCAAAGATCGTCTAGTCTGAAGGAAATATCCCATGAATACTTGCATTCAATTTTTGATTTATCAGGTCCTGGATGAAGCTTTTGTGAGGATGATTTTTGAAATTGATGACCCTGAGGATTACATCGGGCCCTTGACACCTCCAGCTATTTGAGTTGCATTAGTTAGGATACTTGTCAAGATAATTCTCATGTTCTCTTCCTTTCAGATGATGTACTTTCACTTGTTCAGGCTTGAACTTTAGAGAAATCCTAAGTCACTGAGGAAATTTTGGCTTGTGAGCAGGCCTCATATGCACTTGTGTTTCCAATCATGTATGCCCATACATTTCTAATGAATCAATTTTTTGAAAGAAATCCCTTTGGAGTCATATGTGCTTGATGGAGAGATTTCATTGGACACAATACCTTCCATACATCATCAATTAAATGCATTGGAGAAGCGTGTTTCAATGTTGGAGGGAAACCAACTAGTGAGCACACCCCCCATCTCCTAAACCATCACTTCCTTTTATGGAAAAACATAAGTATGAATCTAGTTCCGTGCCTTCTGTTCTAATTACTACCTACATGCCTTTTGCTCCAATTACTACCTGCATGCCTTTTACTCCAATTACTACCTCCATGCCTTCTGCTCCAATTGTTCTAGGGTTAGTTGTGGTTGCACTTCTAGTTCAAGCTTCTCAACCAACTTCTTCTACCAAAACCAAAGGGAAAAATGCATTTTCTAAAGGTGGTTTGGATATGAGTGAATGGGTCTCTTCTTACAAGAGGTGGTTAGAATTTCTTAGTCTATTAGATAGTCCCTTGTATAGTATGGATGACCTTTTGCAAATGGGAATGTCTTGCACATTGGAAGGAGACATTATTTTTATTCAAATGGCACTAGGGACAGATGAACATGGGCTTAGGAAAAACAAATTAGTGAAGAAAATTCCTCTTTGTAGAGAGGATTTTGTAAATGAGTTTGTGGTATTGGATGCCTAAAGTTTCTTGTTATTGTCCCCTTTTTTGTGATACAAATCTTGAGGATATATGTAATCTTTCTTTTCATGGGTTGGGGCCCCTATAGATCCCCATTTTGAATTTTTCAAAATACAGAAAGTACAAACATCTCATTAGTTTATATGTTTTTATAATGGACATAAAATTTCATCAAAGCAATATAAAAATCTAATGCATTATATCAAATTACAATCTATATCAGAGAATAACAACATTTTTTTAAAGTACTATTCATCCTTCATGAAGCAATAATATCAAATGAAACATCAATTACAAATGAAATATGAAAAGAAGATAAAGTTTTAAGAATGAAAAGCCTAAGCTTGTTCATCATCTTTCATGTCTACATCCTTTTCTTCTTCAGTTTCTTCTCCTTCTTCTTCTTCTTCTTCTTCTTGGCAACCTTGCCTTGCCACATATGCATCATACCTTCAAAAGAGCTCATTGATTTCTTCTTCATCTAGCCCTATATGGTGTTGGAAAATCAATGTCTGTCTTGCTATTGCATTCACACAATGGCCCATTTTTGCTTGTATTCCAATGGCCTGGCTCTTAACTCTATAATTTTGGTCTCAATTTTCCTCATTGCTTTAATAACTTCATAGGAAAAGTCATCTTTTTGAATGTTTTTCTCAAAAGAACTAAACAAAAAGTCAGCCTTTAAATTACCATATCTTCTCTTGGATTTGTCAAAAACTATATCTTCAAGTTTAAAATCAATAGTATCTAAGGTATCATCAACCCATTTCCTCTTGGCTTTTATCTTTTCTTTGATTCCATTCAAAACTTCGACCGATACCTCGCTAAATCCTCCATATAATGTTGATTTCACCTAAATACCTAAGGAAAAATCCCTTCTTTTAAACCAATTCATCACTAAGTTAAGTTATATGGTTTAAGTTGGGAAAAATTCTTTCGAGTATAAGATATCATCATTGACTCGCTCAATTATGTCTTCAATTTCATTAAGCCTATTCTTGATCTCTTCATACTTTTTCCTAGATTCTTCAATTACTTTTTTTCCCCTTTTTGTCAACTTGTCAACCCATGTGTCCATAGCCTAAAATTTCTTAACAACCTTATCAATCTTTTCCATTCCTTCAGGGTTATTAGAAGAGATACTTGCTTGAGTTTGACTAGAATGCCCAATCAATTGTTATTGACTAGAACTCAAAGCTTTGAATTGTTCTTTCAATTTTTTCTTAGTTATCCTATCATCATCCACATTTTGCAACAGGTCACTTACAACCTCTAATACTCCTTGTTTCAATTAGTATCTTGAAGGATTTCCTAAGGGAATAAGTTGGACATTATAATCATTGGTCATTATATTTTCTCTTATTTCTCCCTCATGAGGGATTACTTGTTGTCAAAATTTCACCCCCGGGTAAATTTCGATAACATGCATCGAGTTTTGCGAGCCTGGCAAGTAGGTTGACCCAGAAAAAATTGTGAAAATCAGCTAAGTCCTAGTCCTTGAAAGCAATAGGGACGTGTGGGACAGAAAGGCGCGGATCGGCCGAAAAGCCTCTAAACAGTCCGAAAGCAGTTGGGACGTCGGGACGCGTGGGACGCGAAAAGGCGATTCAGTGAAGAAAAGGAAAATCGAATGCTTTACGGGACAGCTTGGAACAACTAGACCCGAACCGGCCGGATCGGCCGAAATAAGCACAAACAGCCCGCTAAGCAAATGGGACATTTGGGCCGCGAGTACGCGAACCGGCCGAACCGGGTGAAAAAGGTCAAGGCAGCCCGAAACAGTTTGGGACATTTGGGACAAATGGACGCGAACCGGCCGTTTGGCGAAATCAGCACAAGGAGCACTGGGACATCCGGACAAAGGGACGCGCGGGACGCGGATCACCGAAGGAGCCGAAAGCCAATCAAGCAGTGCCACGTGTCATCGGCCGAATGAGGGACAAGGAAGCCCATTCCGGTGGATCGAGGTTTATGTCCCAAACGGTTTGGGACATCCGGGACATAAAAATGCGAAGGGCGCGAAAGAGCTGGCAGGGCCGAAAACCAATGAGAAGCTGCCACGTGTCCTCATAAGAGAAAGGTCCAAAAAGTCAAAGGGGCGAGTTTTCGAGCATTGATCCGAACCAATGGGATAGTGCCACGTGTCCAAACTAGGGCCCACAAGGAAATTTCAAAAGATAGCCCGCAAAGAGGTGGAGGAGAGAGAGTTTCTCAATAAATCGGAACTCCGCCACGTGTCATCCAGGTGGCAGAGTGCGAAGAAATTTAAAAATCCGTTTTCACCTGTTTTGTGCCCTAAATCTTCAGATCGCCATAACTTTCGATCCAGAGCTCGGATTGGCACGTTCTTTATATCAACGGAAAGCTTGTGAGATTCTCTACACGATTCTGGGGTCAATCTTGCATTTTGGTTCAGTTTGGAGAGAGAAAATCAAGAAACACCTCTGGCGCGAAATAACAAGCAGAAGTAATGCTTCAACAAACAACTTTAATGCAGCAGACAGTTCGCCGCTTCTGTTGGACAGCCCGCCGTTTTGCCAGGATCCGCCGCTTCTGCCATAATGAGATGAACTGAATGCAACCTGGAGGTGGTTGGAGTAGATTTGGCTTCCCCCTCTCTCTTTCCTCTCTCATTCTTTCTATATATTGTAAAGAGGAGCTTCTTTTAAAAGGGTCGAACATTTTCTGTTTTGCTCCTCCCTTCTTCTCCTATCAGGTGAATTTGTGGAGTTCGAACCTCTCATTTGAAACTGTAATACAACTCTGCCTCTTGGCATTCTGCAGTGTATTGTATCAATCTTTGGAGCAAGTAATACATGTCTGTGGATGATTCTCAACCCTCTCTGTGTTCATCTTGCATCCTCCTGGTCTTTCACTACAAGTTTTGTTATCTGTGCATGATCTTATATCACATTTGAATGGTCTGTGTTCACTGGCAAAATAGGTGTTCTTCATTCCTCGGTGCATCACCTCTATTAGCTTAGATTTATTTTTATGCATCTTCTTACCTTGTCTCCTTGGCAGATTAGATTAGGTTTTGAGAAAACCCTCTGCATATTTCGTGTGCATCTGAACAGAGGAATAGGAACCAGCCTTCTCTGGAGAATCCTTTCTCATTTTTCAAGTCCCACACTTGGAGAAAGGATTCAATGTTATGCAATCACACTGGATGCCAAAATAATCAACCTAGAAACTTGATCTGCATCCAGGGGTGCTGTGATTTTGCATCAACAGTTTTGGCACACCCGGTGGGACCTAGAGGTCTCATTTTTATTGCAGCAAAGTTGATATGCATCTGCTGCAATTTTCTTGCTTGAAAAGAGCTATTATTCACATATCTGGTGACTCCAAAAGGAAGAATCAACTGGTTTCAGCAGTGCAGGCCTGAGAGCTTATGAGAAGAATCACAAGGTCAAGAGTTGGAGAAGAAGAAGTGTTGTTTGAATACCTGCAATTATCTCCAAGAAGAAGGCAAAGAGGAAGAAGGATTCAAAGGTCTCCATCTCCACCAAACAGAACTCTCTCAACTCCTCCACCTGCTCGGCCTTTCATTCAGTATTCAAGAGTCCTTCGACCAATCAGAATGGCGCAACCACTAAATCCCTTTGTCAATTTCACTGGCAGCAGCCCACTCGCCCTCAATGCACAGAATCCAGTTCCAATTGCAGCATTGAAGAACATTCCATTTTTCACTGGAGAAAATCATACCACTCCTGGTGATCATGTAAAAGACATTGCTAACGTCTGTGCAATCCATGAGATAAATGAAATGGATGTAGCTGTCAAATTGCTGGCGTCTTCATTCAAGGGGAAAGCATTGCAATGGTTTAGGAGCCTTACAGCTGGTTCTATCACAAACTGGAATCAGCTGTGTATTGCACTTCATGAGCAGTTTGGAGAAAAGGGAGACAATTTGTCTCTACTGGAACAATTAACAACTATCAAGAGAGCCCCCAACGAGCAGCTGACTGATTTCAACTTCAGATTTCAAAGGTCTTGGGATAGGATTCCAGTGGCAGTCAGGCCAATAGCAGAAGGTGCTTTTCTATACTATCTTAAAGCTTTGAATTCTGATATTTCTATGTTAATTCAATCTATGGGAGGCACAACCTTACCTGCTGCTTATAGCATTGCCATTAGAGCTGAAAACTGTCTTATCCAAGCTGGTAAATTGGCTCCTAGGCCTCCAATGCCATTATATCCAAGTTTAGAGAGCCCAAGTGCTAGTCAAGCACCTGTCTTAGCTCCTATTCCCACCCCTAGAAATCAGAGTTCAAATGAAGCTTCCACTTCATCTCCAAGTGCCCCAAATGAGCTTCAAGAGGTCATGAAGCAATTGCAAAATCTAGGCAATGAGCTGGTCACTCTCAAAAGACAGCAAGCTCAAGGTTTTAGACCTTCATATCAGCCTCAAGCTCAACCTAATAGGCAGCCATATCAGCCTCAAAGGCCACCTAATCCAGCTACAAATATGAATCAAACAAGGCCTCCTGTCAATAGACCATTCCAACCCTATAATCCAAATGCCATATCTGCCTCTAGGGCATTAGTACCAGCACAAAACAACATTGCCCAGGAGTATGATTGGTGTTTTCCATGTAATGAGCCTCATAATCAATCCATGTGCTTCAATGGTGCTTTGAATCAAGCTTTAATGGTAACAACTACTGGTGTGGAGGGTGAGAACAGTCAAGAAAACAGCCAACAACAAGAAACATTCAAACAACAATCAGCCCCAAATGACACCACATTGGTAAATTGGCAAGCAGAGGATTTTTGTGGCATGAACCAGGCAGTTTCTCAAGGTGTTGCAGCAAACACAAGGTCAAAAAGAAGAAATTTGGGTGAAGAACAGCCATTAGCCCCAGCCAATCCACAACCTTCCATGGCTCCACAAATGATTGGCAAGCAAAGTCCCGCTTCAAATGCACAAGGATAGCCAAGAACAGCCCCTAGGCCAACTCAAATGCCAGCTGTTGCTGCCCACATACAAGGAGTAAATGTGTAAACCAAGGGGCAGCAGAGAGATCCTTCATCACCATTCAGTATCATTGATCAGATGAAGAAAACAAATGTCAATATATCTATGTGGGAATCCCTAGCTATCCCAGGCTAAAGAGATCTGCTGCAAGCTGCCATGAAGG
Source organism: Taxus wallichiana var. yunnanensis (assembly GCA_018340775.1). Classification (NCBI taxonomy): domain Eukaryota; kingdom Viridiplantae; phylum Streptophyta; class Pinopsida; order Cupressales; family Taxaceae; genus Taxus; species Taxus wallichiana. The sequence goes on along the minus strand of CM031236.1, from coordinate 464,403,071 downwards.
ACTGGCCAACTTCGAATCAGCAGATACAAGACAAAGTGCTTACAAATGCTGCCCAATCTGAGGGAAATCATGGAGGACAACAAGGTAAGATGTTGAAACCCCCTCCTTTCTATGTTTCATTAATCATTGGAAATCAGCTAGTGCATAATTGCATGATTGATTCTAGAGCAAGTAGCTCTGTCATGCCCAAACAAATAGCTGATCAGCTAGGGCTTCAGTATGAAATAACATCTAAGGGAGTAGTGCAGCTGGATGGGACAGCAATAGCAACAGTTGGAGTGATTAGAAATTTGAGTCTTACCTTACATGCATGCCCAAATGTTGTTGTCTTACAAGATGTGTCAGTCATAGACCTTCCACCACTCTTTGCCCTATGTTTGTCAAGGGACTTCACTGCCAAGATTGGGGGATATTTGTCCGCTGATTGGTCACACATGCTGTTCAGAATGAGGTATGGAACTAAGGCTACAATTAGGTCAGAACCTATTGCAAACTTCCACATTGAGCCCTATACTCCAAGTCAGATTAATGCCAATTGCTCAGCATTTGATCAAGAAGATCACCCAAGCACTGATGAAACTGACACTAAAGTTGGAAACATCCCGGATCTAACTCTTGATGAATGGGCAAGCAAGGTGCATGCTTTTGATCCTTATCAAGGAATAGAAGAATCTGAGCTAGGAGTCTATTGTATACACGAAGAAAGTCAACCTATTCCTAGCATCACCAAGCCAAACCACAAGGATGACAATGAGGTATGGCAGCTGTTTTTTGATGGATCAAGGAGTAGACAAGGTGCAGGAGGTGGAGCCATGCTTGTTTCACCTCAAGGAGTAAAGTACTATTCATCTTTTAGATTTCAATTTGCATGCTCCAATAACACTGCTGAATATGAAGCCTTGGTGCAAGGGATGCATTGGGCAATCAAAAATAAATAAATAACTTGCAAGTTTTGGGGACAAGAACTAATTGTAAATCGGAGTCAAGGGACAACATGCAGCCAAAAATGATCTACTCGGGTGCTACAAGAAACAGGGTGTGGGACCTCATGGAATATTTTGAGGGTTTCAGCATCAAAGCCATTCCTAGGAAAGAGAATCAAGTCTTTGGCAGCAAAGCTTGCAGCGATAGGGGCAGCCTTTGACATTGTAGAAAACATTCAACAAGACAAGGTACAGCCAAACATCCACGTGATTGTCAGGCCTTTGGTACCGGATAACGATGTCAGTTGGCAAGTATTTGAGAATGACCAGAAAATCATCCATTTCTTGCAAGAAGAAGCTGAGTTCTCAGCTAAGAATCAAGAAAAGTTGGAACAGCAATATGGTGACCAAGTGATACAGCTGAGAACTGACAAGCTGCCCAAGGGACTTATCACTTTGGAGTCCATTTTTAACCCCAATGATCAGTTTAGAAAGGAGAAAGAAAACATTCAGGTCAAGAGAGAAGATTCGGTATCCATCTTGGTAGAAGAGAACAAGCCATTACAAATTGGAAAGATGACAACTGAGCAAGAAAGATGTGAGTTCATACAGCTATGTCAAGAGTTCCCTGACGTGTTTTCTTAGAGCTATGAAGACTTGAAAGGTTTCAATCCCAACTTAGCTCAGCATACCATCGGGTTGGATCCAAATACTAAGCCTGTCAGGTAGAAACAGAGACCAGTCAATCCACACATGGAGCCTCTCATGAGGAAAGAATTGGACAAGCTGATTGAGTCAAGAATCATATTCCCAATCAAGCATTCTAGTTGGGTTGCCAACTTAGTTCCAGTCAGAAAGAAGAGTGGAGAGATCAGGCTGTGTGTTGACTTCAGAGATTTGAATAGAGCCTCTCTCAAGGACCATTATCCACTCCCTTCCATGGAGCAAATATTGCAGGTCGTAGCTGGTTCAGAAAGGTTTTCACTACTTGATGGTTACTCAGGCTTCAATCAGATTATGGTAAAGGAGGAAGACCAGTTCAAGACAGCCTTCACAACCAAATGGGGCACATATGCTTACAAGAAGATGCCATTTGGACTGTCGAACGCTGGAGCAACATTCCAGCGAGCTATGGATATGGCATTCAAAGGCTTGATCAACAAGATAGTGCTGATATACCTAGATGATATTACTGTCTTCTCAAAGAATGCAGCAGACCATTTCTTTCACCTCAGGCAAGTGTTTCAGAGGTGTAGAAAGTTCGGAGTGTCTTTGAATCCTAAGAAGTGCATCTTTCTTGCACATGAAGGGAAGCTCCTTGGCCATATTGTCTCCAAGGAAGGATTAGCAATTGATCCAGAGAGGGTTGAAGCCATAAGAGCACTACCATTGCCAAGCCACAAGAAAGCCCTTCAGAGTTTCCTGGGAAGGATAAACTTTGTTCGGAGGTTTGTCCCAGATTTTGCAGCCCTTGTCAAGCCCATCACCAAAATGTTAAGGAAAAGCATGGCTTTCAAGTGGACGACAGAAGGCAAGGAGAGTTTTGAAGCAATCAAAGAAGCCATCTCCCAAGCACCCACTCTCATCAACCCAGACTTTTCCAAGGATTTCATCCTCTATGCATTTGGAGGTGATGACACTATTTCTGCCATTCTGGTACAGCAGAACAAAGATAATGATGAACAGCCAATTGCCTTCTTCAGCTAGAGCCTAGGTGACTGCGAAGTGAGGTACTCTTTTATAGAAAAGCATGTGCTTGCAGTAATCAGAAGCTTGAAGAAATTCAAGCATTTAGTCTCAAACAACAAGGTCCAGTTATTGGTCTCACATGCTGGGGTTAAGGACTTCCTCCTCAACAAGGATTTGAATGAGAAAAGGGCAGGATGGATCACCCGTGTCATGGAGTATGACATTGAGATCAAGATCACCAAGCCGGTAAGAGGCAAAGGTTTGTGTGAGCAGCTCACTTCCAAACAACCGACAACCCGAGAAGATGAAGAAGACGTTGTCCTGCTATTACAAGATGATTAAAAACAGGAAAATGATGATGTGCCCACTCCCTGTTGGACTCAGAATATGATACATTTCCTACAGATGGGCATGTGCCCTCCAAAAATGAGCAAAGCAAAAAGAAGGTACTTCAGATTACAAGCAGTTCCATATGTGCTTGTTGATGGTGTTTTGTTTAAAAAAGACATCAACGGTGTTCTATTAAGATGCATTGGGACAGGTCAGGTTGAGAGGATCTTACACGAGTTCCATGATGGGGAGGCAGGAGGCCATTTCACCCCATGAGTAACAGCTCTCAAAATCATGAAAGCTGGTTACTATTGGCCTACTATATTCAATGATTGCTACTCATGGGTTAAGAAATGCAAGAAATGTGCATTCTTCACAGGGAAAGGAAGGTTAGCAGCACTGCCCCTTCGTCCAATTTCGATTAGAGATCATCCATTCATGCAATGGGGATTGGACTTCATTGGAGTCATCAATCCCATTAAGTCAAGGCCACAAGTGGATTCTTACAGCGATAGACTATTTCACCAAGTGGACCGAAGCAGTAGCGCTCAAAGAGGCAAGTGAGTCTAACATACTAGACTTTTATGAAGGAATAGCAACCAGGTTCGGTGTGCCGGCCACCATCATATCAGATAATGCATTAGCATTCATAGGTTCAAAAATTACAGAATGGGCTATCAAGAATGGAATCTATTTGAGCACCTCTTCAAATTATTACCCGTAGGGTAATGGACAGGCAGAGTCCACAAACAAGAATTTGCTAAAAATCATCAGAAGGACTCTGGAAGAAAATCAAAGAACATGGCATACAAAGCTAAAATCAGCGTTATGGGCTGATAGGATAACACCGAAGAAGTCTACAGGTAATTCTCCCTACAAGTTGGTCTATGGGAAGGAGGTAGTATTGCCTATATCATTAGAATTGCCAGCCTTGGAGCTCATGAAGCAGCTTGAGTTATCTGAGTTCAAACCAATGGAGGTCAGGTATGCAGAATTGATGGAATTAGAAGAAATCAGAGAACATGCAGTTCAGACGATTGAAAAGGATCAGGCCTTAGTAAAAAGATGGTTTGATAAGAAAGCAAGAGCAAGGACATTCCAGGAAGGGGACCTAGTTCTGAAATGGGATGCAGATCGGGCAAAACCAGGAAGGCATTCCAAGTTTGATGCCATCTGGAGTGGTCCCTACATGGTCACGGGATGCAAAAATAGTAATGCCTTCCAATTATCTGCATTGGATGGAGAGGAACTTCCGATTCCGGTTAACGGAATCTATCTTAAACATTGCTACTAAAAAAGAAAAGGTTTTCCCTTGTAAATATTAGTTTAGATTTTCATTCATCTAAGTGCGTATGCACATTGTCCTGTGGTAGTTAGGTTTCTGTTTTCCTAAGTGCTTTGGCACAGGTTTTGCTGCTCTCAGGTTGTTTTCTATAGTTCGAGTGTTCTTTGGAGAAGAAGTTGCGATGATCGTGGATCGTTTTAGGTTATTGCTTATGACTCTATGCCCAATGGATCGCTAAAAGGCCACTGATCTTCTACCTAGCAGGCAGGTGACCCCGCTGAGTCGTCAAAACTGTTGTCAAAATTTCACCCCCCCAGGGTAAATTTTGATAACATGCATCAGAGTTTTGTAGTTCCAGGCAAGTAGGTTGACCCAGAAAAAATTGTGAAAATTGGCTGAGTCCTAGTCCTTGAAAGCAATAGGGACGTGTGGGACAGAAAGGCGCGGATCGGCCGAAAAGCCTCTAGACAGTCCGAAAGTAGTTGGGACGTCGGGACGCGTGGGACGCGGAAAGGCGGTTCGGCCGAAGGAAAGGAAAATCGAACTGTTTCTGGGACAGTTGGAACAAATAGACCCGAACCAGCCGGATCGGCCGAAATAAGCACAAACAGCCCGCTAAGCAAATGGGACATTTGGGCCGCGAGTACGCGAACCGGCCGAACCGGGCAAAAAAGGTCAAGGCAGTCAAATAGTTTGGGACATTTGGGACAAATGGATGTGAACCGGCCGGTTCGGCCGAAATCAGCACAAGGAGCACTGGGACATCTGGGACAAAGGGACGCGCGGGACGTGGATCGCCGAAGGAGCCGAAAGCCAATCAAGCAGCGCCACGTGTCATCGGCCGAATGAGGGACAAGGAAGCCCATTCCGGGCGGATCGGAGGTTTATGTCCCAAATGGTTTGGGACATCCGGGACATAAAAATGCGAAGGGCGCGAAAGAGCCGGCAGGGCCGAAAACCAATGAGAAGCTGCCACGTGTCCTCACAAGAGAAAGGTCCAAAAAGTCAAAGGGGTGAGTTTTCGAGCACTGATCCGAACCAATGGGATAGTGCCACGTGTCCCAGCTAGGGCCCACAAGGAAATTTCAAAAGATAGCCCACCAAGAGGTGGAGGAGAGAGAGTTTCTCAGCGAATCAGAACCTGCCACGTGTCATCCAGGTGGCAGAGCGTGGGAAGAAATTTAAAAATCCGTTTTTGCCTGTTTTGTGCCCTAAATCTTCAGATCGCCATAACTTTCGATCTAGAGCTCGGATTGCACGTTCTTTATATCAGCGGAAAGCTTGTGAGATTCTCTACATGATTCTGGGGTCAATATTGCATTTTGGTTCAGTTTGGATAGAGAAAATCAAGAAACGCATCTGGCACAAAATAACAAGCAGAAGTAATGCTTCAACAAACAACTTTAATGCAGCAGACAGTTTGCCACTTATGTTGGACAGCCCGCCGTTTTGCCAGGATCCACCACTTCTGCCATAATGAGATGAACTGAATGCAACCTGGAGGTGGTTGGAGTAGATTTGGCTTCCCCCTCTCTCTTTCCTCTCTCATTCTTTCTATATATTGTAAAGAGGAGCTTCTTTTAAAAGGGTCGAACATTTTTCTGTTTTGCTCCTCCCTTCTTCTCCTATCAGGTGAATTTGTGGAGTTCGAACCTCTCATTTGAAATTGTAATATGACTCTGCCTCTTGGCATTCTACAGTGTATTGTATCAATCTTTGGAGCAAGTAATACATGTCTGTGGATGATTCTCAACCCTCTCTGTGTTCATCTTGCATCCTCCTGGTCTTTCACTACAAGTTTTGTTATCTGTGCATGATCTTATATCACATTTGAATGGTCTGTGTTCACTGGAAAAATAGGTGTTCTTCATTCCTCGGTGCATCACCTCTATTAGCTTAGATTTATTTTATGCATCTTCTTACCTTGTCTCCTTGGTAGATTAGATTAGGTTTTGAGAAAACCCTCTGCATATTTCGTGTGCATCTGAACAGAGGAATAGGAACCAGCCTTCTCTGGAGAATCCTTTCTCATTTTTCAAGTCCCACACTTGGAGAAAGGATTCAATGTTATGCAATCACACTGGATGCCAAAATAATCAACCTAGAAACCTGATCTACATCCAGGGGTGCTGTGATTTTGCATCAACAATTACCAATTCTAAATTTTTAGATCCTAGTAGATCAATATGAGTTTTGGTGAGAACTCTATCTCTTTTGGAGGTTCTTACTAGTTTTGGAAAATATAGAATTGTGAGATCTATAGCCTTCATAGGGACAATTTCCTCTTCTTATTTTGATATCAGCTCTCCTATCCATCCTTTTGTAAGAGTGGTCCCAACTTTTGTTTCCTGTAATTCTTGTTGGGATTTCTTGGGGACAATCACCAATTGATTGGACACCTCTTGTACCTCTTGGACTGATGATTCTTCCTATTTTTCTTGTTTAGCTCCCACATTTATCTCTTTGTTCTTACTCTATACTGGAACTTCCCTTATTGTTTTCCTTCTTGATCTTGAGTTTGGGGCTGGCCAATCTCCTTTAGAATTACATCAGTGATTACAATCTATTATCTCTTTATTTCTTTAGATGATGAAATCTTAACTTAAGCCTTTTCTTTGGGATTGTCTTGAGCTCATACCTCTTTTGTAGGCATTCCTTTTTCTTCCATGATTCCTACCTATTTTGGACGTTGTTGAGTTGAAACACTATCCTCTTTTTTTTTTGTTGACACCTCATGTTGAAACATGGTGGGATGGATTTCAATTATTAGTTCCTTAACTTTACCCAAATCTTACACATCCACACTATCAACAATCTTATCCTCAATAGTTACATATTGTACAACCTTTGGTATCTCTTCATTCACATATTTTACTTTTTGAGATGGTTCACTATCCTTAGTGACATTGAATTCATGGGAGGGATCCTTCTCATCCAATACCTCTGTAATTACAATTTTTCCACTAGGTACTTATGGCTTTCTCAACTCTAGATCTTCCTGATCTATAGAGAGTACCTCTGATGTTTGAACTCTAGTTTCAGTAGTTGGCACATGAGTAGTTTTTTCTACTCCTTCACTTAATTGAGGATCACTTACACCCTTTATTGGTCATTCATCAATAGCTATGTCAAATGCATCCAAAGCGGAAAAATCCTCACCAATATCAACATCCATTATCTCTACGACTATTTATTGACTCTTGCAATTGTTCAACTAAAGGTATACTCATATGTCTTCACACCTTGATTCAAGACATCACTATCTACTGGATTAGATAAGACATTACCTTGAGTTGTTTGTTCTTGAGTGCTCCCAATTGTCACTCCCTCTAAAGAAAAATATGAAAATAAAGGCACTGATGCTACATGTTGTACTTTGGAAACATCAATTCTTTCATGTTATGGGGATCAATCACTACATCCTTGTGCTTATGTTTCTGTGTGTATGAGCACCTTCTCTTGATAGGATTGGCTCATACACAATTTTGTGTCTCTTGTGTGTCCTTTCAAAATTCTTAAGGTCTAGTGTTTCTTTCTTTTCTTCACCATGTGGCTTAGGTTGTGCATGGCCACTTGATATGGCCCCTCTCATTAACTTATCAACACTTTGGGGTTTTGGAAAAACATCTGAAGGAGTCCTATGAGTAGTCATACCCTTTCCTTTTGATTGTAGTGGAACTGCAAAAGTGATAGTAGCATTTTGCATTGATTTTAGGAGAATTTATTTAGTTTTATGGGCTAGCCAATTCATTTTCTTCTCATTACATCATTTATTTGGGAATATGATTCATCTAACTCCTCTTCATTCCAATTCAAGGGGACCCTTGGTTGTCCCTCCACCTTTTGATCAAGATAGTATTTACTCATAATTTGAGGATCGTCCACAACTCCCTTAGGGATAACAATAATATTGAAATATATTATTTGAGTGAGGGTCATTCTTGATAAATCTCTTAGCCCCACCTCCTCATATCTCGTATTTCATCCAATAATCCTAAAATTGAGGCTCATGTTCAAAAGTGTTTGTAAGATTATTGAATACCCACCTGATGTCATAGTTGGCCCTTGCCTCAAAAATTTCCATCTCAAACCTTTTCATCTCATCTTCCATCAATCTAACTTTTATAATTGAAGGGCATGAGTACCTTCCAATCTTGATGGGGAACTTAATGTTTTCTTGTGTTTTCCAACAATTAATTTGTGAACGGGTGTCAATTTTCTTGCTAATTCACACAAGGCCATTTTATCATCTAAATATATGGGTAGCTTACATGGTTTTCCTTCAAATCCACTAACCCTGATGTATGTAAACTTCATGTACTGAATGAAATAACATCCATATTCCATGATTACTTGTCTATCCTCTTCGAAATATTGTATTGTTCCCATTCCGTCCTGAATAAGTAGATGATTGGTGCAAAGAAGGCATCATTAACTAATCTCACATTCTCTCTCCAATTACTCAAATGTAATTGAGGTAATATCTTAAGCATTTAACACTTATTTAATTCGAATCGGCATAAGGCCGTGGGAAGTGCATGTGGCACGAAATATTATAAATCAAGTAGGTCATCATGTAAAATTCCAATTCTCTAGTGTCATTCATTTGCATTTTTGTTTTCAAAGGTGCTATCATGTGGTGATGAAGTTCTTCCGCAATAAAGCTTGCCCAACAAATGTTCCCCTTCATCTTCAAAATTATCCACATATAGGTACACATCCACTCCTTAAATTCATTTGTTGTTTATAATCCCTCCCTTCGAATCAACAATATAATCACATCTTCTCGCTTCCTTAATGAGTTGTGCCCTAAAAATTTTTTAATGGATTTGAGTGGTTTCTTTCTTCTCTATTAAAATCCATTTAGTATTTATAAGCCAAGAATATTCCTTTTTCTTAGTTTCATAATCTTGTAGGGCTAATTCAATACCTAGGGTTATTGGACTTCTAATCAAAATAAAGTTTTGCATTATCTTGATAGATGCGGGTGTAAAATTTAATACCACTTCACCACTTCCATCTAATACGTCCCTTTTCTCTATGTTGTACTTCATCACTCAAAGTCTTACATTGCTCGGGTAGTGTACTAAGGGTGGAATAACACTAGCTAAAAATATTATTGGCTTGAATTACTTCCATTAATTCACTCTTGTTTGGGCTATTGACTCTTTGTAAGAATTCATCTAGGTTGGCATTCATCAAATTTGTATCCGTGATTTTGTCTAGATTACTAGTGATTCTGGAAGTAACAGGAAAACCCGACGACATGGTCTTCATCTTTAATTCCCTAGTTTTACTTCAAATTTCCTTGCAAATAAATAAGAGTATAGGGGTATCTCAGTTCTTACCAATTTTCCAGTGAATACCCATGTATTTTGGCTCTAGTTCAAAAGATTTTCAATCTATGGTTCTTTATTTGTGTTCCACGATTGATTTCACATTGTCCCTCGAGAAATTCTCGCTAATAATGATGTTCGAGATCTCAACAAATGATAGTAAAAAGCTCAATGCTTTCAAGACTTCAAAATTCCTCCTTGATTTGTGTGAAAATACATTAATGGTGGTATTCATTAATGTGTTGCATCATGGCCCTCCATTTCTCCTTTCCCAATTTTAAATATGAGTCATCCACGTGGAATAGCCTTATGCAATGCGGGCTTGGGAAACTTTTACACTCTTGCATCATGTTTTAAATGCATATATATTGAGCTATTTAACCGATCGCACGCCCTTGACTTCCATCTCGATTTTGACACATGGTTGCATCCCAATGGTGATGGAGTTACAGGCCATTTTTGAATATTTTTCACTTTCACAATTGAAATCAAAGTTACCAATTTTCTCTGATGACCCGCTTCCCCACTCTTTGCATGAGAAAACACCATGTCCTTGGTGGGTCTTAGGATATTCTTTTCACTTTTATACTTTATCACCTTAGTTTTAAGAAATACAATCTAGGCATGATCCCCACATTCAACCAAACTTGTGACATGTGTATCTCCTCGGAGGTGGAATCAATTTCTATTTTTGTAATTTTTAACTACGAATATTCAAAGGAATATTCATTGGGCCTTGGGGCCAAGTTACAAAATTTTAATATTATACGATTGTTGTAACTTTGTAACTTAAATCCACCATACCGTAACCAACTAGAAAATTCCACATATCATCAAAGTGTGAGAAAAAACATGAAATTTACAACACGACAAGGGAATGGTATACAAAGGCATTTTTCATGGTTTAGAACCAATTCACGATCATTTTTTTGCAAGGGATCTTCAAGAACAACATTTCTATCACAATCCTCAACCAAAAAGAGGAATAAAATCCTAAACACGGGGTTTTCGGATGGATTTAGCATGACTATAATGTTTAAACTTGTATTTTCACATGGACAAACCAAACAACGTAAAAAAATTAAGTTGTGTTCAAGACAAAGGGGAAAGATCATTTCAAGCACCAAAAAAGCAAGGATATCAGGTAAAGCATATGAACTAGAAGATGTGGTGTTCAATAGAGATGGAAATTGTGAACTGATAGTTTTGATGATAGGATAATAATGTTCCCTATAACCTTGTGCTTCAAGTGCTTGGCAATACTAGAAGGGTTGAGGGTCACCATGGATAGTAACCTCGATCTTGGCATGATCAAACTCTAGAAAATGATGTAACATGGATGGAATGGTATGTATTTCATGGATCCAAGGGTGACCAAGAAATAAGTTATATAGGACCTAGATGTCCACCACGTATACCAAGGTGGGCAATGTGACAAGCCCTACAATGATCAAATGGTACAAAGTACCCACATATTTTCTTTCGGTATTGTTTTCTACTTTAATAGTAATTATATCTTGTCTTAAATCTAATTCAATTGATGAGAGATGGGGTACAAAGGTTAACTACAAAGATTTTGTCCACTAGTACTCATTTGATGTGAGTATTTTCAATATGTACCTTAATGTATAGAGGAAGATTGTGGGTTGGGTAATGTAGTGGCACATCTTTCTCATTTAAAGTGAGTGCAAGTGTTGGATGAGGATAAAGATGGGTGACGAGGGCTGTGAATTGCATGGGACTAATATCCATTGGGACACGTGTCTCTTGAAGAGTGCAATAAAGGATATCTTTATGGATAAAGGATGTTTTGAGAAGATCCATGATGGAAATTTGAGTGGGCTCTTCACAAGTTGTTCAATGATATTGTACTAGGCTTGTGTAGGTATATTATAGGAAGATGGGACATCCCCTTAAACAACTACATGGCTCCTGTGAGTAGTAACCGTACATTGAGGGTTATGGGAGGCTCCTTTGAATTTTATGGTGGCTACTTGATGGGGATGATGGTGAATATGACTGACGAGTGATTCATAATAGAAGGGGACACATTGACATTGATATGGTTAGATTGATGGTGGGATAAATAAGAGGTTTTTCCATACTTTTTTGCCCTAATTTAAAGCATGGTTTTGACCATGATTGGGAAGTGGATTTTGATAAATTCCTAGCTTATGATTTTGAGAGGAAGAGGCGCATTGTCTTCAATTTATATTTCACCCCGGTCAATTAAGTCCTTGATGTAGTTCTTGAGTTTCATACACTTGGTGGTGGCATGACCCTTGATTTTGTGAAACTTACAATACTTGTTTTCCTTAAACCAAGAGGACTTAGGTATAGACTTATCAATCGGTTAGGTTTGTGGGAAACTAACCATATTAGCAACAATAAGTTTCTCAATTATTGTTTTAATGGACCCACCAAGGGGGTGTATGACCTTCTTTTCAGATCTTGGGTTAACTGGGGTTGACCCTTAGGGATGGATATGGCAACAATTTTGTGGATGTGCTAAACATATTTGGTCTCTATCACTCCGTCGCCGATAACATTCTTGTTCTTGTTAAAATATTTAGGCTTCTCGGATGTGGAGGGTTAATTATATTGATTGTAGTTATCACGGGAATATAATTTAATGAGGCCTTTAGAGATGAGGGATTTTTCTATCTATATTTTCTTTTCTATGATGTCGTAAAATGTGTTAGCACAATGGACTTACAGGTGGAAAGATAGTTCTTGATGGAGGTTGTCAACAAATATGGTGACCAATTTATTTTCTTGGATGGGCCATGGGATATGGCTAGCATGGGATCTCCATCATTGTAAAAGGAGTAAAATATTTTTCCATTACACTTATTAGTGTTGCATGAGGTCGATCATGGTGACATTGTGCTCCACTTTATATGATAAGTTCTTGATAATTTTTTGGATAATTTGGTGAAGGTAGTGGCAGATCCCTTGGGGAAGCAAAGGAACCATTCAAAAGCAGAACCACCTAGATTTTGTGAAAAGAGACTCACTAAATAAAAAAATTGTAGGATACTTTTTATATAGCATATAAAACTCCTTGACATGTTCATAAGGATCTCCCTTTCCCTTGTATTTTTAAAATTAGGTGGTACAATATTATGGAGGGAAAGGGACATGTAAGATATCATATTCAAATGGATAGGGAAAGAGTTCCTCAAACTTGTATTGTCATCCTTATTTACCGAGTTGCAACCCTTGAAGTGTTTCCTTTATATACTTTAATTCCTACTCCAAGGTAGGTTCTTGAGGGGCGATGGATGGTATGTTGAAATTGGGGAGTTGGGAATGTTTGGAACCATGATCATTTGGTCATTTTGGATTGATTTGGGAAGCCAAATGGGCAACATGGCTACTCATTTATTCTAAATAGGATAATATAGACTCCTTAGATATATGAGAGTTATGGGTGCACTCTCTATTGTCATGTATGTGCATAACATGAAAATTACTATGATTTGGGTTATTTAGATTACAATGTATTGGAGATGAAGGTTATTGCAAAATTCCTTTATTCTCATTAGGAGAATACTATGATGTTGGTCATGAGTGTAATCGAAAGGAATATTTTCTACCATATGATATCATTGAAGTAGGAGAGAATATTTTTTTGTCAACAAAAAATAAACATTTCTCGTCACCTTCCTTCTATGAAGTAGGTTCTTTAATCATCATCAATACTCCTATTGACCATGGTTTTTCATCTTCTCCTTGGATGTAGTTTTCTTACGCATTGGCATCGAAAATTTTGTGATTGAATATGTCATTTGTATTTTCTATGTTTAGTTGGTGGTTTATTTTGTCTTTGTTTCTAGATTAAGATTGGGTAGGTATTATTCTAGATGTAATTAGATCCTAGTGTTTTTAGACATAAACATGGGATGAAGGTGTATTAAATAAGTGAAATATGTGTAGATGAATATAGGAGAAAATTTCTTATCAATCGATGTACAATCTTAACAATCGAACCTTGTTTTAGGACAAGAGGATTGAAGAAGGATTGAGAGGATTGAAGAAGGATTTTCCTCGATGTGAGGGCTTAGGATGTGCCTTAATGTGAGGGCTTAGGATGATTGAGTAGGAGATAAATATTTGGTGTCCATATCAAGGTGTTGATTAGTAATATTGAATTAATCATATCGATAAGGAATATTGGATGAGATATTTGGATGAGAAAGTGTACGTGTAGGATTATATGAATATGTGAGGGTATCTAAGTGTAGTAAATGTCATGTTTTGGAAAAGGGTATATGATGTGATATTTTCTAGGATTCTCTTGGACCTAGATGAGTGTGGTGATATCAACATGAAATGTTAAATGATTAAGTGGAAGTTTTGTGATGATGATATGGGTGAATGTTTAGATTGGGTGGGATTTTGTGAAATAAATTACGCAGTAAAGTGGGGATGTATTAAGTGGATTTTTATGTTTTTGTGAGATACGGGATGTTTATAAATGTCCTTTTGTAGTTTTAAATTTTATTAATTAAGTGGAAAGGTTTATTAATTATTTTGATTTATATTAATAAGATGATGTGAAAGGGGTGAATGATGGATGATAATAATATGGTCAAAGGTTTGAAATATATATGGGAATATTCAAATGGAAGTTGAAGGAGATGGTTAAGAAAGACAAATTATTGGTGTATAAGATGATATGATGGAAAGAGGGATTGTATGAGGTTATATAATGGTATATAAAACACACAAACATGCAATCACACCCTAACTAGTCAAGTGGGATTGCAATCAAGCTATATCCCACTTTCAATACCACACACTGATGATGGTGCCACAATTGGCTCTCTACCTATGTGTCAATGTGGATTCATCTAGTGAGTGATCTTGGGGAGTGCGGCCTACTTGCACTATAGTTTGATATGTAACTAAGAGGTTACCTATTCTAGGATATACCTTGCAATATGTGGGAATAATTCCATGTTGAAAGAATGTTTTCTAAGGCTTGAGTATTGGGTAGTGGAATACCCTTAATTCACACTACTCTTAAAACAAGAAAACACTTAGCTAATAACAATTTTCCAAGAATTTATATGCCCCAAATCGAACACGGGATCTATTTATGTCCATGGAGGTGAAGCCCACAGTCATGATACCCCTAGGACTATGGTAAGTATGCGGATGTTACTTCCATGTCACGTTACCCTTGAAAATAAAAAAGGAATAAGGTTATCCACTTTTGATCCTCAATATCATCCTAATGAAAGAGGAGAGCATACAAAGTTTCACCTTCAAGATCAACAAAAACAATATAAAATACACAATAAAGATAATAGATGCAAGATAAAGTTAAACACTAAAAATTATGTGATGGGGTCTTCAAGAGGAGGCCCTGCAACACAAAGGTTAGTAGTTTTTTCTTATAACCTCGTTATTCTTCGATCGATCGGGATGCGAAAGAAATGTGGTTAGTAGTTTTTAATTAATCAAAGATTCTGCAACCACAAAAATTAGATAAACACAAAATAAGTATCAAAACAGGTAGATTTTCCCCTTGTTCCTACAATAATTATGTACAAATAGAAAACCTGTAAAAAACCACCAAAAACACTTAGAACTAAAGTCAAATTAATTAGCTATAATCAAAATTTTATTCCGAAAAGTTGTCGATTAACAAGTCAAAGGTGCTAAATCAAGTTATGGGTAAAAGGCGCTAAAATAGGTAAAATGATCCACTTCATGTAACAAAGGTACCAAAGGAAGATTAAGCGATTATAATAGTCCAATGCATTGAAATACGAGAGAAAAGGCATTAAAATAGGAAAGAAAGGCACTAAAAATAGAGACAAAAGCACTAAAATAAGATTCAAAGTGCAACTTTCAAGGTATAAACATAGGCTCCAAACATCATAGAATATGTGTTAAAATTCATAGAATAGGCACTAAACTTACATAGAGAAAGGTTAGAAATAGAGGCACGACATTTGTAACAAAGGTGCTACGGGTTCCACAAAGGTGCCAAATGACAATCCTGTAAGCACATAAATTAAACCTAGGAAAAAGGTGGTAGTTCAAATAATAAGCACTAATACTTATAACATAGGTGCCAAAACACAAGGTATACTTTCTATTCGAGTCTAGGAACAATTATTGAGCACAAAATTTTAAAAACTTTGTTGCAAACCAAGTTAGATGTTTACCAAATTTTCACATCTCGTATGAATAATTATTTTAAACTAAATTCTAACTAAAAATTGGGGTAATGACCCACAATGGTTTCTAAAATGTAGATGCAAAAATATTGGTTAGTGCAAATACAAACTAGAAACCAAAACAAATTAATTCCTAATCTAACACTCCTAAGAGCTACTTCAGATTGAGCAAGATGAAAAGCAGAGAGAATGCAATACCTTCACTTACAAATGAATAACTCCCTTTATGCCTTTTTATGGTCAAGATGGTTTATTGAACTTGCTTTCTTCAAATTTTATGGACACAAATGGGCAACACCTCCCCTTAGTATATTAGATATTTTTCTTGAGAATGTTTGATGGATATTGGAGAGATTCTTAAGAGATTTTGGTAGCACTTAGCTATGATTTTCCAAAGTTGGCTTCCATGGAGGGTGGCATACCAATTTATAGGTTATGGGAGATAAAATGGAGGGTGAGGATTAATCCAAGTAGGATGAGGATTAATGGTTGTTGTTACGTGAGAGGATAGATGAATATAGAATTAGAGAATTCTAGAATTTTGAGAATCCTCCATTGAATTGAAAATTCAATGGAGGGAGGAAGATATATTTGAATTTTTAAATTTAATGGAGGAAATTTCGGAGACGATTACTGAAATATAATCCTCTAGATTTGGAGGTAGAGGATTTGATTAGCTTAGGATTAAATTATGACTAGGTATTTTATTACATGGAAGGGCTAAGTGTAGGGTATGTGTAGAGTAGGAGGGTAGTTGAGTGTATGCATATTAAATACCTAAGAAATGATAATAAGGGTTGTGGTGGAATAATATGGAATAATAATGAATTAAAAGGATTAATGATGGGATGGGGTGTTAGGCAAATGATGAAAATAATTAAGATAAATGGGATATGTGATCAAAGGGGTTAATAATAATTAATCTTATGATTAATTATTATATGGTTATGATGGGGGTTGTATTGATAATTTACTAACAAGGAAATATATTAAGAATTAATAATGTTTAATAAGTATTTTATTTATTAATTAATTATGTCAAAATTTCACATGTCTACACATGCGACAAAATTACGAGTGTGTGGGCAAAAGAGAAGACATGATGTTGACATGAAACTGATATTTGCAAGGGGGTAAGGGATGTGCATGGTAGAAACTAAGGAACATGCAAATAATATGGCTAGAAGTATGTGTTAGTGCAATAAAAACATGTAATATAAAAACAATGTAACAAATGGAGCGAGTGGGAGCAAGAGTAGGGGAGAGGAGGTTTTCAAAAACCAAATGGGCGGAAAATTTCACGGGACATAGGCAACCCTCAGATCAAGATGTTGCAGACATGGGCCCCACCGCCTCTGCTTGGATAAGGTAAGGTATATTTTTCTTCTTCGTGGGATGATAGGATTGTGGGTCGCAACAAGGACATTATGGCTCAACCTTTGGTTTTGAATATTAATACTATTGAGAAGAATGGACTCTTCAGCATGGATATTCCACAGGAATTGGCTAAGAAAGCTAAATCGTGAATGGATTTCTCTTTGGTGGTAAGTTTTATGGATCCAGACCTAATGTGTAGTGGTTTTGTGAATGGGCCCGAAGGAAGTGGAGACTGAAAGGATCGTTAGAAATTTCTTCTTATGTGAATGGGTTTTTAATAATAAATCTCTCCAATGCTTTGAGGATTGTAAAAATATTCTCTTTTGAGGACCCCGGTTTTTGGGAAGATCTAGTTTTTGTTCGAAATGGAACCCGAGCTTTTATCCTTACAATGAAAACTTGATGAGTTACCCGTGTGGGTTAAATTACGAAACCTTCCTATGGAGTTTTGGGAGGAGGAAATATTAATGGATATTGCTAATGCAATAGGTTCATTGGTGATTTTTGATCTAGTTACTAGGGCTCAAACAAGGCTAATGTATGCTTGGTTTTGTGTCAATGTTCCTGTTGGGAACTTGCTCCAAAAAGAAATTGAACTAAATTCAAAGTTTGGTGTTTGGAATCAAAAAATTGAGTATGAAGTTTTGCCTCTTTTCTATTAGAAATGTTGGAGGATGGGGCATGAATAGAGACAATGTAAGGAAGCTAAGAAAGGTAAACAACAAGTTCAAATATTTGGGAGAAAAAGAGAAGGATTTGGAGAAAAACATGGTTTCCCAGTATAATTTCAAAATAAAATTTGATTTCAAAGTGTTGGAAATTGAAGATCATGTTATTCAACATATTGTTCTAGATCATCAACCTATCATTGAGAAAATTACCCTGGATCCAGTTCAGATTGAACTTGAAATTCATGTTCAAATTAATGTTCCAGAGAGTTTTGAGGAGATGGGACAGATTAACAAGGAAGTTCAGAAAAAGAGAGGTAACCATAGAGGTTTCTCAAGAGAAGGATCACGTTAAAGGATATGATATGTCAATAAAATAAGAAGGTGATATTTTAGATCCCGAAGTTTTCCTTGCTCTCTGAATTTAGAAAAGAATGTGGAAGACAAAAGTATTAATACAAGGAGTGCTAAAAAACAAGACAAATTTAAAGCGACTACGGAAGCCCTTGGCAAAAGAGGTAATTTGTCAAATAGGGAGAAAGAAAGGAAAAAAGCGGCTAAATAAATTGATTTAGGTAAGCAACGCTCTATTGAATAGAGTATCTCTCCAAATAATATTAAATGAAGCTCATTTATTTAAATATACGGGTCTTAATAACCCAAATAAATAGAGTATATTGTCAAATTTTAGAAAAACTCATAATCCCGATATGTTGTTGATACAAGAAACCAAGATGAAAAAAGAAAAAATTGATGATATAAAAAATAATTTGTGGTTTAATTAGGAAATGCAATGTGTAGCTTCTATGGGTGCCTCTAGAGGAATTGCTAAATTTTGGGTTCAAAAGGACAGAGAAGGTGTGGTTATTTTTAATTCGTCCCATCATCTTGTTATTACATTCGAGAGACAAGGTCGGTGGTTTTTCTTGGATATCCTTCCAATTCTTTGAGTGAGAGAAGAAATTTGTGGGCAGAAATTATGTAATTTAATTCTCATTATAGGGATCTAGGTTCGATGATTGCATGGTATTTTAACACTCCTTTGATCCCGGATGATAAGAAAGGGGGTTCAAATTTTTTTATTGATACTATGGGAGATTTTTTGATTGTACTTTGGTTGATATGAATTTAAGAAGTGGGAAATACACTTGGTCAAATAAGAGAATGGGATATGATCTTATTCAAATTAATTTTGATATATTTTTAATCAACCCAAGTTGGTTCTCACCTCTATGTGGTTTCCTTATGACTTTAGCTATGATTGGGTCGGGGCCAGTAGTCCTATCTACTTTCAATCTAGTAATAGTATAGGAATGACATGTAGACCTTTTTATTATTTAAAATGTGGTTGTTTCATGCTTCCTTAAAAGAGGATATTTAATATTATTGGAGAATTAGTGTTAAAGGTAAAGCTATGTTCAAATTGGCGTCTAATTTGAAAAATGTCAAAGCAAGAATGAAAATCGGAACAAGGAAATTTTTGGTAACATTTTTCCCCAAAAACTAAAGTCGCTAAGGATCTTAAGAGGATTGAGGAAGTCTTGGAAAGTGGGAGGTATGATAAGGATATTAGGAAAAAATAAAAATTTATTTTGGTGGAGTATCACAATCTGGAAGAAAAAGAGGAATCATATTGGAAACAAAATTCAAGGTCCTTATGTTAAAAGTGGGTGATAGGAATTAAAAAAACATCTGATTGCTTCTATTCATAAAAAAAGTAATACAATAATGGTGTTAGGTTGTGGAGATAGATTGATACACAATAATCATGCATTACATGTGGCTGGTTTATACAGAGAACTAGGGTTGGTCAACATATTAACCTTCATCGGTCATCATAAGAACATCCATCACAGTTGCATGAAGATAGAGTTTCAATGGAGAGAATCTAGACGAAGGAAATAACAGGTACATTTGAATGGTGAGAAGGTGGTTATTTCTTCTTATGTATTTCCTTTTATTGTCTTGTCTAATTATAATGGTTTGCATAGTATGTAAAGCACATAGATTTTCTTATTCTAGATCCACATGTTGGTGAGATCTTATATTCTTGATCCATGTAGATCTAGTCTTATATTGTTAGATCCAAAAAAATTGTGAGATTTTGTATTAATAGATCCATGAGATCATGTTGTATTATTGATCTATGTAGATCTAGATATTATAGAGGAGGTTGTCTTCATGTTTGCACAAGTTGATGAAGTGATGGAGAGATAGATTTACTTCTTGGTGCACATCATGGTTGCACATTGGTAGACCCGTATGAGAGGTTGTGTTTCAGATCCATAGAGAACTTGGTAGTAGTTCGGAGATATAGTATTTCCTATTTATGTGAGATTTACTAGTGGTGTTTGGAGGCACGGTTGTAGTGCACTCATGGAGATCCGTTTAGAGATATGGAGGAGAGGAGATCCTCTTGGAGATCCATTTTACTCTTATATTGAAGAATTGGTTTGTATTCTTATTATAATATATATATGAGATCTCTATATTTGGTGGATGCATCCCACATTGGGTGAACCACGGTACATGCTATGTTATGTGTGTGTACTTTGTTTTTATTTGGATTATTCTAGTTTATATTTACTTGCTATATATTTTGGGAATTTTTTAGATATTGTGTGGATAATTTGGTTTGTTATTGAATCATAACACTATTTTGTAGTTCTAAATTCTCACAAACTAGTATCGACCAGGGGTTTTAGTTTTTAGAAATGGGTTATTTCAAATCAAGGTTTTTCTTTAATTTATTATTAGTGGTTTATTGACAAGTGTATGAGAGTAGGGTTTCTTTTTCCTAATGTGAAATTGTAGGAAGAGATTTAAATCTCAAGTGGAAGCTAGAAATGTGAGGTTGCTAGAGAATATAGTGACCAACATTGGTTAGGTGGGAATCGGTGTCGGTAGGGTGATCGTGGTCAATTAATGGGAAACCTAGTTTTAAATAGAAAATCACAGATCTAAAGAATTGAGAAGATGCATGGAATGTGTCTTGTTTGTTGAGGTGTCCCTAGTTATTGGAGGCACAAATATGTTGGTCAGATTGCAGATCCAGGTTATAGAGGTATGGTTTTATCTTAGTATTGCATTGCTTGTATGTTTTGGTTGCACAAGCATGGTTTTGGATTACGAGATCTAAGTATTAGACAAAGGAGAAGTTATGCAACCTTTAGTGCGATTAGATGCACGGATTCATTAGAGAAGCTGAATATAGTAGCACGTAACTAAGATGGGGTTTCCATCGAGAGAAGACTGTTCCTTAGTTGAATATTTGGTTAAATATATTGGTGTTAGTAAGGTGATGTATTTCATCTTGGTTCGAGTTTTATTTCATTTATTATTGTTGTTAAGTTTTGTGCAAGATTTGGGTGCTTCTTAAAATGAATGGCTCAACACAAATATTGGCTTTAGCTAGAGTAAGCACCTGGTTTGGTGACCTACGCAAATTTTTGGTGTTGTGTTCGATCAAAGCGACCGACGTTGGTCGGGAACCGACATAAGTCACGAGAGGGTAACCCGTCTTCGGTCAAAGCAAACCGTGGTTAGTCTCTGTGACAATGATTTGGTATAGGGTTTCTTATAGTAGAAGAGGGCATGGATGGTTCAGTGTCCTATTTTGGAGAATCGGGTTTCTGGCACAAAGGTGTATAGGAAGAAACTGTAGATCACTTCAATGTTTGGATCAAAATGAGGACGGAATTAGCTTGGTTAATCCAGTGAGACTTTGAGTCAGGTATCTCTATATGATTCATGTTTTATTTATTTCATTTGGAGCAACTGATATTATGTTTGGATAATTTGCACAGATTTACACCATGGTTTTGGTGATGTTTGAATTTTATTTCCTAGTTGTGTGAAATCTTAAGGAATAGGTTATTTAGTCTAAGGAAGATATCCTCAATGAAAATTCATGTTTAGACACAGTTGTAGTAATGAAATATGTTGAGTACACAGGATGAAAATAAGTTGATTCACCTACTTCACAAGAATTCCAAACTTCTGTGATGTAGAAGTATTCTTTGATAAGAAGGGAATCAATTTCTATTTTCTTTCATCTATTTTATTTCTCACTGACATATATAGCTTTTGAGCTTGGTGATTAGAAGCAGTGCAAGGGAGTTCAAGTTAAGTGGGAGAAAGCCATGGTTGTTGGCATTATAGGTTGGACATATATGCACATGAAGAGTGAGAGAAGATTGCTACTATTTAGAGTGGCATGAGGCACAAGTTGGTTTTGGAGGGAGTCACGGCTTTGTAGGTATTTTGAGTTTATTACTTTATGATGTCACTTCTGGTTTATTTTTGGTGCTTGGATATTCCTTAGGGAAGGCACTTGATGTTTGATTCAAATGGTTTTAGATGATAAATCAATTTTTAGAGTTTAAAGGGTGAAAAAGGATAAAAATTTATAGTTACAGAGACCGGTGTCGGTTAGGGTTAACCGTGGTTGGTCATCTGATAACCTTGGTTGGTCAAGTAGTGACTGGGGTTGGTTAGGAAACCATGGTCAATTTGGTCACAAGTTTGAAAGTAGTGCTTATTTACCATTTTTAGATGGTGCCCTTGTTTTGATTTCATCTTGGTTGAATATACAAATTATGTTGATGACATGTTTGTTGGTATTTACACTTGGTATTAGTGGCATGGTTTAGCATGGATGTTTTTATTGAAATTAATGAGCACATGATTCATATTTGGCTTTGGAGTTAGTCGGTGGCAAACTTGGAGCTTCTCAAAATCCTGGAGATATGGATGGATGTACATAATGAGTTTGTACATGTGGATAGATTCTATTTTGTGAGTTTATGATGATGCGAGATATTTGATTTTCACATGGATGCCTATGAGCATAGTTTAAAAGCCTTGAGCATGATTAGAGAATTTTTGTATTACCTCTTGATTACTATGTTACTCCATGGGATATTTTATCTACGAGATGATTTTTTTAGACATGATATTTGTTTATGCATGGTTGGATTTGTAGATTGCGGTGTTTGGATTTCTTTGAGTTATGTAGGTGTTTGTGGATTGATCACCCACTATTACATGTAGAACTCATTTAGGGTTATTTTTACCTGGGATCTTGTTTTGATTTCACATATTCTAGTTTGAATTATCTTGGTTAGTTACATTTGTGGTTGCATGGAGACATGGATAGATGGATGGAGAACATGGTTGGTTTTATAGGTATATCTAGGATTGCGGTTGAAGCTTAGTACTTCGAGTTTGAGTGGGAGCTCTTACAGGTGTGTTAGTCATGATGGATTATTGCATGAGGATCTTGGTTGGCTTGATTTCCTAATACCAAAAATTGGTATGGTGTTACGATTTAGTGGGAGCTTGAGGCTTGGTGTCATAGATCAATTGTAGCTTCATGTAGGTTTGGTAAGTCATGATTTTATCTTCTTGGTTTGAGAAGATGGTTTGATCTTCCTGGTTTTATTTTTGAGATAATTTTTAAAGTAAATAATATATGGTCTTCATGGTATGTAGAGGATGGTGATGTATAGGTACAAGTACAAAGGTTCAGAAATTTATCTCCAAGTGGGAGATTGTTAGGTTATGGAGCTAGATTGCTTCACAATAAGAATGCATTACATGTGGCTGGTTTACATAGTAACTGGCGTCATTCATCATATTAACTATCGTTAGTCAACATATTAACTATCATCGATCAGCATAAGAACCACTAGCGGTCATCAGATGAACCGATATCAGTCAGGTAAACCGTCACTGGTTACCTTTTTGTGGAAGTTTATATTTAACTCACAGGAATTAGATCTAACTTTGTTATAAATTTGATCTAAAGGTTGTAAATGCATAGATAAGGTTCCCTAAGTTTTTCTAAGCTTATATAAGCTAGAAAACTAGGCTTAGAATATAAGGATAGAGGAAGAATGTTAATTCTCCTTGGTTCAAGATGAAGAAGAAGAAAAATAAGAAAAAAGGTTGCATGAAGACAATGCTTCAATGGAGAGAAGCTAGACAGGAAGGAAATCGTAGGTACATCGAATGATGAGAAGGTGGTTATGTCTTCTTCTATATTTCCTTTGTATTATCTTACTAATTGTAATAGCTTGCATAGTATGCAAAGCACACATAGTTTCTTCTTGTTGATCCACATGTTGGTGAGATCTTGTATTGTAGATCCATGATATCACAATGTATTGTTGATCCATCTAGTCTTATATTGTTAAATCCATAGGTTGTTGTGAGATATTGTATTCATAGATCTATGAGATCATGGTGTATTATTGATCCATGTAGATCTAGATATTGTAGAGGAGGTTGTCTTCTTTTTTGCACGAGGTTGATGCAGCGATGGAGAGACAAACTTACTTCTTGGTACAAAGTCATGGTTGTACATTGGTAGACCCATGTGAGAGAGTCTTGTTATAGATCCAAAGAAAACTTGGTCGTAGTTCGAGATGTAGTAGTTCCTAGTTATGTGAAAATTGCTAGTGGTGTTTGGAGGCACGATTGTAGTGCACTCATGGAGATCCTTTTAGAGATTTGGAGGAGAGGATATACTCTTATAAATATGCATTGTACTCTTGTATTGAAAATTTGGTTTGTAATCTTGCTATATTATATATCCGAGATCTATATCTTTTGTGGATGTAGCCCACGTTGGGTGAACCATGCTACATGTTATGTTATGTGTGTGTACTTTGTTTTGATTTGGATTATTCTAGTTTATACTTCCATTGCTGTAGATTTTAGGGAATTGTTTAGATCTTGTGTGGATGATTGGGTTTGTTATTGAATCATAGCACTATTCCATAGTCTTGAATTCCCAACAAATGGAAATTGAGGATAGGGGAGAAGTGATGTTGAATAATTAGGTTGAGATTTTAAATTAGTTTATTAGCTTCTTCAATGATTTCTTGATCGCTAGTAGTAAAGCGACCTAACCTTGTCGAGGAAAGTAAAATCACTTATTTCTTCACACTAGTTATCACTCTTGAGGATAATGCTGAGTTGGTCAAATTCCCCCCCAAGAAATAAAAGAGGTTTTTTGTATTTAGAAGGAGATAAGTCTTATAGGCCGGATGGTTTCCCCACTTTTTTCTTGCAGGAATTTTGATACATTTTTCATGATGATGTGGAGGAAGCAGTCCAAGAATTTTCATGACTGGTAAGTTGTTGAAAGAGGTTAATATCACTTTTAATAGCCCTTGTGTGTAAGATTCCAAGTTTTGCTAAAGTTATTGATTTTAAACCAATTAGTCTATGTAATATTGTCTACAAATTATTACAAAGATATTTTGTTTTATGATCAAATATATGTTAGATGGTTCTATTTCTCCAAATCGGGAGTCGTTGTTAAAGGTAGACAAATTCTTGATAGTGTTATTACTATTCATGAAACTATTCATTCTGTGGATGTTTCAAAGAGGGAGGAAATGTTGCTAAAACTTGATATGAATAAGGCATATGATAGATTTTCATGGAGATTTCTTAGGATTATCGCGGAAAGGTTGGGATTCCATGTTCATTTTATAAATTTGATTATGGAATGTATTACCACTCCTAAATACTCTATTCTTATCAATGGTAAGTCGAGAAGTTATTTTCATCTCGGATGGTTTTGAGACAGGGATCCTTTGTTCCCTTTTCTTTATATTATTATGGCGAGACTTTAAGCCAAATTTTTGCTGACCAAAGGCAAAGGAGGATTTTGAATGGTTTAGAACCTATTGCTTTACAAAAGTTTTTGGATGATAATTTTCTATTAGGTTAGGAAAACTACCTTAGAAGCGAGGGATTTCAAGGATATTCTTCAAGAATTTGAAGAATTTATTGGTCGATTATTAATTTTCAAAAATCTCTATAATTTTCTTAAATGTGAATGAGGAAGTTCGAGAATAGATTTGCGGTTGTTTTGGAGTATCCAATCATTTCATTACCTTGTGTATATTTGGGAATCCCTTTGTTTAATGGAAGGATGGGTCTAGATAGTTGGAATACCCTTGTTAGTAGGTTTAAAAATAATCTTGCTATTTGGAAAGGTACTTTGTTATCACAAGTTGGAAAATTATAAATCCTTTAGAGTTCTTTACAAAGCCATCCTATGTATCTTATGTCAATATTTAAAATTCCTACAAAGATAAGAACTATTATTACCTAGATTCAAAGGATATTAATTTGGTTGGGTACTGAATCAAAGGATAGAATTACCCTTGTGGCTTGGGACAAGATCACTCTGCCTAAGAATGCGGGAGGCTTGAGTTTGAAGGACTTAAAGAGTATGAATATGGCTCTTTTGGATAAGGTTGGGTAGAGACTGCAAAATGAGGATGGTTTGTGGGCTAATATTATTAAAGATAAATACATGTATGTTGAGCAGATATATTTTATTCCAAATGATATCATCCTGAAGGATCTTGTTTTTGGAATGGTTGGGTAACGTGTAGGGGTTTCTGATGAAAGGGGGTAAATGGGAAATTGGTGATGGTAACAGGATTAATTTTTGGTAGGATTGGTGGATTGATGAAGGACCTATGTTAAACCAGCCATTGTGGAGAAATGTTATTAATCATTTCATCTCTACAATTGTCAACCTTTTGAGAGACTACCGGATTAGAACATATTGGGGTTATTCTTGGATATCTCTTCATTGGTATGGTGAAGATGAGAATATAAATGAGGCTCTTCAAAATCTCAATACTAATCAGGGTGGTGTTTATATTTCATCACGTCCTAAAACCGGATGCTTTAACATGTGCGTGGAAAAAGGATGGTGAGTAATCTGTGAGAATTGGATATTGTATTGCTCGTAATGGTCCTCAACCAAACCCATGGTGGAATTATCTCTCGGACAGTACTCTTATTCCGAATGTGATTTTATTTTTTTGGCATGTCATTCAAAATAAAATCCTTACAGTTGATAACTTACAAGCTAAAGGTATGTTGATTCCAAATAGGTTAATTCTATGTAAATCTGATAATGAAACAAGTCAATAGTTGTTCCTCCAATGTCCCTTTTCTCAAAATGTTTTCTCCAAAATTCTGAGATTATTTCAAGTCTCGTGGGTTTTCCGAAAATTTTGCTTTGTGAGTATGAACAATGGAATTGTTATTTTTTTCTAGGTGTTTGTCAAAATCCTAGAAGTTGGTGTTACCCCATTTCATATGGGGAATATGGATGGAAAGACATCATAGGATTCTTATGGAAAAACAAAAACTTTTGATAGAGTGGGGAATATGATTATGGGAGATTTGATTAGTAATCGTTCCATTATTAGATTGAAGGGAGAAAAAAGTGTTCCTAATTATGAAAAGGAAATCATTCAAGCTCTGGAAGTTGGTAAAAGCATTTAGCAGAGTTTTCTATAGAAGAAGAATATCATGGAAAATGTGAAGTGGGAAAAACCTATGGTTGGATGGATGAAACTTAATTTTGATGGTGTTTCCAAAAGCATTTTGGGTTTAGCGGTGTGGGTGGTATTAGAAGAGACAATGATTCTTTCTTGATAGCCTATGCTATGCCTATAGGAAATAAAAATAATAATTATATGGAGGCCTATGTAGTTTTGTATGGTTTAAAGTGGGCTAATCATTATAAAATTAGGAAACTTGATGTGAAATCGGACTCTATGTCCATTATTAATGTGATGAAGAGTAAATTGAAACATCATGTTAATTTAAGTGTTGTTATGGATGATATTAGGAATTTATTATTGAATTTTGAGGAGATTCTTATTGCACATGTACATCAAGAAGTGAATGATTGTGCGAGACACATTGTCCATTATGGTGTAAGGGATCATCATAATCATATCTGGAAAGATGAGGTAGATCTGTCGCCATCAACTAGGGTTGTCCCTCATACGGAGTGACATTTATGACAACCGTGGGATTTAAATTTGTGTAATCCTTTATCTCATTAGCATATCCGTGGACCCAAAGTTCTATTATTTTACTCCTAGTTTGGTTTTATGCGGGTAATTTTCTATTTGGTCTGGTTTTTAAAGGTGTTGTATGGTTCTTCCATCATGGGTGGTAACAGAGTGAGGGTGGATCCTTCATCCCGTTCTTCTATGGAAAGGGATACAACTATCTCGGGATATTTTTAAAAATGGGGAGTTACTCATTTCTTTTAGAAGCTTTATGGTTATGATGAGAAATTTTCAAAGGAGTTTACGTAGGTCTAGGATAAAGGGGTTGTGACTATGTGTGGTGTGAGCTTGTTGGTTTTGGATGAGTTGATTGGTAGGCTCAATGTTTTAAAAGAGAAGGCTAAGAAGGAGTTGGATGCATCATATTCTCTTCAATTTCTTACGGGGTAGAATCCGGATATGATTACTTAAGAGGTTGTAGTGAGAGAAATGTTTTCGTAAATTTCCTTTCCAATAAAATTTAAATCCTTGAAGATATTGTTACTCGATTGAAATTTGAGGATAAGAGTTTAATCAGAGGATCTCAATGTTATGGCGTAGAGCTTTAGATGCTTAGCAATAGGGTGGATATCCTTCAAGAGATGGTAGTGGCTGAGAAGGGGAAGAAAAGGATGTGGGAGGTTAGTACCTCTGAGGATGATGATGATTGTGCTAGAAAGGGTGGGGTTGTAGGACCGAGTTAAAGGACTCATGCCATAAGTACCTGAGGGGTCGTTTGTGGCCTTTTGCTGACCTTTGTTATGGGTCTTTTTATTTTTGGGTCTGTTGCTAGGTTTGGTAGTATTTGGCGGGGTTTTTTGTTAGTTTTTATGGATATGATCTCACATTGTAATATATTTATGTATATGGCCCTTGGAGCCTTTCCAGACTTTACCTATAAAAAAATAAGTAGGTGTGCAAATAGTGTGGATTGTGAAAAGTGGGTTTCAAACATGGGACATTTCTCACAATGTCACAAGATAATTAGTTCCAAAGCAGCCAAAATCATACGAGGAGTGATCAAATAATACATAGAACATAACCCACAAACAATGGCATATAATATCAAACAATGGAAAGCAAAATGTATCAGAAAACCATGGTGGCATATAGTCCTGCAAAGAAAATTCTACACATGAAGAACTTTTTAGAATGTTATAAAGATAGAAACATATGTCAAGGTCTATATGTATCGAGTGGAAATTAAATGTGCTAGAAATTATAAGTAGTAAATAATAAAACGATAACACATGTAATGTGTGAGTTTAGTAATGGTAGATGATCCCAATAGCCTTGGTGGGACAGGTAAAAGGTACGGTGCGAGAGAGCATCATTGCAATTTGTAAAAATATGAAAGATATTTTCATTCACTCCAAAAGACCAAGTGAACGTGCATGCTTTTATATAGGAAGATAATGACATACTAAGTATATGACTAGTATAGTAAGAAAAGTGCATCATGTAACTAGTATAAACAAGTAAGAGTAAGTGCAACCAAGATATTTAATATGTTGTGAGTGTGAATGGGATGGTATGAAATGTGTGAAGATGGATAAGAGCACCGTTACCTAAGTGGATGTGTATGAGATGAGGTTCATTTATAAAATACCCCTCAATAATCAAGAATGAACCATAGAATGAGAGTGTGTCTTGGGAAATAGTTTGAGCATAGAGCATGAAAGGTGAATGTGGTGAGGTTCATTTCAGATTTAGACCCTAAGTATTTGAGTATGAACCATGGAACTAGAGTGCATCATAAGTTAATGAGTTTGTTCATTCATAATATCATTTGAGATGCATCACATTAAGCAGGTTGTTAAGTGGCTTGCCAAGGAGAGTGACAAGGCAATAGATGCCACCCCCAATCTTTACAATGATGAAATAGGGTCTAAGCTAATTAAGTTTGAATTTGAATTTTAGATGAGCCTCGACTATTGTATTATTATATTTTTATTTTAATAAAAGATCACCAATATTGAATTCACATGGGAAAATTTTGTTATTGTAAGATTGTGCAATGCAAGCTTAATATGTGCGAAGATGTTCTAGAGATTACACACTATGAGAATCAATAATCTCGAGATAATGGAGCCATTTTCATGATATTCATTATCTTTGAGAATTCCTTTTAGGGATACCCACAAGGAGGGTATTTTCAGTTTTAAGCGTATAACTACCTTAGTGTCATAAACTATCAAAAAGGGTGTGGAATTATAGGGGTAAGCATGCTAGTGTAGTAAGACCAAAGAGCGTATAGAATTTGATTATGCCAATCATCACCACTAATATCGATAATATTTCATAATATTTTGACAATTTTTTATTATTTACATCTACTTGGCCATTTCCTGGATAATAAGGAGTGGAAATTTTTTTCTTGATCTTGAATTTTGCATAGAGCCTTTTAACATCCTTATTCTTGAAAGGAGAGACATTATTGGTGATAATGGTGGAGGGAATGCCAAAGTGTGTAATAATGTGAGTGGTAATGAAATGATAGATATTGAGACTAGTGGTGGTTTGCAAAGGTGTGGCTTTGAACCATTTAGTAAAGTATTTTGTAGTAGTAATGATGAACTTATGACCATCAATGATTTGGGATTAATTTTTCTAATGAGATCAAAATCCCATAAGGAAAAGGGATACAATGGGGAAATGGGATAAAGGTTATATGTAGGTTTATGATGGATATTTCTATGTTTTTGACATTTATCATAGTGTTTATTATATTCTAAGAAATCTTATTCCATTGTGGACCAATAGTAGCCCTGTGTAGAAACCATGAGACATATCTTTTCCTAAGAAGTGACCACTACATATACTATCATGAACTTGAGATACATCTGTGGGGATATCATCAAGTCCTAAGCATCACAAAAAATGTCCATCGAATGATATTTTAAATAATGAAGCACCAATGATCACATATCATGTGGTCTCGCATCATAGACAATAAGATTCATTATGTTGAAAACCATTAGGAATGGTTCATTGATATAGAAAGTTACATATTTTAGTGAATCATTCAGTATCATCATTACCGCATGTGATAACACATGTTTTAAGAGGTGGACTATTTGTAGAAGGTTGTCGAAAAATTTGAATGATGAAGGTTGCTTTCTCATCAATGATATCTTGATGAATGAGTGATGTTGCAAAAGTCATAACATCTGCATGACGATTGTATTTTCGAGGGATAAAGGTGAGATATTAGGACTCAAATGTAGATAATATTTCTTTAAAAAGGTTATTATAGAAGATGAGATGATCATGTTTGGTTTGATACGTGTTATTATCCTAGTTAATAACGAGTTATGAGTTTCCCCGTATTCAAATATTTTAAATAATAAGTTTTTGAGTGATAGTGAGGTTAAGAATGAGAGCTTCATACTTTGTAATGTTGTTAGTACACTAGAATCCTAAGCGATAAGAAAAAAGGATATGATCACCATGTGGATTGATGAACACGATCCCAGCCCTTGCACATGAGATCTAGAGAGACCCGTCTAAATACATAGTCCAAGTGTCAGTGTCAATGGTGTATGTGGTAAATTCATCTAAAAAAGTATCACAAATGGGTGATGCATCGAAGAAGGGGCATCGACGGGATAATCGGTGATAATTGTTCCCTTGATGGATTTTGTGGTATGAATTTGAAATAAAACTCAGTGAGTAGCATGACCCATCCTGTAAGGTGGCTTGTGAGATGAGTGCGAGACAAGAGATAACATAGAGGATATACTTTCGTAATTATGTGAACCTCATTATTGAGAAGGTAGTGTTGCAACTTATCCACAACAAAGACAAGGTTAAGACATAGCTTTTCAATGTAGTTATAATTGCATTCATAGGATAACAAAGTGCAACTAATTTAATAAATGGTTCTTTCACATTGAGATTCATCATGTTGAGCAAGAAGGGCCCCTAATGCATGGAATGTAGCCAAAATGTACAAGAGGAAGGGCCAATCAGCCGTGGGAGGTACTAGAACAGGAGGATTTAATAGATATGATTTAATAGCCTCAAATTCACATTGGAAATGGTTGTCCCAAACAAACTTAGTGTCATTTTTCATTAGACGCGTGAATGGTTGAGTGTTTTCAATGAGATGTGCAATGAAACAATAGATGGCCTTGATTTTACTATGTAGTCGGTGTATTTGATGTAATTTGCAAGTTGGAGGCATGTCAATAATGGCATGGATATTCTTTGGATCTATTTCAATTCCACGTTGGGAGATGATATATCTAAGGAGCTTACCGGTTATGACACCAAAAACACTTCTTTGGATTGAGGAAAACTTTGTATTGTCATAAGCGTTCAAAGAGTGTTTAGAGATCTTGAGCATGGGTGGAATGATGCCGTGATTTTGCGAGTATGTCATCAACATAATCTTCAAGAATTTTGTGAATATAGTCATGGAAAATATGCGTCATTACATGTTGGTAAGTGGCCCTGGTGTTTTTAAGGCCGAAGGGCATAACAGTGTAACAAAATGTACCCCATGGAGTAGTAAATGAATTATTTTCTTGATCTGCGGGGTTGATTTTGATTTGATTATAACCAAAAATCCATCCATGAAGGAAATAATGTCATATCTAGTAGTGGAATCGATGATTGCATCAATATATGGAAATGGGAAAATATCTTTAGGTAAAACCTTATTAAGATCATAAAAATCAGTGCAACAATGGACTTTACTATCCGGTTTCATAATGGGCACAATATTAGACACCCATTCGGGATAGTCCATAGCACGTATAAAGCCAACATCTAAAATTCATTGTATTTCTTCCTTGACTAATAGTGTGAATTTTAGATGCATTTTACAAAAATTTTGTTAGACTTGTTTAGCACCAAAAGTGAGGATTGTATTGTGCATGGCTATGGAAGAATCTATACCTAGCATATCACTATAATTCCATGAAAATATGTTGGAGAATTCATGAAGCACATGTTTAATATATTATTTCTCGAGAAGGTGTAAGAGATGCATCCAAGAAAACCATTAGAGGGTTGTTAGCAATACTTAGGTTATATTGAATAGTTTCTTCATTTAAAAGAGTGGACCGGTCCTCTATGTATGGATTGGTAGGAATGGTATCATAAGTATTGGCATTTATATTAGGCAAGTTAGATTAAAAAAGTATGTAGTGGTGGCAAGAATATATGGGAGTCATTTTTGTGATGAAAAGAAGGGAGATGATCATAGGTCCCCATATATTCTAAGAGAGAATCATCAGTAGTAAAAGTGTCCAAATCAGGCCAATCAGTGGAAGTAGGATCACCAATGAGTTTTGGGTGTAAGAGAGGAAGTGTAGAAGTATGTGAAATAGCATAAACCTCAGGATAGGATGTGAATGGGAGATGATAATGAAGGCTAAGTTTGGTATATTGAGTGGGAATAGATAATGGTTTTATAACTCCTTGACCATGCCAACCTAAAGCGACTACAGAAAATCCGTAATGAAGCGAGATATTAGTAACCAAGACCATATTGAGAGAAATGAGGATTAGATGTAGAGGAAATGGGAGCATCTGGTGAATGCTCAATAGTATTACAAAAGGAAAATAGAGAGGGATCTGTCAGGGCCTCATAGACAACACCTTGATAGAGAAATTTTAGTCATGCATGAAGAGTAGAAGGAACCACATGCATGGCATGGATCCAAGGCCACCCAAGAAGAATGTTATAATTAATATTATTGGGCATCATGTGGCATGGGATAGGTAGAGTACATGGCCCAACAGTGATGGGAAGTGTAATAGTACCCAAGACACATTTAGGAATGTTATCAAAGCCACGAATAGAAACAAATGAAGGAACCAAGGAGTCCTCAGAGAGGCCGATTTGATGAAGGAATGCTATATTGCATATATTAAGCCTAGATCCATTATCAACTAAAGAAATATAAACCCCAAAATTATTGATACAAACATGAATATAAAGGGGGATCATTATCTAAAATAGTTTGAGAAGGAAGTTCAACAAATGTAAAAGTAATATGTTCTTCATTGAAAGATAAAGCAGTAGTAAACTTATGATATACATATTTAGGAGAAGTATGAGGATGAATGTAAGTATTATCAAAAAATGATCTGATTTTATTCTCACAATCAAGATTATCTTGCAAGAAGGATGAGATGGAGAAAATTATAGTGGGAGGATCCTAGGGTATTGAAGCTAGACAAGAAGGAAAGATCCAAAAGTGTTTGAATGTCGGTTCACCAAGTGATTTAATTTAATTTGAATTAAATGTAAATACTAATGAGTCATTACTGAAAAAAATAATGTATAAATGCTAGAATATATAAATGTCGCAAGTAAGCTAAGATTTAATACATGAAACCTTAAGGAAAGAAGAAGGAGAGA
Source organism: Taxus wallichiana var. yunnanensis (assembly GCA_018340775.1). Classification (NCBI taxonomy): domain Eukaryota; kingdom Viridiplantae; phylum Streptophyta; class Pinopsida; order Cupressales; family Taxaceae; genus Taxus; species Taxus wallichiana. The sequence goes on along the minus strand of CM031236.1, from coordinate 464,369,015 downwards.
TGACTTAGCTGATTTCCGCATAATCTTGAAGTGATTTTAGAAGTGATAGGTGATTAATAGAATGTAGGTAGCATCGTAATCAACCTCTCGTAAACTCTACAACTCATGTACAAATCCAAACATGAGTGCCTAGGATAGGTCAAGAGAACCTAGGTGCTTTGGAGACTCGCTTCTAGGCATTGGTGATTACACAGAGCTCGGGATCTATTTTCGGTGTGTCGCAAGATATTATTTGTTATTCTATGCTAATCACATAATAGTCACGAATGATTGCTGAGGGTACTTGTAACCTGTAAAATAAGAGTTCACCTACATATGCCCACAAACCACATCAAATCTAAAAAGTAAAATACGGATGTGGGAGTAAGACTGATCTTGAAGGTCACCTCGAGAGTGAACTTATGACCGAGCTCTAAAATACATCTCAAACTCCATGTAGTTCTAGTGACTGTTTGTAGAAATTTTTCCCTATGATGCCCTTGTGCAAGTGCACTTGATAATAGGCTATAGCTAGAATGTATAAATGTATATCATGTGTGGATGGAATATAATGAACTTCCCGGCTATTTTTTGTATGCGAGTTGTTGTATCTCATGTCCCTTAAATGGATGCTAGATGGATACTTTAGAGTGCTTTAGGTTCCTTTTAAATGCAATCTTAGGTGGTGATAGTAATGCTTAGTGCTTGGTAATATATTTTGAACACATAACTATGTATTTATATGGTTCCCTTGTCTAAATTTCATAATTGACAACTAGAGGGCCAACCCATAAGTTGAAAATATATACAAAATATAAAAGAGACCCAAAAGAAGTGAGTAATGTGAAAAAGGTTCAATGGTGCCAAAAGAGGATAAGGGTGAATGGGTTCTTCTTTCCTAGTTGGGTGCTGGTGTCTAAAGCCATGAAAGGTAAATAAGTATAGTTTTGACTCGGGGGGTATGGAAGACCGATAGAAAAAAATAAAAATAAAAGAAAAGAGGCCAAATATAGTTATCAACCACTAGTTCTCTTACTTATGAATCATATGAATACTAGTATGCTTTCATGACCTAGAAATGTACCCAAGTGTGTGAGTTTTTGTCTACACTATCCTTCTACCCCCTTCATATAATTCATCATTGTATGTGATCATGAATTTTGTCTTATTCATTAAAGTGACTATGTAATACTTGTGCAATGTAAAAGTCCCTTTTACAATTATAAAAAGGGGACTGATTTTTTCTTTCCTAGGATAATGAAAAGTCACAAGATGAATGGGAACATGAACAATCATGTGGGGGTAGATGAAGAGACGGATTGTAAAGATATAAAAGGAGATGACCTCCTCATTAAAAAAGAGGGTTAATTCTTGTTTATTATCTCTCATTTTCTTTCTAGAAACAAGTGCCTTCATTTCCTCTATTTCTTGTCTATTACTATTCTATCTCCATCTCAACTTGTACTCCATGAGCATTGTAAATTATGCAACATGATGCAATAAAACTTTTTGTTTCTTATTGATTGTTCCTCTTTCTTTGTGAATGGTTTCTTCTCATTGATGTAAGTGAAATACTCTTATTTTAATGCAATGAACTATGATATGTTATTCATTTATTAAAATCCCTTTCCTTTTCCCTCTCCTATCTCCCTCTCTAAAAAATTTCCTCCCTTGTATTCCATACAAGAAATTGCCACAAGTTTAGGGAAGTATTCTTGTGTGATCCCCGGTCTTCGGGCCACCCCAAAAATTAGTTTAGATTATTTTCATTTCCTTGTTTTTAATAAATGGAGTTTCCCCATTCAAGTAGAGGGACCTAGTCCCAAAGCGTTGGTGAAATCCCACAATATTTCCACCTGAAAAATTATTTTTCCAACAATGGTTAGTGCACACCATGGTCCATATTTTTGATATTTTACACCCAATATGCAAACCAAAAATTGAAAAAAAAACCCAAAAAAAAAAAGTTTGAAAGTCCAAATTCCCATGATAAAAGAGTGATTAAAAATCTTCCTTGAAGTTGAATCCAATCTTTACCAAAACTAACTGATAGAAGATATTCCAAATTGGATAGAGTGAGAGGAGTTTTTGACCCTTATTTTGAGGATCTATAAAATTAGGAATAATAAATCAAAAATCCTATTCAAACTCCTATTGATACTCGCCCTAAAAATCCTCTTGATTCTTCTATCTTCCACCCACCATTAAACATATAATTTCTAGATATTAATGAAGACTTTCAAGAAGAAGTAAGGATGTCATAAGAAAGAGAGAGGCATTAGCCGCTTTTCCATGGGTAAGAAACAAGAGTCCACTCACCCTTCCTCCACTTATCCATAAATTACCAAGGGGATATTGTAATATTTTTCTAAATTTATAGGTGATGGTATGTAGATCTTGGAGGAACATGTAGCATTATTCATCACATCATGTGGAGTGTTAGGAGTAGAACATGAAGATGTGTTATTGATATTTTTGTAGAATATTTTCAAGAAAATTCTACTTGAGTTGTTATATCTCCTACTATCTAGATTTATCACTAGCGGCAAAGACCTCAAAACTAGTTTTGAAGCAAGATTTAAATCTTTTGAAGATTTTCAAGACCTTTTAGTTCAGCTGGTTTAGATGAAAAAGGATCCCAATGAGACTATGAGGGACTTTGTATCTCGCTATAACATGTTTCTCAATAGGATACCCTTTGAATATTTTCCCTCCGATGACAACAATAAAATATTCTTCATCAATGCTCAATTCCTCGAGGTAAGACTCATCCTATTAAGATATTTACCTATTGATCTCACATAAGATCAAGAAATTTCCATTAAAGTAGAGGATGACCTCATCATATCAGGAAAGATTAAGAACCCTTTAAGGAAGGATAAGACTAAGCATCCCAAAGATGAGAGGACTGGCTCATTATTGCATAAATTGGAAAATGAATTGACAAGTGTGAATATGGAAGTTTCCCAACGAGCATACCATAAAAATCATAACAGAAATCACATTGTAGGAGCACCCTGAAAGCTTTCCTTGGAAGCTCCACCTATCAATGTAATTTGTAGAACTCAAGAAGAAGAAGGACTCAAACAAGAAAGTGAAGACAATGATTTCTTAGAGATTGAAGAAGTAGAGAATGATGTATAAATCATATTTTGTGAATATTCAGGAGGTGAAGAATATGATAACGAAGATACACCTAATTTATCATGTGCGGTATTCACCCGTTCTTAGTCTAAAAAGTAGCTCTTCCTCTCGCTTTTGTAAAAAATAAGAAGATTGAATATCCTCATGTGGTGAGTGTACAAAATAAAATAATTGATCGATGATATCCACTTCCACCCTCCATGGATTTTGCATTGGATAAACTAGATATCATGGAAAGTAAGAGATCATTTGTGATTCTAAGTAAGTCTCTCAATGCTCCTTATAATTATAAATCCGCTTCTAAAAAAATATAATCCTTCAAGATTCTCTATTGTACCTTCAAAATCAACATGTGTTCCCCAATGATCTACTCCTACTTCTAAGCCTATTTCAACTTCAAAATTAGTGTCTTCATCCCCCTTCCTACATATTCTTCTTTTGATATCATAGAACATGTGAAAAATATAAAAATCCATTTTAGAACATGCTTTCTATGAGTGCATCAAAGAATGATAATATTTATCCTTTTTATGTCTCACTTATTATTGGAATATATTCGTTGAATAATTATATAATAGATGCAGTGCTTCGAAAATGTAATGTCTATACAGGTTTCCAATGTTATCGTAACCACCTTAACATGGGACAATATATCTTGTTACTCCATGAATTCAGATGAATTTCCACTTGTAGGAAATATCAAGGATGCACAAGTGGCTCTCGTTAAATTTCTAGAAAAGAAGGTTTCATTGACTATCTTGGTAGCGAGACATTATGACTTCATTTACAATGTTGTCAAGTAGAATCTTCTGCTAAAACATGGGAGGTAAAATCTAGATGAATTGATATTCCACAACCATTCTAGTTAAGCGATATATGGAAAAGTCACTTCCAACAAAAAATCCAAGATATACGGTGCAAAATTCAAGAAATCTAGGATCTAATATTTGATACTAAGATAGTGGAAATATGAATCAATTCGTAACATCCAAAGATGAGGATGAGATTCCTATCTTTATAAGACTAAACATTCCTTTCTAATGGGGTATTGATCATGAAGAAGTATGGAGAAATATTGAGTTATAAGAGGACATCCTTGAATTGTCGGATGATGCAATCCATAAGGAAGATGAAATGGTTTTTGATGAGTACCAAGCTAAAAAATAATCTTGTGTGTTTATTCTTGATGAAGAGGTGTTCTCATTCCCATTTAAAGATGAATATTCTCTTGATCATGTCATCTAGGAAGAATAAAAGATAACTTTGGATGAGCCTTTGAAAGGTTTGAAAGAAGAATATGTGCAAGAGATGTTGAGAGATGCGAAGAAATAGAAGATCCTCAACTCATGTTTGAATTCCTAATGTGAGCCATAGAATTACAAGACATGTATGTATCCAAGTCTTTGGCTTCTCAACCAATTCAATAATTTGTCATGATGATTTTTATCAAGGTGAAAAATTTGATGTCCCTCCTGAGCTAATGATTGATGGATGTGTTGATGAAAGTGAAGTTTTCTCTTTTCCATTCGAAGAGGAAGATTATTTTTATGAGGAAAATATTGAAACAAAGGTCCTTGAGTCATTTGATGATGAATCCTCCCATATTTAAGAAGTAGTGAATTTTAATGAGCCTTGGGATGATGGATCAATTTCTCCAAATTGTTTCATCAAGTTTATAAACAAATATTCTTTGAATAAATGTGATGGTGAACTCTCGATAGTTTTGAATGATTCGTAAGAAATATTGAAATTTTTGGAAGGTACGGAAGATCCCAAGATAAATATTGAGATCTTAACTCAAGATATGGCCATACAAGATATGTATGAGGAAAATTTTGATTCTTCATTCAATTCCCAAACACCTCGTAATGAAATAGAACAAAAAGATGAACTCAATGCTTCTCATGAAAATTTTACCAATAAGCATGAATATGGGAAAGAGGAGAAATTAGAGTGTTCAAACAATTCGATCAAAAATCATCCTTGGGGAAATAATAAAATACAAAATGAGAGATCAACAACATGGTTGAAAATGGAAGGAAATTTGTAATCTGAGACTGATTTCCAAGATATTAAGAACAATGGAATTTCTACACAAATCTTTGATCATCAAAGGGGTCATGTAGGCTCACTTCTCCCAAGTATACAATAAATCATGAAAGCACCCGAATTTCACAATAATTTGAGAGAATGAGGTTACTTCCTTGAACCCATCAATGGCTTCGTGGAACATCATCACTTAATGTTACCCATTTAGAGGTAACTTCTAAAGAGAAAATTACTTCATTGAAAATGGATTGTCCCATGCATGTACCATAGGCAAATATAATTTTTGTGTTTCATTTTCCATTGTGTGTTTAACTTTTTCATGTGTTTGTGTTTATCATGTGTTGTGTTCAATAAATGAGGTTTTGTTGTATCCATTCTTATTTTTCAATGACTCATACATGCCAATGGATAAGGCATTGGTCCTCTTAGTGTCTTGAGATTATGAGATTCCTAATTGCTCCATATTTACTTTTGTCAATCTGAAACAATTCCCCAAGCTAGAGCCATCTTTGTCATGGTAAATGTCTAGCATGAAAAATTGAATTTTTTTGCCATAACAACTAAGCCCACACTCAAAAAATCCCTAAACCAGGTAATGTAAAACTGCTCTCTAGCCAATTATTGACTATATAAACCCCATCATGATTGAGAGGGATGTTATAACTATATTTTTTAAAAAATAATATGCAGGTAACTCTTTGGGAAATAATTCACGAGTTCATTGAGATTCATTTCAAGGAGCTACTCTCAAAGCCCTAAAAAGGCCTATTTTCAAGACTCTTTCACCTAATGAACACCTTCATGGGATGTACCAAGAAGGCATAATTCCTCAAATAATATTTTTAATAATATATTATATCATTGGAGGAAATTCAGGGAATTTCTATAAGGTGAAAATGGATTAGGAACAAGTTGTGCAATACCGAGCTACTCTTAGCCTAGTGCAGGGAAATGAAAGGAGTGAAAAAGCTAGTGATATTATTCCAGATGGTATAGGATCCTCGGGTAATTTTTTGAAGTTACCAATATCTCATTGGAAATATTGAAATTTCTAATTCACATTGAAATTTTTTTTTGGAATATTCTGTCCTCGTGATTTTTAGATATTGGCTCGACAGTGCAAGTGAATATCTCTTATCCTAGTAGAGATTCAAATGAACATTCTGGGAGTTATAAAGTAAGTTGGAAGCTAATTAAAAAATTAAATTGAATTAAATTAAAACCTATGCATGTACCATGTGATAAGTTATAAAAAAATGTGAGTTTCTCTTTAGTGGTAGTTTGACCTTCTCGCACACAAGCTTGACCAGGGATAAAAAAGTGGTGTAAATTTCAAATTACAAGCCGAATTTTATCCTGAAATTGGTAAAATTGGTCTCATAAGGTATTTAATAGTCAAAATTATATAGTTTTATTCCATGAAACTCTCAGGGAACCTCTAGGGGAAAGACTCTCTCTCCGGGTCTATTTTTAGCAATTATTGGTGAAGGCGGGCTTACTATAAGTGTAATGGGTCGTGCTTTACAAGTATGAAAGAAATTTTCCACCTTTTCATCTGGTGTAAATGTGTATTAAAGTATTACCCAAGGTGATATAATGTGTTTTATGATTTTGTGTCACTTAAGTGACAACTTAAATGGTTAGGAAGGTATTGACAACTCACGTGTAATGTTGGCCCCTTTCCTCATTTTCCAAAGACCCCCTTGGAAAAACTTTCAATGTTGCACACACTTTTTCACCTTTACACATGGTGAAAAATTATATTAGGTGTAGAAATTTGTGACCCCTTGGAAACCCTCTCTCTCCCGACACTTGAACACTCAACTTGCATGTTAGAATGTTGTTAACAACTCACTACAATGTGCAAACTAGTCCCCATATCCATGAAATCTGATCCCATGGCATACTTTGAAATGTTTCAAGAAATTTTTCACCATTAAAGAACTTACCAAATGTGGTAAGGTGTAATGGAGGCTCACTTCCCCCATTTGGAAAGTTTTAACCCACTCTCAACTCGGGTTAAGGATGAGTGCAAGTGAATCAAGAGGTGGGTTTGGATTAACCACGATTTGATGTGAGAATTAAAATCACCCTTTTTCCAATTCTAGAACTAAATTTCTAATCTCCTTTCCCTCTATTTCATTTGTAACAAGATCATGCCTAATCTAGAAACCCCATGCTCAGAACACATGTTTCTCATATCTCACAAACCCTTGCTCTGTTTTTCATGATGTTCGAACTGAAGGTTCCTTACATGAATCCCATTATAATTAGTGTTTACTTGACCTCATTTATTCAATCCTAAAAATTTTATTGATGTAAGAAACTTAAATCCATTGAAAAATTCATCCTCAGATATTTGGAGTTGCAGCAAGCCAAACGAGCTAAAAGTCATAACATGACATCCTCGCAAAATAAGCTTTCCAATGAGCCCTTTCTTACCTCGAGAAATTGTGATGAATTCAAGTTATGGAGGAATTTTATTTTACATCATTATAATTTTTCAGAAAAATAGAATACATACCTATAAGATTCCTTTTCAAATTTGTGAAGATCCAAAGAAGAAAACCCCTGAAAATTGGAGCAATGCATCCCAGTGAGAAGTAGACTTTTGGAGACCTTTTTCGGCCCGAACCGACACCCCATGTATATTTTTATTAATTCCCATAAAAATAAGTTATTGAGTGTATTAGGTATGAATAAATAAATAATTCTAGACACTAATTTCATCCCCTAGGAGGAAAAGTGCTCAAAAGTGACAATTCGGTGAAATTGCCAAAAATAGTCACCCATGAAAGACTTACTAAAAATAGTAAGTATCTAGAAAAGGCTCGAAATGGTTGTAATTGGTAATCCTCCTTTAATAACTGGTGTCAACATTCAAAAAGGACTAACTCATTCTTTCAAAAGGGTGAAAATTGGCACCATGTCTCAAATAGAAGAAAATTCTTCTCAGTTCCCAATTTTTGTCATAGTGGAGCATTCTGGTCTTAGTATGTCTCTCACTTCACTAGATGGGTTGATCATAAGTTACAAGAATGTTTCATCCATATTTTAAACTTCATTATTCACATAATCAAGGTACTCTTCACATCATCTCATGGATTGATCGATTTTTCCCAATCCTCGATCATCGATGAATTGTTTAACGGTAGAATCAAGATCAAGGTTATGTGAACAAAGTGCATCCAATTTCTCCCATGTAAATGGTTGATCATGAATATGTGATAGTGTCTCAAGGATCAGAAGGATTTTCTCAATGAGGGAATTCATCCTTCATGTTTCTCAATGGTCTACTCATTATTTCTCATCACTTTCCATCTTGGTGCATCCAAACGGTGATTATGGAAAGTCATCATTTCAAGGAGTCTCGCAAGGGGTAAAAGTGTCCAAAGGATCTATGTTATTTAGTAGAGAATGCTAGTGTTGTAGAGGGCCATCATGGAGTAAGTTTTCATCTTGAACATCAGTTTAGTTTATCTTCATCAAGGACAGAGGCATCTTCATTCATGTTCGAAGCATTCTCCCACTCTTGTCTCATTCTTTCTCACTCTTCTTCTACCCCCTTCATTCTAATTCCTCATTGTGCGTGATCATGAATTTTTATCTTATTCATTAAATTAAATATGTAATACCTGTGCAATATAAAATTCCCTTTTGTAATTATAAAAATGGGACTGAGTTGTTCTTTCTTAGGATAATGAAAATTCACAAGATGAATTAGAACATGAATAGTCATGTGGGGGCAGATGAAGAGATGGATTGTAAAGCTATAAAATGAGATGACCTCTTCATTGTAAAAGAGGGTTAATGATTTTTTAATAGCCCTCATTTTCTTTCTAGAAACAAGTTCCTTCATTTCCTCTATTTCTTGTCTATTAATATTCTATCTCCATTTCAACTTGTACTCCATGAGCATTGTAAATTGTGCAACATGATGCATGCGAAAAACTTTGTGGTTCTTGTTGATTTTTCCTCTTTCCTCGTGATTTATTTCTTCTCATTTATTGTAGTGAAATACTCTAACTTTAATGCAATAAATTCTTATATGTTATTCATTGATTATAATCCCTTTCCTTTTTCCCTCTCTTATCTCCCTCTCTAAACATTTTTTCTCCTTGTATTCCATATAAGTAATTGCCACATGTTTAGGGAATTATTAATGTGTGATCCTTGGTCTTCAAGCCACCCTAGAAACTAGTTTAGATTATTTTTATTTAATTTCTTTCAATAAATGGAGTTTCCCATTCAATACAATTGAATTAACCATGTAAGAAATAATAATACTAATAAATCGAGACACTAAGTTCTATAGATTCATCAATAAAGAACACAAAGTTACTTCTTGGTTATACAAGATTACAATGCTTGTAAACGTAGAAATTAGAAAGAGTACAAGAAAATAGTCAAGGAGATTGAAGAAATGTAACTTTATTAATTATAGTAGTAGTGATACAAATGCCAACATCTAACAACAATCAAAAATGATAACCGACTTGGAATGGATAGGCCATCCAATTTATAGCTTTACAAAATGACTCTTCCTCTCCCCCATGTGAATTTTCATCTCGCCACCACTTTTGATCTTTCACATTCCCTAGGAATGAAATTAACTCATTTTCTTATTTTTAAAAAGGGAATTTTACAATATAACATTAAGTCACTTAAGTGAATAAGATGAAAGAGTGAAAAGTACATTCCCAATGGAGAAATAGAATGTTAGAGAGAGGATGGGGAAGATATAAGAAGAGAGATAATATGGATAGGTGGAAGCTTTTGTTGATGAAAATAACGCTTCTAATGAATCTTGAGAGAATTCTCTGAGAATGAAGTTCTTTATCTTTGACTTTCTGCTGAATTGAATCATTTTGATTCTATCCGCCTCTTCTTGTGAGATGCAGACACACTCCAAAGCATTGAATAAGTGTTCAAAAAAACTAACATTAGATATGCATTATTGTGAACCTGAGATCACTTCCCAAATAACTCAATTATGATTATTTTTGGTACCTCAATAACATGCGGTTCAAGTGGAAATATTTTACATGTACTAGTTTACTATGACATGTTCTTTGCCACATGTGATTCACATGATGCACCTCATTTTGGAAATAAATTTTAACATAAGGTCAAAGTTTCAATTTTGATATCATTACCTTCTCCTCGTGACTCTCTTGAACTTCATAATTTACCTCTCTGATAATTTCTGAATGATTCAACGATGATGATTCCCTATTGTGACCACTTTAGGATGAACTGAGCCATATAATCTTGGAAATCCTTTGTTGTCTCTTCCCCAATACTCTACTTAGTAGGAAAATGGAATCTAAATATGCCTCATGAAATTCACTCCATGATATTTTCTTGGGAATATAAGAGGTATTTATTCCTTGTTTGAACCATAAACAAAGTGTTAAGCCTTTTAAATTTGATGCATTCCTTTCCCCTGTTCTATGAATAATACACCTCAATCCTTTCCTAGTCCTATGAATCATACACCCCAGTCCTTTCCTACTCCTATGAATCACACTCCTTGGTTATGATGAACAATATTGATATTGCTAGAAAATTGTAATAACTTATAAATGTCCTTTGGTGTGAGGACTATGAGGATTGAGTTATCATTTATCATGATTGTTATGGTGTTAGGATCATAATGTTGTATTTATACCAGGACATATTCAAAGGCCATTAATAGATAATAAGTGGCCTCCTTCCTTGAATAACCCATTTAAGAGTATGTTTTCCTCCATTTTCCCTTGTGGATCATTCAAAATTCTGGCTTTCAGGTATTCTAATTCCATGTGGGTGACATCACTATCCCCCACATTGGGGTATTCAGTGATTAGTGTTGAGATTGGTTCCAGACCTAAATACTTGACCTTCATGATGGCAAAAAGTAATGAGATAGGTGGAATGTGAATTGATACAAGTGACTTGAGCCCATTTACAAGACTTTCTATTTTTAGCAGGTCTTATTTGGGATGGCTATTTTTAGTAAGTTTTCATTATTGTCACTTTTTGATGATTTTTACTTGCATGGAGTAACATGGACACTAAAGGTTTACTATTTTGGAAAATTACTATATTTAGACATGGGAGACCCGACATAACTTTTTATTTTTAGACAATAGGTCTTACGGGTGTTAGAATGGAATGAAACTAGTCTCAAAAGATTAGGTTTTGTCTGAGGACCTTGTGCTTTAATTTTAATGGTATTTTATTCACTGAACTCCATAGGTCTGAAAAAAACACTAGGGGATGAAAAATTATTATACCTAATGCAGATTATACATATCATTAATGGTTTTCTTTTATAGTAAATATGAAGGCGTTTTTGGGAGGCATGCACTTTGGTGAATTTTTGTAGAGATCGTGTGCACAGATTGAGAGATATGAGTAAAATTAAGTTTTATAACTTGAGGTTTCTAGAAAATTTCAGAAACATCACTAGGAAAAAAATGGATTTTCGGGGGGAAAATCACATCCTTTGAAATATAAAAATTACTAAGTGTTTTAGTTTTGGATTTATTTCATTCACTTTGTAAATTTTAACTCACGTATGATCCAACATGCTAAACCAAGGTTAGAGGAGGGTTGGCATGTCATTGAATCTGTAAAAGTAGGAGGAAAGAGGTGAAAAGAGAAAAGAGGGGAAAGTATGTTTCCTTACACCGATGTTCCAAGTGTTATCTTCTGGTGCAATGTGAGGGAGATGCAGGGTGTTGAAATTGGCTTCTAGGGGCTGCAATATGGTATTTCATATGTCCAGGGTTGACTAGGAGAGAGTGGAATGCATTTTCATGTATCTCATTCCCCCTTTACTATTGGTAAAATTTGAGGGGGCATAACCATTTGAAAAATGTGCAATGGTTCATCAGCTCATGAGGAGGGGGAAATAGTTTGAGTAAGATGAAAGTTTGACATGTTTCTAGGGGTGAAAGTGAATATATACAAGTTCAGTAAAGAGAGAGAGATCATAGAGGAGTGAAATTTTGTGTCCCCCATGTCACTTTACACCATGGTGACAATACAAGGTGACACAACATGATTCTAAATGTGCGATGAGGTCCTCGGAACATGACAGGGTCATGTTTGAGTGAGAGCAACTTAACTTGTTTATAATACTACATGATGTCACTTAAGTGACGCAACCAATATTACACATGGGGGAGTGTATTGTTTTATCCCAAGTGTCACCTTTAAACCTTGGGGATAATAAAATGGGACACCTTATGCTTCCAAGTGTGTCATAGGGTATTCAAGTCATGAGAAGGGGACCTAAGTAAGTGAAACACACAAGTGCACCTTCCACTCCAAGTTACATTTTAGGTGAAGAAACAACATAAATGGATGGGGAATACACTTATGTTTCCCAAATTTTTATTTTATCCTTGGGTAAAATGTGAGGGAACACAAAATTCTCCAAATTTTTCCAATACATTTTGATATGGTGGTCATCCCGCCAACTCCACCTTAGATCATTGAGCGTGCTTTTTCTACCCTGGGAGCATGAAGGGTGTTTTGGGGTCAAACCTTATATTATTTTGACTCAAAATAACCTATTAAGATCATCTCAACCACATTCAGTACCCGATTCTTATTTCAATTTGATTTTTTAGGGCATGTTCCACTTTTGGTTCGCAAGGTCAGTTATAGAGTCTTGAATTATTACATAATTTTTGAAGTCTTGGAGAAAAAGTGGTGTGTCCATAATATGGAGGATTTCAATAAATTTTAATTGACTATTGTTTTCCTCCCAAATACTCCCAAAACTCCCATAATCATTAGGAAAATTAGTCTTCCTCCGTTAGAATGTGGCATTCCCTACACCCGTAATGACCCTGTTTTGTTAGTTTGATCCCCGACATCACTAGCCTCGGCAACATTCCACAAAATAACTTTAATGACTTAAAAATTCCTATATAAATTTTTTTATGCATTTTTCCCTAACAATCATTTTTCGTAACATCCTCATTTTATACTTTAGAACAAGTGAAATTTTTTTTTTTTTTTTTTTTGATAATTGCATCCTGGTTCTAAATACATAATTTAGAACTCACAAATCATTAACCATTCATATAACAGACAACCATATGCAGCTGTAATGACTCGGAGCACCTCCGATCTATTCATTCCATGACTCGGTAATCTACCGATCTATTCATGAGTAATAAGAGTTGGTGTTTTTATTTAACACATTACTCTTGCGGTTCTCTTCCCTAATCTGGGATTCAGAATGCTCTGTCCAAGGAATCTAACTGAATAATTGTTACTATTATTCATCGGCATCTCATTCCTTAGACTAGGTGAATTAGGACAACGCAATCAGCAGCTTGCGATACTTTGGCCAAAGATTTGAAACATACTGTTTATGTCTTGTATTCCTTAACGGCATACTCGTCAATCTGGAATACGCCCTTCACCCCATTCATATGTTATATAGAATGTCCTACACTGACTACTGTCAGTCCTTCCTTTCACAACTGATTCACTCGGAGGCAGATTAACAAGGTGATAATGTTATATGGATGCCCACGAGGATTAGGGATATGGTGACATACTGGTCCAACCTTGCAGTTCAACCAGTGTGTCATGATACCCCGAATCTCCTAGGCAGCCTTATAACATGACCACGTTCTTAATCGGACCCTGAGTAACTCGTGCGAAATCAAGTGTAAATCTTAGCGATCAATGCAAAGGGTGTCGCCATAAGTCATCTGCATTGTTGTAACTTCGAGAAGATCCTAATCTTCTCGGAGGTACAACCCTGCAGTTGTCTTGTGTCGTCAACCTTTAAATCCGCCTCGAAAAGATCTACTTAATAACATGCATTACGCACTTGAGTTTAAATTACTTTAAAGACTTTTCCCTAAGGTTAGCCTTTCCCGATCCCTGGATTCTTCGTCTTAAGACGACCCTCCTCTATAAAACCCATTACATGGTAGAGGTATTAAGGTCAAGTTCTCATCAAGGAGTCATTAGAATACATCTGATTCTAAAGCAACAGAATTGGACAAAAACCTCATAACCTTTACTTGAGATTGCCATCTGAACTCCATTTGATTGTATATCAGTTCTCTTAACTGAATTTATATCATACTTATTAGTATAAAGATATAAATGATTAAGAATCCAATTTAATATTGTCCTGTTATACTTAGGACTAGGGATTAGTAATTTAATCCAGCTTGTTTAGCGTTCTCTTTAGGCTCATTTTTAACCTATCTTCTAGAAAGACAATTATTTAAATCCAATATTGCTTTCACTAGAACAAATTAGAACTACTAAACACTCTTAAGAATTCAATCTCATTTTCTTGCAAGCTTTCATTGACAATCACAAAAGCATCCATATTACACAAAGATAACGTTACCACTCTGGTATATAGACCGGAGAAGGTCAACTATCAGAAATAGAATACAACACATAAGTATCAAACACTTATTTTCATTCCTTTCAAAACTATACAATTACATTTTATGCAACAGCATACTTGATACAATGCTCAATGGAAAAGAAACATCTTTTCACATATAGTACATTTATAAAATCAAGCTGTAATTCATTATAAATCAATTAAACAATCTGATCAGCCTGTCAGATCTGCATTGCTTTTACCTCTTACGGCAACCATCTGCAAAAATAGTCAACATGAGTCAGTTCAATGAACTGAGCATGATAAGCACTAACTTTTAAAACAATTGCAATCCATCAATTGTTTTCATTAAACACCCTGTTTAAATGAGATCAGATATCCACATAAGTAAACATATTCAGACTATGCCCTTGTAATACAAAATGATTACAAATATGTAACTCTAACATTGTTACAAAATAGTCTTAATCACTTTCTAATATTTCATCAAATATTAAAAGAAATCAAGGAACGAATGTACACAAACAATCATTGAATCCAAAAACACAACATTGGTCAGATTGTTTCATTCATCCAAAAAGGGAAATATCATAACAATTCGGGATTCCTCCAATATGTTACAAAACAATTCCCACTATTAGACAGATATCCTCAATTAAGCAAAAGAAGAGAAAGAACCAAATCATTCATACTTCCATTCACATTAGTTCATTACTGTACTGCTTTCACATATGAAAACATTCAACCAGTTTGTATATGAACAAGACAGACAAGCCACAAGAAAGATCGCTGTTTTAAATCAAGAAATAGAAACACAGCAAAACTCCTGTACAGCAACTATCACATCAACAATCCATATATCAACCTTAAGCCCAATACTAGTTCCTTTTAAACACAGTAAGGCTTTCGAACCAAGTTCGAAATCAGGAACCTCTAGCATATCGCTGTCAACAACAGACTTATTTACATTAAGCAATTGATGCTTCTATAAGACCATACAGAGATTACCTTACAAATGCCGTAATATACACTACCGCATCCTATTAGGAAATCAGAAAGGAACATATCATCCTGTATATACATCTGTGCTAAATCGGAGTTGGTCAAAAAGTACTCACGATTCACTTATACAGAGTCACGTTACTTGATACAGACCATTACTCAGACAAAATGTCCAATATCAAACAACAGTATATCAAGTCAAGTTTCAACTGAGACAATAGAAGATACAGGTTAACTTCCACAATTCTCTAAACCCGAACAACAGTGGATTGACAAAGGATTGCCAATGTTTCCCTCTGGACAAGTAAATAGTGTACATAATAAAACTCAGGAAGAACTTTTTAATTTACCGATTTCAAATCAAGAAACCCGACTAAGTCTTGCCAATTTTTCACACAAGATTGCAAGGAATGAACATAAAATTACACCCAAGAATCTGTACAACAAAATCCATGCAATACAAAAGTAATTCCAGAAAATAACAGAGGCCTTAGTACGTGTTATTCCTTCAAGTCCCAGGTTCATCAATCACCAACTATTTAATATATTCAACTTGAACAACGGCTCAATTACAAATATAAATCATTCAATCGACTCCTCAGAGTCGTGTAGATTACAACCATTATAAATCCATATATTCACACTGTATACTGTTAACGGGTTTATACCCATAACCGCTGAACCCAACAACAGCGTAAGATGAAATTAGTTGATGAATCCTTCTATGCCAACTATGGCAATCATTCAGAATAAAACAAGTGTAAGCAAATCGAATACCCATTTCAAGGCAAGGAAATCAACTGAGCCTCTTCAAAACTCTCGAACAGCTTACACAAAGAAATGCAAATGCATACCCAGGAAATCTATATCCATTAATCATTACAAATGGCAGTGAACAAAAGACCTGTTACCTCTACAAGGCTTCCACGAAAACAAATAACAAAACTCAAGGATGAATCTATATTCTCAGCAGTGGATAGTAATATACGACTCGATCAAGGACTCCACTGAGTCGTTCAAATAAATCATAGATATATCAATAATGTATACAGTCAACAAATAATCCCGTTACCACAATAACAAGAAAGAACAACTTCCACTGGGTCGTATAGACTACGGTAACACAACAGTTACCTATTTCCAAACAAATTAAAGACAAGACGAAACCCAAAAAGCATCATTAGCCACTGTCACCCAAAAACCACGACAGAGTTTCCAAAGGATCAATAAAACTGATCCATCATACGATATCCATCAAGATCCCTTCATACGCTTCCCACAACAAGAACGGCGACCACAAATCAACAACATAACAGGGTCTATATCCAACACAGTATATTCTATGGGCTCACGCCGAAAAGCCGAGCATTCATACTCATTAAAAATAAATATCTCACATATTTAAGCCGAATGAATACTCAAGAAATAGAGCCACAATTCGATTTTTAATAAACACCCATCAAGAGGAAATTGAAAAATCGAACCGAGGAGATACTGATCAAAAATCAAACAAGACCTCCATAGAAAATTATCTATTTACTCATAACATTTGAACAGAGTTGTTCTCATGAAATCACTTGAAAAACAAAGAAGATATTTAAAGGTTAGGGCCTAACATGCCTGGATTTTTGATCAAATTTCCGAAGCAGACCACTGGAAGAGCTCAAACTTCCTTTTCTTCTTCCAAGTTAAAGCGACCAACAAAATTTCACTATCTCCATCACATATATATCCTCCATGACAGAGAAAAGAGCTGGATAAGTTCATACTTGCCATGCAACACAAAGAGGACTAGTGCGAAGAACCAGTAAACAAGCAGAGAGAAATCCAAAAATTGCGACAAGCCAAACAACCCCACAAACTTCCCGTTTGCATGCCTTCTCGCGAGTTCCGAGCTCGTCTACCGAGAATATTGAATGCCATTAAACCAACTTTCCCGCTAAGACTCCACTTCCACCGACCGCCAGAGTTGGCGACAGTCCAACGAAAACTCAAGTTCATTTCCAAACTTAGCGACCTGCCACGTCAGAACAGGTTAGCTGCTGCTTAAACCTCCGCCATGACCTGTCCCTCATCCTTATCCATGCATTAAATGTCATAGAAAACGCCGCCCATGGTTCGCACCCCCTTCCATAGGCCCCTTTCCATTCTCCTCATTAGTTAGGTTAGTATCTTAGGTTAGAATTTAGGGTAACACATATTCTAACCATATTACACATAGATACTAACTTAGGACATTAACACATAGCCTAGGTCTAGGTTAGATTAACACTAATCTAACCCCTAGGTTAGGTTTAGTCTTAGGTTACTAACCATTAATAATTCCAGTTAGGTCTACGTTCTGTACACTCAGAAAAGACCTATATCATACCTTCTTGAACAGGGTTAGCTCCTGTTCTACTGCAGAATCGTATGTAAACGAATTATTACCTGGTCCACGATCGAGACCTTCCAGATATACTTCCATATCGGGAACCAATTTATTTCACAAGATCAGCCTGAGTCATACTCCTGACCAGCTTAATCAATGCTTCCATACCTTGCAACCTGTTCAAGGTCTGTGATCTAATTCATCACGAACAAATTTAAAGCAATACTTGGATCAATTCCACTGATCCAAGACTAGATCTTATAGATGGATAACTCTATAATTTATTCCGAGATCAGATTAAACTCAGATACAAAATGAAATAGATAAAAGAGTCTAATCATATTCTGACTCAGTCAAGATCTGCAATCTGCAAAGAAATTACAGTACATATCAAGCATGATTTCTTAATCGAGGAACACATCCTTATACAAGAAATCACATATCAACACTTGTATGCTTAGGAGAAAGTAACAACAGTTCAGGGTGTTACATTTTCTGGAGGGTATTCACCAGTTGCAAAATGGCTGAAATTGGAGCATTGTAGGCCTCTATGGATAGTTGTTTGGCTTTAGATCTCAATAAATAATTTAATCACCTTAGGCATTTATCCCTACACATGAAACACACTTGAAATTCATGTTATAAATTTCCTCTTAGCCAAAATGAAGATGAAATCGTGAGAAATATTGCTAGAGGAAGGGTTTATTGTGACCATGAGATAAAATTTTCAAGTGGGGGCTTGGTTGTCATGACATTTTTTTTTCAAATTTTCATGCTAAAAATTTAACATGACAACACTTAGTTTCACTAGATTTTATATATGGTCAAATTCAATTAATAATTCACCCACTCTAAGTGATTTAACAAATATTAACTTTTGTAAAACCCGATTATAGAGTAATTGATGTAAACAATTATAAAAGAGTGATAAATATGATGTGATGCAAGAAAATAAGCAAGTATAAAACCCCGAGACTTAAGAAAAGAAAACCTGACTTATCTCGATTTACACTTGATATGGGAGTGCTTTGGACTAGGAAAACTATTGAATAAGAAGTGAATAGTGTCATTAATGCTTAGGATAAATTATGGATTGCAATAATAATTTCAAACACGAATGCCCACGGTAGGATAGGGGCGCTTGGTGCTAACGACCTCTTTTGGGTGCATGTGACCAAAAAAATAGTCAAAACCTGATCTTTACTGTGTCGCACAAGTGTAACAAATATTCCCTATTGATCATATACATGTCACTCTTTGATCGTTGAGGGTACTTGTAACCTACAAAATATATAGCACCTGCAAAATCCCACAAACCACATCAAATAAAAAATTAAGATACAAAATGGGGAGTCAAATTGACCCCAACGTTTACCCCAAGAATGAACTTACAATAAGCATTGAACTACATCTTAGACTCCATTTAGTTTTTTTGAGTGTGTGTAGAAATCATTCCCTATGATTCCCTTGTGTAAGTGCACTTAATAGTGGGTTGTAGCTAGATGTAATAATTTATTAAAATGTGTGGATCAATAAAATAAATTCCCTTCCCGTTCTATATATGTAGAAAATTTAGTCCCTTATCCCTTGAGTGGATGCTAGATGGATGCTTTAGGTTCCTTTAGAATGCAAACTTAGGTTTTGATAGTAATGCTTAGTGCTTGGTCCCTAATTTTGGTCACATAACTATGTATTTATATGATTTCCTTATTTGAATTTTGTAATTGAAAACTGGAAGGTTGACCCATAAGTGAAAAAGGTTCCCAAAAGATAAAAGAGACCCAAAAGAAGTGAGTAAGGTGAAAAAGGCTAAGGTGCGCCAAAGGGTATAGGGGCACCTAGGCGCTCTTGTTTTGGCTAGGATCTAGTGTCTAGAGCCATAAAATATAAATAAGTAAAATACCAACTAGTTTATAGGGTGTAAAATACAAAATAGAAAAAATTAAGCAAAGATAAGAGGCCAAAGACAATTGTTAATTATTATTTTTCTTACTTAGGAATTATATGAATACTAGTATGTATTTAGGACCTAGAAATGTACCCAAGTGTGTGATTTTATGTCTACATTTGCTCCTACTTTGTGTTTTTGAGTTAATACTCGATAACATAAAGTAGATAAGAGATGTGTACCTTATGTTCCCGTAGAGCGTGTGGTGAGTAGATTGTTGATTTGAAAAGTGAAGCGTGGAATGATGCAAAAAGTGAGGAATGGAAAAAGGAAGAGAATGTGGCCATATGGGTGTATGTGTATGTGTTGTACCATGTTGTACCTATTTTCATATTTGTTGTTGTTCTTGTTGTTGTTTCTTCTTGTAAGGATGAACCTACAAAAAGAAGAGAAAGAATGTATTCAAATTCCTGTGCATGATAAATCAGGAAAAACATGCATAAGTATGTAAAAGTGTATAAAAGGAAAATGTGCACCTAATGTAAAAGAGTGTAAAATGATAGAAAAAATATCTTGAAAATGCTGTGAAGAATGATTTTTTGGGTGATCTCATGCCAAGAGTGAGTTTTTTCGGTGCTCTCACACCAAGTGTGATTTTTTGAGTGATTTCATGCCAAGTGTGATTTTTTGGGGATCTCACAAAAAGAAAAGTGTTAGGGGATAGAGGTATAGTGTTGCTCTCATTCCATAACATAACCCGATAAACACCAATGCATATGGTGTGTTCCTGTTTTGTTACTATTGTCCCCGATTTATTCAGAATTATACCAATTGAACTAGATGTAGAAGATAATATGTATTACGTTTCTATAGTATTGTGCACGATCTTCATCAAACCGCTTTGAAGGCTTATGTAGACTGTGTTGATATAATAATATTATTGTGTGTGCCCACAGGAAATTATCACCCCGAGGAGGAAAGAGGTGCCTAGGAACTCCTATCTAAACATGGGCATTGGTTTCTGTGTTATTTTAAGGACCCAAGTCAAATTCTGGGTCATTCTATAACTTTGTTCTTGTTGTGATTCTATGTTGTAGCTCTAAGCTACTATGTGAGGTGAATTTTTCACCCAATGTATTCCCCCTCATTTGGGGTGCATACAAAATCGGTAGGAGAATACGACCCAAAAAGAGGACCCAATGTTGACCTGAACTATATCCCTGTAGGGGAATGTGCATGGTAGAAACCAAGGCACATGCAAAAAAATGGCTAGATGCATGTGTTAGTAGAAAGAGTAGCAATAATGTCATAGAAAATTAATGTAACAAGCAAGTGTGCACACAATCTGTGAAAAGTGGGTTTCAAACATGGTACATTTCTCACATGTCACAAGATAATTAGGGTCAAGTGGCTAAAATCAAGTAAACAAAGAAAAATAAAGACATGGTAAAGCCCATAAATAATAGCATACAATAACAATCAATATCAAGAAAATTGTAATAGACAATCATGGTGGCATATAGTTCTGTAAAGAAAATGTTTCACATGGAGCACTTGTTAGCATGTTAGAAAGATAAAGAGTATGTCAAATCATGTATGTATCAATGAAATAAGTAGTGTGCTAGTAAGGATAAGAAGTAGTATATGATGAAACAATAGCACTTGTGATGTGTGAGAAAGTAGATGACCCTAGGAGCCTCGGTGGGATGTAAGGAAATGCAATAAATATTCATTCACAACTAGAGAACAATTGAATTGCACGTGTATATAGAAAATATATTGATATACTAAGTATCCATCTAGCATGGGAAATAAAGTGTACATGTAAGTATGAGGAAGAAAGAGTAAATGTAACCAAGATATGCAATATGTAGTGTATGAATGTAATGGAATGGTATGCAATGTAAATGTGATAGGAGTAGTGTGCCCCAAAGGAAGTGAATGAGTATGAGACGAGGTTCATTTATAAAATATACCTCAACAATCAAGAAGTAACCATAGAAAAAGAGTGTGTCATTGGGAAATGGTTTGAAAATGTGCGCTAGATATAATAGAACCATAAGCATATAGAAATGTGAATGTGGTGAGGCTCATTTTAGATTTATACCCTCATCATTCCAAAGTATAAACCATGGATCTAGAGCGCTTCATAGGGTAATGATGATATAAGTTGTGTATCAATGTGTATAAGAGAGACTAGATGCAAAACACAAAGTGTAATGTGTATGTGTATATATTAGAAAGAAGTGGTAATGATTGAAGGGGAAGAAAGCATCTTGAGATCATTGAGTAACAAGTAAAGAATTAAGAATGTGTGGAATATGTGAAGGATTAGCGTGCAAATCTTGGAAAAATTAGTGAGCTTGTCTAATTGTTCTTGATCAAAATTAGTGTCTTTATCAAATGATTGATCGTTATTAAAGATTTTAATGTCTTTTAGAGGAACATTTTTTGAGTTATCAAAGGGGTTATCATATTCATCCATTGACCTAGAAGATATACAAATATATGGATGAATCTTAATGTACTCAAAGGAACGAAAATGACCACTACCAAAGGATGGGATAAGAAGAAAACCCTAGAGACAATGTGGGATTAGATTGATGGGTTCACCAAATCATTTAACAAAAATTAACTTTTTTAAAACCCTAATTGCAGAGTAACTGATGTAAAAATATATATAAGTGCTAAATATAATGTTATGCAATAAAATAAGCAAGTATGAAACCATAAGCAAAAGGTATAGAAAGAATGACTTAGCTAATTTACGCTTGATTTGAGAATGCTCTAGACTGGGAAAAATACTTAATAGGAAGTGAAAATTGTTGTCAATGCTCAATATAAATTCGATACTTTGAAAGAATAATACTAGAGACAATTACCCATAGTAGGACAGGGGGTAACTATGTGTTGACGACCTATTTTGGGTGAATGTGACCGTGAAAATAGTCGATTCTCGATCTTTACTATGTCACACAAGTATCACAGATATTCCCTGTTTATCTCTTGTATGTCGTTATTTGATCATTAAAAGTACCTGTAACTTGTAAAATAGATATCACCTACAAAATCCAACAAACCAAATCAAATCCAAAAAATAAATATGCAGAATGGGGAATCGAACCGACCTCGACAAATCACCCGAGATTCAACTTATGACAAAGAACTACACTACATCTCATACTTCATGTAGTTCTTGTGAGTGTGTGTATAAATTGTGCCCTAGGATTCCCTTGTGCAAGTGCACTTGATAGCAAGCTATAGCTAGATGTAAAATTGTAGTGAAATATGTAGATGGAATAAAGAACTTCCTATTCCTTTGTTGTGTATGCATAAAATGTAGTCATTTGTCCCTTGAGTGGATGCTAGATGGATACTTTAAAGTACTTTAGGTTCCTTTAGAATACAATATTAGGTGTTGATAGTAATACTTAGTGCTTGTTCCTTTATTTTCATCATAGAATTATGTTTTATATGATTCCCTTGTTTGAATTTCATAATTTACAACTGGAAGGATGACCCATAAGTGAAAAAGGTGCCCAAAAGATAAAAGATACCCAAAAGAAGAGAGTAAGGTGAAAAGGGTTAGGGGCACCCAGAGGGGAACATGGGTTCTTGGGTGCTCCTATCCTAGCTAGGCGCTGGTGTCTAGAGCCATAAAAGATAAATACGTAAAATATCAATTGGTTTGCATGTCTTTGTAAAAATCAAATAGAAAACAAAAATCAAAGACAAGATGCCAAACAAAGTCATCAATTACTAGTTTTCTTGCTTATGAATCATATGAATGCTAGCATGTATTTAGGACCTAGAAATGTGCCCAAGTGTGTGATTTTGTGTCTACAATGACCTACATATCTCATGGAGGTTAATAGTTTTGAAGTGGATATAATTTTTCTACAAAGACCATTCATCAACGCACTCTTTCGACTCACACTTATCCCAAAATAAATATGTACATAAAGAGAAAAAGCATGCCATCTTCCTTTTCCTCGAATATTCCATGAACCTTAATTTGAACTTCAAAAGGAGTGTAACTCACTAGATCCCATTATTGTAAAAAAATATTTCTATGTTGCAAAATTATCTTCTTCTAACAACAAAATAATCCTATGAACTGTAGGCTTAGCTTCACTACCTAGATCCATTGTTGAGTTACACCATTCTATGATAGATGTTGTATTAGTCAAATTTTCACCATCTTCGTACATTAACTCTTCTCTTGATATGGATATTTTTACGCATGATCTTACACCATCATGCTCTCCCTTTTCATTCTTGGCCTTAATGATAGGGTTCATTTCAAGAAGCCTCTATTAAATTACATTTGGAAAATCCTTGGTGAATATACCTAGAACCAATTTTTTTCCGGAAAGGAAAATTTTCCTAGGTTTTAGAACGAAATTTTCACCTAATATTTTTAAGTGAGCTCCAAGGTCTAGAGGCAAGTTTTATTCAAGAAAACACAAAAAAAAAGGTTTTTTTTATGAATAGTTATCAGTGACAACAAGACTTATTGACAAGCATTGGTAACATTTTTGTCATATGACATCGAAGGTTATTGACGCATGTCAACAACCTTTTTCTATCACAGACAAAAAATGTTGCATACACGTGTCAACAAGTATTTTTGTCATCTAACATCAATGGTTGTTGACGTACATCAATAACCCTTATTATCATGTGACAACAAGAATTAATGACGCGTGTGAACAAACCTCACTATCACATGACAATAATTGTTACTTACGTGAGTCAATAATTCTTGTTGACACATGACAAAAAGCCTTTGTTAACACATGACAACAAGGGTTGTTGACGTGTGTCAACATTTCTTGATGATACACGACAACAAGGGTTGTTGACATGCATCAACAAGAATTGTTGGCGTGTGTAAATGAGAATTTTTATGCACGTCGAAAAGTCTTGTTGACGCGAGTCAACAAAGGCTTGTTGTTATACGTCTATAGCTCAAAAATACCCTAATTTTTCCCTGTAAATACCCCACCAACCCTCATTTTCATGTTCATAATTTCCAAACCGCAAATATTTCCTCTGTTCTCCCAAAGCTAACTACTACACGTACCATATGTCAACACACTAGCCAAACACAAATAAAACTCCACGTCTCCACACTCCAATCAAGCTCAAGTACTCATGGCTGCTAGTGCTCAAGCTCAAGATCCAATAGAAAATCAAACTAACCAGGCATTGACAACCCCCAAGTCCTACCCAAGGGCAAGATTCAATACATGAGCTTGATGTGCCCCCACATTTATACAGTTTTGCAAATGAATGTAGAATACAAGGAATCTATAGAAGCATGTGACTTCATAGGGCTTATTAACATGCCCTAGTTTGAGATTGATCATGACATTCTTAACTACCTTCTCTCCTCATATAATACAGAAGATAGTCATTTTACTATTACTTTACAAGATGGTCGTACATTTAGGTTCAGTGTTGATGTAACTAATATCCATCGATTAACAGGTCTTCCATTTAAAAATTCACCCATAGTAACAAGTAAAGAAACCCTCACTAAAGAGGATAAGATTTACCTCAAATCTTGTTTCGAGTTTCCATGTTGATTGTACGTGTAACTGCTTTTTTCATTTGAAATATTTTTATTTTGATATTAATTCCAAATTCTAATGAATTTTTGCAGCTCATGTCAACAAATCAAGATGAGGTGTGGATACGCAAGGAATTACACACCACTTTCTTACTGCCATGATTTATTTTTTCAAGTCGAATTGTTCTATAGGGTCAAAAAACTGATATTCCAAATTGGGCTATTGCATACATTCTTGCATCGATCGAATGAAAAAAAATTGATTGGTGCACATTTTTATCTAATAAGATAAAAGTTGACATTACAAATGCAACACTTTCTAAAAAACCAGTTATTCATTCAACTAACTACCTCCTTGGTCTTTATTATGAGGCATATTTTAATTTAAAAGACAAACCAACTCCCACTTGCACGAATGACACAATGAAGAATTTTTCAATTCCATTTGAAGAACAACAAGTTAATAGTTTATATTTCAACATTACTAAGGTTATTGTCTTGATTTTTCTGTACCGTATGCAGAGAATATTATGTACTTCTGATTGAATATTTATGCACTAACATTATGTACTTCTGATTGAATATTTACCGTATGCAGAGAATATTTTTAGAGGCCCTTCCACAAAAAAAATAGCATCAAGAGGAAGATGCCAACAACATGCTTTGAAGCGTCGGGAGATTCCCAATCTAAAATGGAAGTTCACTCATCACCTAACCCCCAAGCATTTGCATTAGTTAAATGACGAAACGTAATACCCTTATTCTTAACATTCAATATAGGGTTTTTTACACTTACCATTTACTATTTACCATTTACCATATTGAATTGACATGCATTTTTGCACTTGCAGGGACTTTGGACTATATGCATGCTTCTCAACATGCATCGCCAACTCACTCACTCCAATCATGTGCAATTTTTAATTCTCGACCTTAGTAATTGCAATAACAACACCACCGTATCACCATACCATCCACCCACAACTCCAACACAATCAATTCAAACTCCAACATGGCCACCCGTACAATGACAGGTTATCCCTCAACAAGGTATAATTTTATTGCTTTTGTGTAAGTTTTTAATAGTTTTCATATAATTTAGTAGCTTTTGTGTAGTTTTTAATAGTTTTCATATAATTTAGTAGCTTTTGTGTAGTTTTTATAGTTTTTCATATAATTTAGTAGCTTTGTGTAGTTTTTAATAGTTTTTCATATAATTTAGTAATGCTTTTGTTGATTGTTCTTGGAATTTATAGTACATAGCACCGCCATGTCCTCCACCAACATCATTACGATTCAAAATTCCCACAAGAGGTTCAGGTAAAAAGACCATTGGTAAACACATGCCAATTCTAGCCCCTAGGGGACACTAAACATTGCCTCTTCATTTCCAATTCTAACCCTCTCTCTCGGTGGTTGGCCCAACACAACAGGCCAATCAGTTTTAAATAATATAAATTTAGATGAATATTATTTGGGAATTGATAGCAATGACCCAAAAGTTTTTTCAACACATGTGATATGATTCAAGGCCAGCAGGTATATTTCCATTTCAATGTACTTTATTTAACTTTTTTACATTTCAATTTCAATTTCAATATTTATTATTAATTTATTTTATCACAAATAGGATCAAGGCACCCAAAGGAAAAAAGAGGTAGCATACGTTGCTCGACCAAAAGCCCCCATACCTCTCCATCGACATCATCCTCTTCAGATACAGATAGTGAACAATTGCCATCATTTCCTTTGGATAAATTTATTTTTATGATTACTAATCTCATGTCAAAGATATTAGTGTATCTCATATTAGTCATCTCATAGAATGGGAGCGAAGGGAAAAAGTATTAATCAATGAGATAATAAGTCATTATGATAACCATTGGCAAAGGGAAAGTTTATATGCGGCAGTCCAAAATCAACCTGCTAAGATGGATGCCTTACTCATCCAAGAAAAAGGTGGGACTATCACATATACCAACAATTATAATGAAAATATTTTAGATAAAGTATTAAACAAATTGGAAAATATTAGTGCTAAATCCCAGGCGTATTTCAAAAAATGGTTGAAGGACAAAGATTTGGTGGCAATTACAAATGCCAAAAGAGATAGAGCTGTTGTAAGTATTATCAATTTGAAACAATATTTTTTATTAATTTGAAAATTTCTTATTTTAGTAATATGTTTAATTGAGCTCATTGTTTTTGTTGTAGTTGAAATATGAAAATTTAAAGAGTCAAGCAAAGGTGTTCCAAGTTCACTTGGAAACCGCTAAGAATAGTTTATTTGTAGCAATAAAGATGAAGGAAAATATTGTTTTGGTTAACAAAAAAATACACTTAAGCGGATAATTAAAGAGAATGGCTTTGACCCTGAGATTTTGTTCAAAGAAAAGGCAGCTGCAGATCCTTCTTTGGCATCCCATGGAGATGCTACAAAGGAAGAAGAAGCAATCATAAAGAATCTAGACATTGTTGTAGAGGATCTTATTAGTTATAGGATTATTCAAGAAAAGAATATAGGAGGGAAAGCCATTGGGGAAAGTGGCACAGTGACAAAAGACACTACAAAAACTCAAAAGGAAAGTGCCAGTGGGTCTAGGGAAAAACTTAATGATTGAGAAAATAGTGACTAGTCCAATGGATTGTGGGTGTGGGGAACTTGAAAAATTGAAACTTGAAATATTTTATATATTGAAGAATGAAACTTGAATATTTATTTAATTTAATGGTTTTACTTTTCATGCAATGGATTTTTATATGTTGTTATATTTATATATAGAAACTCTAGATTGTATATGGTGTTTATGTTTGATATTGATGTGATGGTTGCAATATAATAGTGATAGATGATAATGATGATACAGATAATCATGATTCATGGATGATGATAATGGATTTAAACATTAGGCATTATTATTTCTCTTCCAGTTAATACAGAAAAATATTCTCTCTACTTGCAATGATGACATTAGATGTGGATGATGACATTAGATGTGGATGATGACATTAGAATAGATATGGATGATGATGAATTGTATTTGGACATAGATGTAGCTTCAAGAATGATCATGGAAGATGATAATGGATAATTTTTTTAAGAAAATTTAGAATGTGGTATGATAGAGACATCTTAATACAGTAAAAAATCTTCTTCTCTCTACTTGTAAAATTTGAACTTTGTATCAAGTTTCTTCACATTTAAACCTTCTCAAAATATTCTTCTCTCTACTTGTAATGATGATGACATTAGAATAGATATGGATGATGATGAATTGTATGTGGACATAGATGTAGCTTCTAAAGCACGATCATGGATGATGATAATGGATAATTGTTTTAAGAAAATTTAGAATGTGGTATGACAGAGACATCTTAATACAATAAAATCTTCTTCTCTCTACTTGTAAAATTTGAACTCTGTATCAAGTTTCTTCACATTTAAAACTTCTCAAAATCTTCTCTCTACTTGTAATGATGATGACATTAGATGTGGATGATGACATTAGAATAGATATGGATGATGATGAATTGTATTTAGACATAGATGTAGCTTCTAGCACAATCATGGATGGTGATAATGGATTTAAACGATAATGTTTTAAGAAAATTTGGAATGTGGTATGACAAAGACATCTTAATATAGTAAAATATTCTTCTCTCTATTTGTAAAATTTAAACTCTGTATCAGTTTCTTCACATTTAAACCTTCTCAAAATCTTCTTCTCTCTACTTGTAATGATGATGACATTAGATGTGGATGATGACATTAGAATAGATATGGATGATGATGAATTGTATTTGGACATAGATGTAGCTTCTAGCATGATCATGGATGGTGATAATGGATTTAAATGATAATGTTTTAAGAAAATTTGGAATGTGGTATGACAGAGACATCTTAATATAGTAAAATCTTTTTCTCTCTACTTGTAAAATTCGAACTTTGTATCAGGTTTCTTCACATTTAAAACTTCTCAATATTTTTTTCTCTCTACTTGTAAATGCAATGTTTTTGGGAAGATCAATTTTTACATGTAATTTGATATTCATGCCACAAATTTCAAACACTACATCAAAGCATTTTGCAAATACCAAAATAAATTAAACATGATTGTAAAAAATCAAACTATGATAGGGTTTAAGGTACCTCTTGTCTTCTAGATGGGTGTGACAAAGCATATGGAAGGAAAATGAGAAATCATCCTTCAGCAGTGAGCTAGACAACCTTCGATTCTAGAGAACTCAACATGAAAAATGGATTAGTATATAGATGGGTGAGTTTCCTGACAATGTCAGTCCCGAGAAGTGAGAGCTTCCTCGGATGGATGTCAACCCACGTTTTTGATAAAGAAAAGATGAAATATTGATTGAGAAGATGAAGGAAGAAACATAAAGATTATCATTAAAGAAAATTAAAGCAAACTTAGGTACCTCTTGTCTTCTAGATGAGTGTGACAAAGCATATGGAAGGAAAATGAGAAATCATCCTTCGGAGTGAGCTAGACGACCTTCAATTCCAGAGAAATCAACACAAAAAATGGATTAGTATATAGATGGGTGAGTTGCTTGACAATGTCAGTCTCGAGAAGTGAGAGCTTCCTCGGATGGATGTCAACCCACATTTTTGATAAAGAAAATATGAAATATTGATTGAGCAGATGAAGGAAGAAATAGAAATATTAAAGAAAATTAAAGCAAATGAGAACCTATGCATGTCTGGATAGTGGAATTATAGAAGTCTGGAAGAGACTAAGAGTGGCAGAATATGTAGATATGAACTTTGAAGGCCTTGCAAATTAGTATTTGAAAATGCATGTCACAAACACAACATCAAAATAGTTTGAAAAATCCAAAATAGAAATTAAATAAAACAATTTTTTTAAATAATTGTATTTAAATAAATGTAAATATATATACCTGTAACATCTTCAATGATAACAAGATATGAAACAAAATATGTTAAAAATCCTCCTCATAGTCAATATTTGCATCTGTAGAATTACAATTGTGTTACGTCTAACTATAAACTTTTATATTCGAATCTATTAATATGAAATTGAATAAATAACAATAGTTAAAATGTAAGGTGACAAATAATAAAAGTGAGGTCAAGGACATACCTATTTAAAGCTAAAACAATCCATTATCAATAGCTTCTTCAAAGTTGATATTCACTTCTGCAGAGTTTGACGACGCACCAATTCAATTAGTCATCATCATTGAGAACATTTATACTTGTAGTTGTATTATTTACACATCTTCTTTTGGAAAGGGAATTTCAATGTGTAATTACTCGTCATTGAAAGGAAAGGTTTCTAAGAAGTAACGAGAAACATAGCACCTCATGTAACTTTCCGATTTTTATCCAAACTATTTCTTGGTTTTTATTTGATAAAAGACAAAGCACTGAAAACCCTTTCATCCTCCATAGATCCCAAAATCATTGTTTGGCACAACTCATATAATAAAAATATTCACTGATGTCTTCTTGTAACACAATACTTTGATAGATTCCTCACTAGATCCTTGTAATAGCACCACTCTTGGAAGGTTTGTCTAATAATTTATATTGGTTCCTCATTGTCGTTGCAAAATGTGTTGATTGAGACTTTAATAAATCAACATTCAATACACCTTTGATTTTGATACCCTTGACCTCTGACGTCTTGGTGAAATGTTCCATTATTGTACCCATGGATTTATGGAAAATATTTCTTACAAACTTTACACGAGAACCTTCAATATTCCAAAAATTAGGATTCATCACACCCATTGCTTCAATAATTTTATCTTTGCTAAAACATTCTCTAATTTATGATGATAAGGATTCTAAAATTTTTCTAAGTTTTATTCTTGTTTCAACTGTAAACAAAATCAAACAGATTATGTGTCACATGAACTTATTCTCTTTCCGATCTTGTAATATCTTGATGTTTTTGCAAAATGTGTAGTGGTATGTCCTTCCCATTAACATTGATACAAAGGTGATCATGGATATTAAATCTCAAATAGTTACTAGGATTCTTAAGATCTAATAAAACTTTCCAATTATCAAAAATAGGTGTATCAAAACTATCTTGGGAAGTGTACAAGACATCAATATTTTGACATACCATTTTTCTCATCTGTATAAAATCAACAATATAGATTAATCTCCCATGTGCATGCTTCATCAATGTATTGATCTCCTACAACATTGGAAGAATGCCAACCAATGTAAGAAATGTCTCCAAATCAATTAAACAAAACAACAATTCCCTTTCCCTATCAATATCATGACGATATTTTTTCATGAAACCAACCAACGAAGGATATTCCTCACGAACTCTACATGTAGACTCAAACAAATAAATCCACCTTGCCTCAACATACTTCAAAAGTTTTTTCCCATCTGTAATTCCAATTGCAAATTCTCGGAACTCAATAAACTACTTTAGGTTGTTTGTCATATAGGCATGAAGTTCTCTTATAAGGTCTTCTAATTTAGAAACATTTTCATAGTTTCTAAACATTTTATATGCTAAATTCATTATGTGAGCCATATAATGAATTACTAGCACATAAGGGGCCATTTTTGTTTGCAATATAACAAACAACCTAGTTCGGTGACTGTACGTACCCAAAATTGTAGGGTACTGCACCATCGGAACAACGTAACACGTACCCCAATGATGATACAAGTCTCCTCGCAAGGTGTTCGGGATCCGGAAAAGCTCCCCAAGTGTGCGTTAACATCCCGCATGCCCCTCTTAGCCCCGCGTGCTTTTTTTTCTTTTTCCCTCTTTTCTTGGCATTTTCTCTTGATTACAAAACCGCCACCCTACCCGGCGGCGCCTCGTGACCGCCGCACTTTCGCTCAGGTGGTGGTCCTTTATGCGTTTTCCAAAATGCTCTTTTAACATGACTCACGTAAATTTCAACATTTACCAGCTTTTTTTCACCGCCATAAGCTTGCATTAATGATTCTGGTTCCCTGGAATAGTGTTTTGCCATTGTTTATAGTTTAAGAGTTCTATTTGGTTTTTACCTTGGGTAAATACAAATGCTATAAATAGTTGGCTTGTGCTCAAGCAAATGGCCCCTCAAATTTGCCTCTGAATTTCTCATTGCAATAGATTAGTCTTTCATTTTATTTAGAATTCTTAGTTTCTTTCATTGCATGCCTAGTTAGTGTTGTTTTGCTGTTAGGAAGCCACATATCCATCTTGTGCAAGTGTTGTTGACATTTCATCCAATCCATTGGAGTAAAATAGTTTGTTTTCAATAGGAAGCCATTAAATTTGTAGGTTTTGTTCTTCAAACAGATAGTTTCAGGTTCTAGATGTTTTATGTTGCATGACTCGTAATAAATCCCGCTAGGAATTACATAAGCCAAGCTCTGTACTCTTGCACTATCTCTCTCCTACTCGCATTGTATCCAGTCTATATCCTAAGCTGCCTTTGTCCCAATATCTACTTATGTTGATGCTAGCATTACATGTTTTTCTGGATCCAAGTGAACACAAAGGAATGAGGAGATCACACTGAGGGGACATAGCCACACACACCATCGGATCCGCCATCGTTATTCGCGTAATCCATTCTAGCTTTCAAAGTTCTAATTAAAAACATATCAAATAGAGTAGCCAATCACTTTATTTCACTCAATTTTACTTTTCGATATTGCCAGGGAAGCTATGGGGATTGATAGTTTCTAAGAAACTATGATTCATTTCTCACTTCTGAGGTAGGATCGAGAGTCTTGCAAATAGACTAGATCAATTGTTTCATTATTTAGAATAGGTTCACAGTTACACAAACAAATAGCTATACTCGGTTATCTTGTTTGTTTTAATTTGTTATTCTAAACTGTCAATTCTAGATATATTAGATAGTTGTTCTTTAAATTTTGTTTAGTAGATAGATATATCAGATTTAGGAATATACATAGACATATCTTTCACAATTAGTTTATTCTGTCATTAGTTAGATTTATATAACTTTCTTTTGTATGAAAATCACGGGACCTAGAGAGCCCAGAGAATACGTATTCGAGCCAATCGTGCCCCAACCCAATCTCATCATAGCCATAACTGATATAGATCAGAATCTCAGGATCCAAGTCTTCCAAACAATGGTAAACTTACAACAAATCA
This sequence comes from Taxus wallichiana var. yunnanensis, assembly GCA_018340775.1. Taxonomy (NCBI): domain Eukaryota; kingdom Viridiplantae; phylum Streptophyta; class Pinopsida; order Cupressales; family Taxaceae; genus Taxus; species Taxus wallichiana. The sequence goes on along the minus strand of CM031236.1, from coordinate 464,335,490 downwards.
GTTTCCAACTGCACGGGTTAAACATAGAAGATGACCAAGCACACACATTTTGGTCAAATCAACCAAACTACAGATTACCCTAGATTCATATCCACATGACTGTAGAAGGGTTTGAAAGAGAGCAGACCTTTGGTTGTGATCCTTTGGTCCCATAGCCAGACATAGGAGACACTCTCACAGATATAGATACCAGCTTAAGAATTTAGGTTGCACAAACACCTGTAAGATATTCTGAGAAGATCGCACAATTATTAATTCTAAATATAGAAGCTGAAAAGGCATATGACTATTGGATACTAGGGATTAGGGATTGATTCTGCACATGACCATAGTAGGACCACAACAAATATGAATCTACGGTTGTGACCCACAAATCCCACAGCCCAACGAGCCCATAGGTGAATCAGACATAGATGCTGGCCTACGTACACTAGTATTCAGATCTACTCCACTTCCACCTATCATCATCGAATAGTTATCCTTACTAGACATAGCAGCTAACAAAGCTAAAGAGTTCTGGACTAGGCCAGAGAATCACCCATAGAGTCAATTAATATTTACCATCCGCCCTATGACCTTATCTGGAGATATACACGAAACTATCCCAGGTCATTTTCCACGTATTCCACAACCTATAGACCAAATCATGCCTAGGTTTAGATGATGAAAATTCAAGACGTTATGTCGGAATGAACAACGTTCCCAAGGTATGTACCCACCTATAGGGAATCTACAAATACAACCCGAGGTCTCTTTTCAAGGAAATACCTCCATGCCATTACATATAGGAAATGCCCTTGGGAAACTTGGCAGGGCAGCGATCAGTTCATAGCAGGATATCACATGCCTATACAACACCATGATGTACAACAAATGCCGCTAAGGAAAAATATTGTGACTTCACCAAATGAAGTCATTTAAATGTTAGTAGAAAAAGTGAGGGGTTAGAACTTGCTCAGAAAATCACCATTCTCAACTCATGCAGCAGAAATTCTAAACCTAGCCAAATAGACCTCCTCACAGGAATAGGTACGTTAGGCGTGACCCCTCAGTATTCACAACAAATGCTGATTAGAACCACCATTTCTAACACCATTCCAATACCTCCTGGTCTAGTACAAAATAATCCATTCTTGGACAATACCCCTTCATACTTAAACATGTACTCCAAATCACCACAAGGGGATATGTTCTCCTCTCCCGGTATTTTTACTCAACCATAGGGGTTCCCTTATGCTCCTACCAATGCATATGCAATGCCATATCAACAACCCATTCCACCTCCACTCCCTCAATAGGCACCATCAATGGTCGAAACCTATGCGATAGGGACATATTCAGAATACTTGAAAGAGCCCTTAGATTTCACCATACGAAGCATCATGCTTCCAAGACCTCTTCCCGATTTTCCCAAATACAAAGGTGAGGGAGATCCAAATGCACATATCAAAGCTTACGCTACAGCCATCCGAGAACTACTCCCATGGGATGGGGTTGTTGCTAAAATATTCCCCAAAACTTTGGAGGGCATCACTCTCGATTGGTATTATAGAATACCTGAAGCTTCCATCCATTCGTTCAAGCAACTCATGTTAGAGTTCATCAAGGCCTTTGACATGAACAAACTATTAAGGACAGGAATCAGGGAATTCTTTCACATTAAACAAGAACACAATGAATCTATCACCCATTTCATCCAGAGGTGGTGCACAGTTCTCTATTCTTCGGCAAGTGCTCCGAACATGGATCAGATGGAACTATGCAATTTATTCCTTCATTATCTCAGCAGAGAAGTAAAGGAAGAAGTCTAGAAGTTTCCACTAAGAACTTACGATGAAGTACTTGAGAGTGTTATCCGAATAGATCAAGCAGCAATTGATAGTGGTCACAAGACATATAGAGCAAACGAGAGGTTAATCACCTCCAACCAAAACACTACAACTTATCCTATTATTACGAGTGTCAATCAAGGACCTAAAATTCTTAACAAAAATTGCGGAGTGACAACGGATGGAGTAACTGATCAGGATAGAAAGACAAATGTTGTGAATACTCCACAACAAATAAATAGTCAACGAAACAACAACTTTACCCCAACAATCAATATAGTGGATTTTAATCATCCACAACAATGACGACAACAACAACGGCGAAGCCCTACATGGGATCCAAATAAAAATTCAACTAGGTATCAAAACCAGAATTCAAACCAAAAACAACAACAAGTGCAAAACTTTAATAGGCAACGGTTTGATCAAATTTTTAGGCCACAATATACACCGAGCCAACAAACTAGGAATTACAATCCTAACTCCTATTGTGGTTTCCACAAAATTTGGGGCCATGACACTAGAACATGCCATGACTACAATAAATTCATGCAACATTTTCCAGATGAACAAAGACAACTTTTCATAGATATGTTCTTGGCAGATCCTACGTCACCAGCACCGAATACTTTTACAGGGGCAGTTTCCCCTCAAAATGCACCCCTCAAGATCTTCAATGATCCGCTCCCAAATCACAACAATAACAAGTTAAATCCAAGTGGGACAAACAAGGGTGTAATTACAGGAAATAATGATCATGAAGCTTTAACTTCACTAAATCCATTAGTTGCGCCACAACTAGGAAGTCAACCATGACCTAAGATAGTCGATTAGTGGAGTTAGATGTTGAACTACCCATAGAAGTGGTAACAAGGACACGAGAGTATTCCTCTCAGCCAAGTCCAAGCTACCCACTAGAAATAGACAATATCCAACAAGTATTAATAAAACCCATGGGTGTTTATGACTTACTTAATGATCTAATGAAAACCTTCTCACACATCTCCTTTTTGGATTTATTGAAAAACTCCCCGCTCACAGGGCTGCTCTTTTAGAAGCATTGGGTTTAGGTCATCTAATTAGCATCACTCCACCTCCCGAAACACAGGTAAACCATATAGACTTTGATATCCATCCTCTAGGGCAGCCAGATAGGGATGTCGAATTCATATTCGAAATAAACAAAATGCCAATAGATGCTGAGATTGCACGCCGAGGTGATCCGGCCTTACACTTGCAAGTGTGGGTTTATAACAATTATGTGAAACGCACGATGGTTGACGATGGGGCAGCAGTTAACATAGTCCCTTTTTCTTTCCTTCAAAAGCTAGGGTACGGAGAAATGAATTGTTCCACAACCCGAAATACGCTAAGAGGCTATGACAGCCTTAAAGCCACTTCAATTGGAACTATAATACTACCGGTCACCTTAGGACCCAAAACAATCCTGACTGAGTTTTATATTATAGATCAGGAAACTAACTATAATATGATCCTCGGCCGACCATGGATACACCGTATGAAGGCAATCCCTTCTACGCTATTTCAAGAAGTAAGGTTCTTGCATTTAGGAAAGGTGTTCATAGCCAAAGGTGATCCAAAACCATTCGATGTACACCTGGCTGACCTAAAGAAAAGACCAGGCATGCACTCGGAGTTTGAACTCCCAACGAACCAACTTAATAAACCTACCGACGTGAAACCAGAGGAAAAGTTGGTACCTACAATAGATCTTGAGACTATGAGTCTAGTCAAGACAACCCCAGCCCCCAAAGATGAGGCTAACACTGTAAAAATAGTATCATTAAAAAAATACTGCAAAAATTGTCAAATTACTAGAACAAGATCTACCGATGTTCCTACCATTTGATTCTCGTAGGCATGGGGTGCACCCTAGGTGTCATTTCTCTCCCAAAGTAGATCTCTCGCATGGTAGAGGTAGAAGATGTTAACATGACAAATATCCTGGTGCCCATATTCCCAAATTTAAGTATTGGACTCTCCATTTTGATGGAGCTAAATGTCATTACAGAGTCAATGAGTAATCCTTACTTCTCCCAAAGGAAAAGTCCTACCATTTACCTTCAAACTAAATTTTGAATGCACAAACAACGGCACCGAGTATGAAGCCCTCCTCCTTGGCCTCATCGTAGCTAAGAGAATTGGTGTTGATAACATCAGAGTGTTAGGAGACTCACAATTGATAGCAAACCAAGTCTCTGAGGTATATGAAACCAAAGCCGAGCACCTACAGCTCTACAAAACAGCTGTATTGAATTTAAGCAAGGAGTTTGACTTCATATCGATTGAAGCAATCCCACGAGAACAAAATCTCCTTGCTGATTCAATAGCAACGTCAGCATCACGCTTTACTCCAAACAGTAAGTTAGAGGATACCCATTTCATGGTATCCCTTCGTGATGAACCATTGATAAAAACAATGTCAAATCCTCTTTTAAATAGAATGGAAAACAAATTTGTTATCCTAGACCACATCGATAGTGATACAACCACTCTTGATTTCTTAAACACCTATGCGGCATTACATCTCACCCATCACGTGGTAGATTTATCCCTAATCCCTCATGCATCTTCTTACTTCGGGAATCCCATGACAGAGCTTCCCCCACAAAAGGAACTTAGCATATATGCAGTCGAGAATGGAGATGATCTGGAACTACCTCCAGCCCTGCCTGAGTTTGAAGAAGGTAACACTTCTTTAATCGAAGAAACAATTGATATTAACATTGGAACGGAAGATGAACCAAGGATATTGAAGTTAGGATCCTCGCTAACTCCATTAGAAGTAGAAATACACACTCGGATCCTCAAGGAACATCAGAAGGCGTTTGCATTTAATTATAAGGAAATGACAGAGCAGAGTTGCTTCCACATCATTGCGATACACAACCTCGTCACTAAATCAGATGCAAAACCGGTTAAGCAAAAATTGAGACCAATGAAACCCAAGGTAGCTCTCATGGTAAAAGAGGAGGTAATAAAGCTCCTCCAAGTAGGATTCATCAAACCAGTCAATTACTCTCAATGGGTATCTAATATTGTTCCGGTTCTCAAAAAGAATGGAAAGACACGCATCTGCATAGACTTTCGAGACATTAACAAAGCATGTCCTAAAGACGACTTCCCATTACCATCCATAGACGTCATTATTGATGCAACAACTGGATTTGAGATTTTGTCTCTCATGGATGGATTCTCGGATACAACCAAATCAGAATATCTGAACAAGACCAAGCTAAAACCACATTTATAACTCCTTGGGAACCTATTGCTATGTTGTTATGCCATTCGGTCTCAAGAACATCTAGCGCTACATACCAGCGGGCTATGATGTATATATTTCATGATCTTATTCATAAAATTGTGGAATCCTACGTAGATGACTTATTGGCCAAGGCCAAGAAGTGTTGTGACCATCCGGAAGTGCTTCGCGTCATTCTTTCACGTCTAATAGAATACAGAGTCACGCTAAATCCAGAAAAATGTGTCTTTGGTGTGACAGGAGGGAAGCTCCTAGGTTACATTATATCATCACGTGGGATCGATGTTGACCCAACCAAAATTAAGGTTGTTCTTGAAATGGTCCCACCTTCGGATGAATCTGGAATCAGATCATTTCTCGAAAACTTGGTGCAATCCAAAGATTCATCCCGGACTTAAGTTTTTCCATTCATCCAATCAACAATCTACTCAAGAAATATTATAGCATTGATTGGACCAAAGACTGCAATGAAGCTTTCAACGCAGTTAAGCGTTTCTTGTTATCACCACCTACGCTAATGCCACCTAAGCCAGATCGCCTGTTAATTTTATATTCGCGAGCTACCAATGTCTCACTAGCCTATATGTTGGCTCAAGAAGACGATGACAAGAGAGAACGTGCAATCTATTTCATTAGTCGACATTGCTTGACTATGAAACACACTACACGCAAGTGAAATGAGAATGCCTTGCCATAGTCTTTGCAACCAAATGCTTAAGACATTATATGTTAAATCAAGAAACAAGGGTCATTGTAAAGACAGAACATTTACGAACTTTCCTCACGCAAGGGTCCTTATCTAAAAAGGTTGGGCACTTTATAACCTTAATGGGTGAATTTGAATTAACATTCGTAAATAAGAAGTTGGTTAAAGGACAAATCATTACAGATTGGTTAGCTGATAATCCATTAGACGGAGGCAATCTAGTAGATCTAGACTTTCCAGATGAATGCGTATACTACGTCGAAACCCGAACTTCTATCTCTGAGTGTCCTTGGTACACTGATATCATTAACTATATCATGGACCGTACATATCCAGAAGGTGCTACACCACAACAAAGAAGATGGTTATGCATTATTGTAGCTAAATACGTCATCATAGAGCAAGTCCTCTATCGAAAAGCGTTCGATGGAATTCTTCTAAGATGTGTCGACACAGAAGAATCCAAGAAGATTCTCCACGAATCTCACAGTGGAATGTGTGGAGGTCACTTCGATGGCCATTACACCACTCATAAAATACATCGAATGGGCTATTTCTGGCCTACTCTAGAGCACGATGCAGTAGAGTTTATACGAAGGTGTCATAAATGCCAAGAATTCTCTCATGAGATTCACATGCCGGCACAAGCTCTACAACCAATCGCTACTCCATGGCCCTTTTCTATGTGGGGCCTAGATTTAATAGGGAAATTCTCTCCCTCGTCTACAGATGGCCATAATTTTATAATCACGGCCACCGAATATTTTACCAAGTGGGTAGAGGCTATGCCTCTTACTACTATACTAGGGCTCTGTAATTGCCAAGTTCATTTTGAACCAAATCATTTACAGGTACGGTGTCCCGCAAGTCATTATCTCAGATAATGGGACTTCTTTTAAGAATGACGAAGTTCGTGAATTATGCAATAAATTTAAAATAAGCCATCATACAGCCTCCTTATATTACCCTCAAGCCAATGGATAGGCTGAGGCGACAAACAAAACATTAAAAGCCATTCTCCTTAAAACGGTGAAAGAAAACAAATGAGATTGGCATTTAAAGTTATATCTGGCCTTATGGGCCCACTGAACCTCAATAAGAACACCAACAGGAGTGACTCCTTTCTCACTAGTATTCGGGGTAGAAGCAGTTCTCCCACTTGAGGTTGAAATACCCAGTCTCCGCATTTCATTACAAGGGATTCTAGATGAAGACACTTATAGAGAAGCACATCTCTCCCAAATAGAAGTCCTAGATGAAGCTAGGTTAGATGTCAACAATGACACGAGTCTATGCTGACCGGATGTGTCGGGCGATAACAAAAAGGTCTATGAATGTGACATATATGAAGGTGATCTAGTTCTAAGGCTGACAGTCGGATCGACAAAAAGACCGGCGAAGGAAGGAAGTTCCACCCAAATGGTCTGGGCCCATACCGAGTCATGAAGGACTATGGAAATGGTGCATATCTCTTATGTACACTAGAAGGTGAGGAATTTGGTGAAACAGTCAATTCCCTGCACCTCAAATGATTCTACGCGTAAGCAACTAGCACTACTTATAATTATATCTACATTGCATCTTCATATAGATTAGGATCATTTTGTTCGCTTGTTTCATACACAAATTTGTGATCAAGGAATTTATTCTCAAAGCAATTCATTACAAACTCATGATGTTGTTGGCATAAATGCTCTAATCATACTTCTCTATTTCCATCAAACTATTTTGGAATCACTTCATCAAAATAAAGCTAGATATGACAAAGTCTTAATGGTGACCATACCAAGGTCTGCATGCTTGTTCTCACTTTTGGTTTCTTCTTAGGATGGGTGTCTTGCCTATGGTCTGTTCTAGAAGCTTCATGGTGTCACATCTATCCCGTATTTATATCTCTTTGGAAATAAGAACACACTGACATTTTACTCAAACAAACAAGTCAAATATAGAATCAAATAGAAAATTGTAAATTTACACATTTCCTTGCCCCACCAACCTTCGGTGATGAGCTTGCGTCTCTTACTAGTGACGTAGGGTTGGGAAAAGATGGAAATTCCCTTACTCACATATATCTTGCCTATGGTGATAAGCCCATACTTCTTACTAGTAGCATGGGGCAAGGTGTGGAGGGTCCTCATGACAAAAAAACATAAAAGGTCATAGACAAACAATTCAAATCTTAAAGTCTTGAGTCAAAAACAAATGAATCAGATGTCCAAAATTCCAAGAGAATTAAAAATCCTAAAAACTATTTTGTCTACCATGTGGCCATCTAAGGATCTAAGTCTAGATAAACCATAAAGCAAGTTACATCCCAAAACTATGAAGTCACTCGAGTGGAGTAGGCTTGTGGCATCCTAATTTGGTTCCGCCAAAGCTTTGTCTATCTTTCATCACTATCATTTCAACACATTTCATAACTTGCACCCTTTCTAACTCTCGGTGATGAGCCCTCGCATCTTACTAGTTACGTGGGGTTAGGAGTAGGGGCAGGTTTATCTGCTCATCATATTAGCTTATCTTCACCACTTTGCCAAAACAAATATGAAGTGTCCAAAATTGCTTATAGAAACTAAGATTCAAAATCACATTGTATCTACATTATCATATATCAGCATCATGAAATACAAAAAGAAAGTAAACACTTGCATCATTTTTTCTCCATTGCATACATTCTAAAGAGCATACAAGCATAACATCATAATTTACATGAGGAAACTAGAAAGGAAACAAAGCCATGAATGCCAAAAGTCTGATCCAAAAAGAATATATATATATATATATCAAAATTTCTGTACAATGCCATCATGCGCTAAGCATGGTCAAAACGCTCAAAGAGCCCGGGATATACAAAAGAATATATCATACAAAATCTAGGAGAGCCAAGTGGCTTCTCAACCCCTATGAGACCCCTCTAAAGGTGCACGCCCACGCCTAGGACTCGCTACACCGGTGCTCTGAGTGCATGGAGGGCTCAGGATCCCGAGGGGCAGCCGCAGTCTCACCACGAGAATGACTCCTCATCAAGCACTCGGCTGTCCTATACCCCACTAGCTCCGTGCGGAGAGTCGATACCATCCTGGCCACATGCCAGATTGGGGCAAAGATGTCAGTATGTCTACCAACTACCGAGGAACTCGGCTAAAGGGGTGTATCTCCACTCGCCCCACTCACAATAAGCTTCCTTGTGGTGGAGCGGGAGATCAAAGTAAGAGCCTCCTCGCCCCATATGCCTGCCATGGTCTGATATGGTGTGGCCTCCATGTCATTAGTGGTAAAAGAAGCAATCAAATGAAGTGCTCCTAAGACCGACATATCTATCCATCTAACTACCCTCACAGCTCCGGGATCTATCACATCTACACTTCGCCATAGGGGATGAAGTGCTCATAAACCCAACTCATGACCAGGGTCGGGTGGCTCAAAGACTACCCCTGTAAACAGACTACCCTGTATAAGTCATGGTAGGTAGTCCCAAGTATATCCACTCCCCAGGCGTAAATCTGCCATGTCCCTCTATCTGTGCAATGATGGGGGACCAGCAGTATAGCAATGTGTCTCCTCCCTTGTCCCCGATCAGTCTCGAGGAAAGGATCCCCATAATAGCCTGGTGAAGCAAGGGGATGGGAAAACTAGGAATAGATCGAACTCTGACCCCCTTCTTCGAACCCGTGGAGATGACTGCATCTCCCATATAAGTGGCCCACTGTGCTATCTGGGCCCGTGAACCTGTTGTCTCAAGGGTAAGACATCTCCTAATGATTGGGACCCCCAGAATACGATAAACATCCTCTAGTGTGATGGTCCACTCACCTCGGACCCCTGGTAATCGGAAGGTGTTCTGATCAGCATCCCAATAGGATAATAAGTCACAAAGAATGTGACTGGATGGTGCAACATGTGGAACACGTGAGATACGTAGTATCCCAGCCCTCTGAAGAGTGTCCTCCTCATCCTATGAAAGTGCATCTAGTACTGCTGGGAGCCAGTCACACTCCCTCTCTCGGCTCCACCGAATGTACTCCTCTCTCGCCTGCATACACCCAAAAACACACAAAATAGAGCAAGTTAGCATCCGAGTAATACTAGAAAAATCATGAAAACACATAGAAATGCTAAAAATGCAAAAACAATCTCAAATAGATGTTCTTTTGGCATTAGCAAAATCGTCACCTAAAGCGGGAAGGCGGTTTAAGCCAGAATCGCCATCCCGAACAAGGCGGCGGTGGTGTAACCACCACCACAGGCGGGCGGCGGGGTCGTGGCCGGAAAACCCACGTGGGTTTTGTAACTTAAAAAGGTGAAAAATGTGAAAAGGGACCATTTTAGCTAAAAACAAAGCCTACCCAGTAGGCGCCCCCCCTAGATGGATCTTTTGAACCTAACATTTTCAAAAATAACCCCCCCACAACAAAGATTTTAGTGTTTTAAAATTAAGGGGGCGAAAAGGATAAATTGAAGAAAACTAACTTGTGATCTCGCGCGTCGATGTTCCGCTCGTGGAGGCATGATCACTATCCTGTCACAAACGTTTTGGCTCTACTCGCGCAAGAAACCGTCACCGTGGGTCCCAGAGCTCAGAATCAATCAAATCAACTCGCGCAAATGAATAGGAAAATGGGCCCACTTTCATATATATATCACCGACTTATTTTAAAATAATTTTTCGTAGGTTTGGAGAGCCAATGGAGGTAAGTTCTTACCCCGCATAAATGGTATGTCCTCATTTCCCATTATTTTAGTGTTTATTTTCCGATCTATCTTGTCTATCTCGCACTTGAGTTCTCTTTTCATTTTGTAGAGAGCGGGAATTTTGGATAAGCATCATTTCAACACGCACGTATCGTATAACTTCTAACTTCCCATTTCGAGACCACCATACTGGACCCACCGCTTTACGCCTTCAAGGTTAAAACGCTTCTCCCGAGGGGGCAATATGTACTCACCCAAAATTGTAGGGTACTTAGCGATGGAGTGACAAGCCAGTATGTGACCTGCACCCGACTCCCGAAATATGGGATGCAGACAAACTAGTTAGGCAATCTAATGTCTTCAATACGCACTAGTGGAATTTTGAATCTAAGGCAAAGAAGGCCCTCCTAACCTGAACTGGTGTGATAGATCGATCGGCAAGGATGACTGCTCGAAGGCTCCAATCAATATCAAGCTCTGGCATGATTCGATCTATAGGTTGTGGAATACGTGGAAAATGACCTAGGATAGTTTCGTGTATGTCTCCAGATAAGGTCATATGGTGGATGGTAAATATAGTTGACTCTATGGATGATTCTCTGGCCTAGTCCAGAACTCTCTAGCTTTGTTAGCTGTTGTGTCTAGTAAGGATAACTGTTCGATGATGATAGGTGGAAGTGGAGTGGATCTGAATACTAGTGTGCGTAGGCCAGTGTCTATGTCTGATTGACTTACGGATTCGTTGGGTTGCGGGATTTGTGGATCACAACCGTAGACTCTTGGTTGTTGCGGTCATGCTTGCTTATGGTCATGTGTAGAATTAGTTCCTAATCCCTAGTATCCAATAATCGTATGCTTTCTCCGCTTCTATATTTAGAATCAATAACTGTGTGATCTTCTCAGAATATCTTACAGGCGTTCGTGCAACCTGAATCCTTAAGCTGGTATCTATATCTATGAGGGTGTCTCCTACGTCCGGCTGTGGGACCAAAGGATCACAACCAAATTTTTCTCTCTTTCAAACCCTTTACAGTCATATGGATGTTTACCTAGGGTAATCTGTAATTTGGTTGATTCGACCAAAATGTGTGCGCTTGGTCGTCTTCTATGTTTAATCCGCTCAACTGGGAATTGATTTGTTGCAAGCTTACTATTGTTCGGAAGACTTGGATCCTAAGATTTTGATCTATATCAGTTATTGCTATGATGAGATTGGGCTGGGGCATGATTGGCTCGAATACGTATTCTCTGGGCTCCCTAGGTCCCGTGATTGTCATACAAAAGTAACAATGTAAAAACGAACTACAACAAAATGAAATTTAACTACGTGAAGTATATCTATAGCATATATGATTTCTCTCTCCTTTTTTTTTGTATTTTCTGATGAACTTTTATGAAGGAATTTTAAAAGAGCAACTACTTTAACATACCTAGAATTTGACAATTAATCTAATGACGAAATTAAAACAAACAAGATAACCGAGTGTAGCTATTTTTCATGCAATTTGAACCTATTCTAAACAATGAAATAATTGACTTAATCTATTTGCAAGGCTCTCGATCCTACCTCAGAAGTGAGGAGTGAATCATAGTTTCTCAGAAACTATCAATCCCCACAGCTTCCCTGGCAATATCGAGAGTAGAATTGACTGAAATAAAGTGATTGGCTACTTTATTTGATATGTTTCTAACTAGAACTTTGAAAGCTAGAACCTGGATTCTGCAGAACAGTGGCGAATCCGATGGTGTGTGTGATCTTGTCCCCTCAGTGTGATCTCCTCGTTCCTTCGTGTTCACGTGGATCCAGAAAAGCATGTAATGCTAGCATCAACAGAAGTAGATATTGGGATAAAGGCAGCTCAAGATACAATCTGGAATACAATGCGAGTAGGAGAGGGATAGCGCAAGAGTACAGAGCTTGGCTTATGCAATTCCTAGCGGGATTTATTGCGAGTCATGCAACATAAAACGTCCAGAACCTGAAACTATCCTGTTTGAAGAACAAAACCTACAACTTTAATGGCTTCCTATTGAAAACAAACTATTCTACTCCAATGGATTGGATAAAATGTCAACAACACTTACACAAGATGGATATGTGGCTTCCTAACAACAAAACAACACTAACTAGGCATGCAATGAAAGAAACTAAGAACTCTAAGCAAAATGAAAACTAAATCTATTGCAAAGAGAAATTCAGAGGCAAATTTGAGGGGCCATTTGCTTGAGCACAAGCCAACTATTTATAGCATTTGCATTTACCCAAGGTAAAAACCAAATAGAACTCTTAAACTATAAACAATGGCAAAACACTATTCCAGGGAACCAGAATCATAAATGCAAGCTTATGGCGGTGAAAGAAAGCTGGTAAAACATTGAAATTACGTGAGTCATGTTAAAAGAGCTTTCTGGAAAATGCGTAAAGGACCGCCACCCTGAGCAGGGGCGGTTATAGGACCGCCGCCCTGTTCAAGGCGGCGGTCATGAGACCGCCACCCAGGCAGGGCGGCGGTTTCATCACTGAAGAGCAAAAGGCCAAGAAAAGAGGGGAAAAGGGAAAAACAAAGCACGTGGGGGCTAAGCGGGGCATGCGGGATGTTAACGCACACTTGGAGATCTTTTCCGGATCCCGAACACCTTGCGAGGAGACCTGTATCATCATTGGGGCACCTGTTACGTTGTTTCGGCAATACAATACCTTACAATTTTGGGTACGTACATATTGCCCCCTCGGAGAAGCATTTTAGCCATGAAGAGGCGTAAAATGGTGGGTCCGAGTATGGTGGTCCCGAAATGGGAAGTTAGAAGTTATACCTGATACATCCATGTGTTGAAATGACGCCGTCCAAAATTCCCGCTACCTGCAAAATGAAAAGAGAACTCAAGTGCAGATAGACACAATAGTTTGGAAAATAAACGCTAAAATAATAGGAAATGAGAACGTACCATTTGTGCGGGGATAAGAACTTACCTCCGTCGGTGCTCCAAACCTGTGAAAAAGGCATTTAAAACGAATCAGGGTGCTATATATATGAAAGTGGGCCCATTTTCCTATTCATTTGCGCGAGTTGATTTGATTGATTTTGAGCTCTGGAACCCACGGTGACGGTTTCTTGCGTGAGTAGAGTCAAAACGTCCGTGACGGGATAGTGATCATGCCTCCGCGAGTGGAACATCGACCCGCGAGATCACAGGTTAGTTTTCTTCAATTTATCCTTTTTACCCCCTTAATTTTGAAATGCTAAAATCTTTGTCATGGGGGGGTAATTTTTGAAAATGTTAGTGTTAAAAGGTCCATCTAGGGGCCTACTGGGTAGGCTTTGTTTTTAGGTAAAATGGTTGTTTTTTAGTGCTTTTAGGCTTTTTAGGTTTAAAAACCCGTGTGGGTTTTGGGCGGGACCACGCCCGCCCCAGGCCGCCGCCCTACTGGGGTGGCGGTTACATGACCACCGCCCTTAAGGTGGCGGTTCTGGCTCCGCCTCCTGCTCGGGGTGGCGGTTTCGCATAGAATGCCAAAAGAACATCTGTTTGAGATTGTTTTTGCATTTTTAGCATTTCTACATGTTTTCATGATTTTTCCAGTATTATTTGGATGCTAACTTGCTCTGTTTTGTGTGTTTTTGGGTGTATGCAGGTGAGAGAGGAGTATATCCGGTGGAGCCGAGAGAGGGAGTGTGACTGGCTCCCAGGAGTGTTAGATGCCCTCTCACAGGATGAGGAGGATACTCTTCAGCGGGCTGGTATACTGCGTATATCGCGCGTGCCCCACGTTGCTCCTTCCAGTCACATTCTTTGTGACTTGTTCTCATATTGGGATGCTGATCGGAACACCTTCCGATTACCAGGGGTCCACGGTGAGTGGACCATTACTTTGGAGGATGTCTATCACATTCTGGGGGTCCCGATTATTGGGAGACATCTCACCCTTGAGACAACAGGTTCGCGGGCCCAGATAGCACAGTGGGCTTCCTATATGGGAGATGCAGTCATCTCCACGGGGTCGAAGAAGGGGGTTAGAGTTTGATCTATTCCTAGTTTTCCCATCCCCTACTTCACCAAGCCATTATGGGGATCCTTGCCTCGAGACTGATCGGGGACAAGGGAGGAGACACATTGTTATATTGTTGGTCCCCTATCATTGCACAGATAGAGGGACATGGCCGGATATATGCCTGGGGAGCAGACATACTTGGGACCACCTACCATGATTTATACAGGGTAGTCCATTTACAAGGGCCAGTCCTTGAGCCACCCGACCCTAGTCATGAGTTGGGTCTATGAGCACTTCATCCCCTATGGCAGAGGTGTAGAGGTGGCAGATCCCAGAGCTGTGAGGGCAGCTAGATGGATAGATATGTCGGTGCTCTGAGCACCTCATCAACCAGTTGCTTCTCTGACCACTGCTGACATGGAGGCCACACCGTATCAGACTATGGCAGGTATATGGGGCGAGGAGGCTCTTACTTTGATCTCCTGCTCCACCACAGGGCAGCTTATTGATAGAGTGGGGCGAGTGGAGATACACCCCTTTGGCCGAGTTCCTCAATAGTTTGGCCTACCCTATATGGGCATGCTTCCCCGGTAGCGCCAGTATATAGATCAGTCCGAGAGGCCAAAGGGGGGCCTAGAGGCCGAGGTTGGATAGTGGTTACTCCTGGCATTCCTATTGCGGCCAGGAGGGTAGTACGTGCCAGAGGGAGAGCCGGTGCACCTCAGGCACCCTTGCTTCAGATTTCCGTGGGTCCTGCCCATAGCAGCGATGACCCCATTGACATAGACTCTGAGTCTGAGGAGTTTACGGGGGAGAGACAGAGGAGGACAGCGATCCTGAGTGGCATGACACTCAGGATATTATGCGAGCGTGCGGGCCGAGCGAGTGCGAGAGAGAGTGACTCTGGTTTCAGAGGAGCCACTCTCCCAGGGCCATGGTGGGGAGGATGAGTCATTGCGGGGCACTACATTGCTCCAGTCACAGGAGCAGCCCCTCAGTCAGCGGCGGCATCCATGGCAGGTGTTGATCCTATAGATCCATCCTGGAGGCCTAGTGATCCGAGTAAGTTACCCTCTCTCCTTTTAATGTTTGTTTTTAGTTAGGATCTCCTTAGTTGCTATCTCTCCTTTTGTTTTATCTTGTATTTCTAATCTCTTGTTTGGTTTCTAATTTGTTTTCTCCTTTGTTTTGCAGAGAGACCATTCCGATGAGTGGCGGGACTTGATTCGTAGGGTATGCACCGATACCCTGATGATCCCCATGGAGAGGACCCATGCCGAGTTGTCTGTAGATGCTGGGGAGCCCTCAGTAGCTGGTAGACACACTGACATCTTTGCCCCAGTTTGGCATGTGGCCAGGATGGTATCGACTCTCCACATGGAGCTAGCGGGGTATAGGACGGCCGAGCGCTTGATGAGGAGCCATTCTCGTGGTGAGACTGCGGCTGCCCCTCGGGATCCTGAGCCCTCCGTGCACTCAGAGCGCCGGCATAGCCGAGTCCTAGGCATGGGCGTGCGCCTTCAGAGGGGTCTCGTAGGGATTGAGAAGCCACTTGGCTCTCCTAGATTTTGTATGATACATTCTTTTGTATATCCCGGGCTCTTTGAGCGTTTTGACCATGCTTAGTGCATGATGGCATTGTATAGAAACTTTGATCATTCATGTATATATATTCTTTTTTGGATCAAAACCCTTGGTATCTATGGTTTACTTTCCATTTCCAGTTTCCTTATGTAGATTATGATGTATGTATGCATGCTCTCTTAGAATGTATGTAATGGAGAACAAATGATGCAAGTGTTTATTTTCCTTTTGTATTTCATGATGCTGATATATGATAATGTAGATACAATGTGATTTTGAATCTTAGTTTCTTTAAGCAATTTTTGATACTTCATATTTGTTTTGGCAAAGTGATGAATATAAACCGGTATGATGAGCAAATAAACCTGCCCCTACCCCCAACTCCACGCAACTAGTAAGATGTGAGGGCTCATCACCGAGAGTTGGGAAGGGTGCAAGTTATGAGATGTGTTGAAATGATATTGATGAAAGATAGACAAAGCTTTGGCGGAACCAAATTAGGATACCACAAGCCCACTCCACTCGAGTGACTTCATAGTTTTGGATGCAACTTGCTTTTTGGTTTATCTAGACTTAGATCCGTAGATGGCCACATAGTAGACAAAATCTAGGTTATTAGGATTTTAACTCTTTTGGAATTTTGGACATCTGATTCATTTGTTTTTGACTCAAAGACTTCGAGATTTGAATTGTTTGTGTATGACCTTTTGCATTTGTTTGTCAAGAGGACCCCCTACACTTTGCCCCATGCTACTAGTAAGAAGCGTGGGTTTATCACCGTGGGCAAAGCATAGGTGAGTAAGGGCATTTCCATCCTTTCCCAACCCTACGTCACTAGTAAGAGATGCAAGCTCATCACCAAAGGTTGGTGGGGCAAGGAAATGTGTAAAATTAAAATTTTCTGTTTGATCAATATTTGACTTGTTTACTTGAGTAAAATGTCAGTATGTGCTTATTTCCAAAGAGATATACATATGGGATAGATGTGACACCATGAAGCTTCTAGAACAGACCATAGGCAAGACACCTATCCTAAGAAGAAACCAAAAGTGAGAATAAACCTGCAGATCTTGGCATGGTTACCATTAAGACTTTGTCATATCTAGCTTTATTTGATAAAATGATTCCGAGATAGTTTGATGATATCATGAAAATGGAGAAGTATGATTAGAGTGTTTATGCCAACAACATCATGAGTTTGTAATGAATTGCTTTGAGAACAAAATTCCTTGATCACAATTTGTGTATGAAACAAGCGGACAAAATGATCTTAATCTATATGAAGATGCAATGTAAATGTAATTATAAATAGTGCTAGTTGCTTACGCGTAGAACCGCTTGAGGTGTAGGGAATTGACTATTTCACCAAATTCCTCACCTTCCAGCGTACATAAGAGGTATGCACCATTTCCATAGTCCTTCATGACTTAGTATGGGCCCAACCATTTGGGCCGGAACTTCCTTCCTTCGCCGGTCTTCTTGTCGATCCGGTTGTCTAGCCTTAGAACTAGATCACCTTCATATATGTCGCGTTCATAGACTTTCTTGTTATACTGCCGGCACATCCGGTCAGCATAGGCTCTATGCCACTGTTCAGCATCTAACCTAGCTTCATCTAGGCTTTCTAGTTGGGAGAGACGTGCTTCTCTGTAAGCGTCTTCATCCAGAATCCCTTGTAATGAAATACGGAGACTGGGTATTTCAACCTCAAGTGGGAGAACTGCCTCTACCCCGAATACTAGTGAGAAAGGAGTTGCTCCCGTTGGTGTTCTTATTGAGGTTCGGTGGGCCCATAAGGCCGGATATAACTTCAAGTGCCAATCTCATTTGTTTTCTTTCACCGTTTTAAGGAGAATGGCTTTTAGTGTTTTATTTGTCACTTCAGCCTGTCCGTTGGCTTGAGGGTAATACAAGGAAGCCGTATGATGGCTTATTTTAAATTTATTGCACAATTCGTGAACTTCGTCATTCTTAAAAGAAGTTCCATTATCTGAGATAATGATTTGGGATACCATACCTGCAAATGATTTGGTTCAAAATGAACTTGGCGATTACAGAACCCGGTACAGTAGTAAGAGGCATAGCCTCTACCCACTTGGTAAAATATTCGGTGGTCGTGATTATAAAATTATGGCCATCTAGATGAGGGAGAGAATTTCCCTATTAAATCTAGGCCCCACGTAGAAAAGGGCCATGGAGTCATGATTGGTTGTAGAGTTTGTGCCGGCATGTGGATCTCATGGGAGAACTCTTGGCACTTATGACACCTGCGTACAAACTCTACTGCATCGTGTTCTAGAGTGGGCCAGAAATAGCCCATTCGATGTATTTTACGAGTGGTGGCATGGCCACCAAAGTGGCCTCCACACATTCCACTATGAGATTCATGGAGAATCTTCTTGGATTCTTCTGTGTCGACACATCTTAGAAGCATTCCATCGAACGCTTTCCGATAGAGCACTTGCTCTATAATGACGTATTTTGCTACGATAATGCGTAACCGCCTTCTGTGTTGTGGTGTAGCCCCTTCTGGATACGTATGGTCCATGATATAATTAATGATATCAGTGTACCAGGGACACTCAGAGATAGGAGGTCTGGTTTCAATGTAGTATACGCACTCATCTGGAAAATCCAGATCTACTAGATCGCCTCCATCTAATGGGTTATCAGCTAACCAATCCATGATGATTTGTCCCTTAATGGATTTCTGATTTACAAATGTTAATTCAAATTCTCCCATTAAGGTTATAAAACGTCCAACCTTTTTAGACAAGGACCCTTGCGTGAGAAAAGTTCGTAAATGGTCTGTTTTTACCATGACCCTTGTTTCTTGATTTAGCATATAATGTCTTAAGCGTTTGGTTGCAAAGACTATGGCGAGGCATTCTCGTTCTGCTTGTGTATAATGTGTTTCATAGTCGAGCAATGTTCGGCTAATGAAATAAATCACACGTTCTCTCTTGTCATCGTCTTCTTGAGCCAACATACAGGCTAGCGAGACATTGGTAGCTCGCGAGTATAAAATTAATGGGTGATCTAGCTTAGGTGGCATTAGCGTAGGTGGTGATAACAAGAAATGCTTAACTGCATCAAAAGCTTCATTGCAGTCTTCGGTCCAATCAATACTATAATCTTTCTTGAGTAGATTGTTGATTGGATGGATGGCGAAAGCTTAAGTCTGGGATGAATCTCTGGATTGCACCAAGTTTTCTCGAGAAATGACCTGATTCCAGATTCATTCGAAGGTGGGACCATTTCGAGGACAGCCCAAATTTTGGTTGGGTCAACATCTATCCCTCGTGACGATATGATGTAACCTAGGAGCTTCCCTCCTGTTACACCAAAGACGCATTTTCTAGGATTTAGCGTGACTCCGTATTCTATCAGACGTGAAAGAATGATGCGGAGTACTTCCGGATGGTCACAACGCTTCTTGGCCTTAGCCAACAAGTCATCTACGTAGGATTCCACAATTTTATGAATTAGATCATGAAATATATATGTCATAGCTCACTGGTATGTAGCACCAGCGTTCTTGAGACCAAATGGCATAACAACATAGCAATAAGTTCCCCAAGGAGTTATAAACGTGGTTTTAGCTTGATCTTGTTCAGATATTCTGATTTGATTGTATCCCGAGAATCCATCCATGAGAGACAAAATTTCAAATCCAGTTGTCGCATCAACAATGACGTCAATGGATGGTAATGGGAAGTCATCTTTAGGACACGCTTTGTTAATGTCTCGGAAGTCTATGCAGATGCGTATCTTTCCATTTTTTTAGAATGGGAATGATATTAGATACCCATTGAGAGTAATCGACTGGTTTGATGAATCCTACTTGGAGGAGTTTCATTACCTCCTCTTTTACCATGAGAGCTACTTTGGGTTTCATCGGTCTCGACTTTTGTTTGACCGGCTTTGCATCAGATTTAGTGACGAGGTTGTGCACCACAATGTGGGGTGCAACTCCTGTCATTTCCTTATAATTGAATGCAAAATCCTTCTGATGTTCTTTGAGGATCCGAGTGTGTATTTCTACTTCTAATGGAGTTAACGAGGATCCTAACTTCAATATCCTTGGTTCATCTTCCATTCCGATGTTAACATCAATTGTTTCTTCGATTAAAGAGGCATTACCTTCTTCAAACTCAGGTGGGGCTGGAGGTAAATCCAAATCGTCCCCATTTTCTACTGTGTATACGCTAGGTTCCATTTGCGAGGGAAGCTCCATCATGGGATTTCCAAAGTAGGAAGATGAATGTGGGATTAAGGACAAATCTATCATATGATAGGAGAGATGTAATGCCGCATAGGTGTTTAAGTAATTCAGAGTGGCCATATCACTATCAATGTGGTCTAGGATAGTAGATTTGTTTTCATTTCCATTTAAAAGAGAATTTGTCATTGTTTTTATCAATGGTTCATCACGAAGGGATACTATGAAACGGGTATCCTCTAACTTACTATTTGGAGTAAAATGTGATGCTGAAGTTGCTATTGAATCAGCGAGAAGATTTTTCTCTCGCGGGATTGCTTCAATTGATATGAAGTCAAACTCCTTGCTTAAATTCAATACAGTTGTTTTGTAAAGTTGTAAGTGCTCGGCTTTGGTTTCATATATCTCAGAGACTTGGTTTGCTACCAATTGTGAGTCTCCTAAGACTCTGATGTTATCAACACCGATTCTCTTAG
Organism: Taxus wallichiana var. yunnanensis; assembly: GCA_018340775.1. NCBI lineage: Eukaryota > Viridiplantae > Streptophyta > Pinopsida > Cupressales > Taxaceae > Taxus > Taxus wallichiana. Next base: position 464,314,707 of record CM031236.1, on the reverse strand, counting down.
CTAAGATGAGGCCAAGGAGGAGGGCTTCGTACTCAGCGCCATTGTTTGTGCATTCAAATTTAGTTTAAAGGCAAATGGTAGGACTTTCCCTCGGGAGAAGTAAGGATTATACCTGCCCCAGCTCCATAACGACATCTAGCCCCATCAAAATGGAGAGTCCAATATTTAGCTGGGAGTATAGATGTTGGGATATTTGTTGTGTTAACATCTTCTACCTCTACCATGCAGAGATCTACTGCTGGGAGAGAACCGACACCCAGGGAATATCCCACGCCTACAGAATCAAATGGTAAGAACATTGGTAGATCTTGTTCTATCAATTCAATGATTTTTGCAGTAGTTCCTAATGATACTTGTTTCTACAGTGTTAGCCTCATCTTTGGGGGTTGGGGTTGCCTTGGCTAGGCTCATAGTTTCAAGATCTGTCGTAGGTACCAACTTTTCTTTTGGTTTTGCGTCGGTAGGTTTATTAAGTTGGTTTGTTGGGAGTTCAAACTCCGAGTGCACGCCTGGTCTTTTCTTTAAGTCAGCTAGGTGTACATCGAATGGTTTTGGATCACCTTTGGCTACAAATATCTTTCCTAAGTGTAAAAACCTTACTTCTTGAAATAGCGTAGAAGGGATTGCCTTCATGCGGTGTATCCATGGTCGGTGAGGATCATATTATAGTTAGTTTCCCGATCTATAATATAAAACTCAGTCAAGATGGTTTTGGGTCCTAAGGTGACCGGTAATATTATAGTTCCAACCGAGGTGGCTTTAAGGCTATCATAGCCCCTTAGTGTGTTTCGAGTTGTGGAACAATTGGTTTCTCCATACCCTAGCTTTTGAAGGAAAGAGAAGGGGACTATGTTAACCGCTGCCCCATCATCTATCATTGCACGCTTTACATAGTTGTTATAAACCCATACTTGCAAATGTAAGGCTGGATCACCTCGGCGTGCGATCTCAGCATCTGTCGGCATTTTGTTTATCTCGAATATGAATTCGACATCCCTATCCGCCTGCCCTGGAGGATGAACATCAAAGTCTATATGATTTACCTGTGTTTCAGGAGGTGGAGTGATGTTAATTAAATGGCCTAAACCTAATGCTTCTAAAAGAGCAGCCCTGTGGGTAGGAGAGTTCTTTAGTAAGTCTAAAAATGAAATGTGTGAGAAGGTTTTTGTTAGGTCATTAATTAAATCATAGGCACCCACAGGCTTTGCTACTATTTGTTGGAAGTTATCTATCCCTGGCAGGTGGCTTGGACTTGGCTGAGAGAAATACTCTCGCGTCCTTGTTACAGCTTCGATGGGTAGTTCGGCGTCTAACTCTACTAAACCGACTATCTTAGGTCGTGGCTGACTTCCTAGTTGTGGCGCAACTAATGGATTTAGCGAAGTTGAAGCTTCATGATCATTGTTTCCTGTCATTACGCTCTTGTTCATCCCAGTTAGATTTAGCCTGTTGTTATCGTGATTTGGGAGTGGATCATTAAAGATCTTCAGGGGTGCGTTTTGAGGGGAAACTACCCTTGAAAAAAGTATTTGATGTTGGTGACGTAGGATCTGCCAAGAACATATCTATGAAAAGTTGTCTTTGTTCATCTAGCAAGCGTTGCATGAATTTATTGTAGTCACGGCACGTTCTAGTGTCATGGCCCCAAATTTTGTGGAAACCACAATATGAATTAGGATTGTAATTCCTAGTTTGTTGGTTTGGTGCGTATTGTGGCCCAAAATTTTGATCAAACCGTTGTCTATTAGGATTAAAATTTTGCGTTTGTTGTCTTTGGTTTGAATTCTGGTTTTGGTACCTAGTTGAATTTTGGCTTGGACCTATATGGGATTTTGCTTTGTTGTTGTTGTTGTTGTGGATGGTTAAAATCCATTATTGATTGATTAATCGGGTAAAGTTGTTGTTTCGTTGGTTGTTTATTTGTGATGGAGTATTGACAACATTTACCTTCTTAGGCTGGTCGGTTACTCCATCTGTTGTTACACCCTGATTTTTATTAAGGATTTTAGGTCCTTGATTGACGTTCGTGGTAGTAGGATAAGTTGTAGTGTTCTGGTTGGAGGTGATTAACCTCCCATTTGCTCCATATGTTTTGTGACCACTATCGATTGCCGCTTGATCTATTCGAAGAGCACTCTCAAGTACTTCATCGTAAGTTCTTAATGGGAACTTCTAGACTTCTTCCTTCACCTCTCTGCTAAGAGAATGAAGGAATAAATCACATAGTTCCATTTGATCCATGTTTGGAGCACTTGTTGAAGAATAAAGAACTGTACGCCACCTTTGGATGAAATGGGTGACAGATTCATTGTGTTCTTGCTTGATGTGTAAGAATTCCCTGATTCCTGTCCTTAATAATTTGTTCATGTCAAAGGCCTTGATGAATTCTGACATGAGCTGCTTGAACGAATGGATGGAAGCCTCAGGTATTCTATAATACCAATCGAGAGCGATGCCTTCCAAGGTTTTTGGGAATATCTTAGCAACAACCCCATCCCATGGGAGTAGTTCTCGAATGGTTGTAGCGTAAGCTTTGATATGTGCGTTTGGATCTCCCTCACCTTTGTATTTGGGAAAGTCGGGAAGAGGTCTTGGAAGCATGACGCTTCGTATGGTGAAATCTAAGGGCTCTTTCAAATATTCTGAATAAGTCCCTATCGCATAGGTTTCGACCATTGATGGTACTTGCTGAGGGAGCGGAGGTGGAATGGGTTGTTGATATGGCGTAGCGTATGTGTTGGTAGGGGCATAAGGAAACACCTGTGTTTGAGCAAACATGCCGGGAGAGGAGAACATATCCCCTTGTGGTGATTTGGAGTACATGTTTAAGTATGACGGGGTATTGTCCAGGAATGGATTGTTTTGTACTAGACCGGGAGGAACAGTGTTAGAGATGGTGGGTCTAGTTGGCGTTTGTTGTGAATACTGAGGAGTCATGCCTAACGTGCCTACTCTGTGAGGAGGTCTAATTGGCTAGGATGGTGTGGAGGATTGGAACTTCCTGCTTGCATGAATTGAGAATTTTGACTTGTTTGGGTAAGTTCTAACTCCCTAACCTTTTCTACTAGAGTTGAAATGACTTCATTTGGTGAAGTCACAATACTTTGCCTTGGTGGCATTTGTTGTATATCATGGTGTTGTATAGGCATGTGATATCCTGCTATGAATTGATCATTATCTTGCCAAGTTTCCCCGAGGGCATTTCCTATATGACGTGGTATGGAGGTATTTTCTTGAAAAGAGGTTTCAGGTTGTGTTTGTAAACCTCCTATAGGTGGGTACATACTTCGAGAATGTTGGTTCATTCTGGCATAACGTACCAAATGTTCATCATCTAAACCCAGGTATGAGTCTGATTGTCTACTAATTTGTGGTCTAAGCAGCACCTAAGGAGATGAACCAGATTCTCTAGTGAACATCATATTATTCGAGCCTGAAGGCTCTGTTTGTTGCATTTGAGCGAGCTGATCTAACTCCTCAGTTTGAAAAGATGAGTTATATCTAATCCTTGGAGTTTGTGTTGACAACTGGTTAGGCTGAGTAGTTGTCACCCCATACTAAGAGTGAGGGTGATGATTGCCTATTTTTTTGGGCATAGTATGCCTCAAGGCCCAAGAGGGGCCTGCCATATGCATCGAATCCCGACATATTCGGGGGGTATATGAATACCCACAGAATAATGGGAAGGAGCGAAGGTGATGGTGAAAGCTAATGAGGTAGTAAAGATGAAAGAATCATTTTTAATTTGAAAGAACTAGTAGAAATCTGACTCCAGACTAGAAAGTAGAAAGTTTCACATCGGGTTCACCAATTTTGTACGATGGAAAAGTGACAAGCGAGCGGGAATCTACAAGTAACTCTTCCTCACACCCGACCTCCCGAGGTCATGCCGAGATAGCCGGTGGGGATGGAATATGTATGGGATGCAGACAAACTAGTTAGGCAATCTAATGTCTTCAATACGCACTAGTGGAATTTGTGAATCTAAGGCAAAGAAGGCCCTCCTAACCTAAACTGGTGTGATAGATCGATCGGCAAGGATGATTGCTCGAAGGCTCCAATCAATATCGAGCTCTGCATGATTCGATCTATAGGTTGTGGAATACATGGAAAATGACCTGGGATAGTTTCGTGTATGTCTCCAGATAAGGTCATATGGTGGATGGTAAATATAGTTGACTCTATGGATGATTCTCTGGCCTAGTCCAGAACTCTCTAGCTTTGTTAGCTATTGTATCTAGTAAGGATAACTGTTCGATGATGATAGGTGGAAGTGGAGTGGATCTGAATACTAGTGTGCGTAGGCCAGTGTCTATGTCTGATTGACTTACGGATTCGTTGGGTTGCGGGATTTGTGGATCGCAACCGTAGACTCTTGGTTGTTGCGGTCCTGCTATGGTCATGTAGAATTAGTTCCTAATCCCTAGTATCCAATAATCATATGCTTTCTCCACTTCTATATTTAGAATCAATAATTGTGTGATCTTCTCAGAATATCTTACAGGCGTTCTTGCAACCTGAATCCTTAGGCTAGTATCTATATCTATGAGGGTGTCTCCTGCGTCTGGCTGTGGGACCAAAGGATCACAACCAAACGTTTTCTCTCTTTCAAACCCCTTTACAGTCATATGGATGTTTACCTAGGGTAATCTGTAATTTGGTTGATTCGACCAAAACGTGTGCGCTTGGTCGTCTTCTATGTTTAATCCGCTCAACTGGGAATTGATTTGTTGCAAGCTTACTATTGTTTGGAAGACTTGGATCCTAATATTTTGATCTATATCAGTTATTGCTATGATGAGATTGGGCTGGGGCATGATTGGCTCGAATACGTATTCTCTGGGCTCCCTAGGTCCCATGATTGTCATACAAAAGTAACAATGTAAAAAAGCTGCAGAAAAATAAAATTTAACTACGTGAAGTATATCTATAGCATATATGATTTCTCTCTCCTTTTTTTTTGTATTTTTGATGAACTTTTATGAAGGAATTTTTAAAAGAGAAACTACTTTAACATACCTAGAATTTGACAATTAATCTAATGACGAAATTAAAACAAACAAGATAACCGAGTGTAGTTATTTGTCTGTGCAATTTTGAACCTATTCTAAACAATGAAATAATTGACTTAATCTATTTGCAAGGCTCTCGATCCTACCTCAGAAGTGAGGAGTGAATCATAGTTTCTCAGAAACTATCAATCCCCACAGCTTCCCTGGCAATATCGAGAGTAGAATTGACTGAAATAAAGTGATTGGCTACTTTATTTGATATGTTTCTAACTAGAACTTTGAAAGCTAGAACCTGGATTCTGCAGAACAGTGGCGAATCCGATGGTGTGTGTGATCTTGTCCCCTCAGTGTGATCTCCTCATTCCTTCGTGTCACGTGGATCCAGAAAAGCGTGTAATGCTAGCATCAATAGAAGTAGATATTGGGATAAAGGCAGCTCAAGATACAGACTGAATACAATGCGAGTAGGAGAGGGATAGCGCAAGAGTACAGAGCTTGGCTTATGCAATTCCTAGCGGGATTTATTGCGAGTCATGCAACATAAAACGTCCAGAACCTGAAACTATCCTGTTTGAAGAACAAAACCTGCAACTTTAATGGCTTCCTATTGAAAACAAACTATTCTACTCCAATGGATTGGATAAAATGTCAACAACACTTGCACAAGATGGATATGTGGCTTCCTAACAACAAAACAACACTAACTAGGCATGCAATGAAAGAAACTAAGAACTCTAAGAAAAATGAAAACTAAATCTATTGCAAAGAGAAATTCAGAGGCAAATTTGAGGGGCCATTTGCTTGAGCACAAGCCAACTATTTATAGCATTTGCATTTACCCAAGGTAAAAACCAAATAGAACTCTTAAACTATAAACAATGGTAAAACACTATTCCAAGGAACCAGAATCATAAATGCAAGCTTATGGCGGTGAAAGAAAGCTAGTAAAACATTGAAATTATGTGAGTCATGTTAAAAGAGCTTTTTGGAAAACGCGTAAAGGACCGCCGCCCTGAGCAGGGCAGCGGTTATAGGACCGCCACCCAGGCAGGGCGGCGGTTTCGTCACTGAAGAGAAAAAGGCCAAGAAAAGAGGGGAAAAGGAAAAACAAAGCACACGGGGGCTAAGCGGGGCATGCGGGATGTTAACGCACACTTGGAGATATTTTCTAGATCCCAAACACCTTGCGAGGAGACTTGTATCATCATTGGGGCACCTGTTACATTGTTTCGGTAGTACAGTACCTTACAATTTTGGGTACGTATGCATCGCACCATCGGAACAATGTAACACGTACCCCAATGATGATACAAGTCTCCTCGCAAGGTGTTCGGGATCTAGAAAAGCTCCCCAAGTGTGCGTTAACATCCCGCATGCCCCGCTTATCCCCCGCATGCTTTGTTTTTCTCTTTTTCCCTCTTTTCTTGGCCTTTTCTCTTCGGCCATAAAACCGCCGCCGCCTAAGCAGGTAGCGGTCTGTAACCACCGCCTTGCTCAGGGTGGCGGTCCTTTACACATTTTCTAGAATGCTCTTTTAACATGACTCACGTAAATTTCAATGTTTACCAGCTTTTTTTCACCGCCATAAGCTTCCATTAATGATTCTCGGTTCCTCGGAAGTGTTTTTCCATTGTTTATAGTTTAAGAGTTTTATTTGGTTTTTACCTTGGGTAAATGCAAATACTATAAATAGTTGGCTTGTGCTCAAGAAAATGGCCCCTCAAATTTGCCTCTGTATTTCTCATTGCAATAGATTAGTCTTTCATTTTATTTAGAATTCTTAGTTTCTTTCATTGCATGCCTAGTTAGTGTTGTTTTGTTGTTAGGAAGCCACATATCCATCTTGTGCAAGTGTTGTTGACATTTCATCCAATCCATTGAGTAAAATGGTTTGTTTTCAATAGGAAGCCATTAAAACTACAAGTTTTGTTCTTCAAATAGGATAGTTTTAGGTTTTGGGCGTTTTATGTTGCATGACTCACAATAAATCCCTCTAGGAATTGCATAAGCCAAGCTCTGTACTCTTGCACTATCTCTCTCTACTCGCATTATAGTCGATCACCGTATCCTAAGCTTCTTTTGTCCCAATATCTACTTCTTACACACTTTTCTCGGATCCAAGTGAATGCAAAGGAACAAGGAGATCACACTGAGGGGACATATCCACACACACCATTGGATTCGCCACTGTTCTGCAGAATCTAGGTTCTAGCTTTCAAATTTCTAATAAAAAACATATCATATAGAGTAGCCAATCACTTTATTTTAGTCAATTTTACTTTCGATATTGCCAAGGAAGCTATGGGGATTGATAGTTTCTGAGAAACTATGATTCATTTCTCACTTCTGAGGTAGGATCGAGAGTCTTGCAAATAGACTAGATCAATTGTTTCATTATTTAGAATAGGTTCACAATTGCACAGACAAATAGTTATACTCGGTTATCTTGTTTGTTTTAATTTGTTATTCTAAACTGTCAATTCTAGATATATTAGATAGTTGTTCTTTAAATTTTGTTTAGTAGATAGATATATCAGATTTAGGAATATACATAGACATATCTTTCACAATTAGTTTATTCTGTCATTAGTTAGATTTATATAACTTTCTTTTGTATGACAATCATGGGACCTAGAGAGCCCAGAGAATACGTATTCAAGCCAATCGTGCCCCAACCCAATCTCGTCACAGCCATAACTGATATAGATCAGAATCTCAGGATCCAAGTCTTCCAAACAACGGTAAACTTACAACAAATTAGTTTCCAACTGCACGGGTTAAACATAGAAGACGACCAAGCACACACATTTTGGTCAAATCAACCAAACTACAGATTACCCTAGATTCATATCCACATGACTGTAGAAGGGTTTGAAAGAGAGCAGACCTTTGGTTGTGATCCTTTGGTCCCATAGCCAGACACAGGAGACACTCTCACAGATATAGATACCAGCTTAAGAATTTAGGTTGCACAAACGCCTGTAAGATATTCCAAGAGTATCGTACAATTATTAATTCTGAATATAGAAGCCGAAAAGGCATATGACTATTAGATACTAGGGATTAGGGATTGTTTTTGCACATGACCATAGCAAGACCACAACAAATATGAATCTATGGTTGCGACCCACAAATCCCATAGCCCAACGAGCCCATAGGTGAATCAGACATAGATGTTGGCCTATGTACACTAGTATTTAGATCTACTCCACTTCCACCTATCATCATCAAACAGTTATCCTTCCTAGACATAGCAGCTAACAAAGCTAAGGAGTTCTGGACTAGGCCAAAGAATCACCCATAGAGTCAATTATATTTACCATCCGCTCTATGACCTTATCTGGAGATATACACGAAACTATCCTAGGTCATTTTCCACGTATTCCACAACCTATAGACCAAATCACGCCAGAGCTCGATATTGATTAGAGCCTTCGAGCAGTCATCCTTGCTGATCGATCTATCACACCAGTTCAAGTTAGGAGGGCCTTCTTTGCCTTAGATTCACAATTTCCACTAGTGCGCGTCGAAGACATCAGATTTCCCAATTAGCTTGTCTGCATCCCACGCATATTCCATCCCCACTGGATGTCTCGGCACGACCTCGGGAGGTCGGGTGTGAGGAAAAGTTACTTGTAGATTCCCACACTCACTTGTCACTTTTCCATCATATAGTGACACCGCATGAATGATGCACCATCTACTCCAATGCATACCAGCTTCATAATAATTTTATAATCAGTCATGCCAGCAATAACTTTCAAATGAGGAACAACTATTTTATTTAGGTTTTTGACATTGCGCTTTTTATCATTTTCATAACACCCAAAAATATAGTGTCCTTATATGATTTTATAAATTATAAACATGGATACATACCCATGTGGTGTTGTCAACTACTATCACTTCATCAATTGATAGAGAGATAAACTTTGCATTTTTTACACTCTCTTTCAAATCTTCCTTCTCTATCATTACAAGGCATTTGACCATTTCCCATGCACTATTGTCTAACCAATGAGACTGAGGAACATTGTGCATTCCATTATATTGATACAAAACTTTGAAATCAAGGAAATATGAAATTGTTCTTCCTTTCTTAAGTATGTGAAATAAAGTAGAGAACTGTATGAGTTTAGCATGAAAATTTGATTGATTCATCTTACCAATTTGCGATGTGATCGTTCCTCCCTTTTCCATGAGATGTCTACATTTTTTCTGCTCTGCTTCATACTCGATGTGTATTTAACATGCATGCATTCTTTTTCAGTTTTCCACCTGTGTGTTTTGATTTTCTTTCCATCCTCCCCATTACAATCAAATATTGTTTTCCATAGTGTTTTTCAATTGTGTCCAGCTTTAGTTGCATTTTTTGTTGTTTTCCCAATTTCCACATACATATTGTACATGTACATTCAAATGGGATATATTTTGAATTATTTGGCTATACATGTTTGATAAAAGGAAATTTGGTAGCCCAATCAAACTTGTATGTCCTCCCAAGTGTCCACATATTCTTGTTTGTTTTCAATGTTTTACTTTTATGAGTAGAATTTTGAGCATTATCACAATCATCTAGTTTCCTCTTTCGTGAACCAGAATTTACATTTGATTTTTGTGTTCCATTTTGCTTGAGTATTTATATGTGTGATATCTTGATGCACTCCTGGTTTCACCTCAACAAGAATATCTTAAGAATATGACATCTCAACAGGAATATATTCAAGCTCTAGCATATCATCATCATATGTGTCATTTGGTTGATACTATGTAGAATTCATATCCACTTCAATAATACCTTCCACACAGTCTGTACTCTGATTGATTCTAGTGGCATCTATATGGGTGTTGGTGGTTGTGGTATCTGTAGCAACAGAGTTTCCAAAATACTTGAACAGGGACTTCTGAGATTTTTTTGTTACTTTTTGGGTCTTCTGAGCACTAGCACCTTCCATTGTTCTAAATGGCTAAGTTGAACCTTTTTCATGCATCACAAAACACTTTATCGCATGTTAGCAACACTCTATCGTGTGTTAGCAAATGTTGTGTTGTGCACCAATAACCTCTCGTGTCTTGCATCAAAGCAACCTCTATTTCATGCGTCAACAACCATTATGTCCTCGTGTCAACAAACATTGTGTCATGCATCAACAACCGATATGTCATGTTTCAACAAACATTGTTTCACGCGTCAACAACCTTTGTGTCATTCATCAAAAACATTTTGTCATGCGTTAACAATCGAACCCTTATCGCATCTATGGTATCTTATTTTTGTGAGTCAATAGAAATCCTTTATCGCATGTCAAAGAAATAACCTTAGTCGTGCGCCAACAAATAGCCCTTTCTTCCCAACCGCAAACTTCAAAACAGATCTGCATTGTGTATTTGTACTTATATTTTACAATTTCATGGTACTTGAAATGTCGATACCTCAACTAGTAGTTAGTAGTATACTACCCCGACCCAGTAAAATCACTTAGGTTTTTATAGGAGATATTTTCAAATGTAGATGAAGTCGACCCTAAAAATATACTTTAAATTTTAGGCTAACAGGACACTCACCGCTCTAAAAAATTTTCCTTTTCAATTTTCCTAAAATGGAATATTTGCCACTAAAAACCCTACTCAGTGAAATTCCAAATATGTTGAACATCACTCATCTTATGCATCCTTCTCTACCAAGTAGAACATTTGTGGATTCTTAAATTATGGTGTATAATTATTTGACCATATGATGTGTTGACCAAATATGATGTTTTTGTTACTCAAATTACCATATAAGATCTCAAATAAATCTTACACGAAATGTATAGAATATGTATGATCATCACTTATATAGAAATGATAATCCCTCAAAATATTTATATCTTCCTCTGTGATGTTGATAGCATGAGTGAATGTTATATGAAAAATATGGAAACATGAATAGATTTGTAGTATTGTGATTGCACTTCATTAGGTGGTTTTAGCATATAGTTATATAAAAAATAAACAAATGAAAAAATGGTATAAATTGAATTAATCATTGAACCATCGATCTATGTGTATATGTTGTGCATACCCATACACTATCTTCTCTTGAAATACAGTCATAAAATGTCATACAATTATTTATTTACTCACTAATTCACACCTCTTGGTCTCTTTACTATCTTTGAAGTGTATTCCAATGACTTGTATTTCCCAAAACTAACTAGTTCATTTCCAATTTCATATGTATTCTCTATGTGTATACAATTTTGTAAACATTTCAAACCACCATAACTATCACAAGTTCCTTCCAAATATGATTTGTTATAAAAAAATTCCTTCTTCTCTTATACAAAAACACTTAAGATAAAATATCTTGTTAATTTGGGTTGAATATTTATCATACACTCTTGAAAACTATTCTCAATATGCAAAGTAACACATATATGATGGAAATAAACATAATGCATAGAAAATTGAATATCGATCCTACAAAAACAAGTAGTCCACGATTGATTTATTTAAACATAAAATGGTTTTTCCATTTCATAATATCTTTGAATAATTTTTATTTCAGGATACATCTCTTTAAAATTATTATAAATTTGTTTGGGATGTGATTCAAAATTTTGAGAACCAATTATTATTTTTAAAATGTCTTTTTCATTAGGTGAAACCCTTGTATTATTTTTCCAAAATTCTTCAATTTTAGATTTTAACTCTTCAACTACATTTTTATTTCTTTCTATGGAATTCTATCGGAGATTGTCCATAATTCATTGTTATCGGGATATTCAACTCTTCCATGTCTTATGAGATATTTCAATAGTGTTTTCCTACTTATTTTTAGTGCAAAGTACTTGTTTTTCTAATTAAACAAGATTTCTTTATTGCTTTACTTACTATAGTTGATGTAATAACACATCGGGTAGTATTACTATCTTTGGTACGTGAGGTTAGACCTATTGATTGGTATGCATTCATTAGATTTTTTACAATCTATTTTTCACCTTTGGTCTTAGATGTTCTCGGACTAAGAGTATTCATAGGAAAATCAATATTTTTCATCATTTCAATAAACAATTGGCATCTTCATGTTTCATTTAACATGTTAAAAAATGTTTTCCATATCTTATTATCTTTTCTTCTACAAGTGAGTTCAATAATCTTATTAGTAATTGGGTTTAAATTATCTTCATAAATTTAAATTTAAAACCTATGCATTTTACACAAAAACATTATTGGTTATTCCAATGGTAAGGTTTGTTGAACATTAGACAAGCATTGTCCATTTCCTATTTGTTTTTCACCTTCATAATTTAGTAAAATTTGTGAATTTTGAATAGGTTGGTCATTTGGTGTAACATCTAAGTTTAAATTTTGCATTAGATCATCATTCATTGAACATTTATTATTTATTGATTCAATTAGTATTTGAGGATATGTTTCAATATTAGTTTCATTTGGAAGAGATGACATAGCTTTAGCTCTATATGTTGATTTCTTTCTTTCACGTATTTTTACACCCACTCCCTTGTTTTTTTCTTATTTCTAGGATTTGTTGGATAATAGATGGTCTTTTCCAACATCTAATTTCTATGGAAAATAAATGTTAAATTTATTTTTTTCATGCCTTTTTTGCATTTGTTCCCTTTGTTTTTCTAGCTCTCAAGTGTTTTCCTTTGAAGACTCCTCAAATATATTTATCAACACAAGACAATTGAAAAAAATGTTTTATGAATGTTAGGGATGTAAGAAACAATAAAAAAAACTCTAATATCAAACAAAGATAAATGCTTTCACAAAACAATGTTTCTATATAAGAAAAAAGATAAAAAATGAATTTTCTCTTGATGTAAAAAGCGTAAAAAGCATAAAAAGTACTAAATTTTCATATAGGATGTATCAAAAGAATAAAATGTTACAGGAATAAGTAGAAAATAGCGCTTTATGGGACAAAATTCATGAGTGCTTTTGTTTTTTATGTTTAGATCTCATTTTTAAAGAGAATTATAACACACTCATGTTATAAAACGTGCACATTTTTTCTATTTTGGATTGAAATTTTCGAAACCTTAGACTTGGATTTTTTTAGGATATCCAAGCCTAAGGTTTGGACTATGTAAACCATGAATAAATCCGTGTTTTACACACCCTGATTTCATGTGTTATAAGAAATATTCCAAAAAACATGACCATGACATCAAGCTCTATTTTAGGTTTGTGTCAATGTATTTCTTTCTAAAATATGATTAGTTTAAGGTTTTCATCCTTAATTTATTTTACTAGTGCCTTATTTTCTTTCCAAAACACATGTATCATTTTTTATACATAATTTATGATTCTATTATCTAAATTAAACAAATTTAAATCAACACAATCTACACTCTATTCTACACACATTCAAATAATTTATAATTGAATTTAAACTAATTTTCTAAAAATTATGGGGGTGTACACACATATTTTCAATTTTCAATATTTGTTCACTTTGAAAATTATAAAAAAAATTATTCATCTAAAAAATATGAATAATTAGTAACCTAACACATGGTATTAGCTAACTTTCTACATAAGGGATTTGTAAAATAGTTTATGAAACTCAAAAAATGGGGGAGGGCATACACACAACACTACGTTATATTTTTGACATAAAAAGAGGCACACTTTGTGTGTACAATACATTTGACCTTCATAAAATCTACCATTTTCATTAAAAATTAGTAGTTTAGAAACTAGATTCTGAGCACTACAATTCTTATTCTTATCAAATTATCATATTTTGAGCATATGCATGCCAAATTACTAGTTGAAATTTATTTTTACCAATTTCAGGAAAAAAGTGGCCACTTTTGACCCCATTTTGGTCCCCCATTTCCATAACTTACCCCTTGGTCTTCCTTGGATGCGTACTCTTAAGGATATTCCACCGGTCATTCACCAATGTCTCAAGCTCATTCATAATCAAAATTTTATTGCTATTCAAGGTATCCATTTTGAGGCTCCTTCCTAATATGCATGTTCATTCTCCTGCAACCTCTAACCCGACTCTTAGGTCTCTTGATATGCCCTGAATTCACACACTATTCCTCCTAGGTATTTTGATAGGTCCTTATATGCACACACTACTTCACATAGCTCTAATCCTCTTAGGTCTTCTAGTAGGTCCTTCAATACGTACACTAATTTACACATATTTAATCTTCATAGGTATTTTTATAGGTCCTTGGATGTAGATATTGATTCACATAGCTCTGGTCATCTTGCTAGGCCTTTGGTTTCACATGTTTATTCACACATCTCTAGTCTTCCTTAACCGTAGGATAGTCCCGCATCCATAGATATGGCCTCTAATGGCTTACATTCTCATAAGATATCCCACTAATAATTTAGTGACCCATGTCACTCTACATCTCCTCATCAATCTTCAAGTCATGTTAATTCTTCTAGTCTAACATATAAATCTCATACACCAAATATTGGTCATGACATCGCTATACATTTCTCTTTTCCTAGGCACTCTTTGGAAAATATTACTACCACTATTCCATTGGCATTTGAGTCACATTTTTTTATATATACGAGACTTGCACATCACTCATATGTATTAGTTTCTTTACCCCCTTTGAGGTCACCATAGGTTATCCTTCATGTTATCCCTCTTCGTAAATAGCTATGAACTAGGGAAATTCTAAAAACATTGATATAATCAAAAAAATAAAAGAACATTCACATATTTTTAAAAACACAAAACTCAAGACCTATTTATCTAGCATACATTTTTGGAAATTTACATTATACACATTGTTTATTCTTTTGGTTTGATAGATAACATTTATCTTCTATACACACATTCATTCATGGGGTTTATTGAGCATGATGTAGGATATATGGATTGATTTATTCTTTGGGGGTTATCATTATTCCTTATATAGTTTCTTTGGGGCATGCCTCAAAAAAACTAGGTGTTATTATTTCATTATAGTACATTTTCACTTTCTCATTATGTTTGATTACATATATAGTGTCTTTGTTTTCTTTTGAAATAACAGGACTAACACATGTTTCTTGTGCGATGTTGACAACTTTGGTTTCATATGATTTTTGTATCTCATTCTCTATGACATTTTATCACACTATCATAATCTTGTTTTCCATGAATGATTGTTATTTGTGTGTGTAGTTCATTGGTTTCTACTCTAATTATTTCCCAAAGGACTATTCTGTCTTGACACACCATGGGTGTCTTATGTTTGTGGCATCATATCTTTCTTGTGTGATATGATGGACAATCATGCATAACAAAAATAAGTTAATTCAAACCTTGATTAAACCATATGAATTAAAATACATACAAGTAAATAAATGAGAAAACTATTTATGTGGGAAAATATCTTAAGAGGTTTAAAAACTCAAAAACTAAAAGAATTTTCCATTATGAGAGAAACTAAATAAATTTACAGATAATTTTATGGTCTTCCCCACCTCACTTCATCTCTCATTTTTTCACACATTTACTAGGTCTCATGTTCCCTTTTAAATTAGGATGATTGGGTGCAACCTCTCAAAAATTCTCCCTTTGACCTTTAATTTATTTAAAATCAATTAATATAAACTTATGTTTAAATTTAATAAATAAAAATATATTAATATATTTATTTATTAACTATAAACTAAATTTTATAGTTATATTTAATTTATTTATTAAATATAATCTTATACGAACATTAAGGGGATAAAATCCACTTAATATTATTATTCCAACACTCCCCTTAATATTAAGTGGGGTTATATGCCAACATTACCTATTTATACAACATTATTTACAATCCTTACACCATGATAAGGGTTTTAGGCTAGCATACCACTTTTGAAGTATCTATAGACTTTCACCATGCTAATCTTAACTTTTTATATAAAAGGATTTAGAATCCATAAATCGAAGTGATGATTTAGGATAAGAATGCTTTTTGAGACTACATCTCGTGTTGTTTCTCATGGAAAAAATATATAAGCATATGAAAATCCTTTTATAAAGTAAGGACCTTCTTTATAAAATGATGTTATGTTATTGACTACATAGTAAACTTTAGATAGAGAATTTTACATAGATCCAACAATACTACATTTTTGCAAAGAAGGGACAAGATCCCAAGTTTTATTTTTAGTTAAGGCATTGTACTTGAATTTCATGGATTTTATCCATCTTTCGTCATGGCTTTCCTCTTCTAAAGATTGGGGTTTGGGTTTATACATAAAAATTAAGGAATGGTAGGTATGATGACTTCTAATCATTTTACAAATATTATTAGGATTAGAGTTATAAAGTAAATACTAAACCCACTTAAATATTCTAGTTATATAAGGAATAGGAATAAACTCATGTTAAGTTTTTGTATCATTGTTATGTAATCAATTTGATCATCACATTTATCAAAGTCATCATTTTATATCTCATTAGATTTTTATAAACAAAAGAAACAAAGGAAGAAATACAAAAAGTTTATTAAACGATTGAAACATTTATGTTATTAATGACTTCTTGTTTTTAGGGATCATATATCCTTAGGTTTTGTTTTTTACCTCCATATCCAACAAATATGTAAGGATATGAGCTTTGATCTAAATTCTTCCTTTTATCTTTAAGAATGAAGATGGTGGAAGGGCTTCCATAAATTCTTTAATGAGATACATTAAGTTTCTTATTAGTCCACTTTTCTAAAGGAGTTGTTTGGAATAGGGCCATAGTGGGGACTTTGTTTTGAACATGAACAAAAATATTCATAGCTTCATCCCACATAAATTTAGGGACTTGGGTTGAGTGTATCATGGTTCATTCCATTTCAATAATGGTGCGGTTTTTTATTTTTGCCATACCATTTTGTTGAGGAGAATAGGGAGTGGTAAGTTCCTTTGAATTCCACATTTGAAAAAAAAAGAATCAAAATATTTACTAATGTATTCTCCTCCATTGTTAGTTATAATACTTTTAATTTTCTCGACTAGAAATATTTTCAACTAAGGGTTTAAATTTATATAAAACATCTTATTTGTTTTTAATTAATAATGACCAAATCATATGATAATAATCGTCAATGAAAGTAACTTTATATAATGAACCATAAAAATAAGTAACTTCTAAACGTTCTATAACATCACTATATATGATTTTAATAGGTTCAAAGGAGTTTCCTTCATGATAGATATGGAAGGGGTTTGTAGATTGATTGCCGCATAAGAATCCTTCTCAAGTTTCATGAGCATGAGAGATAGGAGGTAGTCAAATAACTAGGTTAGAACGAGACATATACACTCTCCTAAAATTAGCATCCCCTAACCTTTGATGCGATAACTATAAATCATTTCTATTTTGTGAAGAAATACATGAATCGACACAAAACCTTTAAATATATACAATCCATTATTTTTTATGCCTTATGCAATAATACTATCTAGCTCATTTTTAATATACTATTTATCTTTTAGTAAAATTATCATGTAGTTATTTTAAGTTAGCTGAGAACATGATAACAAATTCATCTTTAATTTAGGAACAAATAAAGCGACATTTATATAACCATTTAAAACTTAACTCTACCTTGACTTTTAACATCAAGAGTAAATTAATCACCTAAATAGATTTGATCATTACATTATTTGATATTAGAAAGAATATTTGACCTATAAGTCATGTGCCTAGAAGCACCACTATCTAAGATTCATTAATTTTCTTTTACAATAACTAATGTTGCATATAAAAAACTACATTAGGTTTTTTATTTTTCTTTTGATTATTGTATTGATATTGATTAGTTTTGCTTCCTTTCTGTTGTTGAAATTAGGTTTTTTTTTCTAAAATTTTCTTTTTATGACCAATTTTTTCACAATTATGGAATTTTCCATTAAAACTAAATTTTAGTTGATTATTTACTAGTTTCATATCTTTACTAGGGGTTTGAAATTTGATTAGAAGTTATTATTCTTGTTAAAATTATAGAAGTTATTTTTAGGATTTTGAGTGATAAGTGTGTGAGTGGAATTCTCCTTCAAATTAAATTTTTCATTACTTGTTATTCTTGAATTAGAAGTGTGCTAAGTGTAGATAAGTTAGGAATATCTTGTTCATTTTAATATGTCAAGTTCAAGATAGAAATAAAGTTCTTAAAGCTTTCATGTATGTTCATTTGAATGATAAAGTATAACAATTTTTCTTGAATTAAATCAAAGTTATATCCATCTAGTTGAGATTTAGTGTTTTTTTATTTTATCAAGAAAATTAACCACTTTTCATCCCCCTTCATTGGATTTTTCATTAGCTCTATATTTTTTTATGATTTTAGAAATTCATGTACCTTCATGCATCGATTCTATCACTTTACAAGATTCACTTAGACTTTCCTAGTTCGATTTGTAACAAAAGTCATCTTAGATGTTTCAAAATATAATTGACATTACTTCTTGCACTTTCTACTAAGATGCGAAACGTTGTATGTCATTTTTCCCTACACATAGGTAGTTTTTCTATTTCATTCACTACCATACACAATTTTTATGCCATGAATTATTATTTTAAGTGAAATTTCCAGATGTTTTTGTTAGTTCCATTCAACATATCCGACTTATCCATGTTAAAACTGTTAGAACTCATTTTGATTTGTGATTTACATGAAAACAAGTCAAAAATTAATATGAAATCACTTAGAATGATAATTTAAAAATAACACCTTTTCATTTTATACATCACTACAAAGTTGCATAATTTTTTTGGGTCTTCCTCCTTCCTTATCCAAATTAGTTTTCTTCCTATATTCTTGATCATAAATAAAATATTAGATGTAATATCATAACAAAATCCTTATAAGAATTATTAATATTAGATCTTCAATAGTGTACTCTTATTGAAGATAACATCCATTAGCATAAGGCCATTGGACATGCTCTACATTCCTATTGGTTGGACATTACATTATTTTTTGGTATTTTATCTTCGATAATCACATCTTATCTTTTTAATTTGATTTTCTTTCAACATAAAGCATTGGAAAAGTAACACAATAAAAATGATTTCATATATATATATAGAAAGAGAGATTGAATTCTCGTAGTAGGACCAATCTGGTGTAATTCTCTTATACATATAAATGTTTATATCCATCAATTAAAATTGATTGTTTAATATAAATAATGATGGAATTAAATAAAATTGTATTACCCATTTGTAAATCAACATTTCATAATATTTTCTGCTAATACGTAATTTACATCTCCACATACCAAAAAATATTATAATCTTCTAGTTCACTAAAAATCAAGTTTTATATGGATTATTCAAACCACAATGAAAAAAACTTGTAATAGAGAGAGAGATGCATAAGGATGACATGGGTAGGAAAAGAGTCACAAATTGTGGAAGCTTCACGAAGTAGAATATGCATTTAACCTTGACACAATATCAACAAGGTTGTGGAAAACCATAGGTTTATCCTTAACTTAATACCGGGTAACTGTGTTTTTCATTGGTAGAAATAAATAAACAAATTAGAAAAAAACTTACTTATTCAATAATTGAATAAATACCTTTAGTGGACCCCTTTGAACACCAATGAAACTTTTATAAACAACTATTTTTCCCGAGAGATATGTGAGTGTGTACAATTAAATGAATAGTTTCATATTTATATAACCAAAATGAATTATAACCACCTCAACAACTTTTACAATTGAAATTTAGTGAATGAAATTATCAACCTTAAGGTTAGTGAATTAGTTTTAATAACCCACTTTGTTACCATGATGGAGGATCAGGTATAACATAAAACAAGTTAATTCAAACCTTGATTAGTTAATATGAAATAAAATAAATACAAGTAAATACGCAAGGAAACTATTTACGTGGGAAAACCTCTAGGTTAAAAACCACAAACCAATAGAATTTTCCATTTTGAGATAAACTAAATAAATTTACATTTCGGTAATGTTATGGTCTTCCCACTCACTTCATCTCCCATTTTTTCACACAGTTGGCCTCGTGTGCCCTTTTTAAATTAGATTGATCAAATGTGACCTCCTAAAAACACCCTTTCACCTTTAATTAATTTAAAATCAATTTATATAAACTTAATTTTATCTTTAAGTAACAAAAATATATTCATATTTTTATTTATTAACTATAAATGAACATTTATAATTATACTTTATTTATTTATTAAATATAATCTCATAGGAACATTAAGGAGGCAAAACCCACTTAGTATTATTATTCCAACAGGACATTGTATCTCTTTTTGCAAGAATAAGGTCCTTGATTCTCTTACAACAATGTAGGTGTCCCATGTTTATTGGTCTTAAACCTTTTGTGTGACATTATTTACATTGTTATGTTTTTTTCATGCCCATGATTTCACAACCCAAAATAACAACAAAATTAACCAAAAAAATTTGGAGTAATTTTCTTAATGTTAATTAAGTATTAAAATATTAAATCATTATTATTCCAAGCCAATTAGCTTTACTAAGGATGTATTGAAATCATTTTAGTAACACTTTCACCTTAACACCATTATTCGTGTGAGTAAGGCTAGTTAATACTTTTTGATATCCATTACCAAAAGGGTAAACCAATCAATGTCTAGTTTTAATGCGTAATAACATTTAATCTAATTATAAATCAGAGAGAGGGAAATACAAGAGGGAAGGATGAGGAGGAGGAAGAAGGGCTAGACAACAATGGTAGGGAAACGACAATGACATGGATCCCACCTAGAGTTTCGATACAATGGACCAATCCTCGAGGGAAAAAGGTATGTGTAAAACCCTTTCTTTGGGTGGGAATCACGTGGTGTCTGGGTCCCCCAAAACTTATGCGAATATTTTGAACTTAGAGAAAGATAATAGCCTTGAAATCATCCCTCAGCTCAAGCAGGATGCTTCAGGTAAATTCTTAGAAATACCAAATATCATTATTGACCAAAATTTGAGAAAAATGGAGAATGCCTTGATAGGAAAACTAGTGGGGGTAGACCTAATATTGAATCCATTAGATCTTGGGCTGTAGCTAAATGAAATCCTAAGGGGCATATGGATGTTAGTGCCCTTCCTAATGGATTTTTCTTTTTAGTTTCAACAAATCAAGATCCTCAAAGGATACTCATTGAATACCCTTGGTTTATTGGGAAACTTGGCCTCTTTCTTAGGAAATGGACTCCAAATTTCAACCCTGAAAAAGAGAATATTAATCAGTTCCTTATGTGGGTGAGACTCCCGGGTCTTCCTCTGAACTATGGGATGTGGATATTATAAAAGGAGTTACTAATACCCTTGGAACCTTTATTTTTGTGGATAATGCGATGCTTACGAAATCCAGAGTGGTTTGTGTGAGATTTTTTTATTTATTCTCTGATGGGCTCTACCCTTCCTAAATCCATATCTCTCGCATTCAAAATTGGGAAGCTGGGAACAAAAATTGAATTTAAAAAATGCCCTCAAATATGTGAGAAATGTCAGGGGTGGGGGCATGCAAAGCACCAATGTAAACTGCTATCTCCAAGGTTTTCAGAGAAAATCATCCAAAGGATATGGACAAATGTAAAGGAAGTGTCCCATTAGCTTCTCCAAAGAAGGTAAATTCAATTAAGGGCATCCAAATAATGGAAAATAATGGAAATGAATCTAGAGAGGAAAATATATTAAAGCCCGTATTTATGGATGAAGAAGGTTTTATAGAAGTAAGGAATAAGAAGTTCCAATGGAATTCCCATTCGAACCCCAGTTCCAAAAGGCTATGATCCATGTTCAAGTGGAAAAGGCTCTATCCACAAAAAAAGATGGAAAATCTACTGAAGGAAGTGGAAAATTTTCAATCTAAATATCTAAGTGAAGGCAGCCTCAATGAGGCTTTAGAATTGTGTTCAAATCCTTTTGAAAATCTTCAGATTAAGGAAAAGGAAAAGGATATTGTGACTAATGAAAACCAACTGGTTTTAAACAACACTCATGAAATATTTAAAGAAAAGGTCTCTTCTCAACTTGATGAGGTCTCGGAGCTGCTCAAGCTTGGTAAGGAGGACTTTAACCTATCTATTTTTTTATTCTTCTTCTACTCCTCTCAAAGGGGAAAAATTTGAAGGGACCCCAAAAAAACTGGATTTGGGAGACCCTCCAAACAAGTGGCGAGAAAGAAACAAAGTCAAAAGGAAATAGATGATGGTACCCAATCAAAATTGGATCTAAGGAGTTTTAGAAGAACTAAGAATCAAGTGTCTAAATGAATATAATATCTTGGAATATTAGGGGTTTGAACAACCTAGTCAAGTGGAGATTGATAAAAGATCTGGAGATGAATCAAAATTTTGATATCCTAGCCCTGCAGGAAACTAAGATGATGGAGGGCCCTTTTCTTGAGACTTGTGGTAGGTCTTACAAAAAAATTAGGGGTTTTTTGTTAGTTCGATAGGCACAACCGGGGAATGGATATTATTTGGAATGAAGAAAAACTCAAAGGTATGAAGCTCCTTAACAGAAATAACCATATGGTGGTGCTTTTCAGATAAAATATCTAAAGAGTTCTGGATCTTATCTAATATCTATGCTCCTAATAGTAAAAGTGAAAGGAAAAAAACTTTGGGTGATCTCTCCAAATTTTAGAATGTAATTAAAGGCACGGAATGGGTGATTTTGGGGATTTCAACACTCTTTATCCAGGGAAAAAAGGGGGACATATAGATCTCACTTTGAAAGTATGGAAGACCTTTGAGATTTTATTTCCTTAATAATCTTATGGATGTTGAGATTAGAGGAAGTAGATTTACTTGGACTAACAGAAGGAAGGGTGACCAGTTGATTCAAGTTAAACTTGACAAAGTGTTGATCTCTTGGGCTTGGTTGAACAAAGAAGACGGGATGTTTTCCCTTCCTCGCATAGGATCTGATCACAATCCTATCCTTTTCCATATCAAGGCTAAGGATAGGAGGAGAGTCCCTTTTAGATTTGAAAAGATGTAGCTGCTTGATGAGGATATTACTGAGTTGGTGAAGGGGTGGTGGAATATAAAAATCAAAGGTACGACTTTATTCAGAATTGTTAAAAAGCTTGCTCATGTTAAAAAAATCTGAAAGAATGGAATAAAAAAAGTTTTGGCAACATTTTCAAAAAAATCAATCCTTGGCTAAGGATATTTCTTCACTCCAAAAATATTTGGAGTCCCCGGAGGTTTGCAATTCTATATTTACCCAAAATAATGAGAAGGATTTACTTGTTGAGTATCATAACATCCTTGAAAGGAGGAAATTTTTTGGAAACAGAAATCTAGAGCCCTTTGGCTTAAAGAGGGTGACAAGAACACAAATTTCTTTCATATCTCTACTCTCAAAAGGAGGATCTCTAATAGAATTCTAAGAATAAAAAATGGAGAGGGAGTTATGCTCAATGACTCTAAGAAAATTCAACAAGAGGCGTGTTCTTTCTTCAAGAGGGCTTCTGACCTCTTCTCGGGTTCCTAACAGCACTAAGGAAGAGCAATTTCTTGACGTGATCCCCCATCTAATAAATGATGATGAAAACCTCATGCTCACTAAAATCCCTTCGATGGAAGAAATTGAATTCATGGTCAAATATCTAAACCCTAATAAAGCCCCAGACCTGATGGTTTCCCAGATTTCTTCTTTCAAACTTTTTGGGACATTGTGAGAGATGATATATGCAGTGCTATCTAGGAATTTTTCAAGAACAAAAATATGCTACAAGAGCTAAATAGCACTTTTCTGCTTTGGTTCCTAAGAATCATGATCCTACGAGTTTAAAAATTTCAGGCCCATAAGTCTTTGCAACTGTGTTTATAAAATGTGCTCAAAAAATTTTGGCCTTAAGAATCCAGGTTGTGCTACCTTCAATTATCTCTGATCAGCAGGAGGTTTTGTTATGGGTAGATAGATTCAAGATGGCATTATCACCATACAGGAGACCCTCCACTCTGTGAAACAAAACAAGAAAGAAGCTATGTTCATTAAGCTAGATATGGAAAAATCCTATGACAGAGTCTCTTGGTCTTTCCTTCTGAAGATTCTCTCAAGATTTGGCTTTGGTGAGGATTTTAAGGAGATGATTCTATCTTGTATTTCCACTACCAAGTTCTTGGTCCTAGTTAATGGGACTCCTTGTGGTTATTTTAATAGCACGTGTGGTTTAAGACAAGGTGATCCTATCTCACCCTTTCTCTTCATTATTTTGGCCTAAACCCTAAGTAGAACTCTTAATAAGGCTACCTGGAGGGAAGAATCGAGGTATCTCCCTCCTATTGTAAAATTCTGTTAGAGGGTTTCTCATCAACATTTTTTTTGATGATACCATGTTGATTGGATTTTCTTTTATCCTTGAGGCTAGAGAATTCAAGAAGTTAATGATGGATTATGAGGAAGCTTTAGATCAATTAATAAACTATGGGAAATTGTTTGTCTTCTTTATCAATACCCCTAAAAGAAGAAGCATCAAAATTGCTGGTATTCTTGGTTGCCCCTCTAAAACCCTCCCAACCAGATACCTTGGTATGCTTATAGGGATGGAAAACCAAAGAATGCTGAATGGAATTTCTTAATTGATAGATTTATGAAGAAACTTGAAGGGTGGAAAGGATCACTTCTATCTCAAGCGGGAAAATTTGTCCTTCTTAAATGCTCTATACAAAATTTACTAGTTTATACAATGTCTATCTATAGATTACCCTCTGAGATTGCATGCAAGCTGGAGAGCATACAAAAAATATTTCTATGGAGTGGAACTGAATCAAAAGACAAAATTCCTCTAATTTCCTAGGATAAGGTTTGTTTCCCCAAAAAAATTGGTGGCCTTGGTATCAGAGATTGGACTAAAATGAATAAAGCTATGCTAGCCAAAATGAGTTGGAGACTATTAAAGGAAGATAGTGTCTAGACTAGTATCATAAGATGTAAATACTAGCCTAACTTGTCTATTAATGAATGGTGCTTTTGTACCCAGAACTCTAATGCTTCTTCATGCTTCTGGAAGTCCTTAAATTAGGCTAAACATGTGTTATCTAAGGATGCAAATGGCTTGTTGGAAATGGACACACCATTAACTTCTGGGAGGACAACTGGCTAGAGAATTTTCCTCTCAAGACTATTTTCCCTACTATCTACAGAGACTCTGTGTCCAAATATGGGACTAAGGTTAGAGATTACTTCAATTTGGATGATCCTTTGGGATAGTGGAAAACCATATCTTTGGATCATTCTAACAACTTAGAGATCTCTTCTATTAACAACAAATTAAGAGGAGTTATTATTAATAGAGAGAATCCTGTTGAAGATAGCTTATACTGGTCTAAGGAAGAAAATGGTATTTTCTCGGTCAAAAGTGCCTACCACTCTTTCTTTCATGAGGAGGAGATAGGTGATAATTTTAATTGGGAAGCATATGGATCAAAGAATTAATCCCCAAGATTAATATGTTTTGGTGGTTGGTTATCCATGATAAGATTCTAACTGTTGGAAATTTGAACAAGAGAAATTTCCACATGGTTAATAGATGTGTTTTGTGTGAATCTGATTGTGAAGATGCCTCACACATGTTCCTTAACTGTCCCTTTCTTTTTCGGTTAGGAAACCATCCTTAACATCTTTGATGTCAATTAGGTCTTCCTAGACTCCATAAAATGTTGTGGATCCAATGGACTAGTCCTTTTAAGAGCCAAGGTCTGAAGTTCTTATGGATTTTCTCTATAATACATTTGGCTTGGGAAATATGGAAGGAAAGAAATAGAAGAATATTTAAAGGAAAAAAATCCCATGTCAAAATTGGAGCCCATTGTGTGAGATCCATCCTTGCTAACTTCTCTATCTTGAACTCTCAAAATAAGTCTTTCTCTCAGCATGAATCTTGTTTCTCCTTGAAGTGGGATCTGGGACCTTCTACCCTTAGGCCCCCTGGTCTAAACCCTAGACTAAATGGATGGGTCAAACCTAGCAAGGATTGTTTAAAATTAAAATTTGATGGCACTTCCAAGGGAAATCCTAGTCGAGTTGGCTGTGGTGGGGTCTTTCGTGATTCTAAAGGAAGTTTTATTCTTGGATACTTCTAAAATTTGGGCACTCAAACTAATAATGTTTCTAAAGTTGTTGGGGTCTTTTTGGGGTCTATCTATAGCTCTTCAACACAAATTTGTTAATTTGGAAGTGGAAGGTGACTCCCTGAACATAATTAACAACATAAATAAGAAAGGTCCCATCTCTATTGCCAATTTTAACTCTATTAAGAGTATTAAGAAAATGGCCCATTCTTTTAATTTTATCTCCTTCAAACATGTGTATAGGGAAGCAAATGTCGTGGTGGATTTCTTTGCTAATATGGGGGTTAATGGGCATGATTTGACACTTTTGAGGAAGGTGGAAATTCTTGATCCCAAGGTGCGGGCACACTTATTAAAAGACACTAATGCTCACGTATAAGGTCTCTTCATGGGGTGTCTATCCTATCATGATCCTTTGTTGTATGATGAATTTGCATTTATTTCTTAATTATGAGAAGATTGGGTTTGTGATTTACACATATTTTTGGAGAACTCTATCTGGTAACCGCTACTATAGAATCATTTTTGGTGTGTGCGAGTAAGCTCTCGGCTCTCTAGTTTCTGAGTCATTTTGTGAAGAGGCCTTTGTTGTTTAGTGGAATGGGTGGGGATCTCATCAAGACTGAACCTATTGACCTCATTGGGGTCACTCCCAAAGCTATGTCCATGTTTGATAGCAAGGGTTTTACCCCTTTTTGAAAATATTTGAAGGGCACTACGAGAATCTCAGCAAATACTTTGCTAGCACATGGAAAGTGACCAAAAAAGGTGTTGTTGTTGAGATGAAGGGGATTAGTATGGAGATCATTGTGGATTCGGTGGCTAAAGTTATGGGCATTCGGTGGTGGGGAGGGAGGTCTACAAACCAAGAAGGAAGCCTCTGAAGAACTAAATCTGTTTAAAGGTAATGAGAATCTCACCTCCCATTTTTCTGGCTACCTTAGAATGTCTTTACCTAATCCATATGACGAGGTGGCTCTCACCTTAATTCAATTCTTAACCCTGGAAGGCCACCACAAATGTATTTACGCTTACCACCTCCCAATGCTAAACCATTTTAGATGGGGGTAGGATTTTAGTTTTCCCTATTTCTTGTATCATTCTCTATGTGCCTTTGTTTCGTAGTTTAAAATGTGTAGGATCTTTTTCCCTCTCCACCAGGGCTTTATCCTTTCCCTTGTCAAAAGGGCAGCCCTAGACATTGACAAAACTGGTGCCCTCAAGCTAGCTTTGGAAGCTTATGCGGATGGTTCGGGGTCTGAATCGGAGGAGGAGGATTCAAGTGATGATGAAGATTCTCTGATGGTGACATGGAAGAGGATGAGGTGGAGGTGGTCGTGGCCCAAAACCTAAAGGATCTTAAATCTAAGTAGATCCCGAGCACTGAGCCAAACACTAAGGGTGAGTCTAGCAAACAGGGTGCCCCAACTCCTATAAACACTCAATTGGAACAACACTATGAGGCTATGGGTCATGTCGGCCCGATCAAAGGGGAAAATCACTTGGCCATGATGGTGGTTGATATCGATGAGCTCAAGGGGGACATGTGGCTCACTAAGATCTCAGTCCAGTTTATTTTTAATGATTGGCACAAGATGAAGGAGCAGGTGCAGGAAGTAGTTAGCAATGGGCAGGGTGGCGAGATTGAGATCCTAAAGGCCAACTTTGGGGCCATAACCAGGGAAATGGATCAGGTAAAGCTATCCTCCATAGCTATATGGAATGGAGCATTGTGATTGTTAATTCAACCTGCTGACACCTTCAAACTCTGGGGTAGCTTTCCAATTCTTATTGTGTTGTGGATAGTCAAGGAAGGAAACGGAAGGTGACCCGGATGGTTTAGACCTAGGCTCTTTGGCTATTAATATTGATGCTCTTGCAAAATAATGGGCTAAGGTGTTGGAGGGGCTTGAAAAATCCTACAAATGACTTTGGTGCGGGGTGTTCTATTTTTTCACTATCTCTGTCTATGGTTGTTAGTTCCTTTGATGTTGTTAGTTTCACTATGGTTTTTTATTACTATTAGTATCACTATATGGGCTCCTAAGTGCTCTTATTACTATGAACTTTTATACTATGGTTTTTTGATGTTATTATAATTGGATTTATCTACTCTCATGGATATTTTTAATGTACGGGTAGGGTCCCCTTAACCCTCTTTTTACCACTAATAAAAAAATAGAGATGACTACAAATAAAGCAAGTGTTATTTGTGCCAATTAAGGTGACTTGATATATATTTTTTATTCCAGATTGATAAAATTAATCAAGGTGTATGAGATATAACCCATGATACTATTTATGAAATTAATGATAATTAAGATCAATCCAAATATCATTTGCGCTAATTAAGGATTCTAATAAAACCACAATCAACTTATTTGCAATATTGTTCTTGACCCAAGTCAATAATATCTATCAAGGATGTATAAACGTAATTACAATATTATTAACATTATTTACAATTTATTATGTTTATCATTTTTTCCTCACCAGGGATTAGTTTATAAATTAATGAATTTAATAAAACATAGTTTAGGTTAGTTAAATCAGGCATGGGTATCATTTGGACCAATCCAAGTGGACTCATGCTCCTTTACACCAAAATTCATTTTTATTTATTTTTAAAATCAACTTATTCACCAAAGTTTGAACAAGTAAGAGTGTGTCACATTCTCTCCTACAAAGGTCAAATGAGTTTCCCTAAATGACAAGTGGAAAATATAAGTTGGATGAGATCCTATAGATCAAAGGGTTCTCCACCATTTATCTTATGGCTATATTAGAAACCCTAAAATATCCTTATGAGCTCTATTTTCATTTTTCTTTCTCATTTTCCTCTCAGTTCTTCTCTTTTTTTCATATTGTGAAGGAGCGCATCCATGGAGGTATTATAATATTACTTGTTCGTCTTCTATATATTTTTTATTTTGTTTTCAAAACCCACATTAGGATTATTTGATAATATATATATATATACATATGAATATATGAAAAATGTGTGTGTGTGTTAAAATTACGTTAAGCAAAAGTTACATGTGTTTGTTTATGTGCATACACACACGCATACATTATATGAGGAATAGTGGCTGATTATGAGAATAGAGCCTACACACAGGGGTAAGTAAACAACCACATAGTGTCAAGGATCCAATAATGTCCACGGTTGGAGCACAAGGGATTGTAAGGGAGTTACAAAGGGATGTAAGGTCAAGGTGTGGGTACCAACCCAAAGGGGTCGTGATGGTAAAGAGAAGGGCCACTCGGAGGCTAAGTGGAGCACGGTGGGGATTTGTGTACCAAAGGCCCAAGCCCTTATCGTGATGGAGGAAGGGGTTGGGTCAGCCTTGCCACCCGCCCCTCCATTTATAATTATTTTCTCTTCTTTTATATATATATATATATATATATATATCGTGATGGAGGAAGGGGTTGGGTCGGCCTTGCCACCCGCCCCCTCCATTTATAATTATTTTCTCTTCTAATATATATATATATATATATATATATATATATATATTTATATTATTATATATATACATATACATATAAATAAGTTCATATGGGGATATATATTTATTTAAAAACAAAACTCTCAAACTTTGTGTTGACTAGGAGAATATAAAATGTTTTCTTGTAAACCAAATAGATAATAAATTGAGCAAGTTATATAGATTAATAGATATTTATTTTTGAAGGATATGATGAGTTAATAAGGAAAATATGGAAAATTAGGTAACCACAAAATCTAATTCATTTAAACCCCAAATTGTGGCAAGCTTTCCGTTTATATATTTTTCAAACCTTATCAAACAACACTAATAGAATCATTACAACTAGAGGAGAGGAACCTATAATTTTGCACCCTAACTTTAGGGGTGCATAGATATATGTAGGTGTCTAGTCGAACAAAAATATTATATCATGATGTTGTGTATGATCGTGCCACATCAACCTTTTTGTTTTGAGTGTTTATTTGGAGGAAAGTAGTTTTTAAATTAATTTAGTATGTAGAAATTTATTATAAAGCATTTGAAATAGGGACCAATGACCAATCACCCTATGTGCCACATTGTTATTGGCTCTTTAAAAGTTACATTAATAAAAAAGTGAACAACTATCAAGACTTTTTTCAACATCCTATAGTGAAACCAAATGTATATGTTTTGGTGCATGCACAACTATGGGGTCCTTTTCCTAAATATTAGTTTTAACAATGTCATTATAGCACTCCAAATTCATTAGCAAACTCATAGTTTGTATTTATTTAAGAGGCTCTACTAAAATAATATTCTCCTTTCTCCAACAATATTTTCCATAGTCAATTTCAAATTGCAATCCCTAGTTAGATAGGTGCTAACACAAGCATAATTAACTCAACAAGATCCTAGTTTCTTTTATTCCATTAAATCACATCTTCCTTTATACAACATTATAAATTAACAACACACACACACACACACACACACACACACACACACACACACACACACACACACACACACACACACACACACACACACACATCTTCATAAATTATCAAAATTTCTCATTTAATAAAATAAATATTACAGCATCATTTAATGTGGTTCAAACAACCAAAAATCAAAATAACTCTTTTCCTCATTTTATAATGGTAAGAATCAAACAACTCTGAAATACAAGAATGCAAACCTCCCTCAAAGTGTGAAAAACATGGAAAATTTTCATTTTATCCATCAAGTAACAACGCAAATAAAAAGCTCCCAAAATCACCTATCTTCTCAAGATCTATATTCAACTAAAGCATGCATCCAAGCTAAAATAAGAAATATTGGTTTACCTCCCCAAAAAAGACATCATTGCATTCCTCTTATAATAAAGGAATTCATGCTAGCCTCCCTCCAATCCCATGGGAGATAGGAGAAGCATTCCTTTGAGTGAGAAAAACAAGGGATAAGGGGAAAGAAACCAAAACCAAAACATTAAAGCAACCATAGGAGTTGTAAAACAATACAAACACATACGAAACTTCATACTTCTAAAAAAGTGGATAAGAGAGGTAAAGAGATCCCATTATAAGATAACTAATCAAGAATCCAATTTTTTCCACAATTTTATGAAGTTTCCATAAGCCTCCAAAACTCCATATCCCTCTAATAAGCCTTATTTCTCCTTTCCTACTCCTTTCCAAGGTTTTTCAAACCTTAAAGGTTTCCTTTTCAAGGATAGGATATGGTTACCAAACCATATGGTAATAATCTCCTACCTTAAACCATATGAAGGAGTTTAAAACATAGATCCAAACAAGAATTTCCCATCAAGCCTTATGGTAAAGTAAGATTGATTCTTCCCTCTTCCCCTTACACTGCAAAATACATTGCCCAAAAAGAATAGATGGAGACAAACAAAGGATAAAATTATAACAAATTACAACTAAACCAATTCAACATAAAATTTTAAACAAGAACCAACAACTTCCTTTGATGAACAATGACAAAACTTTAAGGGTGTGAGGCCTACCTCACAAGACTAAAATGAGTTCAAACACAAGCCTTGTAATCCATACTCTTAGCTCCCAAATTTAAACGCTCCTTCTCTCCTTAAAATAGCTCCAAGAAAAATTGATCGATATAACCCCTCGCCCTCAAAAAATGGGGGATAATATAAGAAAAGAGTCTCCAAATAAAAAAACCAATGGGATGGTAATATGTGTCACCCATCCAAAAATATATATCTAATTCATCCAAGTATCCTCAAATTGCACTAATAAATCAATAAAATCAAATATTAATTAGAATATAATCAATCAAATATCCACATGGGGAATCATGCACTCCAAATATCCATCAAACACTAAATCCAAGAATCATAAATAATGGTGGTTGAAAATGGGTCAAAGAGGGTAAATAGGCTTTATGAGCCTTGAAAATAGCTCACTCACCCATAGCTCTTTTCAAGGAAAACATGGCCTCATTACTTACCTAACACTCATCCAAAAAGTTACTTTTGCCCAAATTCAAGATTTGGGAAGATGTGGCCTTTAAGAGGGGTGGTGGATCCACATAATCCATGATTAATTTATCCTAAACTCATTTAATAAACTAAAAGACAAGCCAAGTCATCTCATGCAAGTGGGAAGTGACTAGTTAAATAAAGAAACCAATAAACTAGTAATAACCAAGGTTATTAATTAAATAAATGGGGTATAAAAGAAAGGTATTAAATGAAAAAAATAAATTAATAACATAATCCAAGGGGTTAAACTAAATATCCATAAGTGAAATAGAAAAAGATAATAATTGTGTAAACTAAAAATCATATTCCATGGGTGTATTTGCCCTCTTTTTTAATTTTAATCCACAAAATAAAATCACAAGGGGAATAAAATCGAGAAAATGTTAAAATTTGGCCTATATGGTATATTATGTGACATGTGTTGTTAGCTAATTTTGACTTTGCAAAATCAATAAGCCTAATATATATATATATATATATATATATATATATATATATATATATATAAAATTTCAAAGTGTTCTTTCACGTTATTTTTCTCCCTCATCGTAATCATCTTATTCTCATGGTCATTTTGGCTTTCGTTTCATCCATTTTGAATAAACCCTTCTCCCATTACGACGCAAACTATGTTTTAATTATTTAATTAATATTTACCCTATTATTTAATAAAATTAATATTTATTAAATTTTAGGGTATTTTAATTAATGAATATTAATTTAATATTCATAGAATTTGTTCGAAAAAATTGGAAAAACTTTTCTTTTTTGTTAATTATCGTAATCATTGTCGTGAGCAAGTGTTGGGGTAATTATTCTTCCGCTTCTAATTGTCATAGACAATTTTAATTTTACTTCCATCATCTATAAATTGATGAGGAAGCGATTGTAAGAGGTTGCAGGCGGGGGAAATTGGGAAGAAGGAGAAACAAAGAAATATTACAAATATCCAGAGCCAGAAGAAGGAAAAGCTTATTCTACAGGCACTACCCGGCTTTCACACGGAAACTTGGCATGGGCATTAGCTAGAGCTAGGAAACCTTGAGAGTTCTAGGTAGCTATCTCCATTTCTAAATCACACAAGAGGCCATCCTTATTCATTTTCTACATAACCTTTATGCTATGTGTCACACACACGATCCATTGAGCACAAAAATACTCATATGTTGCCAAAAAGGAGCTTGATAAACAGATACAAAATATATGAAGGCTCACTGGCTATTTTCTAAAGTCAAGGAATCAAACAAAGGAAAAGACACCGTGCATTTCCTAAATTATTCACACTATGCCTTGTTCTAGGAGACCACGCCAAGAGTAAAATCTGTTTGTGATCCACGCATCACAAAAAGGAATACCCACATATGCAACAAAAAAGAAAAGGTGAAATTCCACGTAGCTGGTAGTCTATTTTTGTTTGTTGTTATTTTGTGTAGCAGTTAAAGCCAAAATCGAAGCCCACACACTAGGAGGAGGCAATTGCTAATAAAAAATCTCACACATTTTATTTTTTCTCGATCTCCATGCATCACGATTAGGTAAATCCATTCCAAAACTTCCCACACAGGTTTAAGATCATTTTCCACGCAAGTTGAAGATCTATTTTCCACGCATGAGCATATAGTTTTTCCAAGCCGCTTTTAAGGAAGGAGGAGTTAGTTTCCACACATGCTTGTAGAGGAGGAATAAGATCAAAATGCAGCCCAATAAGTAATATCCACACCTACAGAAAGGATAAAGAGAATTTTACATGCAAACATCTGTTTGAAGGTTCACAAATCCATTCCAAGAAGAATAATACGTTGCATAAGGTAGAATATCAACATGTAATTGATGAAATACAAGTATCATGAGCCATTTTCAGATGCCCATGCTTGCACACGGAGGTGAAGTTCAACGCAGGTCATAATCATGATTTTTTTAATTATTTATTATTTTAAAAATCTAATATTCGTGATGCCACACATGCTAAGAAGAAAACAGCTTTCTCACGCTAAGAGTGGATGGAGATACCCACACACACAGTGAATAATATAAAAAATAATAAGAAGTTTCTAAGATCCACGTTGCCCAGGAAGAATGGTCTAAAATGCATTGCCGGAAGTATAAAAATGGTCTAAAATTGTAGTATTTTTAACTCGGATGGTGATTTGAGCTTAGTCTCAATATTTTATTTGTATTATCATTTTGAATTCGGCACCGCTAAATTTATTTTTATTTTAAAATAATAATAATAATAATAAAAAGAGTCATATTATTCTTACGGAAACGGTGTTCGGAGATTTAGACCGACACCTTTCCAGTGTATGTCTTCTTTTCACTTCCCATTTTAAAAATTCATAATGGGTGAATGTTCTAATAAGTCGAACTAAAATATGCATATCAAGGATTAGTTCCAGCATCGTCTTTAAATTTAGCATATGATAATATTTTAGATACCAATATAGGTCACGTGGATATGGTTCAATTCTGTGATAGGGTAAGACAAGAAGGGAGGACTATTTTTTCAAAAAGGCTTTATCATTTTGGCTTACCTCAAGTGGCGGGTTTCTAGTTGCCATACAATGCCCCAAATCTTTCCTAGCTTATGCCGAAGATTATGATCTTGAGCGTTGAGGAATTTTTAATGACAGAGATGAACCTTTCCTACTCAATTCACCAGATCATATGGAGGATTTGTTAAGAGTTCCACTTCATGAAGAAAATGTTGGCATCGGCAAGCATCGGCAAAATAATTCTGGATGAAAATCCTTTGAGATGGTCAAAGATGGTTAGTAAAAATTGGTTGGTCAAACCAAAAACTCACACTTAAAGAATTCCCAAAGATTTTTTTGGGTAGAGTTTCATGAAGAAATAAGAGATATGATTACTCTCCTCAGCGGGTTTTTGGTCTTCCTTCCGCTAGAAATTTTCATCCTTGGATGTATAAGTTCATTTGTATCATTCTTGATGTAAATATGTTCATTGATTGGGTGAGTATCGTTAGAAATACTCTCCATAAGAAATTTATTGAGGTAAAGATGATAGGTCATTTTTAGATGACCTCATATTTGATTTATGTTGTATCAAAAATGAGGATATTTTAAGGGCTAACAACTAGAGGTATAATGGGTCCTAGCAAGAATAGTGTTTTTCACTTTTACCCACAGCTAGAGTTTAAGAACAGTTCTCACCATTTTTGGAGGGTAAATGATGCTTTCCTTTTCTATATAATCTAGTCACTTAGGAGAAACCCAGAGGAAAGATTTTCAGAAGATGCCAAGGCTGTGATAAAACAATGGGGAACTTGGTTTATCTAATTTCCCTCTTACTCCTATATATGAGTTGATGGATTTGTGGAGCTCCTTACAAACTTCCTAAATATGTCAGTGATAAAATGGCATTGATGGAACTTTCACATCAGATTTTCAAAATCCATTGCCTACTAGTGGATAAACACAAAGGAGGCATTCATTTCCTGATTCAGATTGGGGAATACAAATGTCCAAATTCCCACAGTGCAGAACTTATGGAAAAAGAATTTTCTCTCATAACTATACATTCTTTCACAAGCAGGGCTCAATTCGATATTAAAGGATCCATGGAAAAATCCCTAGGAGAAAGATATAGGCACAAGGAAAACATAGAATACTATTGGGCAGAATGTGCGGATGACAGGGAGGTAAGATAACGACAATTTTCTCATCTCACATTGGCTCAAATAGAAAATTATAGATTGAGGGATCCTCCCTTGACCCTTGTTGATAATGGGATTGATCTTATGGATCCTTCCTATGATCAGATAGTTTTCACTCCACTCCCTGGTATTGATTGGAGTAAAGGAGATGAAACTTCTCTAGATGTCATGAATCAACCTATGTTAAAAAGGACTATGATGTGGTATGAGAATCAGATAGCCAATCCTCTCCCATTTTAGGAACATATGTCAGAAATATAGAAATTTCCAATGAGAGGAGGATTTACATAGAAAAATGTGGTGCAAAATTCTTCACACTAGTCCCCACCGACATCATCACATGCATCTCAGAGGAAAAGTCGTTGGTTACCCAAACCTGTCTCTAATAAAGAAGTAGTGTCTCAAGGATCGGTAAAAAGTGTGCATCTTCGGAAGGAAAATAATGTGTTTTGGGTATTTCTACCCCAAACTCATCTATTCACATCACTGAGAGTTCCAATAGGCCTACCAAAGATCCAAATCATCAATGTCATACACCAGAGTCCAAGAAAATCCCAGTGGTACATATATCTAATTCTTTCAAACATCCAAGTGATAAGGGTATTCCAAAAGAACATGATGATAATCAATAATGTGTTGCATGTGATACTTCAACAAGGATTAAGGCCACAAAACAACTGCCTACTAGATTTAGTCATGACAAAAAGGCAAAGATGATTTTTCTTCTAGTTCTCGACTTTTTTGTGTTGAATTAATGAATGAAACACCAACCTGGGTTGACTCTAAAATAAAAACCAAGAAATAGATTGGTAAAAGTGGCCAACATTGATTTGGAATCTCTTTCTTCCTTTTCCAAAAAAATTTGCCCAAAAATCCTAAGATCTTCTCCAGAGTAGTGATTGATGATAGCGGAGTTCGAAATTGTAGTTCCTACTACTAAAAATAGTCGTGGGAACATGACAGTCACTAACTATGAAGTATCCAAGGTATCCTTTGGAAAGACCATTGTTGAAAGTGATGTTGTTATGGAAAAGGATTCAATGAATAATGTGCTTAAAAGGTTGAAGAGATACAAATCTCAAATTTCCCAACTCAAGGAAGAAAAGAATCAGTTGATTTCATATGTTCAACATTTGATCAGCCCAATTACGTATTCTTTTCTTGTTCCAGAGATGGTGGCTATCCTAGATTAATAAATTATCAATCAATTGAAGGATGTGATCACTCTAGGGCACACTCTAAGGTCATGGGTTTCTGAGATAGAAAGTGGTGGGTTGAAAACAATTGCTAAGGTGATAAAAATATATGAGAATATTTATGCCTACCTTGATCCAGTGTTTCCATTCAAGGAATGCCTCATTACAAAATTAATAACACTGGATCAGATTTTTCCAAGTCTTCAAGATCTTTCTCGCATGGAATCTACATTCTTAGCCTCAAAGGGGATACTTGAGTTTGATCATCGCATGACATGAATTCTATGGTTAAATCATGCTAAGGCTAGGAAAATGATTCTAGAAGACTTGGTAATTCAGTTTGATAGTTTGTACAATGAAGCCTATACTGCACTCTCTTCCATTCAAGTCTTCATCAAAGAGATTCCTTGCACCTTCGTCAACAAACACAGCCAAAGGAATTCAATACAACATCTAGTGGAGCAGTTTACAAAATTGATACATGAAATGTATACTCCTGTTGATGTTTTTTCCACTTCTTCTATGGATCAATGTTTCAGAATCAAACATCTTTGTGAAGAAATCCAATCTAAAGTTGTAGACCTGCATACCATACTAGGTAAGATTCTTGAAATGCAGGTACTTTGTGAGGTTGGTCTTCTCCCAAGTTGTTTTCCAGAAGAAGAGAAGATGCACCAGACATTGCAAAAGCTCAAATATTTTGAATTGGCAAAGAATCAGGATCCTTGTTTTGCCAACAACATGGTAGGGTGATTTCCTATATTTTCTCATGGGTGGGAGAGTCCATTTCTCATATGATTGAGATAGGCGGACCCCACCCCAATGGATAAGGCACCTTTTTTTTTTGAATGTTTTGAAAGTGGTATTTTAAATGATGTTATTGTTGAATTCACTTTTGGAAAACTTATGATATTTCTATTTTTAGTGACTTTTTAATAAAGTTGGTTGAAAAATTCAAAGTCACTTAAGTTCCCTATTTAATGTGCATTTAAAATCCTAACTACTTTGTAACCAACTTTTGGGTTATAAAAGAATGTTAGGGGCTCATTTGTAAGGGTGACTTTGAGAGAGGAGAAGAAAATACTTTTTTATGCAAGCTTTACTTCAAAGAAAGAAACTTTTTGTTCTTTTGAGAAGACATTTTGGAGTTAATGAAATATGAACTTTGTGTCCCATTCATTATCTCTTTTAGCATTTGATGTTCTTATGTTCATTAGATGTTAGTGTTTTAAATCTTGCATGTGAATATTGTCTTGGATCTTATTGTCAACACTATTAATATGTTGTTCTTGTTCACAGTGATCAAGCTTTACTATTTACTTTCTCATGTGTGTTCCCTTTACTCATTCTTGTTTAGCTAACTCAAACTCTGTTTTATTTGTGTTAGTTATTCATCATTCTTCTTCGTGCAATATTAGGCTCTATATTTACCTAACTTTTGCATGTTCCTTCTATTCATTCCTTTCCATTTATTTCTTTCATTCCATTCCATCTCCCTCATTAACTTTTCTTTCCATTGATGTTCCAAAACACCCCCACATATAATTTTGAATGTACAGGTGTAAATATAGTTTTGGTTTTCAATAAAGGAAGCATCACCTTCATTGAGGAGGGACTTCATTCCCACACTGTTGCATGTCATTTACATGCATGCAAATCCATATGCTAACAGTTTTGGTGACTCTAATGGGGATTCAAGAATCATTAACCAATGCTTGATTAAATCTTTATGACTATCCCCTCTATAAAATCTCCAGTTCTTCAACCAAACCTTGTGCCCAATGAATATTTTCAAGGAGACATTGTTGCCAACCTTTGAAAAAGTAGCTTGGGAAAACTATGAAATCTTGCAACAATTTGTGGTTGTTGATAGAGCCATTGACAGAGAAATCTACATTGAAGACCTTAGAAGAAGAGTACCCGCACTTGTGGCGGAAGATCTCCTAGAAATGTGTTGATAATTATTCACCGACGTGGCCCTCTTCCACCAAGGCAATAATTTGTATGACTATTACAGGTAACTCACCTATCTTGCAACCAAATCTTGTTTTTACAGATACTCAAGAAGATATATCATCAGATTTGAGGCAAGCTATTTGGGAAAAGTGCATGAGCAACTATCATTTTCATCTCGCCGCATCAGTACTAGATAATGAAGAAGATCAAGCTGCGAGAGTTGACATAGTCATTCGAGGACGTAAAGAGATGATCAGAACATGCTAGTGATCCTTTCATAGTAAAGATTTCAAACTGGTAGGAAAGAGGTTTACACGAGGAGAAAAAGCTAAAGGTCAATCAGATCCCATTTTTGACTTTCAAGGAAAGTTTGGTTTCAAGTTATCTCCTCCAAGGAGAAACACACCCCATAGATCTGTAAGCCTTGCATCAAGTCCTGAAAGAGAAAGCAAGGAAGGAATCACTACAAGTCAAGCACTTGTTCTTGCTCACATTGTTTTTCCTTTACATACCACCTTTCCCAAGATGGCAGTTAATGTACCATGGGGAAATGCCATAGGCCCATTGGCCTTACCACTCAACATGTCCTCCCAGGAGGATCGAGGAAAATTCTTCCCAAGTTTGATGGAGATGGGAAGACATCACTGATGACCACATTTTTGTCTTCTTTGCTACATGTGCAATTTTTTCAGTGGAATATGAGGATGTTGTTATTCACCTTTTCATTGAAACATTGCATGATGTTGCCACAGATTGGTTTCATCATCTTCCAAATGGATGCATTACAAATTGGAATGATATGAAAACTAAGTTTTAAGATTGATTCAAGACGGCAAAAGATGAACATGCTATTCTTGTCCAACTATCTCAAATGATGAAAGAGCCAACAGAACCCATGAGGAATTTCATGGATAAGTTCAAAAATGGTGAACAAAGTTCCTGTTGGGATTCACCCGAACCTTGACGACAAAAATGTTTCTTTATTAATGCACAACAACCAGAAGTGTGCTATCAACTGAGAAGGGCTAGAGTGGCTACTTTGGAACTTTCTCAATCCTTGGCCATAGAAATTGAGGATGAATTAATCATGGTGGGAAAATTCAAGAAAATTTCCCTCAAGGGAAAGAGTCAAGAAACCCTAAATGCTTCATATTCCATACCCACTTAGTTGGCTAATGATGTGCTAGCTTTGAAAAAGTAAGTTGCTCAAAGTAGTAAACTTGTTCCTTACAAAGACATCCCAAGAAAAGGCTATGTTCCCAAAAAATCCATAATTACAGGTGCTCCAATGAGGCTTTCTATTGAAGCAGATCCCATGACTAACTCAAAGTGTGATGTCATTGAAGAAAGTGATGATGAAGTTGAGGTTGTTGAGGTTGATGAAGAAGAGATAGACTCTGGAACATTTGAACCTGAAGTTGAAGATCCTGAAGGAGAAATTAATAATCATTTCTTTGAGTATCATTCAGAAGAAGAAGATGAATGTGAAGAAATTATATAAGATATGAATAGTAAATCCTTTGTTGTCTTCACACACTCATAGAAGAAGGAGAAGACAACTAAATAAGCTTCCAAATAATCCAAGACAAATGAGACTCCTAAAGAGTCCAAGGCAACTTATGTTTCCAAGGTCAAAACTATCTTAAAGAAAGGAGGGCCTTTGTAAAGTCAATCAGTTGATAAATTAGCTACGAAGAAAGTTTCTTCTTCTACATCAGTATCAACCAAGACCAAAGCAAATCTCAAAAGTGTGCCATCATCAAGTTTGAAAGAACTAGTATATGAGACATCAAGTATGGTCATTTTTCCATAATTTGATATTATTGATCATATCAATAAAAAAAATATTTCCATGTCATGGGCGAGTACTTGAAGTCTAATAAGGATCAACTCGAGAAATTGGTCCAGGTTTATCAAAGGTGACTCTCTGCTCATTCCTCCAAAGTAATTCTGAAAAATCCCAAAGATGGGAAGACTCAAAATATTGTGGCGGCCACTACACGTTCAAATGAAAATATTTAACCTTTATTTGTGTCCTTTTTTATCAACATATGCAAATTAAGTAATTCCATTATAGATTTTGGAGCCTCGGATAATGTGATGCTGCCGCAAAATTAGCACATGCTCTTAGGTTGACTTCTACGACAACATTCGGATCCTATTACTCAATGGAGACAATACAAGTTCCTCGATTAGGAAGATTAAAGATGCTCAAATTGTTCTAGCCCAATTTCCTCATAAGCGAGTTAAGGTAACTATTTTAGTTGCTGACATTCCCGCTTCGTATGGTATGTTGTTAAGTGGGAAATTTTGTAGAGATCTAGGTGGTGAGATTCAAATGGATTGGTCTCATGATATGATCCCTAGCAATTGAGAAATGAAGAATTTAATGCTAGAAACTCAAGAAAAGTTCACCGTAACAAAAACTGATGATCCATGCGCACAGGTCTTGTTTCAAAACTCAAGTATGGGTAATTATATGATGACTATAGAGGTTCATGTACCTGAGGTCACTTGCCAAGATCCCAATGAGATCTATACTCTTGAGTTCGATGGAATTTTTTGCTCAACAGTGTTCTAGCACAGAGTGGTACTCATATCTCTCGAATGGTAAAATATTTCCTTCTTCTTACAAACTCCAATTTTCAAATACTAACAACATCGCAGGATATGAGGCATTAATCCTTGGCCTCCAAGTTACGAGCACGAAAGGGATCAAAAATTTGAAATTTTTTGGAGATGCGTAGTTGATCGTGAAACAAGTTAAAAATAAGTTCCAAGTAAAGAATGATCGTTTGTGACACTACGAAATAAAGTGTGGGATGTGATATAATTCTTCGATGCTTTTTCCATAAAATTCATCCCTCATGAAAAGAATGACAAAGAAGATTCTCTAGCGAGTCTCAACTTCATTAATGATTCCTCATTTAGAGTCTGCTCAAGACAAATACACCATTGAAATGGTTTTTAGGACAAGTGTTCCTAAAAATGGAGAAAATTGGAAAGTATTCAATGATGATCAACAAATTATTGCCTTCTTGGAAAAGAGAGATAATTTTGAACAATTGTACTTTGAAGGAAGTGATTCTACATTTCGTGAATCGATGACCTCACCCATTCAAGGAGTTGAGAATGAGGATCCTGTGATGGCATCATTCAACTCAAAGGAAATAAAATTCCAAAAGGATTGGTTTCACTTAAAGAATTTTTGATAAGCATGACAGGTTTATCAAAGAGAAAGAGTAGGCAAGACGTGAATTTTTCTGACTATGAGCAAGTTAACATTGGTACCAAGGACAAACCTCTCCTGGTCAACATTGGTAAGTGTTTCTCACTTGAGGAGCACAAGAAATTTGTAAGCCTCCTTACTAAATATTCTGACATCTTACCTTACTCATATGAAGACTTGACGTCTTCTTCCAACCTAGGAAATGGAGTATGCCATACCCTTGAAACCTGATGTAGTTCCATTCAGAAGAAGAAAAGAAAGTATAATCCCAAGATTGCAGGGATGATATTTCATGAGGTTCAAAATATGTTAGATGCACGAATAGTTTTTCCTATTCAACATTCAACTTGGATAGCTAATATTATACCGGTTCGTAAGAAAAATGGAGAAATAAGGATTTGCGTGGATTTTCACAATCTTAATCAAGCTTCCTTGAAAGATAACTATCCACTGTCAGTCATGGACCATATTCTGTAGGCAATAACTAGATCAGAAATGTTATCTATGCTAGACAGTTTCTCTGGTTATAATCAGATTGAAGTGGCTAGAGAAGATCAACATAAAACTCGCATTCACAACCCCCAGGTACGTTTCGCTTATATAAGAATTCATTTTGGTTTGATCAATGTCAAAGCACTACTTTGTGAAGGGATATGGATATGGCC
Organism: Taxus wallichiana var. yunnanensis; assembly: GCA_018340775.1. Classification (NCBI taxonomy): domain Eukaryota; kingdom Viridiplantae; phylum Streptophyta; class Pinopsida; order Cupressales; family Taxaceae; genus Taxus; species Taxus wallichiana. The sequence goes on along the minus strand of CM031236.1, from coordinate 464,271,926 downwards.
TTTGCAGATTATAAATACAAGATCATCGTAATATATCTAGATGACATGACAAAGATTCTCAAAGAAGTGAGAGAATCACCTAAGAGATTTAGAGAAAATTTTGCAAAGGTGTAGACTTCATAAGATCTCCCTGAATCCAAAAATATCGTGTTCAAAGTTATAGCAGGGGAAATCCTAGGTCATATTGTTTCTAAGTAAGGAACTAAGATCAATCTTGAGCGCATTCAAGCTATCAAGAATCTTTCCTTGCCTACAAGTAAGCCTAGAGTTCACTCATTCTTTGGGAAGGTGAATTTTTTGAGAAGGTTCGTGCCATATTTCTCCGAGCTAACCAAAGAAATCGCTGATATGATGAAAGGAAAATAATCCTTCAAATGGTCAAAGGAAGGTAGAGAAGCATTTGAAAAAATCAAGGGTGCTATTGCAAAAGCTCCTACATTGGTGTGTCCCAATTTTAAAAAGGATTTCATAATCTATTGTTATGCTTCACCGCACATGATCTCTACCATCCTGACTCAACACAATCAAGAGGGAATCGAATATCCTATTGCATTCATGAGTTTTGGATTCAAGAAACATGAACTCAATTACACTCCCCTTGAGAGGCATGTGTACATAGTGGTGAGAGCCTTGAAATATTTCAGGTACTATGTGTTGAATTCTCACACCAAAGTCTTAGTACCAGACACCGCAGTTAAATCGATGCTAACACAACAAGAACCAGGATCTAAAAGAGGTAATTGGGTCTCTAAGATCCAAGAATATGATTTGGACATCAAGCCTACCAAGTTGTTTTGAGGAAGAGGACTCACAACTCTTCGTAGAGAATAATCCACGAGATGACTCTGAAGAAGAACCAGTTGAGGAAGATTTACCACTAGTATTTTTTGTCAATACCATAGACGAATGGTATTCTGATATAGCCTACTTTCTCACATATGGCGAATATCCTGAGAAGCTGACAAATAATAAAAAGAGAGCTATCACATTAAGAGCTTCTAGGTACATTATTTGGGACTACACGTTGTTCAAGAAAGGAATTGATGGCATATTCCTCAAATGTGTTGATAAAGAACAACAATCTAGGTTTCTTGAATCCTTTCACAATCATGCTTGTGGTGGTCATTTCTCTAGCCCAGTGAAAACTCATAAAATTTTGTGAGCACATTATTACTAGAATACTATGTTTTCGATGCTTAGAAATGACTAGAAAAATGCAAAACTTTCCAACAAATTTGTTGGAAGACCTAAATTAAGGCACTTTGCCTTTGAAGCTAATTGTCATTAAAGAACCCTTTCAACGATGGGGTTGGATTTCATCGAGTTTCTAAAACCAAATTACACTACCGATCATACTCACATGCTCACCGTAACCGAATACTTTACAAAGAGGGTAGAATCTATACAGTGAAACAAACATCTACTGTTGTAATTTTTAACTTCATCAAAAAGAATATATTGGTTCATTATAGAATTCCACACAAGATCATGATGGACAATGCCTCAAAAAAATTTTTTAGAGATGATAGGTTTTTTTATGGGTATGGTATATCTTTATCTCATTCATCGATTACTACCCATGGGGAAATGGCCAAACATAATCTAGTAACAAAAACATCATTACTATCGTCCGCAAGTTAGTCAAAGAAAATAAAATAAATTGGCACAAAAAGTTATATGATGCATTGTGTGATGAACGCATAACTCCTAAAAGGGAAATCAACATGTCTCCTTTCCAACTCTTTTATGGAACCGATGCTCAAAATCCCATCACATTGGATTTACCAAAGATTACGTTTGGCTCAAGCAGTTGATGATGAATGCTTCGCCAATGCGTTAGATAAAAGGATCATGTTCCTAAGCAAGCTTGAAGAGCAGAGAATTCAAGTGGAAAATAGGATCAAGGAACACAAATCCAAGGTAAATAAATTATTCGATAGGAAAACTAGGGAGAGACAATTTCAAATCAATGACTTTGTTCTTCTCTGGGACAAAAGACGTGAACCAAAAGGAAAGCACAGGAAGTTTGATTCGTTGTGTCTAGGCCCATTCCAGATCAGACATTTATGTGGAGATAACACCTATTACTTGGTGTATCCCGATGGAACTCATTTTCCTTTTCCCTACAACGGAAATATCTCAAGCACTATCAAAATTGAAAACGGGTTGTCCCCCGTATGTACATAGGTAATTAGGATTTTGGTTTGTTTGTTTTCCATGTTTTTTGGTTTCCTCTCTTTTTTCATCCCATTTTTGTGCTCCATCATTTTTGGGATTGTGTTCATTGAATATTTGGTTTTAGGTCCGTTGTTGTGTCTATGAAGTCCTTGTCCCCAATTAGACCCAATTGTTGTCAGCTAATTTTGACTTCGCAAAATCAATAAGTGTAAAATTTAAAATATATATATATAATTTCATAGTGTTCTTTCACATGTTTTTTCTCCCTCATCATAATCGTCTTATTCTCACGGTCATTTTGGCTTTCATTTCATCCATTTTGAATAAGCCCTTCTCCTGTTACAACGCAAACCGTGTTTTAATTATTTAATTAATATTTACCTGTTATTTAATAAAATTAATATTTATTAAATTTTAGGGTTTTTAATTAATAAATATTAATTTAATATTCATAGAAGTTGTTCAACAAACTTGGAAGAACTTTTCTTTTTTGTTAATTGTTGTAATGACATGAGCAAGTGTTGGGGGTAATTATTCTTTCGCTTCCAATTATCGTAGACAATTTTAATTTTTCTTCCATCATCCATAAATTTATGAGGAGAATATTGTAAGAGGCTCTATAAGCAGGGGAAATTGGGAAGAAGGAGAAATAAAGAAATATTGCAAATATTAAGAGCCGAAGAAGGAAACGCTTATTCTACAAGCACTACCCAACTTTCACACACGAAACCCTGTACGGGCATTAACTAGAGTCAGGATACCTTGAGAGTTCCAGGTAGTTGTCTCTATTTTTGAATCACATTAGGGGCCATCCTTCTTCATTTTATAAAGATCATTTATGCTCTATTCCAAACACCCAATCCATTGAGCACAAAAATACTCATACGTTGCCAAAAAAGGAGCTTGATAAACATATACAAAGATATATGAAGCTATTGGCTATTTTTCTGAAGTCAAGGAATCAAACAAAGGAAAAGACACCACACATTTCCTAAATTCTTCACACCATGCCTTGATCCAGGAGGTCACACTAAGAGTGAAATATTTTTGTGATCCACACAATCACGAAAGCAATACCCATGTATGCGGTAAAAAAAGAAAAGGTGAAATTTCGGTAGTTGGTAGTCTATTTTTGTTTTTTTCGGTAGCTAAAGCCAAAATAAAAGCCCACTCACTAGGAGGAGACAACTGCCAATAACAAAGCTCACACATTTTGTTTTCTATCAGTCTTCATGCAGCCTACCAAGGAAATCCATGCCAAGAACTTCCCATGCAGTTGAAGATCTATTTTCCATGCATGAGCATATAGTTTTTCCATGCCAATTTTTAAGGAGGAGGAATAAGATCATCAAACGTATCCCGAGAAGCAATATCCACGCCTGCGCGAAAGGATAAAGAGAATTGTACATGTAAACATCTGTTTGAAGGTTCATAAATCCACTACAAGAAGAATAATGCACTTTGAGGAAGAATATCAAAGCATCCATTGATGAAATACAAGGATCACAAGCCATTTTGAGATGCCCGTGGATGCCAAGGAGGTGAAGTTCAACGCAAGTCATAATCATGAATTTTTTAAAGAATATTCATGATGTCATGTATGTTAAGAAGACAACAAATTTCTCATGCCAAGAGTGGATGGAGATACCCACGCACACAGTGAATAATATAAAAATAATAATAAGTTTCATAGATCCACATTTCCTGGAAGAATGATCTAAAACGTGTTCTACCTAAGTATAAAAAGGGTCTAAAATTGTATTATTTTTAACTTGGATGGTGATTTGAGCTTTGTCTCAATATTTTGTTTGTATTATCATTTTGAATTCGCATTATTAAATTTCTTTTTATTTTAAAAATAAATAAATAATAATAATAAAAAGAGTCGTATTATTCTTATGGCAATGGTGGTCCGGAGACTTAGACCCGACACCTTTCCGTGTATGTGGATTAGTTCCAACATCATCTTTAAATTCAATGTATGATAATATTTTAGATACCGATATGGGTCACGTGGATATGGTTCAATTTTGTGACAGGGTAAGATGGGAAGGGAGGACTATTTTTCAAAAAGGCTTTATCATTGTGGCTTACCTCAAGTGGAAGTGTTTCCAGTTGCCATACAATGCCCTAAATTTGTCCTAGCTTGTGCTAAACATTATGATCCTAAGCGTCGAGGAATTTTTAATGACAAAAATGAACCTTTCCTACTCAATTCTCCATATCATATGGAGGATTTGTTAAGAGTGCCACTTCATGAAGAAAATGCTGACATCTTGCAAGAATTGACACAACAATTCTGGGATGAAAATCCTTTGAGATGGTCAAAGATGGTTAGTAAAAATTGGTTGGTCAAACCAAAAACTCACACTTCAAGAATTCCCAAAGAGTTGTTTCGGGTAGAGTTTCATGAAGAAATAGGAGACATGATTACTCTCCTCAATAGGTTTTTGGTCTTCCTTCTCGCTAGAAATTTTCATCCTTGGATGTATAAGTTCATTTGTATCATTCTTGATGCAAAGATGTTCATTGATTGGGCAAGTATCATTAGCAATACTCTCCATAAGAAATTGATTGAGGTAAGGATGATAGGTCATTTTTACATGACCTCATATTTGATTTATGTTGTAGCAAGAAGGAGGATATTTTCAGGGCTAACAACTAGAGGTACAATGGGTCCTAGCAAGAATAGTGTTTTTCACTTTTACCCACAACTGGAGTTCAAGAATGGTTCTCACCATTTTCAGAGGGTAAATGATGCTTTCCTATTCTATATAATCTGGTCACTAAGGAGAAACCTACAGAGATATTTTTAGAAGATGCCAAGGCTGTGATAAAATAATGGGGAACTTGGTTTATCCAGTTTCCCTCTTACTCCTATATACGAGTTGATGGATTTGTGGGAGCTCCTTACAAACTTCCTAAATATGTCAGTGATAAAATAGCATTGATGGAAATTTCACGTTAGCTTTTCAAAATTCATTTCCTAATGGTGGCTAAACATAAAGGAGGCATCCTTTTCTTGATTCATGTTGGGGAATACAAATGTCCAAATTCCCATAGTGCAAAACTTATGGAAAAATAATTTTCTCTCATAACTATACATTCTTTCACAAGCAGGGCTCAATTCGATATTAAAGGATCCATGGAAAAATCCCTAGGAGCAAGATATAGGCACAAGGCAAACATAGAATACTATTGGGTAGAATGTGTGGATGACAGGGAGGTAAGATGACAAAAATTTTCTCGTCTCACACTGGCTCAAATAGCAAATTATAGATTGAGGGATCCTCCCTTGACCCTTGTTGATAATGGGATTGATCTTATGGATCCTGCCTATGATCAAATAGTTTTCACTCCACTCCCTGGTATTGATTGGAGTAGAGGAGATGAAACTTCTCTAGATGTTATGAATCAACCTGTGTTAAAAAGGACTATGATGTGGTATGAGAATCAGATAGCCAATCCTCTCCCATTTCAGGCACATATGTCATAAATACATAAACTACCAATGAGATGAGAATTTACATAGAAAAAGGTGGTGGAAACTTCTTCACACTAGTCCCAACCGACGTCATCACATGCATCTCAGAGGAAAATTCGTTGGTTACCCAAACCTTTTGGTAATAAAGAAGCAACGTCTCAAGGATTGGTAAAAAGTGTGCATCTTCGGGAAATAAAATAATGTGTTTCAGGTATTTCTACCCCAAACTCATCTATTCACATCACTTGAGAGTTCTAATAGGCCTACCAAAGATCCAAATCATCAATGTCATACACCAGAGTCCAAGAAAATCCCAATGGTACATATATCTAATTCTTCCGAACATCTAGGTGATAAGGGTATTCCACAAGAACATGAGGATAATAAAGAATGTGTTGTAAATGCTACTTCACCAAGGATTGAGGCCATAGAACAATTACCTACTGGTTTTAGTCATGAGAAAGGAAAAGAGGATTTTTCTTCCAGTTCTTGACTTTTTTGTGTCAAATTAATGAATGAAACACCGACCTGGGTTGACTCTGAAATAAAAAAGAGAAAGAGATTGGTCAAAGTGGCCAACATTGATTTGGAATCTCTTTCTTCCCTTTCCAATAAAGTTGTGCCCAAAAATCCTAAGGTCTTCTCCAGAGTAGTGATTGATGATAGTGTTGAGTTGTGGAGCTCAATACTTTGAATTAGCATGCAATATGAAACTTGCTAGAAGACACGGTAACTGACATCGGTTATGGAGGGACCAGAATCGCTTACCTATTCCTAACATTGGTCATGCGGAGGAACTGGCATTGGTTAGGGCTAACTAGCGTTGGTTACTTGTGTATGGGTGTTTTAATTAAATCATGGGAATTAGATCTATTTTTAGTATTAAAGTAGATATATTGATTGTAATTGGATGGCTAAGTGCCCTAAGTTTTTATATGCCTATATAAGCATGAAAACTAGGGTTTGGAAGTAAGAATGAATAAGAACTTGCAAAAGTTGATGATCATTATGAGAATAATTGTGAGAGAGAATTATTGGAGAAGAAGAAAAATATTGAGTGAAAGAAAGTATTGTACATCTTACAGGTGTGGAAGATTGTAAATATTCAATTGTATATCTTGTGAAAGCTTTGGATAATAAATTAGCTTGTTTCTTGGTGGACGTAGCCCACACCGTGTGAACCACGCCAAATTTGGTGTTGATTTATATCTCTTATTTTGTGTATTTCTTCCGTAGAATATCCACTTTTATTTACATGTATGCTTAGATATGATATATTATCTCACGATAAACCAATGTGCTAACCCCAACAAATAGCAAAGATAAGTTTATAGAAATTACAATTCCTACTACTAAAAAGGATCATGGGGACATGACAGTCACTGACTATGAAGTATCGAAGATAGCCCTTGGAAAGACCACTTTTGAAAGTGATGTTGCTATGACAAAGGATTCAATGAATAGTGTGCTTAAAAGGTTGGAGAGATACAAATCTCAAATTTCCCAACTCAAGGAAGAAAAGAATCAGTTGATTTCATATGTTCAACATTTGATCAGCCCAATTGCATCTTCTTTTCCTGTTCCAGAGATGGTGGCTATCCTGGATCAAGAAATTCTCAATCAATCAAAGGATGTGATCACTCTAGGGCACACTCTAAGGTCATGGGTTTCTGAGATAGAAAGTGGTGGGTTGAAAATAATTGTTGAGGTGATAAAAATATCTGAGAATATTTATGCCTACCTTGATCCAGTGTTTCCATTCAAGGAATGCCTCATTACAAAATTAATAACACTGGATCAGATTTTTCCAAGTCTTCAGGATCTTTCTTGCATGGAATCTACATTCTTAGCCTCAGAGGGGATACTTGAGTTTGATCATCACATGACATGAATTCTATGGTTAAATCATGCTAAGTCTAGGAAAATGATTCTGGAAGACTTGGTAATTCAATTTGATAGTTTGTGCAATGAAGCCTATACCAAATAAATAAATGGTCCTACCCGCCTCTGGTCACAATGTCCTCCTTTACAAACCCTACCCGCCCACGCTTGCCTTGAACCCTAGGTATCTCCCGTGATGGCCCTGGTGAAGGTGGTAGCCATGGAAAATATCTTGACGGTGGTAGTTTGGATTTACAAACCCTTCCAAAGAAATGGAAATGGCGGCACCAAATCCTCTAGTCGTGACAGGAGGAGAATGCGGAGAAATTTTAGTTTGGATAGATCAATATTTTATCGGGAATGATGGTGCTCGAAATACGTAGGGAAAATCTGAAAGGGATGCAAAGCAAGATCCAAGTCAATGGATCTCATGCTGCAAATAAACCTAGGGTTCCTTTTTTGGTCATGGATCTAAAAAATATAAGATAACACCGGTGGAAAAATAAATATGAACCCGTCAATCTCATACTATAATGGTAGATTGGGCAGCTCATTCAAGGATGTACTAAATGGAAAGAGATCCATCATGCCCCTATTGATACTACACCTGTATTAATTTTGGCAAATAAGTCATTGAATCTAAAAAAATTATCGAGCACGCATTGATTTGTAGATTCAAATGTTTTTGGCCCAACCTACTAGTCCTGCATGCCTGGATCTCTAAACATTGGATCCCCCTCCTTGTTGGAAGGTTATATCTTTACCCTTGTGCAAAAGGAATTTTTATAGCAGTCTTTTCATTAATAGATGACAAAGATACCATAGAGTCTAAGCTCTGGATATGTCAATCGCACTACCTAGTAATAAAACCATAGTTTCCCTCCTTTAACCTCGCTCACTAAATCCTTTTCATGTAAACCTGTTGGATTAGGTTGCCTCATCTACCCCTGCATTTTTGGAGTCTAGATTGTGTAATCTCCATTGGTAATATTTTGGACACATAATATTTATTGGTTCTCGAACTATTGACTTCACCCATACTACATATGCCAGAATCCTAGTTGAATTGGACACCTCTAGAAACCTCCATACAAGCATTGATCTTAAAGTGAAAAATAGAACATGGTCTCACCATTAGACTACGAATGTTTACCTTTTAGATGTATAAGATATTTTTGTCTAGGTCACACTACGGCCGAATGTGGGATAGCTAAGCGATAAACTAAAAGAAACAATTAGTGGAAAGATTCCTCCTAGAACATATGGTATTTGATGCTAAGGAAGATATGGAATCGAATCCCGATTCCGGAATTAGTTTTGAAGTAGTCCCGAAACTCCTCTCTCTAAAATTCCAATCGTGGGCAATAAGAAGAGTAAAATCCCAGCTACTCCTCTATTAGAAATTCTAGTTAACAACAAAGATCATTTAGTTTTTGGTAGCAAGGAAAATAAAAAATACACATCTCTAGCTAACAATTTTGTTGTCCCAATTGGAAACATAGTGGATAAGGAAAATACTCCTCCTTTGTCCAATCCTTCAATTGCGGATGATTCAGACAAGTTAGGTAATGATACATAAAAAGAAAAAAATTATTTCTAAGAATAGTTCTTCACCGCCTTGAGGCTTTTACTCTCTTGGTTTCTTGGATGTTGTCGAACAGCAATTTTCTCTATTGCTTTGATGTTGGTATGTCACTACATTTTGTTTGTTGTGCATCGATTGATTTTAAACGATTTGTTGTTGATTTGGTTGTTTTTGTGTAAGCCTTTTCTTGCTTTTGGTAATTCATGTTCTATCTCGATTTTTATCATTTTATTATATTTTCTTAAGGCTAAATGGATGGAAACCGGAAAGGTGGGGGTGAAATACCCTCACCTATTCACCAATTAAGTTGACTTTTGGGGTCCAAAAGTTTCTCAGTGGGGAGGAATGATCTAGAGGATCCTCATGGAGAAACACTAATCTAATATCTTCTCAGAATCATTTGCAGTCAGTTCCATGGCATGGAGAAAAATTAGACGATTCCGTTGATATCTCGTTTGCAGGAAACGAAGCTCGTATGCAAAAGTTATGGCTCGCTGAAATTTTCGTAACTGGCAAATTTTGGGGATTGTGCACAGGTTGAACACATGCATGCTCATCAAGTGGACCAATGAAAATATGACATGTGGAAATATGGAAAATAAATAAATAATAATATTAAAAATTTAGCCACACCCATTTATTACTACACATTGGCCACATTATTTAATTTCCAATTAAATTTGCCAACTATTATCCTTATATTTCAACGGACATTTTCCAAACAGCCATTTATTAAAATATCCATGCACAAATACCTGCCATGTCACACCCCTTATCTCTCCAATCACCCACATTGAGTGCCCCATCCTTGGGGATAAGATAGCTCTTAAGCTATTAACAACATACAATAGCCACCTATATAAATGCCTTCCTATTTTCACGCCCAACAAATGTGGGATCTTATCCCTATGGAAAATGCACCCCACATGGAGTGGGATTTGAACCTGGGCCACTTGGGTAAAAGGATAAGTGCCCAACCATTGTACCCGGAGCTATGAAGTGTTATAAAAGGAGCTATGTTTTATTAGTATAGACACGGAAAGTGACTGTGTTATTGTTTTGCTCATAACTTGAGCTAGGGATGGAATTTTGAGATGAAGTAAAAAGTGAATCCTATTATTTTTGGTAGAGGAACGTGATGAGAAGATAATATTATTGTAGAAATATTTGTAAATATTTATTTTCAAGATTTTAATAGATCGGTCCCATTCAACCGGACCCGGAGACGTAGGCCACAAGTGCCGAACTCCGTTATCAATTCTTGTGTCAAATTGTTGGTGATTCATCTCTTTATTTTCTATTTTTACATAGTACTTTCAGTTTTAATTCTTTTATTAAAAATAAAAAAGGATATAATAGTCAATTTTTATATCAAAAATCAATACAAAGAAAAGTTAAGTGTGTGCACAATTGCTAGTTAAAATTGATTTTTAGATCACACATAGAGTGTATCTTGGAATAAGATGGAATTAATCAAGAAAATTGTAGCTACCAAAATTTTCATCAACATCATAATCACACAATTATTTCTACAAAAGCATACACAAAATAATATGTATGATTCCTCCATAAAAATCACACAGTTAAATAAATTACATGTTTTTTCTTAAGGGTTATTTAGATTGAACCTTTGTGCATATATCATATGTCACACCCAATACTTTTAATTTATAAAACCAACAAATGTAGTACAATTTTTTTGTTTAAAATCTAATCAAATTCAACTATGTTAGTCCAAAATCCACACTACTATAATAACCCAACAATGTCACTTTCATTTATTGAATACATTTAACTAGTTTTGAACTCAACACGACATACCAAAAAGACTAATACAATCACAAACATTACTATTTCAACCATAAGAAAAATTGAATGATCTAGGTGGCATGGGTATCTAAAGGGGTTCCAATACAATTAAGGTTCCTAGGGAAACCACAAATTATTTCTTAGATGAACATGATACAACTTTTCCTTTCACATTTGCAAAAGAGGTAAAAAGAACAATGAGTGACATTCCCTCCAAATGGAAAGGAAAATCAATTATTTTATCAATATCCTTGACATATGTTTCCTTAAACTTGGCTAAAAAACCAAGTTTATTAATCACCCACTATGTCCAAAAGGAGATTATTTCCCTCAAAACTAGAGGTATAAGTCCACTTTCGAATAATAAATTCAAGTCTGTAATCCCATTGAGCCATAAAATACCAAGACTATGTTGTCTAAGGATGACACTAACCACATATAACCTATCCTTTATTATATATAACATCCAACGAGACTTAAAAGATTTGAAACTAACAACTAGATCTCAAACTGAAAGAATCTCTTTAGAGCAAGTTGGTATAATTTTGTTGTTGTACACTAGCATCCATAGCCAAAGTGGATATAAAAAGGGGTTCGAAAAAATCATCTAAGACTCGAATAAATATTTGGTCAATTCCTTTCGACTCCCATATATGTAGAGAAACTAATGAAATTATCGGAACTCATTTCGACAACCAAGGTTCAATATGTGAGTACCTTTTCTCGGAGTTTATTATCATAATTGCATTAGTTCATTATTGCTATAGAACATCAAGTGGCCTAAAAAACTAGTTCCCAAAGAATCTTTCTCAAAACTAAAGGTTTATTGTAATTTTCATGGTGGAATACTAGAGGTAGGTGGTGGTAGATTTTTGTTTCACAATATGGGTCCCTAAACAATGAATCAAAACAAAAACAAATTTCTAACTTTTGACAACCTATCTCATGCAGAAAATAATTGCTTGGGCTCAAAAACACATGTCATTAAATGATCAAATGATCATCTCAATTTTTTTAAGTGATGATGTGACATTCCATGTCATCGGGAACACAATCAACTATTGACATATTTTTTATGGGATCCAGGAGGAATTTGTGTTTTGTTTTCAAATGTATTTTCAAACTTTTGCAGGTGTTTTAAAGGTAGAGTGTTGAAAAAAAAATCACATTCCAATCATAAATGGTAACCACATTTCCCAAAATTACTTATTTAGGATTTTAATTAGTGTCACATCCCATGAGCAAGATCAACACTTCCAAAATTGTCATTCTAGTTATATGGAAACATTTTGTTAAATGGGCAACATAACCAATCCAAAATTATTAATTTAATTCTAAAAAATCCCGGTGTGCTCGGTTTCATGTTGAAACTAAGTTATGATACTAGATACCATGCCCATGATTTCATGACCCAAAATAACCATACAATTAATCAATATAATTTGGAGCGTTAATTATGTATTAAAATATTAAACCATTATTATTCCAAGCCATGTAGCTTTACTAAGGATGTACTAAAATAATTGAAGTAACACTTTCACATCAATACCATTGTTCACAAGTAAGGCTAGTTAGTATTTTTTTGATCTCCTCCACCAAGAGGGTAAAACAATCACTAGCGAGTTATATTGAACAATTAAAATTAATCTAAATAGGATGAAACAAAACAAGTGTTACTTGTGCCGCTTAAGGTGAATTGAACTTAATTTCATTAATCCAAATCGATAAAATTAATCAAGGAGTGTGAGATATAACCCATGCTACTGTTACATTTAAGTAAAAAAATTAAGTTGAATCTAAATATAGTTTGCACTAATTAAGGTTTCGATAAAATTATAGTTGACTTATTTGCAATCTCACTATTGACCCAAGTTAATAAGTTTGTCAAGGATATATAAACGTAACCACAATATTATTAACAATATTTATGGTTAATTATTTATCATGTTTTCCCCACCAAGGGGTTAGTTTATCAAGTAAGTAATTTTATTAAATATATTTTAGGTTAGTTAAATTAGGCATGGGTCCCATTTGGCCCCATCTAAATGGCCATGCTCCTTTGCACAAAAAATCATTTTCAGTTAATTTTAAAATAAAATTATTCACCTAATGTAGGGGCATCTTCAAAGAGCATCCAAACTGACATTTTCTCATCCTAACCATGGTTTCGAGATCAAAGAAAGTGTGATGGAGTGTGATGAGGTCCTAAGAGAGAGATCTAGGAGGCTAAGAAGTTTGAAAATTCAATTTCATGATTTCCCTCCAAAATGTAATTCAGATCCTAAAGCATGTAAAAGAGATGTAAAGATGTTTCAAAGGGTCTATGTGGTTTAGAATGTGTGTGAGTCATTACTAGACATGTTATAGGGATTGCTAAGTGTGGGTTAGAGTAATAAAATGTTATATTAATGTAAAATTTCTCCTTGCATTGTTACAAAGATATGAAGAGTCATGTAAGAAAGGTTAGTTAGGGTTTAAATGGATGAAAATATGAGATAAAGAGGAAATAATTTGAATGATGGAAGTTAGTTAAGAGAAGGGAGGATGGAGAACTTCTGAGGAAGGAAAGAGGAGGTAAAAATAAATTCTCATGTTCACCTAGGTACATTCTCATGTTAGAGTAGGTATTTACCTTAGCTCATGTTCACCTAGGTACATTATTTACCTTTATTGTATTTATCCTCACCCACTTATGTGTGTGGATATTTCTTTTATTTATTTAGATATTAGGAGATATTATCTAGTTGTTAGGTATAGTTCTTTCCTTGATCTATGGTATTGACTAGTTATTTCCTAGATCTATGGTATTGACTAGATCCTTGATGTCTAGTTCTCTCATAAATCTATGGACTTGACTAGTTCTTTGATGACTAGTTCTTTCCATGATTTATGGCTTGATCTACGACCTTGATTGGTTCTTAGATTGTTATTCATTTCCTATATAAGCAAGGTCCATTCTCATTGTATTTCATTGAGTTCCATAATAATATATGATATTGTTGCTCATTTGTTTGCAAAGGTTTATGTAAAGTTATTTTGGCGAATTGCTTTCATCTTATTGATCGTGATGTTTGATTAGCATCTATGTTCTTGGCTTGGCATGATCTGGTTATCGTTCCTTTTATGGTATCAGAGTAGGAGATTTCTATTGACATCTGTCTGTAAGTTTCATTTTGCAAGCATTTTTTTAAAATATTCATATATTTAGGATTTGTCTGTATTGTGTTGCTGCATGTGGTTTTATGCAAAACAGAGGTGACCATTGGATCCAGAAGGTGGGAAAACCCTAAGATCAACTGTAAACTCGGCCATTTTTGGTGGCAGTCGGTTTTTTGGTTTTTTTGTTGTGTAGAGAAACATACTGGATTTGCCTCGGATTCGTGCCATACGGAAAAGGAAATATAGAAAAAAATCTGGGTTTCTTGAGATCTGATCTAGGTATTTTTTTGTTGCGGCCTATCATTTTTAGTTTGCACACAGGAGGTCTTTTCCGAAAAATATGGGAGAAATTGGAGGATTTATTTGGTAAGGTGGATCATATGAGAGCCATGCAACTTGAAGTTGAGATCACCTCTCTTAATCCCGAAGATTTTCCAAAAATTATAGACTATCTTACCAAGTTCAAGAATTTGTTGACACAATTGAAGGGAAGTGGAAGAGATAAGAAAGATGAAGAGTGTGTTTACTTGATTCTATCCAAGTTGAGAGGACCATTCCAAATTTTTGCTTTTACCTTTTTCTATAGCATGGATGCCTTAGGTGACACATTCAAAATTCCTAACTTAGAAACATTTTTTAAAAACTTACTAGGGAAGAATCCAAATTATCTCACCTTGAGTCTTCCACCTCTCAAAAGGCATTAGTTGCATCTAATCCTAAGGGCAAGGGAAAACCAAATAGTAAAACCAAATCCACACCTTCTCCATCTCAAAATGATCCTAAACCCAAAGAAAACAACTCAAAACCCAAGGATTCTTCTAAATCCAAGAATAAGTCTAGCCGTTCATGCTCTTTTTGTGGGGGTAGTAATCATGAAGAAAATAGGTGTTATAAGCGAATGCAAGCCTTAGAGGATGCAATCAAGAAACACAAAATTTCTATCTCCACTCCACCTCCTTCTAATCAGCATGGAAAAGCACTTAATATTGTTGGAAGATCTCAGTCACCACTTGCAGACAATTGGGTTATAGATTATGGTGCTTCTCATCACATGACTTCTTCCAAGGAGTCTTTTGTTTCTCTAGGTTTGAGTTCTACTTCCAAAATTGAGGTTGGAGATTCTTCCTTTCTTTCTGTTGAGGGAAAAGGTGATATACAAATTAATGGTGGAAATATCCAAGATGCACTATATGTTCCTAACATCACTACAAATTTGCTTTCTATATATCAAATTTGTCATTCTGGTCAAGGGAAAATAGTGACTTTTACACCACATGGGGTAGAAGTAAGAACTTTGTTGGAGCCTTATTCACTTGTTGCTCAGGGTATTGTTGATCATAGTTCTAGACTATATCACTTTGAGGGTTTTGATGACACTTCTTCTATAGGGACAGGATTGGTTTCTCATTCAAATTCAGAGAGTAAGCTTTGGCATGAAATATTTGGACATCTCAATTACATATATTTGAAGGAGTTGAGCACTCATGGTATGGTAGATGGTCTTCCTAGAGTTTCCTGTCTTGAGGGAGTTTGTCATGGTTGTACATTAGGAAACAACACCAAGATCCTTTTCCTAAGAATTTTTCTAAGAGAGCTTCTTCACCACTTGAGCTTGTGCATAGTGACTTGATGGTTTTTCCTACCCCATCTTTCAATGGAGCTAAGTATGCACTTACATTTATTGATAATTTCTCAAGGCGTACTTGGGTTTATTTTCTCAAGTACAAAAGTGATGTTTTTCACACTTCAAAGTCTTCAAGGCTTTGGTTGAGAAACAATCTTCTAGTAGCATAAAGAACCTTCGCACTAATAATGGGGGAATAATTCAGCAATGAGTTTTCTAAATTTTTGGCAACTCAAGGCATTATTCACCAGCATTTTGTTCCTCATACTCCACAACAAAATGGATTAGCAGAAAGGAAGAATAGAACTTTGAAGGAAATGGCTAATTGTATGATGCATTCTAGAGATATACCTCCTATCTATTGGGCAAAAGCAGTTAATTGTGCTAACTATATTCAGAATCGCACACCACACAAAGAACTTGAGCATTTGACTCCAGAGGAAGCTTGGTCCAACAATAAGCTAGATGTCTCATTTTTTTAATTCTTTGGGAGCCATGCTTGGGCCTTTGTGCCAAAGAATAAAAGGAAAGCTTTGGATAAGAAGAGTAAACCCTTGATATTTGTAGGATATTGTGAGGACATGAGAGCTTATCATCTTTTAGATCCTGATACACATGATATTATTTTTCGAACACATGTTCAGTTTGATGAGTGTTTCACTCCTCGTGATTCTTTATCTTCTTCCATTCCTTCTTCTTCTTCATCTCATCTTGAGGATCCTTTCTTTGAGGAGATTGATGAGGTGGTTATAGATGCCATTGAGGATCCTATTCCCACTAATGTTGTCACTATGCCTAAGTGGGCTCGTACTACAGTTTCTAAGGCAGCACCTTTCATAGAGGATATTCCACCCACTAGGCATCATCACGCACATTCTACAGGTTCTGGAATTTTGTGTCAGGTAGTTTCTAAGGATCCATAGTATTTTTCAAAGGCTCATGGGATACCGGAGTGGGATGATGCGATGGCAGCTGAGTATTCTTCTTTGATGAAGAATCATACTTGGGATTTGGTATCTCTTCCTAAAGGAAGAAATATGGTTAGGTGTAAGTGGGTATACCAGAACCAAATACGTAGCTAATGGGTCCATTGACAAGTATAAGGCTCGTCTTGTTACAAAGGGTTTTTCACAAGTCGAAGGTATTGATTACTCTGAGACTTTTACACCCGTTGCCAAGATGGATTTTGTATGCCTTGTACTTTCTATTGTTGCATCGTAGGGTGGCTCAGTATACCGGATGGGCGTGAAGAGTGCCTTCTTACATGGAGATCTACAAGAGGAAATATATATGGAGTAGTCGGTTGGATTTTTTCAATATTCTTCTCTTCTGTTTGTCGGCTCCAAAGGTCTCTCTACGGTCTCAAACAAGCCCTCGGGCTTGGTATAAGAAGATGGATTCTTTTCTTCTATGTCTTGGTTTTTTTGTTCCCACTCCGATCATACAAAGTATCTCCGGCATGTCGGTGAGGATATTGTGATACTTGTCTTGTATGTTGATGATTTTTACTTATTGGCAGCTCTTCTTCCCACATTCAGAGTATTCAGAGGGCTCTTTCTACACAGTTTGACATGACAGATCTTAGGCTATTGCATTATTTCCTTGGTTTGTATATTTCTCAGAAAGATTCAGGGATTTATTTGAGTCAACAAAAGTACACCCACGATCTTCTTAGGTGCTTTGATATGGCTAATTGTAAGCCAAGTCCATCTCCTTTTCAGTCTAGAGTTACTCTTACATCCACATGTACCACACCACTTTGTGATCCTACATTGTATAGGTAGTTGGTTGGGAGTCTCATGTACTTGACCCATACTCACCTTGATATTTCATTTGCAGTAGGGCTTGTATCTCGGTTTGCACATTCTCCTCATAGTAGTCACTGGGCAGTGCTAAAAGGATTTTGTGCTATTTGCATGGCACTTCCCACTTTGGCCTACACTACACTAGGGGCTCTACTCAGTTGGTTGGGTATACAGATTCAAATTGGGTAGGTTCTATTGACAGGTGTTCCACTTCTAGCTATCTTTTCTATCTTGGTTCTTCTCCAATTGCTTGGGCATGTAAAAAGCAATAGGCTATTGCACTTTCATCTTCAGAGGTAGAGTACATGGCAGCAGTTACAGTGAGTCAGTATATTCTTTGGCTTCGCGCCGCCATTATTGACAAAGGTTGGATTCCCACAGGATTCACCGACTGTACTTTGGTGTGAAAACCAAAGTGCAATTCACATTTCTCGTAACCCATTTGAGCACTAGCGGACCAAGCATATCGAGATACACATCCACTTCATTCGTCAACACATTCAGGATGGAGTTCTTTGCTTGGAGTACCTTCCAACTCAAAGAAAGAGTTGTAGACATCTTTACGAAGCCTTTTGCATCACCTCGCTACCTTGAGTTACGTGGAATGCTTGGGGTTTCGGAAGTTATTCTTGGGGGTGTTCGTGAGAACATCTTCCTTCTTCTTCTTCTTTCTCTTTCCTTCTAGTAGGATTCTTTCCTTCTTTTGGTTCGAGATTTCTTCATGGATATATTGTACATGAGTACCTCATTAGGCCTAGTTATCGGGACTCATACTATGGACATGCCACTTCTATTTTGGCCCCTAGCTTCACTTGAGGGGGTGTTAGAGTAGGTATTTACCTTAGCTCATGTTCACCTAGGTACATTATTTACCTTTATTGTATTTATCCTCACCCACTTATGTGTGTGGATATTTCTTTTTATTTATTTATATATTAGGAGATATTATCTAGTTGTTAGGTATAGTTCTTTCCTTGATCTATGGTATTGACTAGTTATTTCCTAGATCTATGGTATTGACTAGATCCTTGATGTCTACACTTCTCTCATAAATCTATGGACTTGACTAGTTCTTTGATAACTAGTTCTTTCCATGATTTATGGTTTAATCTACGATCTTGATTGGTTATTAGATTTTTATTCCTTGCCTATAGAAGCAAGGTCCATTTTCTTTGTATTTCATTGAGTTTCATAATAATATATGATATTGCTGCTCATTTGTTTGCGAAAGGTTTATGTAAAGTTATTCGCAAATTGTTTTCATCTTATTGATCGTGATGTTTGATTAGCATCTATGTTCTTGGCTTGCACGATCTCGGTTATTGTTCCTTTTAGGAGACCTTCGAGGAAGGAAATAGGAGGTAAAAATAAATTCTTTGAGGAAGGAGGTGATCGAGGAAGGAGAAATGGAAGAGAAAAACACAATTTTGTAAGAAAGTTACGGTTTATGCATAATAAAATTTGTTTTTGGTTTGATATCTTACCTTGTCGAATGTCTCTAAATTCTGTGATAGAAGAGATTAGATGATTTTTTTATTTACATTTGGAGATTTATTTTGAATCCTTGTAGGAGTATTTGTGAAAGGATGAGTTGAACTACTTCCTTCTTGGCTTGAAAACTGATATAGTGATTGTGTATGCAAGTTTTAATGATCTTTTTTGGGACAACAGTGATAAATTTTGCATATAATTTCAAAATGAATCAAAATTTTGTTTTTGGTTTGAAACGTTTATTATCCATATGGGGTTTTAATATCTTACATTAATTCGAACATTTTTAGATTTGTGAAGTATTTCATATCTCGAACCGAGAATGCAAGCAAACTGTTTGATGTAATGTCTTCCCAGAAAACAATCATGACTTTCAAATTCCATAATTAAAAATGGATGAAATTTGGAACATATGTTCCTTGTAGATACTCCTAAAATCTATCAAATTTGTAGATAAATTGACCTTTTATAGAAAAATATATCCATGACAAATTTGTTGTTGCATCGTTTGTTCTTGAAAGCACAAGGATGATAGTTTTGGAAAAATAGGTGAAGTTTTATGGTTTGATTATTTTTAAGTCAATTTGATGATTAAATTAACATTTGATTTAAGGTTGGAATAGGGTAAAAGCATTAAGTGAGGTCATTAAAGGCCAAAAAAGAAAAAAATCTACTTGTTTGGGCTAATAACTAGTGAAGGTGTGGAGATAAAAGGTAAGAAAAAGTGAAATTTCATGAAAAATGACCATCTTGATTGTTGAAATGACATGGGATGTAGGGTATGAGGTTTATAGAATATATTATGGTGTTTTTTAAAGCAGCTTAAGGTGATTTTTGTCAATTTTTTCAAACTAGAGCCATTTTAGGCTTCTTGGTGAAGATCTTCATCTGCAGAGCTTGGTGTAAGGTTTTTTTACTCCTCTTAACATAGTTGAATGCATGATGAATGTAAATTACTCGCATCATCACCCAAGTTTTAACAAGTAAGACTAGATCCATATGATGCATTTCCCTAAAAGACAAGTGGAATAAAAATGGTTAGTTGAGATCCTTTAGATCAAAGGGCTCTCCACATTGATCTCATGATTATCCTAAACCCTAAAACGTCCTTGTGAGCCCTTTTTTCTTTTTTATTTATCATTTTTCCTCTCATTTCTTCTCTTTTGTTTTCAAGTTGTGAAGGAGGGAATCCATGGAGGCATAAAACACTTATTTTTTCATCTTCTATTTTTTTAAATATTGTTTTTAAAACCCCATTAGGAATAATGATTGTCTAAGGAATAGTGATTGGGTATGGGGATAAAGCCTACGTGCAGGGGTAAGTGAGTGATTGTGCAATGTCATGAAGCCACCGAGGGCCATGGATAAAGTGTAGTGGACAATATGGGAGCCGTGAGAAGGGCCGTCTGCAGAGGGATTGTATGTCAAAGGTGTGGGGAATTCCCGTATAGGTGACAATGGTGAGGAGAAGGGTCTCTTATTGGCCAATCCAAGCACAAGTGTGATTGTGTCCCAAAGGCCCAAGATTTTATTGTGATGGAGGAAGGGGGTCATATTGGCCGTGCCACCCTCCCCTCGATTATTATTTCTTCCTCTTGTACTAAAACATATATATATATATATATATATATATATATATATATAAGTTGGTTTATTTTAAAAACAAATTTCATATATGAAAATAGCAATAGTGTATACATATAAATCACAACACACACACACACACACACACACACACACACACACACACACACACACACACACACACACACACACACACACACACACACACACACACACACACACACACACACACACACACACACACACACACACACACACACACACACACACACACACACACACACACACACACACACACACTTTGTTATATTGTACATATAAATAAGTTAATATGGAGATAGTTATTTATTTAAAAAATCTCTCAAACCCTAGATTGAATAGGATAATATAATATTTTTTCTTATAAACCAAAGAGATAAAAAAAATTGAGCACGTTAGATAGATTAATAACTATTTCATTTTGATGCATATGATGAGTTGACAAGGAAAATATGGTAAATTTGGTAAGTGAAAAATCTACTTCATTTAAACCCCCAAAATGTGGCAAGCTAATTTTCCATTTATCTTTCTTGTAAACCTTATCAAACAACACTAATAGAATCGTTACAATTAAATATTAATTTTTACAATGTCATTATAACATTCCAAATTCATTAGCAAACCCATAGTTTGTATTGGTTTTAGGGATCTACTAAAAACCATATTCTTCTTTCTTCAACTAACCAATATTTTCCACAATCAATTTTAAAATTGCAATCCCTAGTTATATACATGCTAACATACCCACAATTAACTCAACAAGATCATAATTTATTTTATTCCACTAAATCACATCTTCCTTTACACAACATTGGAAAATGGAAAAATTCCTATTTTAATAGATTATAAAACTTTCTCATTTCAAAATACAAATCTTATAACTTCATTCAATGTGGTTCCAAACAACCAAAACACCAAATAACTATTTCCCTTATAATGCCAATAATCAAATAACTTTAAAATAATCAATGCAAGACTCCCACAAAGTGGGAACAAAATGGAAATTTTTCATTTGATCCATCAAGTAGCGAAACAAGCTCCCAAAATCATATATCTTTTCCTAGATCAATATTTAATTAAATAATTCATCCAATCCACAAGAAGAAATCTTGGTTGACCCCTAACCAAGTGACATCATTTTATGTCTCTACCAACAAAGGAGATCAAGTTATCCTCCCTCGAGCCCATGGGAGAGAGGAGAAACATGCCTCTAAGTGAGAAAAATTAGGGATAATGGGAAAGAAACAAAAATACAACATTCAAACAACCATAGGAGTTGTAAAACAAAAAAAACACAAGAAGATCCATGCTTCTAACAAATTAGGAAGAGAGAAAAAAATCCCTTTATAAGATAACCAAGCAGAATCCAAGTTTTTCCACAATTTTTCCAATTCTCAAATGCCTCCAACTCTCCATATACCTCCAATAAACCTTATTTGTCCTAGTTTCCTTCTTTCCAATGTTTTTGAAACCTTGGAGGTTTCCTTGGCAAGGTTAGGAGATGATTCCCAAACCATATGGGAATGATCTCTTACTTAAAATCCAATCAAGGAAAACTGAAAAGAGATCCCAATGAGTATTTCCCATCAATCCTTATGGGAAAGTAAGAGGTATTCTTCCCTCTTCTCCTTATAGTCCAATATCCACTCCCAAAAATGGGTGGATGGAGAAAAAGAAAAAGAAAACCATAACATATTGCAACCAAACCAATTCAACACCAAATTTTAAATAAGAAACAACAGATTCCTTTTCAAAAACAATAAAAAAATTCAAGGGTGTGATTCCTACCTCACAAGAGTAAAATGAGTCCAAACACAAGCCTTCCAATCCACACTCCAAGCTCCCATATCCAAAGGATCCTTCTCTCTCCAAAATATTTCAAAGCAAAAATGACCAAAAGAACCCCTTTATCCTCCCAAATGGGGGATAATATACGAGAAAAGTATCCAAATAAAAACTCAATGGGATGGTGACATGTGTCACCCATTCACCTGGCAAATAAAATTAACCTAAGTACCCTCAACATTCACCAATAAATCGATAAAAAAATAAATAATTTGAATATAATCAATCAAATCTCCACATGGGGAATCATGCACTCCAAATCTCCATCAAAACCAAATCCAAGAATCATGAATTATGTGTTGACCATTGTGTCTTAGGTTTTCATTGATGTCAAATTCAATTGATGTAACAATATTTTGATTCAAAATATGAGTCTCCATGAGGTATCATGATGTTTTATTGCATTAGTGAGTGTTGCTTGGGTGAAGTAACATGGTGTTCAAGTGTGTTCTGGAGCATGGTATAATGTACAAGGTCATAGTATGAGTTCTCCTAAGGTGGTTTAAGGTATTCATGATTTCAAACATGGCTGGTATTATGTGTAATAGGTGTATAAGTTTCTGCAAGTGGTCATCATGATCATTTCATGGGTTGTCATTGTTGAGTCATGTTATTCTAAGCATATTCCTAGACCTAGAGCATGTGGTCTGGTATGGTGGGATGAGATTTGGAGCAAGAAAACTATGTACAATAATTTGAAGCATGTTTTGGCATAACACATGATGTGTCAAAGGAGTTTCAGGGCTTCAGTTCTCGGAGGTATGATGATGTTTTATGGTCCTTGGGAAGTAAAATAGTGAAGACAAGGTAAGTAAGCACATGTAAGTCATGGTGAATGGAGATTTTAAGGAATATTTGGAAAAAGAGGTGAGTTTTTACTGTTAGAATATGTTTTCATGATCCTTAATGACAATTTTTAGGTCAAAGTGAACAAGTTTTTGCAAGATATGTGGTTTTTTGGCAAAACCGAGTCCTAGAGAAATAAAATCTAGCTCGAATTGGTAATTTATTTTGCTCACCCACTCACACACACTTTGCATGGGACCCATATTTTTGGGGGACTATTTTTCATTTAGATAAGAGTGTTTTACAAAAATAATGAGGTGGATTGATCGTCATACTTTTATGAAAAATCATTAAGAAGATAAGTTGGTTTGAAACCCTAGTAAAACCCTCCTTCTAGAGCGACTTGGGAGATTTATTTTTATGGTCTCAAAATGAAGTTGGAAATAAAGTGTGATGATTTTTTCTTGTAGAGGGTTCCTCTAGGATCATTTTGATGGTGGTTTGGTGTTCCAACTGTTTTGGGAAGAGAGAGAAAACCCTTTATTTTGTGGAAATTTACAGCTTTCAAAGTTGAGATGGAAGTTCCAGATTGAAAAGCAAACTATTCCATAATCCTTGGGAGATGTTATAGATATCCAATAAAAAAATTTAGGCACGTTTCTTGAAGAAATTTTTATATACAGGTCCTCAAAGTCAACCTACCGATTTTGGCTTTAAGAGCTAAAATGCTAGTCTTGCGATTTAAGGAGAGTTTGATGAAATTGATTAATGGAGAAGGTGTTTTTCATCATGGAGATAATTATGGCACTTGGTATGATGTGTTTGAATCTTTGGTTTGATTTGGAAATGTGTTTTCTTGCATAATTCCTAATGGCCTGATTGGCCCTAGTTGGCTTCTTAAGAATGCTTGAAAGAACAAGTGCGCTAGAGTGAATTTATCCACATGGAATATTTTTCTTAGTTCTTTAATATGTTGTTAAGGTCTCCCTGATGTTTTCCATGCTTTTGTTGAGTTTGTAAGTGAATTTTAAGGTTATTGGAGCTTGATTCCTCAAAATCGGTTCTTGAGTCCAAATTTCCAGCTTGGAGCAAGCTTTTAAAGACTGGCCTGCTTTTGAGGCCTTACTATGAGTTGGAGGGAAAATTTATTTGTTCCAAAAACAATATTCATAGAAATTTCCAATGGTATATGATTTGAGTCGTGATGATGATTTTTTCTATGTGAAATTGGTCATTCTTCAAGACTTAATTTCTAGGTTCTTGAAGAACTAATTGGAATAACATGCTTCTTGGTGAGTTTCATGGTGGAGATGGATGTTTCATTACTTATTGATATTGTTGGGGATGCTGAGGAATTTTTCATGACATGTGTGGATATTTTGGATCCTTACAAAATTTTTTACTTGTTAGAAGCCCTTGGAGCTATTGGTGCATTCGTTGGTGCTTGAGGAGC
Source organism: Taxus wallichiana var. yunnanensis (assembly GCA_018340775.1). Lineage (NCBI taxonomy): Eukaryota > Viridiplantae > Streptophyta > Pinopsida > Cupressales > Taxaceae > Taxus > Taxus wallichiana. The sequence goes on along the minus strand of CM031236.1, from coordinate 464,247,203 downwards.
TTTTTTTGGCCTTTAGAGGTGTCTTGAGCTTTTTGGAGATGTCTTGACCCCTTCTAGCCTACTTGGGTCATTGGAGTTGATTTATATTATGTTAATATTATGTTTTTGAGTTGGTATGACCTACCTACTTGGTCATGGCTGACCTAAGGGTGTTTTGAGCTAATGATTTGTATATAAGCAAGTGTAATGGTTCATTTTGAACTTGTTGAGGTAGAGAGGATAAGTGTGACCTATAAGAGGTTGAAGAAGAGTGAAGAGGGGTTATGGAAAGATTCTAGAAGAGTGAAGATGACATGAAAAATATAGAGGATCATATCTCAGTATTGGAAATTGACCTAATTATCCCATGAGAGGCAATTTTGAGCAAGTTGAAGAAGAGTTTATTTTGAAGAGTGTTTGGTGTGTTTAGAGCTAGACTTGGATCAAAATCAGTTGTGGGATCAGCATATCATCTATGGTCATTCATTTTTTAAATATTTTATGATGTGTAATATTCATAGGATTCCTTTGTTTTGATTCATATCAACAAAGGTTTAGGGGTGGGTGCTCCTTGTGAAGTGGGTGCTTCACTAAAGAAATCTTGTAAGTCCTTTGTTTCATGTAATATAAGCATAATTTTTCAGTGGGTTCTATTCCCCTGAGGTTTTTCCACTTACATCTAGTGTTTTTTCTCTCTTGTTATATGCACTTGTGAATGTCTAATACACACATAATAAGATCACATGGCTCATGAATGATTGGATGAATAGTTTAAATGATTCATGTATGTTATGGAAAATGAAATGGAAGTTTTGTAGGACTGATTCACCCCCTCTCAGTCCATTGTGCTTCCAACAATTGGTATCATATCTAGTCCTTGTGAAGCAAGTTTGAAAACTTGAAGGAGATCTTCTTGAAGCACAAACAATGGGAAAATCATTTGATGTTGAACTAGCCTTAAGAAAGAAGAATGAATGTGTAGATTCCTAGATTCATGGTTTACAAGATCAGATCAATTGCATGGAAGTTGAGCATAGTCAAGCCACCAAGGATCTGGAAGCACAGGCCTCCCATAAGTGAAATATTATTATAAGGCTGACCCTATGAAGATAAAATGACCTAATAAATATATTCACTTTTTTAAAAAAGTTGGAGAATGCAAAAGGGCTAGACCATATAGGTCGGTCAAGACTAGACCCCACATCCTGACCTTTTTACCTTCCTAGATAAGAAAGATGTGAAGTGAAACAAAGAGTTGTGGCATGAAGTATAGATACTATTTACAAATTTTATTTCATAAAATTCCTTGAATTTACAACATAGAAGAGTGTAAAGATGAATGAGTCATAGAAGAGCTAAAGAGATATATTAATTGGATTATGAATGTGAGCATTTGTCTTAAGAAGGAGAATGGTCTAACTTGACACAAAAAGACAAGTTGCCAAATTTTAATATTTATAAATACACATGTGAAAGACATTATAAAGGTCCTTGAATTTGGAATAGAGAAGCTTATGAGATTTTTCATGCATTTGTCTTGTCTCACCTATCTTTCTAAGTTCGCCTAAGTTCTGCAACTACAAATGTTTATTTTAATTAAGTTGAATGTTGAATGATCCCCTTTATTCATATTGCTAGTAATATCTTTTGATTAAACTTAATTGTGTGAATTAGAGTGCACTTCATGTGTGTCCAATGACGTTGTTCTCCTCTTTCTTGGTAGTTGATTCCATGATACTCTTACACATGTGTGTGTCTTGATTGAGTGCATATTGGTTTGAGCGTTCACATGGTTATTGGAGATTAGCATTCAAATAGATTAAAGCTTGCATCACAGCATCGCAAACTTATTTGTCTTTTCTCCCTACCATACTCATCCTTTACAATATTTAATATCTCATGTTAAGTAGATTGGTGTAGGGTTAAAGCTTACAATTTTTTCATTAAGATTCATTTTACATGATTGTAAGCGAAATTCATAGTTGAATATTTATATATGGTTTTGTACTTTGAGTAGGATATGAAACATGTTCTAGTCAATTTTTTTTGTTTATGGAATCCCATAAAATTGATTCTTATGATTGATCCCAAAGCCATGGTTTCCTATTATATACAAAGTAACAAATGCCCTCAAAACTAAATGGCCACTACACGACCTTTGAGATATTCCCATCAAATTATTTTCCCGCCAAGACCCTATGAGAGTTAACCTTGGAGAAATTGGCACACCTTCTTTCAAGAGAGGTAGAGCCTTGTCCATTTGCGCGAGACTTTGTCTAGGTTACCCGCGCTTGCACATGCACTTTCCTTTATAGCATCAATATCATTGGTGCTAAAAGGGAGAAAGTGTGTGTGTCACTCTCAATGATCAATGAGTATTGAGTTTCAATATTTTGGGGTTTCATGTTCGAATCTTTCAAGATTTGTTTTTGAATGTATTCAAGTTTTAAATGTTTGTTTCCAATTTGTGGTTTCATTTTTTGTTGTTTTAAGTTGCAATATTTTTGGGTTCGTGGATTTTTTGGTTTAACGTTTCGACATTTTGGGTTTCGGTTTATAATTTTCAAATTTTGAATAAGACAATTGTGTTTTATATCTATTTAAGTTTCTTTTTTTTCAATGTTTTTAATTTTTGGGGATGACAATATTAGAACCAACAATATGTATTTTACTTTCGTTTGTCTCCAATAAAATCTTTTCGAGTTCCGAGTCCGAAACACAAGTGGTCATGTTTTATATCAAACTACTTTTTGTATTCTCTGGGTTTTCAAATTCGACATTTTCAAATTTTAAATTTCAAGATTCTCAAATTTATACTCTCAAGTTTCAAATAGAATATGAATACATTCTGTAACAATGTAATTTTTATATTTCCAAAATTTTCCGATTTAAAGTTTTCATATATTATAAGTTTCAGGTTTCTAGATTTAATGCCAAAACATTTTTAATTTCATTATATTTTAAAACTTCAATATTTCCTATGACATATTAGAATTACAAACATATACTTGTCAACTTGTATGCATCACATGCAAGTTGGAGTTGGAAGTGCTCTAGAATGAGGAATCTTTGAAGGTGACCGAATAAAACAACCAGAACAAGCACAAACGTGTCTACTTAGAAAGAGAAAAACAAGCACAAACTTTTTAGGAGTTGTGAAGATGGGTTCCTTCTTCTAGAAAGCTTTGAATTAATCGCACATGCAGCCAAGATAGAGAGCGATTTTAGGCGGGATCTCAGTTTGTTTTGGCAGTGAAAAAAAAATCAAGACAAATTTAATGAGCTAAGCAAAATATTTTCCCGTAGCAATACGGCAACCACTTTAGTCTTAAATTTGCAGTGGATCGTGGGGAATCCGAAGCTGACGTATGGTGCTTTCATTCGCTCCTAATCCATGGAGGGTAATTACGCGCTCTCTTTTTTAATAGGGTGTGGGATGGTGAATATAATTTATTATTATTTAAACATAGTTAAAGGTAAGAAAGGGAAACTTGTTATGATGAGGTTTTACGAGCCGCTATCATTGTTTATTGTTTGGTCATGTATTTTCATACCACACTTTTTTTTTTAACGATTAGGATTGCTTTTGCGTGTTAAACATTTAGTGCCCTTTATTTAGATGGTTTCTCACAACCAATGTCTGGTTATTACAACTGCAATAGATTGTGGAGTTGTTTAGATTGGTACCTTTGGGGAAGCACCACACAAGTTTGTGTCAAAGGTATTCCGTAAGGTAATACCCCTTAATAATATGATTTTACATGTTCTTAAGTTTAATGTTGCACTTAATTGGCTTGAACATTTTTTCTTAACAAGTTGTTTTGTCAAGAGAATTCCATCTAAAAGTATGTTTTAAACCGATATTAATATTCCTGGACTCAACATGTTGCTGTCCAAAATTAAACCCCATGTAATTTTGATCAACTTATCAAGAGGACTTAACCATTTTCATGTTGTAGAAAAAGCCGCAGGGAGACTAGTTTAGTCTACCACGGAATGTAGGAACTTAGTGCTTCGTAGATTCTCCTAATACGTGAAACAAAGGAATGAGCAAAGACAGGGGACTTAAGCGAGAACTAATAAAGATTAGTGTTGCGTGCGTCGTATTTTATCAAATATTGTGATACTAAGGAAGTAAGTCCCCCGCCAATCAAAGTTAGGCAGAGTATCACAGAACTTTCTATCCGCGGAGGAATAGAAGAAATTGGCTAAGTTCAAAAGTCGCAGAACACTAACTTGGTGTTCCACGAGTTTTTCAAACCCGCAGAGCAAAGGAAAATAGCTACAAGGCCAAAAGTCACAAATCAAAGAGTTAGACCCTTGAGGGTGGATTGAAGTGTTCCGCTCACCAAGGAAAGCGGGAAGAGTTATAAAGGTCCACGAAGGGAGAAAAAATGAAATACCACAGTGGAAGCCGCAAGACACAAAGTGAAAGCCACACCGGACCCCAAAGCAAAGAGCCAACCACCGAAATTTAATGAAGAATGGCGTCGTTTTGTGTAGTCTGATGGCATGTCATAGACTCAAGGGTCCTGATGTGGTTGTTGGTTAAAGTTAGGGCGCCCATACTGTCTATAAGTAAAGTCTAAAGATAAATCATGGCGCCCATACTCATTCAATGCAATTTTGGAAGCAATCCCAAATTCGACGGTCTTTTCTTCTCTCTCTTCATCCTCTTTATTCCACGAAATCATATAAATATAAGTTCCTTTGCACTTTCAAAGGGTTCTCATTCCTTTGAGTTGTAAGATTTTCTGTAAGATTTCATGCTTTTAGACCTCTCAGTAACTATATATTGTGGAAAGTTGTCAAACCTACCATTTAATGAAATACGCCTATGGTTTTCCTTCACTCATTGTGTATTGAATGTGATTTCCTATCCCTTTGGCCTTTCCTTAAATCTATGTATTCATCTTTTATAAAGCTATGAGTCTATTTTAACTTCCATACATGACAAGTTTCAATTGTGTCCTCGTAAGCCAGGTTTTATCCATGTTTTAGTTTGGTGCATCACCTTCTTTAGTTTGCAATCCTTATACCTTTCTCCTCCACTCTAGATCCTTTGAAAACATAGTTTAGTTTAGATTAGTTGCATTCTTAGGTTGTAGGTTAGTTATGGCGGGCTAAGATATAGAGGTAGTCGGCCTTCTTTGGAGGTTTATCTCATTACAAGGTCCCACACTTTCAAGATCATCCCATGTTACCCAAAGTTTTGGATGTTCATCTGTGAATATTTAGAGGGTGCAACTTTTGGTGTTAACACATGGCATAAGGTTGGATGTAATCCATAATATGGCAAAAAGGTTCTTCTCAGTACACACAAAATTATGCTACACACAAAATTATGCATTTGGGTACATTTCTAGGTCCATAAACACATACTAGCATTCATATGATTCATAAGCAGGAAAAATAGTAATTGACAATTGTCTTTCACCTTTTGTCTTTGTTTCATGTTGTATATCTATCCTTTTACACCCTATAGCCTAGTCGGTATTTTACTTGTTTATATTTTATGGCTCTGACACAATTGGCCGCTAAGCCAGACAAGAGCGCCCAAGTGCCCTTGATCCTTTTTCACCTTACTCGCTTCTTTTGGGTCTCTTTTATCTTTTGGGATTCTTTTCCACTTATGGATCGACCTTCCATTTGTCAATTATGAAATTCAAATAAAGGATTTATATAAATACAAAGTTATGTGACCAAAATCAAGGACCAAACTCTAATCATTATTACTATCACCTAAGCTTACACTCAAAAGGCACATAAATCACTTCAAAGAATCCATTCGGCATTCAATTAATGGACAAGGGACTACATTTTCTGCATACACTTTGTATAAGAAGGGGAATTTCATTTTTCCATCCACACATTTTATTTACATTGTTACATCTAGCTAGCTCGTTATCAAGTACACTATCACAAGGGCATCTTATGGCACTATTTCTCGTATGCTCACCAAAAGTACATGGAGTCCGAGATGTAGTGCGGTGATCAATTGTAATCTTACTCTGTCATGTGATCGCTAAGGTCAATCTAACTCCCCATATTGCATCTTTCTTTTTGGATATTATGTGGCTATGGGGGTTTTGCAGATGAATCTTTATCTTGCAAGTTACGAGTTCCTATGATCAAAGTGTGCCACACAAGTGAACAACAAAGACTATTTGTGACACTTGTGCAACACACAAAGAAGATCAAGTTCTAACCATTTTCGTAGTCACAGCGCCTCGGTAGAGGTCGTTACGCCTATGTGCCCCCTGTCCCTACCGTGGGCACATGTGTCTAGCCATATTCTTGTAGTCTGTAATTTATCCTAAGCATTTTGCAACACTCTTCACTTCCCAAGTAGTTTTCCCATCTTAGACCAATCCTAGATAGCATGTAAATCATCTAAGTCCATTCCTATCTCTCTTGCACTTAGGGTTTCATATTTTATTAGCTTATTGCTTGTGTCAATTCTATATTTTAACATTTATTATTATACATGACTCTCTGCAATAAAGGTTTAATAGATTTCATTTTTGTTGAATCATTTGGTGAACCCATCATTCGAACACTCTTGATCCTCGCTTTCTTCTCACCATGGATATCTCCATCCGCATTTTTGTGGGCTAATTCTAATTGTGAGGCTAAAATCAAATATTTCCTCACTAATGCTTGCATTCCTTCCAATACTACTCCAAATCATGTATATCAACAATTTGTAGCTGCATTTTCTGCACAAATTACTTTCCCATCTAATACAACCACCTCTCTTTCTATTTATGAAAATGATCCTCCTCTTTATATCCAGCTTACATCTATAACATAGGAATTAGGTGAGTACTAGTCAATAATGGATCCAAGCTCAATCTTTGTAATCTCACATTTATTCAACATCTTGGCCTTTCCTCAACTAATGTCACTCCAACATCCATTTCTATCTCGTAGCTATGATTCTTCTATATGCCCATGATGGGCACTATCACCTTACCTCTCACAGTTGGGCCTAAAACTATTCCCATGGTATTTTTTGTTATCGACGCTCAAGTCTAGTACAATTGCTTACTTGGTAGATCATGGCTTCACTCTATATAGGTAATACCTTCTACAGTTAATCAATGCCTTAAATTCCTATATGATGGCTATGAATATACTATTGTTACTTATTGCGACTGCTCAAATATTTTCTCCTAGACCCACTCACAACACTCCTTACTCAACTTCTATATCACGATATTGGTCATCCTTACACTCCTACATATCTCACTGATGATTATCAACTCACAAAACCTCTTGCCCCTACCATTGACATGCTTCTTCTCCAAGGATCTATTTGTGCATTGGACATCATGTCATTTGCTTCATCTCTCTAGGAACACTCTGACGGCACCTCCTTCTTTCACATGCACTCTTTTCATACATGACTCTTATTAGCCTCACATTCCATTCAATCCCACTTTCTCTGACACTATTTACACACATGATGGCTTGGCTCGCTAGGATTCACACTTGTTGATCTTCTTCCTCCACCTCATTCTCCTCACCTCTATCACGATGTGTATTCATTATTGTTTCTTATGGTTTATGCATCTTCCATTTGATAGTCTTCCTTGCACGCACTCCTCGTTATTCTCCACTCACACTTGGGAAATCTTGGCTTGATTACATTTGTTGAAAAATACATCCAAATCATACCGATATCACATTTCCTATTCCTTTTGGCCTCATTTCTATTTGCAATGACTCTTTCTTGGGATATTATCCAAATCTCACTTGATGGTATGCACATGGTTTTCCACAACCACCTTTCACTAACAAATAATATGTAATGGGAATGTACAATTTATGATTCAAGGGATCTCTATATGATCAACTTCACACTATTTCTTACCAAGTCTTTGATCTAGGTACAATTGGTTATGATCTTGAAAATGATGATCTTCTCGATGATTTTACCTGATTCTTTTCCACATCACACACTTGGGGCATCATGCTTTCTTCCCCCCTTTAATCATTCCTATCTCTTTCTAATCTCTACACATATGCATTACGCTCCATGCTTTCTATCTATTCACTCTTACACATCTTGATACACACTTTGCATCACTCACTACCCTATGACACACTATGGCTCCATGGTTCATGCTCGAGTACCGAGGGTCTAAATCTAAAATGAACCTCACCATCATTAACTCTTCACGCCTATGATTCATTGATCTATCTTTCTAGCACACATTTTTAAAGCATTACCATATGATGCACTCTAGTTCCATGGTTCATACTCAAATGTTCAGGGTCTAAATTTGAAATGAACCTCACATCACCTCACTCACACTCTTTACATTCTATGCTTCATTGATTTATATTTCTAGCACGGCTTTTTCAAACCATTTCCCAATGATGCACTCTTATTCTATGGTTCATTCTTGATTGTTGAGGGGTATTTTATAAATGAACCTCATCTCATACACATCTCAAACACATCCATTGGGGGGCACGCTTCTCCTATCACATTCACATTGCATACCATTCCATTACACTCATACACACATCATATTGCATATCTTGGTAACATTTACTCTTGCTTTCTCATACTTACATGTACACTTTGTTTCCCATGCTAGACGGATAATTAGTATGTCAATATCTTTTCTATATACACATGCACATTTGCTTGTTCTCTAGTTGTGAATGCAAATTTTTACAAGTCATTCCACGCTATAATAATGCTTGGCATTTTACCTCTTACCAAATCCATCGCTCTTAGGGGCATCTAATTTCTCACAAACTATAGGTGTTATTGTTTCATTCTATACTACTTCCTATTCTTACTAACACACTAATTTACATTGATACATACATGCCTTGACATACTCTTTATCTTTCTAACATGTAAATGGGTGCTTCATTTGTAGCTTTTGCTTTATAGAAACTATTTGCCACCATAGTTTTCTATTACACTTTTATTTTCATTATTTGCTTTTATATGCCATTGTTTGCGGGCTATTCCCTATGTCTTGTTTGATCACTGCTTGTATGCTTTTGGTCGCTTTGGCCCTAATTGTCTTGTGACATTGTGAGTGATGTCCCATGTTTGAAACCCGCTTTTTGCGGTCTATCTTGTATGCACATTTTCTTGTTACACTATTTTCTATTACATGCTTGCTAGATTTTACTACTAACACATAGTCCTATCCATTCTATTTTCATGTGCCTTAGTTTCTACATGCACATCCCCTCCCCGCAGGATATACTTCAGATCAACATCAAGTCCTCTCATTTAGGCCGTATTATCCTACCGTCATTGCATGCACCCAAACGAGGGGGTATACATTATGTGAGAAAATCACCCCATAAATCGAGATCATAGCTATAGCACAATATAATTCAATACAAAATCAACACAAAGTTACGATTACAAAACTAGCTCAAGATCAAACTTGATTCGAATCACAAAGATGCACACCAAAGGCCTGCCAGTCGATAGAGAGCACTTAGGAACTTGTGTCCTCCCCTGGGTGTTAATGTCTTGGGGGCACACATAAGTAATTTCACGATCATAAAATTTCATAGCAGTTCACAAAGTAATTTTCATAGTATAAGAATAGTCCTCCAGATAATAAGAATGCATTCTATCTCCATTTTCAATCGAAAAAACAATGCACTTAGAACAAATAAAGGACAACAGAAAAAATAGGATCAAACTATCGGTAGTGGTGTATATCGGGAAGAGTCATGGAAGGAGAGTAACACTAGAACTCTCTCCCCAACACTTTCTCTTTGGCATGAGATCACCCAAAAAAACTAATTCTTGGCGTGAGATCTCCCAAAAAAAACTCGCATTTGGCATGAGATCGCCCAAAAATGTAGTCTTGACATGATATCACCCAAAAACATATTTCTTCACAGTAATTCAGGACACTTTTCTATCCCTTTACACTCTTCTACATCATGACCGATCAGGTGCACACTTTCCATTTACTACTTTTACACACTTTTACATACTTTTACATAATTATGTAAATTTTTCATTTACACATCTTTGAATACTTCTTTTATCTTGTTTTATAGGTCCTTCTTTAATACAAAATAAGAAACAACCTTTAACCAACACAATAATAGGTACAAATCAGCTCATATGCTTCACCCCTAGGGTCACTTCCTCTTTTCTAGTTTCCAAACTTCACTTATCCACTCCTCACGTTATCATCATCACACTCTGCAAGGATCAAAGGTACACAACTTCTAAATAATTCATGTTATTAAGTATTCACTCAACAACATAAAGCGGGGAAAATGTAGACACAAAATTATGCACTTGCCTATATTTATAGGTCCATAAACACATACTAGAATTCATATGATTCCTAAGCAAGAAAACTATTAATTGACGAATTGTATTTGGCCTTTTATCTTTGTTTCTTATTGTCTATCTAATATTTTACACCCTACATCCTAATCGGTATTTTACTTGTTTATCTTTTATGGCTCCAGACACCAACACCCATCTAGGAAAGGAGTGCTCAGGTGCCCCTATCCCCTCTGGGAACTTCGGACCATTTTCCACCTTACTCACTTCTTTTGGGTCTCTTTTATATTTTGGGAATATTTTCCACTTATGGGTCATCCTTCCAGTTGTCAATTATGAAATTCAAACATGGGAATAATATAAATACAAATTTATGTGACCAAAATCAAGGACTAATCTCTAAGTATTATTACTATCACCTAAGCTTGCACTCAAAAGGAACCTAAAGCACTTCAAAGCATCCATTTTGCATTCAATCAAGGGACAAGGGACTACATTTTCTCGTATACACTGCATAGGAAGGGGAAGTTCATTTTTCCATCCACACATTCTATTTACATTGCTACATCTAGCTAGCCCACTATCAAGTGCACTTGCACAAGGGAATCCTAGGGCACAATTTTTACACACACTCACCAAAACTACATGGAGTCTGAGATGTAATATAGCACTCGGATATAATTTCACTCTATCGGGTGACCGTCGAGGTTAATCGACTCCCATATTGCATTTTTGTTTTTTTATTTGATGTGGATTTGGGGTTTTACAGGTGAATATTTTTCTTACATGTTATAGGTACCTCGGTGATTAAAGTGTGACACATAGGTGATCAACAGAGACTATTTGTGACACTTGTGTGACACAATGAAGATCAATTTTTGACCATTTTCACAGTCACGATGCCTAGTAGAGGTCATCAACACCTAGACGCCCCTATCCTATCATGGGCACCCATTTTTGGCCATATTCCTACAATATTTAATTTATCCTAAGCATTTGCGACACACTTCACTTCATGTTCAACATTTTTCCCAGCTCAGACCAATCCCAGATAGCACCTAAATTAGCCAAGTCCATTCCTTTCTCTCTTGTACTTAGGGTTTCATATTTTATTAACTTATTTCTTATGTCAAATCTATATTTTAACATTTATTATCATACGTGACTCTACAATTAGGGTTTAATAAATTTCTATTTTTGTTAAATCATCTTTCCTTTTTGTTTTTTTAACCCATCCCATGTCTCAATTATTTTGTAAAATTCCTCCACATGGTGTGTGCAAAACTCCCTACCTATACTCTCACCATGGACCCATGACTTTTTTGTCTCAAAGTATACCACATTTAAGGTCCCATGTTGGGTAGAATTCCCTAGTATTTAATTCCCATGCCATGTTGGCTCCTTCTCAAAGAAATTGTCTCTGTGATAGGTGTATGTATGCTAAACTAACTAAGCTAATTAAAAGTAAACTTACACCAAGTAGTTTCAAATGAACTAAGCTAATCTACCATTAACATCAAGATAAAAGCTTAAAGGAAATAACTTATAATGCATAAACATGAATGAAATATCTAATGCTTAAATTATCCCTACTTTTTAATGTATGATTGTTACTAACTATGAGCCTATTTAGATCATAAGCAATCAAATTGTATGTTGTTATCCAAATGAGGAAAGGATCTCACTAAAATGGCTACAAGGCCATGTTTTAATCTTCCTTTACTACTCAACTATGATAGAAATGGATGCAAAGATGAAGAAGTTATTCCAACAATGGGGAATGCTCAATCAATCATGCCTATAGTAATTACTATTCAAAACATGGTGTAGGTGTGAAATAATGTAGAAGGGTCCTTTATATAGCTTTCCAATTTGGGAGAAGCTTACAAACAAGTGCATGCAGGATAAAGGATAAAGTATATTTAGAAGAGATAAGCTTGATTAGAGGAATTAACAAGTGATTAACAACTCATGGGAGTTGGATATGATTTAATTAATCAACTAGGATTAATTAATAGGCTAGAATAATCTTAGAAAGCTATTTAGAGATGATTTAAAGGGAAATAGGTATGATTTGGAGGATTTGAGAGGGGGATTTAACCAATAAGAGGGTTTATTAACTAAAACAAGGTTAAGGTTATAAAGGCTTAATTAACTAATGGTAGTTAATTAATTGAATTGAAAGAGGATTATAACTAACGAAGTGTCATTAATTGGCATCCGAGTGGGGTAAAGACTAGTTAATTAACGAAGTGTTGTTAATTGATCGAAATGGAGGGAAACATTAGTTAATTAGCGAGAAATCACTAATTATAATGGAAACAATGGGAAAGAGGGTAATTAATGAAATTTTAATATTAAAATTGTGTAAGTGGATTTTAGATGTCTACATTTACCCTCTTTGGGGTGGCATAAGCGACGCCACTTCAAAGATAGTAGACAAGTATAAATAAGAAAATTTCTAAAGGATAGAAGAAAAATTAGTAGTTCATGAATGATGCCCCCTCTAGAGTATCTATGGGGTGATGAAAGAGGTCGATCGACGATCGAAAATAATAATGTGAAAGAAGGGTCAACATAAACTTGGTAGGTGAGTGTGCAAATATGAATGAGTAGGAAAGAAAATCCAATGTTTCGATGGATAAAAGAAACAAGGGGGAGGGGGATAAAAATAATCCCCATTTCCCTAGGTGTTATTGAAGAAGAAAATGACAATGAAGAAGAATGAAGATGAAGAGAATGGAAATAGATTTCATCCAGCTTAGCTCAAAAGCAACTTTGTTTCATGATTTTTCTTATGATCTACATCATCGGCCCTTTATTATAATATAAGCATACAACAAAAGTGTAAAATAACATGAAAATCTATAATACTAACATTTTTCATTGCTAAAACACTAACTCAAATCAATATAGGGAGGGGGGATACAAATAATCCCCATTGCCCTAGGTGTTGTTGAAGAAGAAAATGATAATGAAGAAGAATGAAGATGAAGAGAATGGAAATAGATTTCATCCATATTAGCCCAAAAGCAACTTTGTTCATTGCTTATGATCTACGTCATCGGCCCTTTATTATAGTATAAACATACAACAAAAGTGTAAAATAACATGAAAATATGCAATACTAACATTTTTTCATTGCTAAAACACTAACTCAAATCAATATACATAAAGTAATGCCATATGATAAATTAAACAAGCAAACCAACAAGGAAACAAGTATAAACATATGTACTTAAACAAATAACATTCAATATAGTTGCACTAATGTTTTTGTTATTGATCTTCAGTTCCCAAATGTTTGAATTAACGACAAGGGTTAAAAATGGCACCCCAAGAAAGGATACATGCGAGGTGAATATACAGAGGACACATGGGTCCTATGAAAAATCAATCATGCTCTATGAAACTGTACCAAGTAACTCATTGTGCAAGGGAGTACAGACATAACAAGAAAACCAACTTTTGTTAATGGAGGTAGATCAAAATGATCTCATGAGTCATGTGCGAGAACAAACAAGGACCAAAGAAATATGTTTTGTAGGATAAATTTCAATGTTTGAGGATGTTGTGTCCAATGTAAATGATTCAAATGTGTGAATGCTTTTTACCAATTTTTGGATTTTTGAAAATTTTACCCATGTTTTGGATTTTTTTAATGTTTACCATTTTTTAGGGTTTTTGAAGGTTTTCCAAAGATATGTATATGTACAGGAAAAAAAAGATTCAAATATTCCCCCAACGATAGATGGGAATATACAAGGGATAATCCTACACATATATACAAGAGGAAGAACATCTGGATCAAGGCCAAGATGGATAATTTCAATGTGATGATGAACTCAAACCAATGAAGTGCTAAGAAGGAGAAAGTGTGCCCCCAACACAAGCTAGATAAGAAACAAATGATATAGAAATAAGAACACAATTGTTTATTGAAAGAAGGGGCAAATTTTCCCTCAAATATGCTAAAAAGGAAATCTTATACACATGGATGTTCTGAATGAAGCAAAATAAAAATGTGAATGTTATGGATAGATATGGAAAATGTATCTAGAAGAATCATGATGAAAATATGATTAGCCAAAGGCACAAATCATGAGACAAAATAAGGACTAAAGAAAGAGTCTGAACAAGGTCTAAAAAACACTTGGTAACATACTAATCATGTTTTCTCATCAATATCTACTGTGTGCATGTGGAAATTAATTACTTATTGGAGGGAATATTTAAAGATGTAATAAGTGAAGACAAACTAACCTATGTGTAGGAATGATTTATTTTGAGAGGTGATTTGTGAATGGAGGGTGGAAGGAGAGCCCTAAATTGCTCTTCTACCATCCAGGTATCCATATCCCGATGGAGATGTATTTGATTCTAGTCACAACATTTCTATACTACCAATCAGGCATCCATAGCCCTAATAGAGATACTAGAAATACCCCAAGAGAGTTATATATTGATTTGCTTTTGATTTTTTTTGATTGATTTTTCTTTCTAAAAATTATTTCAGCTCTCTTGATTATTTTGATAAGGGGTTAAGAACCAAAAATGGCTTGATGGAAGGATGTGGAAGTGATTGTGATGACAACATTGGTTAGTTTCAACAAATACATCCAAAAGTTCTTCGCAACAATTTTATTAGATGTAGATAGTGATAAGATCTCTAAGAGGTTAGTTGTTCTTTAATTTACCAAGGTGATGAAAGACCAAGGTCAAATGGATACCATAGAGATAAATGTCACATAATGAGCATGAATAGACTAACCAAAAGATCACCGAAGGGATGAAAATGGTGGATGACTTGCGAAGGAATGGAAAGAAAGGGAAGAAATAACATCCATGTGTATGCAATACTTGATTGCAATGTTTGATCTTTGTACCTTTGATTTTTTTGTAATGTTTAATGTTTTTCTCTTTTTTGTATTTTTGTATTTTTTTTAGATTTTGGGAAATTGGGACCAAAAAAGTCACTTTGTGTGACATGATCCAATCAACAATGATGTTTGTGATTTCTTTGATAAGGAGACTAGGATTTTTTTCTTATCAAGAGTGATATTATCTCCAATCTTGATGATCATGGTGAGATCATATTCGATAAGTGACTATGACTTATCTTTCAACATGGATTTTGTATGTGGAGGCTTGAGTTCCTTATCCATATATTTCTGCACTTTTTTCATACTTGATGGTTATGTTGGGGTGAATTCTTTAATCACATTTGATTTTAGATTTTTGGGTGTTGGATTTAATGGGAGCTTTAGAGATCTTCATATTTTTTATCTTATCTTGATGAAGAAATTGTTTGGGTTTCATATAAGATAATGTGTGATTTTTTTGATCCCGAGAAGTGGGAGAAGAAAGTGGATGTTAGGATTGATGAGAGGAATGGTAGGGATGATGGTGGGTTGGCACCATTTTTGATAGAAAAGGATATATGATGGATGAAGATGGATATGGTCCAAGAATTGAAGAGGATGGGATACTAGGAGGTGAGCCATAGATAGAAGATGAAGGGCTACTAGGATGTGGCCCCAAGATGGAAGAAAATGGGCTACCAGAGGTGAGCCATAGATAGAAGATGAAGGGATATTAGGATGTGGCCCAAGTATAAGAAAATGGGCTACTAAAATGGGATACTAGGAGGTGTCCCATAGATGGAAGACGATGGGATACTTGGAGGTGTCCCATAAATTGAAGATGAGGGGCTACTAGAACGTGGCCCAAGAATAGAGGATAATGGGCTACCCGAGGTGACCCAAAAATAGAATATAAAGGGCTACTAGGAGGTGACCCACATATAGAAGAAGATGATGGGATACCAGGAGGTGACCCAAGGTGAGATTGTGATAAGGAATTGTGATATGTAAAGAATGATGGGTGATGAGAAGATAGGCCAAGGATCAATGACAGACCCAAAGGCTTTCTCCATGTAATGGGGAATGTGAAAATGGAAAAAAAGGAAGATCAAAGTTTGATGATCTTAGGATCTTCCTCTATTTTCTAAAAAAGGAATCAACCTCTTCCCCACAATACACAAATGCATCGAGGTCAAAAGAGAATCCTTTCTCGTGATCCTCTAGAGGAATGTCATCGTGTAGCCCCATGAATTCTCTTATCGCTTCTTCATTATGAAATAAATCAATTGGTATGGGTCGTTGTTGGTCAATAAGGTTGATTGGAAGAAATATTTCCAATAGGTGTGGAAGATTTAGAAGATTTTTGATGATGTAGATGAGGGGAAGGTTTGACCTTATTACTCAAGGGCCAAAGAGGATTGGATTTTGATTGATAGAAGAAGATGACTCAAGAGAAAAGTAAATTTTTTTGGATGTATCATGAGTGGAAGAAGATCTAGATTTGGAATAATTTGGTATTGGTTTTCCTAAAAGATGACATAGTGTAGGTAAAAAAATAGTATCACGTAGAAAGTCATTAGATTGCGACGTAGGGTTGACTTAGATGATTTATGAGAGGAATTTTTAGTCGCATGGATCTTTGACGAGGAAGAGGTCATTGAGGCGATGACAAAGGGGGTATTGTAAAGAAAGGGAGGACCATGAATCAAGATTAAAATTAGATTTTTGATTGGAGGAACTTTGAGTCACATGGATCTTTGATGGAGGAAAGTCATTGAGGCGAATGATAAAGTGGGTCCTGTGAGAAAGGGAGGATTGTGACTCAAGAGTCGAATTAGATGTTTGATTGGAGGAACTTTGAGTCACACGGATCTTCGATGGAGGAAGAGGTCATTGAGGTGACTAATAAATGGGTTCCTGTGGAAAAAGGGAGGACCATGACTCAAGAGTCGAATTAGATGTTTTATGGGGAGAATTTGTGGTGACACAAATCCTTAGAGGAGGAAAACATCATTTAGGAGACTAGTTATTCCTTAGAAGAAATTCGATTGGATGAGGCTCAGAATATTTAGGGGAATCCAAATAATAGTTTGGATTAGAATCATCAGGAGACTGAGGAGAATCAAAAGAATAGTTTGGATTAGAATCATCATAATCATACCACCGACTATGAGATGAAGGTGGGGAAAGGGGTAACCGAATGGGTTCTCTAGCATGAAGAACCAAACGAGGTTTAGTCATGATGGGAATATTTTTATGTGAATGCTGAAACCTAGGTTCCTTATTGTCATAAGTGTGAGGAACCATGTGATAGTTAGTCATTGTTGGCATCATTTGGTCCAAATGCCTAGACCTAGATAGTGTGATTGAACTAATTCAAATGGAAGTAAGTTCCATGTTGATTCAAGAAGCAAACAATAACTAGACATTTTGTAAGTATTAACTAGACACTTTATAAGTATGGAGATGCTCATGTGATTTTTCTAAAGGAATATAAGGAAAACATACATTGTGATGACACAATTTTTTTTTTTGACAAATCAGCAAGGTTTTTAAAACAAGTTACAAGTGTAAATGTTAGAATGGTTGATAAAAATTTAGCAACATAATGGCTACAAAGGAAACTTTTCCAATGTTCAGATTGTTTCAAAAGTTTCTTGATAGGAAATGCTTTTTTTGCTAAGGTTTGAAAAATGTGTACATGTACTACAAGGACCCTAGGAAAAATCAAGCAACGTGATGACTGCAAACGTCACAAAGAATGTCAAATAACTAATGGCAAAGAATCCAAAGAATCAAGGCAATATGAATAAAGGATACAAAAGAATAAAATAATAATCCAATGATATGGAACCGTATGATGAGAAGTACCAAGGAAAAATCAAGAAAGTTCAAGATAAGGATCCAATCACAAGAGTAACTACTCCCTACATCTCAAAGATAGGTTTTGGTGCAATAAATGACAACACAATATCAATACTTAAATCAAGTTTGGGATAAACAAGACTTAAGTACTAAGATGGTGTTGAAGTGATTTCCAAACAAGGTATACTTAAACAAGTTTAAACACAAACAAATTCCAAGTCTTGAAAATGGAAGCTACAAATGCGAGCAAAGTGTAACAACACTACTTGGATACGTTAATCAAGATTTTTAGGAAAAGAAAGATATTAGTATCAAAATAGTATTGGAATGATGTGAATAGCGTAATGACAACACTTTTCAAAACTCAAGGAAATGTTGGAATAAAAACAAGGTCTAAGTATAACAAGAAGTTGATATTTATGTGAGCAGCGTAACAATACAACTTAGAGACTTAAATCAAGTTTCACAAAGGAAACAAGATGTAAGTATCAAAATTGTATCGATATGATGCAAGCAACATAACAACTCAAGAGGAAGTCAATGATGAGACAACCTAACTATAATAAGATAGTCTTGACGTGGGTATCAAGATAAGGCTATCAAAGATATGAAGATGTACTAACACACTTTCAATACTTACTATCACAATCGCAATAAGGAAGGATGTAAGTGGGTGAAAAAGTGGTGGACACAATCTTGATAGCACTACATATGTATGCTCTCTTTTGTCCCAAAAAGGGAAACAAGAAAACAAAGGAGTAGACCAAGTGGTGATGAAAAATACTTAGCCTAACTTTGGTAGAGTTTCTCCTTGTCTTAAGACAAGGTAGAAACTAAGACAAAGTGATGCCTTGTAATTTTTGTGATGAATAACACACGGTGCCAACTTTAATGGAATCTCCCCTTGTTTGAATAACAAGGTTTTGACTCCAAAAAATTTTTTTCTTTGTGAGATATCTTTAGAACATGATGGATAAAGTCAAGTTGGCCCCAATACCAAATGTTTTCCTAGGATTTTGTTCACAAACTCACCAATTCTTACCTAGAGAGGTACGCATTTCTAGTAAACTAGACAATGGACCATTACCCCACAATCAAATTAATGAATGGGGCCTTATATGGGTAACTTGAAAATTTTCCTCCCGGGATTTTTTTTCTAGTCAAGTGGGTAAGGGGCACTTCCCATTTCATCCACCAATTCTCTCAAAATGTGGACTACTTTGGGTTTCTTGTGGTAATCCTCATAATGAGTTTTATGGCTTATGCCAAGATACTTCCCACATTTTAAAGAAGACAGGTTTTAACCCTTAATCGAACCTGCAAATACAGTGTTTTGAATGAAGTAGTTGTTTTTTTAATCTTGAATTACGAATGTGGTTTAGCACACCATTAACAACCTACAACACACTTGTAGTTTAGTATTTGTTTAGATCCCAATTCTTTGACAATGTTAGGTCCTACACTCAAAAATTAGTAGTTATCCAAAAAAGATCTACAATATTATGAAAGAGGATTTTGTTTTTGGTTCTCAAGATCATCCAAGGATACAAGAGAAGATCATACACATCAAATAATCCAACTATATAACAATTAAAAAAACTTAAAATCAAAGAACTACCAAATGATTTGTAAATTGTTCATCCAAAAAAATGAAAGAATCCAAGTTTCTTATAAAAATGTTAAAAATGAAAACTAAAGTTGCTTTTGATTCTCAAGATCACACAATGGTGCAAGAGAAGAGCATACACAAACTTTAGCTTAACTCATATCAATAAAAATATTTTAAATCAAAAAATCATAAAAATGCTTTATAAAAGGTTCATTCCCTTAGTACAAAAATGAATAATGAAATTTCCCACTTAACCTAAATGTTATAAAAAAAAAAAAGTCTAAAGTTGTTTTTGATTCTCGATCACACAAAAATGCAAGAGAACAACATACAAAAATTTTTATCCAAACTCATAAAATCATGGAAAAACAATATTCATCAAAGCATTATACATGTTAGAAAATTGATCTAAATAAAAAACTTGCAAGAACAAAAGTTAGAAACCTTGCAAAATAACAGAAAGTGTCAAAAATCAAAATATGAAACCCCAGAAACCCTAGCCAAAAATTAACACAGCAAATTGCTAGCGCAATCTTATTTAACAATAGTGCAAGCATCTTTACACTAATGTAGAAACACCCTTACAAAAATGCAGGTCTGAGACAAAAGCACAGAGAAGTGAAAAACAATGCAATGCTAACCCAAGAATAGAGATGGTAGTGCAAGCCGAAGATTAACAATAGCATAATCCTAACACAAAGGACCAAAATTCTTGTTTAACATATACATAGGAAAAATGAAAAATGCAATCCTAACGATGTTAGCACAATCCCTGTAATGCTGTAGCATAATCCTTTTGAAAGTAGAGAAAAGGGTTCCATGCTAGCGCAAGGCACTTGTAGAACTTCAAAAATACATGATTTTGATAATAAGAATGTCAAAAAATCTCAAAAATTTTCCAATTTGCTTCAAATTTGATAGCACCTCACCTCCCTTATTCCTACAAAGAGCATAAAAACCAAACAAACTCAACTAATCTAGTTAATAAACTCTAGATAAATCTACAAATGCTAAAATGAGGGTTAGTAACCAAAATTGAAAATAATCTAAAAAACTTGAAATTAATGCAAAGAAAAATGGAGTAACTCCCACCGGCATGTCAAATGTATGTATGCTAAAATAACTAAGCTAATCTACCATTAACATCAAGATAAAATCTTAAAGGAAATAACTATCTAATGCATAAACATGAATGAAACATCTAATGTTAAGCCATCCCTACTTTTAATGTATGATTGTTACTAAGTATGAGCCTATTTAGATAATAAGCAATCAGATTGTATGTTGTTCTCCAAGTGAGGAAAGGGTCTCACCAAAATGGCTACAAGGCCATGTTTGGATCTTCCTTTACTACTCAAATATGAGAGAAATGGATGCAAAGATGAAAAATCTATTCCAACAATGGAGAATGCTCAATCATATGCCTATAGTAATTACTATTCAAAGCATGGTGTAGGTGTGAAAGAATGTACAAGGGTCCTTTATAGCTTTCCAATTTGGGAGAATCTTACAAACTAGTGCATGTGGGATAAAGGATAAAGTATATTTAGAAGAGATAAGCTTGATTAGAGGAATTAACAAGTGATTAACAACTCATGGGAGTTGGATATGATTTAATTAATCAACTAGGATTAATTAATAGGATATAATAAGCTTATAAAGCTATTTAGATATGATTTAAAGGGAAATAAGTATGATTTGGAGGATTTGAGAGGGGTGATTTAACCAATAAGAGACTTTATTGACTAAATACAAGGTTATAAAGGCTTAATTAACTAATGGTAGTTAATTAATTGAATTGGAAGAGGATTATAACTAACGAAGTGTCGTTAATTGACATCTAGAGTGGGGTAAAGACTAGTTAATTAATGAAGTGTCATTAATTTATTGAAATGGAGGGAAACGTTAGTTAATTAGTGGAAAATCCCTAATTATAATGGAAACAATGGGAAAGAGGATAATTAGTGTAATCTTAATATTAAATTTTTGTAATAAAATTTTAGGTGTCTATAATAGGCCTTGTTATTTTCAAAGAAATTGTAAAATTTTACTCGTGCAAGCCCCAAAAGTGTGTTTGTGTCAAGGTTGACCTTTCTTATAACCTTAAGGATCTTGTTGGCATCCAACATGACAACACCTAATTCAAAAGAGGGTTGTATAAGTAAATAGTCATTAACTTAATAATTATCCAAGACATGGTGGAATTGCTACATTTATTTCTCTAAAATGGTAGCCTCATAATGTTGATCATGGATGTCACTTGACCAATCACATCATATGGGTTCTCTTTAACATTGAAAAATAATCTTTTTGGGTGATCAATGGTTATACATCTAATAATCTTATTAAAAGGTTTTTATTTGGTGTTTGTTAGTGAATGAGATTATAGACGTGCATTGGGTGATGTGCGGTGACTTCAATATGGTGGAGTTTCCATATAAAAAATATGCACACCTACCCATGAAATGGATAGCTAACAAGAAATAAACACATATGTATATGTGATATAAATTTTATTTTTATGACGATAATTGTTCACATCACGATGACTCTCGTTATTTGGTATATATGGCCCAAATATATTATTTAATTTGTTATATTAGGACATGATATTTAGTCATTTGTACCTCTCATTTTCCAACTATTTTCAATTTGGGTTGAATCATAATAAAATATTATTATTCCTAACCATCTTCCAATTGTAGATACCTAAATTTGGTAATTTATCATTTGATAATGTCAATATTGGCTTAATTCTTAAATCACAACTTGTACGCACATTCCAAGATTAATTGCCTTGTCTAATTATATGAATTTCTCCCCTCATTACTTGATTAATTCACTCATAAAATTACTTGCATTAGTCACAATAGTCTATCAATCACAAGTTCTTTTCCATGAACTTTCCAACACCTCACTCCCTAGCTAGACAAAAATTCTAAATAAAGACAAAACCACTAAATGGTTTTTTCCTCAAACTATAAATTCCCTCCCAAGCCACCCAATGATCATTTTCTTAATACAATATTTTTATGGGCTAGCAATTTCCTATAAATAGGCCTTAATGTGAAATTGTACCTACAAAATCCTAACTAAGAAATTAAAATACACTCTTCACCTACTTTCAAGAGGTCCACAAGAAAATATTATTCCAAAAGCATTCCAAGATCTCCCACACATTATAGAAGTAATGCACATTAGGAGCATCCCCCACACATTTCTGAAGCACTCCAAACTTGGTTGAATATTCTACTTTCCCAAGTTATAAGCCCTCAAAATCATGTCAAACACATGCATGTCAAGCCACTACAAAGCATTATCAAGAAAATAAGTTTCCAAATATAGTTGTATCTAAATATATATCACATATATTTGTGGATAAATACATATGGTTTGATACCTCTTCAAATTAGTGCCACTGTAGGTAGTGTACGGGTAATACTTCAACCCAAAAACTAACCTTCTTATAATGGTTTTACCCATGGTTAGGGTTTGTGGTTGTTGTGGGCCATAAAAATGGTTTCACATGTGTGTGATACCTAGGGTTTCATAAGAAGGAACATTCCACCATCTCATATTAAAACAATTATTACAAGATGCCTATAACTCACCATATGGAATTTCCAAATAGGTACGTAACTACCAAATGGTTTCATATATAACTAATAGTTTATCCCTACCCGTCTTATAGTACCAAAACTAGAAATAAAGCACTCAGTAGATACTTAAATTTAGAAATTTACCCATTAGCACTACTAGTTTTGATAATGCACTATTTATCGACAAACACACTCTTTTTATCTATGCTCAAGACATCCCGAGGTCTCTTGTCTAACTTTTTTATTCATACAAACCGATATACCAAAAAATTATAAGAGTTAAATGCATAAAATCCATAGAAAAACTCCACTTGACAGATGCAACCTTCAATTTTCATGTTTTTCACCCCTATTAAGAAACATCCACTTTGGTTGGCTTGTGGAATCTCATCCTAGTGGACTTGTGCAATTTTTGACTGATATATCCTTAATCTAATATTTCAATTTTATATTCTTCATTGAGTCTTTTAATACCTTTGAAACCCTATATAATATTGAGTTAACGAACCTCATTTACTAACCTCACATTCTCATGATATTACAAACACTAACACCGAAGGAACCCAAGACTCCCTAAATATCACCAAATATCATGCAAAATCATTAGGGTAAAAATCACTATAGGTCTGAAGCATTCTACTAGATCAAGGAACCATCTTCCCTCAATTTCCAAGGACTCAAACATCATCATCGTAAAAGAGTGAAAATCATTTCCAATAATTTTCAAAGAGGTTCCAATTGCCAAATCATAGTCGCATTCATTCAGATATCACATGCTAGGTGGAGAATGATGTGTTGTTATAGGCCTCTCCAGAGTAGTGCCGACATTGGCAATTCAAGGACTACTCTTCAACATGACTAATATTAATTTTACGTGGTATCCTACCCATGTCTATGGTTTTATATCTTATGCAAAATATTCACAACACCTCACAACATGAGAAACAACTAGAGTTTGACAACCACTACCATTTCAAGGAATAAAAATCCTCATAAAGTTATATAGAAGGAATCAAAGTATGTTCAAAACTATACAAAAGGTGTAAAACTATACAGACGGTCCCGACTATCTATAGGCTCTTGCACTAATTCATTTTCTAGATATAGTCCCATAAATAAAGTACTTATAAGTTTAGATCTCCTAGTTCCAATAGTATGTAAACTTAGAAATTCCCATATCCATCTATAATAAACTAATTACACTCATTTACTTGTGTTTTTGAGCTCATAACATATTGCATACACTAGTTGCACGAATTAATGTATTGTTATGAAATTGTATAATCAATGTAGAAGTTAATTAATCAAAATTAACCTCATATATCTCCCCTTTACATCCTTTTTAGTGTGCTTGGATCACAAATCTAATTTTTTTAATAAGGGTGTAAAAACATTTGGTGAACCCAAATTCTGAATTGAATATTTCTTTCTCACACCCTAGTTATCCAAAGGTTTCAATTGATATAATTAGAGGTTGAATATTATATAAGGTTACATGTGCTTATTTCCTATGCCCTTTTGGCATAGTAATCAGCTTCACAATCATCCCATTGAGCATATTGAGATTTCTCCTCCTAGTCACAAGTGTCATAGTCTCGTGACTTATTCTCCATTGTATATCACTATTAATCCATCTATGTTTGACCATGTTAATGAGATAAGAATGGATGGAGTTGAAACTAATAGTGAACATTCTTACTATTACAACCATGATGATAATACCATCATGGATCAAAAAAATAGAACTTGTATCTCACTTGTGCTCACAACTTCGTGAAAGTCCTCATCACATTGATCCTATCATTAAGATTCTCCTTTCCACCGATATTTTTCATGATCATAAATCCAATGAAACATCATTTTTTAGGACAAATGATTAGGGATATATAATATTCCTCCTTCCACTGTGCCTACATTTATGGGGGTACCATATACTCCAATGCATACTATTTCCATATCTACATCCAACGTTATCCCTAATCACAATAATAACAGTTCTTAAATTTCTTCATCTAGCACACAAGATCTTGAAACCTTTTTCATGTATTATAGGCTCAAATCTTAAAAATACAAAAAGCTACATCTATTTCTCCTCCTATTATGGATTCTATTTAGTTGTTTCACAACCCACTTTCACCCAAATTGGCTTCATATCTTTTCCTATTTTTTCTCCTAAACTCCCTATCTATGATGGAAAAGTTGACCCCACATAACATATTTAATCATTTCATGTGTCTTACATTAATTATGCAACTTACAACATCTTTCTTACACTAGTCAACGTATATAATCGTGTCCCACATGTTTATAGTTTTGTACCTTCAACAAAATATTAATACCAGGACTACATTTATGATTTTCCATGTCAACATGAAAAAGCATATTATTCTTGTCATGTACCTGTAATTATATCTACATTTAAGTTTATCTTGGTCTGAACTACACCCGGTGCTCTCCGTTAAGAAATTCATACCCCGGGATAGAGAGGACTCTCGAGGATGTTTTTTTTTTAAACAACATTGTCCCCATCTCATTCCAGCCAAACAATGTTTTGTGAAATCACCTCACCAAATATCACAAAAAAATTCCCATTAGAAGTGTTGTGTGTGATCCTTGTAACATATTTGTGCTTACCCTCTTCATTTCCATGTGCAGCGTGAAAAACCTTGTAGAACCTAAATGTAACAAATAGATGTGTCAATAAAGAAATTCCAATAAGATATTTCTTTTGATTTGTTGTCTGATAATCTATACAATATGAAATCATGTCTAACAATGTTAGTTATTTCACCTTGCTCCATTTTGTTTGCAGATTCTTCCTTTATAATATATATTTAACTAAATACATCTAATATCACTAACATTAAAACCTTCAACCTCCACTAAATGCAGTAATTGCAATAACATTAACTAATTAATGTTGTGGTTGCCTAAACATTAACTAAGATTAAAATAAAATTTGTTAGGTTATGTTGAGGCATAACCTCTTTTGGCGGTGGCAAGAGGATACAACATTTGTGGATTTTTTGGGCATTTATGACATTCATAGATTGTGTTTGTGTGATGGATGGGATCAATTAATGACTATTACTAATTAGGAAATATTTCAATTAGAAATCTTGGAGACACGTGTTGAATATTGGAATGAAGGTTCTCGATATCTCTATTTAAGCATCGTCTATATCAAACCTTTGGCAATCACAGTCACAATAGCCTTGTTCACTATGGGTGACACCGTCAAATACATTAAGCCTTCTTCCTATAAAGAGGTCAAGGATGACCCGATAGTATGGAATATTTTTCCATGATGGTGGTGTTACATCTTTTATGGAAAGATTGTCTAGTCACTTTGTTTGAGTGACCAGTAGTGTGTTGGAAACCTGGAAGAAAGGAAGATTCAAAGTGGACAAGACTAAATATATTATTTCGATAGAGTCCATTGTGGTTGCGATGGGGCTCCTCGTGGAGGGAGACATTTATTTTAAATGATCGCTTCAAGAGGATATGGATGAGTTCCTATGTCCTAGTGAAAATATGAGAATGTATCACTTGGGCTATGAACGGGACTTGCTTCCA
The DNA here is from genome assembly GCA_018340775.1 of Taxus wallichiana var. yunnanensis. Taxonomy (NCBI): domain Eukaryota; kingdom Viridiplantae; phylum Streptophyta; class Pinopsida; order Cupressales; family Taxaceae; genus Taxus; species Taxus wallichiana. The sequence continues at coordinate 464,220,419 of CM031236.1, read as the reverse complement.
TAACCTTGGGAAAGGTTTACAAATAAATTGAGGAGGTACTTCATGTTGGAGTGACGCTACAAATTGAGCTATGGACCTTATATTTTTATTCTTGCGCATCTTTGACATGATCGGAAGGTAAACTTTGTAACTTTTCTATTTCAATCACTTGAGAAGTCCCTTAAATTGGATAGAGAAGAGGAAGGTCCCTTCCTCCACCAAGGCCTTTTGTATTTTCTCTTTAAAATGACAACTTCCCAAAAAAATCTAGTGCTTCCCCTATAAGCCAAGAAAGTAGCATCATTTCCCCCTCTAGTTCTGCAACTAGCTCTCTCTTTCCATCACCGTCACTGCCACCTTCATCTCCCTTCCGACTCTCGATTCAGACATCATGATCATTAGCCAGAGTGGTTTGGTGGTCTCCCCCATTCTTTCTCTCTTGTCTCTCCCTCATCTTCTCTGGTGGATCTTAACCCTTCGGACCCCTCAGAGAACTCTCTTAAGGTCTCTGAACTACTTTCGGACCTGGCATCTACTTCCTCTCCACCTCTTGCTGACGCTTTTTTTGGCTTCTCGTCTCATCTCCTCAAAAATTGTAATGGCTACAACTGACTCAACTCACTTGCTCACGGAAGCATGTGCGGTGGCCCCCCTCCTTTTTGCATGGAATTTAGCATGGACTCGAAATTCCTAATGTGTTATAGGATCTCTCCTCGGTTTACCCTATTTCTCCTCTGTCGAGAAAATGGGCTCCCCACTGTAGCTTCGAACACCATGAGAATTTAGAGAAGATCTTAGTTGACCCACATGAGGCCATTGAAGATTATGTTACACTCAATATCTTCTATCAAGGAATGGAAAATTCACATGGACATGACCTAGATGAAAATCAACGAAGACTTCCTAGAACACATTAAGTTAGTGGACGTGCTGGTTGAAGGAATCCCTACTACTGATGTTAAGGATGAAGCAACTACTCTCATGAATATCCATAAAATGTAATTTGGCTTTGTCCTGGTTTGGGACTTTTTGGTTTTTTGTTTTTTTGCATACGGGATTGTTCTCTTCTTGTTTCATTATAATATCTATCCATGATGTCTTTTTGTACAAATATGTGGTTCATTTGGAAAAACCCACTTTTACTCTAATTTAAAATAGTTTTATGTTTTGGCATATCATAGTTATGGCTAAGCTCCTAATATATTAATGTGTTTTCTTACATCCTTAAGATCGTTATGCTCCAAATATTATGTCTTGGTATAACCTAGCGGCTTCTCAGATCACAATATCCTACTTTATTTTGATAAAACCTGACGACCACTAAGCTCCAAAAATTTATGGTGTGGCATAACGTACCATTTCCTAATATCAAAATATAATTCTCTTACTAGTTAGGTGCTAGTGAAAACTAAGCTCGGAATATTATATTGTGGGATTAGCACCAGAAAAGTTATAAATATCTTCCTCTAATTTGTTAGATGCTGTAAAATATCTTAATTATGAATTATTAAACCCTAGTGATGAAATATCTAAATAACATGTTGTGGCATAACCTAGCAGCCATGATAGCTCAAAATATATTTCTTTTGTTTGTTAAATGTTATTATCTTTTGAGCTTGAAATAATATATTGTTTAAGTACCTAGTGACCACTAAGCTCAAACTATGTTGATTCAAATTTGCTAAATCCCAATGACCATTAAGATCCAAATATTATGTTTTGGCATAACCCACCGACAACTAAGATAATAATATCTTATTTCTTTTGTTTAAACCTAGTGAGCGCTAAGCTCCAAATATTATGTTGTGTCATAAGCTAGTGGACGCTAAGCTCAAAATATCATTTAGTAACTTGTTAAATGATAACAACCACTAAGCTTGAAATAATATATTATGGAAGTACCTAGTCTCCACTTAGTTCAAAATATGTTAATTTAATTTGTTTAATCATATTGACCGTAAGCTCCATATATTATGTCATTGTTTAAACTAGCATCAGCTAAGTTCAAAATATATTCTTGTAATTTTTTAACTGCTGTAAAATATCGTAACTATGAATTATTGAACCCTTGTGAATACAATCTCCAAATAATATGTTGTGGCATAAGCTAGTGGCTGCTAAGCTCAAAATATCTTAAACCACCAAGTAGTCTCCAAATATTATGTGGTGGCATAACCTAGCGGGTGCTAAGCTCAAAATATCTTAATTCCAAATCTTAAATTCATACAAAAATTCAACTAATTTATACTTTGGTCTTGATTGCTATAAATATCTCCAAATTTAATGTCCTTGATTAACTTAGAGGTCGTTAAGCTCAAAACAATGTAATTTAATTTTTTAAAACCTAACGACTTCTAATTTTACAATATAATTTGTTAGGTTATGTTTAAGCATAACCTAGAGGACATTGGACTCAAAATGTCTTTCTTTTGTTTGTTAAATACTAGTGACTTTTTAGCTCAAAATATTATATTATTAAGTACCTAGCGGCCGCTAAGCTCGATCTATGTTGATTCAAATTTGCTAAATCCCAGTGACCATTAAGATCCAAATATTATGTTTTGGCGTAACCTACCGGCTGCTAAGCTTATAATTTCTTACTTTCTTTTGTTGAAACCTAGAGACTACTAAGATCCAAATATTATGTTGTGGCATAACCTAGTGGCCGCTAAGTTAAAAATATCTTAATTTGATTTATTAAATCCTAACCACTAATAGGCTACAAAGATTGTGTGGTGGCATAACCTAATGGGCACTAGGATTGAAATATCTTAATTTAAAATCTTAAAATCATACAATAAAGTCAACTAATTTATATAGATCTTGATTTCTATACAGTTCTCCAAAGTTAATGTGGTTGATTAACTTAGAGGTCGATAAGCTCAAAAAAACTTACTTTAATTTTTCAAAACGTAGCGAATTATAAGATTTTAATAAAAATTGTTAGATTATTCTGAGGCATAACCTTTTTTTGTGGTGATAAGAGGATATGGCATGTGTGGATTTAATGGGCATTTATGACATCGATAGATTACATTCGTGCGATAGATGAGATCAATTAATGGTTATACACATGCAAGATGTAAGATGGCATCGAGAATTTAAGATTTTTAATGGGAAGCATGATATTTATGATTAGGATATCCAATTGATGATCTTCAGTACCCTCACACTTGCCTCCTTTTGTGTGTTGTGCAGTGGTGACTCTATATCTCCAAACCGGCTGGAAATTTCACTACCCCTTTCTTCTTTTCATTTTTGTTGTTGTGCTTCGTGTCTCTCTACGACGGTGATAGGGTGCTAGTAGTTTCTTGGGTAGCATGGAGTGCAGTCCTAGCGGGAAGAGGTGGAGAGAAATGACAGTAAGGATGATGGGGAATCATTTACTTCTTAGATGGATGGGAAAATATGGAATACGACTATGCGGAATTGGCTCGAGAAGGTCTAGTTGATTGCGGAGTGTTTTGAAGAAGAAGAGGACAATGATATTTGTGAGAACATGCGCAAGTTGATGCTTGACCTGAACCAATCTAAAGGGCGGAGGAATGTTTTTGACATGGCGCAAGGGTTGAGTGCGGAAAACATATTGTCCAACTCTTCGAGGTAGTTTATCTTACATAAGGAGCATGAGAAGTTGGAAGAGCATCTAGTCAACCTTCAATATCATGTCCATGCCTTGACATGGGGGATGTAGGTGATTGTGTGTGCTTTGGAGGTGGTTACGGGAAATCAGGGTATAGAACTCCTGCTAGCACTAAAGTGAAAATGCCAGAATGTTGTGTGGATTCGTCCTCCTCCTCCTCTGATCAGAGTAAAGGGGACTCGAATGTCGAGATCATCAACGAGGTGAAGCCGAGAGGTAGAAAGGCCTAATATTTCTTAGATGCATTTTTCTTTAGTTTTTGATTAAGGGTTGGAATGGCTATCTGTATAGCGAAGTGTATAGATATAGGAAGTATTTGTGGGTGAAGTAAAGCTGATTACAACTCTTCCCCATTAATTTTGGCATATATTTAGTACAATAAGTTGCTTATAATCATCATGGGAGTCCACTGGGAAGACTTATCATGGATTGGTTCCTCATGTACTATTTTTTGAAGACTTATCATGGATTGGTTCCTCATGTACTATTTTTGAAGACTTATCATCGAAATATCTCAGTTTAAAATCTTAAAATCATAGAATGAATTCAAATAATTTATATATATCTTATTTACGATACATATCATGTTTGTGATACATAACCTAGCGGAAACTAAACTCAAGCTAGCGGACACTAAGTTCAAAATATCATTCAGTAACTTGATATACTAGTCGAAACTAAACTCAATATGTCTTTCTTTACTTAGTTAAATAGTAGTTACTTTTCAGCTCAAAATATTATATTGTTTAAATACCTAATGTGACCGTTAAGCCCAAACTATGTTGATATAATTTAAATAATATATTGTTTAAATACCTAGTGGCCTAGTAAGCTCAAACTATGTCAATTTAATTTATGAAATTACAGTGACCACTAACATCCAAATATTATGTTTTGGCATAACCCATTGACCGCTAAATATTGTAAAATATCATAATTGAAGTTATTAAACCATAGTGAATTGAATACCCAAATAATATGTTGTGGCATAACCTAGCGCCGCTAAGCTCATAATACCTTAATTTAGTTTATTAAATCCTAACCACCACTAGGCTCCAATGATTATGTGGTAGCATAACCTAGCAGTGCTATGCTCAAAATATCTTAATTTAAAATCTTAAAATGATACGATATATTCAACTAATTTATACATATCTTGTTTGCATCTTTAAAGATTACACTATCATTTGTTGAAGTTTTGTTGAAACAAAACCTAGCGGAAACTAAACTCAATATGTCTTTCTTTAGTTTGTTAAATGCTAGTGACTCTTTCTATCGAAATAATATATTGTTTAAATACCTAGCGGCTTACTAAGCTCAAACTATGTTGATTTAATTTGTTAAATCCCAGTATTCACTAAGATCGTATTATTATGTTTTGGCGTAACCTACCGGATGATAAGCTTATAATATCTTACTTTCTTTTACTTAAAACCTAGAGACTGCTAAGATCCAAATATTATGTTGTGTCATAAGCTAGCGGACACTAAGCTCAAAATATCATTCAGTAACTTGATAAATTATAGTGCCCACTAAGCTGGAAATATTATATTGTGGAAGTACCTAGCACCCACTTAGCTCAAACTATTTTAATTTAATTTGTATAATCCAACTAATTGTAAGGTCTTAATATTATGTCTTAGGCTAACCTAGTGGATGAGAACCGTGAATATTTTCAGCAAGTTTTTAAATACAACGCACTATACTACTTGATGAAGCCTAGTGGCTACTAAGCTATTCTTAAAAGTAAATATATTATTTTTATAATGAAGTTGTGTTATGAATTTAATTGTTAATCTTTGCGTATTTAACATGAGACAAATAACAAAGCAATTGATTGACCCAAAAAAGTGTGTTGCCTATAGCAAAATCCACTTATCCATGAGTCCGCCAAGGTAAATGAAGACTGCCTCCAAATAAGAATTATAGCCTAGTGGTCGCTAGAGTAGGCAACATTTTTCATGTAGAGTGTATTCATACAAGAGTTTATATAAATGGTAAAAATAAATCTGGAATTTATATAATGGATACATAAATATATGTGTAGAATCATGTATTTTATGTGATATACAAGTATACGTATAGACTTGGACTAGTGATCGAGAAGTTATATAACCAGATTTTAAGTACAACGCGATCTACTCATTGTACCCTAATGAACCGTTAAGCTATTCTTAAAGGAAAATATATCATGTTCATAATGAAGTTGTGTTATAAATCTAAATTGTTAATCTTTGTGTATATAATAGGAGACAAACAACAAAAGTGATTGCTAGCACCAAATAATAGTGTGTTTCCTATATAAAAACCTACTCCATGAGGCCGCCAAAGGTAAATGAATGTTTTCTCTGAATAATAATTATTGCCTAGTGGGCGCTAGTGTACACAAGTTTTTTCATGTAGAGTGTATTCATACGGGAAATCATATTGAAAAGTTGTAAGCGATAACAAATAAATATAGAGTTTATATAATGGATACATAAATATACGTTTAGAATCATGTATTTCATGTGTTACACAAGTATACGTATAGATTTCTCTATTTCTTATGAGCTTTTGGTAGAATATTTTTAGATTTATGACAAGAAAATAAACTTGGACTAGTGACCTAGAAGTTATAGAACAAGTTTTTAAATACAACACGATCTACTCGTTGCACCCTGCTGGTCATTAAGCTATTCCTAAAGGTAAATATATCATGTTCATAATGAAGCTATGTTATAAATATAAATTATTAATCTTTGCATATATAACAGAGACAAAACAACAAAAGTGATTGCTAACACCAAATAAATGGTTTCTCTAAATAAGAATTATAGCCTAGTGGGTGCTAGTGTATGCATAATTTTTTTCATGTAGAGTGTATTCATACAGAGAAATCATATTGAAAAGCTATAAACGATAACAAATAAATCTAGCGTTTATATAATGGATACATAAATATATGTGTAAAATCATATATTTAATGTGTTATACAGGTATACGTATAGATTTATCTACTTCTTATGATATTTTGGCAGAATTATTTTACATTTATGAAAATTATAGAAACTCGAATTATGACTGAGAAGTTATAAAACAAGTTTTTACATACAACGCCATCTACTCGTTGCATCCTAAAGAAACATGCTAATCTATTCTTAAAGGTAAATATATCATGTTCATAATGAGGTTATTTTATAAATATAAATTATTAATCTTTGTGAATATAACAATAGAAAAAGAACAAAAGCGATCCCTAGGACCAAAAACACTATGTTTCTGTATAAAAACAACTAATCTGCAAGGGGCCAAGGTAAACGAATGTTTTTTTCAAATAATAATTATAGCCTAGTGGACACTAGAGTAGACAACTTTTCCCATGGTAGAGTATATTCATATAAGAGAAATCATATTGAAAAGATATAAACGATAACAAATAAATCTGGAATAGTGTATGTAATTCGAAATAAAATTCAGGGTTTAGTAAATAGGTTGTCAAAACAAAGAATTATATCGTGGCTGCCTCAAAGCTATGTGAATTTTGGGCATAGATTAGCGGGTGCAAAAGGAAGAATATATTAATTATTAAATACATAGTGATTAAAATTATATTTAATAATATTAACGCATATATAATGTGTTTAACTTCCAATGTATAGAACATAAAATTGCTTGAAGACATTACATTTGGTTAATTCTACATGGAAACACGTATATAATTGGAAATAATTATCATACAATTGAATTCTTAATATGGTTTTATAGTTTTAAAGTAATTTTTTAACCTCATATATTTTCCTAAAATGTCTAAGTGGCAACCATGTAAAAATTTAATATGAATTAATTAGCGATGTTTCTTTGCATCATCTTAATGAAAAAAATTAAACTATTTTGGTTCTCCTAACCAAAATAAAAATTAAAAAAGGTGACTGTGTCAGAAGCTATCAATATCCTTAAAAACAAATGCAGGAACGAGAATGAAAAATTCAAAATGAAAATACCCAAAGAGAGACATAGAATGGTGGAAATGGGAAAGTGTTAAATAGAGATAAATACTAGAGCAGAAAAGGGATTAAATTTTATTTCATTAACACACAAAAAAAATTTCATGAAGAACAAGGAAATTTGTTATGGAGATCAAAAGTAACTGGAAAGAAAGGCTTAATCATGAACATGATTCAATGAGGAAAGAGCATGGATAGTGCGGATCACGATTGGACTATCGTGAAAAACACATGAACCAGTTGAATACAGAGAAACTAATAGATCCCACAATAAAAAAGGTACACCTTTACTATAAATACTTGATTTAGTAATATATGGGATTATTTCGTGCTTTATGATGTGAGTGAAACCTCCATTTGCTACCTCAATCAAACAATCTACGTGATTATATTCATAATCTCTGTTGCTTGCCTCCTTCGTGTGCGTCATTTTTGTGCATCCTTTCTATGCGTCTTTTGTGTGCCTTCTCTGCAAACAATATTATAATCGCATGCAAAAAAACAACTGGGATTTGAACACTCGGCCCTGCAATCTACGACATGCACGTATTTTTTTAATTTTGAAGACATGCTTTTTTGTGTGACCAAAAAATTAAAAAACCCTATTTAACATTTCTCTGAGGTATTTAATCATTTGTTTAGTAAATTACATGAAAGAAATTTCAAAAATAGAAATAGAGCGGGATATAAAATTTTGAAATTTTCACTTTCCCCCTCTTAAATAAAAAAAGCAAGCTATTGAAATTTCAAATATCCGAAAATGCGGGAATTCAAATTTCCCTATTTTTTTCCATGGTTTAAAATTAAAACTAAACATGAATTAAAAAAATGTAATTTTTCATTTTCTATAGCCTATAATAATATAAACATAATAAAAATATATTATATAACATATATTAAAACAAACATAGTAAAAATATATATTATAAGAAAATAGAAGAAATAAATCCTAAACATAGTTTTGAAGTTTATTAGAATAATATACAAACATTTACGTTTCATTCTTTATCAAAATCAATTTCTACATTGTTAGATATAGTGTGTGCTAATTTAAATTAATTCTCCAATTAAAATGTGCCACGTGGCAAGTTCAAACAAGCTATTTGGGATACATAATAAGGCTAGCGATCCAAGACTCATGCAGATATAGTGTTGTATGGTTATTTTCAAAATAAGAAATTTTGAGCCTAGGGTTTGATATGTCATTTCTGTCTATAAGTAAAGGATCTTAGTGAGTGCTAAGAATTTTCTTTGTTAGGAAACGATGTGAAATATGTGTTGAAAACCATGTATCTTATGGAAACTACATACTAAGCCTAACAATCCAAAACTTTATAGATAATGTTTATAATGAGAAGAGGTAAAGGTAGGATCCTAGCAAGCTGCTAAGCTATATCATGATTTGTTATTTTAGGGCTATTTTCAAAATAAGAAACTTTTGAGCCTAGGGTTTGATATGTCATTTCTATCAATAAGTAAAGGAGTTTAATGAGGCACTAAGAATTTTCTTTGATAGTAAACGATGTTAAGTATGAGTTGAAAACCATATATCTCATGGGAACTACATACTAAGGCTAGCGATCCACAACTTTACAGATAGTGTTTATAATGAGAAGAGGTAAAGGTATGAGCCTAGTGGCCACTAAGCTATATCATGATTTGTTATTTTATGGCTATTTTCAAAATAAGTTCAAATTTTTAGCCTAGGTCTGATATGTCATTTCTCAATAAGTAAAGGAGCTTAGTGGGTGCTAAGAATTTTGTTTGATAGGAAACGATGTGAAGTATTAGTTGAAAACCATGTATCTCATGGGAACTACATACTAAGGCTATGGATCCAAAACTATAAAGATAATGTTTATAATGAGAAGAGGTAAAGGTACGAGCCTAGTGGTTGCTAAGTTATACCATGATTTGTTATTTTATGGCTATTTTCAAAATAAGAAACTTTTAAGCCTAGGGTCTGATATGTCATTTTCAATAATAAGTAAATGAGCTTAACGGTTGTTAAGAATTTTATTTGATAGTAAACAATGTAAAATATGAGTTATAAACCATGTATCTTATGGGAACTACATATTAAGGCTAGTGATCCAAAACTATAAATATAGTGTTTATAATGAGAAGAGGTAAAGGTAGGAGCCTAACGACCGCTTAGCTATACCATGATTTGTTATTTTATGGCTATTTTCAAAAATAAGAAACTTTTGAGTCTATGGGAAACACATAATACGTCTCAATCCATTTCGAAGGTGTGTATTATGGTATGTAATGTAGGACTTACTCACTAAGCATTTTCTCTCATACGAACATATGTGAATTATATGTTACAAACAATACATCTTGTGAGTACTACATAAGTCATGATCCTTCTTGAGGGTTTGCAGTGTAACACTTGGATCTACCAGGATGGCACAAACAATATGTTATAATTAGAATAAATGAAAACATAGTAGTGACCCAAAGCAATACATATAGTATTTATAATGACTAGCAGTAATGGTGGGAGCCTAGCGACCGCTAAACTAGAGCATGATCTTTTATTTTATCACTATTTTCAAATTATGAAACTGTTGATCCTAGTGTCTGTTATGCCATTACTTTCGATAAAGAAAAAATGTTAGCGTTTGCTAAGAATTTTCTCCCATAAGATCCGATGTGAATTATGTGTTTCAAACAATATACCTTATGGGAACTACGTAAGGTTGGATCCCTCTATATGGTATGCAGTGTAGTTATTGTCTCCGCTAGGTACATTCCAGCCAACATGATATAATTATAATAAATGGAAAACACTAGCGATCCAAATTTGTACAGATAGTGTTTATAATGACCGTAATGGTAGGAGCCTCATGAGTCACTCAACTAGGTCACGATTTATTATTTTATCACAATTTTCAAAATAAGAAACTATTGAAACTAGCATTCGTTGTGCCGTTACTTTTGATAAGTAATGAAACTAAGCGTTAGGTAAACAATTTTTCCCATATGAAACGTTGTGAATTATATGTTACAAACAATATATTTTATGGACAATACATATGGCTTGATCCCTATCGAGTATTTGTAGAGTAGCACTTGTTTCCACCATGGATAGTCTATCAAATATGATATAATTATAATCAATGAAAATAACTAGTGAGAAAAAGTGTATAGACAGTGATTACAATGACAAGATGAAATGGTAGGACCCTAGCTTCCACTAAGCTAGGTCGTGATTTGTTATTTTATCGTTATTTTTAAATTCTTAGTGATTTTTACCCTCAATCAATACAACATATCGGACAATAAATGTTTGCAGCCTAAGAATACTGGCACTCTAAATGCGTTAACATAAGTTCAAACAATTTGGAATAAATTTCTTCAATTAGTATTGTAAATCTAACTTATAGTCAGAGTAAGAGAGAATAGACCCTTGTTTTTGTGGTACTCATTAAACATTGTTAATAATCAAATCTTTTCTCAAATAAGGTATAACCCACCATGACCTTATAGAGAGCACTGTTTCCATGAAAATGGCTATTGTGATGATGGCCATACTTATGTTTAGGAAAAGTGTAATCATTCTCGTTTGTTTTTTTATATCTTTTTGTGGAATTTCCCACCAAGTGCTACGCTTAAAATATCATACTTAGACTAGTTATAGACATTTAAACATAATGAATAAAGTATGTCCGATATACATATATTTCACATTGTCTTATATAACAAAAATGATGAGTTATCACTAACTCCGTTAATGTGATTTGTTTCTCAAATAATCTCCTCAAAATACCAAACATTAGATCTTCCGACTGTTATCCTTTAAACATCTTCCTTAGTCTTGTTACAAGGATTTAATCCTTACTACTACAATATGACCGATATACACATAAATCACATTGACTTCTAAAACATAAAATCCCAAGCTACTAAAAACTCCGTTATTGTGATTTGTTGCTCAAACACTCTCTTTGAAATACCAAATATTAGATCTTAATGTCCTCTATGCTTTTCCATTCAATAGGTGTAAATGGCTAAAAATGTTTTACGTTGTTCTTTTATATGTTGACTAGAAGTCTATCTAGCCACTAAAGTGTATATTTTTAACGTTCCTATCATGCCATCTATATAATGTTATAGCTTGTTTGACTCATATATAATCCTTTCAAAAGGTGCAAATGGTTTCATATCTTTCAATGCATCATAATTCGATTTTAGACTTTTAGAAAAATTGTGTTATTATTGATTTGATCCAAAAATATGAATTATTGTAACTAGTTGAATGATACATAAGATGTCCTATCGAAGCCTAGTAGTCGCTAACCATTAAGTTAATTACTCTCTTATGATACATAGTAAATAAATCTAGAGGTTGGTGTCCACTAGGGTAGTATTTAAATTCCTTATCGACAATGCGAGAAAAACACTTTAAATTTCAGAAATGACCTAATTATTAATGTATTTTACTCTAATTATAGGTAAAATGTCTTCCATTTTTGCGCTCCAATAAGAAAAATTCCATTCATCATCTTTGGCGGTATTTTTGGAAGAAAAGAGGCGACGTATGGTTTGTGGAAATCCATTCCCGAAAACTACCACTTCGGCCTATGGTTGTTTTTTTGTTATAGATGACAATCATGAGGAAGTTGGTATTGTTTTATCATTAGAAGTTATTGATTTGGGGACACTACGTGTCCAAGTGGAATGATTTGACTTTGAAAACAATAAGTGTCTTATTCTGGATATGGATTTGGATGTTTCTTTGTTTAGGAAATGGGAAATGCATGCCTCCATAAACAACAGACCATATTCCTATTCAAAATATGGTTGGAATCTAGGGATTCTAATAGATTCTGAAAAATTGGTCGTTCAAATGTAGAAGACATTCACAATGGTATATTTATAGTATTCAAAAAATTGTATACAAACGAAAAAACATCTTCTGTTTGTCATTTCGTACATAGAAAAGGTTTGATTTCACCTCCAAAACATGCCAAGTTATTTACCATGCCGAGGCGAACATATTTGACTACATTGGAGATATACCCATCTAAATAAAAATTATATGGGTTGAAAATGAGTACTAAATCAACTAGATCTGTTGAGGCTAGTGTAATAGCAGAGAAATTTGATTCTTATTGCCGAAGAATAAAAGGAGACAAAAAAATGAGAGCAAAAGTTCTACATTATTTGAGAAATAAGCATCCAGATAATATTGTATTAACATCCTGCAGTGAATCCAATGTAATTGAAAAATTTAAATTGCATGAATCACACTATTGTTAGTTTTCTATATTTTTGGGTGAAGAGAGAAATGGAAAAAGGAAATATGATTCCCATATAGGGGAAAAATGGCAAAACGGAAAAAGATCATGAGGTGGAAGAAGTTCTTCTTGTCAAGGCTCAGACAATATTAGACAACTATGTGATGTCACTGGAAGGAAATATACCAGTAAGGATGGAAGACAAACAATTTTTCTTGTAAATGTGCATATCCATTCCAACTTCCATCAACTTTATTAGCAATTCCTTTGACTAATCCTTTCAATGTTGAATGTGTGATTGCTGATTTTTTTAATTTGGCCAGCGATATGTCTTCTGATGTAATAATGGATCTTCTAATAGTTATCGGAACCAATTTGTTGGATTTTATTATTATTTTTCTAATACCAATTTGTTATTAAAAAATGTTAAGAGACACAGTAAAAAGATACATGGAAAAGGTTAAAGATAGTGGAGTATCAATTCTGGATGGATGCTACAGACTCTACGATAACAACAAGATATTAAAAAGTTTATGTCTTATGTACACAATATCTGGTGTGCACAACTACGACAATAATGATGATTATAGAGAACATGTCACTAGGGATTGGATGGAGAAACTGCCACAAAAATTGGTAACTGCAAACAAAATTGTCCTACAAGGAAACATCCATCATTTTCCTTGCAAAAGATCGTATGATTTTGGGATGATATGTTCACTTGATGTTTTTCAAAAATTTATCTAGTACTAGTGCTTTACGATGACAAAGATTAATGCACTCCATGCATTAGTGGATTCCAAACTATTTGTTGTTTTTATTGTTGAGACACATTACTATTCTCATTTGAAGAAAGGTTAGTCATTGAAGAAAACTTCAACAAGTGATTTTATTTAATGGATTTTAACCTATATATGTTACTTATACATTTATTGTTTATGCAGACAACCAAAAATATATAAAAGCTGATGTATAACCCTTTCACCTTGATGCTACACAACCAATTCAACATGGTGATTTACCTTCAATCATTTTATAAATATGTTTAATGAGCTCTATTTTCAATTTTCATGGTTTTAAAATTTTAAAAAACTTATGTTTTTTACAGTTCAGATAGCAGATGTGGAGGACACATGAACAATGACCATGAATACACCATCATATCTAGGTATGTTAATTGTGTGAATTTCCACACAAACCCACTAATAAGCCCCAAAAATTTATAAGAAAATAAATGATTATGCAAACAACCAACAACGGAGAACGTAACTGTGGAGGGCACGGAGGTATCCAACATGAATACACACTCACAACCTGGTATGTTAGCCATGTGTATTTTAAAACAAAATCATTTATAAGGCCCACAAATTTATAGGAAATGATAACTAACAGACATTAGTTTATATGCTTGGCATATGGTAGAAGAAAAAGTTTAAGGAAATCCATTTGTAAGCTACGATAACAATTTAAAATGAATTATAGAGCTTAGTGGACTCTATGCATCCACGTTCAATACAGTAATGGTTAGACTAAAAACCTTACATTCATCAATATCTCATTGATTTACAATTACATATTGTCTACAATGTTTCACTGATTCACTACTGCATACTGACTACTTACATTGAATTAACATTTTTTTGGCTTCAACATCATCATAAATAGAACTACATACAACTTGATCCAGCTCGTACATATGTAAAGAAGCACTTGGCTAGCCTCATTAAAGGTTTTCCAACTAAGTGTAGTTCGACCAATGATGGCATAGCCTAGTGGTCGCAAATCCTCATCAATAGTTGAGGATTGTTTTCCACCAAAGGGTGGTTTGACGAATATAAGCGTAGCCTAGCAGCCGCTAAATTTGAATTATAAGACAGAGAACAATTGATATTGTACTTACCATATCACCATAGAAACCACTATGTTTATCCATTTAAGCTTTCATTTTCCACAACATGAAATTGATTATGAATTGATTAATGTTTATTTCAAATACATTATGCTCACATTTTCAATAGCAAGAAATAGATTATGAATTGATGAATTTTTATTTGAAATAGCTCTTACATCAATAGATCCAACAACGTGTAAAGGCGGTGTAATCCAATCCGTAATCTCAATCGGTAATTGTTAGCCGTAAGCTAAAATGTTGTTTATTTCAATTGGTTATAATTGATATGCGGTCGATGAAAATAAAATTTGTTTACTTCCTATAGGTAGCGATAAGAGTTATTTACTTATTTTAGATATGGAGGACCTGCTATATGGGATAAACAAAACATACAATAGGAAGATGTCATTCAAGTTCGACATGAAAACTATCAACCTGCAAGGTGGCCTGTCAAAATTTATAAAATTATTATCACCATATTGTGAACTGGGATTCTGGTTTGACAACATCATTTCTGCTGATGTTAAAAGATATCAACGGGCTTCAATAAAAAAATATTGACTATATTGTATCCAAGACTCACTTGGGGAAAGGAACATTGCAATATAGTCAAGGGAATAGCAATAAGAGACCTAGAAAAGGTTTGGAGTAGAAACGATTTTTCATACAGTTCTAAAAACACTTTGTGTATTACATTAGGTGCAAAGGGAAACCCTCCTAAAATTTTATGGTGGGGATGAAAAGAAAACGCAAAGATTGTACAAAAGATAAATGGTTGATGGTTGATTTGTACAAAAAAATCACAAATAATGTCTCGGGATTGAATGTGGTAGAGGGCATCAAATATTTGGAGCAAGAAAATGCTAAATAACTATTTATCTTTTTAGAATGTTATCATGATGGTACTTGCTTAATATTATCAATAATATATACATTCATATGTTATTATGAATGTATTGTGTAACTCTATTATATTATGTTGAGATTGTTGAAATATAAGTTGGGAGGATTTATATTTTCACTTATTATAAGCTGACAATATGATTGAATAACTTATGTGGTGAATTATAAAAAAACTTGCCCTTGAAAAATTGTAAAATAGTTTTTTTAAATTGTTCATAAAATAAATATAAAATTATATTGTATATACTTAATTGTTTTTAATATTTTTAATATAATTAATATATAAATAAATCTCTAGAAAAATTGACGGTCATATCTAAAATATGCAAGTCATATGTGACGGTTATTTCAAAGATTTGCAACTATTTTATGGATAAAAAATGATAAAAAAATGTCTAAACAGGCGTCAAATTTAACACCACATTGTGGCCTTTGTTGCAACCATTGAAGGACAAGAGAAGATGTTCGGGATGATATTTGATCAAAAACCAAATTTAAGGGAGCTTATTTTTTAGAGCTTCACTATGATTTATTTTGTTAATTTGGGATCCCAGATCTTTGGGAATAGTGTTACAATAAAATTCAAACAATTCTTAAAATGTTTTTCTACATTTCTATCTTTAGTAAAGCAATTTAAATTTATTTCATATCTATAATTGAATACACAAATATATTTGGATTGGTTTTATAGTTAATTACATTCTCCTACTCTAAATTGTCACCCTCTTCTAATTTCTTCATAATATCTTTAGTAATTCTCTAGTTACGCTGAGGTTCAATCACATCATACTGCATGAACCTGGAAGTGTCTCAAATCTCTTGAATTTCATTAGCCTAGTGGCCATTGGGCCACAAGGCGTTTTAATTATTCAAATATTCATAGTTTAATCTTAAAGACATTTAAACATTGATAAGAACCTTATTACAAAACATTGATAATGCCTAGTAGTCGATACCCCATATAAAACAAAGACATTTTTTTATAACAAAGCATAAATAATGCCTAGTGTCCTTGTCCCGTATAAACTAGAAAATATTCTATACATAATCATAAATAATGCCTAGCGTCCGCTAGACCGTATAAAACCGAAACACAATATTTATATTAAAAATCATAGATAATTCTTAACGACCGCTAGCCCATTTAAAACATTATATAACATAGCATAAATAATGGCTGGCAACTAGCAGCCCTTATAAAACGAAACATGTTTTGTACATAACAAATCATAAATAATGCCTAGCAGCTGCTAGCCCGTATAAAACATATACATGTTCTGTTTAGTCCAAAGCATAGATAATGCCTAGCAGACGCTAGCCCGTATAATGGATTCCAATATATGGGACT
Organism: Taxus wallichiana var. yunnanensis; assembly: GCA_018340775.1. NCBI lineage: Eukaryota > Viridiplantae > Streptophyta > Pinopsida > Cupressales > Taxaceae > Taxus > Taxus wallichiana. Next base: position 464,203,423 of record CM031236.1, on the reverse strand, counting down.
TTGGAGAGCAATAAATTCCAATATATGTGATTTTAGATTCCAATATATGTGATTTTGGATTCCAAAATATGTGATTCTGGATTCCAATATATGTGATATTGGAATCCAATATGTGCGATTTTGGAGTCCAGATAATTCCAATATTTAACATTTTGGAATCCAAAACAAGTAGTTTTGGATTCCAATATTGATATATTTTTGCTACTCAGATTGGAATAAGTCCAGATTTAGTGAAATAAGCGTTACATAATTTGTGTTCAAAATTTAAATTATATATGTTTTTGTCACTTTGGTTTGATAGATATCATATCTATTTACTCTTTACACACATATATCCATGTGGTATATTGAGCTTTATGCAGGACATATACATATCACTACATGATGAAGGGTATCAACATTCCCTTTACCCAGACCTCCTATACATCTGGGGTCATCTATTATACACTACACATAAGTGTTATTATTCATTATAGTTCCTTTCTATTTCCTCATTATACTTGATTACATATGTTGTGTACATGTTATATTTTGAGCTAACAAGACTAACACATGTGTTGTGCAATGTTGACACCTTTTGCTTCACATGTTTCTATCTATATTAGTTACTTATATTATTTCATCACATTATGAAACTCTTGTTTTTTATACATACTTTCTAGTTGTGTGTGTTATTATGTGTTTTATTTTACATGCGTTATTACCACCATTACTACTATTTCTATTGTTTCTATATTGCTCTTGTTACACACCTTGGTTTCTACCATGTACATTCCCTTTACAATTTTGGGATCCAATTATCGGTAGTCGCCACCGCATGCAGGTCTTCCATGTGTTTCTATGTAAATTATCGACTCATTAGACATAGTTGTTGATATATTATTTTGATCCACGCACTCAAATTCTTTATCACATATGTTTCAAAAGAGGGAGCATTCATTCGAGTATATTCTACACCTATGAAAATAACATAAACTTTTGGTCTTGGACAAGGGTATACACAAGGTATACATACCCGAAACATCATCAAACACAAAAATTTATAAAATCATGCATAGTTTCAAAATGTACATCTTGTCTAGGACCGTACATAAATTTCTATCCTTTTGACATAGTTTTTCCTAAGGGAAATTACACCAACTTTCTCAGTAATTTCAAATTTCCACCTATAGGCATAATTTCTTAACACAATTTCAGATCTACTTAACTCAATTCATATCGGTTATAGGGGAATGAAGTACTTCACTCCTTCACCACAACACCTAGTTTCAATTACGCTTTAGAAATATTAAATGCATGGGTCTCCTCTCTCCATCTACATTTCAGTACATTAAAATTATTATTGAGTTGTGCAACACATAGAAAGGGCATGGGGGCATGAATTCTCTTTTCTACTATGCATCCTTATTTACAAAATTGGCCATGGATCCATCTATAGTTGTGTGGTCCGTGTGATTATAGAAGGTATTAAAGTGGATAGTATCTTCATAGGTAGTCATTCCTTTCCTCTTACATTCAAAAGGGAAGATATCATAGTTGTTGAATATATTTTACATGTGGTTTTCTTCCTTCATGGGGTTCTTTGGCACCTCTCTCCTTATTTCTCTCCTCCATTCTATGTTGGGTTGCATGTACCAAATACTTTGGTTTATTTTTGGCACTATTTGGGTATGGTTACCTCTATTCCTTCAAATAACTCATTAATCCAAATCTTCAAGTGCAAGGAAAGAACGTGAACTTCTCCCTCTACGAAAAAAAAGGTGTGTTCCTTCCATGTTTTGCATCTCTTCATTTCACTTTATGTAAATGAAAATTTTACACATTACACATTACATTTGAGTTATTGTTTGATTATCGATATGGAAAATAACTACACTATGTGTTCCAGATTTCATCAAGGAGTATGCCAACACCAACACAACATGACACTACAAAACAAAATTTGAGCAAGTAAAAAGTGTGTCTACACACTTAGGTATCTTTTCCTTTAAGTATGTAATTTTCATTTTATACCTAAAGGGGGAATCTAGAATCTCAAAATTTGCAATTTACACATTAACACTATTGGTTTTGATAATGCAATCTTGCTAAGACAAACACATTATTTATATCTCCACTCGACATCTTGAGGTTTCTTTTCTAACTTGTTTATTTAAATGGAATGATATGTTGAGAGTTAAATGCATAAAATCCATAGACAACGTCTACTTGATAGGATGCGAACCCTCGGTTTTCATGTTTTCACCCCTATTTAAAAATTTCTACTTTTTTGGCTTGTGGAATATGGTCCAAGCCGACTCACATGATTTTAAACTGAAATACCCTCCATATAATATTTCAATTTTATATGAATTTTTGGGTCTTTTAATCCATCTCGGTTAGCATTTCCATGATAATTTACCTTCAAAACCCTATATAAGCAAGTTAAACTCACCTCATTTACTAATTTAACATTCTCATGAACTCTTATTGCAAACACTAGCACTAAAGGAACCCAAGGCTCTCTAAATATCACCAAATTTCATGTACAATCATTAGGGAAATAATCACTATAGGTATAAAACATTATATCGTGTCAAGGAATCAAATTCCCCCATTTTTAATCACTCAAACATCCTCATCTCAAAAGATCCAAACTCATTTCCAAGCCTTGTAAAAGAGGTTCCAATTCCAAAGAATAGTTGTATTCATTTATATATTACATGTTAGGTGGATAAGCGAATTTGGTTTGAGGCCTCTTGAGTAGTACCAACACCGGTAGTGTAAGAATTATACTCTAACTGAAATAATGTTTGTTTTATAGGGTCTCCTACCCATGGCTAGGGTTTGAAATCTTACTCGAACTATTTAGAGGTTCTCACAAAATGAGTATTAAATAGGGTTTATAGTGACAAATATTTCTAAGGAAGTGACAATCTCAAAAAAAAAATTAAAGCATGATTTAGAGCGGGTTCAAAACCATACAAGTGCGAACCATATGGATAGGCATAGTAGATCTATATGGTCCTAGACCAGGGTCATTTTCTAGCTATAGTCCCATAAATGAAGCACTTACGGGTCAAATCTCCCGAGTTCTAGAAGTCTGCACACCTATAACCTCCCAAATCCATATGTAATTAGCTAAGTGCAATCATTTTATTTTTTTGAGCTCATAGCATTGCTATCCAAAATAATCCCCCAAGTTATTTTGGAAACTTACAAATTTGTTTTGGGACTTGGATTTTTTTGCTAAAAAGGTCATGAAACACTAGGACTTAGTCTTCCATGGATTGGTGGAATGTAGTGTTCCACGGGTTCTCCTAACCCACGGAACAAAGGAACTAAGTCCAAGGACTTCAAATTTTTTTAGCGCGAGTCTTGGTCTTCTACGTCGGAAAATAATACATGGATTTTTCTCTGCAAGAGTCAGTAAATTAAAGGGAAGAAAGTTATACACGGCCAAATTTTGAAGCTATGGAACATTAACTCAATGTTTTGTGGAATTTTCAAGGTGTGGCACTCTGCCGGTTCTCCTATGTCACGGGATGAGAAAATGGACTTCGGCATACTTCGGGAACAATGCAAAGCCGAGGACAAATAAATAACATTTAAACACGCTTAACAGGCGGTAGTCTTCCGTGGGTTATGACTTCAAATGGAAGCCGTCAAACATTAAAATGATGCCTAACAAGGTTAAATTCCTCTAAATAGATAAAACTCCCGCGAACAAAGAAAAATTCAAAAGAACTTGCAGAATGTTGTGAAAAATCTGCAAGACAAGGCAAAACCGATTTTTAAACTTGTTGTACTTACAAACATGGAATACTTATTTATTAACTTGTTATAACTAAATAATTCAACACACAATAATAATCTTGGTTAAAAATTGATGACCGTTTACATGTTTTCCTTATTTTTAAATGTAAAACATTTTTTTTTTTTTTTGAAATAATTGTCTTTTCCGACTTATATTTATTTATAAATAAATATTAAAAATTGTTAAAATAAACATAGAGTTGAACATTAATAATGTGTTGGTGTGGGTATGTAATTACAAACTCTTATAAACCACACTCAAAAAGGCCTACACAATGAAGACAAAAAAGTCCATACTCTCAAATTAAAGTGAAGTGCCCGAACAAGTTGAATATATATATATAATCTTTTAAACCACGAGATCACAAAGTATTCTAACTCAACGTTCCCAAACAAAAAATCACATGAAATCAAATCAAAATGATCCTTCCCATATTTTATAAGTTTCAGCCAACATTAAACGAGTAGCTTTTTTCATGTAACGAAAGCACAGGAGAAATATATATGAATTAAAATGATGAATCACATGGTGATTTATAATTACTGATTAAAACGTTGCACGTAATTTAAGAAATAAATAAAACCATGCAAATAATGGATATTTAATGCACTTCTTTTACATCGAATGTTGGTGTGGTCACCATGATAAAAATCTTCATAATACACACGCCGCCAACGCATTCTTAATTCTTACATAACTAGCAAAAACATCCCCAGGTGCTTCTGAGAGGCCGATAGGCACAAGTTTATTGGTGTGAAATCATAATTTTTCAAAAATATATGATTTCATTGATATAAATTATATATGATTTTACACAATCTTCCCTAATTTAAATTATAATTTCAGAAAGGGTTTAAAGGGCATTTATATTTATAAACAATGTCTTATTTTTCTCAACAAAACTACAAATTTTTAAAATATTAATGAGAGTGAATATTGTTTTTATGTTTCATAAAGCAACTCATGAGTCACCTATATACTTTCACATTTTGCATACATTTCTATTGGGGAGGTTGCATCTACAACATTTGAAAACAAGAGCCCTGTAATTATGGTTTTATGTTTTTAATGCTAAAATACATTAAAAAAAAAATTGACATCCTCATTTATCCTAACTAGAAAAATTGTTTCGTATGACCCTCCACACAATAAATACTCATAAGAAAAGCGAGTTCTAGTAAGAGAGGAAAAATCATCTCTTCTTATCTTTTTGATTGATAATTCCCATCCATGTATGTTTATTTTCCAACACTTTCCTACAATCTTAATCTCTTTGATTGTAAACATTCTACACACCTACAAACATTTGTTTGGAAGCGTGACATTTCTTAATGTTCTGAAAATGACATTGTAAGCATCATGTATATCATCACAATTTGAATCACCAATTTCAACATTGCAACCTAATAAAGAAAATTCTAACATAAAATTTTATTTTTCAATGTATACACCTTCACTACTTTTACATTTAATTGAACATAAACACCATAAAAATTGTTGGTAAAAGAATAAATGATTAATATAATTCAAGAATTTAAATTTCTCATCCTCTAACCTCTTTTTCTAATTACAAAGATTATATAATCTTGAAACTCTTCTTAAATAAAACTTTTGCAATAAAAAATCTTCCAAAATAAGATCTTTAAAAACTAGTTTAAAATTTGTTCCTAATGGCAAGACTATTTCCAACTTAAATGCCTTCAAAATCCTTAAAATCTTCCTAATTAAAATGCCTAAAAAAGTTCGTATTAGAAAAATAAAAATTACAGTCTATCAACAAAATCCCAACGCAAAAAACCAAATACATGACTAACAAATGATAATATAATTTAGTGCACTCAAAACATACGGTTAAAACAATCATTATTTATGTCAATGTCCACTTCGTATTACTTGTTGTGTACAATAATTTTATAAAGTAATTTATACATATTAATAAAATGATATATATAATGTATATGTTAAAAATGATTTCTATATATTACATTTACCTGGAATATGTAAGTTTCAATAGAATCGCACAGAGATGAGCAATTTTCTCCCACCGATGAAGGGACCTGTTTAATGAAGAAGCGCAACTGGACTGGAAAGTTGCAAATCCAATGACTGAAAACCCTCCAAGAATTTCAGATTTCATTAGAGGCAGAGCGATTCCCATTACACGTTGCAGAGAATGGAGAAAGTTTGGCAACGACTATTTGGTAAATTAAAATTCCCCTGACCATAATATATTTTCCATTTATCCTTTTCTCTGAGCAATACATTTAGCATAGTTTTTAAAAATGTTTATTACCGGAAATAGTGTGGAGACTGGTAAAATCATTGGTTCCCAAATTCGTTACGAGTAGAATTATTACAATTGTATGGGACTACGATTTAGAAGAAGCCACTAGAAACATTCTTTTCCTTGCAGGAAGGGTTCGAACCTCTGACCTTTGGGCCCTTAAAATGACATGGCTAAGAATGTTGCAATTCTTAATATACATGGTACTATTTTGAAGGGCATGCACAACAGAAAGACATCGGTAGTATTGTACTGATGAAGGCGTTTGCAGAATACTTTTCAGCTGGTAAAGTAGCACATGAATTGTAGGGTTATGTAGCATTTGACGAAGGCATTATGTAGAAAAAAACTGTAATGGGAGAAGGCCGGGGGAGAAGCAATAGAAATTCATTCCTTACAAATAAAATGAAATACTAAAAAAAATAGTTAGAAAAAGTTTATGGGCAAGCGTCCGATTGGGAAGCGAATGCAAGATATTTTTCATTTATTAAAATCAAATTTTGGAGGCAACGATCCGATTAATGACAATGAGCCCGAACATTATCTAACTGCTTGTAATTGTTTGCGTATCCCATCTACTGTGTGAGGCCCATTACGAACAGTACCAGAGGCAGCCACAAGATAGTCATACGATATCCCGTCTCTGTCATAACAGCCTCCTATGTAACACTTTTTACAGTGGACGTTATAAGCTTTGCCCTTTTCAATTACTCTCTGCGCAGAAATACGATTCACTATGAAAAGCTCGGCTTTACCATGCACCTCAAACCTGCCCACACAATTTTAAAATAATCCTTCTGTTGCTACTCAACTTCCATGAAAATGAAGCGTCACCTAAATTTTTGTGTTGTTGAGAAAAAAATGCAATATTGAAGATGAGGATGAAAAGACAGATTACAACATGACAACATAGTTTTTTATTTTTATTTTTAAAAGAGGACGACTACCAAAAAAATTCAGTTACAAAGAAAGTTGTCTCTAAGAAGCCTATTGGCCAATATTAATAGCTGGAGAGTGGACTGTTTTTAAGACCACAGTTACTAGTTACTGAGTCACAAAACTTGTACAAATTTGTCAAACAAAACACACTATCATCGGGGCATTAACTTGATAAGTTGAGATCATCTTTCTTTGAACATTTCAAGTGGAAGTGTATATATTCATTAGGGGTTGATCTTTATGATCCAAGCATATATTGACTGGTATTCTCTTAGTAGTTATAGGATTATCTTAGTAGTTATAGGATTATGCTCGACCTATCGAGAATATATGTATTGAGTATATCATTTCTATTATGTAATTTAGGAAGAAAAGATAAGTGTATATGCAATCTGGAGAATACATCAACTATATAGTTTGGAAAATATATTGTCTTATTTTGGATTGTACTCTCTGTAAGAATGGTCAAATCTCTTGTGGAGAGAAAACCTAAAGTCAAGACCATTGGAATTTATGGGTGGTTATGGGGAAATGGGGTATGATAATAAATGATTTTTATGGAAGTTTTTGAGAATACAATTGTGTCTATTTGAATATAATTTGGTGTTATTGAGTTTGATGGGAATAGTTAAGATTCATAAGTTGTGGGAAGAGTTGAAATGAACAAGTTGTTGCAAAGAAATAACTGCAAAGACTAATTAAGGTGAAAAGAGTGTTGTTTCTCTTCATCAAAGATGTGGCATAGACGTCGGAGGGAATGCTAGAACGCCTAGTTTTCGCATATTGGAACATGATTAGATAGCTCCTTTGAAATGTAATCAACAACTTTAGACAAATGTTGTATAAAGCACATGATTTTGAAAGCTAGAAAGCAAGAGACTGCGGTAAAAAGGATCTAGGATTGAAGAACATGATTGCACCATTTTTTAAAATTTATTTGATGTTATGGCTTTGATCTAGTTAGTTCTTCCGACAAAGAAATTTGAGAGTGCACGGCTATTTAATGGAATTGCAATACAAATGAAAAAATTTTACGTCATAGAAAAAAAATTATTTAAGGAAAAAAAAATGCAAAACCAGATGTATTAAGAAAGTCAAGGGTGATTAGCTCATCACACTGCAATTGTCCTCCTAGATTTGAATTTGTTGAAAAAGTTGACTCTTCCGAGGGATACTTCAAAATATGCCACGAAAGACAAAGAAATGCAGTGTAGACATTGCAGAAAGGAGGGGCGTTGGGCATATAGATTGGCCAAGTAATGATTATGAAACCATAACCCTATCAAGCAAACTGCTACAAGCAAATATGTCTGGACAATTACTTGTACACGTAGTAATATATGCATTTCTAGAGGGTCAAGGATATTGACATTGGAAGAATTTTTCCCACTATGAAAACAACCTTTAAGATGTCGATTAACGAGGATGATACATGAAGAATGTTATACAAATTTGTAACAAACGACATTACAATTGCTCGGAGAATCCTCCCCACACATTTCTCCTCCTCTTATTATCTATCCATTTTTGGAGGGTCAAGAATACTGACATTGGAATAATTTTTCCCACTAAGAAAACCACCTTTAATATGTCGATTAACCGAGGATGATGCATGAAGAATGTTATACAACTTTGTAACAAACAACATTGCATTTGCTCGGTGAATCCTCCCCACACATTTCTCCACCTCTTATTATAGTAGACATATGATTCTTTATGTCAACGAAAAACATAACTAAATCTTGGCCATTTTCTTCGCTAACATGGGTGGCAAAGTTAGAAGATGCAGCCATGAAGCAGATGAAGCCACAAAATAGGTGAAGTAGGTGGGGTGAAAAAGTGAATTAGGAAAGCATCGTCGGTGGGAATCTCCTCATAGTAGACACACCTTCTACTTAATTAACCCTTTCATGGTAAAAAGAAAATTCAAATTTTAGAGAGCTCATTTTAGAGGAAAGGTTTGAATTATTTAAAATTAGAAGGATTAATTGAAATGCTTGAATCTTTACGAAGCATTAATCAAATGAAGTATATTAAAAAGAGTTGTATCTCAAAATAATCTTTTTTCATGAAATAAATTAGGATATTATATTATTTATGAAATATGATGAGTGACATATATTTAGCAAGACAAAATCCTCATTTCCTCTAATTCAAAATAATTTTACATTACGTCATTTTATTCAAACAATTTAATATTGTAGAAATCACAATTAAATAAATGATACACTAAAAATAATAATATAGAATCGAATCACTTTTAATTCTTAGTAACTCCTCTCCTTCCTAATTATAATTGAATTATACAAGATTTAAATAATTAATCCTTGGACAAACATTATCATACAACATCACACATATCACACAACAAAAACAATTTTATTACCCAAATCAACAATAAAATAATAAAAATATCAGTTGAGCATATCTCCTAAATTGTTTCCATTCACATAAAAATTGGTTAAATGCAATGCAACCAAAATGCATATAAACATTTATTGTTTATCTAATAATATGACTAAAAGTAATGCATAGACCAACACAAAAATAGTTTTTTTAACTTATATCTACAATTACACTAGTTGATATATAACCTTAAATACATTATAAGTTAGTAACACCACAGGTATTCAAACTATGAAGCTATCTAATTAAAGAATTCTCCTTTGTTGTTGAAGAGGGTAGAAGTTGATAAGATTGTAATATCTAGATAATGTAATGATGTTGGTAGGATCCTTGTAAGAGTAATTGTAAGATTTATGAAAAACAATACTATAGAGGTAAGATAAATTATTGAGTTTACACATCTAGAAATTTAATTAGGGTGTCATGAAACAATACCAAGGGATGTTAACGGGAAAACCCAACTTTACACGAAATGAAAAAGCCGTGTTTGTTTTTCACATTAAACTAATGCATGCTTTTGAACTAGTATTTATAGGGAGATATGGTGATTGGAATATTGTAACCACAAATGAGGATGAACATGTAGAAATTATAATAGTCAAGGGTGAATTAAGAGAGCATTGCATGCAACACAACTTTCACACCATTATAAGAGCTTTGACCTTTGTAATCATCTATGGCCCTAGATTCGATCCAACCATTTGTAGGGAGAAGCAAATGAAAATAAGTATTGGTTGAGAATCCATATTTGATGTCACCATTTCAAGAGAGCTATGGTTGACTGACAACTTTTGAAGTCATCATATAAAATATGTCATGAGTGAGTAGTGGCTTGTTGATGTTGGGTTAGATATTGGACCATAATGATCATATACATTTGTTCAACATAATCATTGTAGTGGTAGCAAGACTTTGTCCTTTACAAAAAAAAAGTCACAAAACTACACAAATATTAATTTTAACTCGAATGTAGTCTAGAGCATATAAACTACATGTCGAAAAACTATAAATATTTTTCCTTGCATAAATAAAGAGGAAAATGAGGATGGAAATAGATGGAAATACAATTGACAAATATATTTATATTGATTTGAAAGAAAAAAATATGATTATAATGATATTTGGATGTAAAATCAAATAATTTTCAATATACATTAATAAATAATGTAGAGATATATATAATATTACTAGGATAGTTGTCATTAATAAAATTAAGATGTCATTAATAAAATCATAAAATAATGTGGCATTTACTTTTAAATTGTTACCCACCTTTTAAAACTTTAATAAATTTCTTCGAAATCTTTCATGAATCTTGGAATAATATATACAATTTACAACAAGGATTATTGTACTTCAATTAAACAATTCATTGTGAATGTCACAATCGACGGAGATAACGGCTAAAGAATAAGAAAATCATAGTTCAAACACAACTGATTCTTAAACGAAAATTTTATATTCTTTCCAAAAAAAAAAATTTAAAAACATCTTCTGGTTTCTTTACAATCATCAAATGATACTCCTATGGTCAATGAGTGTCAATCTAAAACTGTTTTGTGAGATCGTGTCATGCTCATGCTCGAAGGATCTTTTACCCTAATATTAGGTGCTAATTCATATATTCATGTATAAAAGTTTGGGTGACCATTATAAACTACCTAGCCTTCAACCACACATTCTTTATGATATTGGAAAAAACAATGTTCATTTATATAAATTGTATAAGTAAATAATAGCATGTTCATCCAAAATGTTCCACTTAGGTAATATAATAGACTGAGAAATATACAAATAAGATAATCTATTTGAATCAATCAATCTTAATGTAATATTTTAATAAAGTATTTATAGTATGGTAATAGATAAAACAATCTTATAAATAAAGTTTGAATAAAGTTTATATTGACTCAAACATTGAAAGTTCACATGAAATGCATTTATTATTTTATCTCTAGACAAAAATAATGAGATCTTGTTTATCTTTAAAAAACCATCTTCACACACACACACACACACACACAAATGTGTGGCGTAATACATTTACAAATACTCTCCCTATTAGCAAAACAAATACATATGTGTGGTGGAACACATTTACAAGTTCTCTCCTTATTAACAAATGCTTAAATATATTTATGATTTAACATAATTAAATATTAATCAGAGAACTAAGGTCAAATAGATATAACAACAATAAACAAGATTTATTATGCAAGAGACAAGAAAGTGTAAGAAATAGTGAGATAAGAGTGACTTAGCTTATATTCGAAGATATGGACTAGAAACGCAGTGGAATAAGATAGATTTGGACCGAGTGTGCTTTGTCTGGAAAGTTGGACTCTAAAAATACTTCAGACAGAACCGCCCAGAGAAGGATAGGACCGCCCGAGTGCTAGTGTTTGAATTGGGCGCTAGTGTCCTAGGAAATGCTATGCTTTTAATCCTTTCAGGGTTTGAACTTGTCTTCTTCATTTCACTCTTTTCCACTTTATCTTTGTTGTAGGGTTTCACTATCACATTTGGACCTGCAAAATAAACACTCGCCACTGCACAAGACTCAATAAAACATTAGATGATACAAATAATGCATATGCTTGAGTCAAACAGACGTCGATGATCACCACAATTGATTGTCACCGAGTACTGCACTACATTTTAGACTCTATGTAGTTCTGGTGTGTGTGTGTGTGTGTGTGTGATTGAATCATGTCCCTTTGTGTTAGGAAACCATAGACTTTGCAGCAATGAATAAGCAAAAAGTTGAATAAAAAACAACTATTTACAAAGATAGAGATAAAAGAAATATACAAAAATTAAAAAATACAGGAGACTAACACCATATTTATGTGGTAAAACCCCATCTAAGTGCCTATGTAAACATTCATGGTGTAATATATCAATTTTTATCGACTCAAGATGAACAGATTAAATGCGGACTTGTTATGAGCTACTTTTGGATCTCCACAAAAATAAATACACCTAATTGGTGAAGTATAGTTAGGATTCCTCCTCCTAAAAATAGAGTGGAAAAACATCATTAGGATTTTCCTTCCTAAAAATAGAATTCAATTGAATTCATCTTTCTAGAAACAAGGGATTGACTCCTTAATTTTTTTCTTTAGGGGCTCCACCCCCAAACCCCCGCCAAGGGGGGCTCCATAACATGTCCCCTCCTTGGACCCCCTACGACAAGGGGGGCGGGACCCCACGCACCTCCCTTCGGTAAGTGAGATACAATTGCATCGCAAAAGAGATCCAAAATTTAGCTTTGTTGTCATATAGTAAAATTAGATGAAACAAATAATGCATATCCTTAAGTTGGACTAACGTCGGCGGTCACCCCAATTGATTGTCACCGAGCTACACTACATTTAAGACTCTATGTAGTTCTTGAATGTGTGATTGAATCATGTCCTCAAGCTAGGTTTCCCTTGTGTTACTCACACCAAGATAGCATGCTACAACCGCTTTGCCCCAAAGGTGAATGTTTGAGATGAAATTCAAAAATAGCCCCTCATATGCAAAGTGAATAATGCAACCCAAATTCAATTTTAAACGTTTCTCTTTGTCCAAGTAGTAAATAGGAAGTAATAGCCCAAATTGCCCAACCCCTAATAATAGTGAGTAGGTTGTGTATATATATGATTTACTTGTTTGAATTTCGATACTTAGTGACACAAAAGGCCAACCCATAGAATTAGAAAAGACTCAAAGTTAAGTACCAAACGATAATTTAGAAAATGAAGGAGAATAGACAAAAGCACTTAGAAGGGAGTCTAATGCTCAAAGCGGTATTGCCCTTTTGGGCGATATTGTCCCGAGAGCCAAGAAACATAAACAAAACCAAGAATGGGACAAGGATCCCTATGACTCGAGCAAAAGATGTAAATCGAAGAAGTACAGGACATTGTCATGATCAAAATCAATAGACGGACTAGGAAAAAGTGTGACTAGTGTCTAATCTTCATACTTAAAAATCATGTATACAAGAACATAGTAGAGACGTTTATTTATGTAATAGTAATAAGTGCATAATTTTGTGTCTAAAATTTATATGTTAAATAGTTCCCTTACCTTCTTTCATGATGGCATATTATATATCTATGAGCGTCTTCATTAAAAATCAAGAGTATATGATACATTTTTGGGGGTAATTTAGAGGGATCAACAAATACCCAATGACACAAAATTTCGAGAAACGAGACTCTAACAATAGAGGTGTGCCACTGATCAACCTCATTTAGAGCAGCATACACCGGACCCTCAATACGTGCTACGAATAAATCGTGGATTGTGAATATATGATAGACTCTCAAGTCCTTTTTTCCAACGAACTTTCTTTTTCAGTCAAATGATACAAATAAACTCATATCCTTCATTAAATTAAAGGATGATACACCTATAAAAGAAATATTTCGAAGTTCATACATTTTAATATAAATATGTTCAAAATATCCGAACCACCTACCAAAAGATATGTGGTTATTAAGACGACCTGAAAAAAACTTTATCAAATCCCAACCAATTAATAACAATGCTAGCATAACTGTAAATGAAATATTCTATTCAATATAGATATTAAAGCGCTGGCAGTCACATGTTGAGAGTGCGCTGTCATGGAGTTTTGCTTTCTATTTATGCATCAATCTTATTTGGAACTTAAGTAGGTGTCTAGACTCTATACAATTCTCTTCTAAATTTCCATATTTGGGTAATATGGATCTGAAGCAGGTCTCTGTTGTGGCCTCTAAGGTTGCCAGGGAAGATGGTTTGTTGTATTTATATGTTTCCTGATCATGTCCCTCGCAGGAGGGACGTACATATTTGGCATATATTCTGAAGCAATTAAAACTGTGTTAGGCTATGATCAGGAAACGCTGACGACCCTGGGTTTTTTCAAGGATCTGGGAGGGAATGTTGGAATAGTGTCTGGGCTAATCAACGAGATAGCTCCTCCCTGGGTAGTGTTGGGCATAGGAGCCATCATGAACATCACCGGCTATTTGATGATCTGGCTATCCGTTACCCAACGGATTGCCCAGCCCAAGCCATGGCAGATGTATTTATATATCTGCATAGGAGCCAATTCCCAGACTTTTGCCAACACAGGAGCTCTGGTCACCTGTGTCAAGAATTTCCCACAGAGCAGAGGAAGTGTGCTCGGAATTCTCAAGGGATTCGTGGGTCTGAGCGGAGCAATCTTCACTCAAATATACCATGCAATTTATGGCCACGATGACAGAGGCGTAATCCTGCTTCTGGGTGTGTTGCCCTCTGCAATAACTCTGCTTGTAATGTTAGTAGTGCGACCCACCAAAGTCGCCACAGAGAAGAATGAGCTCAAGCGGTTCTACAATTTTCTGTACATCGCCCTCGTCCTCGCCGGGTTTCTGATGGTCATGATTGTGGTGGTAAACAGGGTCAAGAATTTTCCACAGTCAGGCTAACGAGTTGTGGCTTCCATAGCCATACTTTTTCTGTTCTCTAATCTGGGTGTCGTTACGAAGGCAGAATTGGCCAACATGAGGAAGCAAAATTTGGTGTCTGCTGCACCTCCTGATATGGAAATCACCATGGCGGCCATGAAACTATCTGAAGGTGAAGCCAAAAGAAGCGAACAAGAAGAGCCCATAAGATCTCTGAGATCCCGGCTTGGAAGAGTGTTCAGGGGGCCAGCAAGAGGAAGCGACTTCACCATTCCACAAGCTCTTGTAAGTCTGCACATGATAATCCTCTTCTCGGCTGCAACTTGTTGGATTGGAGCAACCCTCACCGCCATTGACAACATGGGTCAGATCGGCAAGGCGCTGGGATACACCCCTGTGAATATCAGCACATTTGTTTCGCTCATCAGCATCTGGAATTTTCTAGGGCGTGTGGTTGCGGGATTTCTGTCAGAATTCCTGTTGGGGAAATACAAGTTCCCGAGGCCTCTCATGTTCACAATAGTGTTACTGATAGGGTGCATTGGGCATGTTTTTATAGCTTTTGCTCTGCCTGGTTCGTTGTACGTGGCCTCCATCGCCATAGGGTTGTCTTTCGGAGCACAGTAGCCGGTGTTGCTCGCCATTATTTCGGAGCTATTTAGTCTGAAGCATTATGCGACTCTTTTCAATTTTGGAGCCGCTGCGAGTCCGTTGGGGTCGTATATTCTTTCGGTGAAGGTGGCTGGAGCGAGAAAGCAGCAACAACTGCATAATCTCATCCATATTTCTGAATCTCATAATAAGCTGACATGTGCTTTAGGGTTAGCTTTATTATTATGACGTTGGTGTCGTTGTTTGGAGCTCTGATTTCAGGTATACTTGTTTTCAGAACCAGCATGTTTTATAGAGGCGACATATATGCAAAATTTCGTGAGGAGGAGGATGGCGACAACGACAAGCCTCAACTCACCAACGGTGAAATTCCAAAACCATGACGCATTCAATTGGGATTTATTATAGACTTTTCGTAACTACGTACTTATACAATTCTAGTTTCCCATAATTGTAATTGTACTATTTTAGCTCCTAGTTTTTCCTACCTTTTGACCTACATTTATACAATTTTTCCGGTTTTCTGTATCAAATAGTGTCCTAATTTGTATTCAAGTTAGTATATAAATATGTACATTAGTTTATTTAGGGACAATTATAGAAAGACATGAAGATTGATTATGTGATATTGATGTCGTAAGAGGATAATGTATTGTTTCAAGAGTATTTTTGTGCTAAAAAAATGAAAGCATTTAGAGAACACTATGTAATATAAATTTTAGGGTTTTAAAGCCTAAATACTATTACTAGTTGCATAAAATATTTGAGAACAAGAAGCAAATAGTCCTAACAAATCTAAATTATGTACAAAGATCATGCAACATGCTTCATATTTATTAAAGAAACTATAGTTAAGGCTAGAAAGATATTACCAAACTACCAAATGTGCACGATGTGATAGTGTTTTGAAACTATGTAAAAAGGATGGATATAGTGTCATCGAGCTACCTAGAAAATATGGGGACTTAAAAGTGTGCACAAGATATGAGGTTTGTGAATAAACTTATGAGGGACTATGATGTGTCTTTGTCCACTCTAAGCTAAAATATGGTAATGGGATGTAGTTCTCTATGTCTATAAGGCCCTTTCTTTATATGGATCAACGAAATGAAATTGTTGTTATTGCATATTGCTTCTCCTTGCTTGCTAACCTAAAAAGGGATTAGTCACGATTTGCACTAGTTAATGACCTCACCACATTCCCACAAATGTGTTGAGTGTTGCACTATGTACTAATATTTCTAAGATGGATCAAGCCAAATGTAGTTATTCCAATCCTATGAAGAAATAGAGAGTAATAAAGAATATTAAAAATATAGAGTGCTCAATTTGTCTACCACACTTGGAAATTGACTCTTGGTTTGGTTGAAGTGAAAGAATTTTTCTCTATGAAAGCAATAAAGATGTATTTAAAATTTGAGTAGTTTTTCTATAGATGTGCCATAAGGAAAATGTTATTTAATTAGTTTATCAATGACCTTATTAGAATGTCAATTTGATATGGGATTTCTAGATGCTCATAATATCTTATGGTGGATATGTTTATATAGATGCTTATTCAAATGTTTTCCTTCTTAATGCATTTAAAGAAAGGAACCTTGGAATTACAAGGATGGATTTGTAGCATGGGGATAGGTTCATTATTTGAACCGTTCCTAAGCCCGTGAGCATGTCCAAGCTAAATCTAGAATCAATTTTGAGATAGCGAGATAATTTGTAGACATGTTCGTAAAGTGTGTACTAATTGTTGAAGTGTCAAGAAAGAATAATATTTAGTTGTGACCAAGTGGACTCAAGGTATGGTATAGAGTAGGAGGCTTTAAGTAGGTACGTAAATAGGTAAATGGAATGATATCAAAATAAATGGCATTTATATTCCCAAGTGCATAAAACCAAAATTTGGGTACCAATATTACCTATCTTTTGTTCTAGTATTGACAATTACTTGATTTAAAGAGAACCTCACATACTAATCATAGGATGGTGGTGTAAAAGTGATGAATGTATCCATATGCTAATTTAATGTCGAACCTATAACCACATGGAAAAGGCATGTATCAATGGTCAATATTGATGTAGAATCAATATAAAAAAATTGAAATATGTAAATGATATAATATCTCATGTGAGATAAGCCTTGGGCCGATGAAACTAATGTATGAGTCATTGGGCTATTGAGAAAGCTAGACTAGTCTCAAACTATATAAGGAGTTAATTCATTCATGACTTAGTAAGGAAATCTTATATTTTCCAATTAAAAAATAGTAGAAAATATGTTTTACAATTGAGAAGTTGTGAACATTATAATTATATATATATATATATATATATATATATATATATATATATATATATATATATATATATATATATATATATATATATATAATGAGCTTTTAAACTAGGAAATCACAAACTATTATCACATGAAATTAGATCAAAATGATCCTCGAGATATTTTATAAGTTTCAGCCAACATTAAACGAGTAGCTTTTTCCCATGTGACAAGAGCACACGAGACGGGTTTATTTTTATTAGTTCCACTTCTTCCACTTCGCATAATTGATTTTTTTCGGGTTAAACGGTTTTTTATTTTTATATTATTTGATTCTTGGAAAATCTGTCTACATTATAGCACGAGAAACATATATGATTTAAATTGATGAATCACATGATGATTTATAAATATTGATTATAAAACGTTGCACGTAATTTAAGAAATAATTAAAACCATGCAGACAATGGATCTTTAATGCACTTCTTTTACATTATATTCGCCAACGTATTCTTAATTCTTACGTAATAATAGCTGGAGAGTGTGACTGTTTTTAAGACCACATCTACCAAGCCAAACCTTTTCAAAACCTGTACAAATTTGTCAAACAAAACACATGTTGGCTTTAACTTTGATACGTTGAGATCTTCTTTGAACATTTTGAGTGGAAGGGTATATATTCATTTGGGGTTGCTCCATACTTTGTAAGTGTCCATCGACTCGTATTATCATATTCATATATACATATATATGTTCAGTCCATGGAGAATATGTATTGAGTATATCGTCTCTATAGTTTAATTTAGGAAGAAGAGACATGTATGTATGTAATATGGAGAATATATCAGCTCTACAGTTTGGAGAATATATTATTTTATTTTGGAATGTACGTGACTATGAATTCAACCTGTAACAGTGCACGAATCCCCAGAAAACCTGAAGTTAAGACCATTGGAATTTATGAGTAGTTATGGGGAAATAGTGTATGATAATATATGAGATACATTTTTTCTATTTGAATATAATTTGGTGTCGTTGAGTTTGATGGGAATAATTGAGATGCATAAGTTGTGGGAATAGTTGAGATGAACATGTTGTTGGGAAGAAATAAGTGCAAAGACTGAACAAGGTGAAAGGAGTACGGTTTTTCTTCATCTAAGAAGTGGCATAGACATCAGAAGGAATGTTGGCAGGCCTAGTTTTGGCATATGGGGATACGATTTGACAGCTCCTTTGAAATGTAATCAACAATTGTAAATAAAGGTTCTATAAGGTACATGTTTTAAAAGGCTAGAAAGCAAGATATTGGAGATGAAAATGATATATTATTGAAGAACAAGATTGCACAATTTGTTGTAATTTTTTTGATGTAATGGATTTGATCTAGTTAGTTCTTCCAACTAAAATTGTTGAGTGCCTCGACCATAAGGGAATTGTAATCCAAATGAAAAAAGTTGATATTATAGGAAAAACTTTATTCAAGGAAACAACGAAAACTAGATGTATTTAGAAAGTCAAGGGGTGATAAATTCGTCCCACTACCATTGTCCTCCCGGATTTGACTTTGTTGGAAAAATTGACTCTTCCAAGGGATACTTTCAAAATATGTCACGAAAGACGAAGTAGTACAATGTAGAAAGGAGGGATATTGGGCATATAAATTAGGCGGGAAATGATTATGAAACCATAACTCTATCAAACAAACCGTTGTCTAGGAAAGTATGTCTAGACAATTGCTTTTACATAGTAGTAATATATGCATTTTGGAGGGTCAAGGATACGACATTGGAAGAAATTTTGCCACTAATAAAACCACCTTTAAGCTATCGATTACATGTAGATGATACATGAAGAATGTTATATAACTATGTAACAACCGACATTACATTTGCTTGGTGAATCCTCCCCACACAGTTCTCCTCTTCCTATTGTAGTAGATACATGATTCTCAATGTCAACGACCAACATAACTAAATATTGGGTCCATTTTCTTCGCTAACATAGGTGGAAAAGTCGAAGAGGCAGCCACGGAGCGGTGAAGCCACAAAATATGTGAAGTAGGTGGGAGATACAAGTGACTTAGGAAAGCATCATCGTTTTCAGCTCCTCGTAGTAGAAACGCCTTCAACATAACTAGTGGTTTCTCCCGAAGGAGCAAGTATACGTTGGAAGGTCCGTGATAGAAGGGCCATGGTGGAAGTGATATGGGCAAGTTGGGAATAAGTATTGTATGGATGGAGTGCCAACGACACCGAACAACATGGAGTAACTTGATTGTTAGTGAATGTCTAACCAAGTCAAATGCAATAATATGTAGGAATTAACATAAAATGTAACTTCCATATCATAAAATGTAGCCATAGCAGACATTGTTTAACAAGAGAAAGTGGAGAAGAAGGCTGGAAACCCAAATATGGAGGGTCACAAAATATTGATCCGTCTTTTGGTAAATTCTTAGGACATTCATGGCTTTATAACACCTTCTGTTAAAACCTCATGGATAATTAAATAGAAATAACTTGATGTTTGGCATCGATTTACCGAATTTGTGTCTGCTACTTGGTCTTATAAGAAGACTAACTTCCATAAACCGTAAGAGTGCTAAGGTTATAAATAAAATATGTTAGACCTAACTCGAGATGCTTGTACACAAAATCCCGAGAAACAAATCTAACCCAAAACATGGTGTAAAGTGGAATAGAAACAAGGCTCGAAAGGCGAAATTATTAGAATAAAGAAAGAAAGATAAAAAAATCCAGACAAAAGCAACCTTGGTAATTCCAACACGAGATGTCAAAGCTTAACAAAGGGAAGTAAATGAAAAATACTAAATACCATTAACATCTTCCAGTCAAGACATTCTTTTGGAGATCCTTTATATTTTCCTCCATCATGATTACATCTTCATCTCCCCTTAGAGGATAACATTTGTGGAGACATATTAGCTATGTAATCAGTTGCCTCATTCCCTTCTATTTATACATGAAGATAATAAGCTACCTCAATTTTATCTTCTAGAGCTTCGTAATCTTTTAATTATTACCTTTGCATTATACAATGCATTGATAATGGTGGAAAGATAATAGGATATATGACACGATGAATTTGGAAAAAAATGAAGTTTTGTCTTAAGCCCAATTTTTCTAAATTACAACTAGTATTTGGTGGTCCAAAAACATGTATTACTAATGCCATTACCACTACCGTTAATCCTCAAAGAGAAAAACCAATCAATAAAAATGAATGATAAAGAAGAAACTACATTACAACTATTGCAGGAATGTATCAAGATGATATCTTTGGAACAAGGAGAGCTTGTCCACACCCATATTCTTAAAAGTGGATATCAAGCAGATGCTTTTGTTGTATATAAACTTGTGATTATTTATTTAAAATTCATGAAATTGGAGGATGCCTACTATTTGTTTGACAAAATTCCCAAACAAACACGGGTTGCATGGAACACAATACTTGTATGATATGTGTAAAATAGAAGAGTGGAGAATGCCTGCAATGTATTTGAAAAAATGTCGAGAAAAATGTTGTCTATGATTGTGTAATGTTTTGGATATCACTTTTTACTTTTCTACTATCCTCCATAACTAATACAAAGTAATAAAAACTAAGAAACCTCGTGCTTGTACATTGGGAAATAAAACATAAACATCCTTACAAAAATTACTACTAACCAAAAATTCCCTATAGCACATGAACAAGGCACCATAATAACAACTTCATACAAACCCACTCTGTCAAACCAAAAGAATAACAAATAATCATAGGGTTTTAACCCTAACAACTTGATTTAATACATAATAAGAAAATAATACTTCAAGATGCCCTCATAAAACATTGGGCGACCAAGTCAAAGAAAAGATTTATGAGAACAATGTCAACACATGGAGAAGAAATAACACTAACCAAATAAAAAATGTAGAAACCCCATTCCCCAAATTGAGACCAAAAATGGAATTGCTATTATGTTGATTCTCGTGAATTTGACCGCTTATGGTTTTTCAATATGAACCTCACACGAGTATCTAATAATGTGCCTAGGTTTTTACAGGTTGTGGCTCAGTTTTGGCATCATAGGTGATTACCCCCTTTTCGCAACAAATGTTGTCGGATACGCAAATACCAAAACCTGATCAGCCTATCCATCACGCAGGTTCACAGTCAACACGAACCTACCCAAAAATTTGACAGGTGCGTTCTTTCCTTGCACCCATTTGGCCTCAAACCTGTGACCCCGCACCCTATTTTCCATGCCTCACCATCCTGCTGCGCACTCATGTTTGAAACAATATGGCACCGGTTCCTTTTAAAAAACCACAAATGGAAATTTGACGGAATAGGTAACAATGTAGTATGTTGTTACCTATTCCGTTAAAACTAATGGCGACGCAACAAACTAATGACGACATGACGGAAAATACTTTTTCCTATTGTGTGAACTTGCATGAGAGATAGGCCTAGCCACCAAAACCATGGCACGAGATTTTATTGCGCTTGTATTTTCTATGCGAGGTCCTAGAATTTTGGTGGGGAGTTGGGAGATAAATCATCTTGACCATATGTTCGACAAACATATCTCAATTGTAAGCATTAAATCTACTCGCATCTTTGGAAAAGGAGCTCAAAAAAGGATGATAGGTAGCTCGAATGCACTAATAGAATGACATGATGCTTGAAGTAGGAGAGCCTCATCAAAGGCATCCTTCCAAATGTAGACACGCCTTCGGCGTAATTAAACATTGCATGGTAAAAAGAACATTTAAATTTTAGAGAGCACATTTTATAGGAAAGGTATGAATTGTTTATAATTAGAAGGATTAATTGAAATTTTTGAATCTTTTTGAAACATTAATCAAATGAAGTATATTAAAAAAGAGTTATATCTCAAAATAATCTTTTTCATGAAATAAGTGAGGATATATGTTATTTATGAGATATGAGGAGTGACATATATTTAGTGGTACAAAATCCCCATTTCCTATCATTTAAAATAATATTGCATATCGAATGATGTTTGAATCAATGGTGAAGATGTTTGGCTCTTATAAAGCCCACCAGGGGTTCAATTTTCACCGAAAGAAAAGTCAAGAGATACCATAATAAGGGATGACTTTGAGATCGTGCCTTGGGAAAATTTGCGAGAATGGAAATCCCTCGGTCCTTGACCGCTTAGCTTAGCTTATTCTAAGACCTGCAAGGTTTCAAACAAAAAATAACAATATTGCATCACATCCTTCCATTCAATTTTTTAATATTTTAGATATTATAATTAAATAATGTGAAGATAGATTTGAGTTGTAGAGATTAAACAAAAATAATATTCAAATCTATATTAATACGAATAATACATTGATGAATACATATTGGGTATTACAATTATATAGGAGTTCTGACTCCTAAAATATAGACTTCTATAACAAATCCTAACAAAATTCCCAACAATTAACTATTCGTATATATATATATATATATATATATATATATATATATATATATATATATATATATATATATATATATATATATATATATATGCCATAACAATATAATCAATATTACAAACTTATTTACCACTCAATGTATAATAATTACCTAAACTCTAAATTCCCTAGCATTCCCCCTTAGTGTTTACATGGGAAGAAACACATCGAAAAACTAGAAACAGAATTGTATGCCTCTGCATACTTTTAGTTTTGTATACTATCGGCTTAAATATTGATGTTTGGATCTTACTTGCACATGACCAATCCACTTCACCATAGTGAATCCCTTACCGAGATGATCACACTTCCACCAATACACCTACATATGTGAACTCAACAGTTCCCACTTTCACTTCCAGTGAATGCTCTTTCACCGGCCAATCGATGAAGAAGTCTAACAATCGAATAATCTTAGCAATAAGAGGATCACTCCAGTTCAGTTGCCCTCCTATACAACTGTTCTCAGATTCCAAATGCACATTCTCGTGTTTCAATCATAACAAGGAAAGGAAACTACACACCATTTTATTCTCACACACCACATAACTAAAAAGAGATGCCACCATACCGAAATACAATCTCGTCATTGGTGACTGGCGAGAGGCATTGATTGCCCTCCTTCCTCCGTTACCTTTGACCTCTAGTAAGTCTAATGCTAACTCATCTTGATTTGAATTTAAGGAACTTTGAACAATTCACCCCCACAAGATGGACATCGCGTACAAGAGAAAATGCATACAATTATTGAAAAGTGAGAAAAAAATTTATTTTTATTTTTTGAATTTTACGGACCTTTTACAATGACATAATTTTAACAACTTAACTACTAACAATGATTTTGACACTAAAAATGAAAAAGATAAATACTATTGACAAAATAAATTGACTCAAGACACAATGAAAAAGAGGATGATGGTTTTGATCCATAGGGATACAAAATGACTCTACTTCATCAAATCAAATAAGAATAAAGAAGGAAAATGAAGAAACAAAGGTTCTATCTTTATGTTAACAGAACCGCCACTCTGTGTAGAGCGGTGGTTATAGAACCACCTCCCAACCCGGCGGTGGTCTTGTAACCACCTCCCATCCAAGGTGGCGGTCCCGTGACCATCGATCTACATTGGTAAATGGTCTTGGCACTTTCGGACAAAAATAAAAATTCAAAACGAATATTTTTAGAATTGGAAAGGTTTTATGTGTCTCTTCTCCTCCATGACCTTTCCCATCCTCTAGTGCATGAGAGGACATGAGAAAGGCTATAAATACATGTAGGAAGGATATTTTTGATCATCGAAGCATGAAAGCAAGTGAGCAAGGAATTCTTAGTGCTTTGGAATTGTGTTTATAGAAGAAAGGAGTTTTGAGGCAGAGCAAACAAGTAATTGGGAGGAAGTGTGAGATATTATCTACTTCTCTTTCATACTTATTGTAAATTATGTACTTCTTATTTGAATTGGCTAATAAAAAGTGGTACGCAAGAGTGTTTTTCCCTTCTGACTGGTTTTCCTCCTTTAGAGGTTTCGGGATAAAAACTGTGGTGTTCATAAGCTTACATTCTTTCCTTTCCTGTAATTGTTGATCCAAATTCATTCACTAGCTATATCTGTCATTTTCTAAAACAAAATTAGAACAACAATGTTTAATTGTGATTTTGTCAATGATTCCAAAGTAGAGAGTTTATAGATAATTTTGGTATCAGAGCTATCAAGTATCCAACACTGTGGTATTCGTTCTTGGATTTTTATGACAATGACGAGATCCAAAGGTAAATAGGCTCTACCTTGCGATCCATATATTTCTACAAGGAAGTGAAAACAGAGAATTCAGGGGACAAATGGAGGAAGAGAACTTGGTTTGTAGAATCGAGATGCTAGAGACCATGATGGATAGGCATGTCTAGAAGTGAAAAAGAATTTGTAAATTTGCAAAATACGGCTTCTATTAAGCAAGACTCCATGGACTCAGTGGTTTGAGGCTTAGCCAAAAATTTTGGCATAGGGAGGAGCCACCATGAGGAAGAATATGGGGAAGAGCGTGAAGAAGAGACTTCAAATGCAAGAGAGAAGGTAAAATTTGATCATGCTCCCTTTAAAGTTGAGACGAAAGTTGAAATTAAAAGCTTTGAAGGACAAGTAGATGCAAAGTTTCTTGATAAATGGTTAAAACAATTAGAAGTCTAATTTAGTGTCCATAATGTCACTGAGGCACATAGGATCACCTTTGCATGTCTCAAAATGGAGGGACATGCTCTGGTTTGTGGGAAACCCATCTAGCCACTTGTGAAAAGAAGAAACGTTCTATTGTAAAATATTGGAAAGAATTTAAAGAATTACTTAGAGCTAACTTCTATCCTATTGGCCATAAGACTGACCAAATGATTGAATGGTAGTATTTTAGACAAGGCAGTGATCAAAGTGTGGACTATACTACAGAATTTGAGAGGCAAGCTATGTTCTTTGAACATGGACTTAGAGGATGAGGATATTTTGACTAAGTACTTGGGAGGACTTCACACTCACCTTCAAAGAAAATTCATCTCCACAAAGCCTAAAGATCTCAACGAGGCATGTGTGTAGGCATACTATATAGATGATGAAAAGAAGCAAGGAGAAGAAAAGCCAAGGGTAAAGCAAAATCAAGAGAAGAAAGAACATGGGAAAACAAGTAACAAAGGTAAACAAGCTGCCACTACTTTAAATACTTGTAAACACCTTAAGAATTTTTGCAAGAAGCTGTGGTATCAATGGTCATATTTACGCTACATGTTGGAATTTTCATCCGGAAATACATTCGAAGAACCAAACAAAGGAATCAAAGAAGTCCATGACAGTTGTAAAGACGAAAGGGAGGTGGAAATCAAAGATGACTCGATGTATATGAGAGGCCCCGGATGCATGGCCACCAACATGGACAACCAAGAAGAGGAGATGAGTAGACTATTCCAAATTAAAATCCAGATCAAGAGAACTAAGGTAAATGCTTTGGTTGATACTGGTTCTTAGTCTAACTTGATTTACGAAGCAGTTGTAAAGAATATTGGCCTTGAGACTTATGAGCATCCACACCCTTATCCTTTGGGTTGGGTGAAGAAGGTTGTTGAAATTCAGGTAACAAAAATATGTAAATTCAAGTTTGGGATAAATTCCTAGTATATTGATGTATTGGAAGTTGATGTTATTCCACTTGATGCTTTTGATGTTGTTTTCGGAGTCCTTACTTATATATTAGGGATGATATATTTATGAGAAGGGAAAACTGATATAGATGGGATCATCTATAACATCCGAGCACACCAATATAAGAAACAGTTATTATGGTGAGTGCTAACCAAGAAAAATAACTTATTAAGGAAAATCATAATCAATTTTGTTTAATTTTGTTAAAGGATAAACAAGATGGGGTAGAAGTTTCAAATATTTCTAACCAAAAAAAATAGGATTTGGACAGTATTATTTAGTCTTTTCAAGAATTTTTTCAAGATTTCATAGGTTACCACCAAAACGAGAAGTAGAGCATGAGATTCGGCTATTTCTAGAGTTCCCTCTACCGAACATTGGTTTGTATAGGCAATCCTTGTTGGAGACTACTGAAGTAAAGAAACAAATCCAAGAAATACTAGACCAGGGGGTGATACAACCGAGAACCTCACCATGTGGTTCACCTATTGTGATGGTGCTGAAGAAGGATGGTTCTTGGAACAAGATCACCATAAAAAATAGATATCTAATTCCCCACATAGATGATCTCTTGGATGAACTTCAACATGCCATATTCTTCACGAAGTTGGACCTCAAGTAAAGTTATCACCAATTCGAATGAAGGAGGAGGATATATGAAAGATCGGCTTAAAGACAAAACAAGGTTTGTAGGAGTGGTTAGTAATTCCATTTGGTTTAAGAAATGCACCCTCTACATTTATGATATTGATGAATGATGTATTGTGGGATTTCATATATTTATGTGTCATTGTTTATCTAAATGATATCTTGATTTTTAGTGCCACATGGGAGGAACATCCAACTTATTTGCAACAAGTCTTACCAGGTTCTCGAGGAGAAATAACTGCTTTGTAATATGAAGAAATATGAATTTGCCAAACAATCACTTGTTTATCTTGGGCACATGGTTGGAGGAGGAGAGATACGAGTGGATCCAAAGAAGGTGGAAGCCATCACCAATTGGCCAACACCAATAGGAGCCACAGAGACTAGGAGTTTTGTGGAAGCATTACAATACATGCGGAAGTTCATTCTGAGCTTCTCTGTGATTGCAACACCTCTACACACAATGGCCACAAAGAGTAAGGATTTTAACTAGGGTAAGGAATAATAAAAATCCTTTGAGTTATTAAAATACAAGATTAGTCATGCTCCAGTACTTTCTCTTCCTAATTTTTAGCAACCCATTAAAGTAGAGACAAATTCCAATGATTGTACTATGGGCGCAATGTTGCTTCAGGGAGGTAAACCCATGTGCTATCATTCATTCTCAAAAATTTACTTCAACAGTTAAAGGATATTCAATATATGATAAGGAAATGTATGCACTAGTTCAGGCAATTAAAATGGAAGCATTATTTGTTGGGTAAAGAAACTATTGTGCACACTAACCACAAACCTCTCTAGTATTTGCAAGCACAATCTAAATTGTAGTAGGAAAGGCACTACAAATGGATGGGGTTCCTTCAACAATTTCATCTGGTGATCAAATACAAGAAGGGTAGTACAAACTTGGTGGAAGACATGTTGTCTAGGCCACCTACACAGGAGAAGTTCTCCTGCTTGGCCACTATCTCTCAGATCGATCCCTTCACAAAGGAAGCTTACAGAGAGAGAATATGCTTAGGACAGAGACTTTGGGGTGAAATTTCAGTAGTTACAGTCCCAAGGGGCTGAGAGGATGGGGATTGAAGATTGTTATCTCAAGGACAGGCTACTCTACCAATGGGGAAACTTTGTGTGCCTAAAGAGGAAAGATGGGGAAGGAATACCATGCAATCAAGACTATTTTTAGGTAATCCGGCTAACAAACATGCCTTGGAAGTCAAGTTAAGTGAAATCACGCAGGTTAAAACCACGCATGAAGAGTTTTCGAATAAGCGCATAGGACCGCTACCCCGTGTAGGGTGGAAGTCCCGACACTAAAGGCCAAAGCATGAACAAGAATGAGCGGGAATCTGGAAGAAAGCATAGAAAAGTTAAGTAAGGATGTATAGGTTACAAATATACACTGCGAATGGGTTTATGAACTCGAACACCTTCTAAAAGGACATGAATCATCATTGGGGAATTTTGTAACGATTTTTCGACAATGTAGCACATACAATTTTGGGTGTATATAGTAACCTCAAGTTTTGAATCTTTTTAGGAAGGATAATTAGAGGAAGGGATATCATTGGTTGGGGTGGACTATTGTGTTACCTCGACTTGAGGGAGGGTAACCATAGGCATGAAAAGGTGAAAATTTGTTTATGTAATTTGTTAATAAATAAATCAAGTAACAAGTTTCTTATTAACATGATTAATTAAGAAATGTGAAAAAGGAAAAAGGGAGGTGGATAATGAAGGTACCTAAGGAATGACAGATCTAAGGTTGGTTTCGGTAGTTATGGTGGGGAGATTTTTAGACGACTTCTGTTGGGTGATGAAATCCCAATTAGTCCACTAGGTAGGAAGATGTCTAGATGTGTTGATTGATGTGTGATTTTTAGGTTATGTGTGATAGGATGTGAGATGCAACCGATTAACCCCTGTTTAAATTATGTGATCAAACAAGATACATGAAAGAAATGTTCCTTTTAAACCAAATCCAGATGTGATTTTTGATGAGGACACACACAAGAAAGGGAAATACGATGCAAAAGGAGAAAATAGGGAAAATGAGGAATACTTGGATAAAGCTTTTCCTTTTTATTTGAACTTTAAGTGAAGAGTGATCTAAGTAGCCGAACACAACATGAGAATGCAAGCAAAAAAATTCTTGTGTTTGAGTGTTAGTAAAAGATAGAAAAATATAGAAAATAAAAAATAAATGCAAAGGATCACCGATAAGGCCAAAATATGTCTCGTTAATGTGCAATAAATGATCTTATTTTACTCTCCTTTTAATCAAGTTTGACTGTGTTTGTGACTTTTGTTTGATCTAGTATAAGTTAGGATGTAATTTTCCATCTTTTTTGGATTTATTTCTAATGTCTAAAAACTCTATAATTCCTAACAAAGTGTGTGGAAATTCAGTTTTTGTAATAAAACAAGTCACAATCAGTCAAGAGAATGAAGTATGAAGTAATAAGCATGTTTTTGGGAGCATTGGCTTCAATAGGGATTAGTTCTGGAACTCCATCACATAGATAAGGAGCTCTATCGCTTAGTTCTGGAACCTTCAGACTTCATTCCAGAACTCTAGCACTTAGTTCCGAAACTATTGCACATAGCTCCAGAACTTTCACAGGTAGTTCTGGAATAGTTCCATTTGGTTCCGGAACTTCTCCAAAGTTCTGGAATCAATGGGGATCTGTTTATTTTTGACAAAATCCGATCTTAGAGAAATAAATGGGCCTTCCAATCTAGAGCAGATCAATAGATTGTTGATTCTTCATACTCCATATCCAGAGATAACTTATCAAATAGTTGTACATCTAACAAGGTTTTCTAAATTCCACATCTATTTTGGGCACTATTCGGTTCCATTTGAATCGGTATAAAAACTATGATTGTAAATGCATCTTTGGATGATGAAATATACATAAAGACATGTAGATAGATTTAATATATATATATATATATATATATATATATATATATATATATATATATATATATATATATATATAATATATATATATAGAAAAGAGAAAAAGGGAGATATATAGAAATACGTAAAGACATAACATTTCAGTAATAAAATAGCCACTTCGTTTTGAGATAATTATACTTTGTCAAATCCTAATTTGAGGTGGAGCAAGGGCCCACTCCTCCAAGAACCAGGATCCTTGTTTTATTGGTATTTATATTTCTAAGAAAATCGTGTAAATTTGTTAATTCTTTAAATGCTTTTAATCATTTTGTTGAATTATGTTATGTATTAAATCACTTTGTAGGTGTTAGAGACTAAACTCCCATTTCTTTGTAAGCATTTTTACAATATTTTCAAACGTGTGTTTATTTATAGCAATTTATTTCATTCTGTAATGTGTGTTTATTTCCAACAATTTATTTCATTCTGCAATGTGTGTTTATTTCCAACAATTTATTTTAGAATGAGTGTTTATTTCAACAAGTTTATTGTAGCATAGATATAATAAGGTGTTGGCCATGAAATCATAAGGACACCGTAAAACCCCGTAAAATAAATAACAAATCCTATAATCAATTACTAGATCACTAGGATTCTTATTGTTGCATATAGCTTCAGACACACCCCTAGTTTGAATATGAAATCAACTAAGAGTTGATTAAATGAAGGGAATAACGACACCCATCATTTTTGGTGCCGTTTCCGGGGACCCACTAGTTAGAATTGTCTAATTAGGTGTCAACAAGAGAAATAATCATACATCTAGTAATTGAAAAATATTCCCTACATTATCATAAAATTTATGAGTAGACTAAGAGACTCAAAGGGTAGATTTCTCCCAAAAATATCTCAAAAAGAATTATCAGCATCCTCTAGTTCAAATAAGGAATTTGACCAAGAATTAGAAGCACCATTTTCCCCTGTTAGACAAGAAGCATAATTACCACCTTTGGAATTCTTGGATCAGTCACCAAAAGGAAGTGGAACCTTTAGAAGAAGGATTATCTCCCAAGACTCGTTTAGAGAAATTTTTGATTCACAATTGAGTAGTCAATCTCCTACTCTCGAATTCTCACCTTTACCGAAGCAGATCACATACCATATTGATTGGGAGAAAAGTCTAGAAATGCCTTGAGAAGTGAAAGAGAACCTGATAGGACTTTTACTTATCCAATTCAGTTGGATGATGATGATACATCTATGAATAATATTTTACCTGCACATTTACCCACATTTAGAGGGATGTCATCTAAATATTCCAACCAATTTCTGTTTGAATTTAAAGTACTTGTGTCAGACTTATGATTACAAAATAGATAATCGAAGCTCAAGTTGTTTCCATCTACTCTAAAGGATGCATCAATGAGGTGCTTTATGGGATTAACATCTAATTCTATTACCACTTGGGCAAAAATGGAAACTTCCTTTTTAGACAAGTATCAAGACTACTGTAGAGGGAGAAACATGAAGGAAGAATTTTTCAAAATCAAGTAGGAGGAGGATGAGAATATGGAAGATTATTTAGACAGATTCCTCTTTGTAAGTAAAAGATGTGGATTTGTACTATAAGAAGAGTTAAGCAAAACCATTTTTCTTAAAGGTCTGGATGATGAATCCAGGGAAGCCCTTAATTTAATGGGAGGTGGAAACATTGATCAATTAAGAATGAATGATATTAAAGAAATTTGTAGAAGCTATTCAAGAATAAGGGGTGGACCTAGGAAAGGAAAAATAGTGAAAAGTTTGAATCCATATATGAAAAAAATGATGGATGAACTAACAAAATTTAAAACAAACATTCTAGTTCAATTAACCTCCACCATGGATGGATTACAAGCTAAAGAAAATGTTAAAACTGAACCATTAGCTATGTATTATCCTAGATGCAGGAAAAAGCATGCAATAAGAGATTGTCCTCTGGATAAAATATAAATGTGTCTTATCTGTGAATCTAGGGACCATGAGAGTAATGTTTTTTCTCTTCTTCCATTTATAAAAAATTAGCTTAAACAAACAAGTACTCCATCCACATCAAAAGAAGTAAACTTTGTCTAGAGACAACCTAACTAGGGGTAGTTCATGCCCGTGTCGCCCTAACCCCTAGATGATGCCATGGGCAACTTAGATAGTACCAAAAAGTTGGGGAAACCACCTTGGGTCCCTCAACCAACATGGAATCCTCAAGATTGGGTAGGACAATCTTGGTATGCCCAAGGACACCAACAACCATGGTCTAGTCAAGGTAACCTGAATGCTTGGTCACAACCTAGGTGGAGCCCTAATAACTACACTCAAGGGAGGACATATCCCAGTTAGAATCAACAAGCCATAATGGGTTCCCTAACACAAAATTCACAAACTGAAAATGTGGTTCAAACACAAATACCAACACAACTAGTGGCTAATCCCAGAAAAAAATAAACAACTCATGTCTATGGGGTAGAACAAGAAAAACCAGTTGATCTTAATGCCATGGATTGTAAGGATATTCAAACCAGATCTAGAAAAATAATTAGCAGTCCACTTGTTATAATTACTGAAATGACAAAAGAAATTGAAACCCCTAGTTTGATTGTTCCTAAGAAGGATGAAAAATAAAATGAATATAAGCCATATAACAACTCTAATGATACTTCATTCCCAAAAAGATTTAAAGAAGTCATAGAGACCAAGAAATTTGAGTTAGTACAGGAATTGAAGAAATTGAATATTGAAATACCATTGTTGCAAGCAATCAAGGACATTCCTGAGTTAAACAAGTTAGTCAAAATACTATGTTTAAAAAGACCTGGAAGAAAGAAGCAGTACCCTAGGATTATTAAGGTAGATGGGAAACTTGTTGATTTATTAGCAAGAAAACTCTTACTTCCCAAACATAGAGATCCTGGAAGCCTGTTATTTTTGTCCCTATAGGGAATAAAGATATACATAATGTTTTGGTTGATTTGGGAGAAGATATAAATGTGATGACATTGGACACTTTGAAAACGTTACCATTAACATGAATACAACCTACTAACAACATATTATAGATGACAAATTAGTTTGTAGCAAAACTAGAAAGAGTTATTGAAGATTTGGCGTTATGGTGGATTCATGGGAATATCTAGTGGACTTCCTTATATTACAACTAAAAGGTAAAACACTTGGTTATCCCATTATTTTGACAGAGACCATGGTTAGCTACAGTTATTGCCTTAATTGATTGCATATCATGTGATATGACTATCTCAAATGGTAAGAATTCTAAGAAAATTTCCTTATATCCTTCTACACGACCTTTTATTGATAATCAAGAACAATTATGGGTAGATGATCCTGATACTAATAAGAAAAACATGTCTTCTTTGGCTATGATAACATTGTAGGATCATGTATAGGAGGTGGAAGATATGATTAATAAACCATTGAATGAACACCAATTTTCCTTGGAGAAATTTGGGATAGTTCTAGAACCTATGGACTTAGTTCTGGAAGCTATGGATTAGTTCCAAACCATCGATTTAGTTCCAAAACATTTACACTTCTCTCTAAAATGACACCAACAAGAATTCCTGCGAATGCGATAACTTCTCTCTAGAGGAATGAGATTTCTCTTGGGGAGGGGTAGAAATAGCTATGGAATCAGTAGCTTCAGTCTCAAAGATATTAGGAAATGGTGAGGAATTTTTGGAAAGCAACAGTGATGAGGAGTTTGACCGACAACGAGATAAGTATCATAACTTTGCCTACTATCCTTTTTCCAGTATTATTTCTCAAGGAAATTTTGGAGATATTGCTACATATCATATGTTATTACCACATTCATGTCCACTAAACACCTTAATGTAACCCTTTCAACAAATCAGTTCATCATACTTTGGAACCAAACATGTTGAGATTCAACCGGGTAAAATTTTGAACATTAATAGCTTGTTGAAGAATGATGAAGAAGCTAAATTGTTTGACATTTTGAAAGATCATACTATAGATTTTGCTTGGGATTATAAATACATGAAAGGAATCCATCCAAGTATTTACACCCATCACATCTATACTGAAAACATTAAACCAGTTAGATAACCTTAGAGAAGGATTAATCCAACCTTAAGGGACATAATCAAGCAAGAAATTGAAAAACTATTACAAGTAGGTTTTATCTACCCTATCTTAGATAGTCAGTGGGTGTATCCTCTTGTAATTGTGCCTAAAAATAATGGGAAATGGAGATTTTTTTTATTATAGGGATCTAAAAAAATCCACACTAAGAGATTATTTTCCCTTACCATTCATAGATCAAGTTTTGGACAACCTTGCAGGTAAACAATATTTTTCCTTCTGGATGGCTTTAGTGGATATAATCAAATCAGAGTTGTTGCTAAGGATCAAGACAAAACTACCTTGTCCATGGGGTACCTTTTCCTATAGGTTATTTCCATTTGGACTATGTAATGCTCCAACAACCTTCCAAAGAGTTGTATTAGCAATTTTTGCAAACCTAATGAATGATTGTGTAGAGGTATACATGGATGAATTTATTGTGCATGGAGACACATTCGACGATGCTTTGAAGAATTTGGATAAAGTAATAACAAGATGTGAGCAACACCATTTGTCTCTTAGTCATGAGAAATGTTTGATGAGAAGATTGTATTAGGACACCAAATTTCAAAAAGAGGAATTTAAGTTGACCAAAACAAAATTAGGATTATTTTAGACTTACTTGTTCCTCAAACCCCCATAGATATCAAGTCATTCTTAGGGCATGCTGGATACTATAGGCATTTTATCAAGGATTTTAGTAAAATTGTTGCCCCCATGTTTAGTTTACTTACCAAGGATTGTGAATTTTGTTGGGATGAAAAGTGTTAACATGATTTTGAAAAAATAAAGAAAAATTAGTCATTTGCCCCAATATTAGGAGGACCTAATTGGAAGAAACCTTTTCACATCCAAACTGATTCCTCAAATAGCTCAATTGGTGTAGTTTTGGGACATAAAGATGAAAAAGGAAAATGTATGTTATTTACTACCTTAGCAAAAATATTACTCCCACTGAAAGAAATTACACCACCACTGAAAAATAATTTCTTGTTGTGATTTATGTAATTAATAAGTTCAGACATTATGTTACAGGGTACAAAATATTTGTACATACATATAACTTAGCAATTAGATACTTAATGAACAAACTAGTGGTTGGAGGTAGGATAATTAGATGGTTATTGATTTTACGAGAATTTGATATTACCATTATGGATAATCTAAGAAAATCTAATGTGGTAGCTAATTTCTTATCAAGATTAACCACTACAGGGGAGCAAGATCCAATTAAGGACAACTTTCCAGATGAACAATTATTTGCTATTTTAGCTGATACACCATGGTTTATTGATATGGTAAATTATCTTGCAATAGGGAAGTTTCCTCCTTCTTTTACTAAGAAAAAAATGAAGAATTTAATCAAAACTAGTGCACAATTTAAATGGTTAAATGGAATGTTATTTAAATGTGGTCCTAATTTGGTTTTACACAGGTGTGTGAGAGAAGATGAAATCTTTGACATACTCGGGGCATGTCATGATGAACCAAGTGGAGGGCACTTCTCGGTGAAAAGAACATACCATGTAAGATACTTTGCCTGGTATTATTGGTCATCTATATATAAAGATGTGAAGAAATATATCAAGCGGTGTGATCCTCACAAAGGATGGGACAACCAACCTTTACTAGTGAAATGCCTCTCGCAAATGCAATTAGTGATTGAGCCATTTGAAAAGTGGGGGCTAGATTTTATTGGTCCATTTAGTCCTCGTTCACAAGGAAAGGAACACATTCTTGTGTGTATTGATTATGTGACAAAGTGGGAAGAGGTGCATGCTTTAAAAAATGCCACTGAAGAAGTAGTTGTTGATTTCCTTTGGCACAAAATTATGATGAAGTTTGGTGCACCAAGGAGTATAGTTTCAGATCAAGGGCCATAGTTCATGTCTAATATGATCTAGGCCTTCACAATGTACTATTAGATCAATCATAGGAATTCATCTCCCTATCACCCACAATCAAATGGACAAGCAGAAGTAACAAACAAAGAATTAGAAAACATCCTTACCAAAATAGTGGAAGTAGGTAGAAGAGATTGGGTAAAGAGACTACTTGAGGCTTTCTGGGCTTATAATACAACACTGGAAGACTACAATAGGGTTCTCACCATATGATTTAGTCTATGGGAAAAATCCCTTGTTACCTATTGAATTTGAACTACAAACATTGAGAACAATAGCTAAATTGGGTATTGAATTAGATGCAACACAAAAGGAAAGAATTTTGCAACTCAATGAATTGGATGAGATAATATTGGAAGCACTTCATAAGACAGAGAGATAATCCAAGATCAAAGGAAGCAATGACATGATGCACATATAAAGAAAAGGTTATTCAAGGTAGGATATTGGGCATTCTTGTTTGATTCAAAGTACCAATAATTCAAAGGCAAGTTGAGAACCAGATGGTTAGGACCCTATCAGATTGAGCAGATATTTGACAATTGCTCTATTCATCTACTTCCCATTAATGGTAGTAGAAGAACACTTTTGGTCAATGGACACATGTTAAATATTTATAGGAAGCCTCCTACTAGGGATGAATTCTTGATGAAGATTTAAGTAGACTAAGAATTTGATCATATGAAAGAACATAGTTCTTCCAAAATGATCAAATAATCAGATGCATGAATCTAAAATAAAGGGAAGGGAATGAAAACCAGTAAATGGCATTCTCTTCCCCAAAAAATAAAATAATATAAAAATATAAAAAATATAAAAATAAATAAAAAAGAAAGGAATGAAAACCAGTAAGTCGCGTTTTCTTCCCCAAAAATAAAAATAAAATCTCTCAAAAGACTAATTGAAAACCAAAAATGGTGATTGGTCTCTTCAATAAATGGCTAATGCAAAATAAAAAGAATTTCTTTGGAATTCCAGCTATCTTTTCTAACCATTTTTCCTTTTTTCACTTTTAGGAATGATGAGTCATCAAGGCGGAGGGATTACATCAACAAGGACAGTAATTATATCTTGATCTTATTAAAGGTTAAATTAAAAGTTTGCATGTGTGATTAGACTTGATTTAATAATTTGGTATGATAAGTCATTTATTATACATTATGAAAAAAGTAATCATGAGGGTGGTGTCAATGGAACAAGAAAGTGGTGCAATATTTATAATTAGCTATTGTTTGGGTGGAATAAACAAAGTTGAGAAGCAGTTGCAGAAGAAATTAAAGGAAGAAGAAGAAGAATTATATTTAAATTCCACAGCTAAACATAGCGAGTTCCGTAGATAAACACAAGAGTTCCATAGCTAAATCCAATAGTTATGCAACTAATTCTGAATTTGAAGAAAGAAGAATTTGAATCATCCTCTTTGACCATGGGGATTAAAAAGA
This sequence comes from Taxus wallichiana var. yunnanensis, assembly GCA_018340775.1. Lineage (NCBI taxonomy): Eukaryota > Viridiplantae > Streptophyta > Pinopsida > Cupressales > Taxaceae > Taxus > Taxus wallichiana. The sequence continues at coordinate 464,165,960 of CM031236.1, read as the reverse complement.
AGTCAAAACCAGAGGATGATACACAACTTCTTGTAGATGGAGAAGTGGCAACCATTTTTGGACGAGCAGGGTGGTTGGAGTTCCTAAAAAAGTTCTCAAGGTACAATGACGAATTGGTAAGGGAATTCATTGTAAATTTAGAAGAATCCAAAACTAAATTTAAAATAATTATAATTCCTTTTACCATCAATATAATGAGTAATGTATCGGGGTACCGATTGTACATGTTCCTAATCACAAAAGGGACACTCAAAGAACTAGTGGAAAACTTGATACAAGAGGGGGAATCGAACTCAATACATTTATAACATTAAGAAAATCATAAAGGTAGTGTCGGAAGATCCAACTTGCCCAAACCCTTTGATAGGGTAGCATTTTGGGTAGTTAAGTACCTAACCTGTGATGGCCAATTTGGGACTATGAGAAGAGAAGTCCTTAAGATGTTAATATATCTTAGGTATGGGGCTGCAAAACCAGAATATATAGTAAACCTTCTAGGGTTCCTTTTTGAATCCATCCAAACAATGGCTCAAATGAATTATTTCGGAGTTATTAAAATTAGACATCATGGATTAGTCCATCTAGTATATTAGCACCATTTTATTTCAAAGAAAAATGGAGAAGAAGCATGGGAAAAGTTCCTTAACAAATTTAAACAAAGCCCGATATTATCAAGAGGGGAATACCAACCCCTTTCTCCCCTAAAAGTAATTTGGAGATTGATCCTCCTACAGAGAAAAAGAAGGAAGTAGGTGGAGTTAATGTGCCAAAGAGAAGGAGATCTGAAAGAATGATCAAAGCTACAAAACCTCTTGCTTCTTCAAAAGAAACCCCTTCCTCTACAGTAATAATAGAAGAACTGATATCTATCTCTGACAATGAAAATTCACCTAAGTTGGATCATGAAGTGAAAATCAGAAGAAGCTCTAGGAGGAAACCCACTTCAGGACATTTTGAAGCTCCTCAAAGAAGAAGAGTTCATAAGAGGTCTAGAGAAACTCTAAAAGAAATTGAAGAACATGATGGTTTGGAGAAAGAAGCTGCTGATATTTTGGGTAGCATGGCAATGAATCCTCCTCGAACAAGTCAAACTGAGGTGGAAAAAGAAGAGGAGAGATTTGAAGAATAGGATTTTCAAGAGATGAGTGAATCAACAGTGCAATCACATGAAGAAGAGGAATGTGAATCTTGGAAACGAAAAGGAAAATCCCTTTGGTAGAAGAGGAATGCTCATTTCTGAGGAACTTTCAAAAAAGGAGGAAAAACAACACTTAAAACAAACTTTGTTCTGTCAGAGCAGACTTTATCATCGGGGGAAAGATGAGGAATTAAATTTCCTCAAACTCAAATTGAAACAATGGGAAATGCTCATTGATAAAATAACAACTCAACTCATAGATAGGACTAAAGAATTGAAAATGGTCAAACAACGAGATGATGGAAAAATAAGAATAATGTCAATTGGCCAAAAAAAGAGTGCTATGTAAAAGATATCTTCAAAGAATCAAGTTATACTAGAATGAATTGACTTACTCGGCCACTTAAGCATTTGTGGGATGATACACCGTAGGGAACTTAATGCATTTAAAACATCAAATGAGGAACTAAGAAGAAATATGGAAGAGGAGAAGAAGGTAAGGAAGGAATGGGAAGAAAAATTTTACAAAGAGGAAGAAGACAAATTTAAATGTCTAGTAAAGATACAAATGGTTTACATAATGAGTGAGAAATTACTCACATGCAGGACACCTTCTCCTTCATACAACGTCTTTCTAGAAGAAAAATTCATTCACCGGAAGTGTCCAAGAATTGCATGTGGCCTTCACATGAAATACAAGATGAATATGAGTTCATGACAACATATTCCTCATCCAATGCAGAATAGAAACATCTTCTCTGTGAATTCTATCTCTGGAATTTTATGTTGGAAAAGAATACAAGCTTCATGATCAATTTGTATATAGGGGAAAGACAACTAAATGCATTTGTTTCTATACTTCAGAATCGGATTGTATGGAAATAGAGGGATTCTAAGCATCTATTAAAAGCTAGTTCATCGACACTGCATGAGGGATCAAAATGGTAAACCATCTCGCCTTTGTTATACATTTTGGATCCCATGCCTTTGATATTCGGTTCAAGGCACATTATTTGGCTAGTTTACAGAAAATTATTGATGCCTTCACCTCTTACGAGGAGGAAAACTTTGAAGAAATTTATGATGGATGTTTGAAAATATGGGAGTTTCTCACAGTTGCATTGAGAAGAAGAGAAGTGATATCTCCCACAAACTTAATATGGAGCTTGGAAAGAGCTAAAGCCTTGTGTACACTAATCCCTCAGGTCAATGAAAAATGTAGGGGCATATGGATGGGAATGAGAACAAGGCCTCCTCTCCTTCTCACCCCCATGTCTCCATGGAAAAACAAGGAGCCTCAAGATCCCACTCACTTTGAGGAGTGGCAGAGGAAGATAGAAGCAGGATCAGGGTATAGTACTTCTGAACTAAAGCACTGGGATATTCAATTTTAGCCATTTGACCTGAGTAGTCAATTGGAATGCAGAATCCATAACCCAAGATTTGAAGAGTAAATTTTGTAAGGCGACTTATAAACAAGTAAGTATGGGGAGATGATAAAGCCAAAATATGTCTTGTTAATGTGTAATAAATGATCTTATTTTACTCTCCTTTTTATCAAGTTTGACTGCATTTTGTGACTTTTGTTTGATCTAGTATAATTTAAGATGTAATTGTCCATCTTTTGTTGGATTTAGTTCTAACATATAAAAAATTTGTAATTCCTAACAAAGTGCGTGGAAATTCAGTTTTTGTAATAAAACAGGTCACAATCAGTCAAGAGAATGAAGTATGAAGAAATCAACATGTTTTTGGGAGCATTGGCTTCAATACGGATTAGTTACGAAACCTCTAGACTTAGTTTTAGAACTCCATCACACAGCTAAGGATCTCTATCGCTTAGTTCTAGAACCTTCGGACTTAGTTCCGAACTCTAGCACTTAGTTCTAGAACTATTGCGCATAGCTCCGAACTTTCATAGGTAGTTCTGGAATAGTTCCCTTTGGTTCCAAAACTTCTCCAAAGTTTCGGAATCAATGGGGATCTATTTATTTTTGACAAAATATGATCTTAGAGCAATTAATGGGCCTTCTAATCTAGAGAAGATCAATAGATTGTCGATTCTTCATACTCCAGATCCAGAGATAACTTATCAGACAATTGTACGTCCAACAAGGTTTCTAAATTCCACATCTATTTTGGGCACTATTCGGTTCCATTTGAATCGGTAGAATAACTATGATTGTAAATGCATCTTTGGATGATGAAATATGTATAAATACCTGTAGATAGATTTAATATATATATAGAGATAGACATAAAGAGAGAGATATATAGAAATACAATGAAGTTTTGTAAGACATAACATTTCAGTAATAAAATAGCCACTTCATTTTGAGATAATTATACTTTATCAAATCCTAATTCGAGGTGGAGCAAGGGTCCACTCCTCCAGAACTAGGATCCTTGTTTCATTGGTATTTATATTTCTAAGAAAATCGTTTATATTTGTTGATTCTATAAATGCTTTTGATCATTTAGTTGAATTTTGTTATGTACTTGTCACTGTAGGTGTTAGAGACTAAAATCCTATTTCTTTGCAAGCATTTTTACAGCATTTTCAAACGTGTTTTTATTTCCAAGCAAGTGTGTTCATTTCTATAACGTGTGTTTATTTCCAACAATTTATTTCATTCTGTAATGTGTGTTTATTTCTAGCAATTTATTTCAGCAATGAGTGTTTATTTTAGCAAGTTTCTTGTAGCATAGATATAATAAGGATTTGGCCATGGAATCTTAAGGACACTGCAAAAACCCCTAAAAATAAATAACAAATACCTACAATCAATTACTAGATCACTAGGATTCTTCTTGTTGCATATAGCTTCAAACACACCCCTAGTTTGAATATGACATCAACTAAGAGTTGATTAAATGAAGGGAATAATGACACCCATCATTTTTGGTGCTGTTTTCGGTACCCATTAGTTAGAATTGTCTAATTAGGTGTCAAAAAGAGAAACAATCATACATCTAGTAATTGAAAAATCTTCCCTACGTTATCATAAAATTTATGAGTAGACCAAGAGACTCAAAGGGTAGATTTCTCCCAAAAATATCTCAACAAGAATTATCAAGCATCCTCTAGTTCAAATAAGGAAGTTGACCAAGAATTAGAAGCACCATTGTCCCCTATTAGACAAGAAGCAAAATTACCACCTTTGGAATTCTTGGATCAGTCACCAGAAGGAAGTGGAACCTTTAGAAGAAGGATTATCTCCCAAGACCTGTTTAGAGAAAGTTTTGATTCACAATTGAGTAGTCAACCTCCTACTCCTAACTTCTCACCTTCACCAAAGCAGATCACATACCACATTGATTGGGAGAAAAGTCTAGAAAATACTACAGAAATGGCATGAGAAGTTGAAAGAGAACCTGATAGGACTTTTACTTATCCAATTCAGTTGGATGATGATGATACACCTATGAATAATATTTCACTTGCATATTTACCTACATTTAGAGGGATGCCATCCAAGATCTTAACCAATTTTTTTGAATTTAAAGTACTATGTCGGACTTATGATTACAAAATAGATAATCATAAGCTCAAGTTGTTTCCATCTAGTCTAGATAATATGCACTGGACTACGATATAAAATAGAAACCAAAAATTCTGATATATAAGGAAAGTAAGATTTGATCAAAATAGATGTAAATTAAACAAAACTCCTGCATGGGTTGATAACCACCTAGACTATAGAGGGCCACCGATAGTGATCGTAGAAGAGTGGATCAGGAAATACAGAAAACAAGTCTGTAACAAGCTCTAGAATATTGAGAAGGTCGGTGGGTCGATGTCGATTAGAATGGGTCGACACCAAATGGATCGGGTGAAAGGAACCTATGACAAACCCGCAAGCTCTTCGTATCGGATATAGATTGACACTTTGATTGGATTGGGTTGACGCCATTTGGGAATGGGTCAATGCCAATTGGATCGGGTTGACGTCGATTGGATTGGGTCGACACCAAGTGGATTGGTCTACGCTAGTTGGATCCGTGTCAACACCGATTAGGGTAGGAAGTGAGAAAGAAACACAAAAAATATGCAAGAAGATCTAAGCTTTCAAAAATTGCCTCTCCAGAGTGGGGGTATATGTGTATTTAGAAGGTCGTGCCAACTACATGGAAACTTTCCCCAAATGGGTTGATTTTATGTTTTTGGTCAGGATTTTAGGTTTTTAAGGATAAGAAAATCACTTTAAATCTTATATGTGGGAGGAGAGTGGATTGGGATGTGTCATGGGTAGTTAGAGGATAAAGATAGGTAGGAAAAAGCATAGAAAATGTGGGGATGCAGATTTATAATAAAAGCATCCTAAATGGAAAGTTGGTTAGGGCATAATGGATGTTAATTAATTAATTAATTAAAATTAATCAATTAATGTTTATTAATAAATATTAAAGGTTGTGGGCATGGATATTGAGTAATTAATTAATTAAGATTAAGTAATTAGTCTTAATTAATAAAGATTAATAAGGTGATGGGATAATAGGTGGGCATTTTATTAAATATTGAAGGGGATGGATTTAATTAAAGGGGGACTTAGATAGGACCATAGAAAAATATGTGCATGCGGGAAGACAAGGGTAGAGATACCAAATTTAGGTGTCTACACTAGGGGCAAGTGTTCCTTCCCAAAAAGCATAAAGCTTAAAAATCAATAAAATAAAAAAAGATAAAAAGATAATCAAATAATAAATACAAAATTCTTTCTTTTGCAAAATAACACCACACTTCCTTGCCCTACCAATATTTGGTGATGAGTCCATGCTTCCTACAAGTAGCATGAGGTTGAGAAAGGAGGAAGTTCCCTTACTCACCTATGCCTTGTCCTTGGTGATGAGCCCATGTTTCTTACTAGTAGCATGGGGCAAGACATAGGGGTCCTTTCAAATAAATCAATAAGTTGTCAACAAGTAAAAATTATTTTGAGTCCTTTGAAATCATCGAAAATGAGTTAGATGTTGACATGATTCTTCATCAATTTTTGGCATGAGACATAGAGTTAAAGGAATAACTGTCACAATCAAGTATGTAGTCATGAAGGAAATAGGAAGTCACGATAAAAGAAGAAAACCACTCAAGACTAAGCAAAGCCGCGATCAAGGAGAAATCCATGAGATACGAAGAAAGCCATCAAAAACTGGAAGAATCCGCATAACATTGGGAAGAACCATGGGCCGACATGATGCCGCAAAATGAAGACAAAACAATCCAAAATGAGACACAAGTTGATAGAGGCATGTTGGTTTGAAAATCTGTAACTTGGGCAGATTTATGGATAGACGAGCCAACAGTGTGTAGGGCATAGCCCCTCTTTGAGTCAGCAAAGTGAAACTGGTTTATTGCTATTCTACCAGCAGGAATCTGTGCAAGTCTCACAATATTCTACCTTCGGGGGTTTGGGATCTCATCCCAGACGTGGTGTTTCCAACTGCGAAGAGAAAGGAATGAAGGAGAAGATGAAGAAAGATCAGGTCCGAAGGGAGAAAAGAAATGAATTCCAAAGCAGAAAGGTCAGAGGGTTTATGTTTTGGGATTGGTAGTAAACAGAGCCAAACCTACTTGCATAAACGAATAAAGCAATACTGATGAATAAATGACAAAAAAGTAGAGATAGATTCAACAGAATAAACACATAGATCTGACATAAGAAAGATCAGATGCCCATAACACACATATTTAGCACAAAGTCTTAATATTTGCATTAATATCTTCTTCTGTTACAAAAAGTACAAAGCCTTTTCTTCTCACTTCTATTTTTCATCTAAAAGATATCCACCCACTTGAATACAACAAGTATTCAAGTATATATAGAAAGAGAGAAGAAAAGAAGACAAAAGCAAACAAACCACTTATTTACAAAAATATCTTACAATAGATTACAAAGTCATTTGTTGACTTTTGACAACTTTTATGGATGACATCATCCCATGGTGCAACATGGATGATGTCATCATTTGTGTCAACATGACTTGGATGTTTTACAAAGAGAAAGATGAGGAGAAAGAAACTATTCATCGTCGTCCCGCGGCTGGAAGGGGGTATCTTGTTTTTGTTGCTCGGCGACGAGATGTGGAACTGGGCATGGTACTCCATGAACTTGCTGATCATGGGTTGAAGTTGATCCTCAGAAGGATCCTTGTGCCGATCGCTGATAGCTTCGTAGGTCTCCCGCTCATCTATGAGCTTTTCTGGGAGTTTGGAATAATCATTCTCTGCCTCTATCAGGTACCCGATGAAGTCACGACACGCCAACAAGTTATTGATGGATTCGGCGTCGAACGTGACTTCTAGCCCCAGTCCCTGTGAAACGATCTCCTTGAAGATCTGAATAGTTTCCTCCACCTTTCTTAAGGTGAAAGAAGGAGTGAGCAACCCTGGAGACATTCTAAGAACAATCTGTTCCATTTGATGCATTGCATCCAGGGCTACCTCCTTTACCTTGTCGATCTTTTCCAGGACGAACTCCAGCTGATCCACCCAATAATCCAAAGTGGAAAGGATTTTATTGAGGGCTCTAGGGTGTCCAAAGACACCAAACTTGACCAGATCATCAACTGAACAGTCAAGCATTTTCTGAAAGGTCTCGTGTTACATCCTGGCATGATCAAGCTCTTCGGAGATGGGTCCCACTATCGCATGGAGTTCTCTGTTTGTTCGATTGATATTCTGATACAAATCTATGAACTTAGCGATAACTCCCTTGCTTTCTTTGAGGATTTAGCTCCTCTGGTGAAACCGCCATGCCACCTTTCGCCGATTTTAGCATATTCATTGATCTTATCCTGGCTCAGAGGCTCAGGAGTTTCAGCAGAAGTTGTAGGAGGCACACTGCCCATTTTCTGCAAGGCATGGAGAAGATATTTATTTTTCTCCTTTAGCTGCCTTTTCTCTTCCTTTGCTTCTTGGAGTTTTTTGCAAAGGGCGTCAACTGCAGATAGGGCCTCTCCTTGCAGGATTTCCGAAGATGTCCCCATTGTGACTTGAGTCACTATGTAATCTGTCGAAGACAGATCCTTTTTATCCTTCAAAGGATTGGGGTATGCAATCTCCATCACTCTCTCCCCTGTTGCACTCTGAGAGAAGTGGGTTATGGGATTTTGCTTCTTTGCCCCTTTTGATGGGATCACGGAGAAGTCCATCGGTGTGATGGGAACTTTCCTTTTCTGTTGACTCAGGTGTTGGGAGATCCAGGCTGGACTTATGGGAGAAGGACCAAAAATAGAGAAGGGGGCAGCTGCAGTAGTGGAAGGGAAAAACATGGAGACACGTGGCGGCGGCATTGAGAGGAAAGCCGAGGAAGTGTTCATGGGAGGAAGGAAGGGAGCTCGAGATGAGGGAAGAAATGGAGGGGGACAGCTCCGAGAGAGGAGAAGATGGACGCGAAGCGGGAGGAACAAGAAAAGAAGGGGGAGAGGACACGACCAAAGGAATGATCGCTTGCATCACTCGGGAGGAAGGAGGAGAAGGAGAAGGAACAAAAGGGACCTCGGTTGTTACAGTCATGGCCACATCCTGAGTGGATGTGCCTATTGGAACATCTTCCATTATTTCTTCCTTTGAGCTTTCTCGGGATTGCAACCCGTTCTTGTGAAGCGGAAGGAGGGATTTCAGGAGCTTCCTCTTGGGTAGAGCTGGATTCACCCTCTTTTCCTTTTCCCTTGCCTTTTGGCTGCTATTTTGCCCGAGGAGGTGCGTTGCCCAATGGAGAGGTTGTGAAATCGACTCCGAGGTAGATGAGCCCGTTCATTCGGCACCAATGCTCTGTTCTTCATAGAGTTTCCTTGACCCTCTCCTCGATTGTTTGAGGAGCTTTGGTTCTATCAATCACTGCGAAAGGCCAATCGTCCCCACCCGTGTCAAGATACACTTGATCAACTTCTTGCTCAGCAGTTTGGTAGCCTTTTGGGATGATGGCTACCCCATACTGGATGATTTCTGCTAAGGCCAAGCGAGAATGATCCTTCCTCCTGAGCTCGACCTCATGATATATGTCGATGTAGATATCTTTGATCTGAGGGATGTGGATTGGATCGAGCTTGGCCCTGGGCAAACAATTTCTTGGGTCGAAGGTGGGCCTTGCTGGGAAGTTATGTTTCAGATTCAGCAGCTCCAGTTCTGTAAACATGTCCTTTGCTTTGTGGTGAGTGAGACATGTATACCTACCCACTGTGAGGGGGAAAGGAGTTCCACCCTTCTTTCTCTTGAGACACTTCTCGTGGTAGGTGATTAGCTGTCTCGATAGCTCCAACAGGATCAACTTGGGACCGGCATACCTTGGCAGTTTAGTTGGTTCCCCCAAGAAGTTAGCCGCCCTTAGATAGGTGAATGTGGGGAATTGAGTGAACAGGGCCCCCCATTTCTCTGTAGCTGCTACGATGCTCTTGGTCGTACGACCGTGAGTCATATTTGGCCTCAACAGGAAGATGATGAAATAGAAGAATGCATCGTTGATTTTTGTAAATTGGGGGATACTATTTTCCAGCTTCAGTTCTGGATAGTATTCATAGATTTTAACTTGGGGCCACACCCGCACACCGCATCAGAGCTGGATAGTCCCTTTCAAGCTACAGCATAGACTACGTAGGAGTTCATATAGAACCTCCCCGTTGTGTTAAGTTGTTGAAGCTGCTCCGATATTGTGCTGCTTATGATTTCCGCCCACTCAAAGCGTTGATCGGGCACATTTTTGTTCATTGTTTCTAAGTATCGCAGCATCCATTTGTGAAAATAATGGGCATCAGGAAGCCCAAAGACTCTACTCAGAACATGATTGTGTCACCGAGTTCTTCCGAGAAGTCACCTAATGAATGACTTGTGGCTATCGGGTCACCACCTTTTTGTTCTTTAGGTAAACTTCGTTCATCAGCTGCATGCACTGATCTTCATTGTCGTCCCAAGCTTTGATGCAATCTTCCCGGCTTACAGCCACAAAGTGCCGGTGGTGAGGGATGCTGAGCATTATTTCAAAGTGTCGGGCAGTGAGGTTGATTATAACCTCGCCCTTCTCATTATGGACACATCTTGTGTCCTTGTTGTAGCATCGGGCTACTACCATCATAAACTCATTATTCACGGCACTGACTGGGATTCCTCCAGCAAAGTGCAGCACACTTGCACTGCCCATCAATTTGTCCATCCATGGACTTCTTGTGACCCTCTGGGTTCTGGCCCAGAAATATTCCATGTCAATATGACCCAGTTCTGAGTCTCTGATGTCTAGGTCACACTCTGCTTGGGACTCGGGCATCCTGACCCTCTGATACTTGTACTTCATTTCTTCTTCTGTGAGCTTGGCTTTACCCTTAGATTTGGTAGGTCTCTTGCTTGATGTTGACATATGTAACTCTGAACTTAATTGCTGATCTGCAAGAAGAAGAAGTGAAACCCAACGCAAGAAGGTCATATTAGTCATTTGATCTTCCATTAAAGCGTCAACAGAAGAAAGAGTTAGTGATTTAAGGCCTCAGGGCGCAGGGCTGCATGAATACTGCAGGTTACAGGGCAAAATAATATGGCACACAGGAAAGGGCTGCTGCAAGGGATAAAAAAGCGCCAAAGGGCGCATGGCGCATGGACACTGCAGGGTGCATTTTTGTTGTTGTAAGCACAAGTGCGCCTGCGCCATGTGTATACATTTTATAAAGGGCGCAGATATTTTTCATGTTACACGGGTACAGGACACGCCAAAGGGCACAAGTTTAATGCGTGTAACATCATTTTTTCATGTGCCACAGGAGGACTTGGCACGGCGCATGGAAGGTCTGCATAACATAATGTTGTTGTGACAATGGATGCGCCTGCGCCGTTTAAAGCTTTGCACTTTGGCGCAGATTTAGTCGGTGTTGCATAGACGCAGGGTGCGCCAATGGCGCAAGTTTAAATGATGCAACAAATGAGTTGGGTGCGCCAAGAGGGTGCAAGTTTAGCGGTTGCAACAAGCGAAGGGAGTGCACCTTAAGGGCGCAGCTGTTCTTTGTGTAACAGCAGGGAATATGCGCCAATGGCGTGACTTTGTGTATTATGTTACAGGGATGACAGATGCGCCAAAGGGAGGAAATAACAGTCTTCCTTTCAAGCCATGATTCCTTTCTTGAGGGGTTTGCATGTGGTTAAGCTCCTTTTGCAGGTTTCATTGGGTAATGGAGAAGCTACAAAATGAGAGTTCCAAGCCATTTTTTAGGACAGAGTCCCCTTTACCAGCAGATCTGGAAAGAGGGGGAAAAGCATGGGTGCAGGGTAGAGAAAAAAAGAAGGAGGATGGGGAGGAGTTCATGATTTTCACAGCCTTCTTTAACTCAATCCACACCAACAAGCAGCCAAGAAAACAAAACACAAAACACACAAAAATCAATGAGGACCTCTTACCAGGATATATAACGGAGAAATGTGAAAACGGGTCCACGAAGTGACCAAAAGCGACAAGGCGGAGTGCGGCACAGGCGAGTACAGATGTAAGAGAAAAATCATGTGATTATGTCGGATGACAATGACAGTGCAGATGCGCCTATATATAGGCGAGATGGTAATAAATGCGCCACCAAATTTTTCAAATGGCGCATGAAAAGCACTATCGACAACGGAAAACATGCGCCCAGCGCACAAAAAAGTGGCACAACAAAAGTATTATTGACATGAAGGCGCATGCGCCTTGCGCATGAAAGAAAGACTCAACATAGTGAGGCGCATCAAAACACTGTTGACACTTCAAACCGTGCGCCAAAGGATTTAAAGGGGGTGCACCGAAACTTGATGTTGCATAGTCATTATGTGCACCACCAAAAAAGACCAAAAATGGCTAAGTTCGGAAAACTAGATTTCCCAGGAAGGGATTTTGCAACGTTCCGAATGCAAGGGGTCCCTGACGAGCGACTGGAACAAAATTTTGGTAGGTTATCTGTAAAATTGCCCTTGCCAATTTTACGGGATAACAAGGCATGAGTCAAAAGAAGTGTCTTTTAGGACCAATTGTATTTTGTATATTTATTGTAACTAATGTATTGTATAAAGGTGCATCACAAGAAATATATGATTGAGTGCCATTTTGAGAGCTTTGTATGAGAGTATGAATGTATGAGATACACTATATGATGTAAACATTATTGATAAATAAATAAAGACTGGAGTTTGGAGTAAAATCTGTTATTTACGTTCCTGTTCATAGACTAGATGTGGTGTATTTCCTGAGTACATCCTTAACTAAAGTCAATTATTCCTAAGCCTCACAAGTATGTTGGGTGTCTAAGCCTAGGTTCCTTGTGTTGAGCAGATTTTAGGAAATTTTTCACCACCAGGGTATTGGAAACCCGCATTAGTAGAGATTGAAAAGTGGTGGGAAAAACAGATCGACATATTTGTTAAAGGAGAATAAAAATGGAACATAAATTATAGGGCAACAAAGGGTAACTTATTTGGAGAATACAGAGGGAATTTTGGGAAGAGTTTCCACATCAATTATGACCCTGCTTATTGGCACATGCAAAGAGAATATTATGGTTATAGATGTACTCTAGACAACCTTTTGAGTGGGACGCAACAAAATTAACCATAGTAAAATACATTGACAAACCGTGGACTAGAGCTATCGATTACTGGTATGAAAATACTCTAGATTCCTACATAATCATGTGGGAAATTCAAGGTTGGACTAGTTTTGATAACAAGAAACAAGAAGTTCTAAGTAGAGCCTGTGGTTGATTTCTTCATTAGTTCCATTTTTAATTAAAGTGTTAATGATCAAAAAGGGATTAATTAGAGAAGCATAAAAATTTCTTTAGGGGGACAAGCACCGCAGGATGGCAGATGCAAAGGGGGTGATCCAAGATTCATGACTTATCAAAATTAATGGGGTGTTGGTTGGGGTGGCAGAAATAGGATGACATGGGGAAAAAGAAAAAGAAAAAAATTAGATAGTTTTAAAGAAGATATTAAGAGAATTAAGGAGAATTAGTGATTTGTGAGGGATAATTAAAAATAAGAAGAAAAGAAAGGATGAGGAGGATGGAAGAAAGAGAAAGGATAGCCACGAAAAGAAGGAAGTAGAGAAAAATTTAGAAAAACAAAGGATAGCCCGAGAAGAAAGAGCGAAGAAAATGAATGAGAGGAAGGAAAAGTTGAATAAAGTTAAGAAAGAAGAGAAGAAAGTAGAGAAGGTAGAATCACCCACATCAAGTGGAGGCCAGCAATTGGTTCACCCAAAAACGGAGACAGATGATGCATCAAGTCTAGCTATAATACCCACGTCTTGTAGAGACCAACAAGGTTTTTTCACTCCATAGAATCCCATGGCTTAGTATACTGTAGAAAGTTTAGTTTAACAGATCTAATGAGACAAACAATCTTAATGAGGGATCTACAACATTTAGTAGGAGGGTTAGAACTAACATTTAAGAGAGTATTAGAAGTAGAAGGGTGGAACGAAGAGGAATTGAGAACCCCATTAATGATTAAGGAAAGAGGCGAAGAAGAAGAAGAATTCATTGGAATGAAGGAGTTAATTGAGGAATTTAGAGAGAAAATAAAAATAGTAGATGAGGAGAAGAAAGAAGAAGAAAATATAGATAAACAAAAAGAAGAAAAGATAGAGGTAATAGAAGAGAAAATTGAGGAAAAAGAGAAAGGGAAACAAAATAAGAAGAGAGGGAGTGATGAGGGATTAGAAGAAAGATATAGATTAAGAAATAATAAAGATAGAAAGGTAGTTATGGAAAATATTAGTTATGAAAAGTCACCAAATAAAGACACGCCCCCAACCAACACGTGAGCCCAAAGGAGATGACCCCCTAGAGCAGATGTCATTCCATGTGCCACTTAACACACCAGTTGAGAATCTAGAAAAAGGAAAAAGTTTGGAGGAAAGATATCAAATATTGTGAGAAGAGAGTCAGAGAAGAAAAGAGACAGTGAGAGAATTCCAAGAACTATTGGGAAAACTTTACTTCGATATTGAATTAAGTAGAGATAAGGGAAGAAAGAACAATTCAAAACTAGTCCATAACCAAACAAAGAAAGTAAAGCAAGTTAAGCAACAACCCGTTATTCAGCCAAGAATGAATACTTGATCAACAATGGCTCAGAAGATCAAGATGCCAATTTTTAACAAGGAATCTAATGATGCATTGGAACACTTATTCCTATTGGAAGCCTATTGGAAGAGAAATAATACCATAGATGAAGTTGCTAAGATTCAAGATTTTGCATGTTCGTTAAGAGATGATGCACTACATTGGTACATGAAGATAGTTGGTCAAGGAGAAAAACCATGGGCTGATATTGAGAAAGAATTTAAGACATATTTCCATTTCCCCAAATTCCCATAAGAAGAAGTAAACAAGATGAGAGATATTATGTAGAGAGAAGGAGAATCAATGAAGGAATTTAGTCATAGGTTTAACAATGTTACTAGAAATTTGGAAGAGCTCCTAACATATAAATAGATTATTGAGTGGTTCACCTTAGGGATACTTCATTATCTTAGAGTAGCATTAGATTCACATTAGTATAAAGCATTTTCAGAATCAATTGAAATGGAAATAAAACTGAAGCCCAACCATGGATAAGAGAAGGGGAAACTTCAATAAAAACTGAACTAGAGAGGGTGTATTTAGAACTTGCAAAATTAAAATTATAGCAAGAAATTCAGAGGACTGAAGGATTGAGGAGTAGTTCACCTCCTAAGAGTAACTCGAGGCCAAAGATATGGTGTATAATCTGTTGCAATGAAGGCCATAGTAGACTTGAATGCCCATACTTTTAAAATGTAAAAAGAGCAATGGTGAGGTTACATTCTTCACAAAAGCATCATCTAACAATATAGATTCATCGACAAGACATGGTGTAATATTTGTAGACTTTGGGACCAACATACTTAGGACACTTGTCCTTTATTTGAAGTATCACCGCTTACAAACCAATTGATGTACTTGTATTGTGTGCGCATTCTATAATCACTATCATCATACTTGCCCCGTGGTTGATGCATTAGATGACTTAAAAGATTATGCTACTAGAAGAGCAATGTCTCAGACAGAATGTAGCTTTTAATCCCCACCTGCTCAACCACAAATGCTACCAGAAATACGCCACCTTCACAACAAATGATAACTGCACCACAATACACAAACCCACAAGGAGGTCAACCTTAGTAAGGAGGCAGGGTATAAAAGGAGTAACTAAAACCCAAATTATCAAGGTTATAATGATGGAGGATACCACAGAGGGTACAGAGGCGGATATAGAGGAAATTACAAAGGTGTTTATTGAGTTGGATATAGAGGTGACTATGATAACTATCATGGTGGAAGGGGATACAAAAGTTATAACTATGGTGGTTAATGCTAGGGTTATAGGGACAACCAAGGAGGAGGATATCAGGACAGAAGACCCATGACTTGTTATAAATGTGGGAAAGATGGGAATCTTACAAGAAATTGTACATAACCTGATCCCTACATATTTTTCCATGAGAAAGGCCATGACATGTTTAATCGTCCTAAGGCTACCCAGTTTATAGGAGCGAAACAAAAAAATCAAAAGAATTGGGAGCAGATGCTCAAAGAAAGGTGCAACATATCACTAGAATCCCTTAGGATATAACAACCATTGAAAAGATAAGGCCGCAAAGGTCCATTGCTTCAAAAATTAGGCCTACGAAGAAGATAGAAAAAGGAGGCAAAAGAAACTTACATGAGAATAAAATCAACAAAAGATGGAAAATTTATTGAAGAACTTAGGTACAGGGTGGTTGTCACAACTAGAAGTGCCACTAAAAATGAGGTGGTCCCCAAAAAGAAGAAAATAATAAGGCTACCCCAAGAACAACATTATTCTGATGAAGAGGAGTGGAATGATAAAGAAATTAGGCCAGGGTTACATTTAAAAGAAGTTGAAAGGAGTAGAGCATTGGTATAGGAAGCACAAGCTATTGAAGAGAGAGAAGAACTGTTTTGTTGAAGAAGAAGTAATTGCATTAAAGGAGCTAGCCAAACTAACTATCAATCATGGGTTGGTAGATAAACTGAAACAATTCACAAAGTATTGGAACAAATAAGAGAGGACTCGTCACATCCACAGAATTGAAGGGGGTACAATAAGAAGAAAAGAAACATATTTTTGCACTCAGAGAACATGGCGCAAGTCCACCATCTACTTAGAAGTGGACATATTTGATACCACCATTACTAAAGTACTATTGGATCTCGATGCGACGTCAATATGATGTCTAAAACTACATGGGAGATGCTTGGAATACCTACTATGGAACCCGCGAGGTACTTTATCGGATTGGCGGATGAATCTTCTAGACAACCACTAGGAGTGTTAAAGAATGTAGTGGTGAATTTCATGGGAATTAAGAAGATGGTGAATTTTGAAGTGGTAGATAACGTTCTGAGAATCCTTCATATAACACTATTTTATCTTTGGAATGGTTTGTAGACTAGTAATGGAACATTAAGTTCTGAAGAAGAAGAGGTAACATTGAATTTAGATGGAATATGTGTTCATGTACCCTTACATGCAAGGATGAGTGCGCATGGGCAGAAGAAGTATGGCATGACACAAAAGAGGACGATTTTGATGAAATACAAGGAGTATACACATTAAATAAATTTCCTAGTATTGACAAAGAATTTGAACCGAACTCGGATGGTGAGATTTTGGTTAAATTAGAAGATACCATGAAGGATCAGATAATGTGGTAGAATCCTGGATACATGGGTTTCCAGAGTCAAGCACTCAAAAATTACATTTTGTAAGAATAATACCACCTAATATCATCACACTAGGAGACAATTATAACACCGTGGGTGACAAATTTGAAGAAGATGATTATTACTCGGCACAAGAAGAAGAAGAAGAAGAAGAAGAAGAAGAAGAAATTTTTATGCTAGTACAAGATAGTTTTTCCACGGAAGAAGAAGAAGAGGTGAAATAAATTCCAATAAAAGGGTATACAAATTGCGTTGCGGAGCATCTCACTAAACATTACCCAAATATTTAGGATTTGGAGACCTAGAAGGGTACATCAAAATCATGGAAATAATATTTCTTAATGAGAAGGAAAGGATGGAGGCATTATATGATACCCTGACTATAAATGTTGCAATTTGGTGGGCAACACATAAGCACAATGTAACTCATTGGAACTCGGTAACAACACTTCTCAAAGCCAGATTTATGGAAAGTGAAGGCTATTATGCTACGATTCTTGAATACCGAGAGAAACTGATCCGCAGAAGCGCATTCAAGTTTTGAACAACACGGCGGATAAGACTTCTCCTCATCTGTGGATCCAAATTTTCATATGCACCCTCGGGTCCATATCAAAATCGTGGTACTTACACCAAGAAATTTGAAGGGAAACTAGAGATTGGGATCAAATAGTCAAGGACTTCTTCCATACCTTTAATTTCTAGGATGCAGACTTAAATGTATTAAGAGCATTACAAAAGATTTGTACTTTCCTATTTTTGACACCGCATAAAGCCGTAAAAAAATTTTGAAGAAGAAAAAGAACATAACTTGACATCTTGAAACCTCAAGCAAGTTATACAAAGACTCTAGAAATGACTCAGTGCTATAATGTAGAAAAACAAGAAAGAGAAGAGAAACTCAAAACTTAAGATACAAGGTCATAGAAGATGAATGAATAGTAGTGGAGAAGAAATATGAAGGAGAAAAATACTACTACCAACCCTTGAAAATTAGGAATGAAAACATTGGGACAAATGGAGAGGAGAAGTTTGCCAAAATAGGAGACTATTGGTCGGAAGAAGAAGTGGCTAAGGTGGTAGAATTACTACGAGAGTTTCAAGACATCTTTCCCAAAGACTTCAAAGAATTGAAGGGCATCAAAGAGGAGCTAGGGACAATGAAAATTTAGATAAAAGATGGATTCAAACCAATAAAAAAGAGACCATATAGATTGAATCCCAATTTGAAGGTGAAAGTAAAGTCAGAAATTGATAAGATGTTAAATGTTAGGATCATTAAACCAGTGGATGAATTAGAATGGATCAGTCCCATGGTGATCCAAAATAAGAAGACTGGAGAGATCCGCGTATGCGTAGACTATAGGGAGTTGAATAAAGCATGTGTGCATGACCCGTTTCATTTCCCCAGAGGACCAGCCTAAAGCTACTTTTTCCATAAAATGGGGGTCTTTTATGTATACAGTTATACCATTTGGATTTAAGAATTCCCCAACAATATTTAGTAGGATCATGATTAATACATTCAAAGATTTCATTCATGATTTTCTAGAAGTTTATCTTGATGACTGGACAATTTATGGCCTATTGAAGAATCACATACAAGTACTAAGGTTAATGTTTCAAAGATGTAGAGCCTTGCAAATATCCTTGAATTTGAAGAAATGCATCTTTTTGACTCCTTTTGGCACAATGTTAGGGCACATAATTTGTAAAGAAGGCCTATTGATTGATCCATTAAGACATCTATGATTGTTAATTTACCACCACCAAAAACTCTAGAAAGAGGTGAGGAAAATCCTTGGATACATAGGCTATCATAGAAAATTCATTAGAAACTACGTGGAGATAAGTGCCCCATTATAAGAATTGTTGAAGAAGAGAACAAAAAAACAAATCTCTTAGTCAAAATAATGAGCAAATGCATTTAAAATCATAAAAGATAAAATTTTACATGCACTCATTTTTATTTTTCCTGATTAGAAGTGATGCACCTAAAATTTTCAAGATAACACCCTAGTCATGTTAGCATATCACTTAGCCTAGATTGAGAGCTCACCTAAAGTGCGCAATGGTACCAGTCGCTCTTTAGGGTTCTTTGTAATAGGATGATACATAATGAAGAAAGAACCATAAATACTCATGACTAATCAATCATTCTACAGCGCATGCTACCCACAGATCTATGAAAGAACAAGCTTAAACAATAATCATGATTAAATACTAACATGCACTACTCAATTACACAGAATGACACTTAGATTCAGCCAATATCCTCCATCTATTAATAGGTATAGAAGCTTATTATAGTCTCACAATTCATCTTAAGGCGCATATGAATCTGATACACATTCAGAATCAAACATACATACCTATATCCCTCTGATACATCATATAGATATCTCTTTTACTATGCACCTAACCATCATATATATATATATATGGTGGGGACTTTCCCTTCACCTCTTAACTACTCTAGAAATAGGTTGCATGCTATTAATAGCCACACACTGTTTACAATTATAGCCACACATGCAAGTGCACTATCTCGTAGCCCTCTTATAGATAATCAAGTGTTCATTCCATTCTTAGCTCACCTCCATGCATAGACATTTTAACTTCTCTTCTAGATATAAAAAATTATTGGCGTGCACTTCTCTACATCGTTGATGTGTTCCGCATGCCATCTTCTAAAAATAGATCCTCATGCCCAAAATTGGCTAAGTCCTAAAATCTAAACCTACCTTCCACATGTGGGTTCTTCTTGTCCTTTTACCTTCAATCTGTCCTTTCTCACCTTCAATTCTGGCCTTCTACCCCGCATGGACTCCTTGTGTGATTTTTTCCAACATGTTCATGTGGATGCATCAAGGATAACAATTGGAGCTATATTAAATCAGCCATGAGACAAGATGGATCATCCTATAGCATTTGCTAGTAGGAAGTTAGAAAATGCAGAGAATAATTATACAACGGAAAGGGAAGTAATGAGTATGGTTTACGCCTTGATGAAATATAGAAAATATTTGTTAGCCACTTCTTTTACATTTTATAATGATCACGAGCCTTTAAAGTATCTCACGTTGAGTAGACCAGTTTTGTCGGGAAGAATATGTAGATGTCTCATGTTCTTCCAAGAATTTGATTTCATAGTGGCAGTAAAACCTGTAAACTAAATAATGGCCTAAATTATTTGTCAAGAATTGAAAATGGAGAAGATGAAGGACCTATAGATGATGATTTTCATGGGGCTCATTTATTCTGCATTGAATCCATACCTAAAGAATTTGATGAAATTACATAACTACTACATAGGAGAATTCCCAAGTGACTATACCCAACAATAGAAGAAGAATTTTCTAAGAAGAGCATTTCCATTTACATTGATTCAAGGACAATTGTATAAAAAGGGACAAGATGATGTCCTTATAAGAGTAGCTCTAGAGCATGAGAGGAAGAATATCTTGATTGAAGCACATGAAGGCATAACAAGCAATCATAATGGAGGAGAACAAAAAACAAGAAAAGTAATGATGGTTGGTCTATGGTGGCCTACACTTTTAAATATTCTCACAAACATGCTAGGACCTGTGATATATGTCAAAGAGTTGGGAAACCCAATACAAGGGATGAGATGCCATTGAGACATGTTTTGGCTTTAGCTCCATTCAAAAATGGGCCATTGATTTCATTGGACCTATAAAACCAGCCGCCAAACATTCTCAAGCAAGGTTTATTATCACAAGGATAAAATATTTGACAAGATGGGAAAAAGTACTTCCCACAAAATACTCTACTTCTAAATTCATTTATGATAACATTATTATTAGATTGTGGTGTCCATTGAGTATTACTAGTGATCAAGGTAAACACTTTGTGAATTCAACTATTCAAGAACTATTAAGAGGATTCATGATCAATCACAATAGAAGCACTCCATACCATCCATAATAAAATGGAATGGTAGAAGCATTCAATAAGGTACTTGGAAAAGGTGTTAACAAGTATTTTTCTCTACAGATCATGCAGATTGGGATTTGAAGATACCCGCTGCTCTATGGGCATACCATACAACATACAAAAGGATTACAAAGTACTCACCATTTTAGTCTATGGATTAGAAGCCATGGTTCCCATAGAGTTTGTGCTTCCAAGTTTAAGAATTGCAGTGGAATTCGAATGATTGACAATGACTCACTTCACGAGATGTTGATAGAGTTATAAAAACTAGATGAGAAGAGGTTCATAACCACATATAACTAGACCCAGGAGAAGAGAAGATAGAAGGTGTGGCATGACCACCACATTAAGAGGAAATAATTTGATATAGGAGATCAAGTACTTTTGTATGATAGTAAGTATAAGCATCCAAGTAAGTTGAAGGTAAGATGGCTTGGGCCATATATCATTAAGGAGATATTGTCTTCTGGAGCAAGAAATTAGAAACTTTGCGGTTGAAAGAAATCTCGGGATAAGTAAGTGGAGCAAGGCTCAAGATATATGTGACCTAGAACACAATCAAGAAACAATAAAAATAATTAATAAAACTGACCTACTTTAAAAATGATAATTCAAAGTGGGTAGGTCAAGGGGTAGGATGAAAACCCATAAGGGTGTCTTTACCCTTAGAAAAAGAAAGAGGAGGAAAATAAAAACCATGGAGGATAGATACCCACACAATAAAAAGAAACACCGGCCTATCTCGAAAGCTAACAATTGGGCGAGATAGGATGAGGGATGTGATGAAAACCCGAGAAGGGCATCCTTACTTAAAAGTATAAACATAAATAGAACAAAAGAAAGACCCACGGAGGAGGAATACCCGCATAATAAGAAGAGGATAAAACTGCGGAGGGAGTATACCCGTGTAATAAAGGAAAAAGAAAAATCAAAAGAAAATCATAGAGAAAATAAAATAGGCAAACCACATGGTAAAAAGAAGGAACATAAAGCCGCGATATAAACAAGGAAAAATGCTAAAGGAAGAAGAAAGATAAACCGCAGAAAGGAGTAAGAGAAACCATAGAAAGAAGAAATGGAGAATATTGTGGGAGACAGAGGCGAGAAAAACCGTAGAACAAAGAAAAAGTAAAAACAATGAAACAAAGAAAGGAAAAACCACGTAACACGAAAGATGCAAAACAAAGTAAAAGTTGACCCTCCAAGAAAACAATAAATGTTATAGGATGATAAAGAAGCTATATAAGGGAATGATTACGAAAAACTAAGGCATTAAAAATATGAGAATAGATCAAGAAAAATATCGAGGGTGACAAACCGAGTTAGGAAAAGAAATAAGAAGACATGGAAACTCTAATTGAAGTTGCATAGAAAGAGTTTCCAAAGATGAAATATCGAAGCACTCCATGAAAGAAAATACACATGATCCAGAGGGGGAATTTTTGCACATTCCCTTCAAATTCACATGTACACGTGACCTCCAGAGGTATATCCATTCCCCTATTATCAAATATGATCATTCCAGACTTGAGGTAGATAGGGCATTACTAGTCATTAAAAATTCAAAATCTAGAAAGAGGAGTATAAGAAGAATGCAAAATTTATCGGGAATTGAAACTTAATGCATGGAGTAAAATTTTCTATTTCCCTAGGGTAGACAAGGCGATAAAATTTCTCCTCAACCATATACATAATCAAATGCTTTATTTTGATCAACCATACCAAATTAACACTAAAGTAATGGCTAGGGTTACCGAGCTATGGGACAAAGGATGATCTTCCCTAACAAAGAAAAAGGTTCCAATGAAGGATACGATGAGGGTGATGGGTGTCACAACATGCAAACGAGGCATCAAAATCTCCAATATTCCAAATGCCACTTTGAGGTATGCTACCAAAGCCATATGTTTGAAAATCTATCATACTAATAGGGAGGATGGCGCTCATGGGGTGAGTGCCCAAATTGCATTAGATATGGTTACGACCCACTATGAATATAACCTAGTAGAAATAAGCAATGACATAATTTCATGAGAATGTAATGAAAATTAAAGATGGTAAACACATATTTTCCTATGGGTCAATATTATTATGCTTGGTGATGTGTTTTATAAGAACACCTCCTAAAAAAAAGAATTAGTCAATTGGAAGCTAGATACCCCTATAGCGGAGAAAATTTGGGAGCACATGAGAAAAATGGATGTCGTCACACAAATAACCTCACTTATTAGATGGGCAGATAAAATGAGGGATATAGTTTCAAATAGATCAAGAATATCAGAACAAATTGTGGAAAATACGAGCATGAAGTTATGCTCATCACGATATTGACTATACATTTATCAAGCCACTATTTCCGCGTCACCGATCAAATACCACCATTGCCTTATGAAGCGTCCACCTAATTGATATCCACATCTATACAATAATTTCAAGCATTCCCTGTGGATTCTCAGAAACCTATACTCCCTAGTTTTGATGACTTTATCATGGAAACCTTCAAGAATATATAAAAAAACTTGGGCCAATCAATTAAGCCAAAATCAAGTATGGGGCTCCCAAGACGTATAAAAGAAAGAAAATACATAGTATTCCAAAATCTATCACTAAGCAAAAAAGCCTTAATAGAAAAATCAAAGTTGAAAGAAGCCGTGACCAGTAAGGAAAAAGAGGAGACAAAATCTGAGGATGTAGAAGATATCTCTGAATTAGAAGAAGAAGAAACTCCATACACTCCTTCACCAATACATACACAAGAGTTACTAGAACCCGAAATCCCGGAGGAAACAAAACCAATAGAGGAGACATGCCTCACTAAACAAGTGTATTGTTATTACCAAAAGTGTTTAACTACCGACATAATTTCACAAGTTTCACAAGAATACAATACTAGTACACGAGGAGAACAAATGGCCATCATAGAAGCTATATTGTATTACTTGGACAAATATGCTTTTTTAATTGACGATATAGCTCATTTTATCACACTAGCTCTAGCAGTAAAAGTTCAGAACATATAGATGCAGAGCATACACACCGCTTGGTCGCACTCCAACAAGAAAGAAACACTTTAAAACAAAAGAAACTCCACACTAAAATGAAGTTCCACATAATAAAAGAAGTGGAGGAATTGATTAGATTGCTGATTAAACAAATAAATGAGAGAGAAGAACAAAATAAGGAAAAAGAAAAAGAAAAGGAAGAAAGAAAAAGATCAAGAACTTGACATAGGTAAGAAATAACAAGAACATATTGAGGAAGATTTAGAAAAGAAAAAGAAAGGAAAAATAAGGAAGAAGAAAGAAGAGTAGGATAAGAAGTATAAATAAGAAAGGGAACAAATAAAGAGACAAAAGAAAGAAGAAGAAGATAAAAACAAAACCTAGAAAAGGAAAAGAAAGAAAAAGAAAGGATGATGGAAGAACATAAAAAGAAAGAAGAAGAAAAAGAGAAGAAGGAGAAAGAATAAAATGAAAAGAAGGAGAAGGAAGAAAAGGAGAAAAAGGAGAAGGAAGAACAAGAAAAGAAAGAGAAGGAAAGAAAGAAGAAGTAGGAACAAGAGGAGAAAGAAAAATAAGAAAAAGCAAATAAGGAGCAAGAAGAATAAGAGTTGAAAATACAAAAAGAGAAGAAGGAATAGGAAGAAAAAGAAAAATAGGAAACGACTAGGAAAGAGCAATAATAGCAAGCAAGAAAGTAAAAGGAGGCAAAAGATAAAAAGAAAGAACTAAAACTTAAACAACAAACTACATCATCTCCAACAATAGAAACATCATCAAGTATGCTATCGGTTCTAACACCAAGAGATTCACTGGCTAGAATAAAACATGCATTTCTACAAAGGAAGAAGGAACAATCCATTCAGTTGCAACAAGGGGTAGTTGAAACAACTGCAGAAGGATATAAGGTGAACCTAGATAAACTCACTCCCTTACAAAAGACTACATGTAGCCAAGTCTTGGAGTAAAGTGATAAACATGACTTGATGCAAAGATGTGTGGAAGTAGAAGAAGTGATGCAAAAGATGCTTTCATCCATCCAAATTGCAAAGCCCCATATCAACATTCAATCCAATCTACAAATAGAAATCCAAAAAGAAAGCACTGAACAAATACTTAAAGAATAAATGGTTCAAACAGAAATAGAAAAGATGAAGATACATGAAGATGTGTAGAAGAATATAAGTAACAAATTTTACAACCACAAAGAGGAGAAAGTCAGCAATGAAGAAAAGATATACAAACCATAGTCACTACATTAGAGTTTGAGCTACAAAATTCCATTGCCTACTACACCTATACAATAGGGTGGCCAAGTGAAACCCAACAAGAGAAAGAAGAGCTTGATCAATTGGAACAAAAAATAAAAATCCAATCTGCTACATATGATATCAACACAGATAAAGATGGAGCTCAAAGAACAAATCTTGTTGAACTCATAGAGTCATATTAAAAAAAGAATATGCAAACTAAAAAGATCACATAAATGAAAGAATATAGCCATATGATGGACAAAGCTATAATCAGAATGTAACAAGAACTTATAATCACTCACTAGAGATGACATCTAATTCAAGAAAATCCACCATCCTCGACATCCTTCTATTGATCAAAGAGAATGCTTAAATACAATAATGGGTAAACCAAACAAAGTATGTAGCTGCGAAGGAAATAAGGAAGCAATAGATAAAGGAAGAAAACTACCATAGACTAAGTAAAGCCACGATACAAGGAGAAAGCCGTAAAAGAATAAGTAAAGCCTTGAGATACGAAGAAATTCATTGAACACTGGAAGAAGCCATGTAACTCTAGGAATATTCGCGGAAGCTGACATGATGTCACGGAATGAAGACAAAACAATCTAGAATGAGACATAATCTGACAGAGGTACGAGTCAAAATAAGTGTCTTTTAGGACCAATTGTATTTTGTATATTTATTATAACTAATGTATTATATAAGGGTGTATCACAATAAATATATGAGTGAGTGCCATTTTGAGAGATTTGTACGAGAGTAGGAATGTATGAGATAAACTATATGACATAAACATTATTGATAAATAAATAAAGACTAGAGTTTGGAGTAAAATTCGTTATTTACATTCCTGTTCATAGACTAAATGTGGTGTATTTCCTGAGTACATCCTTAACTAAGGTCAATTATTCCTAAGACTCACAAGTTTGTTTCTTACTTGGTAGCAAAGGGTAAGACATAGGGGTCCTTTCAAATAAATCAATAATTTTTCAACAAGTAAAAATTATTTTGAGTTAGTTGAATTTATCGAAAATGAGTTAGATACATAAGTTATAAGAGATTTAATCCATAAAACCATATTTTTTCAATCAAGAGGCCATCTATGCATCTAAGTCTAGTTAAACTTGCAAGCAAACTGCATTCTAAACTGAATAGTTAGCCTTTCCTATAGTTGAGTTGTAGTGTCCTAATTGGGTCTTTGTCAAAATCTTATCTTCATATCATTACTTTCATTCATCAAAGTCATATAACTCACATCCTTATTGAATCTCGGTGTTGAGCCCTCGCATCTTACTGGTTGCATGGAGTTAAGAATGGAGTGGGTTCATCTTCATTATTATATCACTTTCATCAAATTTTCCAACAAAACAAGAATATCAAATATTGCTTGAAAACCAAATTTTTAAGTTCACAATTGTCCTCATATGCATCACATACATATCAAAAGAAAAAAAGAAAAGAAAGAGATCATTTTTTTACACATTTACATCATCATCATCATCATCCATGACATGTATCCATAAAATCATATAAAAATTCATCGAGATTCTACACATCTAAGAGTACATAGATGAAACAAGTCATGAGTGAGTAAACCCTTACACAAGATATCGAAGCCTAAAAATAAACATGTGTGTGTGTGTGTGTGTGTGTGTGTGTGTGTGTGTGTGTGTGTGTGTGTGTGTGTGTGTGTGTAATAATCAAGTTTGTATACAATGTTGTCACACTAACAAGTGTGGTCAAAATGCTCACAATGAGCAAAAATCCAAAAAAATTGATATATACAATAAAAAATGATCCAAAGTAATAAAGGCCCATGACCTATCCCTCTCAAGAAATCCAGATGAAGATGCATGGATGGATCCTATGATGGGAGCGAGAGACTACATGCATGAACCTTTGAGAGTGACCATGAGATGATGAACCAAGAGATCTTCTAGTGGTGGTTTCACCGTGAGAACACTCTCACCGATGTCTCCTCTCGGCCAACCGATTTACAAGGAGCTTAGTCCTCATCTTGGTCATAGCTCTATTGTGATCTATGTCGAGAAAATACGCTAGTGTGTCACCTCACCATGACCATCTTCCCTGAATCCACGAGCAACTTGTCTTGCATCATGCTTTTGGGTGTACAAAGGTATCCACGAGAATACTACAAATAAGATCTCACCAACCATCTCGCAGTAGTTGCGAATAAAAAGAATGATGGCGAGTTAGAAAATTTTTGAAAATAAAAAAATAATTCGTAATTCACCGACAACTCTAGTCTAGGAAGCAGAGAAGAGATAAGAGTATTCTACTTATTTGGACCTCCCGACCTCTAAGATGGGTCTATCGGTGTTGATGGTGGTGGTGGAGGTGCTACGGGAACCTCCTCTACCCCGATCTCTTCGAGGCCATCTCATCACCCAATAAATGACTCCTCATCTCTTCCTCCTACAGGGAAGAGTGTCCTCTATGAATAAAGTCTTAGCCTCAACCTCATCCTTGGCTATTCTTGAAGCCTCTCCGGTGGCTCTCCACTATTTATCACTCTCCTCCTCTCCTCCCTCCTTTGTCTTTGTCTCCACCTCCTCCTTTGTCTCAGCCTCCTCCTCCTGCTCCCCACTATGGGTAGGTTCGACCTCAATTTGAAGAATAGACCTTGGTCTAGATGGATCGTGCACAACTTTGTGTAGTGCCAATCGGAACCCTAGGTGTAGCAATGGTCCACTCGAGCTTGCCCTTAGGGCCAGCTCTAAATTCTTGAATCTCGCAAGTAAAAATAATAGTTTTGAGAGAGGGAGTCAATGTAAGGTAACCCGACCTATTGGGGCACCCTTTGAATTGGATGGACCTCCACCCTATTGGTCTTTTCCACTAACTGTGTAGTGGTACTATATACAACCATAATAACAACATCCTCACCCCACAATCTGGCCATATCTTGGTATAGTCGTGCAACCATATCATCTATAGTGAGTGTGGAAACTAACTGATGATGCCCCATGATTGGGGCTATGAATGTCGATCTTACTTGGTGTAATAGTCCCAATATCTCGTTATCTCAAATCCCTTTTGATAGGGGATCATCCTCTTATAGACCTAACCCATAACAAGTGTAAGGTGGCTTAGGGAATTTCCCCCCAGTCTAACAACCCTGTAAAGTTCATGGTAAGTGACACCCAAGATGTCAATGCCCCATGCAAATATACGAGCATACTTGCTTGATGCTCTCGAATAATTGGGGCCCAGAATAAATAAAATTATCTCTACCCTTGTCCCCAA
This sequence comes from Taxus wallichiana var. yunnanensis, assembly GCA_018340775.1. Taxonomy (NCBI): domain Eukaryota; kingdom Viridiplantae; phylum Streptophyta; class Pinopsida; order Cupressales; family Taxaceae; genus Taxus; species Taxus wallichiana. The sequence continues at coordinate 464,137,620 of CM031236.1, read as the reverse complement.
CCAAGTGCAAAGAAAAAATTCCAATGATGGCCTTATGCAATGTAGGAATAAGAGTGAAGGTCCCTAACAATAATCTCATCCTACATTTGACACCTATATCAGTGTCCGCACATCACCCATGTATGTGGCCCACTGTCATGACTATACCACTGAAGTAGCACTAGATAATATCAACCTCCTACCTATGATAGGGACCCCTATAATCCTGTAGACATCCTCAAGAGTGATGGTCCACTCCTCCGACTCTGGGCAGCCATAAATTGTTCTATTATATGTCCTAATAACTCAATAGATCAGCTAACAAATAACTATCAGTGTAAGTAGCCATGTCTAGGATATTCTCCATATCCTAGCCCTGTGTAGTGTATCCCTCTCATCCTAAGTAAGAGTGTCCAAGAATGGGGGCAAATAGTTGAAATATCAAGCTCTAATCCATCCGATATACATGCCCTACATTTATAAACATCAAAAAGAGAAAGTTAGAATCATAACAATGCATAATAATCTCACCAAAAACATCATAAAAACATTTAAAACCAAAACATTTTCCATACTTAGTCAAATTTGGGTTTTTCTCATACAATTACACAACCGCCGCTCTATGCAGAGAGGTGGTTGCATAACCACCCTTGTGTGTAGAGTGGCAGTTACATAACTGCTGTGAAAATCCCACATTTTCTTTTACCCCTTTGTGACAGCTTGGTTAACTAACACAACAAATTTGCACAACCACCGCTATGTGCCGAGTGATAGTTATACAATCACTGTGGTGGTTCCATCCACAAAATATAGACCATACTCTAAGGCCCCACAAATGAAAAAAAAAGACAAAAATCGACTATTTTAAATGAAACAATTTCAAATCATACTAGGCGCCTCCTCAGGTGGACATTTTGACTATAAAATTGTTAAAAATAGCCCTCCCTACGTTGAATTTTTGACATTTTATATGTTTTAGGGTAGAAATGAATAAATGCAAATAACTCACCCATTTGTGACCCGCTGCTCCTCCCACCGGTTGAGCTACTATCATGTTTGAGTGCTCTTCGATTTGAATGTATTTGCGAGTGAAATCATCATAAGTGATCCAGAGCTCAAAAATCTCTAAGTGGGTGAGTGAAAATGATTTCTATAAATAGTAATTTTAGTTATATATAACATGTTTTAACTCTATTTTTGAGTGTGTATGTTTTACGGTAATTGGAGCATTGACCTAGGTATGTTTTTCCCTCGTGGATATGGTAAGCCCTCTTGTCCTTTTACTTTATTGTGTTTTGTCAATTCTATGTTATATCTACACTTGATTCTCATTTTCTTTTGCAAGAAGCGGGAAGATTAGATGGGTGTCATTTCAACACATGGGCATATCGTGTATAATTTCTAGCCCTCCCATTTTGGATCTATGTTTTACATCTCTTCATGGCTAAAATGCTTCTTTGAGAGGGAAATATCTATATACCTAGTTTTGTACTTGCTATATTGTTGGAACAGTTCAAAAATCCCTAATGATGAGTAAATATCTTTCCAATGGTGTTCGAGTTTGATTTCTCATTTGCAATGTATATTTGTAGCATAGATTACATTTTATGTCCTTTTCATAGCTTTCCTACTTTCCTTTATCATTTCGTAGCTTTTCCTTGGCCTTTGTGCTTTAAGTTAGGGAACCACGCCAATAGTTACGTAACCACCTTGATGGTTACGTAACTACTGGTCTTCCTTGAGTGGTGGTTATGTAACTACCATGGTGGTTACGTAACCATCGGTTTGCACAAATTGGTGGTTTCTTGCACTTTTCCCGAGCCTTTTCTAGTGTGTTTTGAACGTGTGTCAAATTCTTCAAAATTATTTTTAGTGCACATTTCTTAACCAATTTGGCTATTCTTGAGCTCATTTGATGCGTACCAACTTCTCCTTCCATTCCTTTTGTTAATTATGAGTTAACCACCCCTTCTCTGAGAGAGGTGCCATTTCTTGGCTGCCAAATGTTTTAGACTATTTCTCTTCCTTTTTCCTATCAGAGCCAAGATTTTATCTAGTGCATTGGTTGGAGATTATTGTTTTGAATTGCACTGTTATGCTACCCATAATCCTACCAAGAAATACACAAGCAAGGTTAGTTCTCTTAAGCCATTCCAACTCCAAAGACCTATTCATCATTTCTTCCACACAATCTAGTACATTTCCCTAGACTCGTTTGAACAAAAAAATGGAAAAGAAGCTAAGGGGACAACATAGCAACACCAAAGACTGGACTGCACAATTCTACATTTTCAGGTTGGGGACGCATTTGGATTCTTAAAGTTTTCTTTGGCTAAAGTAGATATTATTCTATAATCTGTTAGAGTATATCAATTCAAAGAAATATAATTACTTGTAGCTTTCCTTTATTTACACAAAGCTTCTATTGAAAGATGCTTCCCTACCTATCCATGTGGATTTGCATGGGAAGTTTTTTTGGAAGTGTAATGAAATTACTAGTATAATTCAGATTATGAGCAGCAATATAACACCAAATAACACAATATTTCAGAATAATGATCTTAGTATGCAATTGTAATATCTTCACCACTTCGAGGGGGCAACCTCCAAACCATATAATAAGACTCAAATTCTCAAATGATAACAAACTACTACCTACAATCCTCTATATATACTATTCATATATTATGGCCATCACCCAGTGACCTATTAAACATGAGAAAGTATAAATGATATAATAAAATGATATGGTAAGCCATAAGTCAACTACTCATATCCTAATACAAGCAATAGGTTAAGGGCGTAGCATGCCCTTCCCCTTCAAACATACGTTTTTTCCTCAATGTTGAATAATCCGGATGTTGTTGCAGAAAACCTTCATCCTCCCAAGTGGCATCTTCTATGCTTAGATTCTTCCACTTGATCGAGATATTCCTTAATGTCTCGGTTCTTAGCCTCTTAAGTACGTGTTTGTAGAGAATCTTCTCGGCTCCAAAATTATTTTTCCTTCCTTGTCAAGTTCTGTAACTCTGTCTGGGCTTCAAATTTATGTCCAATAACCTTCTTCGTGCATGAAACATGGAATACTGTGTATTTGTGAAGATGGAAGCAACTCTAGTTTATAAGCAACACTGCCAATTTTCTGTAGAACTTGATAAGGGCCATAGTATTTAGGAGCAAGTTTGTTGTCCTTTTATGTTGCTTAGAGACATCTGTTTGTAAGGCTGGAGATGTACAAAAACCCAATCACCAATTTCAAAATGTCGTTCACTACGATGTTGATCTGCTTGTTGTTTCATCCTGTTTTGTGCTAATTCTAAATTCTCCTTCAAACTAGCCAAAACCTGTTGTTGATGTTGAATGTGTTCCTCAACATCTTTGACCTTAGTTTGCACCCTCAAGGAGGAAGTGAGAGAAGGTGGATGGTAACCATATAATGCTAAAAATGGGGTCATTTGAGAAGAGGTATGAAAATATGTGTTATACCACCATTCTACAAGTGGTAGCCATTTAATCCATCTTTCTTGCTTATCTGATACAAAACAACGTAGATACCCCTCTCTAAGAATTTGTCGACCAATTCTGTTTGCCCATCGCTTTGAGGATGATAAGATGAACTATGAGCTAGCTGAGTACCCACAAATGAAAATAATTCCATCTAAAAATTACTTGTGAAAATATGATCATGATCACTTACAATATCTTTGGGGTTCCATGTAGCCTTTGAACTGTCTCCAAAAAAATAGTTGCGATAAGTACTTAGCTGCAAATGGATGTGATAGGGCAAAAAAATGGGCATATTTTGTGAGCCTATCCACAATCATGAAAATAAAATTCTTACCCTCTCGAACAAGGCAATCCGGTGACAAAATCCATGGAGACCTCCTCCCATCTCCGGCTAGGAATCGGTAAGGGTTACAAAGAATCTTGGTGTCTTAATTATTTCCCCTTTGTTTTGTTAGCACACTAAAAACTTTGATAAAAACTTTTGTACATCCCCTTGAGTCCTTCCCAAAATAATTCTCTTTTTATTCTATAATCTTATGCTTCAACTCTTCTGCAATCTTTACTCAAGTATAACATGTCCTTGTACCATAGGGCATTACCTTTCCACTCAATTTTTTTAGATGTCATAGATCCTTTCTTGATATTTTGTATTAGAGATTTTGTATCCTTGTCTTGATCCCATTCCAATCTTGCTTCATCCACCCAATCGGCCATCAACATGGACATTCCACATAGTAAGGCATCTGTGGATGTATCCCTTCTGGACAATGCATCAGCTACTACATTTTATTTATCCTTTTTGTATATGATTTCAAAATATAACCCAAAATTTTTGTTACCCACTTTTGTTGTTCCTCAGATGATAACCTTTGCTCCAAAAAGTATTTGAGACTATCATGATCAATTTTTACCTTGAAGTGTCTACCCATGAGATATGGCCTCCATTGCTTGACCGCATGAAGAATAGCCATCATTTATTTCTCATAGATCAGTTTGAGTAGATCTTTTCCTTTGAATTGGTGACTCTTAAATGTAATTTGTCTTCCTTCTTGCATTATAGCTACTCCCCCCGATCCTGAAGCGTCACATTCAACAATGAAGGTTTTTGAGAAGTTGGAAGTAGCCAAAATCAAAGGTGCTACAAGGCTTCCTTCATCTGCTCAAAGGATTTAGTGGCTAAGTCTGTCCAATGGAAGGAATCCTTCTTTATCAATGCAGTGAGTTGGGTTGCTATTCTACCATATCCCCACACAAATCTTCTATAGTACCCTATTAGTCCTAGGAACCCACGAAGATTTTTGAGAGTTTTGGGTCTTGGCCATTCCACCATAGCTTTGATCTTCTGAGGATCAACTTTGACGCCATCATGGGATAAAATGTGACCCAAGTACTCACCTCTTGTACACCAAAAGAACATTTAGATGGCTTTGCATAGAGAGTATGTTTCTCCAAAACTTCCAACACTTTATTTACATGTTGTAAGTGTTCTTCCCATGTCTTACTATAAATCAATATGTCATCAAAGAAAACTAATACAAATTTTCTTTAAAATGGCTTAAAAATAGTGTTCATCAAGCTTTGAAAGGTTGAAGGTGCATTTGTAAGACCAAAATGCATTACCAAAAACTCATAATGGCCCTCATGAGTCCTGAAAAGCTGTTTTATGAACATCTTCCTCTTTTATTCTAATTTGATGGTACCTGAATGAAGATCTAATTTTGTGAAATAAATAGCACCATGCAATTCATCAAGTAAATCATCAATTACTAGAATAGGAAACTTATCTTTGATGGTATACTTGTTGAGTTCTCGGTAATCTGGACACATCCTCCATGTTTCATCCTTCTTACGTACCATGACCACTGGGGAAGAATAGGCACTCTAACTAGGCCTGATGATACCTGCCTTCAACATTTCCTGAACCATTTTCTCAATCTCACTTTTCTAGGAATATGGGTATCTATATGGTCTGATGTTAGGTGTTTGGCTCCCTGAATCAACTGAATGGCATGATCATGATCCCTAACTAGTGGTAGTCCCTTTGGAATTGCATCAAAAATAGATGAGTGAGCATCAACAATCTTCTGAAGATTGGGTGACATTGAAGACTCTGTATTTTGTACTTCTATGGAAAATAACTTTGCTATAAATCCATCTACTCCTTTTCTGAGAACCTTCTGCATCTGATGAGAGATAATAATCTATGGAGACTTAGCTACCATCCCATTCAATTATATTTTCCTTCCATCTGAATGAAATTGCATGAAAAATTCTTGGAAATTCATCTCTATAGTACCTAAGGTTGTGAGCCATTGGACACCCAAAACAATATCTTCCCCTCCCATAGAAATAGAAAACATAGGTGAGTCTAACATGTAGTCTCCCATGGAAAGCTTGATACTATGGCATTTTCCTATGCACTTGATCTGTCCCACCATCCATAATCATAACTTGCATTTTTGGAGCTGGGTAAATAAAACAATTGAGGCGGGCAACTAACTTACTATTTATGAAGTTATGAGTACTCCCCGAGTCAATCAACATTATCACCTTCTATTTTTTGAGATAGCCAATAACCTTGAGTGTTTGAGGAGTACTAATACCTAACAATGCATGGCAATAAATTGTAGGTTGGTGATCCTCTACTTCCTCTTCTATTGGTTCCTCAACCTCTCCTATAATTTCAGCATCCTCATCATCCTCATTACCTCCGTCAATATAGAACAACTTCTTCTCAACACATTTGTGTCCCGGTCCATATTTTCTATCACAGTTAAAGCATAATCATTTTTCTCTCTTTTCTTCCATTTGTTGAGGAGTTAGTCTAATTGGCCTAGAAAATGAAGGGGAAGAGATACTATGGTCTTTGGTGTTAATGAAAGGTGGCCTCCTACTACAAAGAACTTTTTCCTCTACTTGACGTGCCATGATAATAGAATCGAAAGCTTGGTGGGCTAAACATACGTAACTCATGCTCGATGTGGTCCTTAAGACCCCAAGAAATAGGTCATTTAGATTCTCTTCTGGTATATTCTCCACCCTTAAGGATAGGTTCTGGAATGGACGCACATAATCTTTAATTGATCCTATTTGTCGTAACTTTGCTAATTGACTAAAGTAGTTCTCTGAAACACTGGAACTATAGTGCAATTGCAACTCCTTGGTAAAAATTGTCCAAGTGACACCGAGACCATTCTTCGCCTCTTAGCACATAACCATCGATACCAAACAAATTGGTCTGGTTCAAGATACAGGGATGCCAAAGTCACCTTTTGTCCTGATGGTGTTTGATGTAGCTCAAAGAAGTTATCCATTTGATTTATCCAATTTAGGGATCTTTACCATCAAATTTGCACATATCCACTTTCGGCATCATGTTCCATGGTTGCGAATAAGTTGGATTATGATTGGGTTGGAAAAGTGATCCAACATGGTTATTTTGTCCATGATTTTGAACTGAAGATCCTCCTTGGTTGATATGGGATGGATTTGGGCCATACTGTTTACCCTTTACATGTTGCATGATATCATCCAACCGATTATTGATTTGGGCTTTGTCTCCTTTAGATGCCATCTCGATTGTACATTTCATAGCTCATACTCAATTTTTCTCACCTTATGATCAATCAAGTAAACACTAGTGCTTGAGGAATCAGTATTTACCCCTTCGAATCCATCTCTTCAATCACTATCTCATCTTTATCTCGGGGTTTTCCCAGTAACCAAATTCTTTTTGCTCTTGTGGAAGGCCCCGCCATGATATCAAACCTTAGGGTTTCGATAAAAAAATTCCAAACAGAAAAAAACATAGAGAATATACTAATACTATTTTTTAGAGCTTTCTGAAAATGTAAATAACTTGAAAAAATTCCACAATTTGCACCCGAGGGAGTGATTTTATGAAAAACCCTAAATTTGTAATAACTTGTGCGAAATAAATAAAAAAGTATGAAATTTTCAGGGACCCTTACTTGAAATGTTTCACAACTCTAGTAAAAATATCTCCTTCCAATTCACTCTAGTTAAAAATATATTGCGGAAACAAAAATTAGGGCTTTTACCCTAATTTTGGCCCAGATCGCAACTCTGATACCACTTGTAATTAAATTACTAGTATAATTCAGATTATGAGCAGCAATATAACACCAAATAACACAATATTTTAGAATAATGATCTCAATATGAAATTGTAATAGTTTCGCCACTTCGAGGGGGCAACCTCCAAACCATATAATAAGACTCAAATTCTCAAATGATAATGAACTATTACCTACAATCCTCTATATATACTATTCATATATTATGGCCATCACCCAGGCCAACCTATTAAGCATGAGAAAGTATAAATGATATAATAAAATGATATGGTAAGCCACAAGTCACCTACTTATATCCTAATACAAGCAATAGGTTAAGGGTGTAGCAGAAGAAGCTTCACGCTTGTTTAGTGTTAGTTATAATTTCCCTTCATTTTTGTAAGCTTCCATAGATCATGTTGCTTCTACTAGGGAATTTTGAGGGGAATAATGAATTCTGAGAATTTTTTTGTTCTTCCCATGACTCTGAGGCAAGAACAGAGGAAGTTATACATCCACAAGTACAAATTGGAAAAGTTCTGTTTTAATTAGAATAGATTATATCCACTTTACACAGGGAAATAGACACATCTAGTTTATTTTTTTAGTTCTATCAATTGATTTAGTGTAGAAGCAATTTCAATTAATTAGAAGAAGTTTAATTATCTGTGTATTTCCTATGTTTTCCATTAAACATAAAATACACAAACATTAGATTACGTTATTTCTTTATATTTGTTTTATTCCATTTTGTTTAAATAATTGGAAAACCACCAAAAATAGATTAGTTTATTTCCTTTGTTTTTTTATTATTGGTAAATAGTTTTGAAGGGACTATACCCTGATTACAACGAAGGCCTAAAAGCTAGATAATATACTAAGAAGTTCCACAAAATAGAAGGATCAGAATCCAGAAAAGACATTGAATCCCCAGGTAACCAAAAAAGAGTTACTACAAAACAGCAAAACAGAGCTAACACTGCAACAAAGCAGCCAAAAACAACAAAACAACAAAGAACCCGATGAAAGTCAACATCTGCAGTGAAGAACATCCCTACTTCTTGGTAGCTCTGTTGATTCTGGATTTGACAGTTTGCAAAGAGGTAAATAGAGACAACACCGTCATGTGAGTGGGATCCTTAGCATCCAGCTTTTTGATGGTCTGACTTCTTTCTTTATCCGTACCCCACATAGTTTCGGGATCTCACTAAGGATAGAGACACTACGAACATGTTGTTCAAGGAAGTCACCAATTGCATTAAAAATTGCCATGTTGTGATCATGGCGATCCTTAGCTTTCCCCAGATGGTTGTCCAGGGAGTTTAACTTTTTATAGATATCCTCAATTTGTGTATTGTCAAGATCAAAATCCTCATCCCTCTTCCTTTTACCTTTTTGCTTAGTCAAATTCTAAACTTCTTCTTTCAGGCTGAACATATCTTTTTCTAAGGCTTCCAGCCTTTGAGTAGTACTCTCTGTGTGTGAAGCCTCTTGATGACCTGCTCTACTAATATGAAGGAGGTTTTGCACATCCTCCAATTCTTGAGTGTTGCAAAGAGTTCTCCCTGAAATAGGGATACCCAACTTGGGTGTTTATTTCCTTTGTTTAGTTAGATATCTTTAATTTGTTAATTAGCTGCTAAAGCAACACATAGATTTAATTAAATTCAAGGAAATTAATTGAATTGAGTTGATATAAATCCATTTGTTTCCATTTTTAAATCAGAACATAAATTTAATTAGAAAGGAATTAACACATCTCCCCATGTATCCCTAGTTGGCTTAGGATTAACCTTGCCCTCTTGTAGTTTTATTTGTGAGATTGTTTGTTTATTTTATTTAGTATTTTGCACATCCCATATGACCATTTAAGGCCCTAAAAATGAAGAGAGCACATGTATGATTCTTGAGTCCTACACCAAACACTTTAGAATTAATTACAAACATTGACACGAGCCTCAAAATCTAGGTTTTCCTAACCACACCACTTCCACCCACCTTTATTTCCTAGCTGAAATTTTTGAACATCGAAGTAGACAATGCTTATGAGTTCTGGAAAAATCAGCCTAGATGAAACTAGTTTCCACAATTCACCCATTTTTCCTATTCACACGTTTCCTCCCACACCTCCATGACCCTGTTTGGAGTCTCGCTACAAGGAAAATGCATGACAGCTTCCCCTCATTCCATGAATGGTTCAAATATTTTTTAGTGACACTGATATTGATATAATCCTTCATGTGTCCATTCTCTTTGATCACCCTATTTTCCTGCTCAAGTGAGAAAAACATTCATTACTTTAGATGAGAAGATGCCCACGTTTGCCGAGGACATTAGATTATCTTGATCACTTGCTATCCATTTCCTCCCATTTTCATATATTTTACCTATTCTCCTTATATACCTTTCACATAGCCATCTATCTATTCCATTGTGGTTATCCTGACATGACCTTAAGAGGTCTTGTGCACTTAAGATCACGTGTTGATTTTAAGACATACGATTTCCTAATCCTTAATTTTTTTGAAATGTTGAAAACCATATCTTCTATAAGATGTAATTATGATATTCCATGAGATGCCATTTATTTATGTAAAATCATTAAACACCTTCCAAGCATACACCAACTATCAAGCACTTACACATGTTGATATACATGGGATTGCATTTACTATTTTATTGTCTTAACAATGTTGAACTAATTATTAATGATAATTATTGGATGTATGAGATGTGCACCCATGATAAGATCACTAAATTTGAAGAACTTTGTTATCCCAACAACAACAATGGGAATTTCCCGAGGTGTGGTACATTGGCTCCTTAGGAAAAACCTTGAGAGATGGTCAATTTCCTTTCCTAACTACCCTAATATTACTAGTTAATATACTCTAATCTACCGATTGTAAAAGAAATGAAATAAAATGTGGTGATGCACCAAAGAGAAAAGGATCACTCTTCTTGTTTGAGTTCAACATGCGAGAAGACAAAACACAAATCTAAAGGGTATATATTAGCCACAACCAAAACATGCATCTAAATCAAATTTTCACTCTCAATCTTAAGACACGGTGAATCAACATCTTGTAAATGTCACACACAATAAAATGTGCATACAATTGAGAGGTAAGGGAAAATTTAACACAAATACAAAGGGAAAATTATCCATAATCATAAATGTCTTAAAAGCTAGAAATATACATAGTTTGATATTAACACAAATAAAGGTGTTATTTCATCTACAAAAATCGAGGCCATAAGAACTCAAAATTCTTGGAAGCACAATCAAGAAGAGTAACCTTACATTCAAGATAATATTATTTTATAATTAGATTTGGTTACATTTATAGAAGATGGAAGAGATAATAGAGAGGCAAGAGGATCAAAAATATGTTAAAGAATAATTTTTTTCAACCTTATCCCCTTAACCTACATGGGTTTTAAGTTTATCTAATTTTTGAATGATTTAATGCCTTAGGAATAAATAAACCTTGTTTGTGATTAAAAAAATATTGAAATGAATAGATGCTAAATCTAAATATGTAACACCATTGATAAATATGAAATGAAGTACATATTTGATCCAAAAAAATAAGCAATTTAAATTTGAAACCCTAGTTGTAAATGAAGGGAATAAAATACTTAGTTGAATCGTAATTAAATCTAGACTATGCTGAAGTGACGAACCAATGGATAGAAGAGGTAAGTGTCGCCTGAAGCTCAAAATATTGTAGGAGTTTTAGAAGTGCTAGGACTAGGTTGCCTATGGAGGGTCAGTGGCACTTGGGGCACCAGAGACCTATTCTAGGTGCCTGTGATTGCTCAAGAGCTCAGAAAACTAGTTTCATAGGGTCACAAGATCTTTAATGTCCTTCACTTCCTATCACTAGTATGTCACACTAAGTTCACAAATGTTTCATGTCACCTACAATGAATAAATAAAATGGAAAACCCCAAAATTGAATCAAATTCCAAAAATAAAATAATGAAAATGAGGGGTCGGACTATCCTCAGTCGTCAAACAAGTGAACTTATGACTAAGAGTTACACTACATCTCAGACCCAATGTAGTTCTATATGTGTGTGAAGAGAGTGTTCCCTAGGTGGCTCTTCAGACATCACACTTGATAGAGAACAACATCTAGATGTAGAAAATGTAGATATATATGTGCATATAAAAATGAACTTCCCCTCCTATGAAGTGTATACAAAAAGAATGCATTCCCTTTCCCTTGTGTGGATGTTAGATGGATGTTTAAATGCTCTTATATTTTGAATTTGGATGAAACCTTAGGTGGTGATAAATAATGCTTAGTGCTTGGTCCTTTATTAGTGCCACATATATTTATATTTATAATATTCCCTTGCTCCATTTCGTAATTAACCACTACAAGGCCAACTAGTAAAAAAACAAGATTTCCAAATAGCTAGAAGATACCTAAAAGATGTGAGAAAAGTATAAAGAGTTTGGGGGCACCCGGAGGGGATGGGGGTCCCTGGGCGTTAGTGTCTTGGTTGGGTGCTAGTGTCCAGAGTCATAAATGTTAGAGTGTGAAAAGACAAAATGGGCAAGGTGTATGAGATCAAGAAGGTAAGTAAAAATATAGCAAAGAGACCAAAGATAGTGGTAAATTATTACTTTTCTTTCTTAGAAATCATATGAATAGTAGTACATGTTTAGGACTATAAAAATACCCAAAGTGCATGATTTAGTGCCTACAATTTGAAAGGATGCTGTGTAAAAATGCTTAAAATCTATCATCTATGTTATGTGTCGTATATTGACAACTGTAGAGTTCATAGGTTTAACAAAGCCCTTGGAATATTATGACTCATTGATCTTTTCCGCATGTCCCTTGTGAGATAATTGTCTTCCATCGTGTTATGTTGTCTTTGGGGAGAGAGGAAAAGCTTAAAGTTTGCAGGATTCTTATGATTTGATGGGTGACTCTTGTCGCTCATCCATCTAAGGTGCTAAAAGTGACCAAGTCAAAATTTTGTAGATTTCATTTGTTTCCACGTGTACCCATTTTGCTCAATTAAGTTTAACAACTTACTTTAGTGATTAATCAAAGGTATTTGAACATTTTTAACAACTTGAGGTCTAACTTCACTAATTTCCAATAAATTCTTTTAGATTTGGCCTATATGAGTATAGAGTAGAGAAGGAAAAGTAACTTTGATGAATTTAAAACACAAGGGGGATCCTAAAACACGTGTTTAACACCATAAAATCCTCTAAGTCTTGAAATTATAACCATTTTCCAAAAATGGAGTATGGGAATCATTTTGGCAATATTTTTAACAACTCATAGGGGACATTTTCCTGCTAGATGAATGAATCGATGGCCTTAACATCTATTGGGAAAAATTTTGGTGTTAAAATTTTAAACCCTACACTTTTCCATATTAAAATTCCTCTAGAAAAAATAACTCTCCTCCTCTAAAACCTTGACTTCAAACCCTACCTCGTAAAACCGATATTATTGATTGTAAACAACTCAAGAGTGACTCAACAAAAACTATTTACAAAATAATGAATCATACATGCTCCAACTTAAACATGTAGAGTGTGCAAAGCAATAATGATGCCAAAATTAAACCTAAATTAATCCTAATCAAACCAAAAATATAACAAACTATACAAAGCCATAAATAGATTGGGAGAAGTAGCTTCCCTTTTTTATGAACTTAGACCATGAGATCAATATTGAAACATCAATGAAAAATAAGAAGAATGAAAACAAGGTTTGCATCTTCTACTCATTTTAAATATTAACTCCAAATGAAAAATACATCTTTGTCTAATTTGCACTTTGTTTTGGAAGAGGATTAAGCTAAATTTTGATGATTTGAAAATCTTCATCATGCACTAAAGTGAACATGACTGGTGAAACTATAACTTAGGCTTTGATCTAGATAGATATTTGATGAGACACCCCAATTAAATAACTAAAGGAATTCTTTCTCTAATTTAATCCTTTTTGTGTCAAACTCCATAGATAGAGCTTGTAAATACATCTTCCTTGACTTTAAATTCTTTCAAACCAGTGATATCCTCCCATGTAGGTTCCAAAAGTGAAGGAAAATTATGATCATCACCTTCTTATCTAATGGAAAGGAAGAAAATTTAAAAGTCTTCAATAATGGAGGAAAATTCATATTTCTATCCCTCGTGTGTAGGATATGAAACCTCAACTTCCTCATCTACTTGTGGCTTCATTTGAATGCTATTGACATCTTATGATACTTATTGCTATGCCTCTAGTTTATGTGAAGTTTTGACAATAATAAATATCTTGTTGAGGAATAAAATGGGTTTAGATGGGATACGTATGAGTTATATTGGTCCTTCTTCCTCATCCACATCTTCAAGATCAAAAATGTCTCTTATCCTTCACATTTAGAGTCTGGATGATCTTTCTTTCTGGTGCATCACCACGTTTTATTTCATGTTTATCTCATACCTTTTATCATAGAATTAGTAAATTAGATTAGAGGAGTGGTGACATTAGGGTATTTAGGAAGGGAATTCAGGCTTCTATGAAGGTTTGTCCCAAGGATCCAAAGTCCCACACCTTGAGAAAAATCCCATTGTTGATGATGGGATAGCCAAGTTCTTTAAAGTTTGTGATCTTATCAAGGGTGCACATATCTGACATCAATTGATAACCATAACAACATCCCACTTAAATAATGTTTTTTTTTTTAACATTTCTTCTGAATTTTGCCAACTTGTCACAAATACTCAAATGGTTTATCAACAATTTGGAAAAAAATGAGGCACTTTCATATTTGTATTATTTTGGCAATAGATATGTTAGGTTTTGGAAATTATTCTTCAAAAGTAGTTGTTATTTTTCGATTATTTTAGAGTAACATGTAGGAGAAATACCCTCTTAAAATTTAATGGTCAATTTAGTAGAAGGAAACTAAGAAATTTCCCTTCCTTTTCATACACATGGACATGTACTTTCTTTTAGATTTGGTAACATCAAAACTTATAGGACATTGATAAACTTGATTTTGGATTAAAACTATGTGCATAGTTTTGATTTGACACATTTCGAATCACTGCCTATGATTCATCATTAAGAAATACTAAGTTTATTGATATCATTTGTTGCATGAAAAATAATTTTGGTTCACTCATACATAAAAGGAAGAATTTATGATCTACAAATTAACTAATAGATAAATGAGATTTAATAATATAAGCTTTTCCATATTTCAAGAGACACTTAGAGGGAAAATAGTCATACTATTAATAAATTTAACAAAACATTAAATAACATATGTAGCTCCCCTAGATGGATGAAACCTTAGATGGACAAAACCTAGATGGAAAAAACCTTCCCTAGATGGATTAAATTGAACTTTGACATGGCCTCAAAGGACAATCTAGGAAAGGTGGGATGTGGTGGGGTCATTAGAGGTGAAAATGTTGCACTTGATTATTTCTTATGGGGGCATTTAGGGATCCAATCCAATAATTATGTCGAGGCTATGGAAAATTTTTAGGAATTCAAAGAGATAAAACCATTTAGTGTAGTAAGATGGTTATCGAAGGAGACTCACTTAATATTATTAAGTATATTTCTTCCCCTAAAAAGCTTCTCGATCTTACAAAAATATATTGGAGGATTGTAAGGAGATACTTAAAGTGTTTAAGTAAATAATAAATTTTCACATTCCTAGAGAAGGTAATGTGTGTGTTGACTCGTTAGCTTATCTTGGGGTTGATGAAGTGGAAGTGTCTAGGTGGACTCTTGAATCGATTGCTCTAGGTGAGGTCACCACAAAATTTGAAGAAGTGTGTAATTATGAATCGAATGACCAATGATATGATTAGTCTTCACACCCATAGTCGGTGATGAGGTAAGTGGAGGGATAATTATAGTTATAGAATTTATTATGACACGAGTCATGAGAATTTATGTGTGAGTAACCAGGGAACCAAAGAGAAGCGATTTTGGTATTCTAGTAATATTATGGGCTTCACTTTCATGAAGATTAATATCTTTGTTTCACATAAACAAGTTTCTTTTGAGAGGTCAACCACGTAGTTTCTACAAAAAAAGTGCTCAATATGGGTGGGGAAATACTTATATTAGAGCCTATGAATTGTAACAAGTTGAAACATAATGCCACTATGTGGAATTTTTTAAAGAATAATGGCCTAACAAATTACATCAAACGCATAAAGGGTTCAGATCCAAACATTTCACTAGATTTTGCCCATAGTTGGATTAGTGGATTGGTGATAATTTGTGGTATTATGGTGGAATTGTATAAAGAGATGATTGGAAATGCAATGGGTATGTTGATGTGGGAGATAAATTCTTGAGTGTTGTCATGAAAAATGTGTAGCATGAAAAATTGGAACTTTTCAACATGACAACTAAGCCCATAATTGAAAATTATGTTTCCAGGCCATTGTTCATCCCTCCTTTGGCCAACCCACCCTAATTCCTAAACTCATACATAATCAAAGGAAAATTTTAACAAGATTATTAAGTGTGTTTCATAATTTAGGGAAAATTTTCTAACGTGGTTGATGAAATCAATCGGGTTTGGTGAAAGATACCTTCCTTAAGAACCCTAAAAAGGCCATTTTTGGCCATTCTAAAACTAATTGAACACCATCTAAAAGTTTTTATGGAAAATATAAAGAATCGAGGGTGATATTAGAGAACATTAAAGGTTTCCAAGGTATTTTAGGAAATTTTCGGGAAGAAAATTTGATTAAGGAATAATTTGTTCAACATCGGGTAATTTAGGGTGTAGAGAATTAAAGATCAAATGATGTAAGATACCTTCTTCGGATGATTCCAATAGTTATAGAAGGAATTAAGAAAAAAAAGGGCATCATAAATATATTATAATTATCTATGAGGTAGAAACATCAATTTTTCTCCAAGTCTCAAAGATATCCCGAGATAGTTCGAACTCTGCAACTTCCCCTCTTAGTTCAAAATGGAATAGGTCCTATATTTAGAATTTCATGATGAATTGGGTATCAATAATTGTTCCAATGATCTCATCAGATTTTTTTTGAGTAATAATAATATAATTTTTGACCCCAAAACAATTTCTTAAGCTCCCGAGGTGAAAAACACAGCTTTAGGTGTCTCGATTTGGACATCCAAGGAAAAATATGATTTCCAAATCTAGTAAAGTCACATTTTGGACAGTCTTGTTTTCTCTCTATCCCATAAGGTACAAAGGTGACACCAAATATTTACCTCACTCTCCCTCCCAAGTCACACTTTGACCTTCAAGATGTCCCAGGTTGTCCTCTTTCTCCTTATAGTTCAAGGGGGATAAGGGGGCACCAAAATGTGACCTCCCTCCTCCCGTGTTGCACTTTAGACACCATGGTGTCCCCTCTATCCCTGAATGGACAAGGGATATAAAACATTGTGAGATAATCATCCATCTATCCCATAGTCACAATGCAACCACCTCCAACTCCTCCATGCTCATTTTCTAGCCCCCTGCATCTCATCCACCACACACCACAAGCTACCACTTATCACCATCTGGTGCAAGTCAAACCTTTGTGTCCTTGGTTTCCGATCTATCCCCATTACACCAAGTGAAACCTCACATCCAATCTATTATGTAGACATAAAATTTGTGAACTTGGGTACATTTCTAGGTCTTAAAAATACTAATGTATACTTGATTCCTAAGCAAGAAAATTAGTTGTTGATAACTCCTTTTGGCATTTTAATGGCCTCAGACACTAGCACCAAGCTAGGACTGAAGTGCCCCAACTGTTTTGTCTCTCTTAGGCACTCATGTCCCTCTGTTTCTTCTTCTTACTCTTTTGGGTCCTTTCACTTCTTGCTCACCTTTTAAAAATTTGGGTTGGCCTTTCATTTCTCAATTACGAAATTCAAACAAGGGAATCATATATATACTTAGCTAATTCTTCTAAATAACAAGCCAAACACTATAATAATTATTTATCACCACCTAAGCTTGCACAAAGGCACAATTGCACTACAAAGCATACATCTAGCACATTTATACAAGGGAAACAGGCTGCATTGATTTGCACACACCGCATAGGAGGGAGTTTATTCTATTCCGTCACACACATTTTTCATATTCAAAAAAATCTAGATCCATCCCGTAATCATCATGTAACTTACACAAGAGAAACCTAGGGAAAAGGACACACACACACACACACACACACACACACACACACACGAAGAACTACATGGAGTCTCGAGATGTACTGTAACACCTTGTCATAATTTCACTCTTCAAGTCACCGATGGGGTTAGTCGACTCCACATTCTACATATTTTTATTATATTTTATGTGGTTTATGGGAATGTGTAGGTAGTAATTTTTTTGTAGGTTGTAGGTGTGATCAATGATTTAACAATGAAACTGGATTGAAAAAGAAAAAACAAAAACAAAAACAAATATCTTTCGACCCGAGAAAAAGACCAAATTCCAAACATTTGAACAAACACAAAAGCCCATATCAAGCGCTGGGCAATCATTTCCTCCCACAAGTGCTTATGTAATGCATAGTCCTAGGTTTCTAAACCCTCGGTGATTCATTTTGACACTATTTTCAGCCTGTTCCACTAGATAAACAATCTCGATCATTCTCAAGTTGCACATAATCAACTAAGTTATCATCCCTCTCTCATTTTCTTAGGGTTTTACATTGTTAAATGCTTAGTGCTTGCACATTACTATATTTTAATCATTTAGATATATTTTTTTATAGTTACTCTGAAATAATATTTAATTCAAATTATATTAAATCATTTGGTGAACCCCTCTTCTCCTCAAAAATTCTTATGATCTTCTTCCATGGCTGAGACTTTTGACCCCTTTACTAACATAGATCTTCATGATAGCCATTTTCATCTTTTTGAAAAACCTCAAGACATATATCTCTTATTATTTTATGCCTATGATGAGGCCAAGTGGTTAGTTGAGCTCAACCCTCTGGTCTCCAATGATACTTTTATTCCTATTGTGACACTTACACCTCCTTTTACCACCACTCTTCCACCTACATCTATTGTCCTTGTTTCTATGCCTACCCCTACAACCCACTTTACCCTCCCCATTACTTCTCACACATGAAATGGATCCTCTTTAGGAACTCATGACCTAGCCTCATTATACTATGATTTACAAACCCAAATTCACCAATTATAACAAGCATCTTCATCCTCCTCTCCATATTTAGATTCTTCACTCCTCCTTCATAGCCCTTTTGCACCTATCATCTCCTCTTATTTGTTGCCTCCTAACTTTGTTGCACCTAATATTCCTATCTTTAATGGCCATAGAAACCCTCAAGAATACCTTCATTCCTTTCATGTTGCATTCTTGACTATGCTGGTGACCTTACTCTATTGGAAAAATTGTTTCCCGAAGCTTACATGATTATGCTATGCAATGGCTCTATGATCTACCTGTTCATTCGGTAACATATTTTACATCTTTAGCTGATGCATTCCTTGCTCATTTTTATATGAATATCAGTGTTAAGATATCTTATGCACAACTAGCTAAAATTAAACAAGGATCTAATGACCATCTTACAAAATATGTCTTGCGGTATAAGAATAACCTTTCCAAAATGACCAATATTCTAGATGATTCGAATTACAAGATCTATTCATTCAAATCCTTTTTACTCCACTCCAAGAGTGTGTCATTTTGAGACTTCTCCTTCTTTTGATCAATTGTGTCACATACTCAAATTGTGTGAAAGAAAACTACTATCTATGGGAAAATTGAAGTATTATGATACTTCGTCCACTTCATCTTCTAACAAGTTTTAAGCCAAATCCACATTCAAACTATCCACTAATCCCTACCAAATCTAAAACTATTGTCGATGATGTTTCTACACCATCCAAACTTCAATTGCAATCCATAAGGTGCACTTTTACTAAGCTACCTTACACACCTCAACTCTTATTACCACAACTCATTGAAAGAAATCTAATTACTCTCCCTCCACTGCTCAATCTAGATCCTTCTTGACCACATGGATGTAATTATGATGAAAACACACATTATGATTATCACTAATGCAATGGGCATTCTACTGATCATTTTTTTAATCTCAAACATGTCATTCAAGATCTTATCGACAATAATGTGATTGAGCTTCCAGAACCATCTACTTCTAAACTAGTCAATAATAATCAAAATCTTAAAATATTTAATGACCCATTACCTAATCATGATAATCCAACTACTGATTCCTTTGTAAATCATGCATATCATGTTATGCCTCCTTCTTCATCGGTGCCGCTTGATTTTCTCATTGCTACTATTGACATGCCACCACTAGTTATTACATTCTCAGATCGTGACTACCATGCTACATTTTCCTCTAATTCATTGCATATTGATGCTTTTATTGGTGCTCATATAGTCAACAATACTATGGTCCATCCCTCGTGCCTTTCCAATGTATGATCTATGGCAATCTTACTGGCTATCAACTTTCCAATCTCTCAAATCACATTTCCAGTCCCCAATTCTTACAGACGTTTCTTCCTTCCCATTATTATTGGGTCCCTTACCATACCAACATTGTTCCTCATTACATATGAAATCAAGCGTTGTGACATGGTCTTAGGTCTCCCTTTCCTTCGGCTACCCAAGTTATCCCTTCCATGCTCTACTTATGCCTTAAGTTCATTCATAATAATTAAGTTGTCACCATTAAAGGTATTCGGCCATGCATGCTGTAGTCACAAAATCATGCACTTTAGGAATTATTTATCCCAAAGATTCATACTACTATTTAGAAGGTTCTTGAGTGAATAAAAGTACTAATTAATCCCATCTTTTGGCAATCTTGTTTTACTTTTATTTCTTCATTTTCACACATTTTTATATACATTCCCCATCTCTTTTGGCACTTTCCCATCATTTTAGCTTAGATCGGGTGCGCAGACCTATACTTGGGGTGCCCCGATCCTTTTTTTTACTTTCCCCTCACTTTTTGGGATATTTCTAGCCATTTTTCATCCTTATCTTTTTCCGAGTAAACCATGTTAGGGTTAATTACAAAATTAGATCAAGAGAACCCTATAAATATAAATTTATGAGACCAAAATGAGGGTCCTAGCATCACTTACTACTATCACTCGATGTAGAATTACATCCATTTCATTAGTTATATCCACATAGTTCCCTACATCAAGGCTAAGAGATTTGCACCAACACACACTTCATAGGGGAGGGATTCCATTCTATTCCATGCATAAATTCTATTACATTTTCTACATTTAGTTATTGCTCGCTACTTCACATAGTGTGACTAACATGAGAGAACCTAGGGCATGACATGTACATACACACCAGAACTACATTTGGGTCCGAAATGTAGTGTAGCTCACATATTAGTAAGCACAATGTTGTGGTAGATGAGGTCATCTGACCCATTCATTATGCATATTTATTTTTAGGGTTATTGTACTAATTTTGTCTATTGTAGTCTTCAACATCATCTTGCTTCATTTGGTACATTTGGCGTGGTTCAAAAAAATCTAGTGTGATAACCAAAAGAGGATTACAGTCATCTTCCAACCCCGAAAGAATCAAATTCCAAGATTTTTCAGAGACCAAGGTGTTTGTTCTACCATACCTAAGTTCCCAGGGCTCCCTAATACCCTCCTAGGTGTTTTATTCTTCTTAAGTCTTCCAGATCCACCCTTTTAACCTCTGTACAACTATTTCTCCTTCTATAATTTCCAGCTAGACATTTGACACTCTGCGATAGCCATCTACAATCAATTGAGTTCTTTCATCACCTTCCTGTTTGCACATTAGGGTTTTATTTCCATTAGTTTTAATTATTTAGTCATTTCATACTGCTTTAGAGTTTTTATTTAAAAAATTTTATATCCTCCTAGATTAGATTAACTATTATTATCCTTCTCCTAGTTTAGTTCATTTTAGTTAATCGTTTTAGTTAACCCGACATCTTTCACACTTAGGATCCTTATTCTTATTCTATCATGGGTCAAGTTTCTTTATCTGATTTACTTAAGTGATATCCCACTTATCAAGTTGTTTTCTAAAATCCTAGACACCAAGTATTTTGATGACAATACACCACCACATGAATTAAGTTTTATGCTTCATTGTTTCTTTGTCGACCCTATTCTTAATGAGCCTCCATCTAATCAACCACTATTAGACTCGATTCAAGCCCTACATACATTATTTCAAGATAAAATTTCTTCAATTCAAGCCTTCCATACATTATTTCAAGATAAATTTGTAGCCATGGAATCCACAATCACATCTCTTAGATATGAAATTCAATAGCTTAAGGATGCTTCTCAATTGTATGTTTTTGTCCTTCTACATCTTATATGCAATTGATGTCCCCTAAATGTCATATAGTTGAACCTCAAGTCATGCCATTGCTAGAACCTCTCATACTTGATCACAATACTAAGCCACATGACATTCTTACTGAGCTTCTTAGTTGTCAATTGATCACTCTACCATCTATTGATTATTATCCTCCTTGTTGCCTAACAAAGTATCAAGGTTGTCCATATTTCCATTATCATCGAATAAATGGACATAATGACCATGATTTCTATGCTTTACAACATAGATTCAAACATCTTGAGTGTTACATATTTATTTCATTCACTGGAAAACATCCTATTGCATGCCCACCTACAAATACTACACCCACATGGGCTCCTAAGTCTACTTTTCCTTTGATTAGTCAAGATCCATCTAAGCAAGCTCCTACGGTTACTAGCGATCCTCCCTCAATATATCTAATGATTTTCTAGATGCTTCTCTTATTCATTACATGTGTGACATTGACAACCCCTCACATGTGTATAGTGATCCTTCTCCTAGTCCAACAAGCGCTTCTCCTATTTTTGATATTGCTTCTTCTCCACTTAATGAGCATCACACCACCATTTCTCCCGTGCCTTCTTCTTGAGACAGAAAAATACCACCTAAGAAATCGCCTCCGATATCCCCAAGTCAAAAAGTCAACCACATATCGAAATTAGTTCACAAACCACTCCTACTAAGTCATCTCCTGCATTACCAAATAAACCTAAGCAGTCTCCCTTGAGACTTAGTGCAACATGGCCTCCTCTCAAATCTAAACTCCAACCAATTAAGTTCATCAAAGCAACTACTCCTCCTCCTAGTGTTCATGATACATTTTCACTTTCACCACCACCACCTAGTTCTACTACAAACTTTTCCCAACAAGGCCCCACCACACATAAACTTGGCCTTTGGTAGGTGAATCTTGTTACTCTACCCTCCTGATGACACACTCATATTATTATGGTTCTTATATGACTGTTAAGGGGTCTTTTACACTAAAGAACCTCATTTCATCTTGCATTAACATATTTATCTATTACATAATCATGCGTGCATACATCTACAATAATCTATCACTCGTTATGCATACCATACAATCTCCTGTCATGGAATCAATATTACAAACTTTATAGTACTTCACCACATTCATAAATCATTTATCAAATAGTACATGTGTTATCATACAATTGGGGGGATAACATCCCACATCCTCCCTAATCTTAACACCTACGCATATCTCACTTTTGCATAGTATCTCGCATACTCATTACACACTTTAGTGTCCTTATTACCCGATGACACACTCTTGTTCTTTGGTTCACACTTGATTGTTGAGGGATTACCATTACACTAAACCCCACACACTGCACTATAGGAACTACACATTTACATTTTATCACACACATTACGCATCATACACCGTCCATTCTACACTTAGTCTACATTCTACATTATACTACATGCTCATCATGCACATATTAGTCATTCTACGTATTATATATACCATTAGGCTATTTCACATAGCACATTTATACATCATCTATATTCTACATACTATGCTAGTCTACATTATCTATGAGTCTAGCTTTACATTTCATCCATACATTCTACATTATCACACATTACATTGCATATTATACATATTACATGTTACACATCCTACACATCTTACATTCCATTATACATACCACACATTTACATACCTTATTCATCACTTGGTCATTTATACTACATTATATTCTACCTACTGTAATCACCACCCTATGACACACTTTATTTCCTCGGTCCATACTTGACTCCCGATGGTTTATAAATCACAATGACATTACATTCACAATGTGAAATTCTTATGCTCGTGACATATGATTTAGGATAAATCATCACCAACCTCCATCATTTCCTCTAGTAGTGGTATACTCTTTAGGCTAAATCACCACCTCTTATATCATCATCTAGTAGTGGTATACACCTTAGGTTACATCACCACTCATCCTTTCATCATATAGTGATATATGCTTAGGGCTAAATCATCACTCATCTTTTCATCTTCTAGTGATATACGCTTAGTGCTAAATCATCACCCATCTGTTAATCATATAGTGATATACGCTTAGGCCAAATCATCACTCATCCATTCAACAAGTCATGTGATATATGCTTCGGCTATATGGTTCATGCACATCCTTTCTATATGTCACATTTCATCATTACACATACACATCCATCACAATGCACTAGGCACAACAAACACTACTCGATCATTTACCGATGACACACTCTCATTTATGATTCATTCTTGACTACGAGGGGGAAAAAATGAACGTCATTACATACACTTCTATTCACTTGGGGGGCACGTGGCTCCTTTCATTCCATCTTGCATTCCATTCCATCCATCCAAAACATATTGCATTGTCTTAGGGGAATTTATTTTTGCTTGCTAGTGTTTTACATGTTCACTTTATTACACATGTTAGATGGATTTATTATATGTCATTATCTATATCATATACACATGTGTGTTCATGATTTTGTTTAGTTTGATCACAAATATAGGACTCTACATGTGGCGTGTATGCTCACCTTCTACCCTCATATACTTGGTTGTTGGTGGCATCCACTCATCTCATCTAGGTGCTATTATTTCATTTTGTACTTAGAATCTTACATTACTTTCCTAGACATGCTTGTCACATATTGGTTATTTATTTAACATGCCAATGGGTGTTCCATTTGTAGTACTTGTTTTATAGGATTACAGGTTTCCATGACTACTTGTTTGTTTTTTTCTACTTGTATGCTATTTTTTCCATTATATGTGAGATTTACCCTATGTTTGTGTGCACACTTGCTTGTTGTTTGCGGCCATGATGACCTTGCATGTTTTGCGACTTTGTGAGTGGTGTCCCATGTTTGCAACCCACTTTGTGTGCTTTGTGTAACTTCCTTGTTTATTTACTACATTGTTTTCATACATTACACATGTTTTCTATATGCATGAATTGTTGTATTTATACTTGTATTTGGCTATCCTTCTTGTTTGTGTGTGCCTTTGTTTATACCAAGAAATTTCGGGGTAGACAATTTAAAGTGTAGTTGGTCCTCTTTTGGGCCCGCATTCTCCTATTAGTGATGTCACATATACCCCCAAAGAGGGGGAATCATTTGGGGGTTTACATACTAACACAACACAACTACATCGGTTCAAGATAATGCACTTTCTACCCTTGGCATTATGGGTTTACATACTCAATGCGGGTTCATATCAGTCTATGAAATCCATACATAGTGGATTTTATAGGACATGGTGTCCTTAACATTTCTTGGAAGCGATTATGAGGCTTTGGAGGTTACAAGGGTGTGCCTCCCTCACTACTACTTTAGCTAGTGACATCGGATCACCTAAAAACTAGGAAAATATAGCGATCTCTTCACACATTTTAGCAAAATTTGTTACATCTCAAAGGACAC
This sequence comes from Taxus wallichiana var. yunnanensis, assembly GCA_018340775.1. Lineage (NCBI taxonomy): Eukaryota > Viridiplantae > Streptophyta > Pinopsida > Cupressales > Taxaceae > Taxus > Taxus wallichiana. The sequence continues at coordinate 464,112,208 of CM031236.1, read as the reverse complement.
AGAGCATTTCCTCCCTACACTTCTTCAAATTGGGGGTGGTGTGAGATTTCCCAAAAAATTGCAGTAGTACATGATATCCTTCTACACCCTTTCTCTCGACATGGATCAGGTGCACATGTTCCATTTACATTTTCATTTAGTGTATTTTACATTTGCGTATTTTACACATTTCTATGCACATGCATATTTTAAATAGTGTTTTTACATACATACATATTTGAATACTTGATCATTTTCTCCTTGAAGGTCCGACCATATGAGAAACAAGAAGTCCAATTGGGGGAAACAATGACAACAACATCGACGATAACATTCCACAAAAACATGATTTACTAACCATGCAGACACACTATACATTGCAACAACTACACGTGTTCGTCCTAGGTTCACTCTCATCACTTTTTATTTTACGCATTTTTCATCTTTAGATTCCACACTCCTCCATCTTCTTTTTCATTCCATGCTTAAGTCTAGTCCTTTGGCATGTTTCTACTACACTCTCCATGGATATCAGGTATGCACTTCTATCTACTTTATGTTATCGAGCTTTCAGCTCACCAACATAAAGTGGGGGAAAAATGTAGTCACAAAATCATGCACTTTAGACATTATTTAGCCCGGTCTCATACTACTATCTAGAAGGTTCTTGCGTGAAGAAAAGTACTAATTATTACCATCTTCTAGCCATCTTGTTTTCCTTTTATTCCTTCATTCCCACACATTTGTATATACATGCTCAAATGCTTTTTGACACTTTATCATCATTTTATCCTATACTTAGGGTGCCTCGGCCCCCCGAGGCACCCCGATCCTTTTCTACTTTCCCACCACTTTTTGGCCTATTTCTAGCCATTTTTCATCCTTATCTTTTTCCTAGTTGGCCATGTCGGGTTAATTATGAAATTATATCAAGATAACCCTATAAATATAAATTTATGAGACCATAATGAGGGTCCTAATGTCACCTACTATTATCACTCCATCTAGAGTTGCATCCATTGCATCACTTACATCCACATAGTTCCATGCATCAAGGCTAGGAGATCTACATCAACACACACTTCATAGGGGAGGGATTCTATTCTATTCCATGCACACATGCTATTACATTTTCTACATTTAGTTATTTCTTGCTACTTCACATAGTGTGATTGACATGAGAGCACCAAGGAAACAACATGTACACACATAACAAAACTACATTTGGGTCCAAATGTAGTGTAGTAGGCATGTTAATAAGCCTATTGTTGTGGTAGCCGAGATCACCACCCATTCATTATGTATCTTTATTTTTAGGGTCTTGATACATATTTCATATTTTGTAGGTGTTTAACATCATCTTGCTTCATTTGGTACATTCGGTGCAGTTCAAAAAATCTAGGCGATAATCGGTGAGGGTTATATGCCATCTTTCGACCTTGAAAGAATTAGATTCCAAGATTTTTAGAGATTAGGTGCCTAATCTGCCATACCAGGGGCCCCCGGGCTCCCTAGTACCATCCTAGGTGCTTCAGTCTACTTAAATATTCTAGATCCACCCTTTTCGGGACCTCTGTGCAACCGTTCCTACTTCTAGAATTTCCATTCAGACCTGCGACAATCTGTTATAACCATCTACAATCGATGAGTTCTTTCCTCACCTTCCTCTTACACATTAGGTTTTATTTCCATTAGTTTTAATTATTTAGTCATTTCATACTACTTTAGAGTATTTATTTACAACATTTTATGTCCTCCTAGATTAGATTAACTATTGCTATACTTCTATTTGAGTTAATTTTAGTTAAACACATGCCATTACCTCAAGCCATTCTCCCCTATGCTTCAGCCCTAGTCATGACATCTAGGCCTTTACCACCACTTACATCTAAACCTATCTCTGCATCTAGATGTCCCATCCATCCATGACATACGTCATGACCCCATCATCATCATCGTTCCATTAGTCTATTCCTTCGGCCTAAGCCCCCTATTGAGGAAACCCATTCCTATAGCTATTCTCCACCTCCTTTACCACATTAGTCTCCCTCACCTACACATATTTACTTTCATACACCACTAGTCCTATACCATGGTCACATGCCTTCTCTTTCTCAGATAATAGATATGGGCCCTTTCTCTTTGTTATCATTAGATAACTTTCCATCACCCTCACAATCGGGGCATCACACTTTCTCCCCCTCCATCACTATTTGTTGTCTCTATCATCTACTCATAGCTTATCTACTACACTTCACACTCTGTGCTTCATGGTAACTAGCATCTAACACCAACCACATATAATACCTTTACTACTTAATGACACACTCTTGTTCTATGGTTCATACTTGACTGATTAAGGGCACAATTCCTAAATGAACCTCACTTCACGCACACATCTTTGGGGAAACGCAAATGCTCTCATCTACACATCTTGAATATCATAGCACACCATCACTTTCACACAACATCTACACATCTTGGTTTTCTTTACTCTTGTTGGTGTATACTACTTACATGTTACACTTTGTTTCCTATGCTAGTTAGATACTTAGTATGTCATTATCTTTTTGTATACACACATGCACATTCACATGGTATCTTGAGGCAAATATAGGACTTTTTATTACACGATGCATGATGCTCGTCACCACTTTTGACCAAGCACTACCACTAAGGATCCTAGGGGAATCTTGTAGACACAAAATCATGCACTTGGGTACATTTGTAGTTCCCAAAAGCATGTTAGCATTTACATGATTCCTAAGCAAGAAAACTAGTGGTTGAAAACTATCTTTGGCCTCTTTTCTCTATTTCATATTTTCGCTTTGATCTTACACACCCTACAGCCTAGTGGGAACTTAACTGATTTATCTTGTATATCTTTAGACACTAGTGCCCAACTAGGATAATAACACCCAGATGCTTTTGTCCCCTATGGGAACCCCTGACCCTTTTCTATCTTACTCACTCCTTTTGGGTATCTTTTATCTTTTGGGCATCTTTTACACTTATGGGCCAACCTTCCAGTTGTCAATTACGAAATTCAAACAAGGGAATCATATAAATACATAGTTATGTGTTCAAAATCAAGGACCAAGCACTAAACATTACTACTATCACCTAAGCTTGCATTTAAAAGGAACCTAAAACACTTCAAGGCATCCATCTAGCATCCATTTAAGGGAAAAGGTACTGCATTCTCTATATACACAACATAGGAGGGGGATTTTATTTTATTCCATCCACACATTTGCATTTTAGAGAAAATCTAATCCTGTTATCAAGTGCAACTTGCACAAGGGAATCCTAGGGCACAATTTCTACACACACTCACAAGAACTACATAGATTTTGAGATGTAGTGCAACACTCAGTCGAAATTTCACTCTCGGGGTGACCACCAGGGTCATTTTGAATCCCCATTCTACATTTTCCTTTTTAGATTTAGTGTGGTTTGTGGGATTTTGTAGGTGAAAATTTATTTTGTAGGTTATAAGTACCTTTAGTGATTATAATGAAAATAACATGAGCTCAATAGAGAGCAATCACGATACCCTTGCAAAAAAATTAGAAAGCAAATCTAGAGGATTTGTATATTCATGGGTGCCTAGATCCATTCATTAGCACCCAAACACTCCTATCCTACTACATATGCCCTTGTCTGGCCTTGTTCGTGAGCAACATAATTTATAAAGGTTAATAATGACGTTGTTTGCATCCTGCTCACCACTTCTCCATGCTCAAACTAGTTCCATATTGTGCGAAATGAACTAAGTTCTCCTATCTTTGTCTCTTGCTTAGGGTTTTATATGTAAATCTTTGTTTCTTGTGTCATTTCTACATTTTATCATTTATTTCAATTAGTGACTTTGAAATACTTAGATTTAATTTATTTAAATTAAATTAAATCACATATACCTTTTCAACTCTCATACTCCACACTCACAGGTCCTATTATAATATTTACTACTTCTTGTCACTTACTTCTTGTTGATCTATACATGGTTTGACATACTATTTATCTTTCTAACATGCCAATAGGTGCTTCATATGTATCATTTTCCTTGCAGGATTCTATACAACAATGGTTATTTCTTATTGGTTATTGACTATTGTTTATTATTATTTGTGGGCTATTTTCCATGTCACGATTAATTATTGTTTTATTATGTACACTTTAGCCCCGAGTGTGTTGTGACATTGTGAGTGATGTCCCATGTATGGAACCCTCTTTTTACGGTCCCTATTGTCTTCATAGTTACTTGATACATTGTATTCTATTACATGCTAGCTCTTTTACACTAACACTTATTTCTATCCTATATTGTTTGCATGTGCCTTGGTTTCTACCATGCACATCCCCTTCCCTATGCAAGTATCCAATCCATGATATACATATCTATTTTAGGTCCTCTCGTTTGGGCTACCTCCTACATTCGTCACATGCACCTAGAATGAGGGGGAAATTGTTGGGTGAACAAACACCTGTCCATTAGTGCAAAGCTCCATAATAGAACAACACAATACATAATTGAAAAAGGCACATAGTCAAAAAGTGGTCCAGAATCAGACTTGGATCACAAACACATAGTGGACACTAGCGCTCAGTAGTAGATAAGAATAGTGGGAAATTATGTCCCACCTTGGTGTTTGTGTCCTAGGGGAAAAATAAACAATTTCTTAGTTTAACATAGTTTATAGTAAGTTATAATACGGATCTACACTATCGTGTACTTACCTCCAGTTACATAATTCATTCAATCAGCTACAATTTGGTTACAATTTGGCTATAATTTGGTTACAACTAGGGACTTGCCAATCTGTAGTGGCACTTAGAATTTGAGAAGAATCATGGAAGGAGAGAAAAATATAATTCTCTCCCCAATACTTTTCTCTTTGCGTGAGATCACCCTAAAACCTCACTATTGGCATGATATCACCAAAAAACCTCATCCTTGGTGGTAGGATGCTCAAATCCTTGGATCAAAACTTTCTTGGTTGGGAATTTATCACTCCCAATCTGATCAAGAAACATCTCAAAAGAAAACAAGAAATTTTCAATCCTATACTCTCTCATACATCAAGTGCATTCTTTCCTTAACTACTACTTTTACACACTTTTTACTTACTTATACATACATTACTCTGATTTTTCATATACAAGACTTTGACTACTCTCTTTCTCTTTTTCCAGGCCCATCCTTACAAGTAATAAGAAATAACCCACGTCAACGAGCACAAGCTCCAATAACATGCTACTACGCATACCCTTAGGGTCTACCTCCCTTTCCTAGTTATCATGCTTCACATTATGATCACTTCACACTTTACATGGCTACTTGTCCACTCGGCATGCTATCGGCTACACTCCTCTTTGGTTTACAAGGTATGAATATTCTATCTACTTTATGTTATCGAGTATTCACTCAACATCATAAAGTGGGGGTAAATGTAGACACAAAATCTATGCACTTGGGTACATTTCTAGGTCCTAAAGCATACTAATGTATACATGATTCCTAAGCAAGAAAACTAGTGGTTGACAACTCCTTTTGTCCTTTTGGTTACTTTATCTCTTGTACTTTACTAGATTTACACATCTTATAGTTCTATCGGCACTTGACTAATTAAATTTTTAATGGCCTCGGACACTAGCATCTAGTTAGGACAGAAGTACCCAGATGCTTCTATCCCTCTCTTTCTTCTTCTTACTCTTTTGGGTCCTTTTATCTTCTTGGTCATCTTTTAACACTTTGGGTCGGCCTTTCAGTTGTCAATTACAAAATTCAAACAAGGGAATCATATATACTTAGTTACTTATTTCAAATAAGGGGAAAAACAATATAAGCATTATCTATCACCACTTAAGCTTGCACAAGAGCACTACAAAGCATACATCTAGCACATTCATACAAGGGAAAAGGGTTGCATTGATATACATACACTGCATAAGAGGGGAGTTTATTATATTCAATCACATACATTTTACATATTTGGGACAATATAGATCTATCCTGTTATCATTGTGAAACTTGCAGAAGGGAAACCTAGGGCACCATACACATATACACACACATGAAGAACTACATGGAGTCTGAGATGTAGCGTAGTGCTTTTTCGTAAGTTCACTCTTTGGGTGACCACTGGGGTCAATCTGAATCCACATTCTCGCATCTTTTTATTATATTTTGTAATGCCTACATTTCAATACTTCAAATTACGATATTTTTTTCCTTCCCAAACTAACTTTTTCCTCTGCAATGATTTAAATGTACAACCTAACATTTAAATCCAATGGCATTGTAATTACAATTATTCGATAAAAATCAATAAATCATGTACATAACTACAGTCAATTAGATCCAATGATCCCCATAGGTTGTTATTTCAAGTTTATATTCGAGTATACATTTAGTACCCTTCTAGGAATTGATTTACAAGTGTTTTTCTAAGTGTCTACCGGAATTTAGTCTATTGAATCCCATCGACGTCCTCACAAACTTGGAAAACCTATCGGTGTAATAAATTACACTACTTTGGCTAAATTTTAAGAGAAATGTATTGCATGCTCGCTTTTATACGACAAATACGTAAAAAGAAACATGTCCCATCACCACATCACTTGGTTCATTATCGAAATTAAAGTAGTTAGTTGAATTAAATTCAAACTAGGCACGAGGTACAAATCTATCCAACCATTGTAAAGAAATACATCTATGTTAACTTAGGTTTCCTATGGGAGAGAAAGTTCTTATGTAATGAATTTCATCATTGCGTAACCATTTTCTTCCATGTAGCCAACATAAGTTAGTACCGAGGTAGCTTGTTCATGCAAGTCAAAAAATTTGTATCCTAGCATAACAAAAATCTTTAATGAATTGTGACATACATAATAAATGGACCTTAATAGGAAAACTTAGAGTATCTGCTATATGACAACATTCAATTAATGACTTACATCATTAATAAGATGCCTCCTTTAACCACCACTCAAATTTGACTTATCGAGTTCCATACATTACAAACGTTGTAATACATAATTAATTAATTAGATAGAATTAGTTTATGATAGGTTCCATTTAAATTCAACGATACTTTGTTGCATGATCGAATACGACCCTAAGTTCCATAAATTATTTTTGATATAGATCATAATCATTTCCAAAGTTATTTACTTGCATCCATTATACATCTTAAATGTAATTTAAGATATTTTGCTGCATGGGCAACATAATCCATAATTAACTATTCACGAAATTGTCATATTGATCCCAACAATACATAATTGATCTTAATATCATCATAGTTAACTAAAATTCATAGTTGTAATTGTTCCATAAGTATAACTATATCATACTTATTTGTTTCACATTTAACATGATAACTCATAACTCAATAAGTCCATAAAGCAATAATCAACATATGCCATATAAGGCTAAGTTCAATAAACCAATCAACATAGTATAAAAACAATCTTGAACATCCAATTATTAAGATCCCACGAGTATCACATGTTTATATATTCATTTTCAAATGGTACATCAATACACAATAACCGATATTGATTCACTATACAATAAATGATCAATAGTATTACATATCAACAATCCCTCTTCTAAGCACGACATTATCACTTAAAAATAATTTTCCTTTCAAGGAACTAATGGTAGCGGAGCTCATGCTCGCTATAAAATAGTTCCAATCAAATGAATAATTTAAAATCATAAGAACTATATTTGAATCAACATATCCTTTATAGACCATCCACCAATATAGACTTAATTTCCACCCTCTGAAAAATGTTAGAAATATTGTCAGTTCAAAAGAACTGGCATGAAAAAGTTATCCGCCTCATCTCTACTTTTTATAGCGTTGAAATATTTCAATGATCAAATTACAACAGTGAAAGGATATCATAAAACAATTAAAAGAAATCAATAACATTTCCTTTTCCCCTTTTGTCTTTCTTTCTTAATCATAGTATAAAAGAAATCAGTTTTATTAAATTCTCAATACAACCAATGCTTTAGTAAACTTGACTGATTTTAAATAAATCAAAATGAATTAACCAAAAGAATTCATTCTAAGAAACTAAATAATTTTTAGCATCATGCTTATACAAGATCAAACATAACCAACATTAATTGATTAAACAACATTTCCTTATATGTATTATCATTCACTTAAATCTATGTCATATAAATAAGAGATGATTATTGGAAATAAAACCATATATTAATTAAACATTAGAATATCCTATTTACCCCAAAGGGTTCACTCTAACAAAACGTAACAATAATATATTAACAATCAACATATTGACTTCAACAAGAAATGATATTATAATATTACCTTAAAATCATCAAAATTACCTTAGTAAATATGAAGCCCATTTTTAATGGTACTATATCATTACCTTAAAAACATCGAGTTTACCTTAGTAAATCAATCCCACTTTACATATCAATTAAAAAGACACATGCCGGATCATGGTTTGGTTCACAGAGATCCGAAATGTTTTATCTCACCCATATACATCCAACTTGGAATCCTATGGATTTGACAACCTACCTTTCCATTCCCACAACATTCTCAATAAAATGTTATGACCATAAGTGACTTTGCACTTTGTCTCGTAGCTTATATAGTATACAAACCAAATAATATTAATATGTAAGTGTATGTGTACACACACACATGTAGACAAAGATTAAGAACAAAATTGGTGACTTTATGTTACATACACGCCATAACAGCTTTATAAGCATAGATATCAAGCTATAGAAATGAACCATTCACTTTGTAAATACGACCCTATCCATAAGGAAATATATATAAAGCCCAAGTGGGTTCAAACCAATCCACTATTCTTATCATTCAACAACAAAATCATGGCCTTCCTATTTCCCTAGGAAATGGAAACTCTACAACTAATATAGAAGCTTAAATAATAAACAAAATAATACGTATTCCTTGAACCCAAATGGATTCCAATATTATACAAATACATATTCGTACTAACCATTGTTTTTATTTTATTTTCAGGTCAAGGATATAATGATGCCATTGCAAAACTTGACCATAATAATAATATTTCATTTCCTTTGTATAGTCTATACGGAAGGAGAAAAACAACTTGGATTTATACATACATTCACAAATACAACTAACCAAAACTCAAACTGGGTTTTCAACCCAACTCAATAGTATAAAAGCTGAAAGGTTTACGATGATCGAGAGACTTGATATAACAAGACATTTGAAAACCCATAAATGAAATCAAAAAATATTTATCTAGGGCCATAACCAAACAAAAGAATCAATCTTTTCACAAAGATAAACACGAGAAGAATGATTTCAAATGACAAGCCATTAAGATATTTAAATGATAAAAACAATAAATATGGGGATGAAATATTTCATGCTTGTATATTTACCCAAAATCCTTTCAAGATCCCTTTTAGGTTGATGGTGAAAATTCCACAGTGCTCTCAAAAATCCAAGCAAGAGCTATCCTCGAATTGAACCAAAAATATATTCCTTATCTTGACCACCATCTTAAATAGGCCACAAAATTTCTCCATATTTTAGAAAATTTTCTAAACTTGCATGAAGTGCATTTACATATAAACATAAATAGCTCCATAAATTTTGCATTTAGATCTCAATGGAGCCGAAAGGAGTTAACTGAAAAATGAACCCCAAAAATAACCATACAATCTCTATTAGCTTCCTCAAGAAGTTTCCCACTTCTTTCAAGGTGATTAATGGTGTATTAAATGCACGCTAGAACTATCATCCATTTCCACTACCACCCATTTCCCACCATCTTCTAGTTTAATTTAGCAATGTCGCTTAATCTAAAGTTTAATCATGGCCATACGATTAGAGACACGAGAGGCATTGAGCGGTCCAAGACCATTCAAAACTATAACCAAGTTTAGCATGGTCAGGTCATAGGCCCTCACCATTCCCAAGGCCTATGTTTAAACATAGCTTAGGTGGCCTCGTGTAAAACTATAGTAACATTTATATCTTATAAGTTCAGGTCGATATTGGACCATATCATAATATATGCTTACACACACACACACATATCGATATCTAAACATATATATATATATATATATATATATATATATATATATATATATATATATATATATATATATATATATATATATATATATATGTGTGTGTGTGTATGTATGTATGTATGTATGTATCTACAATATATATGATTTTACTTCATTCTCAATTTAATCAATATTGTCAAAGTCCTTAGCATGGTTGATTTACCATTAAATGATATCGAGAAAACAAGGTACCTGTACGACCAAAAATCAACACATGACCTTAAGTTGCACTTGACCTCCCAAGGTCATGCCAAGAAATCCGACGTAGAATGAATTAATGGCTACATGTAGTACAAATATGATTAATATAGGAAAATGTGGTAAATAGAATATCAAGGCAACCTAATGTTCTCTACAGTCTTGAAGCTATCTTCTCATTAAGGAAATGAAATCCTCTCTAACCTAAGTGGGTGTGATGGAATGGTCAAGAAGAATACACATGCGTAAAATTCTGTCAATGTCAGTGTGTGAGACTCTCTTAATCAGTTACAAAATGCGTGGAAATTGACCAATGGACGCCTTGTCTGATATCTAGAAAAATTCATTAAATAAATGAGAGAGAGGTGTGGTTCCACTAGTTCTATGGGCAATTAATTGGAGTAGTCCAAAACTCAGCAGCCTTGTGAGATTCTTTGTCAAGAATTTTTAGTTGTATGATAATGTTTGATGGAAGGGGATGTCCTAAAGATTAGTGCACACAATCCAATGTCAAGATTTAATTGGTCTTCAGTCCCATTCAGTTGGGGAACCCACGGATCAAAAATGTGAACTCTTGTGGTTTTAGTCCTTGAATGCTCATATGTGAATCCTAGACTCTATTTCAGGGGTGGTCCAATATTCGTAAGCCTTGTCAGCCTCAATGTTTAAAGCATTGAGTTGGGACATGCTATAAGAGTATCATGATAGTGTTTTGAGGAAAATCATACGAAGTTCATTATCTATGTCCATGATAAGTTCATGCCCGTTCAATTGGGGGACCTATGGATCACAACCGTATGTTCATTCTTTCTCTGGTCCAGAATGGTCATGTATGCATTTGTGCAATTTTAATCTATGAAAGTAAATAACAAGCTAATCTAAGTAAATAAAAGCTACACTATGTTTTTGTATTTTTGATATAAAATAAATAAATCAATGCAAAGCAATTAATCTAATTAAAAGAAATATTTTTATGTTTTCTAGAAATTTTTGGAATAATGAAGAAATGAAGAAATAAATTGCTTCTAATCCTAATTAACAAATCTTATACAAATAAATAGCTATATGTAGCTATTTATCTGTGCAACAATATATTAAATATATTCTAATTTAAATGAATATTTTTTCCAATTAATAATTGTGGATTATCAAATCCTCTTCCTATCTAAGAGACACATGAATATTTGAATCTTTTGAGAAGATTTTCTTCTCCTGCAACTTCTAGATAGAATGTGAGAAGATTAAATAGAAGCCACAATTTGCAACAAATTTGTTATTATCTATGGTGATATAGAAATCTTCCTCAAGATATTCTTCCCTCACAAATCCACAAGGATAGGAAAGGAAGGATCTATCACCAAAAAATTCTATAGAAGATGTGAAAGCTTCTTGGAAATGATCTAACTATTCGCAATAAATAAAATGATTTCTTCTACTTTAGCTGATAAGTGTGTGTACATTCAAAAATAAATGAGGAAATGAAGAAACTCAATAAAAATCCCAACCTGGAATTACGGTCAAAGGCAATGCTAGGCTGTGGTATCAATTTGTCCCCTTAGTTATCTTTACCAATATTTTTTTCCATGTGAATCCAGGAACTGGGAATGCAGAGGAAGTAACAAGAAGAAAGTGCTAAGGCAATGAAAAATTGATGGCGGTTTGGTTGCAATTTAGGCGGAAGAAATACAACACAAGAGAACATAGCTTGGCTATGCAATTTCTAACAAGATTGTTGCAACTCAACTAAGAAAGATACACAAATAATCTCAGATTTTTGCTTTAGAAGAAGTAATGATTTTATAGAACACAAGATGGGAAATGGTCTAAGCCATTTGACAGTAATGGGGTGCCACATCAAAACAATGAGAGATAGTTTAACACTTAATCAACAATTAGAAATGGAAGAGGAGGTTGATACGAATCAGTAAACCTTAAAATCAACCAAAATTTTCAATAAACGTGCACTAGAGGTGAACTGGAGTGAGTTAACATAGATCTAAATCATGCTTTGGGAAAGTTTCGGACAATTTGCACAAAGCCGCCGCCATGTGCAGAAAGCGGTGGTAATGCAACCGCCACCTACGTAGGGTGGCGGTTTATAACTAAAGGCCAAAACTAAAGGAAAAACAATGTGAAAAGATACAAAAAGTAGGAAATGGCTAAGTAAGGTAATCTAAGCTACAAATATGAACTGTAAAGAGGTAAAGGGGCTCGAACACCTTTAGAAAAGACATGAATCATCATTGGGGACTTTTGAACCATTTCGACAATGTAAAATGTGTAAATTATGGTGTGTGTAGTACCTAACCATATAAACCTAAAGGTCCACCACAGAATGATTATCAAAATCCCTTAACTATTCATTAATTCAATAATCAATGATAATATAACCTTGTTTCATATGGTTGAAGACCATTGATCTATTTGCAATAGAATTAAGATCTCCAGTTATAAATACCATCACCATTATTTATCAACAAGTCAAACCATAACAAAAGAATAGAATTCAGTTCTTACCAAGATTGCTTAATCTAACCTAGTTATCAAGGTTTCATTTTTCTTGAGAAATGACAATCATGTGTTCAACATTAGAACATCCTAGATCAATAATTGTTGATATAAAATTGTAATATAATTCTGACATAAACCGAATATTTTTAAAAATAACATCGGTATAGAAAATCGTCAATCAATCACAACAATCTCAATGTTAATCCATGTAATCTATTTTACACTAGTCAACTTTGTTTCTCAACCAAAAACATAACTATAAAAATAGACCAAACATCACACAAGAATAACTTAACCAAACCTATCATCATCTATAAAAAGATAAAATATTCACTCCTTAAAAGAAACCAACGGGGATATGACATACCTCCCCCTTAAGTATCATCATCTCTCGATGATTAATTCCATTATTATACATATTCAAAATCAAACCAAAGGAATATATTTATTTAAAATATAAAGTTTTCAAATTTTAAATATAAAATTATAATGTCTCTAACAACCCATTTTAATCAAGTTTTTTCCAAAACAAAAAAATTATGACGTTTTTAGTCTTTCAACAATAAAAATATCAAAAGTATATCAAATTTAATGTTTTATCACATAATAGGTGCAAAAACACATTTTTAATTTCCTCTAAATTCTCCCAAGTTGCACTTTCATCAGAAAATTTGTCCCATTAGACCTTGCCGACTTATTTCTATATTTCTTAAGTGCAACTTGTGATTTTCCAGCACCCTTACTTTAACCAGGTTAACACCCAAATCTTGAACCTATAATGAGTTACAGTTACATTTGGTAAATTAGATACATAGTTTTTAAGAAAAGAGACATGAAAAACATCACACATCTTGGAAAATGCTAGAGGAAACTATTATCCAAAATAAAAATCCATTATTTATTTTGATAACTTGCATCCCCATTCTATCTTAAAGTTAAAATATTACGGGTTTCACACACCTTGTTTTTCCTCTTGCACAATTTCACCGGTTGTAGTTCCTCACGCACCCTCATGCACTCTCCTCCTCTTAAGGATTTCCGATTTACTGTCTCCATTCATCTATCTTCTTTCACTTCCTCACACACATTTATTACACATTCCCCTTCTTCATAGTAGCATTTATGCCTTATGCATGTAATCCTTGACTTGCCTTCCGGATATGGCTAAGTTTCTCATGCATTTCCCACACCTCTCCTTTCTTGTTGTTTTTTGTTCCTCAATTGAATGCTCGCACCCCATTGTAGATTTTTCTCTCACGAGATATGAACCCTTCTCTTTCACACTTACCTTCGCGCACTTGTCCTTACTTCCCCTTTCTTGTTCCTTCTACTTCCGTGCACTCTTTACGAATTCTTCCACACTAGTTATTGTGCCACGTGGCAATATGTCAGCCTTGAGTGTGTAACACAACCAATGAAGCATGCCAATAGGATGTTGAATCCTCATGAAAAATGAATGTGCGAAATGTGGCATAAAAAGACAAAATAGATTAATAACTAGCTGATCCTTGACAGCCATTTAGCATGCACCACATGTCATTGAGTATCTAATTTGCAATGAGACCTTGATTGACATAAATTTTACTACGGGACTCATAATTGGGCATGCTTAGTCTTATTGGAAAGCTTCTAATGTGGGATACACTCTAGGTCATTCAAATTAAAATGTTGGTGGAATTTGGTATGTGAGAAGTAGGGAAGTGCATTTTGAACCATTAATCTAGACATCTAATTGACCCCATAACCAAATCTTATTCAAATCTTGCCTCTGCCTTCTTCTACAAGTCGAACCTACATAGGAGGTGCATCGACAACATTACGGGTGGATTTATAGGCATTAATTTCTTGTTATTGGTAGTTAGAGATTCAAATTCAAGTTTCCCTCTTCGTTCTCTTCTTCTTATCTCTTTCTTTTCTATAAATGTAAGACTTATGCTCATTGTAAAGGTTGTTGTTGAAACCTTTGGGTTCTTAAGGACTTTAGTTCTCTGCATTTTAAGTTTCGAGCCTTTAGATTCAGTCTTTGCATGTGGATATCAGCCTCATACACCATTTTAATTAACTGTGCATTTATGGAAGTAATAGAAGCTTGTTTTAAGGCTATTCTCTGCATTGGCTTATTTTTATTGTTTATCTTTGCCCCTCCTTTGCATTGACTATTGTTGTGTTACATTACATCCCTTACGGGTTTCTTTTCTAATTGTGCTCCATGCAAATGAATGTGTGGATGTGTCCTAGAATTTGATATGCATGTATATCCTCTCTGTACAGATTTCATTCCTTTTCGGTTAAGCTTCTTTGTGTTTATTTCCCCTTCTTTTTGGTGTTATCGTCTCCCTTAGATTAGATTTTCATTTCTCGCATATCCTTCTAACTTTTATCCCTTGGCATGATTAGTTTACGATTTGGTTTCAACATTAGGAGTAGTTGTAGTAGTAGAAGTAGGTAGAGGAACCAAACTTATCTAGAGGTCTTTCTCAAGCACGCAAGGTCCCATAACTTAGAGACAATCCCATGTTGCCTTAACGACCCAATTCAACCTAATGCGGGACATGTGAAAGTTTGATCTCCAACATTTTTGGCATACACTGGTGGGACCAACATTAAAATATTAAATTTCATCATTGCTAAGTTTTGGTGTGTGAATTAATGATTTCTAGACTTTGGAGGCTCATTCCAACACATCTAGCGACTCCCAATACTCGGATATACTATTTTAGCGATCAGGTGCCATTTATAAGAAGGATACATACAAGAAAAACTATAGTAGATGAAGAGTCCTTTGAGTACCTCTATCTCTCTCCCAAGAATAATACAAAACAAAAAAACCATGCGCACATATCCATCTCCAATGCGTCGCACACTTTCCACTCCTCATCTTGGTAGAACGGTACACACTACTATGGCTAATGTCCTGCCACCTCACGAGAAACTTTTCAAGCTTCACTAGTGGAAGTTCCCTCCTTCTCAATATGTAACATGACATCTTGCAACCCCATGATCAAAAGTAATCCATACTTCACCGGTGAGAATCAAGTCATCCCCTTTGAGCACATCCAGGATATAACCAATGCGTTTTTTATCTATTTTATCACACATGATGATGTAGCGACTACGCTTCTCACATCTTCGCTCAAGGGAAAATCGATTCGGTGGTACTTTGAAGTTTGAGACCTATATTTATTACCAACTGGTATGAGCTTAGAAAGACTCTTTGCGAACTATTTTGAATATAAGTCAAATCACCTGTCCTTGGTGGAGTAGTTGACAACAAAAAAAAAAGAGCACCAATGAGCAAATGAATGATTTTAATATCAGATTTTAGAAGACTTGAGACATACTTCCTCTAGTGGTAAGACCTACATCCTAACATGCATTCTTGTACTATTTAAGGGCTTTGAATAGTGAAATATTAGTCATGATTCAATATATGGGGTAGAACCTTAGTTGCTGCTCATCACATTGAAATAAGGGCATAAAATATCCTCATCTAGCCACCAAAGTTATCCCCTAGACATCGTGCACACTTATTCCCATAAATGCCTCACACACCTCTTCCTTCTATTGCCCCTATTCTTGAGCACAATGATTAACCCATTGTAATTAGTTCCCCCTCTCGTAGCCTCTTCCAACTCCTAGCACAAGCCAAACACTAGTTCCAATACAAAACAATATGGCTCAAGAGTTAGAATGGTGTTTTCCTTGCAATATGCCTCATAATCGAATCACTACACCAATGCCTTACTCATGCGGGATTATATGATCCAAAATGATTTTAAATGTGAACCTTCCACAAGCCCAGTGAGCTTGAGAATCAATAAATTCTAGAAGTTTTGAAGCCAACCTTATGTTTTTGGTGATGAATAATTCTATGTAATTAATCAAGCTATGAATAGTTCGAGACGGACCCCACACCCCGGGTTGTAAATAACACAAGGTACAAGAAAATAATGCTCAATTATGACACGTAACCTTTAGTTCCTACACCACAGGCCAATCCTCAAAAGCAAAAATATTCAGCTCATCAACCTAATAGTCATGGCACGTAAGTTTCTACACATGAGGTTCCACACAATGCTTTAACAAAAGTGACACGTAACCCTCCTTTGGTAGTTCAAGCCTCTGCTGTGAAGCTAATTCCCTGCCTCTACATCTAAACAACGAAGAAAAGATGTTGATGTACCTCAAACACACTAGTTAATGGGCCTTCCATTCAACATTGTGGACTAGATGAAGAATACAAATGTAAGTGTCACAATGTGGGATGCCCTGACCATTCCATCTCAACGTGACCTATTGCATGAAGCTCAGTGCAACTTCCGCGTGCTGAGACCCGAGTTATCCAAAACCTCATGCTACTATCAATATCTATTAAGAAAGCCACACAAGCATGGTACAAATATAACTCAAACTCAAAATGGGTTTTCAACCCACTTTAATAGTATAAAAATTAAATGTTTATAGTATCGGAGGCTTGATAACACATGAAATTAAAAAACCCATCAATGAAATCAAATAAAGATTTATCTAGGGCCATAACTAAACAAAAGAGTCAATATTTTTGACAGTATAAGCACATAAGACTTATTTTAAACCATGGGCCATTTTAATATATTTTAATGATATAAACAATAAAGATGGGGATGAGCGATTTCATGCACTGTATGTTTTCTCAAAATCCTTTTGAGTTCCCTTTTAGGTCAACTGGATGCAAATTTCAAAGGTGTTGTCGAAAATCCAAGAAAGATCTATCCTCAAATTGGACAGGAAACCTCCTCCTTATCTCGACCACCATCTTAAATAGCCCAAAAAAGTTTATGAACATTTTAAGAAAAAGTTTATGAACATGCACAAAGTGCATTTACAAATAAACATAAATAACTCCACAAATTTTACATACGAGAGCTCAATGGAGCCGAAAGGAGTTAACTAAAAATGAACCCAAGAAATAACCATCTGACCTTCCTTAAGAGGTTTCCCACTTCTTTTGAGGTGATTAATGGTGTATTGAATGCACACTAGGACTACCGTCCATTTCCACCGCCACCCATTTCCCACCATATTCTAGTTAATCCAAAGATAAATCGAGGCGATACAACTAGAGATAGGGAGGCATCTAGTGGTCTAAGACCGTTCAACACTATAAGCAAGTTTAGGATGGCTGGTCCATAGGCCCTCACCATTCCTAAGTCCTATATTTAAACGTAGCTTAGGTGGCATCATTTAAAAATATAGGAACATTTATTTCTTATA